>OX336389.2:1129199266-1130654891 GCA_946902985.2 Meconema thalassinum | reverse complement strand
GGGAACTGTGGAGTTGCCAGGTATAAGCAGGTGAATAAATGTTATTGATATACTCTCATCAGTTATTTAATCGTATATTATATCAAATGAAAGCTTATTTTTTTCTGAATCTAACTGTATTAGGTTGCCTTATGAAAAAGTTGATCCAATCCATGGTTGCCTAGACTTTGGGTGTAAATTTTAAAAGCGAGCGGTGCGAGTGCTAGAGATGCGCACGCAAATCCATGCGACAGACAATGATGAAGCGAGGCAGGTGTACATTGTGAACAAACGCGCTATTGCATAGACAGTTTTAAATAATATCGATTTTGATAATAAAGTACGTGTATTTAAAAATGATAAAGTGTTTTTATGTGGTTCAGAGGATTCTATTATTGATTTTAATAATGAATCTTTCAAATATTGTTATTTGAAATTATTATTTCGAAGGAGAAAAATTCGTGCATGGTGAAGTTAGGTTAGGTTTTGATTGATGATATTGGTTATCATTCTACTTGCTACAAAGAAGTTACTGATTTAAGCAAGAAATATAATGACGAATTTACGCAATTTTGCAAGCAGCATGATGTGAGTATATAACATCTAGTTTCGTATTTAAATAAGTAAATTTAATAAGTAATTGTTCATACATTGGTCGACCTCTAAACTTGCTGAATATTCGTGACTTACTGTGATATTATGATATTTCCAGGTATCGACACTCTCAATCAATCTGGAGCAAGAAATGTCTTCTAACTCGTCTCAACACACTGTACGTATGAAGGATTATTAATAAAGTCATCGAAGAACTCCGTTTGTTTGTTTGTTTGTTTTTAATCTGATTTATCTCGTTTTAAGATGGTACGTCTACAACTAATACTCATCTCACAGGAATGAACATTCCAGACCGTACTGTGGATGTACCAAAGGTATTAAAACCATTTCAAGAAATTTCTATCCATGTTTCGTAGTCATTGTCACAAATTAAACTAATTGTATTGTGAGTTCATTAATTTGTTTCTGCCATTTTCAAGAAGCATCCGGTGCAGTGACTTTGAGTTGTATATAGACTCCATTTACAACATGTCCGATTTGTTATTTTCATTGAACCAGCCAAATTATGCCAGATGGTCCATTATGAACCTGAACAATCTTATAAAGGCACAGAACAGCAATTAGCATGTGGTATCTGAATTTCGACGCGGAGCATTTGGTAACAAACGTACCAAATCTGGTTTCTCCCGATCACCTGTTGATTTACCTCAGAACAGAGCATAAATGCTGATGCCTCAAATTAATTGACACATAATCTTGCCGCAGAGTCTATATCAGTAAGACAAAGTCACAGCATAAGGACCAAAATTGTGTCCGCGGTTAAAGAGCATGTCGGTCTATCGCAAAAAGATGATACTTGTCATGCCTTGTAGAAGAGTCGAATCAAGAAGGATAACGAAAGTCTTCAGATGATCATTGAGACTGTAAAAAATACACTGAATCCCTTCATTGGAAGTTTTGATAGAAATGTTCTATTAATATTTCAACTGGTACGACAGCATCTCCTGAAGTTTGTGATTTTCAAATCAACGTTAAGTTCGTTAGAAATCAACAAAAAACGACGTTTATATCAGAATCTAATTCTACTCTCGGAAGGTTCGAAAAACCGATAAAGCGTAACAAAATCCTGAATTTCGCTTCACAGTCTGCCGTTAAAGCTCAAACCAGAAAAGATAAAAGTAAACGGGCCGTTCTTAAAATGGAACGAGGTATCTTCGGACGATTTCTTACGATTAGTATTGAGAAAAAGATCAACATAGAGCACTGCTTAACGTTTCCGTTAGCGCCTGTGCCACCTGATCTTTTCGCCTGTACTGGTGACTTATTAAAAACGGATAAATCAAGCAAACCTTCTGTTTGGGGCAGACAAGAATTGCATTTTTTCTTCTTTAGTCATGTTTAGGATGTCAAAATATGTGCTCTCACAAATGTTAGCAACTGGAGGGCAATTAGTGTGGGAGATAATATGGGAATAAATAAGGGGAAGTTATGAGTTCTTGTAGGCTGGTGAGTCGTTTGTACGGGAAACAACAATTTTAAAAATAGGATTAGTCTGGAACAAACATACTGCAGTAATGATAGACTATAAAAAAATGCCTAAAAATAACTTTTCTGTACACCAACCACATCTAATTATTGCTACTGCATCACATTTATTACAGTGTCCTCTCAAATTCTTGAAACAAAAATCTGTAGTATTACGAAAGTGGTGTGTGTTTCTTGCAGTTAATCCAGCTAACACCCACCCGTACTGGTTAGCGTGCTCAAAGCGCGGAGAAAGGAACTGTTGGAATGCTAGCGACTGTAGTTTCAGGATATTATCCCGCTGCTGCAAGGTAGCAGGTGACTCGTCGAAGTCAGCGTTGTGTGAGTTCTCGCGTATCATGTATTTATACATTCTAAAGAAGTATTGATCTAGGGGCTGAAGTTCATACGTTGTGTTGGCCGGTATTATTTCTAATGTTAATTGGTCGGGATTATGATTACCATCTTTCAGAATTTTTTTTACATTTGCAGTGCCATTGTGGACACCGTATGAGTCTAAAAGGAGCAGGTTTCTTGCAGTTGAAAATGGTAGGAAGGCGTCTTTTAAAAACGAAGTGGACAACTGCCTTGTCATTTTTCCTGACGAACTCCATTGCACAATTAAATTGTCTGGCTTGAACATTTTTTCTTGAACTTTGTCACTTATGCCAGTTGGTTCGTATGAAATCACAAATAATTTTGGCATTAGCTTCCCCGATGAATACACTATCGGCATGACTGTGTACGAATGTGTGCTTGCTCCTTTCGATTGCATTGCACCCTTCATGTCACATGCACCTTTACACTCTAAAGTTCTCCCCAAGGGCAGTTCTTTATTAAAACCACTCTTATCGGCATAGTAAACTTGGTCATTGGTATATGACTCCATGATTATTGTGGTGTTTGAAGCCATATTTTCAGTGTTGCCTTAGTAAACAAGAGTTTAGTGCTTTTCAGTCGGTCAACACGAATGTACCCAAAAGAGATGGGTTATGCCCTAATCCTGAAATAAATTACATGAAATTAATAAAACACAAGGATGACCAGTTTCGATCGTCAAGCGATCATCATCAGATCCATTACACTTAGGCTACAAAATCTATGTTTGAAATACAGGTGAAAATATTTACAATATGTACAATTATTTAGTTGCAGTATTGGTACTGCAACTGTCAGTGTATGCTAAATGCAGTATGTGTGACGCAGGGCACAGCTTTACCAACATAGAGTCGGACCTTAAAAAAAAAAAAAAAAAAAAAAAACATCACGAATCGAAAGGCAGAGCTCTTGACATAAAGGAAGCAATCGAGATACACCTAGCCAAACGAAACAATCCCAACAATCTAAATGAACACACGTTCATGGAGAGCTCACCCCTCTTCACGCTACTAAAACACACACCCTGTCGGAAACAAAACACAATTTAGCGACACAGCCAAGCTAGATAAAAAAAGGGGGGGGGGGGGGGAATTAGGGGGTTATTAATAGGTAAATGTTATCTGGATCAGGTGTACGATGTACTTTTCTTCTGCAATAAACCAAGGCCCATATTAGCGGCAGTATTAAAGGTGCCGGGACGTCCTCATAAGACCGTCAACGCTTAGTTCGAATGGGTTATGCTCCACGCGTGGCGAAGGCTAATCCACGGTCTTTAATAATTGTAGACCCACCTCATTCAATAACATACATCTTATCTAGGTTGGCAACACCTCACATAAACACATCGCTATCACTCCCCACAGCACGTAGGAGCAGGGGGGAGAAAGCAGGGAAAAAACCAGTCGTTAAGATAACCACCGCAGTCTACCGCATAGTGAGTTCCAGTGAGCACGAAAACTGCGAGTAGCTGTAATACGGAAGACAATCAGATAAGTAGTTAGCCTAAAATTTTATAGTTTAACCATTGTTTACAACCATATAATCTCTCTAAAGTACAATCTACGGATAGCTATCACCATTTAGCATTTCACCTAACATATATACTGCATTTAGCATACACTGACAGTTGCAGTACCAATACTGCAACTAAATAATTGTACATATTGTAAATATTTTCACCTGTATTTCAAACATAGATTTTGTAGCCTAAGTGTAATGGATCTGATGATGATCGCTTGACGATCGAAACTGGTCATCCTAGTGTTTTATTAATTTCATGTAATTTATTTCAGGATTAGGGCATAACCCATCTCTTTTGGGTACATTCGTGTTGACCGACTGAAAAGCACTAAACTCTTGTTACTCCATGATTACTTTGCAGTCATCTCTAAAAGCCTGTATTATCTGTTCTTGATGGACTGTATCTCGAACTTGCCGTGTTGTTACAAATGATGATATTGTACGGCTTACAATATTATAGCGCTTTTGAAAACGATGCAGCCAAGATGAACTAGCCTTGAACTTACTTTCGTCAATTTGTAACCCGCGAGCCTTGAACGTCGCATATTTTTGTAAATCAGGTTCTTTCACAATTTGATTCACTGCTCGCCACTTTCGGAATTCTTCAAATGTGCACTTATTAACTGTCTTCATTTTGTTAGTAAAATTCTGCTCCTGTTCAATAAATTCCTTCATTTTGTACAATTGTCGTTCATTCGTTAACCATGTAAATTTATTTTTCATTGATGACCAAGATCGGTGATTAAACTTTTTACTGTGGTGTTTGGGTGTTCCCGGAAGCAGCCAATAATTCACAACTTTTACCTTTTCTGCTGTAGAAGTGTCTCAGCGTTTTTTCGGTGGAGATGGAGCATACAGCGACCCTGATTGCTGTGAACTGCTTGATGCGCCTTCGTCAGAAGATCTCGTCGGTAATTCTGCATTTACTTCACCCTCTTCATCTTGCTTTGGTTCAGTAAAGTCAATATCTAGAGTTATTTCTCTAACCACGTTTTCTGACACATAATGCTTTAACAAATCATACACTTCATTGGCAATATCCCTTTCTGCTTCTGAAACACTAGAAGTTTCACAGCCTTCTTCTTCCAATCTGGTAACAACCGTTTTTGCAATGTTTAACATATTCATAGTGTCCGACACTGTGGTAGATAGCACACAATTCAACAAAGAGATACTACAGCACAATGAACAGCCAACGTTCTGTCCGTTCTTGCGGTGCCTGCGCGTCGAATGGAGCACGTACAGTACATCTATCTATACTAGCTCGCAAGCCAGGGCGCACATTTCAAATTTCACATTGTGTTTTACATTGTATCATGAATGCTCCTGTTGTAAAAATGTGCATAAACGCATAGTTTGTAAAGCTGAACACAATAGTATGAGAAATGTTAACGTATTTCATACTATCGTATTCAGCCTAACAAACTATGTCTGTGTGCAGATTTTTTGCAACAGGAGCATTCGTTACAAAATGTAAAATACGGTGTAAAAGTAGAAATGTGTTTCTTGGGTTGCAAACTAGTAGGCTATAGCGGGAAGGATTGGCTACGTGGTGTAGCGGTAGCGTTCCCACCTGCTGTACCCAAGGTTACAGGATCGAATCCTGGCATAGTCAGTTGGCATTTGCGGGTGTACAAATGTGAAGGAGCCGTGTCAGTAGATTACTGGCACGTTAAAGATCCCCTTCGGAGCAAAATTCCATCACCCCAGCGTCTCTAAAGGCCTCGGTAGTTGAAATGGTCGTAAAACCAATATCATCATCATTATTATTGCCATAGCAGGAAGCACGTGCTGCATTCGATACACAGGCACTAGGTAAGCAGCGCGAAGACGGATGGAACGTTGTTGGTTATTCAGTGTGGTGTAGTAGCTTTTTGTTAAGCTGGAAAAGGTGAAAGTCTTGAATTATTGGCTGCTTCCAGAAAAAAAAAACCACACACACAAGGAACAGTTTAATCACCGTACGAGGTCATGGTACAAATACTACCAATACATCAATGAAAAATAAATTTACATGGTGAACGAGGGACCGACAATTGTACAAAATGAAGGAATTTATTGAACAGCAACAGAATTCTACTGACAAAATGAAGGTAGTTAATAAGTGCACATTTGAAGAATTCCGAAAGTGGCGAGCAGTGAATCAAATTGTGAAAGAACCTGATTTACAAAAATATGCGACGTTCAAGGCTCGCGAGTTACAAATTGACGAAAGTATGTTCAAGGCTAGTTCATCTTGGCTGCATCGTTTTCAAAAGCGCTATAATATTGTAAGCCGTACAACATCATCATTTGTAACAACACGGCAAGTTCGAGATACAGTCCATCAAGAACAGATAATACAGGCTTTTAGAGATGACTGCAAAGTAATCATGGAGTCATATACCAATGACCAAGTTTACTATGCCGATGAGAGTGGTTTTAATAAAGAAATGCCCTTGGGGAGAACTTTAGAGTGTAAAGGTGCATCATGGGCGCCCATAGGATTTTTTCCAGAGGGGGACCAAGTAAATATTTTTGTTTCATTGCCTCCCTGTCACCCCCCCCCCCCACACACACACACAAAAAAAGTTTCATTTCTTACTTACTTCGTCTTCGTGATACTCATTATTTGACTGATCTGAAACCATTGGCTACTTTGTGGCAAGTTTGGGAGGAATGTTTTCTTTGAGTTTTTGTCCGTTAACGTTCGCTTTTCTTCGTGATTCAACGTCGTAATGTTCAGTTCTTGAAAACAGGAAAAAACTAGTGGTATCGACAAAAATAAAAATCAAGTACCGTAGTTCATTAAAATGGTATCGTTAATCCAGTTCGCCAACTTTCCAAATAACTGGATATATTTTCACATGATCCCAAATCACTAAGTTAAACTGTGGAAATATCCCAACATCTGAATCACACAATTATTTAAATAGCACTGTTTCCAAATACGGTAGGCTACGTTATCTAGTTAGTACTGGCCATTACAGCAGATCGTCACGTCTTTCCTCTTCTAAACAACCAATCGGAAATACTTCGCATTGCTCTTACTAGAATCATGAAACACTTGTAGTTAACGAACTGATAAACTCGAGCCTATGGTTTTAGTAAAAATTAGTTTTGTCAATAAAATATATTTCGCCCGATTATTAATAACCACTAAATAAAATGGATAAAAACCACTATATCACTTACTTCTTAATACCATTATTCGCATTCTCGACTGAAACATGAGGAATTGTGATACAGGAATGGTGATACGAACGTAAACATACCACTTCTTTCAATTTGTAATTGAGCCTTATGCTCAAGATTTTCTCTGTTTATGAAAATAATATACGATAAAATAAAACTAACAGATATCGTACAATTCCGTTGAGTTTTATAAAATAACAAGTGGTATATTTCGCCGTATTATTGTACCTGTGACGTAAAAAATATACTGTCTAACCAATCTAATACAAATACTTTTTGAGTTTTTAAATTTATGTGTGTTAAGGCTACCCTTGAAGAGGGGAAAATTAACCTTTTTATATTCCATAACTGGCATTGTTGTAAATGCAAACAGGTTTAAACTTCATCCCTTGTACTTGACTGTGAGTGAAATTCTGGTTTATGTTATAACGTGTCATTAGGCGAGTGTGTATATGTAATGTTATTTCAGAGTACCGATAGCGTAGTTTTGAGATGAGTGCCCCGGAACATGAAACATGATACGTACGTGGTATTTCCCTGAAGGTAGTGTTGAAAATATCATAGGCCTACTAGGGATGGCTGCTGTCAGCGTCGGCAATCAAATTTCGAATATTTAGGTAACCAGTCGTCATCGTGGAGCTTAAATTGAGGTACTCAACTACTCAGATGGGCTTAAAGATCAAATTACAACATTCTGTCCTTTCTTACAATGCATGCCACGATGGATTTACGTTGCTGCCCCCGACTTGGAATATGCAGATTTATTAAAGTTGTAACCTTCCCAGGTCACAAGGGATCGAACCCTTACTTTCGGGACGTACGATTTTCATAATCGTCCACATATTTTTATTTGATGCCTTTTTGTGTTTTATAATTATGTAATGAAGTGTATAATATTATGTGATTTATTTCCGATTAATTTGTTTAGGTTTTAAGGGATTGTAATTGGCAGGATCTGAGTCTAGTTGTATGTGAATATTTTAACATTGGAATAATCTTCAGTCAGAGAGTCTGGAATTGTGTGCAAGAACCAGGAAGTAGGCTTGTTGTCGCCTGGGTTTTTCTCTCGCAAGCTCAAGTGCATGATGACTCATGCAGGTAGGAGGCTTGGCAACCCTGTGCTAGGGGTGTGTCTAGGGTATTTTGAAGACCAAGAAGGCACTCCTTATATGGTAATGTTTTGTTTTGATTGGCTGGTCCCGTGAGGGAAGCCAGGTAGGCCAGTGATTTGTGGAGGGGAGATGAATGTTATTAGGACTTGACGAAGCTGTGAGAGCGACTCATTCTTAGGACTCCGTGGGGAGTAGTACTCAATCTTTGGACCGCGTGTAGGGCGGTGTACTCATCCTTTGGACTCCGTGTGGAGTGGTTCGTATTCTTGGAAGACTCCGTGAGGGAGTGGAACTTGTATTTTGGACTTGTGTGTTTTTGGTGGAGAAGGAAGGTATTTCAGACGATCACAAGTTGGTGTTCGATGTGCAATTACTGAGTTGCTGGCTATACATTCTCAAGGGAATTATGAGCCTAGTTTCAAACAATTAGTCTAGATTGTTTGTCTCGAATCGCATGAAGTATTGTAAACTAACGTCTGTTTACCGAAATTCTGAGACCATAGCGGTTAAATTGTTATACGACAAATACTAGTAAAATATGTATTAGTAAACTCAGGAGCGAACTAGATGCGATAATCCAACACACGGATTTAAAGCATCTTTGTATAATCAGATCCACGAAACTAGATAAATCGTTGGATGCTGACCATCAAAGTAATAATGTACATAATAGTCATAGTTGAGAGGCTTGCGTGTGAAATATATAGTAATTGTGCTGCGAGTAAGTAGGAGTGATTCTCTGGGAGCAACTAACCCTCGAATCAGTAGAGTTAAGTCGTCACAGCTGAAGTCAACGCCTGTAAGTACCAGTCATCATTATTTCCGAGGGTCATCAATATGTCATAAGTGTACCTGTGTGAATATGATAGGGAGTTTTAGATAGTCTGTATGACGAGGATCGTGCGAAGTGTATTTCATGTCTGGTATCAGAATATATTGTACATTTTACCAAATCTATAGTGCTTTTATTTATGAGGTGTAGTTAAGAGTGAATGTTTATTGCTGTTACTCATACCGTACAGGTGTTTAACCCTCACGCAACCAGTGAAGCCGAGCAGTTACAAAGTTTCCATAACATATGAGGCTGTTTCTTCGCCTGAGTGTGTATTTAACTATGAGTGGCATACGCTATAAATATGCGTTTGCTAAAATTACAAATTAAAAAAATAATACAAAGAATGTAGATTAAATTTTAACTGATATCATACACAACCAATGTGCAAAAACAATTATTTAAATACCGGTACCAAGTTTGGAATTTCCTCATTGGTACAATTTCACATTCAAGTCAGATCAACAGCAAGAACACCAAGGTGACTAAGGCGATCCTTTCATTTATGTCCTTAAATAATCAACAATGCCAAAGTATATTCTCTTGTCGAGGGCCTAAACTTAATCAACTTGACGTTTAATGACCAAGCAGTTTTGTACAGTTTTCCAGAATATTTTCCGTCCCTAAAACCTGCCGCCTTAGCAGTTGCAAGTTTGTCCCCCCGTCAATACGGGTCTGAATATAGTAAATTATCCAATATTGTAAGCACGACCTTACAGGACCAGTGTTTTACTAGTCAGCATAGAAAAGCTTATTTTAGGAGTTAAGAAACGCTATCGATGTTGCAATGTCTAAAAATATCTCCAGAACGTGCTTTTCATATCGACACTGCCGAAGTGAGGTGGCAAAAGTAGTAGCCACTCAAGATAGTGATAGGGAAACATACGGTATTTAACACTAGGCATAACCGTATTGAAATTTGGAGCTTACCTAGATATTAGGCCCCTTTAAACATCAATTATCATCATCATCCATTGGTGACAGAGTGCATGGCATCATTAGAACCATATTTTTATTTCATCATCATCATCTTGAGCAGTTTCCAACCGCTGGTCGGGTCTGCTTGGAACATAAGCCTCTCCATCGTTTCCTGTCCATCCACCATCTCTCGTCATTTACTGTGTCCCAGCACACTCCTCTTTCCTCCACACTCTTCTTAACTCCTTTTGTCCATCTGTCCCTTGGTCTTCCCCTTGGCCTCCTTCCCGTCATTTCCATTCCAAACATCATCTTCGGTATCCTCTCCTCTTCCATCCTCCTCACATGTCCATACCATTGTAGCCTAGATCGCTCTATTCTATTTTGCAATGGTTCCTCTCTTACCATCTCCCTGACTCTCTCATTCCTTACTCTGTCCATTCTTGTCACTCCTACCTTACTCCTCTGGAACTTCATCTCCACTGCTCGTATTTTATTCTTGTCCCTTTCCATCATCACCCATGTTTCTGAACCATATGTCAAAATTGGCACAAAGTAGGTCTTGTAGATGATTCCTTTACATTTTTGTGGTACATCTTTATTCCATATCATCCCCCTAACACTCTTGAAAAATCCATCTGCACACCTTCCCCTCTCATTTATTTCCATCCTATTGCCTCCCTTTTCTTCAATTATGCTTCCCAAGTACTTGAAGCATTCTACTTTCTGCAACTGCTGTCCTCCAAGTGTTATGCCCATATCCAGTCTGTTCTTCTTCCTCGTTGTGACGACCACTTCACTCTTTTGTGCTGAGAACTTCATCCCATATGATAACACTACCTTCTCCCACTCATCTAATTGCTCTTGTACTTCTTCCTCATCCTCTCCTCATACCAGAAGGTCATCAGCAAACAACATTGCCTTCATTTTCCTTTCCCCAATGCTATTTACCACTTTTCGTATGATTTCATCCATCACCACTATAAATAACAGGGGTGAGAGGGCACTTCCCTGTTTCAGACCACTCTCCAGTTGAAACCATTCCGTTCTCTCTCTTCCCACCTTTACACAGCTTTTGCTTCCCTCGTACATTGCTTTCACTCTTGCCACTGTCTCCTTGTTCACTGCTTTTGCTCTCATTGCTTCCCATACCTTGTTTCTATTAATACTATCATATGCTTTCTCAATATCCAAGAAGGTCATCACCAGATCTTTCCCATATTCATAATGGTGTTCTTGTAGCTGTCTTACTGCAAAGATGAGGTCAACTGTTGACCTTCCTGGCCTGAATCCATACTGTTCTTCCCTCAGCCCATCTTCAACTTCTGTCCGAATTCTTCTCTCCAGTACCTTCTCAAATATTTTGGCGCAGTGGCACATGAGTGTAATTCCCCTGTAGTTCTTGCATTCCTTCCTACTTCCCTTTTTAAATATGGGTATTAATATCCCTCTTTTCCAGTCCTCTGGTATTTTCTTCTCCCTCCATATCACTTTCATTACTCGAAAGAGCCACTGTGTTCCTATCACCCCTGCTGCTCTCACCATCTCCACACTCACTTCGTCTATTCCCGGTGCCTTTCCCCCTTTCACCTTCTTTAATGCTTCCTCCACTTCTTTCCATGTCAATTCCTTCTCTGAAATGTCTTGGTCACTGTCTGTTTCTTCCTCCACAATGTCCACTACGCTGGTTTTAGTTGGATTTAGGAGTTCCTTGAAGTATTCTCTCCAGATAACCTTTACTTCTTCCATATTTTCGACCTCCTTTCCATTCCTGTCCACCATTCTGACATTTTCCCCTGTATCTCTTCTCTTTGCCTTTATCATTCCATACAACACTTTCTTACTGCCATCACAGTCCTCCTCCATCATTTCTGTCCATTTCTCCAGCCATTTCTTTTTCTCTTCCTTCACTACTTCTCCTGCTTCTTTCTTCCGCTCTTGGTATTCTTCTCTTGTTCTGTCTGTCCTCTGTTGGAACCATTTCCTGAATGCTTCATTTTTCTTTTTCACTGCTTCCTTAGTTCTGGGGTTCCACCATGGTGTTTCCTTCCACCTTTTCTTTCCACTAGTTCTGCCACACACGACTTCCGCTGCTTCTACCAACACGTCCTTGAACCTATTCCATTCTTCTTCACCTGTTTTTGGATCATCCTTCGGTAATTTGTTCCTCACTAATATCTGGAACTTCTCCTTATTTCCATCCTCCTTCAGCTTCCATGTCCTTATTCTTCTTTCTTGGTTCTCAGTTCTCCTCTTTTCCTTCAGTCCTCTCACCTTGGCGACCAGCAGACGGTGGTCACTGTCCAGGGCTTCTGAAGGTATTACCCTTATATCCGTGATACTCTTCTTTGTCTCCTTCCCGCATAGAATATAGTCCACCACTGATTTCCTAGTCAAATCCCTGCTGTACCAAGTAATTTTATGGCTCTCTTCTTTTTATTTAACAATTGTAAATACATATTACGTCAGCAACATTACAGAATTTTGTTATTGTGACAGTTGTCAGTTGACTATTTGTAACTTCCATTTATGAAATAAACTGGTGTGACAATGAACAATCTTATTTCAACATTCTCGGAAATCCAGGCCCCCTAAGGGCGCCCACGATATTAACCCATGCATGAGTACCAAATGGCCGAACAGACCCACTTAAAGGTTGAATATTCTAAGAACAATTCTTAGTCAGCACCCACAAACTGAGAATAATCAACATGCAAAATTTCAGTTTCATAGCCCTTGTGGTTACAAAGATACGATGAATAACGAGTGAGTATCTCCTTTTTGGATTATATATATAATAAGATAAGATTGCATTACTTACCTTTAAATTAAATATAAATAGATTCGTGGACGAAGTACACAAAATTAATAAATAATACTGTCGGCACACAGACACAGTTTAGGCGGCCGTTCATAGTGAACACAATACACACGAATGGAATGTAGGCTACGCGCATATAAATTACAATATTCCTTTGTAATATTACCCAAGTGTCTAATTTAAAGCGAAAGCACACCAGAACTATTGCATAACTGACGTAATATGTAGGATGATTTTAACCTTCCGGTGGGTGCTACTGATCTTATCTCATATTCGTCAACTACCTTACAGAAGTTACGTCTTTCCACATGACATTCAAATCCATATCGGCCAGTTTGTCAATGACCCTTCTACACATTTGCTGTTGTTGCAAAAGTGATATGCGAGGTAGATTGCGCCTGATCGAGCACCATTAAGTAATAGACTATGTAGAGAACGAATGAGTGTTTCACTAATTGAAGCAAAACTATTCTTCAACAAATATTGTAATTTTTAAAATTCAGATTTCTGAGGTGTGCCAGACAGGCTTAATGCGCCCACTGCCACTATACATTATTTAATGTATGGCCTGTCAGAATGTTAAATATCTGAAGTATTTATATTTAGTACAAATTAATTAGAATACTGTAAGCTCTTTTGCAAAAAAAAAAAAATGTTTGTTCTCGGTCTGATTTTCATATCGTTTTATTTTTCAAGGATCCAGGGGGGGGCCATGCCCCCCCCCCCCTGCCCCCCCGTATGGGCGCCCATGAGGTGCATGTGACATAAAGGAGCAGTGCAATCGAAAGGAGTAACCACACATTCGTACACAGTCATGCCGATAGTGTCTTCATTGGGGAAACTAATGCCAAAATTATTTGTGAGTTCATACGAACCAACTGGCATAAGTGACGAAGTTCAAGAAAAAATGTTCAAGCCAGACAAATTAATTGTGCAATGGAGTTCGTCAGGAAAAATGACAAGGCAGTTGTGCACTACGTTTTTAAAAAGACGCCTTCCTACCATTTTCAAGTGCAAGAAACCTGCTCCTTTTAGACTCATACGGTGTCCACAATGGCACTGCAAATGTAAAAAAAATAATCTGAAAGATGGTAATCATAATCCCGACCAATTAACATTAGAAATAATACCGGCCAACACAACGTATGAACTTCAGCCCCTAGATCGATAATTCTTTAGAATGTATAAATACATGATACGCGAGAACTCACACAACGCTGACTTCGACGAGTCACCTGCTACCTTGCAGCAGCGGGATAATATCCTGAAACTACAGTCGCTAGCATTCCACCAGTTCCTTCCTCCGCGCTTTGAGCACGCTAACCAGTACGGATGGGTGTTAGCTAGATTAACTGCAAGAAACACACACCGTTTTCGTAATACTACAGATTTTTGAGAGGACAGTGTAATAAATGGGATGCAGTAGCAATAATTATATGTGGTTGGTGTACAGAAAAGTTATGTTTTGGGCACTTTTTATAAACTACCATTACTGCAGTCTGTCTGTTCCAGACTAATCCTATTTTCAAAATTGTTGTTTCGCGTACATACGACTCACAAGCCTACAAGAACTCATAACTTCCCCCTTATTTATTCCCATATATCTCCCACACTAATTGCCCTCCTGTTGCTAAAATATGTGAGAACACATATTTTGACATCCTAAACATTACCAAAGAAGAAAAAATACAAATCTTGTCTGCCCCAAACAGAAGGTTTGCTTGTAAGCTAGCCCAAGTATTGAAGTCCAATGCCAAAACTGTTGAGCCTACCGGTATCGATATTGAAATAATAGACGGTTTTTATTACACAAAACATATGCAACATGAAATGATAAAGTGCATTTTATAAAGAAGATTAAAGGTATGGACTCCAATCTGATTCCATGCCGGAAGTCTCTTCAACAAAAATTTTACGAACAATCTATGCAAATTCAATGTGGCTTCATGCAATAGATGCAAGCTGCGTTAAACTAAATCCTGAGGATTGTGGCTGGCTATTTGAAGCCTAGATGGTTCGTAGGGGTCCACACACCTTTTCAAGTTGAGGATGTACTCAGAGTATCAGAAGAAAACGATGAAGAATTAGAATTTGAAGTAGCCACTTCTGATGAGGCAGAATCAGAATAACTTTTTTACTTCATCATCATGTATTGTATTAACAGGCCATTTAGACCCAGAACAGACAATAAGAGCATAAAACAAAAACTAATATATAAAATAACACAGGCATTACAACAGGAGGGACTGAGACTTTCCACAAGTACCGGTCGCAGATGATCTTCCGCCTTTCTCTGTCCCTTGCATCCTCCACAGTTGCTGTTGGTGCCACCTTATCTATTTTATTGATAAATGTTTGTATGAATAAAAAAAACTTATATAATTATGTAGTATTTTAATAAATAAATGTGTGTGAAAATAATTTGATATTGTTGTTAATATTTAATCTGCATTGAATTCAGTATTTGATCTATAGAACGCGCTTACGCTATCGGAACAATCTTCATTACTAATAATTCGCTTCATCATTGTCTGTCGCGTGGAGTTGCGCGCGCATCTCTAGCACTCTCACCGCTCGCGTTTAAAATTTACATCTAAAATCTAGGCAACCATGGATTGGATCAAATTTTTAATAAGGCAACCTAATACAGTTAGATTCAGAAAAAATAAGCTTTCGTTTGATATAATATACGATTAAATAACTGATGAGAGTATATCAATAACATTTATTCACCTGCTTATACCTGGCAACTCCACAGTTCCCCAGAGGGGGGAAGAAGGCAACCTTTACTTTTTCAATTCTGTTGGGTATGTTCAATTAACTAGTGTATGATTTTGTTTAAATAACTAATGAGAGAAGTAGATTTTATAAATTTAATTAAAAATTTAATTGTTTAATATAATCAGCACGCAATTTAACTAGGCAACCTATTCGCGATATGTCAATGTGTTTATTATCTATCATTTATTTCTTATTACTAATAAATAACAGGTGAGGGTATACATTTCTTATACCGGATCTCGTACTATTAGCGCTGACCTTCCCATCCGCTGTCATCTGCACTGCTCCAAAAATGAACCTAGGCCTAACAGTATCGCTTTCATTGATCTCTTGAACTTGAAATGGTCGGGATAAGGGAATTCATACTTTCACTATCTGGTCAGTTTTATCGTGCAACTTCTTAAATCTATTGTAGGACCTGTGGTTTACAGTAGCAAGTGAGCGCATTTGAAATGGCTCCTCGTTAAAGTTTAACTTTAAAAGAGAAAGTAGACATCGTAGATTATCACAAACGTGAGAAATGTGTTGTACGGAAGCCATGTGAAGTGTTAAAGATTGGAAAGACACAGGCAGCAGAAATTGTGAAAAAACAAGGAGAGATAATTAAGGTATGGCGTCTTAATGGTAATGAGCTGCAAATTAGACAGTTTCAAAGTGGTATTGGTGCTGTTATTGATAAGGCAGTGATGGAGTGGTTTAGCAAAATAAGAAGTCAGAACGTCCCTGTATCTCGACAAAATGATGCAAGGCAAAGCATTGGATTTCGCGGCAGAATTAGGTATCGGAGATTTCAAAGCCTCGAACGGCTGGCTCGAGAATTTTAGAAAGCGCCACTATATACAATTTAGAGCAATTTGCGGAGAATCCTCCACTGTTGATATGGATAATGTTTCAAGCTGGGAAGAAAAATTGCTTTCGATCGCCCACGGCTATTCGGCGGAAAACATTTTAAATGCGGACGAAACTGGGCATTTTGCCGCGCGTAATCCTACGTTTTCCTGCAAGTTCACATACTGCACCAATACATGTTCCAAATTGCAATCATTTTCTCTAACCCTCTCCATAGTGGACACTCCTCATTAGCGGACAGTATTTACGGTCCCAAAGGTTATAGATCCATCGCTATCTAGGATGTCCAACTGGTCGCTTCGCATCTACAAGCAAAGTCAATCCAGTGCTTGCAACTGTTGTTTTGTCCGCTCGAAGCACATGACCATACCAGCGCAGGCGGCTTTCCCTCATCTTCTCAATGATTGGTGCTACTCCATAACGCCTACGGATGTTATAATTGGTGACATGATCGTGAAGTGTCAGACCAGATATCCACCGAAGCATCTTCGTTTCCATGATAGCAAGTCTTCGTTCTTCTTCCTTTGTAGTGGGCAAGCATTCTGCACCATATAGGGCGACTGGTTGCACTACGGACCGATATATTTTCGACTTGAAGCGGTCTGAAATCTCCTTATCGCAGGGAGCACCAGTCATTGTCCGCCATTTAAGCCATGTGCTGCTCACACGGTGAGCAATCTCAAGCTTTAAGGTTCCATCAGCAGAAATAGTTGAGGCAACGTACTTGAATGGCATTGCCTTCGGTAGATCGACACCATTGATTTTAATTGTGCCTTGTTCAATTTGATCTGTTGTTAGGTATTCTGTCTTATTAACATTGAGCCATAGTCAAAATTTTCCTAGGCGGTCACTCCATGCTTGGACTTATTGTTGAAGAACCATCTTCGGAGGCAAGAAGCACATCATCAGCATAAAGCAAGGCCCAAAGGGAAGATTTCGGTAGGTCCCTGGGGATGGTGTACATGGCAATGATGAAAAGGAGAGGGGAAAGAGCAGATCCTTGATGTACACCTACAGAAACAGGAAATTCACCAGATAGTCCAGCCGCCGATTGTGTACGACTCTTTGGGTTACGGTACAACAGTTTGACCCAATCTATTAGTTCTTCAGGGACTCCATGGTCATGAAGAGCAAGCCAAATCAAGGCATGTGGAACACGATCGAATGCTTTTTCTAGGTCTAGGAATGCAAGATGGAGATGCTATGACTTTTCGCGATGTTTCTTGATGAGTAAGAGGAGCAGCATGAATAGCAATTGTTGTTCCACAGCCTTTCACAAAACCACACTGGTTCACGGTGAGATTAACAATTTGTCGAATCTTCTTATCAATGATACGCTCTAAGATCTTCATGGTATGAGATAGGAGACGTACAGGGCGGTAGTTACAACACTCCGCTGGGTTTCCTTTTTGCTTCCAAATTGGGACTGTTGTGCTGAACATCCACTCGGTTGGTATCTGTTTTTCTTCAATGATCCTCATGAAGAAGCATGTGAGCCACTGAGTTGGATCCCATTGTTCTGATTTCCAAAGTTCTGCAGGAATGTCATCTGGTCCGGTAGCCTATCCAGGCTTCATCTTACCAAGCGCTTCGGTAACGTAATTCTCGGTGATCGGTAGGATAGGTCCCTGCACAGGAGTGGTCTGTGGGATAGGAGCATGCGGACGCACTTCATTGCTGATTTTATCAAAGTGTTGTCGCCAACTTTCTGTTACTTCCCTCTGTTTGGTGAGGAGTTTGCCCTCTTCGTCATTAATACCATAAAATTTCACATCAGCTGTACCTCTGTGGCGCTGCTTAGCAAGTCTATAGATTTCCAGCTCGCCAACTGGTGTGTTAAGTTTCTTATAGATATCACTAAAGTGGGCTGCTTTCACCGCTGCCACAGTCTTCTTTGCTACACTTCTGGCATCTCGATAAGCTGCCCAATGTTCTTCTGTCTTTGATGCGAGAAACTTATGATAAGAGTTCCTTTTTAATCCGCAATTTCATCTTCACCTCCTCTGTCCGTATCCATGTTTGGCGGTCGATTTTGCGACGTCCAGGCTTTGTAATACCTAGTTGTTTATAAGCAGCTGCACAGACACTATCCTTCAGAGCATTCCACGTTGTGTCAACACCAGTAATAGGTGGAAGAGTGATTTTTTTACGTAATTCAAAAAATTAAATACATTCGGTTTGAAAATATACACATGTTCACCAACAATCTTTTATTTCTTGTTTTATAATTTTGTCTTCACATTATTCTCAAATAATTATCTATTATAACATGTTTTACCTCACAGTTTATAAAATTGTCCGAAGTTTAGAAAAGTTTTCGTAGTATGTGCCTCCTCTCTCTCTCTCTCTCCTTGCTGTTAGTATCCAGATCGGAGTGCCCTCCCCAAAGCAGCCAAGATTTCATGTACTTTGAAGGGTCAAAACGAGTGAGTGGTGGGCCATTCAGCTTCAGTTAAAGTAATGAGGAGACAGTTTGTGTTCACATAGACGCTCTGGAATCGGTTATGATGAGGTTCATTTGAGAAAAGCCTCTCTCACATTCGATTGAAGACACTGGAACTGTCTTGATTGCAGTTGTCAACAGAAGCAAATTCTCAGGATTGGGATACTTCGTTTTATTTTTACAATTTCCACTTAAATGCTCACAATTGTCAAAAACATATTCACGAAATGCTTTAAGTCTCTCTCGTTTGTTCAATTGAAAGCGAACGGCTAGTGATTCAATATATTTTTCCCCAAACGTATTGTCTTTAATGGCATTGGGCCAAGTGCTTGGGTCAACTATATGGGCCGAATTAGCCAAAGCTGGTTCTTCACCACTCAACATTCTACGTTTAATTGCTTCCGATAGTTCCTCATAAAAGACAACAGGATCAATGGGCAGTTCATTATTTCTTTCAAAAAGTTCAATTCCCATAAATAGTTTGTTGTTGACAGACGTCACAGCTTGCTCGTAAAATGTTCCCGGGCTATCCTTCCGAGCAATAAATGTGTTGGCCAGAATCTGTAAACTTTTGTTAGCACGGAACAAATCTACATTTCGGTTCTGCAGTTCTTCACCAAGGTCTGATAGTTCTTGAAGTGCGCCACACATTAGAGCCAAATCTAGAACAAAAGCAGTGGATGTAAGTTCCCTAAGCAGACCTTCATACTTGCATCTGGTCAAACTATTACGGGTTTGGTCTTCCTTAGCCGACATAAAATGGTTTGCTAGAATTTCGTAGTTTTCACAAATTGCTGAGTTCGGAAGCTGGAGGCTACCCAACGTGTGTCCAACACCCTTCCAATTATCAACAGTTGAACTCCAAGCTCATTTGCAACCAAATGCAACTCTCGGCTGTTCTTTGGCGAGGCGTGGTACAGAACGTACAGTTTATCAATGAACATTTTAAAGCGATTAATACTGGCCATTTTATTCACAACATCACTCACACAAAGTTCAAGCCTGTGATTAGAGCAATGCCAAATAATGATTGAGGGAAACATGTCTTTCAACAAGGCCCACACTCCAGACTTCCTGCCAAGCATTACTGCTGCTCCATCACATGCCACAGCAATTAATCTATTTTGCAAAACATTATCATCTAATTTGTAACCTTCAAGGCATTTAATTATAGCTTGAAAAATTCCAAGAGATGTCAAACTGTTAAGCTCAACCAGGTCCAAAAATAAATTCACATGGGATTCCATACTTAGGCAAACTCTAATTTGCAATATCAGAGTTGATGATTTGCTCAAAGTTGTGGATTCAGCGATCGCAAACTTATCGGTTGATTTGATTATTTCCTGTACAATGTGCTTTCCCATTTCTGCACTTATGTGGTTTATGATATTCACACAAGCCTTATTTGAAAGTAGGATGCGACCCATATTTAATCCATTGAGCTCTTGTACATCGATTTCTGACTCAAAGTAGTTAAAAGACTGATTTTGTTTTGCAACCTTATAGGCAGTTCAGAAAATTCTCGCAGTAACAACTTTCTCTTTTTATACTGTTTTGAAACACACGTTTTCTATACTTTCCTTTTGGGACTCTGCAACAAATTTTAAAACTGCTAAATTGTCTTTGTGATCATATATTTTCTTCCTCAAAGCTTTTTGTTGCTGGGCGAGTTTCCCCAAAACTAGTAATATCACATCCAGTCCAATCTTTAGACACTTTCATACCAGATTTTTTTCTATACCTAGATATCCAACATTACGGCAAATCTCACACCCCAGCTTCTTGTTGTGTACAATAAGCCAACTATATATTTTACAAAACTAGTTCTTTTGTTCGAATGTCCAACAGTCTGGCCACCTCCTCCGATGTCGTCATTAGAAAAAGATGAAGTAACGCTGGAGGATGTAGGCTGTGTTGACTCCGGTTGATCTAATTCTACTGGAAGTGTCATGCATTTTTCAGTTTCTTCGGCTAGTATTGGTTTCTTCGGATTACTAAAAAAATTAGTTATTTTATACATTTTAGGCATGTACACGTCTTCACTGACATTGACGGCTAAGTGAAAGCTGAATTCTTGCGCGGCTAGTGAGGGGAAGGATGAGTCAGCTAGCACCTTGCGTACGGCTAGAATAGACTATAAACTAGAAGTACAGTCCAGTCAAAGACCAAGTTGACTTACAACTGAAGTTCCACAGTTCTAAAAATTATGTTCGAGGTTTTGGTACGGGGTACCGGTGCGTACCGTCACACATGTAGACCTGGTTATTACAAAGTTGTGATCAATGCCTGTTATAAAGATGAGAAACTGTGTTGAGTAGCACACATCATTATTCTTGTCCATAGCACGAGAAAAGAAGGTAAACTTATTTGTACTTTCCGATAGCATAGTAACTTAATAGTTTCATTAACTTTCTGGACACAACTCTTCAGCAATGGCCTTGACAAGTTTTCACAATCTCTGCGTCAGCTTACGAACTACCATCCGTAGTTATTATTATTCGGCCAACACGGTAACTGGCTAGCACAACAGGAACATTTTCATTTGCTTGTTTTTAGTTTTGTGTTGTTGTTATGTCAGATTCAATTTTAATGAAAAAAATGTTCGTCTGACGAGCTTCGCCTATAGCAGGCGGGTCTTGTTCACATGCCGACTTTTGTAATGTCTCTTCACTCATCTATATATATAAAAATCAATGTAACGTGATAGTTTGTCTGTGGGTATGTATGTCTCCTATGCGTTCATATACCATTCGTCCGATTGCGATGAAACTTGGGTGAGATGTTGAGTACACTCCAAGGAAGGTTTCTGACTTAGTAAATCCATTTTACAATAGGTAGCGCACGCGTAGATTCAACAAATGAGCGACGATGCGCGAAGCATTTCAACAAAGTCCCGTATGTGTTCATATACCATTCGTCCGATAGCGATGAAACTTGGGTGAGATGTTGTGTAAACTTACGTGAAGGTTTCAAAATTAGTGAATACATTTCACAGTAGATAGCGCACAAGTAGATTCAACAAATGAGCGACGACACGCAATGCGTTTCAACAAAGTCCCGTATGCATTCATATACCATTCGTCCGATAGCTATGAAACTTGCGTAAAATGTTGTGTACACTGCAGGGAAATTTTCTGGGTTAGTACATCCACTTTACAATAGGCAGCGCACGAGTAGATTCAACAAATGAGCTACGACACGCGAAGCATTTCAACAAGGTCACGTTTGCGTTCATATACCATTCGTACGATAGCGATGAAACTTGGCTGAGATTTTGTGTGCACTCCAGGGAAGGTTTCTAGCTTAGTAAATCCCTTTAAAAATAGGTAGAGCACGAGTAGAATCAACAAATGAGCAACGGTGCGAGAAGCGTTTCAACAAAGTCCCATATAATTTCATATACCATTCATCCGATAGCGATGAAACTTGGGTGAGATGTTGTTTACACTCCAGGGAAGGTTTCTGGCTTAGTACATACATTTTACAATAGGTATCGCACCAGTAGATTCAACAAATGAGCGATGACACGCGAAGCGTTTCAACAAAGTCCCGTATAAAGTCATATACCAGTCGTCTGATAGTGATAAATGTTTGGTGAATTGTTGTGTACACTCCAGGAAAGGTTTCTGGCTGAGTACATCCATATTACAATAAGCAGTGCAAGAGTAGAATCAAGAAATGAGCGACGACACGCGAAGCGTTTCAACCAAGTCCCGTATGCATTCATGTACCATTCGTCCGTAGCTATGAAACTTGGGTGAGATGTTGTGCACACGTCATGGAAAATTTCTGGCTTAGTATATCCACTATACAATATGCAGCGCACAAGTTGATTCAACAAATGAGGGACGACGCGCGAATCGTTTAATCAAAATCAGGTATGCGTTCATATACTATTCATCCGATTGCGATGAAACATTGATCAGTTATTGTGTACCCGCCAGGGAAGGGGACTTAGTAAATCCATTTCACAATAAGTAGCGCAAGAGTAGATGCAACAAATGGGTGACGACGCGCGAAGCTTTTCAACAAAATCCCCTATTGCGTTCATATAACATTCTTCGATTGCGATGAAACCTTGATGAGTTATTGTGTACACGCCAGGGAAGGGCTTCGACTTAGTAATACATTTCTCAATAGGTAGCGCACGAGTAGATTCAACAAATGAGTGACAGCGCACGAATCGTTTAAACAAAACCCCGTATACGTGCATATACAATTCATCCGATTGCGATGAATCATTGATGAGTTATTGTGTACACGCCAGGGAAGGGTTTCGACTTAGTAAATCCATTTCACAACAGGTAGCGTACGAGTAGATTCAACAAATGAGTGACAGCGATGAAACTTTTGAAAGTTGTTGTGCACGCTTCCACGAATGGTTCTAAATTAGAAAATCCATTTTACGATAGCTTAGAGGCAGTTAACATGTCGTGTATCCAAAAGCACTTCAAGAAACAGAATTTCAACGCCAACACTTTCTTTGATTGGCATTGCAACGCATGCCGGGTACAGCTTGTATTCTTTAAAATCAGACACAGTTTCACTACGAATTGAACACATGAACTCGAGATTAACGGTCACGTAAAACTACAATCTTCCGTCCATTATTCATTATCCCCACAAGTCTTATAAACCCCACTTTCATCCGTAGTCACCAACCTCTACATGCGGTATAGACCTGTCATGTGTTCAGTAGTTTTGCCCTAGTTTGTCTAGTTTTGAAGCTATGAAAGTGTGAGTAGTATATCCTTGAACCTGAAGGGCTCAGCCTTCTCTTTCTGTAACAAGAAGTCCCTTCCAATATTTAGGTTTTCTGAAAAAAAAAACCGAAGCAGTACTCTTTCGTTCTCCTCGAGGGTGCACAGGTCATTATGTAGCTTTCTAGCGGTTGTACGTCAAACTATATTACATTTCCTTGTGTAGATAAACAGTGTGAAACTTTATTTTTCGATTGATATGTATGTTGTCACGATCCAGTGAGAATTATAGTCGTGCTCTCATAGGGCTTGAAGAAGTATATTTCATTGCCACTGGAGAGAGCATGGAGTAAGCTTTGTGCTGCTCTCTGGAGAAATTGTGAGTAACTACAAGGTCCAACTAGAAATTAAGTTTCCCTATTTTCTTTAATAAAAATACGACATAGTTACATGGAAAACTTTATTGGCACAAGATACAGCAATGTTTGAGTTTTTTTCGACATCTGTCATATTGTGGGATCAACTCTTGTAGGCCTAAGCCTGGGCAGGGCCGTAGATAATATTTGTGACTGGGGGGGATCGGTCCTTTCACCATGGGATTATTATGCGGCTGGAATTTTGAAATGTCATCTTTTTTTCTGGTAAGGTTATCCAAAACCTCCATTAGCGTCACAGGTTCCGAACGAGAATTGGCAGAAGGGCTAATCCGTTCAGTCTTGTCCGTAAAGATACTAGGAATGACTCACAAATGAAATAGATAGGCCTATAGTACTATCAAAGATTTAAATTTATTTTCGTAACGTTAAATGAAATATAAAGGCTGTTTAATTCATTTACCTGCCCTGTTGAATTCCGCAAATACGTCTTAATCCTTTTGAGAGGGGAGAATGACCTCTTTGCTGTTGAAGCGTTGCTATTAACTACAGAAGAGTGTGAATGTTTGGGTAAAAATGTTTGTTGCACACAGTAAGACCATTCATGGAACTTGAGGGCCTTACACCTTGTTTGATGCATTTCTTTCTCCATAAAAGAATTTCACCAATAATATCCTCAACACTACCTTCCATATCACTCACATAAAAAATAACCAACGTTTTAAACTCCTCCAGCTCTTCACCCCCAACAAGTGCATCCCTGACAGTAGCTGGGAAGAGTGAGGAAAATCCAGTAAACACTTTCCTATGTTTTGAAAACTTTGATTTTAATTCAGTTTTAAAATAGTCCAAAAATGGAATATAGACTGCCACTCTGAAATATTCTTCAGGGCTGTGGGTCCTACAATTCCGTCTGATTTTTTGGATCCCTGCTATTCGTGGAAATGAGACTGTGATGTCTACGTTTTGACAAATATCTTTGGCTTCTTCAAAAATGGTTCTGAAGGTGTTTCTAGCATCAGCTCGCACACTTTCAAATTCGTCTCTTGTGTAATCTGCTACGGTCATTGCCTCCCTTAAGCAGAGAGTCGGGTTCTTGAGAGTTTTACTCAATATTCTGCCGAGACCAAATACTTTCGCTGTCACCAAGGAATAATAAATAAATAGTAAATTCACACTGTAGAATTCGACACATTAGAGAGCTTCCCTTGCTTGGTGTACCTGCCGAGTCCTTTGGCAATCCTGATACTGTTGTCAGTGCTTCTATCAATGGCTCCATAAATTGTAAAAAATCAGTGACTGCATCAAATCCCTCAATCCATCGAGTGGCAGAGTCTTTTTAAAGTTTTTGAACTAGGAGAAGTATCACATCTTTTAACACACTCCAGAAACACTGCTTCTCTTTTCGGATAAACAAAAAGTTATGAGCTGCCCCTATAATTCCTAAGCAGTGAACATACAACACAGTAGAGTGTTTCTCCCCGACTACAGCTTGTGTCCCTTTAAGTCTTCCTGACATGACAGCAGCTCCATCATAGATTTTTGCCCTTAAATGATGAGTTTCTACATCAAATATGGACAAATTATCTAACATTAAGGAGGCTAAACCGCTCCCACTTAAATCATTAATTGGTATGAATTGCAGGAAGTCCTCTGAGGGTGGGAAGCTATTCATCAAAGTCAACATACCAAACACAAAGAGAAGCTTGCTCTTGAAACACTCACACCTCCTCGCTTGAGTTGCTGTAAATTTAATACCCCCTGAAAACCAACCTACTGAATTTACTGACGTTCACATACAGGCCACAAGTGAATTTAACATTACTATCCCGATTTTAATTGGGCACCAGGGTTGATCATATGGATCTTCCCGAATAAATCCCAGGTGTGGGGCATTATACAAGCGTCGGCTGATGCTACCAGGATCATGCAAGACAGGAATGAACACTGACCTTGAAAATCACCATATATTCTGGCTGTACTGGTTTTACATATATACACATATTATCGACCCTTTAAAATGCACTTGTAATAATGTATTTGTACAGTACCTTGTATTCACAGATTCTACGCTCACAAAGAGCCCACAAACACATCTGGTCAACTAGTGACCCCAGGCATATCAGCCTCCTAATTTGAACACTTGTACAGTTTGTACAAAAAATATACACACATTACCCAGCGTTGTTCCACAGTCTCAGTTTGCTCGATCCACCAAAAGTCGCTCGCCACCACTATCCAAGATGTACACCTCAAATAGCTTGTTAGGCTCAGATGTATAGTCATGTATGGAATCGTCCTTCGGGCGTGACTTGCATCAGCAACCCATGGTATTTGAACAGAACCATAAATAACGTAAGTTCCAATAGCCGAAGCTCAGTGAAAACTTATGGAAGTCCCAGCTGTTCGTTACCGCGCCATGGCAAGTGAACGACCCTGATTCGCTTAAGGAGACTGAAATAATGTAGTTACCAATAGCCGAAGGCTCATAGGAGAACTATAACTGTAGCAAGAAGGCATCCAAAAAGCACTTAACACGCCATTATAAACACAGGCGCACCAATATCCTTACACCAGAAACTGCGCTTCGTCCTGCCGGAACTAGTTGGCGCATGACCTCTCCAAGCGGATATCCATGGCAAAATACGAACATTTGACTATCAGAATTCTGCTGAGCGCACCCAAGCGTCGCTCAGTACTTTTCCTACGGAAAGTTCCTGGGAACTTGCGCTATGAATAGCCCAGGTATTTCCTTGTTACACGCAAACAAGCTCGATTTATGACTATGTTTTCTGGGTGAGTCAATTCCCAGCACCTGATTCTCTACTCCAAAGTACCTTATTAGTACAGCCAGCTTTCAAAACTATTAACATTTCTAAATGAAAATAGTCAAATTAACCCCAAACCAAAATGAAATAGTGCCTCTACTTCAGGTGATAATAGTCTTTTATATCCCTGTTCCCAAAACGTAATAAATCGCAATAAAGCCCCCGTATTCTATAATATCAAACGTCCAAAAACCGATACTTGATAAACAGCGAGTTTAGTCGGCTCGGATCATCCGAAAATGAATCCGTCCACAAAAATACACTCAGGCACAGTAAATATCACTGCACCAACCCCCCAGTTCAACCCAATATAATAAGATATGGATAAAATACCCCAAACTAACCGCACAAGGCGAAAACCCGAGGGTAGGCTTATGTAACTGAATCAAAAAAGAAGCTTGTAGTTTAACGTGACCGTTAATCTGTAGATCATGAGCCACGGGACCTCCGTTTTACGTGGAATCCGAACCACAGGACATGGCATTTCACTTCGAAAATCTCACATGCATTGACCGGGAATCTGTAACTGAATCAATTTGGTTACAGTCGCACCCACAAGGTTCTAGATTTACTCCTTGTCCCTCACACAAATACACTAGTACTCCTGTCTTGTCATCTCGAGAGCAAGATCTCTAGGTGACATATACAGTAGCTTGAGGTTAGCAATGCTATATGTACCCAGGACCTTGTCATCGTTGGTAATTAACCTGTAGGCACATGCACCTATCCTGCGGTCTATAACAAGTGGACCAGATTATAAAAACTTCTTGAAAGCAACTCTGCTCTACCGACGGCAGATGCGCAGCTCGCAAAAACACCAGACTTCCTATCTTAATTTTACCCCCTCCCTTCCGTGCTGTTTCAAAAGTATCTTACCTACAACTACAATATAATCCCTAGTTAATTTAATCTCTTCGGGTACAGCTTCCCCAGTTGAAAGTCCCAAAATCCTGCGAAAAAACAAAAAGGCGAGTCCTTCTTCTATAACACTAACTGCCACGCCCCCCTCCCCCAATCACAACCTAATGGTACCATCCCACATGGTCACCACCACCAAAGGACGAACAGTCTGACTGTTACTAATCTCAAATATACCATCATCAAGCTTCTGATCACTTACCTCACCAACAGCCTGCATGTGAGAGTGAGCTATCGGGTACCTAGGACCGCTAAAGCTAGGCCAATCCGTGATGTCAAAACTATATTCGTACACGTGAGTACTTCTAGGTTTCTCCGAGAACACTTCCCTGTGTTCCCTCAGAACGTCAAGCAACTGACTTCTGACCCTCGTCCAACATGGTATTTTTAACAACTGCCTCAAACTCATCAACACAGTGATCAACATCACTCAACTCACGATCACCTCCCATGACCAAATTACACACAGGAAAACACTTGATACCAAGCCGACACCTAACTCTTCCTCCTCAGAAAACTCCCTAATAACCTGGCATTTACGGTTTACATGGATTCGATCTGATGACGGGCTTTTGAGATAATAATTCTTAAATGTGACGCATGGTTGAAACACGCTTAAAAACGTGCACTTTTTGTGTTCCAACTGCAATAAAAATATAAATTGAAGAATCCAAACCTACAAGAACTAACGTAAAATAGACCGACGACAATGTTGATGGTATTGGATTTTATGTAGGTCTATTGGTTACTTAACAAACAACCTTCAAACTCGAGTACACATAATACTTTGGTCGACAGTAGTTCTAAATTTTGACCTAAAAGGACATGGTTCAATAAATACTCGGTCAAAGTGGCCCAATCGTTTCCTTAAAATTTGCCATGAATAAAATCCTGTCTCTTTCCCTAAAAAAATAACCCCGTGGCACTACAGCCCTTGAAGGGCCTAGGTCTACCAAGCGACCGCTGCCCAGCCAATTGGCCTGCTGATATTGGGGTGACGCGTGGTCAGCGCGTCGGATCCCCTCGGCCGTTAATCTTGGTTTTCATGACCGGGGCACTGTATCACTGTCAGACAGCTACTGAATTGTCCTCACGAGGCTGAGTGCACCCCGTTCCAACCCTCACGTCAGTTTTAAAATCCCTGACGGAGCCGGGGATCGAACCCGCGGCCTCCGGGCGAGAGGCAGGCGCGCTACCCCAACACCACGGGGCCGGCCGTCTCTTTCCCTCCCCTTGATATTATCATCCCAAAGGAAGGAAGGAAGGAAGCTTGTAGTTTAACGTGACCGTTAATCTCGCGATCATAAGCCACGGGACCTCCGTTTTACGTGGAATCCGAACCACAGGACATGGCATTTCACTTCGAAAATCTCACATGCATTGACCGGGAATCGAACCCGGTCCGCCTTGGTGAGAGGCATACAGCTTGACCGCTGCGCCACCACGCCCCCTTATCATCCCAAATCTTATCCATAAACTTTTCCCTGAAATCCTGTAAGCCACTGAACCCTTCCCTGAATACCTGGTACCAAGACCTAGCTTCCCCAACAAATGCAGCTGAAATCAGTTTCTCCACCTGATCCCACTCTAAGTATCCCTCATGTAACCCCCTAGCAAACTTCTTCTCGACAAATTCCATAGGATTGAACGCCCTACCATTGAACTTAGGCACCTCATAATCTCGACTCTGGCTACAGTGCCCTAGAAACTGAGTCAGATGATCCCTATCTGCCTTCAACTTCTTCACTTCACGTTCAATGGCATGTTCAGCTTCTTCCTCCATCCTAGTCTCTCTCTCTCTCTCTCTGACCTCACTAATATTCTTATCAACCTTCCCTAATAAAGCAAACTCACCCCTATTTGCTACTAGCTTCTGCTCGACTATATCCTGCTTATCCCCTAACCTCTTATACCTTCTTACTACTCTCCTTCATAACAACCTCAATTTTCTCTTCCACGATGTCTATAATCTCCGCTCTCTGTTCTTCCAACTTCCTATCTACTCTGGAAAATTTCTGGCTAGTCTCCAGTGCCTGGCCAGAAATTTCCCTAGACAACTTCTCCTGCTTGCCATCTAGCCTCACTACCTTAAGAGTATAACCTCTGTTCCTGAGCAGCAATCTGACTACCTAGCTTAATTTCCAGATTAGTGATTTCTAATCTGACGGGTAACACAGCTGTCTAGGCAAGTCACCTGCTCTTTGACCTCATCTATCTTCCCTGACAATCTTTCTTCCATCCCTTCAAAACTCTTGCTACGGAACAGGAGCTTCTCCAACATGGCCATCATCGCAGCTTGACCACCTCCGTCTTTGCCACTGAGATATCGTCATCCTTTACCTCTGAACTAATACTAACTTCAGAGCTTGTGCTCTGTTGTCATAAACCCACATTTAATTCACCCCCCCCCCCCCCCCCCCCTGCCCGAATAAATCTCCCAAGACTCTACTGTTTCTCCCCATCCCTATAACAAATTGCCAGTCAGGCCCCATCTGATCCTGCTGTTCGCCATCACCCTCCCTCAACAAAGCAGAACTGCATTTTGGCTCTGACGTAGCCATCCCTAATTGAAATATCTAAAATTATGAACAATATGCCTACAGTTTAATTCATGTGTCCTGGTACACATCAGCATGTCTAAGTCCCCATGTTGGGCGCCACTGAAACACTCACAACTCCTCGCTGGAGTTGATTTAACTTGAATACCCCCTGAAAACAAACCTACTGAATTTACTGATGTTCACATACAGGCCACACGTGAATTTAGCATTACTATCCCGACTTTAATTCAACGCCAGGGTTGATCATATGGATCCCCCCGAATAAAATAAAAGTTTTCCCGACATTGAGACCCCTTATCCCAGGTGTGGGCATTATACAGAGAGTCCAGTTTGTATGTATTGGAGACCCTCGCTAGGCCGCTCGCCGGCGGCGCGAGCCTGTCTCCCGCCACGCACTTTGCCGTTATGCGGCGCCCGCGCGGCACTGGGTCATTGAGTATAGGAATTTGTACTTACCTAGTTCAAAGCTGGTGCTGAAAATGTTCGCCATTCACTGCTACAGATCGCTGGCACCTTTTTATGAAACTGGCATTTACTCTCTGAAGTTCCTCAGCACCGATTGACTGTATTTCAGCTGTAATATAGTCTTTAAGCTCATTTATAGTGTGAGGGTTTCTCGCATACACTCTATTTGTAAGCGTCCCCCACAAATAAAAGTCACATGGTGATAAGTCTGGGCTTCGCGGGGGCCACACGTTCCGAATTATAATCCTAGTACCAAAAATGCGACGCAATTCTGTCATGGATGCTTCGTCATTGTGAGGAGTGGCAGAATCTTGTTGAAAATCGCTCTCCGTAAGTCAGTTCGTCAAAAAAATTGGTCGAGGATCACACTGAAGTACAAATTTAAGTACAAGTTCCTATACCCAATGACTCAATGCCGCGCGGTGCCGCAAAACGGCCAAGTGCCTGGCGGGAGACAGGCTCGCGCCGCGGGCGAGCGGGCTAGCGAGGGTCTCCGATACATACAAACTGGACTCTCTGTACATGCGTTGGCTGATGCTACCAGGATCATGCAAGGCAGGAATAAACACTGATACCCTTGAAAAACACCATATATTCTGGCTGTACTGGTTATACATATATACATTATTTACACACATGTTATCAACCCTTTAAAATGCACTTGTAATAATGTTTTTGTACAGTAACCACACAAGGCGAAAACCCGAGGGTAGTCTTATGTAACTGAATAAATTCGGTTACACTCTTTGCCACTGATATCTGCTGTTGCATCAAGCAATACACAGAAAAATGTGGCTTTGTTCACTTTTCTAACCATTTTGTTTAGAAGTACCGTAGGCCTACCACATGATTCAATTATCTCATTTTGTAATGTTGGACTATTATTATATATCTTTTTCCTCGACCTTCCAAAGCTTCTCATAATTCAGTGTCCACATTAGCACGGTACCAGTACCTTAATATAGCGCGTCCATCATTGTAATCTGGCTCTTGTGCACAGTTGAGCTTCCCATTATCTTTACTGCCTCTTAAAGCAAGCCCAGCTGGCTTTGAACAGATTTTGCAGGATTTCCTCTCGCAGACAAAAACCAATCTGCATCTTGAACACAGTTTTGATGAACTGATGAGAGAAATGCTTATCAAAAAATTCCACTGCTTTCTTCCAGTTGCTAAATTTCTTTTTACATAAAGCTCCAAGAGACTGTGAGTTTATTCCAGCTACCGACTTCGAAAAAGCCACTCAGTATTTACAGTAAGCCCCATCTTCGACAGCAGAATAAGCTAACCACTTCCATCTCGACAGCCACTTACGCAGAAATCTGAGATTTCAACCCTTTTATTGAAAAACTCTTGAAACTGGAAACGTGTAACTTTCAAGTGTCACCCAAAGATCATTTATAATTTGCAATCTTTCGTCATCACTTATGTTCACAAAACAAGAGATATCATTTGCAGGCGAGGTTAAAGAGCTACTTATGGAGCTACGAATGTCCTTTGAGTTAGTTAGATCGACCTCAGGCGCATAATTAGAGTTAGGACAGGTTGGTAGAACTAGCACATTCACAACTGCATTTTCAATTTCCTGATGTTGATTTAGTCGTCGTGTTTTGATACTTTACTGCTGAATGATGCAATTGAAGTTTGCGATCGTCATTTATTGGCCACAGACTTCATTGGAGAATGAAATAATGAATGTAGAGGTTATAAAAACCGAAATAATTGCAATACAATATAACCTTTTACTTGCCCGAACTCAACGAACATATCAACAAAACCTCAACTTGTACAATCGATATTCATATATCGATATCAATATTATCGCTTTAGACTACATAACATTTCAGTATTACCAATATAGAAAAGATAATAGTGATCGATAATAAAGTGAACTTACAAGGGGACCCTACGGCAATCGGATTTTTGTAATTTTTCCAGCTTCGGGTACGTAAAGTTCAGACCTCGAACAATAATTTCCCAAAGCCGTTCGATGCCATATTCATAAATTCTCGAGAAAATCGACTTCGAAGTTTTCCGAGCACATCATATCCAGTAAAGACGTTACCGAGTCCGTGCAGGACGCGTGGCCCACCCGGTAACGTTCGGGCTCATTAATCACCGGGACGCTAGTTCGAGTCTCACTTCGGGTGTTTTTTTTTCTTTCAATTCATATACTACTAATGTGATTGAAATATAAAAATCATCAAGTCTGTAGTAAGTCGCAGATATGTAATTATAATTTCCAATGAAAAAAACGCACGTCTCATTTCTAATTATCTCCCACACAGCTGCTCAAGCACAAAGGATTTGTGGGTATTCCAGGACGGGTGGAAGGGATACAAACCACGCCATTCGCAAGGGATGCCTGTTCGAAGTAGCATTTGACCGTTGGTTTTCAGAGAAGCAGATAGTGTTTCTTGGCGTGGTGGGTGATTTCTTCTAACATACGATAAAGAAGATCATAATGTCGGGCGTGGAGGACGACAATCCACCTGATGATGATTTTTATATTTTAATCAAATTAGTAGTATATGAATTGAAAGAAAAAAATATATAGCACCCGCAGTGAGACTCGAACTAGCGTCCCGGCGATTACTGGGCCCGAACGTTGCCGGGTGAGCCACGCGTCCTGCAGGAACTCGGTAACATCTTTACTGGATATGAAGCGCTCGGAAAACTTCGAAGTTGATTTTCTCGAGAATTTATAAATATGGCATCGAATGGCTTTAGGAAATTATTGTTCGAGGTCTGAACTTTACGTGCCCGAAGCGGGAAAAATTACAAAAAATCCGATTGCCGTAGGGTCCCCTTGTTAGTCAATGCCTACTGACTTATGTTTCACAAGGTCTTGAAACGCTCGTTATTTCTGGGGTGAAAAAAAAAAACGGTTCACTTGGTTCCAGAATGAGGTGCGTGTACGGACAGCTCACCTCAAATTTATCACTGCCTGCTAGATTTGAGAAGACTCTGATTAATGGTAGGAGGAGAAGACTCTGATTAATGGTAGGAGGGACTCGCCAATTCAAGTAATATCCGCTAAATAACGATGTTCTTGTTGTATTTTGACAGTACTGAAACATTTCATAATATTTTGGTATAGCTCTCAAATCAAAACTGCTACTTGCTAGTAGTACTGGGACTTTGGGAGGAGAGGGTTCGGACCTCCTTATCTACGCCCCTGCACCTAGGAATTGAACCAGCGTGTGACAGTCGCCTTTAGTTCCTGATCAGTGTGAAATGCTGACCAGAGGACAGGAATATCTTCAGGTGCAAGAAAAGATGGAAATCACTCAAAGCAAGATCAGGACTGTATGGTGGTGTTGAAACAGCTCCCAGACGAACTCCTGCAGAACAGTTGCTGCACACCGAGCAGATTCACACAGATTCCTATAGCAAATTTTCATTGCGGCACTCCTGGAGCGAATCTTTAAAATTGACACCATTTGGGAGAAGCATGCCAACGATGCCTTTCCAGAATCACAAACTATAATTACAATTTTGTGTAAATGAATTGCTTTCCAGTCGGTCAACACATTAATGTGCCCAATTCAATTGGGTGGGGAATAACACTTATCAACTCACACTCTCTAACCTGAAGAAAATTACATGGATTAATTATACAAGTCTTTAAAGGGGCTTAAATGAACGATATGTTTCGCTGATAAGGCAAACATCATCAGATTCTATTCACTTAAGGCATTTATAGGGTTGGCAGATGTATATATAACAGTTATGTACAACTTACATGCAATTACCTGTCTATATAAATCTTTTACACTGCGTCAATTTATTTTTTACTTGTGTCCCATTAGAGATATAGCACTCCAGTAAATATTGTATTGTAACAAAAATACTGAAGTCGGTCACCTATCTGATTACTGGGAAATCCCAGTTGCCAGCATCAGTGACACGCCACTGAGGTTATATTAATAATATTGTTAAGACATGTGGACACCTTGATCCAGTGGCATAAACACTGGTGTGGAACATTTATCTGATTGTTAGTAAAACCTTTTTGTCAGCACCCACCAATTAGTACAGCCCATTGTGAACAAGTCCGAAATCTGCTGTGCGAGAGAGCTTCATACCTACTGGTACTGCAGCACTATCAGTTGGTAAATAATGGAAACTTACTAACATGTATGTTTAGTGTAGTTAATTACCCGATTGTAAAAATTATTATATGTAGGCTGTGAAATTCCTAACTTTGAGTATATGCTTAACCCTCCGATGGTAGTGCTCGAAAATGCAGCACCAGTAGCCGCGTGGATTACAATCGTAGTCCAATTTACCATGCATATTTTTTGTTTTCAAATGTAGATTTTCGAATTTATAAGGAAAAAAAAAGAATACTATTCAGAGAAAAATACACGAAATATCAAATATTTTGACACAGCATGAAAAATTTATTGAATTTCAAATGTTTTAAGAAATTTGGTAACATTTCCCGTACTGAATGAAAGCATGAAATATTGTTTGAAGAGTTTTTTTTTTTAAATCTAAACTCCGTCCAAGCAAACTGGGAAGTGTCAGTGTGAAAACACGTAGTCTGTGCACAGGAGAGACTCAGCTGACTGGTCCAATGAGGCGCGATGGTACTGAATAATAATTAGCGCAGGTGGGTGGCGCGACCTTGGCTTCAACCAACTCTCGCAATGGCTGGGCTGCCAAGCTCCACCCATCGCATTCTCTTTTCACTTCCTCCGTGTGACGCATGCGCAAACCTTCTTCACACATCCCATGGATGAGGTATAAACCTGTGTCACTGTCTTGTTCATCACTCGAACATTTCACAAAAACCTTCATGAGCTCTGGGCACACCCACTTCATGCACTTACTGCAGTGCTGCCAGGTGCTCTGCTTCCTCTGTCCACTACAAAGAAAACATCGTCCTGCGTGTACTCGAGGCCCCACTGGCATCGCACATTGCTCACCTCCCATTTCTGGTTGCATACAGGCGCGGATTCAAGGGGGGGTCACGGGGGTCATGACCCCCCCCCCCCCCCAACGGAGACCATATTTTTTTGCAAACTCAAAAAACGAAAACACAATTACCAGACAAATAAAACTTAATGAATTTTAACTGAAAAACAGGGTTTTTTTTTCATTTTATTCAATACTGAATTATCTTTATTGGAATTATTATGTTCTGTTACAACTGTACATATTTACAACTTCAAACCTCTTGTATAAAAACTATTAGTTATACAACAAAATCAACTCGTCTATTTTGTTTAGCAAACCTTGTGATTACCGAATCGATGTTTATAGTGATGTCACGATGAATGAGCAGCAATGCACGGATAGGAAACTGGGGCTTTTTTTCGCACCAAAAATTTTTGCCGACGTCCAAACTGCAAGCTTGGTTGGCAATTTAAGCTGTGACTTTCTCCCTTTGTCGGTATCAACTCGACTTGCCGAAACTGTAACGTGCCTTCACCTTGATCCTTTTCTCGAAGCTCGATGTAAAAGTCGCAAAACACGCCGTTGCAATTTGTACGAATATTTTTGGTGCGCTAAACGCATCAAATTTCTATCCATGAAGCTTGCAAAAAAATTGGTCTGGTTTTGTACGTTTGGTTATTTTGTGATTGCGTTTTTAGTGATACCATTTTTCTTAACAATTTCGATTCTCTGACCCCCCCCCCCAAAGCCAAACTCTAGATCGAATCTCTGACCCCACCAAAACCAAACTCTAGATCCGCGCCTGGTTGCACAAGTGCCAAGGAGAGATCTTGTAGGTATGATCTCCACGCCTGCTTCCAGTCTCCGACCGGGTCAGGAATGGAATGAATGTAGCCCCCATCTAGCGGCGAGGATATGAACTGTGCCGGCTGCCGAGGCCTGCCGCACTCCTCTGGGGCAATGATTAAATGAATGACAGATGAAATGAAATGATAGTGGAGAGTGTTGTTGGAATGAAATTTTGACAGGGAAAACCGGAGTACCCGGAGAAAAACCTGTCTGCCTCCGTTCTGTCCAACACAGATCTCACATGGAGTGACCGGGATTTGAACCACGGACCCAGCGGTGAGAGGCCGGCGTGCTGCCGCCTAAGCCACGGAGGCTTCCCGCTATCACCTAACAATTATTGTTTTTGGAATATAGGCTACTAATTACCACTACTACTACTGTACTAGCCACATGTTCACTATAGTCCACGAGCTCCAACAATATCTCATTACAATCCCCGTTTTCATCTTCCTGGGTCTTCTAACAGCCGCCGATATATCTGTCCTTCACTCATAATCATCACAGAACGCATACTCACAAAACAACCAGTCTCAACACAGCGGCTAACATGACTGCCACTTCGCACGTAGTTTCGTAAATAGTCATGTGGACTACATTTGTAATTCACGTTAACTCTTTTATATGCCACGGAAGCGCTAGTGGTCGGTTATGCAAAATTTCACCGCAATTGTAGACGGGAGATGACCTAGGAAAAGTACTAAACAGCATGTACCAAAAGCAAGTGTATTACCGGTATGTTCGCAGTTATAAAACAATTAAGCCTGGATTACAATAGTCATCCATGTGACCATTGGAAGGTTCTTGGATATTCTCAACTACTATAGACCCATCTGGGGCGTGGTGGCTCAGCGGTCTAGCTGAATGCCTCTCACCAAGGCGGTCCGGGTTCGATTCCCGGTCAATGCATGCAAGATTTTCGAAGTGAAATGTCATGTCCTGTGGTTCGGATTCCACGTAAAAAGGAGGTCCCGTGGCTCATGATCTCTAGATTAACGGTCACGTTAAACTACAAGCTTCCTTCCTTCCTTTTATAGACCCATCTCTGTCATTTGCCACAGCTTAGGTAAACACCACTCTAATATGCTCCCAACTTATTAATATGATTTCGGACTACATAGGCCTAGTAGTGAAATTGGTGCATTGTACATTCTTCCCAACTAACATATTTCCTATATCATTGGTTGCCCTAACTTTATCTTGCCCATAATCCAACATCCGTCACTATATAGTTTCATGCGTATTATTAGAAATGTTTATGTTTGTCTTGTTTCCTGAAGTGTGAATAGAAGTGTGCTCTCATAAAATGTATGATTGTTGGTTTAATTTAGTTGGGTTGTTTCTCATAGCTAAGTAGATTTCTATGGTTTCTTTTCTGTTACGTGTTCTGCCTTTTGTCTCATAATGCATAATATTTAGATATGTTTTTGATGTGTAACATCTTTCCACTCGGTTGCTGGATATTTCTGTGAGAGTGATTTTGAAAAATGGGACGGAAGTGGATCGGAACGATCGAGGTAGCACCAGCTGGCAGTGGTGGATCGAACGGAAGTGTAAGACGCACTGTCAACTCGATCGATCGACCCAGCTGGCAGTGGTAAGAGAAACAATGAGCGCGCGGTGTCGGAAATTGATACCATGATGTACTCTCGGCCATGTGGAATGTATATGACATACTGAACGGTAAACGCTCATGCGAACTCTGGTGTCAAGTAATTGTAACAAAGCACATGGTACATGTTCGAAGTCTTCGAATCAGTATTTAAATGGTAAAATGCCTTAATATCAAACATTGTAAGTAGTCGGCATTGCCGGTATTAAGTTTCTGCACAATGGCTATTCAAATATTAACCCACATAACGGTAATGCAGTCATCAATATAATATAATCGTTGTGGTTATACGAGAATTGAGCTAGCCTTCATGAACTATTGCTGAATATATTCTCGTTACTCACACGAGGGCCTATTCATAAGGCATTTTAAACTCAATTTTACGCAGGAACATTATCGAAACGAGCAAAATATAAATGAAACTTAATTCCGTAATGCAGTATTATTGGAACGTGGAAATAAGTCACCATCTTGTGCACAATCTTTGCGTAGTCGAAATAGCCGTGGGGTTAGCGCCTATGATTGTGAATCTAGAGATCTCGTGTTCGAATCCTGGACGGGGTAGATATTTTTGCTACCAGATTATCATTTTAAACGATATTTATCATATCAATATGACTCATTTTAACAAAATCCATATGAAATTACGTGTTGGTCTGTGAATCAAGAGGACCTGTTTATCAGGAATTTAAGGTTATGAGCGGTGTCGCGTCTATTAATCTAGTTGATCCATATCGTATTCTTTATTTAGGCTAGTGCTGGTGGAAGCTACAAATCATCTAATAAAATGAGTTCCGTATTATGAACTAAAATATCTGTAAAACACTCCCTTTTACAATAGATTAATATATGTGCCAATAATAGTATAAAATACCGGTGTATCAACAATTTCACGCGAGGTTTCTTCTATGTTAGATGTCGCACATCATATGCGACTACTGTAAGGCTCGTTTTTTTAAATATATATATATATACATACATTTATTAGAGAAACTATGCCGTTTAGCGCATAATGTTTAATGGGATTTCTGGGTACATTATAGTGTATGTCTATACTCTGAATTACCAATAATGGTCGCTGACAGCTGTCAAAACTAGCACGTGGGGAAATGCTGCGTTGCCACTGAGGCAGATCATGACTCATAACATTCCAAGAGGCTTGCAGGAAGACACAAATACTGGGGAAGTTAGACCCCCTGCCTGGCGGTCTAATGCAGGGCTGGCATGCGAAATTAAATTCATGGCTGTGGGGGCGAAAATAATTTAATTTCGCCGTGAGCGCGATATTCGGGAGCGAAATTATAATGATTGTCGGTGCGTTATTAAATCAAAGCGAAACTTAATTCGAAGCGAAATTAATTTCGTTCCAGACTTTTAATTTCGCTCCCGGCGCAAAATTAATTTCGTTCCTGACTTTTAATTTCGCTCCCGGCGCGAAATTAATTTCATTCCAGAATTCTAATTTCGCTCCCGGCGCGACATTAATTTCGTTCCTGACTTTTAATTTCACTCCCGGCGCGAAATTAATTTCGTTCCAGACTTTTAATTTCGCTCCCGGCGCGAAATTAATTTCGTTCCACTCTTTTAATTTCGCTCCCGGCGCGAAATTAATTTCGTTAGACATTTAATTTCGGTTCCCGAAGCAAAGTGAAATTTCCAAACGGTATTTAGTTTCCACCCCCGGCGTGAATTTGAAATGCATGAAACATTTCATTTCGTTGTTGAAATTAAAATATATTCGTTTCGAGAATTCAATTATGTTCGGTACGATGTTCAAAGTCCCGACGTTGGCAACAGTATTAGCATAGACTACCTTCACAAAATGCTGGGCCGCAACAGCAACGTGAGTCATTCAATGGTCATCAATCCAGTGTAGGAGAAAATCTGTGCTGTGGCATCAAAATCACTATCGTCGTTGACTGAACCTCGGACTCGGGGCCAGCCCTCCCTGACGTTCATAAGACAGTACTTTGTGTACAATGAGGCAACAAGTACAGTACCTCTACCTTTTCCATAGCGGACAAGAAAACTGTGCCGTGCGGACAGACATTGAAGGTAAGTGAACAACTCCCATTTGGCTGCGTCGTCTGGGGGTGCCGTCCCATTTTACAGGGTGATTCATAATTCCTATTACAAACTTATGGGGGTTGTAGAGGGGACCAAGTAGATCATATTTTGATTAGGAACCCACGTCCAGACATGTATCGTTTCGATACCAAATCAGTTTGACTCGATTGCACATACCGGTATCCCACTTCACTACAAACACGTATGCACTACAAGAGTTGTTCCACGTGGCGACCCTGCTGTTCATTACACGTGTACCTGCGCAGCATGTTGTCATCATACGCACTTCCCATGAGACCTGGTGTGTGTTCAATAATGTGCGCTGCCGCAAGAACGCGAGCATCAAGATCTTCTTCCGACTCGAAAGGAGTCTCATAAACAAGGTTCTTCGTGTGGACCCACAGGAAAATGTCGAGGGGAGTTCCTATCTATCTTTACCCAAATGTTTGGTCGAGATGTTCTCGGACTGCACGGGCAAAGTGCGCTGGTGCGCCATCATGTTGGTACCACATTTGCTGACGCAGTGCCAATCGCAAATCTTCACAGAACTCAACCAGTACCTCTTTCAGGAAGAGGACCCGTTAGGCGGTACGGAAAAAGGTACGACCCAATCAGATGGCCAGCCCATACATTGATGCCAAACCGTTGCTGAAATCCACATGGCTGTGGGCATGCGGATTTTCTTCAGCCCAAATGTGACAGTTTCGACAGTTAAAAACAGCTCCCATTGTGAATTGAGCTTCATCGGTGAAAAGAACGTGACAAGGAAATTGGGGTGTGTTAATGTACTGGTGTAGAAACCAAGCACAGAAGTTTGAACGTGGCACTAAATCAGCCGGGCCCATTGCTTGAACTTTCTGTGGGTGGAAAGGGTGCAGTTGCTGGTCGCGCAAAACACGCCTGACGCTCGATTGGGACCCATTCACGGCATCGTCAATGTTTCGCGTACTCGTCGACGGGTTCTCTTCTACGTGATGAAGGACGTCCTCTTCAAAGTCGACAGTGCGACGCGTCTGTAGAGCACCACAATCCGCCCTCCTCGGTTGGAATGTACAGTTTTCTCGCAGCCTTTACTGTAGTTTCACAAAAATGTATGTGATGGGGTGGGGCAATACGGAAAACGTGCATGGTACATGTATTGTGCAGTTCGACCATTACGTCCGGCTTCACCGTACATTAGTAACATCTCGGTGTACTCATCAAAAGTGTATGCCACCATCCTGTACCGCTGAATAACTGGATCACAACTGCTGTCAAAGCGGACTCACTGTCACTACTGTATGTAAACGGACGACACGATATCATTGGAATGTGGTCTCGTCCTGTACTGCGCCCTGACTGGACCACAACTGCTGTCAAATCGGACTCACTGTCACTACGGTTTGTAAACAGAAGGCATACGTAGCTTACAGTATGACATAAGGGGACTGCAAAGGTTGCCCTCAGCCAATGTTATTTGCGTTCCGTGAAGCGGGCGATGTAAAATGAGAGTGATCTTCAAACCGATTTGGTATCGAAACGATAAATGTCCGGACAAGGCTTCCTATACAAACTGTGATCTAATTAGACCCCTTTACAACCCCCATAAGTTTTGTGAGGTTTGAAGCCATTTTTCAGTGTTGCCTAAGTAAACAAAAGTTTGGTACTTTTCAGTCGGTCAACACGAATGTACCCAAAAAGAGCTGGGTTGTACCCTAATCCCCAAATAAATTACATGAGATTAATAAACACACTAGGATGACCAGTTTCGATCGTCAAGCGATCGTCATCAGATCCATTACACTTAGGCTATAACATCTATGTTTGAGAATACAGGTGAAAAATATTTACAATATGTACAATTATTTAGTTGCAGTATTGGTAATGCAACTGTCGGTGTATGCTAATTGTAGTACCGTATATCTAATGTTAGGTGAAATGCTAAAATGGTGATAAAAATTCGGGATTTGTCTGTTTGGGGTGATTATATGGTTATACAAAATCAACTATGGTTATACTGTAATAATACAGGCTGATACTTATCCGGTTTGTCTTCCTTACTGGAACTTCGAGCAGTTTCGTGTTCACTCTGGCACCAGTTTTGGTCGACTAACCCGGGTGTTAACTGGACAAAACTGTTTTTTCCCTTTCTCCCCCCTTTTGTTCCTGTGTGATTTCTGAGGTCAGTGCAATGTTTATTTGTGTGACGTTGCCAAGTCTAGATAAGAATGTATGTTATTGAATACAGGAAGATCTACAACTATTAAAGACCGTGGAACTGTCTTCGTCTCGCGTGGACTAAAAAGCCATTCAATTAAGCGGTACACGGTCTATTAATAGCCTACACCACTCAATCAAATTCACCAAGGAATCCGAAACAGACCGAAAAATAAATTATCTCGACATAACTATTGAACGCAAAGATAACGAACTGTCATATTCCATATTCCGGAAAGCCACACAAACCTCGCATACAATCGATAATCAGTCTAATCACCCCAGTACGCACAAATTAGCGGGGTTCAACTCAATGGTGCACAGGGCATTAAACATACCCATGTCAAAAGACAACTTTAATAAGGAAATAACAACCATTAAGCAAATAGCAAAGGAAATCAATTTCCCGCCAAGAAAAATAGACCAAATTATAGCCAAACATAAAAATAAAGATAAAACGATTCCCAAACCAGACAGTATGGAGAAAAAATTTGCGCGCTTCAACTATGTGTATAAGAACACACATAAAATCACTAATCTTTTCAAAAAGCAAGGCATAAAAATGGCATTCCCAACGAACAATACGACCGGGAGGCACCTGCAAAATCGTAATCTAAATAAACATGCCAAGACACTGGTTGTCAAGCTAATTACATTGGACAGAGTGGAAGACGAGTAGACACACGTTATAATGAACATAGGAATGCGATAAGATACGGAACACATTCAGCCGTATGCGAACATATGTGTGACACGGGGCACAGCTTTACTAAAATCGAGACTGACCTAAAAATCATTCATCACGAATCGAAAGGCAGAGGTCTCGACAGAAAGGAAGCAATCGAGATTCACCTAGCCAAACGAAACAATCCCAACAATCTAAATGAACACACTTTTATGGAGAGTTCACCCGTTTTCACTCTACTAAAAAACACACCCTGTCGGAAACAAGACACAACTTAGCGATACAGCCAAGCTAGATAAAGAAAGGGGGGGGGGGGAGGGAGGAAATAGCGGCGGTTATAGCTTAATGTTATCTGGATCAGGTGTACTATGTACTTTTTCTGCAATAAACCTAGGCCGGTATGCGCGTCAATATTAAAAGTGCCGGGACGTCTTCAATAGACCGTGTGCCGCTTAGTTGAATGGCTTTTTAGTCCACGCGTGGCGAAGACAGTTCCACGGTCCTTAATAGTTGTAGATCTTCCTGTATTCAATAACATACATTCATATCTAGACTTGGCAAAGTCACACAAATAAACATTGCACTGACCTCAGAAACCACATGGGAACAAAAGGGGGGAGAAAGGGAAAAACCAGTTGCATCCAGTTAACACCCGGGTTAATCGACCATAACTGGTGCCAGAGTGAACACGAAACAACTCGAAGTTCCAGTAAGGAAGACAAACCGGATAAGTATCAGCCTGTATTATTACAGTATACCATAGCTGATTTTGTATAACCATATAATCACCCCAAACAGACAAACTCCGTATTTTTTATCACCATTTAAGCATTTTACCCAACATTAGATATACTACAATTAGCATACACCGACAGTTGCATTACCAATACTGCAACTAAATAATTGTACATATTGTTAATATTTTTCACCTGTATTCTCAAACATAGATGTTATAGCCTAAGTGTAATGGATCTGATGATGATCGCTTGACGATCGAAACTGGTCATCCTAGTGTATTTATTAATCTCATGTAATTTAATTCAGGATTAGGGCACAACCCAGCTTTTTTGGGGGTACATTCGTGTTGACCGACTGAAAAGCACCAAACTTTTGTCGCCAGTAGGTAGAGACAGAAGAAAACGCTCGGTTTAGTCGGGAGTAGATGGTGTGCCACGAAAGGCGCTTGTGGGCCTCGATGTAGGATTTGACTCGCCAAAGTGACTGTACGTGGCGCTGTAGGAAATAGCGGTCACGGGCCAGTAAATATGAACTGTAGTAGGAGTGGGATAAAGTGAAGAGACGACGTGCCTTGGGGAGGATATGGGGGCGGAACGGGGTCGTTGGGATGAGGGGGATGGCTACCTGGGAGGCGTGTTTTAGTGCAGTTTCTATGTGTGCAGTGTATGCATCGACCGTCGTCTGGTCATCCAGTGGGAGATGGTCCGTACGGTGGTGATCGTTGATGTGAGAGCGGTATTCCCGCCAGTTTGCTGTGCAGAAATTCTGGACCCTCCTGGGAGGTGATAGTGGAGTATTGCGAGGGGGAAGAGGGAAGGAGAGTAAAACGGGAGCGTGATCACCTCCTATGAGGGGCAGGACAGACACGTTAAACAGATGGAGGAGGGAGTTATGAGCAATGACTGCGTCGGGGGTGGTATTGGAGGAAGGACGGGTAGGTTTTGGGAGAGGTACGAGGGTGGCGTCCAAGTTACGTAGGTAGACGTCTAGGCTACGAAGTTCTAGGGCCAAACGGGAATGAAGGTTGAGGTGGCCCATTAGAATGAAATGGAGGAAGACTTCAGCCACATGGGCAATGAAGTCTTTGGGGATGGGGAGGTAGGGTCGAAAGTAGATGGTGGCTAGGTGTAGGACGCGGCAGGAGAAATAGACGGAGCAAATAAGGCTTTCGGGGAAGAAAAGAGACAGATTTCATTTCAGACACGAAATGAAATGCTCCATGCATTTTAATTTCAGGTCGGGGAGGGACTAAATGCCGGGAATGAAATTGATAGTCGTTAACAAATGTTATTTCGCGCCAGTAGCGAAATTAAAAAGTATGTAACGAGTTTTATTTCGCGCCAGGAGGGAAATTAAAAAGTCTGTAACGAATTTTATTTCGCGCCAGGAGCGAAATTAAAAGTCTGTAAAGAATTTAATTTCGTGCCAAGAGTGAAATTAAAAGTCAAATGAATTTTATTTCGCGCCAGAAGCGAAATTAAAAGTCAGAAACAATTTTTATTTCGCGCCAGGAGCGAAATTAAAAGCCTGTAATGAATTTTATTTCGCGCCAGGAGTGAAATTAAAAGTCTGTTATGAATTTCATTTCGCGCCAGGAGCTAAATTAAAAGTCAGTATTGAATTTAATTTCGCGCCAGGAGCGAAATTAAAAGTCCGTAAGGAATTTTGAAATGTTATTCCATTGAACAATTTAATTTCGCGACGCTAAATTAAATTGATAATACATTTTGTTTCGCATGCCAGCCCTGGTCTAATGACCGTGACGAGTGAAGACACAGTAGAACTGAGTCAAACCATGTGCTCACTGCTGTGTCGGCATATATTGCAACATTGCTCGCTGTTGCTATGGAGACCGTTACCCCTCTCGTTCCCACTCCTCACCTTTCAGGCGGATGACAGCTTTCACCGTTCATATTTTGTAAATCAGAGTATACCTTCATTCTACTTTGTCCTTTGCAATTCGCCTTGACAGCCTGTATCATGGATGAGACTAAGTACTGGTATATCCCTGAGTTTGAACAAGTGAAAGTTAGTATTATGCAGGTTGTCAAAACGAGAGATATACCGGACTGCTGTACCCAATGACAAAATGGCAAAAATGTAATCTAAGTCCTCTACTTTTCAGATTGCATCTCGCTAAAATTATGAAGATATGCTACAATGGATGGATGGAATTAGAAAGGACCTACAGGAGGGGATATGTATGAGTGTAGCATAGTTTTGAATTTTCATGAAAGAAATTTCGGGCATGAGATATATGGGCCCACAGTGCCTATAGGTCAGAGAGGGGGCTGCACTCGCATTGCAGTGGCTTCAGGATTAATGGTCTCATTCTGTACACCCTGAAACAAAGACAGAGGAAGATGGAGATGTCATATCCTCGACACCATATGGTACAAGAGATCAGGATTAAGTATGTAACTTATGTTTGACTTGACAGTTAAATATGAAACCTTCAACTAGCAAACCACATTAACAGGTACGAGCAGATAAGTTTTACAGTAGCACTGAATGACAAAGGAATGAACGATAAAATTTTCTAGAGTACATAAATTAGCCAAAATGCCTTTACAAAAGAAAAATAAATCAGGAAATGATAGCCTATAGTAATAGATATTTACTGCTCCGCTGTCTATAACCCACCCGCCATCCCAAATTTGACCACGACTTGGATGAAATTCTAGCTGGGTCCGCCATTATGCGCCTGATTTAGCAACTGGGACAGAATTGCCAACCCCACGCATTCAGTACTATTTCACATCCGGTATCGTAAAACAAACGAGTGCCGTCCAAGTTAAGGTTCAAGTGTGCGAAGTTTCACCCTGAAGTTAGACATGGATTGTGCGAGTTGCGAGTTAACGATCTCAAATTATTGTTATGTAGCGCGGCCCGGGCCAATATAAACACCCCTGGTTTTTGTTCACGCATAGTGGGGGTGGTCACGCATCAATAATCTTTATCCAGGCCAATGGTCTGCCAATTATTTCTTCTTGCAAATTACAACTGTACGTGTGTCGTGTGGTGCATTTTGTATCGGACCTGTTGGCAACTAGTGACGTCAATGGTTGCGTTCACGGTAGCAAACAGCTGATCAACTGTTGAAGAAAGTACGCTGTGAACGCGGTGTGATGGAGCGCTCCCTAAACTTGTTCCATGGAGCGGACGCCATTTTATGGAGCGTAGAAAAACTTCGCTCCATCCACGGAACATGTTTAAATCCAACATGGCGTAGCATGAAGTTGATTTAAAAACAAATGTAAACATTGTGGAAATCGCTCAAAATAGTTCCTAAACTGATGAATACTGAAATAATAATGAAGAACACAACATCACGGTCCCTCTATAGCCTATAAAATGACCTGCATTGTGTTAAATTCGTGATAAATCTTTATTCCGATTTACGGACCGCAGTTGCGACAAATTTTAACCTATGTGTGAAACAACATAACCTGATATATCGGATGTTACAAGTATTAAAAATTATATGAATTCAGGTGTGTGGTTTCATTTTTAGTGGCAATGTGCATTTTTAAGTTTTTAAATCGATGTTTCAGCGTTTTTTCATCACTTGTCTGGGGTAATTTGGTCTGAAAATACGATTTTAACCTATGCTTTGGGCTGAATACTGTATCTCGATGAATATATTGTTGTGTATGCAGTATAGAGAGAATCAAACTTCTAGGCTACCGGTACTGTATAAAAATACCTTTCATTTGGAGCAAGCATAGGCTACCAGTACTGTATAAAAATACCTGCATTGTACTGGGCCTAGGCTAAGACCTATTGTCAAGAGTCTTGACTCAAAAATAAATTATTTCAATACCGTTGGCTACCGGTACTTGTTGGGTTAAGGATTTGTATGCAATAGAATATAAGAATTACCATAGATCTGTTTGTGCCTGCATTATTAGGTAATTCTTCCAATAGAAAACTAAGTGTTTGGCTGATCAGAATGTAATGACTGGGAAATACTAGTAGCCTATCAGTATTTTTCTTTTCATGGTATTATCAGACTTATCTGAACAGTTCTCTTGCTTCTTGGATGCTGTTTAGGTCTAGATTAGCCTACACATCCACATTCCTTTCAAGAATGTTGAAAAACCTATTCACTAGGCCAATATTTTTTCTTGAAACAATCGTAAATGTTTCACTAAATTGTACGGTATTTTAAATTCACACAGCTCATTATCAGACCGCAAGACCTCCCCCCCTCCCGGCTTTCAGCTTGGACTGAATGAAGTCAGTTTGGTCTTGTACAGGCCCTAGCCTATAAATATGTTTCTATGTTTGAAAGAAACCAGCTTCCCTTGGTAAGCATTTCAAGTACCGGTAACCATTACTTTTCTTTTCATGGCATTAGCAGTCTTATCTTGCTTCTCGGTTGCTGTTCAGGTCTAGATTAAACATCCACATTCCTTTCAATGTAATGAATATTACCTACCGTACTGGTACCGTACCATTGGCTATAATTGGGCAAGCTCAATAGCCAATTCACTGCAGTAGGCTACCAGTACGGTACATCAAGAAGCTGGGAATGATTATGCATTGAAACTCAAGATATAATACATATATACTGTATATAAATTTCTTTTTACACAAGGAGAGAAAATTAAGCACTCTTCAACATCGCACTTTGTCCTTTATTTCCTTCACTTACGGTATCTCAACATGCCTGAGTATTAACATTTTGTGACAATATTATTGTATGTACATACTGTATTTTGTCCATGCTTCAACTAATCCAACACCAAAATTTCCATCCTTGACTTCCTTTTGTCAAACGAGCGATGATTTTCTCTCTGATGACAGGTTAGGACTCTGTACTCAAATAGGAACTGACTGTTAAGTAAAATGCATTATGAGAATGGATTTAGAAATTGTGACATAAGGCTAATTTATTTTACTCACTCTCTTGTGTGTATGCTACATATTGATCTATGGTGTTACGGCTGTGAGTTTGTGTCATCACTCGCCGCATGAGTCACAACTGCCCCAGGGCTGGGCTGGGGCCGCCTCCCGTATTGCGCGCGCCTTATGCAACAGGGCTACTACAGACAAAGGGATAGTCCAGAAGATTCGTGACTGGACCAGCGGTGGAAACCTCGAGAAGCCGTGGACTCTGGATGGATCTAGAACCATTTATTGAGTCACCGGCCTGCTATATAAGAGTGACCCGTGAAGCAGTTGTTGTTGTGTTTTACGAGCTAGTGTGAGCGATTATCGTGAGCGACAGAAGTGTGGTGACGAAGTGCTGTGCGAGTTACGAAATCCTGTGACATTGTTTCTCCCAGCTTGTGAACAGCGTACATCAAGTGCTCGTAAGTAACTGTATTTTTTGTACCTGGAAGAGGGGCAGGTAGCTTCTGCCAAGGCCACCGGACTCATTAGGACGGATTAACTTCTGTGGTCTGTTGCAAGTGAAAGGGGCCAAGAGCGCATAAGGAAGAGACTTGAGGAAACTGGAGAAGGCTCCTAATTGCTTGTATTTGCTGATTAGTGTAATTTTCTGGCCACAATAAAGTTAATTATTTCTTTAAGCAGTAATTGGTGTTGTGCTTTGTACCCCTACCGTAATCCAGTTAACAAAAGTGCCACTAGGGGGTGGCACGCAACAACTGGTGTCAGAAGTGGGATTACGAACTCAAGCACAACACCTGACGGTCCTGGTTTCAAAACCCGAGCAGGTCATTTTCTCTAATTTTCCTGTGAGTGCATGCCCTTTACAAGACAAACAACTAAAATGGAGGAGAAATTGGCAGCACTGCTAGAAAAGTTAAATGGCATGGAAACCAAGATGGAGGACGGCCAGAAGAATTTAACCAAGGACCTAACTGCCAAAATGGAAGACGGCCAGAAGAAGATGGAGGATGGCCAGAAGAAGTTAGCAGAGGACCTGAAGGACAGCCAAAATAAGTTAGCGGAGGACCTGAAGAAGATGGAGGACGGCCAGAAGAAGATGGAGGACGGCCAGAAGAAATTAGCCGAGGACCTAACTGCCAAACTAGAAGACGGCCAGAAGAAGCTAGCGGAGGACCTGAAGAGGATAGAGGACGGCCAGAAGAAGATGGAAGACGGTCAGAATAAGTTGACACAGGACCTGAAGAAATTAGAACTGGGTCTGCGTGAGGAAGTCACGGCAGTGGAAGAGAAATTCAACGCCTTACAAAAGGAAGTTGCCGAGCTGCGCCAACGCCCACTGACGGGGGTGAAAGAGGAATTCAACGCTCTACGAGAGGAAGTTGCCGAGCTGCGCCAACGCCCGCCCACCGTTACACCGGGGATATCAGGAACGGGACATAGCAGAGTGACGCCCCCAACCTTCGACGGAAAGGTCCCGTGGAGCACCTACTTACGTCAGTTCGAGGCAGCCTGTTCCATAAATAACTGGAACAACACAGAAAAGGCTACAGCTCTCATTGTAGCGCTGAGAGGCGACGCCCTTAACGTCCTTCAGGCCATCCCGACTGGATCCCAGGACTACGCTTCACTGATCGCCCGTATGGAGTCCCGATGTGGAGATAGCCATCTTCAGCAGGCCTACCAGATGCAGCTCCGGACCCGGGTACAGAAGAACGCGGAAACCCTGCAGGAGTTCGAGATGGACATCGCACGCCTCGTAAGGCTCGCCTACCCAACAGCGCCGGCCGACTTTCTGGAACAGATAGCGACGCAGACTTTCACCGACGGGCTACGGGACTCGGACACTCAACAGGCGCTGCGACTCGCGCGCAATAAGACCCTGGCAGATGCGCTGAGCCACGCACTTGAGTTCGAGACGGCAAAGCAGGTATCTAGAATGCGCGCGCGGGTGCGTCAAGTGGACGTCGACGAACCAGTAAAAACCAACGAGACCAAGCCCCTGGCCGACGAGTTGATGGAGGCGCTAAGCCGTTTCTTCAAGAATCGCAGTACCACCAACAAAAACGTAGCCGAAGGACATCCGGAGAGGCGGCCTGGAAGAGGACTACCGACCTGCTGGACCTGCCGTAGGAGAGGCCACCTGAGCAAGGACTGCGGTGATCGCCGCCGCCAAGGGTTTCCGTCGGGACAGTCAGTCGTAGAGAAACCGCGCGGCCCAGGAAAGCAAGTATCAGCCAGCCTAGGGGGGCAAAGGTTGGCTTGTGACAGTCGTCAAGCCCCGGCAGTCCAAGTTCGTGTGACGAAGTTACGGAGGGACAATAGCAGCCTGATGGTCGACGGAGTCGTCAACGGAGAGAGCTGGCCCCTGCTGATCGACACGGGAGCGTCGAGGACCATCGTCAATCCAACCGTGATCCCGAAGTGGAGAGTGCAACCCACACAAAGGAACCTCCAGCTAATAACCGCGACCGGAGAGACCGCACCAGTACATGGCGAAGCATCACTGGAGTTCGTCATTGGTCGACGGGTGATAAAGCATCCAGTGCTTGTGGCTGACGTATCAAACGAAGTGATCATCGGACTGGACTTCCTGGACCAGAACAACATCATCTTGGACCTGAGTACCAACACTCTGCACTTCGGAGGTGAGGAACTTGCTTTGCAACCAGCACACGAGGCCGTCACCGCACGACGAGTAAGGCTGAGAGAGGACGTCATCGTTCCTGCCAGGACGGAGGTCAGCGCCGCCGTAATTGTCGACGGAACTGCTGAGGGAGTGGCGGCTGTCATCGAGCCAAAATATGAGGACATCCAGACAAAAGGATTGCTAGTTGCCAAGACCCTCATCAACACGACGTCTCGGCCGTACGTCCGCCTGTCCAACCTGAACGACTACGACATTACGGTTCACCGGGACACCAACCTAGGAGTCTGCGAGCCCGTTACCTGGATTGCCCGCATCACCGACACGACGGACGGAAACCTGCAGACGGACAACCGAAGAAGACGCACACTGCCAGAAGAACTACAGAAGCTGTACCAAGGATCCCAGGACCATTTAGACGAGGAACAAACACGCCAACTTCAGGACCTGCTACGCGAATTCCAGGATGTCTTCTCCGTGGGGAGCAAAGACTTCGGCAGGACAAGCTTGGTCCAGCACAGAATCGACGTTGGGGACAGCGCACCGATTAGGGCCCCATTCCGACGTGTCCCGCTCGCCAAGCAAGCCGAAGTCGACCGGATGGTAGAAGAGATGAAGGAGCAAGGGGTGATCGAGCCATCACATAGTCCTTGGAGTTCTCCGGTCGTGCTAGTGAAGAAGAAGGACGGTTCCACCAGGTTCTGCGTGGATTACAGGCGGGTGAACGACGTCACGAAAAAGGACAGCTACCCTCTACCCCGGATCGACGACACGCTGGACACCATATCAGGATCAGGATGGTTCTCCACCTTGGATTTGAAGAGTGGCTACTGGCAGGTGGAGGTCCACCCTAAGGACCGCGAGAAAACGGCGTTCTCTGTGGGCAGCGGGCTCTGGCAGTTCACCGTCATGCCATTCGGTCTGTGCAACGCCCCTGCAACCTTCGAAAGGCTAATGGAGTCCATTCTGAGGGGACTACACTGGAAGACCTGCCTGGTATACCTAGATGACGTCATCGTTCTGGGGAGGAGCTTCGAGGAGCACTACAGCAACCTGAAGGAGATCTTGTTGAAGCTACGGGCTGCCCAGCTGAAGTTGAGCCCCAAGAAGTATCAGCTCTTCCAGAAGCGGGTCCAGTACCTTGGGCATATCGTCTCCGAGGAAGGGGTGCGCACCGACCCAGAGAAGACCGCAGCTGTGAGGGAGTGGCCAGTTCCGAAGGACAAGTCCCAACTACGAAGCTTCCTGGGACTCTGCACTTATTATCGTCGCTTCGTGAGAGGATTCGCCGACATCGCCAAACCTTTACATCGACTGACTGAGAAGGACCAACTCTTCACGTGGACAGCAGAATGCCACAATGCCTTCGAGCAACTCAAGCAGGCTCTGTGCACCGCGCCTATTCTGGCCTACCCCAGACCTGGAACAAGGTTCATCGTCGATACCGATGCCAGCGACTTTGGCATAGGGGGAATCCTGTCGCAGGTAGTGGACGGCGAGGAGAGAGTAGTGGCCTACTTCAGCAAGGCCTTGTCAAAGCCAGGAAGGAGCTGCTCGCCATCGTGAAGACCATTGAACACTTCCACAAGTACCTGTACGGGCAAGAATTTCTCATCAGGACCGACCATGCCTCCCTGCGGTGGCTCCTGAACTTCAAGCAGCCCGAGGGTCAACTCGCGCGGTGGTTAGAGAGGCTTCAACAGTATAACTTTGAGATTCAGCACAGGAAAGGCCAACTGCATTCTAACGCCGACGCCCTGTTACGAAGACCGTGCCCAGAAAACTGCACCTTCTGTGCCCGAAGGGAGGAGAACACCGGGATACAGTGCCGAAGGACTACCGTGGAACTTCAAGGGAGCTGGAGCCGCGAATCTTTCACGCGGGCGCAAGCGGAAGATGATGACCTGGGACTGATAGCCGAATGGAAGAGGGCCTGTGTCCCCAGACCCGGGTGGAACATTGTGAGTGACTGCAGCCCAAAGTTTAAGTCCTACTGGTCACAGTGGGACTCGCTGATTGTAAGGGATGGCCTCATCTGCCGTACCTGGGAGAGCACCGACGGGAAGACATCTCGGGAACAAGTCGTCGTTCCAAAGGCTATGACGGAGGAAGTCCTGAAGGAAGTTCATGGAGGATCATCTGGTGGACACCTAGGGATAAAGAAGACCCTGGAGAAGCTGAGAGAGCGGTTCTACTGGATCGGATGCCGAACAGACGTGGAGAACCACTGCGCGAGGTGCCACGATTGCGCAGCCAGCAAGGGCCCAGGACGAAGACGACGGGGTCCACTGAAAACCTACAACGTGGGCGGCCCCATGGAAAGAGTGGCCATCGATGTTGCTGGGCCATTCCCGTTAAGCGAGGCAGGGAACCGCTACATATTAGTCGTCAGCGACTACTTTACCAAATGGCCGGAGGCGTATGCGCTCCCTAACCAAGAAGCCGCGACGATCGCAGAGACCCTGGTGAAGGAATTCGTCAGCCGGTACGGAGTACCCCTGGAGCTGCACTCCGACCAAGGGAGGAACTTCGAGTCGCAGGTGTTCCAGAACCTATGCCAGCTGCTGGGGATCCGGAAGACAAGGACAACGCCGCTACACCCTCAGTCCGACGGGATGGTAGAGCGATTCAATCGCACCGTCGAGAACCATCTCCGAATAGTCGTCAGCGAGCACCAGAGGGATTGGGACAAGCATCTTCCACTATTTCTCCTGGCCTACCGCGCCGCCGTGCATGAAGCCACCGGGTGCACACCAGCCCGGGCCATGTTTGGGAGGGAGCTCCGTCTACCTGTCGATCTTGCCTTCGGCCGACCTGGGAATGATCCGATCCCGGTAAGCCAGTATTGTCAAGAACTGGTCGACCAACTGGAGGACGTGCACGCGTTGGCGAGGAGGAAACTGCGGGTCGAGACCGACCGAATGAAGACCCGATACGACCAGCAGACGGATGCCGGCGGATTCCACGAGGACGACCTGGTCTGGCTCTTCAACCCATTACGGAAGAAAGGCCTGTCACCCAAACTTCAGAAGTCCTGGGAGGGCCCGTACCGAGTCGTGAAACGGATCAACGATGTCGTCTACAGGATCCAGCGGAACCCGAGGGCGAAGATGAAGATCGTGCATCGAGATCGCCTGGCAGCCTACGGCGGGACACAGACGGACCAATGATTGATCGGGACGATCAGCCTTTTTAGGAAGGGGGTGGTGTTACGGCTGTGAGTTTGTGTCATCACTCGCCGCATGAGTCACAACTGCCCCAGGGCTGGGCTGGGCTGTGGCCGCCTCCCGTATTGCGCGCGCCTTATGCAACAGGGCTACTACAGACAAAGGGATAGTCCAGAAGATTCGTGACTGGACCAGCGGTGGAAACCTCGAGAAGCCGTGGACTCTGGATGGATCTAGAACCATTTATTGAGTCACCGGCCTGCTATATAAGAGTGACCCGTGAAGCAGTTGTTGTTGTGTTTTACGAGCTAGTGTGAGCGATTATCGTGAGCGACAGAAGTGTGGTGACGAAGTGCTGTGCGAGTTACGAAATCCTGTGACATTGTTTCTCCCAGCTTGTGAACAGCGTACATCAAGTGCTCGTAAGTAACTGTATTTTTTGTACCTGGAAGAGGGGCAGGTAGCTTCTGCCAAGGCCACCGGACTCATTAGGACGGATTAACTTCTGTGGTCTGTTGCAAGTGAAAGGGGCCAAGAGCGCATAAGGAAGAGACTTGAGGAAACTGGAGAAGGCTCCTAATTGCTTGTATTTGCTGATTAGTGTAATTTTCTGGCCACAATAAAGTTAATTATTTCTTTAAGCAGTAATTGGTGTTGTGCTTTGTACCCCTACCGTAATCCAGTTAACAAAAGTGCCACTAGGGGGTGGCACGCAACAATATTTTAACAGTAGCCTAGGCTACAGGATACATTTCAAAATGCTGTGGTGTCAGTAGTTGTGCATGTATTTTTAACTGAGGCTAGGATTGGGAAGGAGGCTTTAAGTTACAAGCTTAGTAACCTGTAAAGGAAATTGTTAGTAAAATGAAAACTTGAAGGGAGTGAGGAGTCATGAATATTACCTACTGGTACTGTACAGTAGGCTATAGGCTACAATTGGTCAAGCTTGCTAGCCTAGGTTCACTGCAGTAGGCGAGCAGTACATCAAGAAGCTGGTAATGGTTATGTACTGACACTCAAGATATATAATATATTTTTCTTCTTACACTAGCAGAGAAAATTGAGTACTGTTCAACACAGCACTTACCCAGTTTGTCCAATATTTCCTTACCTTATCTCAACCTGCCTGAGTATTAACATTTTGTAACAGTTATTGTTTGCACATACTGTATTCTGTCCATGCTTCAATTAATCCAACACCATAATTTCCATCCATGACTTCCTTTTGTCAAACGAGCGATGATTTTCTCTCAGGGAACAGGTTCGGTCTCTGTACTCAAATATGAGCTGACTAATAAGTAAAATGAATTATGGGAATGGATTTAGAAATTGTGACATAAGGCTAAATTATTTTACTCACTCCCTTGTCTGTACAGTATGTTATGGTACATATTCATCTCTATTTTAACAGTACAGGATACCTTTCAAAATGCTGTGGTGTCGGTAGTAGTGCATGCATTTTTAACTGAGGCTAGGATTGGGAAGGAGGCTTTAAGTTACAAGCTAAGGAAATTGTTAGTAAAATGATAACTTAAAGGAAGTGAGGAGTCATGAATATTACCTACTAGTACTGTACAGTATAGGCTACAATTAGGCAAGCTCACTAGCCTAGGTTCACTGCAGTAGGCTACCAAGAAGCTGGTAATGGTTAGGCCTATGTACTGAAACTCAAGAAATATAATATATTTCTCTTCTTACACAAGCAGAGAAGATTGAGCACTGTTCAACACAGCTCTTACCCAGTTTGTCCAATATTTTCTTACCTTATCGCAGCTTGCCTGAGTTTTAACAGCTCATTACAGTGATGCTTCACTTTATAATCTGCATATTCATTCACACAGCATTATTTGCTGCTGACCACAGAAGACCTGATGTTCTTGTACAGTGACTGAATGAACTATGTTTGTTACAAAACTACACCTACGGTATAGTTCTTTTGTACTGTAGTTTCATTTGTATTCAATCTGGTACGGTAATGAGCCTAGGTGGAAGATATTACTTCTTTTAACATTAAGTTTGCTGATTCGTACCAACCATCTATCTACCAGGCACATATTGAGCAACAAAGGGAATTGTTAGTAACCAAGTATCAATATCTTTAAGAGAGTGATGAGTCATGAATGTTACCTTCGGTAATGGTATGCAATTGTGCGAGCCCACTAGCCAAGCCCCATTGAAGTACCAGTATCGTACATCAAGCAGCTGGTAATGATTATGTACTGAAATTCAAGATAAAATGTAGTCAGCGCTGCTTTTCGGGTACAAAATTATAAATATATAAACACTCTCCTGGAAAAAATTACATGTATTAGTTAGTTATCACACCTAAATGGGCAATGGGCAACTAATACATGTAATTGTTTCCAGGAGTGTGTTAACATATTTATAATTTTGTACCCCATGTTGACCGACTGAGAAGCAGCAAAGACAATTTGTATAGGCAACACTGAAAAAAAAAAAGAATGGCTTCAAATTATCACAGAAAAATGTATTCTTTAGCACTGCTTCATTTATATTTGTTCCTAGGAGTCATTCATCCTGGTACTTTCCTGCTTTTTACATCTTATTTTTTTTCAGTTTATATTTTTGCAGTCTAGTTTCCTCTACCTCATTCTATACTGTCCAGACTTGGGTTGCAATAATTTTAAAATGCCCTACTTTCTATGTTACTGGACCATTTGTTGACATGATCTATTGAAAAATCAATTGTGAAAGCATCTTTTAGACAACTGTTTTCAACCAAAAATCTGTAGCCTAACATTTTTCATTTTCTTAGATGAACAGTAGCCTATAGGGAATATGGTATGGAAACCAGTTGTGTATTGATAAGAGGAGAATGGACTGCCAAGTAAGAGACTAATATTTAAGGTAATCCATCAACAGTTCATGTTGTGCCTTTCTCTTTAAGTACTAATATTGGGGTGTAAACAAGTAAGGTACCGGTATAACAAGGATAATACAGGCTCGTACCATGATTTCCTTTGCTTTAGATGAGGGAGCCAGAAATTTTATTTCTAGATGCTGGTTATAATTTTAAAGGGTGGAACCTTGAGGTCATCTGACCTTATTGGATAGGGGAAGGGTAATGATCCAGATAAATACCCCTAGTTGACAGGCAGGGACAATGTGTTTTATATTCTTGTAGTGTTTCAAATTAATTTTGCAATCTAACCTGATTTTTTTTGTAAATACAATTAATTTGTATAGTACAGTAACTAAAAACTGTACAGCACAGTTAAGCTGATGAATAAATCCAAAAGCTTCAAATATAAGAAGCAGGAACAAATTAGATAGATTTTTTTTTGTCGTGTGGCCTCATCAGTGGCCGAGTGCAGGTCTTTCTATTCGACGCCCGTGGGCGACCTGCGCGTCGGGATGAGAGATGGAATGGATGAAGATGAATGAAAGTGGGCAAGGATGTGGAAGGAACCGGCCGTGGCCTATCAGAAGGTACCGTCCCAGCATTTGCCTGGTGTTGAAAATGGGAAACCACGGAAAACCATTTCAAGGACAGCCGACGGTGGGGCTCGAACCCACGTGTCTACCGAGTCAGCAGAGAGCTTGGTCCCATGATATAACGCTGTGCTTTAGCCAGCTGAGCCACTACTGTCGGTAGATTAGACAGATGAAGCAGTGCTAACAAATAATGAAGTCATCATGTGTGGATGACTGGTAAGAGGTTTACTGCTAGACTTACAGACTCTTGACCCTTCTCATATGATATAACCCTACATTAATAAAATCAAAGCTACGTATATTGATATTCTTGAATAAATATTCGTCTATTGAGACGTAGGCCTAACCTACCGTGTTCAATTTGAAGGGATTAAAATGACTTCAATTATCATAAATCTTGAGATATACCACCTTAATATACCGTAGCCTACCATACGTTAAACTGTCAAGTATTCTTTACCGTCGCCGAACTAGCATAACACAATAAATGCCGTATCAGAAAGACAAGAAATTTACGTACGTAGGCCTAATATTATCGGGAGCAAGGTATGGTTTGATACATGTTCACAGCCTTCGGTACATAGTTTCAGAGCAATTTCGTTCCGAGTTGCAAAACTAAAGGTAAATTAGATACTGATCTAATATCAGCATTCACTCTCATAAGATTATCTGATCATTTCAACATCGCCCTTGTCCACTTTCGAACAACGTGCGCTGCTACAGATCAGATGGAGCAAACCGTTCACAGGTACACGTAAAACCTGATCCCGCTCCCGATGCATCAGCTTTGGAGCTGTTGATCAACTGTTTGCTACCGTGAACGCAACCATTGTGTGCACCTTGGCGGCAGTTTAACATACTTAATACGCTGTCGAACATGGCTGCCGTTGTTAAAAGGGCAATAAATAAAAACACATATTTACGTAATCTAGCACATATTTCAGGTGCAGTAGGGACGAGGGTTACCCAATTGAATACGTAATGTCGCCCAGAAGATGAAACAAGGAAACAAAAAAACAAGGAAGATTGTAGTTTTACGTGGCCATGAATCTTGTGATTATGAGCCACGGGACCTCCTTTTTACGCGGAATCCGAACCACAGGACATGGTATTTCACTTTGAAAATCTCACATGCATTGACCGGGAATCGAACACAGTCCACCTTGGTGAGAGGCCAACAGCTTGACCGTTATACCCAACAAGGAAACAGCCACGATGTCTTATGAAAAGTGTAAAAGCCATGTACTGGTGTCATTCAGAATGAATAAAAAGGGCTAAAATTTCTATATTACAACTTATTGTAAGAGGAGTTGAACCTGGGCCACCAGGATGGGAGCTAACTGTGCTAAGCACTACACCATGAGGCATAGACCTGCTTCCATTGGGTGAGCAACTGAGATCATAGGAAGCAAAATAGGCTGACGCACAAAACCACAGCTGTGAGTTTCATATGCAGACGAGTCCACGTGCTACAGCATGATTGAGCGGGGAGGTACATTCACTTCGCTAGTTGTTACAGAAACGTTCACATCAGCTCCTAGTAAATGTAACTGTATTGCACATAAGGGTGTTTCCCTGCAGCAGTGAATCCCTCCCACTACATTCCTGATCATATACCGCGATACATACTTGTCTAGGGGAAATTTTTAGTGTAGCGGATGACGTGATGTTTTGGCTTGAATTGCCTGCATATTGATCAGCTGTATGAGGTTTACAAATAGTGCTTCATTACATGCCGATGTAGTGACGTGTTCAAGTGCAAGGTGCGCTGGTAAGTAGGGCCGGTATTACACTATCAAAGAAATTTGTCAAAGATCTTTGATAAAAGATCTTTTATGAAAGATACAACAGTGTAATGGAGAAATCTTTATAAAAGGTGGTTTTATAAAATTCCTTTTATAAAATGTATGACCATCATGCTAACATTGATAAAAAATTCAAACCAAAGTGGTGGATCATAACAGCTGGAATATTATCACAACAAAGATGCTCATATCAGAGTGTGAAATGCATTAAATCCTACATAACATGTTACATAATGAATGGTACACAATGTAAAACATAAATAACAGATAGTGTAGGTAAAAAATCCCGAGACTATAAGCGCTGCACATTAAGGACGCACATTTCAGGATCTAAAGATGAATTAAAGTTAAATAGACTGAAATAAACCGTGAATAGTTGTGTATTTCGTTATAATATTTGTATAATAATTCGCCAATTTCACTTATGGCATTACAACCGAGTGTAAATAAGCACATTATCGTTACCAGTAGATAATACATGTAACCATCCGCAATAAGCAATTGTCTAATTGGCGGAATGAGTAGAGCGCTCGACTCCGGTACGAAAGGGCCAAGGATCATATCCCACCTAATGCATACTCTTTTACTTCGTATGTTTCAATTTTCTTTGTTCGGGCAGTGGTTGTTTCGAACGTTAATAATAAAATATTAATGTAATTTTTCTAGTCCTCGTACTGCAGCTCGTTCACCAAGGTTTTACTCGTATAAATATTTTTCTTGTCACGTGGGCGACCCATGGTTTAACTCATAGACGTTTAGGTTATCTTTCCGTTTCTTTTACATACCGGTATTGCCACTACAGAATTTCAAAAACCGTAACACAATAATGTGAACAAGGAACTGTCCTTCATCCATTTTGCTGAACTATGATAAAATATTTCATGTAGTGTAATGGTGTGATTATTGCTTTGTATAACTTTTATAAAAGTTCAGTTTTATAAAATATCTTTGACAAATTTCTTTGATAGTGTAATATCGGCCTAACAAATGGTCATAAATCACTTTTAGTTGCTCAATTTAATTGAAAAATTGCACTGTATACCCTTCTTGGTTAGATGCCAGTCTGGGCGAAATCATTGGTCGCTACTAGGTTAGACAACTGTCTGAACGAAACAATTGTCCGCTACTTTGTTCGACAACTATCTGGACGAAACTATTGGCCGCTACTATGTTAGACGACTGTCTGGATGAAACTATTGGCCGCTACTCGGTTAGACAACTGTCAGGGCAAAACCATTGGTTGCTACTAGGTTATACAACTGTCAGGACGAAACCATTGGTCGCTACTAGGTTAGACGACTGTCTGGACGAAACCATTGGCCGCTACTATGTTACACAACTGTATGGATGAAAATTACTGCTTGTACTACAAGCAAGGGGTTCTCAGATTAGTTAGGTTTGTGTTTGTATGTAAAGACTTATTAACACAGAATTTAATGTATGCATCATTTAAACCTTTACTGTCATCCATGAAGTTGTGGATGCCGCCATTTAGTATCTAGGGGATTTTTGCAGTGAAATGTATCACGATCTATAAGTTACTACCCCCACGTTCCCTTCCTTTCCCCTCTAAGCTCTCGGTTTCACACAGGTTTGTGCCATCAGGTAGTAATCACCCTCTAACCTGAAGAAACCAAAAATATGGCTCCCCCGAATTCCTATAATTAGCAGTAAGGTAAGGACAGGGCAGAGTAACATATAACTGTTTCTTTATGAATGAAATAAAGTTAATCAGGCTGCCAACATGTAACCAACACAAAAGCGAACATGGTTTATTTTATGTCAATTAATGGTAAGGAGAATCAAATCACACCAGCAACAGCTGGCTCGAAACTGTGCACTAGGATGCCGGTAGAAGAGAATTATGTTCTCCATAATACTAGGAGCCTCCTCCATCGAAATAACTCGCGCATCTTCTCTTTCAAACCCCATGACACGTACTATTTTCATTTACAAAAAATCAACTCTTTATTTTATTTCAAAATATCATGCGAATGTTAATGTCATGATAAGTATAAACAAACTATTACGCTGTACTTTCTATCGAGAGACACACGACCAACTATATTACAAACCCGTAAAATACACAACTAGACAAAAAAGATTGTTTCATCGGATGTGTGAGAAGTTACCCGTAGTGCCCCTGAAGGTCGATGATTCAATTCCCATCCCCAGTACAAGTGGTAAATTGGAGTTTGTGATGTAGCCTATGACCCAGATCTGTACGGTATTGTGTTGTTGCACCTGTAGCGCCCTTAAGTTCGATGGTTCATAATTTAAGGTCACAAGTGCTTTCTTCCCAATCATAACCTGAAATGCAAATATACACACTATTGCACAGACATCAATAATACAGGTTATCAGAAATGTTTAAAAATATATATACATAATTATATATAATTTATTTATATTGATAGAAATGGATGCTCCACTCTCTCAGCTCTAGGCAGAAAATCAGTAATTTCTTGTGAGATTGAATCTTTTCATTTTTTCTGATCGTTTCATCTTTCTCGCAATATTCTTTGCATAAAAGGATGTAATCACTCTCTTATACTCCAATCTCGCGGTAGGACTGTGAAAGTAGAACGAGCGATAATAGTCTATATAAGTTAGTACATGATTTAGCCAAAATACCGTATCAAACGATGAGAAATAAATTAGGGAATGATGTTTTAATAGAGGTTCCCTCCTCCGCCCTCTGTGACCCACCCAACCATCACAAATAGGATCACAACTTATATAGCCAAAATTACAGCTGTGGCCACCATTGTCCAAATCAATCATCATCGGTTGCGGTCGTGAGTATTCGGGTCGTTTCGTAGCCCCGCTGGTACAGGCCAGACGTTTGTTTTAGGCGAGTGAAAAATCTTAATGGAAGCCTGGAGAAGAGTTACTACAGTACCTTTGTTGTTGTCGTCACCTGCCCCCATGCGGTCATACAAAGCTATCTCACACTACTGCTGAAGTGCAGTCATTGGCAAATATCATGGCGTTCTGTTCGTAACTATGTAACGTGTACTTTCGTGTCACACAATACTTGGACAACAGATTACCTACTACTACAGATGGCCAACAGCCATGCTAATTCTTGGTACCTAAGACTTCAGCGCTGTCTGGTGGTTGACTGATGTACTAGCAACATGTCGACCGGTAGCGCCACCTATGAGCAGATCTTGTAAACATTACCCCTCCCCGCCCCTTCCCCTCGTTCCGCTATATGAGGGGTCTAGATGCAAAACCAGAGATCTCCATTGTTTTGGTTTCAATGAGTTAAGATTGGAGTACCATTCTCTGAGGTGTTTGTGATCTGTTTATATACTAGTTTGACCTTAGGCAGGATTTGCAACCAAACAAGTTTTTAAACAGATCACAAACACCTCAGAGAATGGTACTCCACTCATTGTCACCAAAAAGTGGAGATTGCCGGTTTTGCATCTAGACCCCTCAAATGCTCTGTCCACTTCGTTCCAAATTCCACAATTAGAATATATTGATAGAAAATATATACCTAAATAATCACACAAATAACTCTGCAAAATTGTGGAGTTCAGAACACTGAAATGAACAATATAAACACATAGGTAGTTTCAATTAGGGCACAAAAAAAGGAAAAGGAGAGGGTCAATTTTTATCAAGATAAAAAACAGTTCTGTGAGGTAAAACCAGTAAATTTCTTTTTAAAAGAGAATGTAAGAAAACAGATGGTGTAATTAAGACCATGGTCACACCATCTTATTACCTGGCATTTGCCTACCAGAAAGAGGGAAAACCATGGAAAAACCTCAATCAGGTAATAATAAGCCTATATTAAAAATCACAATACATTTAATACATAATGGGGAAGCTTTTTCCCTCTTGGAAATGGTCAACGATGATTGTTAGCAAATTCCTGCAACAGACGAAAAGCATTTAAAGAAATATTTCTTTCAAGAATTCATTTATGACATTCCTTGATGTCCACAATGTGATGTGGTACTTGAAGTAGAAAAAAAAAAACTGTAAATTATGAAAATGATGTACTCTTGCCTAAAACAGAAACTGATGTGTAGCCTTAATCTGCAACAAACTACTGTATACTATTTTGTACAAGAGAAGGGATCTGTGACAAAGTGCCACTGTCGCTGGACCATTGCTATGGTAACACGGACAATGTTGAGATTATTACCAAGGCCTCAGTAGATTTACCGGCATGCTACAGATCCCTTCCAGGACAAAATACCACCACCTACGCATCTCTAAAAGCCGTAGTAGCAAAATGGGACGTAAAACCTTTCACATGGTTATTAATAGAACTCAAGAAACCCTTGCTACAGTCCAAAAATGGCTAAAAAACCACCCCCTTACCTTAAATGAAACCAAAACACAATACCTATGCTTCTCACACAACAAAACATTACAACCCACAGACAATTTAACACTAAAGATCCACCCACCAATGTGTAACAATGGCGAAAGATGCAACTGCTATACCCTACAGAAGTCAATGAATGCCACATATTTAGGGATTATTATAGATAGTCATTTAAAATGGAATATTCATTCATCAAAATTGGCCAATAAACTCCAAAAGTTAATTTATATATTTTACTGAATCAGAAATATCATTTCAGCATTATTAGAGCTTGCCACGGTGGGTGAGTGGTTATAGTGTCGGACTACCAACCCCAAGATTGCAGGTTCGCCCCTGGTCATGGTAAGTGATTTTTGAAGGCGACAAAAATCATGACACTCATGTCACACGTTGTTGGCATGTCAAAGAACCCATTTGAATTCAGTAGGCCGTGTTCAATGGCAAAATTAATCTCGGGAGTTTCCGCCAACACAAAGTTCCTCCATTCTCTACTTGAAAGCACTGTAGTGTCAAGGAGTTTAGATATCTAACCTCCTTGACTTTCATAGCGTTCAACGGAACGACGAAATTCGACATGCAAGCTACCCTCTGGGTGTCAATTAACAAAGCTTGCACCCGGTATCCGAGGCCATACGATATTATTAGCATTATTAGAAAATTAGAACCTTACAAGAGAAGAAACTGCAGTATTAGCATTGTTAGTAGCAACTTCAGTCAACACAATTTGGTAACACTTCGGGAGTGATGAACTAAGTAGAAAACTAGAGCTCGCGCCAGCCCGGTAGGCGGCCGGCTCTCTGGGATTTGCGCAGAGAGAGAAAGATATACATGCCCACTGTTGCAAGAGGTCCGCCATGTCCGAGCCCCACACCGCAGGCTGCTGCCATGTATTCCTGCAGTATGGCAACACCGTTGCTTAGCTCATCGAGCCTGTCTCTTTCACAATGCTTTACACATGGCTTTCCTGACAACACACTAGCTCAGATTCTCAAGACAGACTGACTGTGATTGGTGGGATGGAAGTGAGGCATGACGTAATGGTAGCGTTGTGTTCTGCGCACCGCCTTCCCGACTGGCTCGAGCTCTAGTTAAATTAGCCGAAATACCTTGTGTAATGATAAATAATAATTGTAGGAGTGATGTGGTAATAGATGTTGTCTCGTCCGCTGTCTATAACCCACCCACCTTCCGCAATTAATAACACGACTTATATAGTGAAATGTCAGTTGTGTGGTCCCTTGTAGGCGTGGTTTATTTGACAATAAGATATTGCCAACCCCACGTATACGGTAAACATGGCCGTGTGTTGATTGTTTTGAGCGGAGAGAGCGCACTCGCTTCTTTCTGTTTGTATAGGGACATCCTAAACTAGCTCCATCAGATAGTGCACAGGTACTAGCTTATTTGGGATCATTTTGTTCTTTATTTCAAATAGCATTTGCCAATAACACACAATTGACTGTTACAAACTCTTTAACATGAAAATTTACTGTATTATCAACTCATCATTCTTCAAATTCGATGGGTACTGTATACAATTCCAACGGAAAGCAAATCAATTGAGTTCCACATAGAACAGTTACGACATCTGGTGGAAAATTTTCGCATACGATATCCCTATCCTTTGACGTTGCGATTGTTGATACTCGTATTCGAAAGGCAAAACCCTAATTCTATGTTATTAATGTTTAACATACAAAAACAACCCTAACCTGGGGCTCACGCCCCAGATCCCCTTGCTTGTGGTACTAGCAGTAATTTTTGGCCAGGCAGTACCTAACCTAGTAGCAGACACAAATTCTATCTTACCAATGTTTTACATACAAAAACAAACCTAACCTGGGTTTGGTTGGTTCTTGAGTTTAGGGGCTGCAACAACGTGGTCATGTAGCCCCGTGTACTTTGGGTGTGTGTAGAATGTGACTGATAACCGGTGTTAATTGTGATGACTGGATTAGTGTGTGTTATCTGTTTTTTAATTTAAGTACTGCAACTTAGAATTTTTCAAATAGTTCCTACTTTTGCCGCCATGTGCCACCGTCAACGACTACTAGGCCTAGTTCATAAATTAGCTACTAGACACCACCGCAGTCGGCTCTTGACAACGAACCTAGAAACCTAAGAGCGTTGTTTACATTCTTAACCTATCCAATTTAGCTTCACACAGGTGCAATTAGTGGAAGGTTCTTTAACATGCCATAAATCTATGACATGGGACCGCCAGCTTTACTTCCCCTCCGAAGGAAGGCATACTGAGGGATTTTTAACGCTCTTAAAAAATCCGACGGCTTCGGCCGGGTTTGAACCTGCTATCTTGGGCATAGAAGCTCAGCATGCTACCGACTACGCCACTGAAGCCGCCGAACCTAACCTGGGGCTTAGGCCCCAGACCCCCTTGCTTGTGTCACTAGCAGTAATTTTCGGCCAGGCAGTTACCAGCATAGTAGCGGACATGACTTCTATGTTATTAATGTTTTACGTACAAAAACAAACCTAACCTGGGGCTTATGCCACAGACCCCCTTGCTTGTGGTAGTAGCAGTAATTTTGGGAAAGACAGTGCCTAACTTAGTAGCGGACATAAAAGCCAGTAGTATCCAACTCCGCTTCGTAAGCCAATAGTTCCTCGCTTCGCTCGATTAACTATCTACGCTCCCGCTTCGTAAGTCAATAGTTTCTCGCTTCGCCCAATTACTCTCTACACTCTCTTAGCTCGCTACACATGACCTGTGTCGTGTATTTTGTGTACCATACATTGGCAACAGTGAAATGACGTCTCGTTGACAATTGAACATGCCCAATGCGCATCCTTCAGTAGCAGTTGAGCAACGACAAGCCATGACAATTGCCATTGTTCGCCGTCGTTCAATGAACAATAAATAACTACTTACGTCACATATTTACGTGATTTAGTACTTATTTCCTGAGCTGTATTGATAATGGACAGTAATTTCAATTGATAATGACTCCCGGAATATCAAATAAGGTATGAAAATCATACCTTAGCTAAGTAACAATGTAGGATCTTGGTTCATCACTCCCGAAGAATTACCCACAAGTTTGCCCAAATGACTGGGCAGGGGTATATGTAATAAAAATGAATGTTTGTTTGGCTTTTATGCATTCCAATACCTTTCCTCCGATTGCGTATCGTAAATTGGGCAGTTTCAAAATTTAAATACAAATAAATCATGGTATTGATCAGCGAGTCATTGATAAATTGGAAGTGTAGTGATGAAATGACTTTTGCAAGCGAAGCTGCGACTGGTAATGTTAGTAATAATATAAAAATAAGTAAATAAATAATACTCCTGAAAAAAAAAAAAAGACATGTATTAGTTATTAACACCATTAAATTATGGACAATTTAGGACTACACGTTTTCGACCTCTACCCCTCGCTACAGCGTGCGTCTGCCGGAACATATTTGCGATCGTATCTGTTGGCAGAAGTTGTAACTAACCTGGTCAGTTTGTTTCCTAAGCAGCAAGATAAAAACAAAAGCACCTTAAAAAATTACAGGTATAAGGAATACAATGTATCTCCATGAAGACTGCCCTGAAAACATTATTTTCCAGCTTTGCGGTTGAGGATCCTACAAAACTGATGAATTGTTATCCTGTTAAAAAGATGGAGGAAGTTACTTATTAGTAGAGTCCTATGATTGACGCAACCCATGCAAGAAAAGTCAGCATGACGCTTCACCTCATTCAGACAGCTTGCTACCAACAGCATCTGTATGGAGGAATTTTTGAAGAAAGGACTCGGAAATTTCGACTCCAACTCCTACTGGATGGGCTAATTCCTCACACGGGTATATCAGTCTTCCACCAGCATCTCATTCTGATATAACACTGCAAAATTTGGGAACGTTTTGATTAGTAGGATGAAGCTCCATGTCAGGTTCTGATGTCATAGTGGTCCTGCAGTCATTGCATGGCTCATTAATGGCACTCAACAGTCGTTTAGCTATATAACCACTTACATATGCCACTGACTCTGCTTCTGCAAAAGAGAGATCACATGAAATACTAGTGGTACTAGTCTCGTCTAGAACACCTGAAACGTCAGAAGACATTGTTATGAGGGATTCCTTGCTTTCTTGTAGGAAATTTCCCGGGCGAGAAAGTAGCTCTCCATCATCATCTTCGCAATTCTTTGCTCTGGAATGAGAAGAACATGAAAAATCCACAGCCTGCTTCCAGTCTCCGACCGGGTCAGGAATGGAATGAATGAAGCCCCCATCTAGCGGCGAGGATATGAACTGTGCCGGCTGCCGGGGCCTGACGCATTTTGGAATGAGAAGAACATAAACTATTCAAAATACAAGCTTTGAATGCAGCTCCAAACATACCACAAGTTGGATTGTTGCTATCTCCTCCAAACTGTCTGATACCTGAAAAGAAATTCTCAAGCCCATCTTGACTGACACTCCTTAGATTGAAATAAGTGAAGCCCTTGCTCTTCAACTGTAGCCACAAATGACGAATTGCACGAATTGATGTTAGCCATCCCTTCTGGCATGGTGGTCGAACGATTTCGCCTGAAGGAGATTTAATGAATTTTAAATCTTCGATCTTCAACAGCGCATCCTCCCAGAACTTCAGATGATCAGATTCTGCAGTCAAACGGCATCGATAAGGGCTATGAGGTTGAGGAACCTTTGATGAACCATTGAGGCTGTCAAACAAATTATTCATAAAAGACAAAAAGAGTGCAGTAACTCGGGCTTCAATTGGCATGTGCTGTGGAAATCCATCTACTAAAACATTAATGGCACTCGAACAAGTCAAACTAAAAATCTGGGCAGCAAGGAATACTCTCATTTTGTCCTTTCCCTTCGGGTCCACATGGGCACTTGTAATTTTATTAACTAACCTGTACAAACAACCATCATTAGCCTTCAGTAACAGTTTAGCATGCTCCCATTTTGCAGATCCATGTTCTGTAACAATATCATATTTCAAAAAATTATTCCTCATGCTCTTAAGCAAATGTGGCACATCAAAAATTGTCACCATTTCTTCTCCATGAAGCTGAAAAATAAAGTCATGTTTATCATTAGCAGGAAATCTTTCCACCAAATTCTTAACTGCTGATCAGTTGGTACTGCCCTGGTCACAAACTATCGCCTTTACTATTATCCCTGCAGAAGAAAGAGACTTAATCACTTTAATAATAAGCTCTTCCAGAATGTCGGTAGGTGTTGTGGATCGACACAAATAGTAAGCAACAGGTTGCTTCCATTGTTTCCGAAGGCCTCTGCCCATAAACACCAGTGCATGATCAGCCTGTCGTCTCGTTCTACCGAATTCGCCATAGTCTTCGAATCCCTCCACTATATCACCATCTTGCCTGTAATACAAACCACTTTTAAGGGAAACTTCATCAAAATATAGGGCACAAAATTCATTTCCACCTCCTTTCTGCCTCTCGTTCATTTTCCTAACTTGCTCTCCCAGGTGCTTGACAATGGGCTCATTAATACCTACATCAAATTTAATAGAACTCAAAATATTCTGAAGAGTGGATCTGGAAGGAAGAACAATCAATGAGCCAAGGAACCAATACGCCTTAGGACTTCGCTTGTACAGTGCAAGCGCTAACAGCTTCTCCTTCCTTGTCCAACAACGATGCTTGGGTCTCACCAGCTTATTCCTTGCATCCCCACAAGCTACAGCTGCTGCTGCTTGTGAGATATCTTGCTGCAAAAAGAAATTCATGTTCCTACAAGAAGCTACTTCCATAAGTGACTTCATCTTGCCACGGGAGTCCTGGATACGTTTCCGGAGACGCGCGTAGTTTCTTAGGGTTTGTCGAGTCAAGTTCAAAATCTTCTTTTTCTTAGGTGTAATGTCTTTCTGAGCCAGTTCCATTTCCTGCAATAAACACCTTCTTCGTTTTGCTCTCCTTTCCTTGGCATCAAGAACAGGAGTTGCCTGAAAAAGAGATTCAGATCTAATAGGTCTTGGATGGACTAAAGATGGCCCGTGCGTACCAGCTGGAAGCGGAAGTTCTTGGCTACACTCTGCAACACCAGTTTCTTCTTTGGGTGATCCTGAAACAGACAAAAAGGCAGACGATTCAACGTCATTTGACGGTCTTGGAGTAACTCCTTGGGCCTGTCTCCCTTCCTCGGTCAATCCTGAAAGAGATGAGATATTAGGTACAGCATTATGAACCACAGTTCTTTTTAAACGATTGAGGAACTGATCTTCAGTGAAATGAAGTCCACAAACTCGCAACCGTCTTAGCTGTTCTTTCGACTTGGATGAAAGCGATGGATCAACTAGCTCAATCCACACTCTGGACCTGAAAAAAAAATCGAAGTTACAATTAGAAAATGCTCATAGAAGAATAGCAATATTTATGACTACAAAAAAGGATGGTTATGACGTTCATTACTACTACATACACTAAATCTAACCCGGTCCACCTTGGTGAGAGGCCAACATCTGGACCGCTGCGCCACAACGCCCCCAAGAATCTGATATGCTTACGGATTTCGGCGTCAGTCACATTTCAACAAGATACTGAGGGAGGAGTGCATTGATATACATGGACCATATGCGACAGATTACTCTACCCTTATGGGGTGGGGGTAGTACTCGTTTCAAGAGTTGGAACGTCAATGTTATCTGCCCCTCCACGTTATGTTACAGTCCTGTAAGTTTTACTGTTTGGTGTGCTTCATTCAATTTCCTCTCACACATGATAAAAATTTAGGCATCCAGTTCGGAATCTTAATACCATTTCAGTAGTGTATCTATTAAAGATAGGAACACTAAAATAATTCGTATGGGAAAATCACCTCAATGAAGGCAAAACTAAACGCTAACACTGAATGAAATACGAACAGCCGATAAAAATTCCTATAGTACACGAGTTAGCCAAAATACCTTATGTTTTTTTACACTAGTTACAGCCGAACACATCCAATCCAATGGTTATTGGCAACTGTTACAGACCAATGCGTCCAGATCAATGTTTTTTTGTCAACAGTGACTTTGTATTCCACATGTTGGCAACAATGTGTGCCATTGAGTGCGCCTTATTCACAGTTGAACGAGATTCAAGCGCTGTCATAACATGCCGTTGTTAAAAGAGCAATAAATAAAAAGCACATATTTATGTAATATAGCACACATTTCAAGTACAGTAGTGCCCAAAGTTACTAATTTCAATAAGTAATGCCGCCCAGCAGATGAAGGTATGTAAAGGCAACGAACGTTCTGGTCTCATTCATTTTCCCCAGGAAAAGTAGGGTAAAAGCACCAGTCATTGACATGGTCACCTATAGTTGACACTCTGGGAAACAATCATTAAAAATAAGGAGTGATGCCTGCCTGTTGCGTTCAAATTTAGGCGGCAACTACTTGGGAGCCATCTGGTGGTACTGGCTGAAAACTAGTCAGATGAGGTGTTATGGGTTGGAGAGGGACGTAGTTCAGTTATGGTCACTGTTGCAAGATAGGGCAGCACATGCTTTCTTTGTCGGTTTTCTTAAGCAGGTGAGTTTGTTTTAGTAATTATATTTCCTCGTGTTGGCTTACTTCAGATAATCCTGATATGCAGTAGAGAAGATAAACAGATGTTCTTTCCATTGTTGTGTTCACAATAGAAAAAAGGCGGGTAAAAGTAGGGTTAGGTTTGGGTGTCAATTATTGGTTCACTAAATCCTGCCTGTAACCCTTAATCGACACCCCCTGTCAATAATGGGTGTTTCCCATATGATTTCAATTTGAAATATTTTTGTTACTGTCAGAATATACTTTAAATTTTGATATTTTTGGTAGTCCTTTTGGATCATTTGAATGACCTATACCAAAGGATGACACGGGGTGTCAACTTTAGGTTTTTGGGGTGTCAACTATTGGCGATTGATTCCAAATTCCTATATCTTTATTTACTTAGCCTATTTTATCAATGTGTTTGGTCAGTAAGGTTTGGTCTTTTGACTAATATAGAGCTATCTTTCGTTTTAGGCCACAAAATGAGTAAAAAGTCTAGGAACATTCGGAATTATGCTCCGGAGCAAATGGAGGAAGCAATGGAGGTCGTAAAAAATGGCTCTTCTGTAAAATCAGCTGCTAAACGGCATGGTGTGCCAAGAATTACCCTTATGTATAAGGTACAGGGCAAAATTAAGAAATCCCGAATGGGCCCAAACCCCATTTTATCCCCAGAGGAGGAAGAGGTGCTCGTGACTTGGATAAAATCCTTGGCAAAGGCCGGTTTTCCAATTGTGAAAGAGGAGTTAATAAACAGCGTTCAACAACTTTTAACTCAATTAAATAGGAAATCCCAGTTCAAATCTGGCCGCAAGTGGTTTAAATCATTTTTGAACAGGCACCCAACGATTTCCCTACGAACGCCAGAAAACCTGACAACATCGCGGGCATTGGTGTCGGCAGAAGACCTACAAAACTGGTACAGAGAAATATATAATTTCCTGCGTGATGAAAATGTTTTGGACGCCCTAGCTAATCCAATGAGGGTATTTAATGCCGATGAGACAGGAGTCTTTTTGAATCCAAAAGGAGGGAAAATTTTAGCTAAGAAAGGAGATAAGAAGATTTACCAAAAAGTGAATCCAGATGACAAGGAATGTTTAACTGTCATGATAACAGCTAGTGCAGCAGGTGTGATGGCCCCTCCATTAATTGTGTTTAAATATGAAAGGATCCCATCAGAAATTGCAACCAGCATTCCCGCAGATTGGGGAATAGGTCGTTCAGAAAGTGGATGGATGACCGGAGCACTTTTTTATGAGTTTGTCAGCAATGTATTCTACCCATGGCTGATCAGCGAAAACATCGATCTTCCTGTAATTCTTTTCCTCGATGGGCATTCCTCACACATGACTCTCCACACTAGTGAATTTTGTTCTGAAAAAGGGATAATTTTAATAGCTCTTCATTCCAACGTAACACATCTGATACAGCCGATGGATGTTTCAGTTTTTAGATCATTGAAAGGCCGCTGGAAAGAGAAAGTTCATTCATGGAGAATAGAAAATATGGATTCGCCGATTCTGAAAAAGAAAGATTTTGCACCAATTCTAAAAGCGGTTCTTAATGACATCCCTTTCACAGCCATTCAGAATGGCTTTAGGAAGTGTGGTTTGGTGCCATGGAATCCATCCACTGTGATAGACCATGAATTACCTTATAGAAATGAAAATGCAAATATAATTTCAGAAGTTGATGTGAAAGAGAACAATACAGCACTTAAGGTATTGGAAAATATCATTGGGAAAGAAAAATTATCAACTTTTCAAGGAGTCGAAGAATGGAAAGGAGAAGTAAAGGATACATCATTATTTTATGCATGGAGAGAGATCAAAACCAAGAGTAGGTTGTGGGTGATCCCACAACTTGAGAAAAGCATCGATCATTTGACTGAGCATGAAGAATCACCAGAACCAGTGCCATCAACCAGCAAAACTATCGATGTAACACCAAACAGATTCCCCAGGAATGAAGGTGTAGTGCCATCAACCAACAAAACTATAGATTCGACACCAGACAGTATCCCTAGGAATGAAGATGCAGTGCCATCAACCAGCAAAACTATCGATTTAACACCAAACAGGTTCCCCAGGAATGAAGGTGTAGTGCCATCAATCAACAAAACTATAGATTCGACACCAGACAGTATCCCTAGGAATGAAGATGCAGTACCATCAACCAGAGAAACTGTTGACACAACACACAAACGGATCCCTAATAATGTCCCCAGTCCATTTAAAAATGTACTTTTCTGGCCAGATGTTTCTACGGTGCAGAAAAAGAGGAAAAGAGAAACATTACCATCCGTTGTCACTTCAAAGTCATGGCAGGAGTACCACAAGAACAAATTAAAGAAAAAGTTAGATTTAGACGAAAGCAAGAAACTGAAGGCTATTGAAAGGCAAAAGAAGAAGGAACAAAAAGAAGAAGCAATGAAATTAAAAAATATGGCAAAGAAGACTGCAAGGAAAAGGAAGAAGCATTGTGAAATAATATCTTCAGAGGAGGAAGAAGAAGAAGAAGAATGGATTCCGTCTGGAAGCAGTATTGATGATGTGAGTCTCCATCTCACAGACCAGTCCGAAACTGAAGATTTCGACCTTCAGCACGAAGATGGTGTCGAAGATTTTCCATTGTCCCCAAAGTTGGATCCAGTGACTTGCAATGAAACTTTCCCTGAATTGGAAGGTGAAGGCAGTGTTTTAACAGTGAATGAGCCAGTGGAAAAACCTCTATTAAGTGAGAGGAAGTTTATCAAGACATTGTCTTGCCCTGATGATGGTACTTGTAAAACAATCCAAGAAGGAGCTTTTGTTGTTTATCAAATAAGAAAAAATAAGAAATACTTCAAATATGTTCTTCAAATAACAGAGGTTCTTGATGAAAATTGTGCCACAGCGGTTACTCTCAACCCCCTCAATCGTTTAAGAAATGTTTTCATTAAAAATGAAAGTGATAAAAGGAATGTCTCTGTGGATGACATCCTTCAAATTCTACCTAACCCATTAACTTTTGGCAAGCCAAGCTCAACGACCCATTACCAGTTCCCTTGTTCAGTTGATGTGGATTGGTAGATCATTCACTGAAGCAGCAGATAAGTCGTTTCTAGAAATACAATTGATTTAAGCTGTGTAATTTTTGTACCAACAATTATAACTACAATTTATCTGTGTGGTTGAGATAGCCTATCTGTGATATATTAATACAATGTAAGGTATCAAGAGGATGCTGCTGTGTGTTTATGTAAGACTTATTCCTTATTAGGAACTTTTGTAATTTTGAGTTGAAGTATCTGATATCATTGACAATATAAGTAATTTAGTTATATTTTAGTCACTTATTATTAGTTATATTCTTGTGCTTATTTCTAATAAAATTGATAATGAATTTAGCCTAGCCTAGTTATTTTCCTTAACTGTTAACCATTGGTTCTGAAAGGTGTCATCTATTGGTGTTTTGAGATTTCTGGCGTGTCAATGACTGGTTGAATTTTTACATTTGAAACAAATGAAATATTCCAGCTAACAACTAAGGTTAGAGTTAAAACAAATATATCCTGTAAAAGAGAACAGACTGTAGATTATATTAACACATCAGAAGGAGGTTCAAATGGAAAATGAACAGGAGTAGATTGAAATGAAGTAGAAATTTCTCTTAAGGGTGTCAACGACTGGTGCTTTTACCCTAATGTTAAATCGATTGCACTTTCACGGCAAGTAATGAATTAAAATGCATACAGACATAAATGGAACCTAACCATCTGTCAAGAGCCAGTGAACTGTCCCTAACCTCAGCAAACTGGAAGATCGCGATTCCGTAAACAAACAAAAAACCCGAGACAAAAAAAAAATTGCGGCACCCATGACGTTGAGGACGACACTAAAGGCTTAACAGATCCATATTGTTAAATTCTGTGTGTTAATAGGTAGGTAACAGTTGAGGAGACGAGAACGTATAGAAAAACTTACCAAACTACTGATATAGGCCTAGGCCATAAATACCTTCTGTACGTAATGATTGAAAATGCATGTGGAAAGGATGTAGTTCACTCCTCCGCTGTCTATAACCCACCCGCCATCCCAAATTATATCCACGACTTATATAGTAACATTCCAGCTGTGTCAGCCATTATCCGTGTTAATTATGTACAAGAACAGAATTGCCAACCCAACCCATAGGCTGGTACTAACTTAATCGTATATGCAGTCTAGGGGTTCAAATAAAAGGAACAGTGGTTTTGTCAATGGTTACAGCCTAACATGTCCAAATTAAAGGTTTTGACAATGGTTACAGCCTAACGTGTCAACCGTTCCCTCAACCCGACCATTCTAACCTTCGTTTTGTCGAATACAATGGGTTTTGACAATGGGTTTTAGCCTGTGGGCCGCGTTAGCCATATATGCACCCCAGGTATTTGACATGCATAATCTTTCTCTACACCTATCGCTTTAGTCACCCATACCTCAAATGGTGGTGTATTTTATATCTTACATTTTGGCAACACTACATCGACATGAATGTGTCATCATGCCTCGTCAATGTCTCCGCCCATGTAACAGTTGATGTATGCTCAGCGCTTGAGGAACATGGCTGCCGTCGTTCAATGAGCAAGAAACTAACACATATTTTTGTAATTTACCACATGTTTCCAGTGCACTAGTGATAAAAGAAGGCAATTTCAATTGATATTGTCCCCTAGAAAGGTCTGAAAATCATATATTATCCTTATTCATGAAGTTGTGAGTGTCAAAGGCATGTTTTCGCTTCAACTAGTAATGTAATTTTCGTCCAGACAGTGGCCTAACCTACGAGCGGTCAATAGTTTTGTCCAGACAGTCGTATAGCCTACTGTACGATTAATTCAAGTGTACATAATTAATGAATGAATTAATGAAAGTGTCTTAGAACTGTATATTGTCACCATTTAGAAATATTGAGCTAATCAGCCTAGTACAAGTTACCCCACCCACCAAGTAGCCTACCACTCACTTGAAATTTCATTTTAAAAAATGCTATCAAAGGAACCTGACTAAATAATTACAGAATAGCCTAATTATTATTATTGATACATACCTTGCGTCATCACAGGGAAAGCGATGATAGGATAGAGGTCTTCCACCCTCAGGAGTGTATGTCCAACCTCTACTATTGCAGCCAGGAACAGAGCATGCCGTGTGATATCTTCCCATAACCTGCATACAAAATATACAGAACGAGGTACAGAAACCATGAAATACAAAATCTAATAGAAAATAAATTAAATTTAAGTCATTAACCTAGCTTTCTACTACTGCTAAGGAAATCCACAAAATAATAATGCATGGCTCTCATAAGAATCCTATCGATCAAGAAATCATTTGAATAATACATAATGCATTATTAGTACTTACCACAGAAACGGAAATACCGATATCGAAGAATATGGGTTTACATTCAACCACGAGGCAGGAAAAATACTTAAAATCTTGTAAAATGGAAGGCGCCAATTTCTTTTTTTGCCGCTGTGAATATAGCCAATGCCACCAACCCAGTAGATATAATGTTCATTTAATGATATGTGCCGTAATTATCGTTTGTGAGCAAGATAATTGCAAGGAAATGTAAATTAGCAATTAAGTGTACATTTATTGACTAAATAATGGGATATATTTGCAATTTAATTACAACGTTGTATCATGCATATGTTGGCAACATGATATACAGTGTTCCAAACGGTGACTGATGTACTACACCGATGGTACCAAATAAATCCTATCTGGTTGACACCCCCTGACTTAGACGTCGACTGTACTGTCTGCAGGGTGGTGTCGTCACTTGCTCGAGTCTGGAATTCCATTACATCAGACCGGTGACGACGAATGTGAAGCGATAGGGCTAGAGAGTGACTGTGTACAGGGGTTGTATGGAACTGCGCCCAAGCTTCACTAATGACCCTGGTCATTAGCATCAACCTACGAAAAGTGGAAGTGGAACTGCGCTCATTGAGAGCGGTCAGGTAGGTACCCTCCCTCCTCCCCTCTACCGAATTATGTTGTGTCAAGTGGTTTGAATTTGAAGTGACTCATTTCAAATCGGTTGTGTCTTGATTGTGAACAATCCAAAAACCGTCCAGATTGCGAACAGCTAAATATACCCTGTCCAGATTGCGGACAAGAGATTAGTGTTGGCCTGGGATACATAAAACAGGTACAGTTTTCAAAACAGACTCATATTTAATTTTTGTTCTAGCAATATTAACATTAACTGGTACATTGGGATGTTTTCGACAACCTAACCATATTTTAAAAATAGATTTGTTATTGCAAATGGTTAATAATCTAGTTTGAGGTAATCTTACCATTTAGAAGATTATTATATTTTTTATTGTGTAACAAAACTAGAGGGTTAGTTATTTATGGTGGATTAGAGAGAGTTGTATTATTATTATTATTATTAGTGTAGCCTCCGTGGCTTAGGCAGCAGCGTGCCGGCCTCTCACCGCTGGGTTCCGTGCTTCAAATCCTTGTCACTCCATGTGAGATTTGTGCTGGGCAAAGCGGAGGCGGGACAGGATTTTCTCCGGGTACTCCGGTTTTCCCCGTCATCTTTCATTCCAGCAACACTCTCCAATATCATTTAATTTCATCTGTCATTCATTAATCATTGTCCCAGAGGAGTGCGACAGGCTTCGGAAGCCGGCACAATGCCTATCCTCGCCGCTAGATGGGGGCTTCATTCATTCCAACCCTGACCCGGTCCAATGACTGGAAAAAGGCTGTGGATTTTCATTATTATTATTCGCCTCTGTGGTGTAGTGGTTAGTGTGATGATGCTGAAGTTTTGTTTAAAACCGTTGGTGAACATAATCATGAGCAGTGTTCGAACATACATAGAGAGTACATCTCCAATAATGTGAAGCGCAAAGCGCACGAAACTTTGTCCGAACCACCCGCGAAAGTAATCAGGACAGAAATTGCTTCTGTGCCTGAATCTATTGCCAGCAGTGTAAACCGGGATGATATGGAACGAATACGACAAAACCTCAATCATGCAAAAAGAAGTCTTCTTCCACCTCTACCGAAATGCATCAGCGACGTACACGAAGCATTGGACAGGATTCCCATTACGAGTTCTGAAGGTGGGAGACAGTCCGTCACTTCCCCTTAAACCGACCTTGGGCTAACAGCCGACTTGACTATGGGCGCAGTTCAATCGGCCTAATTAAAAGGATCTGGAAATAACACTGATTATGGGCGCAGTTCCACATCTCCCGTGTACAGGCTCACCCGCAAGCTTCAAGGTCAAACGTCTAAAACAAACGTCCGGCTTGTATAGGGTGTCTTTCATATAAAGTAAGAACGGCAAGCGGCAGGTTTGTTATTCGCTGCTGCGGTGTCCTTGACCAAGCTTGTGGAGCGCCATGGCCCCCTGCTGTGCTATTGAAAGCGCGCACATAGTACATACGAGGGCTGTTTTTTTGTTTTTGTTTTTCCTTTTTCAAGTTCTGATGGACTGTATAAAAATAACAGATTGACATACCAAACCGATTTTACTACTAAATGTTTGCTTGTTTTATTCTTGTCTCAACATAATCGCCAAAACTATTGAAATATTTGTTGTATCGTTACACCAGCTTTCCAGCTCTATCAATGTTCCAACGTTCACCACTAGGTATCATTGATATCTGGTAGCGAAAGTCGGAACTACTTGAAATTGAACGGAACTTGTAGCTCACCCTAAGGGTGTCCGCTGGAAGCAGCTACAGACTCCGGCGAGCCGAACACGTCCTCGGACACTCCCAGCACTAGAAGCCATATGATAAATAAATAAATAACCAGCTTTCCAATGCCCTCGGCAAAATATTCTGCCGCCACTGAGATGGGTACGTCTGGACAGCCTCCTGAAGATTTTCCTTTTTGGCTAGGCGTTGCCGCCCAACCATGCCTTCAATTCTCGAAAAAGGTGAAAATACATTCACGACCACACTGTACCAACGTTACGATAGACTTCTACAAATAATTCAAGTGTGAAGTTTTGGACCATCTGCCGTTTAGTGCAAACCAGCACATTGTACTAACATTGTACGACGCCCAACAGACTGATATAATTATTGAACCTGGCAATATCCAGTCTTAAGGATTCGGAAGAGTGACTTGGTGTTCTTTGGGCTACAGAAACGATGAAGAACTACTTTTTGTTGTTATGTTCGACGGCTACAAAAACCCATTGTCCTTCGATCGGGCGCCGCCTGTTTATTTCCTTCTTCCAAATTTTGCCTAGTCAATTTCAACAATTATACCAGGTCCTCCAATTGGTGCCCTGTTATTATACAATCAATTCTCGCACACTTCCCAGCAGAAGGATGACCAGTCTACTACAGTGTGTGCAGTTATTTGGAGTTCGTTCATCAATGTTTCGTGTGTTTCGAAGAATGCACCACAGAACACAGAAATTCAGTATGATGCGTAGAGGCAACTTGGCATTATAAAAAATGTACCTTTGGTGGCGGTTTTTCTATGATTACGCAGACGATTGCGATTTTGAGGTACTTTCCCATTGCACGCTAAACATAGGTTATGTTTTTGACTTCATGGTGGCATTTAGAACACGGTAGTGCTCCACGTACTAAATTGTGTCTCTGTAACAGCTTGAGCAACTGGTCACGGCCATTGTAAAAACGTTGATTGAAATTCGTTACAGTAATGAGACAGCTTGCACAATTCAATGCGAACTGGTTCAAACTCAGGGCACTGTTACGTGAACTCGGCGCTCTTTTGTTTCACGGTACAGTGCATATGCAAAGTAGTAATGTAAGTGCGGGGTTGGCAATACTGTACTATAACCAGACCCAAAACAACTGTGAACATGAGGGAGGAGCCAGATTACCTCGCTCACTCGCGCCAGCCAATAGCATAGCGCGGCGTTGCCTAGATAACTCAGCCTGCAGGGCTCGCTGCGATGTATGAAATCGTTATTTCTCTCCGCGCACGGAAATAATTAATTCTTCAATTATTTTAATGACCCTGTGTTACAGAGCTAAAAATGTTGCAGCCGACTGTCCAAACCCCGTTACGCTACGACCAGCCCTTGAACTGAAGGGATAATTAGAGAGAGAATGATTCAGGTGTTGAAATATTTAGGTTCGCTAGGGCATTGCTGTATCCCTTCAGTAGTGGAACTTTAACAAGTGCTGTGAGCTGAAGTTTTGAACTCATAACAATGTCACTTAGCAAGCCGAAAGGTTTTACACAGCCATCTGGACAAGAAGTTTTCGAATACAGAAGTATGTGAAAACACACAATCTGATAACCTATGTTATTGTGGTGTCAGCGATTATGTTTTTGTTGTAATTGAGTCGAATAAAACTCACCTCTTCACAATTTTACCTCACGAGGCATAGCGTACCCAGTTCTAACCCTGAGACCAGAACTAAATGTCTTGATTAAGCCGTGAATCGAATCCGGACCTCACGGGTTGTTGTTGATATCGTGATCATGTAGCCCCGTGTATTTGGGTGTGTGTGGAATTTGTCTGATAACCTGTGCCACTTTGACGTCTGTACTAGTGTGTGTATTTGTAATTGAGGTAGGATTTGCGTAGGAAGCGGCCGTGGCACGTTAGGTACCAACCCGGCATTTGCCTGGAGTAGAGATGCGAATCCACAGAAAAACCACTTCCAGGATGGCTGAGGTAGGAATCTTCCCAGTTTTGCATCATGAGGCTGAGTGTACCCTGTTCCAGCCCTCAAACCAGAATTACATTTCTTGGGAATCGAACCCGCGGTGACAGCCAAGAATGGACAGCAAGTGTGCTAGCCAGTACACCACAAGGTGATCTCCAATATACAAAAGCTGATCCCAATAAATTGTTTTCTGTATTTCTATTACCTTATGAGTCCACAAGCAATACTAATCAGAATGACTTGGGGTGTAGATTACGTCATGTGAAATAATAACGTTCTTGTTTCATTTGAGGGGCTAGGACATCTTCGTACTTTAGCCCCGTGTACTTGTCTGAAAATCTGGGTTATTGTGGTGTCTGTATTAGAGTCTGTGTATTTGTATGCTTGTGAGGATTGGGAAGGAGGCGACCGTGGCTTTATGTTAGGAACCATCCCGGTATTTGCCAGGAGTATAAATGAGAAACCACTTCCAGGATGGCTGAGGAAGGAATCTAACCCACATTTTCCCAGTTTTGCCTCACGAGGCTGAGTGAACCCCGTTCTAGCCCTCAGACTAGAATTAAATTGCTTGGCAGAGCCGGGAATTGAATCCGGACCTCCTGGGCCACAGCCAAGAATGCTGGTCGCTACACCAGGAGTGCACGAGTAACGTTTGTGTGATATCTTATATCTGCCTCATATCACAATTATAAAAATGTGCGCACTCCGTTGTGAGCATAGATATTCGTAGGATTAGGCCCCCCAGCTCGTACATGTTCTTACATTGGGAGCGCCTTGTGTTCACGGAGAAGGTCGTCGTGCGTATACTGCGAGTGTAGAGCTGTGTCATATCCACCAGTCTCACTGTGGCAACAGCGCTCAGCTAAACGCACGCTACTGTGCGAGCCCATGTTCACAGTTGTTTCGGGTCTGGTATAGTTAGGGTTACCATCCGTCCGGACAGTCCGGATTTTAAACATGTGTCCGGTTTGGCGTCCGGATTTAAAAATTATCCGGAAACCGAATACGTGGCAAATATTTGGGGAAATTTTACTTCACACCGCATATAGGTTGGTCACATTGAGCACCAGGACTGCTCAGGCGGCTGCACCTGTTCTGTGTGCCGCTCCTGTCGCCATTTCATTTGGAAGGAGTGCCTTCAGTCAGTTTAGTGCTACTGTTTTGTTTGCTGGACTGCGTCCATTTCTAGACGTTTTATGCTATTAGTTTTCAGTATCAGTAGTTTTTAAGTACATAACAACAAAGTAATGTTATAAATTGGGAAAATGCCGAAGCGTAAGTGTGTTTTTAACGACAAACTTAAAGAAGAATATAAGTTTCTGAGACAGTGTCAAAATAGCAATGATCGCGTGAGGTGTACGGTGTGCAATTCAGAATTTTCGGTGGAACATCGTGGACGCTATGATATAGAAAATCATTTGCAGACTGAAAGACATAAGAAGGCGAATCAAGCAGCGTCCTCGGCAAGTATTAAAACATTTTTTAAAAATACTGATGCCACTGATGCTGAGCTGCAATGTTCAGCAAAAGAAGCTACTTTTGCCTACCATACTGCAATGCATGGACTTAGTTTCAAAACGTCTGATTGCAATGCCAAACTGATTAAAAAGCTTTTTGAACCGAAATTCTCGGGAGCTCGTACTAAGACCGAAGCCAACATTGTAAATGTAATATCCCCTTACATATTTGACAAACTTCTCAAAGATCTGAAGGATGCAAATTTCATTACACTAACAATTGACAGTTCAAACAGAAAAGAGGTTAAATTGACTCCTGTTTGTGTTCGTTATTTTAACCAAAATGAAGGTGTTAACGTGAAGCTGTTATTTTTTGATGAACTTCCAGGTGAAACCTCTGATATCTTAGTAGAACATGTTTTAAAATGCATCAAAAAGTTCTCTATTGACTCCAAGGTCGTATGCCTATGCGCTGAGAACACCAATAGCAACTTTGGTGGTGTTAAAAGGCAGGGCCAAGGAAATGTATTTCGCAAACTTCAAAATGCCCTCTCAAGGCCAATTCTTGGCATTGGCTGTTCGGCGCACATTCTGCATAACGCAGTGCAGCATGCCTGTGATGGTCTACATGTGGACGTCGAGGCAATCGTTGTGAAAGTGTACAAATACTTCTTCCAATATACTGTCAGAGTGACAGACTGCATTGAAAGAATTTTGTGAATCTGTAGAAGTAGAGTACAAAAGGATCCTTTCCCACGGCAATACGAGATTTTTAAGCTTGATGCCAGCAGTAGAAAGAATATTGGTTTTGTTTGAGCCCTTGAAAGCATATTTCTCATCACTTAACAACTGCCCTGCAACAATTCAATCATTTTTTGAAGACCCAGTCAATGAACTGCTTTTAACATTTGTTCACGGATGTCTGCAAATGTTTCAACTATCAATATTGAAAGTCGAGTCTGATCAAATATCGGCTACAGAAGCGGCGCAAGTATATGAACAATTACTTCAGAAACTGGAAGAAAGGAAGGCTGACAATTACATACCATTTGCTGCTAAACAATTACTAAGGAAATTGAAAACTGAAGAAGCTATTAATGACAGCAAGGAAGAAGAGTTTTTAAAATGTGCCGAAGGTTTTTATCAAGCTAGCATTAGCTACTTGAAACTTTGGGAAAGCAGCTTTGACAAAGCTAAACACTTCAAGTGGTTGACACTACAACATGTCCCTTCTTGGGATGAAATGGAAGACAGTGCTCTGACAGTAGTCAGTGTCATACCAGATTCAATAAATGTGGATGAGCTATTTGATGAACGTTCGGCACTTATTCAAGTTTTGAAGAATCTGAGACCCGAATGGGACGCCCTGCCAAAAGAAGAAACCCCTAAAACTCATGAAAAGTGGAGACAATTGTTTGAAGTATTTTCCAAGAGCAATGTGTCCTTTGCGAATATTTACAAACTTGTAGAATTCGCCATGTGTCTGCCTGGAACTTCAGCTCCAGCTGAGCGAATTTTTTCAATGGTGGGAGCAATATGGACAGCTGAACGAGGACGATTATCTCTTGCAGTTGTCAGGGACCTGCTAGTTATCAAGGCAAATAGTTATATGACATGCTCAGAGTTCCACGACCAAATAAAAAATAACAAGCCATTTCTGAAGAAAGTCAGCTCTAATGAAAAATACGATGCAAGAAAAATTGAGGAACCTGCCCCTGGACCCAGCACAGATTAATCTAAGACGAGAAAAAATTGTTCAAGGGATCAGTATGATATATGATGAACACTGATTGATGTTTTTGTATATTCTTATGTAATCATGTTATGTAATTGTAAAGGGATTGTAAACCTATAAAATCAAGTTCAGTTCATTTCATTTTGTTCGTCCATACCCCCCAGACCCCCCGGAAGATCCGACGTCCGGATTTGGCCTAAAAATATTATGGTAACCCTAGGTATAGTGCATAATTCATGGCGAAATGGTGGAGACAGCTGGAATTTCAGTCGGGATCCTACTTGGGATGGCGGGTGAGATATAGACAAAGGGGGATTAAACATCTATTACTACATTATCTCCAGATATTTGCCTGACGATTATTACAGGTATTTTGGATAATTCTTGTGCTTTATGAAAGTTATGAGTAACTTATACGTCATGCACCACTACCCTAATTTCAATACGTAATATAGCCCAGAAAATGATTATGATAATTGTTGTTTTAAGGGGACTAACATCCAGGTTATCGGCCCCTAATGGTATGTGTGATAGCGAAAATGTCAATGAAGTGGAAACCAGAACGAAAATTAAGTGAGCAGGAAAATACTTACAAAAAGGAACTCAGATTGAAACTACTCACAAAATGGAGTGCGATAATACGTACATAAGGGAATTTCGAACGAAAATACTCACAAAAGGAATACATTGAAAAATACGCACAAAATGTAGGTGAAGTTCAAAATACGTACAATATGCAACGTACAGTCGAAATACTTACAAAATGCAAGTGAAATCAAAATACTTACAAAATGCAATTGAGAATTAACTACTTGAACAAAGCGGGGTAGGTTGAAAATACAAAATGCAATTGAAATTGCTTACAAAATGTATGGTAGATTCAAACTTCTCATTTGGATGGACAATACTTACAAAATGCAATTTAGATTGAAAATACTTAAAAAATGTAATTTAGATTTAAAATACCCACTTGCAAATAAGTGATGTGTTGAAAATATAAAATGCAATTGAAATTCAAATTACTCACAAAAGGACCCCCCCCCCCCGATATTGAAAGACTTACTAAAAAGCAATTTAGATTGTCAATCCTTACAAAATGCAATCGAGGTTGAAAAACACTCACAAAATGCAACGTAGATCGAAAAGACTTATAAAATGCAACAGAGATTGAAAACACCCACAAAATGGAGTGGAGATGCAAAAATAACAGTGCGGGAATCTTAAAGGGAAAAGGAAATATAATGAAAAGAAAAACAACAGGAAAATGAAAGAGGAGAGGGTCCGTCCCACAGGTAAGGGGCAAAAAGGGGAACCGGACCCAGCTCAGGAATCCCTCGGGGTCGCCAACTCCCGAACTCACCAGCCGTGAGCCCCTGAGGGTGTAGCACTTTCTAGGGTGCACCAGATGTGGTGGGGCTACACACACCCTACCTCCTTGAGGGCCTTGAGCAGAAGGCAGGAGATAACAGGAAAAAAAAAGAAGGCTGACCCCTCCCAGAAGGAAGGGATCAGGAAAGATGAGACAAGGGCCAATTAAGGAGGGAAAGGAAGAGACTCCCTAGGCCTCGGATACCCTAATACCGTCGGGGTCGGAAAAGAACAAGAGTTGACCAAGGGAGGTCGATAGGAAAGAAGACAGAGAGGAGCCCGGCACAATTAAGTGGAAGCAATGCCGGACTCAGCTGGGGTCCCGTGGTCGCCAACCCACGTCCCACTAGATGTGAGCCCCTGGGGGACCAGAAGATGAAACAAGGACACAAGGTATGTAAAAGTCACATTCATGTGTGATGCAAGTGTATAAGCCACGTTCTACTCTCAATTAATGTGTAACTTCCTAACGCATGCGCATTGTCAAAGCTACGGACTTTGTCTAAATCCTGCCACCACTCAGTAGAAAGTTTGGTAACACTGAATGAACGTAGGACGAGCTATAATATTCTCTATAGTACATGAATTAGCCAAAATTGGCTTATCAAACGATGAGAAATAAATCAGGGAATGATGTTTTAATAGATGTTCCTCCTCAACCGTCTGTGACCCACCCAGCCATCACAGAAAGGATCACGACTTATCTAGCCAAAATTACAGCTGTGGCCGCCATTCTCCAAATCAATCATCATCGGTTGCGGTCGTGAGTATTCGGGTCGCTTCATTAGCCCCGCTGGTCTGTCTCTCAGCACTAGTATCATCATCAAACAGTACTACCAACCTCGCTCTTGCGGTACTTTATAAAACAAACAAGCGCCCAGTTCATTCTCTAGTGCGCATCATTCGTATGCAGCACTCAGTTCATTTGGAAGTGCGCCGAATTGAATCATTTATTCACTATGGATTGTCAAGTAGCCTGATTGCCAAGAGACCCGAATACTCACGACCGCAACCGATGATGATTGATTTGGACTACTGGTAGCCACAACTGTAATTTTGGCTATATAAGTCGTGATCCTATTTGGGATGGCTGGGCGGGTCACAGACGGCGGAGGAGTAAACATCTATTATTACATTTTCTCCTGATACTTTCCTGGCCATTACTACAGGTATTTTGGTTAGTATTTCTACTTTAGAAAAATTATGGCGAAGTCATACTGCTACGAAATAACTCAGAAAATGATGTACTAATAGATATTTACTCCTCCTCTGACCATAATCCACCTGCCATCCCCTTTTTATAAAATTTGCCACAGTGGGTGAGTGGTTATCGTGTCGGACCACCAACCCCAAGATTGCAGGTTCGCTCCTGGCCACGGCAAGTGATTTTTGAAAGGTGACAAAGATCTCGGAACGCATGTCATACTTGGTTGGCATGTTAAAGAACTCATTTGAATTCAGTGGGCTGTGTTAATAATGGCAAAATTAATATCAGGATTTTCCGCCAATACAAAGTTCCTCCTTTTACTACTAGAAACTGCTATAGTGTCAAGGATCTTGGCTATCTAACCTCCTTGACTTTCATAGCGCTCCAAGGAACGACAAAAATTCGACATGCAAGATGCCTTCTGGGTGCAAATAACAAAGCTTGCACCCAGCACCTGAGGCCATACGATATTATTTTACTAGGGGACCTGTACAAAAAATCTTGCATGTTCAGTAACCACTCGCCCGGCTTTACTCTTATGCCGGCTTCTATAAATATGTTTATTTGTTTAAACGCAATATTTAAACAAATTGTCGATATGTATGAAATCAGAGTGCAATTCGTCACTGTTGCGGTTAATTCCGTTTCAATATTCTTTTCAATGCACAATGGATTGTGTGAGCCTCATGAGTACAGACCACCCTTCCGGCTCTATAGTGTTATGCAGGCTGGACGCAACACAGTTCTCGTCTTGTTGCTTTGCTTAATCACTCTTTTTAAAGAAATAAATATATTTCCATTGACTTTTCAAGAAATGCAAGATTTTTCCTGTACTATTGCTCGATGATTTGGAAGATTTTGGCACAAAACGCACCTTCAAACTCCTTCTGGCTCAGGAGCTTGAGTTTTTTGTCGGATGAACTTAGTGTATTATATAATAGATAACACGACTTAAATAGGTAAAGGTCCAGTTGTGTCCGCCATTCTGCGCATACATTATCGTCAAGACAGTATTGCCAAACCAGCGCTTACAGTACTACTCAGTAAAATAAGGTAGTGTCCAGTTCATTTGATACTGCGCCGCGCCCGGTTTATTTGCAAGGCCGCACCTAAACCCGACCATTCTAACCATCGTTTTGTCCAATCCAATGGTTTTTGACAATGGTCACAGCCTAACACGCCCAATCCAATGGTTTTTGACGATGGTTACAGCCTAACGAGTCCAATCCAATGGTTTTTACAATGCTTACAGCCTAACGCGTCCAATCCAATGGATTTTGAAAATGGTAAAAGACTATCGAAAATTTTCAGCCATGGCTGCTCATATGGACACTCCTTCACCGAAAAAGACGTCAAAATATTACATTACGCCGCCAAGGGCACTTTCTTAAGTGCCATCCCAAATAGGAACACTACTTATATAGCGAAAATTACAGCTGTCAGCGCCATTGTTCTCATCGAACATTATCAAAACAGTACCATGACAGTACTGCCAACCTCGCGCTTACGGTATTATGAAAAACAAAGAAGCACCCAATTCAGTCACTAGTATGCATCATTCGTGCGCCAAGATCAATGGTTTTGAGTCATCCGTGCCCCACTAGCTGCGCGCAGCCTAAGGCCGCACCTACCCCCAACCGTCTAACCTTCGTTTTGTCCAATCCATTGGTTTTTGACAATGTTTACAGCCTAACACGCCCAGATCAATGGTTTTGAGACAACAGTGCCCCGCCAGCTGCGCGCGGCCAGAGGCCGCACCTGCTCCCAACCTTCTACCTTCATTTGTCCAGTCCAATGGTTACAGCCTAACACGTCCCGATGAATTTTTTTTTTTGATCAACAGTGATTTTGTATCTCACATGTTGGCAACAATGTGTGTGCCTCACTGCGTCCCGATAGAGTGCACCTTGTTGACAGTTGAATGAGATGAAAGCTCTGTCTTAATATGGTGCCCGCTTATTAGAATAGCAAGAAATAAAACACATATTTACCAATTTTAGCACATATATGAGGTTCAGTAGTGACCAGGGTTCGTAATTTCAATATGTAATAACGCCCAGAAGATGAAACGAGGACACAAGGTATGTAAAAGCAACATTCATGTCCACTGCAAGTGTATAATCCGCGTTCCACTTACATTCACAATTAATAAGGATTTCCTTTACATTCAACCATAGTTTAACCATAAATAAACAGGATTATGATTGTCACGAATTCAAGCAGCATCAACAGCCATCAAGATGAGAGAAATGAACTTTTTTTATACGGCATTTTAAAACTAATTATTAAGACTGGACAATTGGTGTTCCTTTCTTCCCAGTGTTTTTAATGTATTTTTTAGCATCGGTATTGCTTATATGTAACATTGCATCTTCTCTCGCATACCATTTCACTCACTAGCATATCATCTCATCAACATCAGTCTTTTTAGTATGTCTTAGTCCAAACTTAGTAGTCATTTATGTATATTGGCCTTAACAATTATTCCAAGCTGATGGAGGGATCAAATATTGTTGGATCCCAAAACATGAACTTATGGTAATATTAACTTATGTCATCAACAAATGCATTTCGAATAAAATAATCAGTATTGACTAGGTGGAACCAAAAAGGATAAATCTTTCTCTCTTATAAAAGCCTACTATGCCAGATCATTTTTTTTGTCAACGGTGATATTAGGCCTATATCCCACATGTTGGTAACAATGTGTGCGCCTCATGGAGGAAAGAATAAGACGAATTGCCCTGAGCTCCTTTGAGTGAAGCCAAGTGCTGCATCCATAGTGGGCGTAACCTTAACTTGTATTCAGTGTTCCGTGACTTGCATATGGTTGTACGAATCGAATAACTGTTCTGTTTATTTATTTTAAGATTTGTATTCTTGAATATCAAAATGTGTACGAACAATGAGTGAAAATGGCTGTGCTCGAAATTAGGCCTAAAAACTGATGAATGCCTCAACACCAATAAGAACTCAAAAATCAATTTGGTGTAAAAACGGTACCGTGATTAGTTTGGCATCATTATGATAGTTCCCAAGATGTTCCTTCTTTGGTATAACTCGCACCTTCAGACACCTGTATTCAATTTAATCAGTGTTTCAGCATAATATTACGTTTTGCCATGTCTTTCTTAAAAAACTAGCCTTGCATAGGCGCTCTCATATTTCTATTTGAATGGGCTCTTATAACGATAACACATTTTATTTGTGCCAAGTACCGTGATGTAGCCTACAGAGTGTATTCTGCCTATCCAAGAAAATATCTTGACTTGTCATTGCAGTTTTATGTCACTAAAATCCAAGACTATTTGGAGTGGTTTACGGCTTTAAGCATAGGAACAGCCATATTCTTGCTACCCAAAGTGGGCGTCCCGTTTGGCTTCAGCAGCTTGCACTAGGCAGCGCAGCGAAGGCATCTCTTTCCGTTCTTTCCTCCATGGCGCGCCTCGGTGTGTGCCGTTGAGCGTGCATTGTTGACAGTTGAACAAGATCCAAGCGCTGCAATTGTTAAAGAGCAATAAATAAAAACACACATATTTCAGGTGCAGTAGTGACCAGGGTTACTAATTTGAATAGGTAAGGTCCCCCTGAAGATGAAACAAGGAAATAAGGTTTGTAAAAGCCACCATAATATCTGATGCAAGTGTAAGACCCACGTTCTGGTCTCATTCAGAATTAATGAAAGTTTCTATCTATAGGACAATACCTGAAAATGTAGACAATTGAGAACACGATCCACACTGCAACTATTATCTGCCATGCAGGAGACCCACTTACTACAGATTGAAAATGTTGTGTGTTTACCATTGTGCACTTGATCCCTCCCTACTAAACACAATCCCAATGAAACACGAAAATATTCACCAAAACTGTTCAGTACCACTTGACTTTTATTGTAATTAGTACAACACATTAAAACTGTTCAGTATAAAAACGAACTGCACCGCTAAAGCATGCCCTCTTCAAAAACACCGCACCCGGCATGAACACACGTGCGAATGACCATGCAAGGAGCATATATAAGAGAGACGAAACTCAATGCTTTCTTTCTTCTTTCCGTTGCTAATTTGGGCTCGGCGTAGCACATTACCCAGTTGTTGTTGTTGTTTGGGTTGCGTTGCTCGACACATAAGCTTCTTCGCCCAATAACATCCGGCAGGGAATAGACTACAGTAGCCATCGCAGTAAAATGCCGCAGCTAATGGGTCCATATGTTCAAAAACCACTAATCTCTTGAACTTCGTTTGTCACATTGAAACTGATGTCCACATTATCCTCTTCACTATCGAAGCTGATCTTTAGCACTGATGTCTAAATGTATATAATGATCGCACACGCCAAATATGAGAAATAACGGAAAACAAGATATATCCGTATATATATATATGGGTGACCAAAATCCTAAAAACCACACCCAGGAGCACCAGAACAAAGAACGGGAAGGACCCCTAGGAGCCCACCTATGATTTTACAATTGAAATGGAAGGTGATCCAAATATGACATAATAGCATCCACCAATGGAACTGTAGGACTATGTACAAGTGACGCGATGTTTAACGGCAAGGGATAAGCAAGTCGCCTCAATTTCTCCAACATAATGTCCCGCTGCGGATTGAAGGTTTCACACTGAAACAATATGTGATGTAATGTACCTCGTGCCCTACCACATACACACCTATCATTGTCCCTGAGATGCATGCGCTCCAAAGCTACTGGTGTAAGAGCGTGCTGGAATCGCATTCGAATGATGGTAGTAATATGACGCCGCGAATATTTTCCGACTAGGAACCAAGGCGCTATAGTTACGAATGGTTTTATTAAGAATTTTTTTTTTGCTTTACATGTTGCTATCTCGGTCCATTCATTTTGCCAAGCACTAACGACTCGCTGATGAATTATCGGTACTATATCCGGATACGGTATCCCGATATTATAAACTGTTCCCTGACCGCATGCCGCATTCTTAGCCCAGAGATCTACTGTTTCGTTTCCTGCTATATGACAATGCCCAGGAATCCACATGATGGCCACGTCTTGTACTGTGAGTGTGAATGTATGGAAATATTGCACAATTTGTTAAAGATACCAATTATTTGAGTGCAGAAAATGAGGTAAGGCATTAATAACACTCGAGGAATCCGTCCATATTAGCGCGTGATGTAAACGATGGGCATGAATATAGTGACAAGCCTGGCGTATAGCAAAGAGTTCAGCTGTAAAGATTGTAAGGTGAGGGGGGAGGCAATAAGTGCGACTAACCTGTAAGTCAGGAGAGTAAAAAGCCGACCCCACGCGATCCGGTCGAACCATCTTTGAACCATCCGTATAAAAAATCGTATAATCGGAATACGAATCCTGAATATCTCGAAATGCACGAGAAATGATATTCGGATGATGCTTGAACATTTGAAATAGCAATGGAAAGGAATTATGCAGAATCTTAGGTTGGGTATACAAAACCCTGTACGGGATGGTATATGGAAGTGCTAAACGGGTTTGTAACACATCCTTCCTGAAGGGTTGTAAAATCTCATAAGCCATGACAAGTGCCGGTTTATGTGAGCAATCTAAACGATTTTGTGCGTAATATTCCGTCAGAAGTTGTAATTTAGAGATAATCGGAGACGCCACTAACGACAATTTGTAGGCTAAATATTTGCTCGCTATAAATGTGCGTCGATGTGATAAAGGTAACTCACCGGCTTCCACCAACAATGCACTCGTGGGGGTGGAGGCCAAAGCCCCCAGAATTATGCGGATAGCTTTATATTGTAGTCTATCTAACATTAACAAGCGACTGTTCGCCATTAGATCGTAAAAGAAACTGCCGTAATCTAATTGTGAACGAATAATGTTCTTGTACACTGTCAATAATAATGCGGGGTCCGCACCTCAACGACGCCTTGTCAAAGCTCGAAGGACCTGTAACCGTTTTTCGATTTTAACTTCAAGATATTGTACCTGCCGTGTCCACCGGAGTTTATCGTCAATATAAATGCCTAAATATTTAATATTGCGCACAACATCTATGGTACCCTGTCGAAATAAAATAGGAGTCTGATCGTACCGCCGTTGATGCGTGAGAATTATAGCAGAATTCTTACCAGGAGATGTTTCCAAGCCATGATTACTTAGCCATTCATGGGCTAGAGTTAAAGCAAGATATAAATCTGTTCGACATTGATGTAAGGTGTCACGGGAACAATAAATCATAAAATCATCCGCATATTGTATGAGACGGGCATAAGGCAAAATCACCGCTTCTAATTGTTGAGTATAAATGGAAAACAGAAACCCACTAAGTATGTCCCCTTGCGGCAAGCCCTGAGACGTCTGACGGTGGTCCAGCATCCCCTCGGGGGTACGTAATATGAGACGCCGATGAGTTAAAAAATTGTGAACAATACACAGAAATGGAGAGGGGAACTGAAGCTCCTGCAGTTTCCGTTGTAAAATCATGGGATCTACGGCATCATACGCCCCCTTAATATCCAGACAAACAGCAGTGGTATGATGTTTGCGTCCTTTAGCTAATAAGACATCCGTTAAGAAAATAGAAAGAGCATCTACAGTACTGCTACGCTTACGAAATGCGAATTGATACTTAGAGAATAAGTTGTAATATTCCATACACCATTGCAAACGTTGCAATAATACTTTTTGAAATATCTTCCTAACACAGGAGCCTAAATTGATCCCACGATAATTCTGAGGGTCACGTGCGTCCTTCGAATTTTTTAAGATAGGCAGTACCTCAAGGATATTCCACTCAGTGGGAAATGTGCCAAAATACTTCATTATATACGGAAATAAGCATCTCCTGTGCCTTGTCGGGAAGATAGGCAACCATCTGATATGTTATGGAATCGACACCAGGACTAGTCGATTTCGTACCTCGCAGGGCAGATTGAATTTCCATTTGCGTTATAGGTTGTAGTAAAACATGGAAATGATCTGAAGCTGTATAAGACGGAAGCGGGCCCTCATTGATAACGGTATCTGGCGTGAGATTTATATAAAATTCTTGAAAACCCTGCCGGCTAAGTCCTGTTGGCGGCCCCATATAACTCGTATTGGACAAACTTTTGATGGTAGACCATAACTTATTTAAAGAGGCTGTGGCATTTAATGAGCTGATGTGATTCTTCCATGCATCGCGTCTCTTTTCATTAAATACTCGTTGGAGCGTAGCTGTGAAGCGCTTATACAGGATATAATTGTCATGTGTACCATGTTTCCGATATTTTCGTAAACACGCCTTCCGTCTTTTGACTAGTAAGGCGCACTCTGCATCCCACCACTGTATAGTCCCAGGGCGTTGGAACCTACTATATGGAATTGTCCGCTTCGGGTGATAACAATCCAAATATTGCTTAATAAGATGATACAAAAGAGAGTATTTCTGACGTGGGAGGGGTGGGATGCGACCCAGATTATCCTGAATGAATGTCTGAAAGAAGTTGAAATCAAAGTATTTTAAGGAACGAGTTATTTTAGTGCCCCGATGTAACGATCATAAAAAATTTAAAATAGGGAAGTGATCACTCTGATGCGTGTCCCCGATCGTGCTCCAATCTAATTTATGCGACAAGTCCGGGGTAGTGAGAGTTAAATCGACCACACTTTTTGGACTGCCCGGGGGTGTCAATCGCGTAGGAGAACCGTCGTTTAACACATTTAAGGAAAATGTGGAAATCGCATGAGCAATATGTCTACCTTTGGCATTAGTTCGTTCACTGCCCCAGAGTCCATGGTGTGCATTAAAATCTCCTAGAATAACATGCTTAGATCGTTGTGACACATATTTAAAATACATGTGCCATTGTTGTTGCGTGCCCTGAACACGTGGTGGGCAATAGATATGACTAACATATATATCCCCCACCCGAAAAAATTGATGATAACAAAAGGGGAGTTGATAAGGCCAAGACAGCGGCGTTATTTGTAAATCCGTTTTACAGAGGGTTATTAAGCCTCCGTATCCCGGACCATCCTCACGAAAGACCGTATAATTGGGAATTGAAAACGATAGTGTGGGTATAGCCACGTTTCTTGGATAAATACGATCTCAGGGTGATATGTCGTTATTAAATGAAGCAATTCATGTTTCTTATTTACCACACTCCGACAGTTCCACTGCAGCAGCCACATCCTTCACCTATGAACAACATGAGATGAAGAAAGAGACTAAACGAATACAAACCAAAAAAAGAAAGGTAAGAAACTATTGACTAACTGTACCAGTGCCCCGTGGTCGTGGTTTTTCGAGGGGCGGAAGTAATGGCAGTATTTTATCTAATAACTTTTTAACACAGTGCGCCCACTGTGCATTGTGGCCTAAAAGATCCATGAGTTCTGTAAATTCGTCGAGAATGATTTGAGTAGGAGCAGACTTATCGGGCCCCGAATCGGGCTCCGGTCGCCGGACACCGGATGTGCCCGGTTCACTGGGCTTCTCAAGTGGTGATATCCGTTCCACGGTTGGGGTGTTTATCAGTTGCAGATATGCCGACCTATCATATCCCAAGGGTGTAATCAATTTCGGAGCCGGATGTACCAACTCAGTAAATTTACGCTTGCGTGGAGGATCAGATCGTTGCCCACTATATGAAGCTGCCAAAGGGGGGAATTGTTGGGGGAGTGCTAAAGGGTGAAAAGGGGTACTTGTCTGGCGCTTCACAATTTCATTGTATGATTTGTTTTCAGTACACATCAGCCTCTTTATCTCAATTTGCTGCTGATGCACCTCACAGCGCACCGCCCCTGCCATATGGTTCCCTTGACAATTAACGCACTTGAATATCACTTCTTTGCAGTCACTCGTTAAATGCTCCTGCGCACATTGTCCACATCTAGGGCCCCGAGCCCTACAGTGAAGTTGCACATGCCCATACCTCTGGCACTTCTGACATCGAAGAGGTGAAAAAATGTACAAACTTACTTCTAAAAGAACATTGAATGAGTCGGCAAGTTTTGAGTTTCGAAAAAAATTTTCACGGTGCCCGTTGCTATTTTTTCCGATTTTCCATCTACGGTTTTAGTACGAAAAAAACGTTGTAAGCGAACGATAGGTACGGGAGAGTCAATGAAACGCAGTAATTCCTCCTGCGTTAAGGAGGTATCTGCCCCCCGAATGAGTCCCACTCGTTGTATGCTTGACGATGGAATAAAGGCCATTAGATTTTTATCCTTTAACACCGGATGTTCCAAAAATGAATTGGCATCTCGAAGTGACTTAAATTGAATTTGAACCCGATTGCGCCCTTTTCGTTGTATTTCTTGAATTCCTGGGATTTTACGTTCATAAAACAAACGTCCCAAAGCCATTGGATGCAGATGTCCAATCGCCTGAGGCTCAACGCCTTGAACGAAAACTATATACGGTCCCGTATGATTTTGGAAGTATCGATAGTCACTGGGAGGGGTACGAGGTTGTACAGGGGTTTGTACCACAGTAGTAGCCCGAACTTCCGACATTGTATTGTTCTCATGTTCATCCACAATATTCATTGATTCAATGTTGGCGTAACCATCAATAATAACTGCCGACGAATTATCCGGTGGGAGGCCTATTTGACCTCCCCCACTATTCTCCGACATTGCGGCGAAGAATCTCCGAATGTATAGTACTTACATAAATCGTCACCAAGCCCAAGGAAATAAAGACGAAACAACACACTTAAATATAGATAGCAAATCGCACACCACACCGCTCACCGCACACACAAAATACCAGACGAAAGCGACGGATATGTTACTGCGTTCACAGCGGACGAGCGACTCAATTACCCAGTTACTACGTTGTTATTTACGGTTTGGGAGTTCAATGTGTGGGAGTATCAAATAACAAAAGATAGTGGCTATTGCATCGGGAGATAGGAAGATACAGTAATAACAGGAACTAAAACAGGGACACACATGCAAAACAAATCTCCACGCTGAAGCGATTCCCCTTAGCGACTTTTTGCTGGACATACAGTACGCAATGACCGAGTCACAGAGTAATTGAACAATCCTGTAAATATGTTAACTATTGAAACTACTTGTGCTATGCATGGGTTTCTATTGTATCAGTTAAACAGGGGATGAACGGATACACGGGCACATGTTTTGCTTCTTCTTTTTACTGGGCACACATGAGCTTCGCCCAATGGCAAGACGGGTACTGCCCGTGTGTTGGGCAGTAAAATACCAATAAAAGCCAAGTACAAAACATCAAGGATAAATTGAGGATCTGTGATAGTGAGGAAAACACGGGGTAACATCATCTGACAATTTCTAACTACAAAAATACCAGGAAACACAGGGGACACAAAGGTACAAATCTTCACACCAAAGTGATCCATCTTGGTGACTGGCAATTACATGTACACAAACAAGACCGGATCACAAAAAATGTGAAATTTATAAAATAACTCGAATGTCACATAAAAACTTGGTGAGGATATCAACCAGCGGGACCGCCGGAGTATGCAACAAAGTCGTCAAATTGAGCGGTAATTGAAAACCCAGGGAGAAAAGAGAAACGTACATTTTAAAGCGTTGTTTATCATACTGTGGACATTGAAAAAGTATGTGAGGAAGGTCTCCTTGGTAGTGACCGCAGGCATCACAAACAGGAGAAGCACGAGCATTAATGTTATGGAGATACGCAGGGGTAACAGCATGATTGAATCGCATTCTAATGATAGTAGTGATGTGACGTCGAGTATAGGACCCTTGCATAAACCACGGCTGAACCGGTATCGAGGATTGAATATATGTATATTGTGTTGAGTGTTTACGTACATATTCCCTCCACTGCTAGCGCCATTCTTGGATGATGAGTTCATATACATGTGGCAGAAGTTTAGGATATGGGAGAGCCATATCAATACGTGTCCCCTGGCCCATTGCAGCTTCTTTAGCTAAAATATCAACCTGAACATTGCCATAGATATGGGAATGTCCTGGGATTCAACTTAAGATGACGGTAGTTCCTGCCATTTCTATTTCATACAATTGTTGGGCTAAATTAAGTAAAAAACAATTATCAGATTCGATAATGTTTTGTATGGCGAGGAGGACACTTTGCGAATCAGTACATATGAGTACATGAGACAGACCCTGTTGTTTGATATAAATACAAGCCTGACGAAGGGCAAAGATTTCAGCCGTAAAGATTGTAGTGTGAGAGGGTAATGCATATTTACGCTCAACTTGTAATGACGGGGCGAAAAAAGCTGCACCCACGCGAGGTGGGTGGGCAAGTTTTGAACCATCTGTATAAAACAGGGTATGTTGAGGAAAGTGACTAATAATATCATGGAATGTACGGGAAATGATATGGGGGTGTGATTTAAACGTTGCGAGCACATGTTGAATTAGATTGAATTAAACAAGACACAGGATACAGAATACAGACAAAAGGAAAAGAACATGAAGTCAAATAATATACCGTACATTTGACAAAAGACAAACGATATTCACATGCGAGCGAGATTAGAAAGTACGCGAAATATTCATTCTCTTCAACACTCTCCCTTAAACGAGCAATGCTGTATTATGCTGCACTTAGGACAACTCAATGCCAGTAACACATTTCAAATGACCATAAATTGGCAGACCTTTTGTCAATACATCAGCAATCATTTCAGCAGTAGGCATATAGGGCAACTTTACTTTGCATTTCTTTAAGATGTCCCTAATGAAAGATAGCGCACATCTATGTGTTTTGTTCTCCGATGAAAACCTTCATTCTCAGCCAAACTCTGAGCACTCTGACTGTCATTATACAACTGAATTGGACCTCCTCTCTTACACAACTCAAAGAAGAAACCTCTAAGGAACAGAGCTTCTTTGCATGCTAAAGTCAGACCTATGTTGCTTAAGTGCTAGACAGTGCCACAACTGGCTGTTTCTTACTTTCCCAACTGCATATTTAAATAAATAACCAATCACAGATTTCCTGTCCGTTTAATTATTTCCAAAAGAAACATCAACAAAACCCTTGACATCACATTCTGATTATTTATACATGATACCAACATCCACCGTACCCTTCAAGTATCTGAACACTCTCTGGACACATGTCCAATTTCCTTACCATAGCAATTATAGAACTGACTCAAATAATTAGTTACATATCTACCCTGGTACAAATGGAAAGGTATAACAAAGCACCAATTGCCTGTTTATATGGATAGGATTTGTCACAGGATGTGGATTTCTCAAACAACAAACTTGTTTCCATTGGAGTTTTCACATGAGTTCAATCTGACATGTTAAACCTATCCAACACATATAACAGATAACACTTCTGATCCAATCTTTGCATCATTGAACTCTCGTCCCCACACATTCCGAGACTTGTCCCAAATCTTTGATCTTAAAATGAGAAAGCAACACAGACTTCAGTTTCTCCACTTGGACATGATTATTAAAAAATACAAAAAATCATCAACATAGAGGGCAATAACAACAAAAGATGATGAATCCTTACAGTAATATACACATGGTTCATACTGTACCCTTCTCAAGGTCCTATAGGATGCTGAATCTCATATCGGGGGTGCCTCGTTCGGTGGCTAATTAATACTTTACATCCTAGGAATTCGAAATTTGGATCATGGGAACTTAAAACTATAAATCATATGCCAGGGGAACAAGAAAACAGAATTTATTCACAGAAGTTACTACAAAATAAAATAAAACCAACTCCCAAAATTAAACAACCCACAAACAAACTTAAACCACAACAAAATAAACTGCGTCATCACTATCCTTCTCTGTCGTAATGTCCACAGAGATGGTACAGCCAAGGTATCTTAATCAATCTTAATCGGGCAAAGTCTCAGCTTTCCTTTGACCAAACACTGCAGGATCATGGGACTCCAAATAACACAAACAAATCAAAAAATGAATCAAAAGATCAAAGTGGCAAGCCCTCACCCCAGGTGAGCTCAACTAAGCGTAACTTCAAAATACTGTATTAAATTAATGCCACATGAATTAAATCATTACGTTAATCAGATCAGAATAAATTATAAACTCCAACGGAGCATCAAATCATTGAAATTTTACAAGCTGGAATCTCATTTCTATTGGGAAATGTGGATCGTACAGACGAGATCGTTCCGCTTGGCATGCAGGTCTCCCTTCACGACCTCCGTTAGAGAGATAGATAGATGGATTTTATTAATTCCATTTGATCAAATACATGCATTCAATACATTTTTGATATAGGACACGTCAGAATTTACATCTATAAAATAAAAGAACTAACAGGTATATATTACTAATATTATAACTATTTAACTTATTATAATAGCAAATCTTAATAGATACAATCTTATTGCACAACTATTTACACCTCATTCTATTATCATAATATGAAAACTTAATTCTATAAATACAACAACATACAGCTAGGTATTACAATTAAATTAAAAAAGTAAAATATAATTATAGATTTCATCGCTCCTATACGCTAAGATATTCAACTACTGAGTAAAAACAATGGCACTGCAGATAAGCTTTCAACATTCTATCAAAGGTTTTTATTTTTGGGGCCAGTTTTATATACTGGGGTAGTTTATTGTATAATTTAACTCCAGTGTGAAAAGTTCCTTTTTGATATATGCTTGTGTGTGTGTGTGAAATATGAATGTTTTGATTTTGTCTTGTGTTATGCCTATGAACATCATTGTTTGTTTTAAGAAAAATATCTTTATTCATTAAATTCTTTTTAAAAAACATAATACTTTGAAAGATATATATGCAGGGCAGTGGGAGAATGTTTAAATCTTTAAACAGAGGTCTACATGATTCTCTAGAGTTTACATTTGCCATAATTCTAATCGCCCTCTTTTGTATCCTAAACGTGCTTAGTACATCTGGCGACATACCCCAAAATATGATTCCATATCTTAAGTATGAATGGAAATAAGCAAAATAAGTATTTCTTAATGTGTGCATGCTAGTGCAGGTTTTCAAAATACGTAACGCAAAGCACATCGAGTTCAGTTTAGTATTCAGATATTGTATGTGTTTATTCCATTTCAAGTCTCGTTGTAGCCATAGTCCTAAAAACTTTGTTTCTGATTTATTTTCTATTTGATGACCATTTAATATTATATTGGGTTTCGCAGGATTCCTATTCTGTATAGTGCGGAAATTTAGACATACTGTTTTTTTATAGTTAATTATGAGGTGATTATCTTGTGACCATTTGGTTAACTCTCCTGTAACGGAGTCAGAAGACTGCTGTATGACCTCTTTAGTTTCAACTTTTATTACGAGTGTTGTATCGTCCGCAAACAAAATTTCCTTATGTGAATGAACGTTCTGTGTTATATCATTGATATATAGAAGAAAGAGTAGTGGGCCCAAAACCGATCCCTGGGGTACTCCAAATTCAATAATTCCCTCATTGGACAATGTTTCATTAAGTAATTTGGTTCCATCATCCTTGTGTCTCAAGCTTACTATTTGTTAAGTAAGACTCTATCCATTTATTAGCTAGACCTCTAATACCATATTGATTTAGTTTGTTAAGGAGGATTTTATGGTCAACAACATCAAATGCTTTCGATAAATCCAAGAATAGACCAGGTACATGTTCCTTATTGTCAAGGTTCATGTACGGTCAGCATGAAATGCGGGCAAAACAAAACACAACATTAAAAAACAACGTGCCTAACTCAATCAATATACAAGCGTTTCCGTATGAAACATTTATCAGGACATCACTTACAACCGTCTAGCGGCCACCCAGAGGGTACAAAATCTTATACACTAGTAACGTGGGTCCACAATCAATTAGAAGTATCAACCAAATCAGAAATCCCAGAATAAACAACAATATAAATATATAAACAAACCAGCCATTTAACTCTTTCTGAAATAACCACAGACGGACTCAAGGCCAAGCATCGCCACCCGCGGCGAGGAGCATCCCTTCACTCACAGTAACAGCAGGTGATACGACTGACCACACCAAGTGCTACTAAGGCTCTCCCCTACGAGCCTCGCAGAACCAACGTACAGTGCGCTGCCTTCGGGCGGCAGATCGACCCCAGCATCACGGCTGTCATTTACCTCGTGGGAACTTTCTCATCCACGACATCACCATATACTTACATGGGTATAACCTCCACAATTTCCCAGCGCGGGTGGACACCAACATCCACCGAGCTCAACAAAGTATACGTGGGCACAACTTCCACATACAACATTACCACTGTGGGCGCGTTCCCCACACCTCACTTACCATCGCACTTGTATACCTTAGTCAGTCACCACAAATATACCACACTCCGCCGGGTCAGCTTGCCTTGTCGGTCACCGACAGAAGATGACAAAATCATTACCTGGTATGACTTACCACAGGCGGTCCACGAACCTTATTCACAACAAATATATTCATACGCTCTGGTTTGCTTAAGACAAAATGCACATTCTCTCCCCCACCTTCTCAACTGAACATTTAATTACAGTGATAGGGGCTGATGGCCAAACCTCTCCTGAATGATGCTCTCCCAAACTACAATGAAACCCCTGACCACACGATACATATTTACATGCACGTTGTATCAACAAACAAATAACACAAATCACAACTAACGTTAGGAAATGAATATGTACAAAGCCATTGCATTCATGCCGACCCGCACACCCCCAACTAAATTATGCAAGATAATTATCTGTACTTAACACTTTTCCTGGGTCCCAGATCATCTCCATCATCGCAGCCTGCCCCAAGGTTTGGCCTACTCCTCCATCGCCCTCATGACGAATACCAATTGCGATGATCCTCCCATTGTTCCTGCAGTACAGCCAGTTCCTTCTTCCGTCGGATTCCTCGTTGACAGGGGGGACATACAATTACACAGTTAAATTATGCGGCATAAAAGGGTAACACACACTCACTGTTCCGTGCACATCCCTATCATTTCCCTATCTTGCTACTATCTGAACTACTCAATTCATTCAGAATGGTCCGCTGTAGCTCCTAGCGATTCAACTTATCTATTTATCTAGCGCAGTGGCCAGCCTTTTTCTCTGCCGAACATACACTTGCGAACCAGCGCGCATATCAATAACTTGTCTCGACACTGGCAATAACCTCGCACTCGCATGTTAAAGTATCTGAACATGATCTCAATAGCAGTGGCTCACTGTCTCAATTTTCAATACTGGATACGTAAAATAACAGAGTCCAAATCACGAACTTGACTGACGTGAAGTGTCCGTAACAAAATCACAAAATCGACTGACTTCATTCCTTCAGATGGAGCTATTTAAATGGTTGAGGCATAACTGGTCACAGGAAGGGGAAATATGAAATTAATTAATTAATTAATTAATAATAGCTCTATCCCATATTGACTTATATTACTATAATCGTGGTAAACTCAATGTCTCATACATGATATCCTTTCCAACAATCGATCGTGGGCTTCTTATCAAATGACCTCCGTAATCATCCCTCATTGTCGGCCAATTTACGCGCAAAACCACGGCTTGGTGACGCTTGTCCTCTCATTGGCTGACGCCATAACGCCCCCACCGCAGGCATTTTATACTGAATTAAATCAGCCTTACATCCAAATTGCAACAAATTATACTTCTGGGAGGACGAGAGACTCCCGCGTCCATCTATACAACTCTCATTGCTCTCCGATCATTAATTCTTAAGTAGGTCGAATGTGGGCGGTACCCTAACTGAAGCCGTGTCCTTGCCGAACTGCAATTTTCTCACACAAGTACTTCCGTTCAATGACCCATCAGCCTAGCCCTCGCCTGCCTTCTCACGGTCCATGTCCACCCTCGGCGCTCTCTGGAAACGGGCTAAGTGTAATAATGACCGCTCTTCCCTCCTGTTAATCTTCGCTCACGTTTCTGCACACCTCCAATAAATATATTTGCCGCCTCTGTACTCTGCAACTGCTGTGCTGGTCTGCGTATAGAAGTAATGTTGAAAGTATAAAACTTGAGACTAAATGGATATGCAATATGCATTAAGGTCTCAAAACAGAGACTTCTAATAACCGATTTCAATAAGAATGTCATGAACCCTCTCATACCAAGTGCGAGATGCTTGCTTCAAGCCATAAACAGCTTTTCGAAGCTTACAAACTTTAGAACTGTCACTCATAGCCTTCTGGGGGGGGGGGGGGGGGGTACATATAAGTATAATTTTTAAGAACGCCATTCATAAAAGCCGTTGAAACATCAAGGTGATGAACTTCCAGATCCATATTTACAGCAAGAGCAAAGAATAATCTCAATGTACTATACCGCACTAAAGGTGCAAAGGTTTCCAGATAATCAACTGCGTACTGTTGAGAATAACCTTTAGCCACTAACCGTGCTTTAAATTTAGACACATTACCTTCAGTATTACGTTTCACCTTAAACACCCATTTGCATCTTACAATATTTGTTCAATCAGGTTTCTCAACTAAAGTTCATACATCATTATCATGAAATGACTTAAGTTCTTCCTCCATCACCCTTTTCCATTGCATGCCATCCTTACCGTTAAGTGCTTCAGACACAGTGGTTGGTTCCACATAACCACCACTTTCAGCAAAATACAGCTCATAATCAGGAAATTGTTTTGGGCGTCTTTCCCTTAAAGGGCACCTCCTATCTGTATTTTCTGGAACACCAAAATGGTCAATCTCATCATTTTCATCATGACCAGCAACTGAAACTTCAATGATTGGCAGGTTATTATCTTGTCCAATTCTGTTTTCATCATTATTTACAATGTCATGCAACGGACAATACATTACATCGCTCATTTCAACATTTTTCTCAGCACACCTGGTAAATTTATCTTCTACAAATTTAACACTGTGCTCTACAAAAATATCTTTAGGTTTACTGGGAACAAACAGACGGTAACCTTTCTTTTCCCTATCGTACTGTACCCGTTCGTCCTGGGGATGCGATGACCCATCTGCTATTACATCGCATTCCTGGATTTCCAGGACAGAGCAGAGTTAAATGAACCTCTAGTCAAATAAGGAATGTGTCGGAAATTCAGTTGAAATATCTCAAAAGCAGAGGGTAACACGAGATAAAGTATCTCCAGGGTCGTTACGGGTTTAAATTTAATTTAAAAAAATACAAATATCAATGGGCGCCATCAACTGAATCCCTAGCAAACCACATCCTTCCCTGGTTAAGCCTTAATTAAGACAAGGAAAGAAAAAGGAAAATCACATCATCATCAGATCACAACTAAGATAAAAACAAATTTATTCAACTTTGATAGTCAGACAGACATATTAAACACTCATCCTACCTAAGAGCATGGTCGAATGCCAACGTTAAATTGTCATTGTCCAGAAAATCGAACCATCTCCATTCTACTCAAAGTGTATTTAATCCACATAAAATAGGAAAAATGTCTAAAGTTCTCTTGGGTTCTCAGGATCACCGTAGCACTATGTCTTTGCGTCACTGACATTCGTGATAACTGAGACCTAATTTCTCTTTAAATTAACATCATGAATGTGGATGTAAAATATTATTAATCTGTCTAAACACACATATTATAAACACATATTTTAAATATCACATAATTTATGGCTTGCATGGCATTATTCAAATGCTGAATATGTTAGTAAAATGCTCCTAAACATCGAATAACTAATTTACACTATTTACACTGTCATTAATCATTGCTGGTTTGTGAATCACAGAAAATCCACTATTCATTGGTTATAATTATCATCATCATCAAAATTAAATATTTAATTCATCAACACAAGTTGCAATTCTTCAAATAATTTCTCAATTAAATTTATTTAAATCCATTTAAATTTATTAATCATCAGCTTCTTTAGTTAATTATCACCTTCCAATTCAGTTATTCATCATCTATTCAATCATCTATTAATTTACTTAAGTCAGCTTATTTATTCAATCTTTAATTCATCCATTTATTTAATTCATTGATCTATTCCAAAATTTAATTTATCGACTTATTTAAATTTTATTCATCTGGTTATTTAGATTTTTATTATTTCATCTAGTCATTCTGATTTTTATTTCATTAGGTCAGATCATTAATATGCTTAATTTCAGATTATTATTTCATTAATTATTATTATCAGAAAATCTTGTATTATCAACATTATTTATTTGTTTAATTTCCTAACAAATTGTTTAATATGGGTTATAGAACGTTGTCTTACAGTTTTATCACTTCCAAGTTATATCTCGTATTTAATTATCATGCAAAAAAATATTATTGCCTTCACAAATTCACGTTGGATCTCACTATCCACAACTACATTATATATTTTCACTTTATCAAATATCACATTTGAATACCACAATTATTCCACAAAACTCCATAAATATTCAGCGCACAGCATGAATCTCAAAATTATGCCAGACTGGGTTCGACAACCTCATGTCTGCTTCAAAATACATTAGCAATATTGCAACTTCCACTTTGCAACTTCCACAAAATGCCTATCACAAACTTCACTTAATCACGTTGCATGATCTACAAAAAATACATAACTGGCTTCAAATTATCAACGCACACAATCTCCAATAACTGTAATTAATTTGATCACATCTAGACAACTTCTTAAACCATTAGGAAAAATATATTACCTCTGTAATCGTAATCAAATTCAAGATCTGCTTTCAAATAGCATAAATTCTCTTAAAATTCTCATAATTCACTTCACAGAAAAACACCAATGTGCTATAATCTCTCACATCGAAATATGCAATACTGATCTGCCTTAAAATAAATCTGACCATTAATGATTCATCTTACAAGATTCAATTACTTTAAATCTTTCTCAAAGGTATCAAATTCAATCATAAAAATTATCAAAAGCATCAGCTGTATCAGCTGTTAAATTGAAAGTACTCTCAAAGAGTATAGCAACAAAATATTGGATTGGCAAACAAGAATTACGAAATGTAACCCTGCTGACATGTATTTTTAATTTATTTAACAAAATTCGACTGATATGTGACTAGTAGTTCCTTGTTTGATCCTCTTACAATCTCAAGTACACTCGGATGATAAAAATGAGTTCCTCAGTGGCAAGTAAGATGAGTAACCACCGCACGATCGTATAAATACGAAAGGCCTTGCCCCGTCGTCTAACATGATAATGCCCTGAACGATGGGTAAAGATGTGTACCAACCACGCAATCGTATAAATTCGAAAGGCCCCATCTCGTCGTCTGATGAGTGAATGTACCAGATTGGAATCAACAAGTCTCTAGTTGTCATATAAAAGCGATATTCATTCACTTGAGTGAATAACATCTTAATATCTCCAAACAATCCAATGGAAAAAAAATCCCTACTGATGAATAATACACACTCGCTAGTATGCAATGAACTGACGAAGTGATTTAAATAATGCAATTGCAGATCACGAGTTCGAAATACTCGCCACAAAAAATTTAACTATCCAAGAAAAACTATCCTTACTGGAAAAATGTCTAAAAGACCAAACATCTGCTTAATAAAGCCAACCAATGGTGAGAATTTCGTATAATGGTGCCTGCCATATCATATGGTAACGCCATATTCTAGCAAAATTTGGAGCAAATAATGTTTAAGCCATGTCTCAATAAACGTAGAACTCCTACTAGAAAAATATATACATGTATGCCCAGTGTTCATGAAAATATCAGATTAGAAAGTCGTAACTCTTACAGTACCTTCTCATATCAGCTGTTATTATATTTCAAAGATCGTCGATTATTCGTGTGTGTAATAAATTTCTCGAAAGATCGACGTGAATATCGTTTCACCCACGCGATAACGATCGCCTTCATATCCCAAGTGAATCAGCTGTTAGACCTCCTCTTCTTCAGGAATCGAATCCATCGCTCCGTGGTGCCATCGCGTCTCTGTCTTCGTTTACTCCGACATGATGAACTGCATGTTATCCATAATGGATACTGTCCAAATCCTTACGTAAATGTTCATAAAAGCAGCGTACCCCATGTTCCTCTTCTATGTTACGCCACTGTCCCATATAATGTTCGGTTCGCTTGTTAAAAGTTCAATCTCCACAGCGGTTAAGTCTCACTTGCAGAAAATAAATTTTATTTATGAGAGTGTATAAGTTTTTGAAACACCCTGTAGCTGTGTTTGTACTCGGTATTTTATGACAATTCATGAAAAAGAATTCTATTAATGCACGTGCCAATGTTCATAAGTGCATATAATTGTAACAGTTCGTTTGCTTAAAAGCGTTAATGTTGTTTGGACCCCATGGTTGCTCTACATATTCCGTTATGAAATGCATAGTCGTAACATAGTCGTAATGTAATTTGAATATCTAAGTTCATAATTGCAGTATATTGTAACTATCTGCCTGCACAATTCTATTACTGAATACAAGTCCCAACTCAATGTTGTAACCGAATGTTGAAATGAAGTTCAGCTTCTTTAATGTTGCCCGCGTATAAAAGTCGGAACTAGCCCGCTCGGATCTACTGCACTGTTCCAGAATGAACTATGCTTAAAGCCGGCCTCGCCATACCGCTTTGCTATACTGTTCTGCGTTATAAAATGCAGCTCGAAATAAAGTTCCCAAACTCGTATTACAATGCTGTTCTGAACCCCTGCTTTTCTCCTCCGTACACGGCCCGTACAGCCTGCCGCGTAACCGGTCTTCTCGCCGTCTGCCCTGCGTTGTTCGCCTTGGCTCACTGACCTACTTCCTGCTCTCTGCTTGGTTAAGTAATACTGTCGCCTTCGCTTTACGTAACAAGAGCTGTTCACCGCTCGACTTTACCGTACGCTCTGCGCATGTGTACCGCTTCAGCTCGCTGGCTGAACTCGACTGATGTGTCTGGACTACGTTAAGGAGCTCGTACCTGGCGCAGTCACGTGATGCATCCCCCACCATCTACGGTCGTGCGTCACAAATATAATCTCGACTCCCATCATCTCGGCTATTAAGTCATACAATAACTTAAGGGATTATCTGTCTTTCTTCAAGTTATTACAATATATAATGCTTGTTATTTCTTCTCTTCTGAGATGATTAAATATACTGTTCCATAAAGATCTTAATAAAACTTTAATATTCCTCCCATAATTCCATCTACCTGACTGGCAGTGCCTTCTTGATCCTTGGCATTCTACGTCATTTTCTAACATTCCTCTTGACTCGATGTGAGCGCTATCTTTACAACTTTTCCCATAAATCTCAACTACGGCTTAATGTCAACTGGCGTAGCCGATAGCCTCAACTAGGTATCGGGTACAGTACCCAACAAACACAAAATATTTGCTTCTGGGTTCCAATTTGCCAGTACGCACCTGTTTTGGAACATGGGCATAAGCATCGCAACCGAATCTTTTCATATTATCATGACTTACAGCCTTACCAGTCCACAATTCCTCTGCTATGGCATTATCAACTTTACTATGCGGACTCCTGTTCAAAATATGCACTGCCGTATTGGCTGCTTCTGCCCACAATTTTGCAGAACATCCTGCTGTAAACAACATGCATCTAACCCTTTCCATAATGGTACGATTGTGACGTTCGGCTACGCCATTTTTTTCAGCTGTATACCTTACAGTCTTCTGTTGCACAACCGCCTTTTCCTTGAAATATTTGTTCCGTTCAGAATTGACAAATTCCTTACCATTGTCAGATCTAAAAATCTTTGGTATCTTACATTTCTGAGTTTCACAATATGCAACAAAATCCTTGACTTTCTCCTTGGTCTCAGATTTTTGTTTCAAAAAATAAACAAAAATCTTCCTGGAAAAATCGTCAATTATTGTCATCATGTATTTAACACCATTCCAGGTCTCAGGGAGCGGCCCACACAGATCAGAGTGCACCAAGTCCAAAAAACTTTCACTCCTCGAGTGACTTACCTGTGGAAATGACTGCCTTTGCTGCTTCCCGAGAACACATGGTTCACACAATTCTTTCGTATTTCCTTAAATTTAACAACATCAGACATTTGACTTAAGACCTGTAACTTCTGTTGTCCAACGTGGCCCAACTGCTGATGCCACAAATTGTAATCAGAAACATCACCAACAAGGGCAGACATATCTTGGTTAATATTCAGATAATACTGACCATTTAAAACTAAACCAGTAGCTAGCACGCTACCATTCACTGAGCAATTCTCTGAATCCAAGATTTCACATCCATTTTTGTTAAACACAACAACAGCACCCCTTGTAATCATCTGACTTACCGATAGCAAGTTAACACTCAGTCCTGGAGCATGCATCACGTCTGACAGATTATTAATACTGTCGCTTACATTCAGTGCAATGTCACCAACTCCTTGTACAGACAACTTATCATTATTATACCAATCACAATATTTCTATCGGGATCATCATTGCATTTATAATTTGACATACGTTTAACATTAGGAGACATGTGAGCACTACAACCAGAATCAATGACGAAACAATTCTTTGGTACGCGAGCAGTTAAAGCACAAAACAGACTTTTATTGGATTTTGGACACTTCGGTGCACTTTGAACCTTTTTCTTCTGTGGACACGTATCTCTGCCGTGACCCTTTTTTTTTTACCACAAATCCAACACTTTCAATGACTCTTGTCAACTGCTTTCTCACTAGAGCTCTTTGGTTTCTTGACACACCGTACCTGACTTCCTTCTTGGTGTTGCTGTACAGGGCTGCCCCATCAGCTGACTTCTCACCATGACTTCGGCGAAAGCTTTCGTCCAACAAGATAGACCTGATGCGGTCCAACTGTAGTTCCTCCGATGTTGAGGTTACGGTCATAACTAAGTTATCGTATTCATCAGGAAGACCTCGAAGTATCATAGCAGCAACAAACTTATCAGCAACAGGCTCATCAAGAGCTGCTGTCTTCTGTGTAACTTGTGCCATTCTAAAGACTGACACACGTTTCTGCCCCTGCCGCATCCCCCCGGGCGGTTTTCCTACGAGACCCTGTGTATTTGCCAACGGCAGATTTGAATGTCCCGCCGCTGACGCCGTACCCGCCTTCCTGGCGAATGAACTGTCCCGGCTCTATGTGTGAACTGTTCCGGTCAGGCAAGACTAATTCCCGACCTACTTCTTGGTCGCTATTGGGCCGGCTATTTCAAATGGACCAATGGTGTGCTCCCATATCATCTCCTTGTACTGTGGATAAACTTAGCTAAAGCCTGCCAACTGAAATTGCCTTCTGGGTAGGCCAATGTGTGACTTTAGAGACCTACTAATGTTGGTAGCGCCTACCTCCCTAATTCTCTGCAAGGCGCGCGCGACAATCTTGCCGCCCGTCGACCCGCGTGCTCTGTGAGCGCGTCCCTTCCCACTTCGCCTACAACGATGAAACAAACTGATTGCTCCGCGACCGGGCTCTTGGAGCTTGGGCAGTTAAAGCTCTTCTGGCCACATGGAAGACTCAGGTAAAGCGTCTGGTCTTATTCCATAAACTGTTTCCTTCGGACCTACAAAGTGATTCTCAACTCACAGTGTCGATGTGAGCAATGCAACTAAATTTAAGATTGATCTACTTAGCCATTTAAAACAGTTTTGAACTAAGAGGAACTACAAGGCACTCAGCAATGGCGGCTTGCCTTTTCAGACAGGTTTCTTTTATATCGAACTACATCGCAGGAACTCATAGGCCGTGTGTGCTGTTATTTAATTGATTATAGTTAACGAGTGTGAATTTTACATGTTTGATGTTATCTTTTGGAGGACAAGTTATGATAGGACGACAATGGGTCCATTGTCCTTGTATGTGGTCTATAATTGCCAACGGCTTTCCCCTTGCTGGGCAGCCGCCAGAAATTTCGCTATGTGGGCAACGGTCACGTTAAGGCGTTCTCTTGGAGCTTCTGCTCCGGGGCAGTGGTTAGCCCCTTTGTCTCCTTTTATTTTATCTTGATATGTTTGTTCTTGCCATCCGTTTTTATTTTATCATGCTTCTTTTTACTTTGGAGCTTTCGTCTCATGGCTTTCTCCGAAATGCCTCCCGGCATTTTCAATTTTTGGTTAACGTGTAGTTTTCATATTTCAGCTCGTTTTCTCACCTTCAGCCTGTTGCTGGGGCTAGTATTTCTTGTCACCAAGAAATACCTTGCTTTGACCTAACATGGTAAATTGTCGTTGCGTGACCGCGGTTTCACAAAGACCACGTGGGGCCTAGATTTCTGTTAGGAGTGGCCATTATGCCTTGTTATTTGTTAAGTGTTTTCTTTTCCACATGTTGTTCTGTACCCAATTCCTTATTATCTCAATATATTTTACTTTTACATATTTTACAACCCATGAGTGTAAGTCTACCACCTCATTGCATTAACCAGACCCATGCCTTTGTAACACGAGGCCCTAATCCACACCCCGGGTATTCTACCCGCCTGGTTGGTCATTTCTCGAAATGGTTGCCAGAGTACGGTGCCCGCTGTAAGCGATCCGACGGGGCCGTACAGTAAGTGTAGCAGAGCGTTAGTTGTCGATTTTGTCTGGTTTTGCTACCGTTGGTGGTAGATGGAAGCCACGTGGCAACATTATCGACTCTGCCCTGATATTTATCAGGATGAAAACACTGAAGAGTGGAATCCTTTTTTGTAATCATAACTTCCTACCAGGGGCAAATACGTAAAAATTTGAATTAAGTCTTGTGGAAAATTAAACCGTTAGACTTAAGGTGTTGTAAAATTCTACTGTCTGACATTTTTGGTTTTTCATTTCATGCTACTGTCATGGAGCGGCACGTACCAGATCCAAATTATTTGGATCATGAAGAAATCCAATTTGAATTGGAGATCAGGAATTTGGAGGTTCCCACGAGCACGGAGGTGGCTCGAGCAGTTCTGAAGCCTGCCCTTAAGGATCCTGTATTGTTGCCTGTACTGTCCGAAGCAGAATTTGCAATTGGTGAGTCACAGATTTTCCATAAAGTAGAAGTTTGTGCTAATCTCATTAATTTGTTTTTGCTTGATGATTATGGTACATCTGCCCAATATAAAAAGTTGCGTGCTAGTCAGCAGTACTTGTTCACTCGTTGCGAAGATGTTTTATCGGTTTCATCTCATCGTTCTGACGAGGAATTAACTAACATTTTTGAAATTCAGCGCATGATAGCCGAATGTGCAAATAAGGTCTTTGATGAAAATTCTAGTGGTTGCGACGGTGTAGAGGCGCTCCGCGCAGTCAGTGTAGACAGTGATGAAATAAGGTTCCCTATCAGTGATGGTGATAATCAGCCTTACGTTCCAACATGTACCGCTAATCTGTTAGATGCAATTAAGTTGTGAAGTTTCTAATAACGCAAGTATGTCTCAATCTGTTGGTCGCAAAAACAATGTCTTTCCGGTTTCTACTAACAATAGTGTTACAGTAGATAGTAGTGGTGAGTTGCCAGTAATTTCTTTGGCTGAGGTAGACGTTGCTATTCCCTTTTCTTTCCCTCGTGTGGATCATTCTGCTTATGTTTATCGTGAAAGAGCTGCGGTAGGCAGGTCACGTGTCATGTCAGGGTTGCCAGCCAGTAGTGTCGATGCCGGTGGTAACGCAAGTGTTGTTAAATTGTCTACGCAATACCTCCAGGTCACTGAGAGGCAACCAGTCGATAGTGTTTTAGCGACTGAGTTTAGCTGGTTAAATTTTAACCAAGGATTATCGTCCGACGCGAATTTGGTTGAAGGGTCAAACGCTTCATGGATGAATAATTTGGGTACTAATTCTGGTTTTCATGTACCGGTGACCGTTCATTCTGTTTCTGCTGTAAACAATTCTTACGGTGATGTCTAATGTAATTATTCTGTTTCCGAAATTTTTCAACCGAGTGCTAGAGAGTTGTTCATGTCAACTGAAATGCCTCGTTCCGTGTGTAGCACAACTCCTGTGTACATCACAAGTAACTCCAATGGCGGAGTAACGTATTCTTATTCTAGTGCCTTTTCTCGTCCTACTTGTTCTGTTCTGACGCCCAGTACGAGGGGTGTTCGAGAAGTAAATCTCCGCAGTCGGAGCATGTATCCTACTCCGAGACGAAATGCTCCTCGAGACGTTTCTAGTAGTAACTATCCTCCTTCGTTAGGTATTAAACCTCTTAATTTCCGTTGGCCTAAAGATAAAGTTTGGTGCAAAAAGTACAGAGTTTCGTCTCGTGTAGAACCCAAAGGTTGGGATTTCAATAGCCCAAATGATGATAGTGGACCTGTTCGTGGCGAACAGAGAGGTCCAGGTTCTAGTCATTCAGTTTTTTCTAACCGTAATTTTGGGAATCTCGCCCACCCGTTATCTGATTGTGTAGCTAAGTTGAAGCACATGAATACTGATACCACTGATGGTATTATTCATTTTCTGCGTGAGTTGGTGGAAATTTATGAGTATGCTGCTGTATTTGGTGTGAGTTACACTCAGGTGTACCAACTGATGTTCCCGTTCACTTCTGGTATGATGAGAAGTATGGTTGTCGAGGCTATGTCCCGTAATACAGGTATCGAAGTGTTCTGTGAGCAAGTAATGTCAAATTTCATTCCGTATAGAAAGATGGGTACTGTAATTCAACGTCATTTGTATCGTGTACAGAAGTATGGTGAATCATTGGATGTGTACATGCAAGATATGCTAAAGCTGGCTAAGATGTTTTCTGTTAACTTCACCGAGCAAGAGATGGTGGAACACATTTTGGATGGTGTGACGCCAGACTATCGTTCATTCTTATGCTTAGGGTCTCGCCCGAGCACTATTGCTCAATTGTGTGCTTTTGCCGTACGTGGAGAGTCCGTACGCCAGTCTGATTATGGTAGAGGTTCTGTTGATCAACCCTCACAATTTAATTCATACAAACCGCAGGGTTCTTCTAATCGTTGGAACAATGCTCGTTCCCAGAGTAGACAAGGTAATTGGGGAAATCGTAAGCCTCAGGTTACAGGAGGTCGATGGTCGAGTAATCAGCCTCAGAATAGTCCTGTTCGTAATGAAGAAGTCAGGAGCTCTGGTAATTTTAATTCTGGAAGGAATGTCCGTTTCCAAGGTCCTTCAAATAGTAGAGGTGGTGTCAGACACCCAGAAGCTACTAACCGTGGTGAATTTTCAAATCGTCAAGAAGCTCAAGGTCGAACAAATAGTAGTTCTGTGAAATGTAACGCTTGTGGTCATTTCGGTCATTCAGACCGCACGTGTAATTCTCCTCAGCAATGACATCAGGGGACCGGGCATCGTGATGGGATACCGATGTCATCAGTTGTCAATGTGAACGATAACACTATCGGAGGCTGTTCGAAAGTTTCTGTGAGTTCCTTATTACCTGCACCTATTGCTGGCATTTTGATCAATGATGCCAACGTTAAAGTCTTGTTGGATTCTGGCAGTGCTGCGTCACTGATGAGTGAGGAATGGTATAGGGCCATGAAAGGCATTTGCAAATTTCCCCCTCTCTCTAAAATTGATGTTCGTTTAGTTTCAGCTAATAATTCTCAACTAATATTTCTAGGAGTCGTCAAGTTAAAGGTTAAGTTTCATAATTTTGCGTGGAAGTTTCCGTTTTGGATCGTGTCCAATTTATCTTGCCCTGTGATTTTAGGCGCTAATTTCTTCTCGCATTCCGGTTTGTCGCTGGACATTAAAAGAGAAACCTTCTGGTTTAATTTCTGTCCGCAATTGAAGTTAAAGTTTTCTGCTACTGAAAGGTATGATGTTGGTACCAGTGCGGTAGACATCAACGATGAAGACGCTCCCGAGTTGTCAGGTAGTGTCAACGACCTGGATCGTAGCGATCTTTCCGATGGTCAAGCAACGATTATACGTGATTTGTGTTCTTGTTTTCCGGAAGTTTTTATCGACAAGTTAGGTGTCACTGATTTGATTTCTTACAAGATTGTCATGTCAGACAATATTCCAGTTAGGCATCCTCCCTACCGACTTAGTCCACCTAAGATGAAAGAACTTAAGAAGATAATTGATCAGATGTTGTCTGATGGAGTTATTCGCCCCTCTATTTCTTCATACTCATAGCCTATGTTTCTAGTGCCCAAGCCGAATGGTGGTTTTAGACCCGTTGTAGATTACCGAAGGCTGAATAAGAAGGTGGCGATGGAATCTATCCCCCTTCCTGATCTCCACTCATGTTTTTCGTGGTTCAAGGATGCTATGTACTACAGTGTCATCGATCTGAACCAGGCTTATTACCAAGTTCCCTTAGCCGAAGAGAGTAAACATCTCACCGCCTTCGCGACGGATTGGAATCTCTTTGAATTTAATAGGCTTCCCTTTGGCCTCACTACTGGAGGAGCTGTGTTAAGCAGATTGTTGGATAAGGTCTTCGCTGGCATTAAGTTTGAGTATCTGTACCACTATTTGGACGATGTCGTAGTGTACAGTAAGACATTTGAAGATCATGTTCGTCATCTTCGTGAAGTGTTCGAGCGTTTGAAGAACGCTGTGCTAACTGTGAAGCTTTCTAAAGTATTTTTCGCTAAACCTCAAATCTCTTTTCTGGGGCATGTTATTTCCGCCGCTGGTGTGTCGATCGACAGCTCTCGCGCACCCAGGGTATTCGTGACTTCAAGAGACCCGTCAATGTCAAGGGCGTGGCTCGCTTCGTTGGCATGGCCAATTTCTTTCGAAAATTTATCCCTGATTTCGCTAGTAAGGCTATGCTCTTGAATAAACTACGTCAGAAGAAGGTTCTGTTTGAGTGGGGTGAGTCTCAACAGGCCGCCTTCGATGAGCTAAAAGAAGCTTTGTGTAATGCTCCCGTTCTCGCTGTTCCTGATTTCAGCAAGAAATTTATTGTACAGTCTGATGCCTCTTTAGGCGCCGTTGCAGCTGTTCTTTTACAGGAAGGTAAAGAAGGTCGTCGTCCTATTGCTTTTGCTTCGAGAACCTTAACTGCTCCCGAGTCTCGCTATTCTGTATATGAGATCGAAGGTCTCGCTGTCATGTTCGGTTTGGAAAAGTTTAGGATGTATGTCGAACACGTGCCGTTCGAGTTGGAGACCGATAACCAAGCCCTGAGCTGGGTCCTGGCCAGACCGAGGAACACTGGGCGTATCGCTCTGTGGGCTACTCGTATTTCATCTTTCAATTTCACCGTTCGTCACATAAAGGGGACATACAATGTTATTGCAGATTCGCTTAGTAGGATGTACGAGGAATCTCCCCTTAAGAAACCGGAACCTGCTCCTGTGGAATCTGATGTTGTTGGTGTTTGTTCCGCCCAACACATGTTGAACAATTCTCCCCTTTTGTTTAAGGATATAGTCATTCATCAGAAGGAAGATCAAGAGTTAAGGTTAATTATTTCAAAATTAGATGCTGGTGAGGTTGTAAAACCTTATTTTCTTAGGTCAGGCGTGTTATGCTGTGTTGCCAGGCATGACAAGAAGCCGAAAGTCGTCTTGCCTGTCCAATTAGTGGATGCAATGTTATGATATTTCCATGAGTCACCAGTGGGTGGTCATTTAGGAGTCTTCAAAACTCGTCAAAAGGTAAAGCAATCCTTTACTTGGAGGTATATGGACCGAGATATTAAAAGATTTGTTTTGGGTTGTCGTAGTTGCAACGTGAGCAAACCTGCTGTCAATAGTAGAATGGGATTTCTAGCGTCTGAACCCGTGTTGCGACCTATGGAGAGGTTGTATATTGATTTCGTTGGGCCTTTTCCGAAGTCCAGGTTAGGTAACCGTTTCGCGCTAGTGTGTGTAGATGGATTCTCGAGATTTTGCTGGATTTTCCCCACCAAGATGAGCAACACTGCTGCTGTTATTAAGTGTTTGAAGGTCATTTTTACCTCATTTGGCCCCTGCCAGTACCTCATTTCTGACAATGCTCGTACCTTTTCTTCTAATCAGTTCCGTAACTTCTGTTTCGAGTATTCTATTTCTCATGTTACAACTACTCCGTATTATCCTAACCCTAGTTTGGCCGAGAGGGTCAATAGGAATTTGAGAGCTGCGTTAATCGCTTATCATCGGGACAACCATGCTAAATGGGATTCCTCATTGCATTGGTTGACCTATACTTTCAATACTGCTGAGCATGAAAGTCATGGTAAAACCCCATTTTCTTTAATGCACGCCTTCGTGCCAAATTCTCCGTTTTCAAACCTTTGGTGTCTTAACGAACTTCTTCCCGATCAGCCTAGTCCTGAGCGCGTTCGTGAAATTTGGAAGGAAGCTCAGCGTGCTATCAAGATATCTCACGACAAGTTGGCCCAGAGGTACAATCAAGGTCGTGGTCAGAATAAATTTAAAGTTGACGATCTGGTTTACGTCAAAAACTTTTGGAGGAAAACTCCTGGTCATCAAGTAAGTGGCAAGCTCATGCCAAAATTCCGTGGTCCGTATAGAATTTTATCCTTTCCTACCGATGTTACTGTCCTGTTGGAGGACAATGAAAGGAGGCGCATTTTTCGAACTCACTTGTCATATTGTAAACGTGCTGGTGAACGTGAGGCAGAGGAAGCCGAGAAAGCAGAGAACGCAGAATGTGAGGTGTAGTGTGGGTTGCAGTATTTCCTGTGCTGTGATTTGGTAACAGTGATTTCTTATTGTATTTTGGTATCGTGTAATGTTCTTGGAGTGGTGTGTGTGGTGCTGTCTTAGTATGATGCTGTGTCGACAGACGTGGAGTTGAAGTTGTGCTTCTGTCGTGTTCAATTGCAGTGATTGTGCAATATCTCCACAAGTACATCGTGAGTCAGTTTTTCGCCGAAGTATAATCTCATCGAAGGATAAGCACAAGGGTTCCTTTGGATGGTTGTCTCGTCCAGTGATAGACATAATGGGTCTTCTGGTTTTTCTTTTCAAGTATTCATTCTTGTTAGTGGGACCTGCTTGAGGTCTTTCTACGCCCCTTGTGGCCTATTTCTTCGTTCTGTATTTGGTACCGTTGTAGTGAACATGGGTATGTTCTGAGTCGTAGTACTCTTGTTCTGGTGTGTGTGGATATCAGGGATTACTGCATTTGCTCGCAGCCCTGGTGTCAGAACCTTTCCTCGTTGAATTTTGTCTGTGCGCTGTGTATAGCGTAGAGTTGTCAAGGACTGTTGATTAGTTCTTGTGCGTGGTGCACATTGTGAAGTGGTGACTGTACCTGGTTACGTTGTCAAGGTGATGAAGGTTGCCCTGCATTTGCTCGCGGGCGCCTTGGTGTCATAGGAGATGACCCGTTGGGTGAAATTGGTAAATTTTCTGTGTTTGAGTCACTGTTCGTGTCGTTGTGTTGGTAAGTTGTAAAGGTTGTAGAGAAGTGTGTGTTCCTGTGCTGTTCTCTGCGTTCCGTATTGGTGTGTTTTCTGTCCTGCGTTCCGTGTGCTAGAGGGCATTTGATGTGTAAGTAATGTAATGTAAAAGGTAAATTGTAAATGTAAATGTTGGAAATTTGTTGACACCAGTTGTAATCTGTGTGGTGGCAAGGTAACTGTTTCATGTCCCCCCCCCCCCTGTATTGTGAGAGCTGAGCCATTCCTGTGGTCGTGGGTTTCCCCTAGATTTCTTTCGTGCGACCCCATCTCAGTATTTTACCACCTAGGTGGAAAATGTGTAAAGATTTTCTATTTATTCAATATAGCATTGTAACATTAGGATTTTGGTTGGGTACCAGTTCTGTGTAGTTACTAACTCCAGTGAAGTGGAGGTAATACAAGTTCAAGAGAACGCTGTCAAGTGTTTCTTCCCATTTTAATGACTTAACATTAACGTAATTCTGCTAAACCTAAAGTCTGCGTGTGCATTGTGTGTGCATCGCCCCTATGAAAGTGAATGTGATCTCGTATCACTAAGGCAAGTGAATTGCCAAGTCCTTGCTCGCACAGTGATAGGTCCTAACATGTGCTACGGAAGTTGCTCAAGCTCTCGCCCTGGTCCTTCTCAGACCAGTGGCATTCTTCGACCCTGCTGGTGAAGAAGCCAACCCAACCTTGTGTTGCGTCTCTGCGTGCTGTGTCTGCTCTTGTCCTTGGCTGTTTCAGTGGTGGTCCAGTGTGAGGGTGGCAGCCCTCACATCTGGAGATGGTGGTGGCCTGTGCCAAGGTCGCTGTCATAACGTCGTCCTCCATATGATGGTGATCCTGATGCCTGCTGGTCGGTGCGGATGGTGATCTCTTCCCTGATGTCGACCCTGGATGCTGAACGACTGGAGCGGTACTATGGTGATGTTGGAGCGGTGATATGGTGATCATCTGGTATGGTGATATGGTGCTGTTGGCATCCCTTTCTTACCAACCCCTGGGGTCTTCACGACATCATTAGTTGGGCATTTCTACCTTCCTGCTGTTTCGACTTCCTGGTGCAGTGAGTGACGCATGAACAAACATTATTTTGCCTGCTGGCGAACCAAGCTATCTTCAAGAGAACTTACAAGGGGGGCCTTCTTCCTGTTGGCTCACCCCCCCTGTCGGCTTTATGAGGGGGAGGCTGTGCCATTCTAAAGACTGATACACGTTTCTGCCCCTGCCGCATCCCCCCCGGGCGGTTTCCCTACGAGACCCTGTGTATTTGCCAACGGCAGATTTGAATGTCTCGCCACTGACGCCGTACCCCCCTTCCCGGCGAATGAACTGTCCCGGCTCTATGTGTGAACTGTTCCGGTCAGGCAAGACTAATTCCCGACCTACTTCTTGGTCGCTATTGGGCCGGCTATTTCAAATGGACCAATGGTGTGCTCCCATATCATCTCCTTGTACTGTGGATAAACTTAGCTAAAGCCTGCCAACTGAAATTGCCTTCTGGGTAGGCCAATGGTGTGACTTTAGAGACCTACTAATGTTGGTAGCGCCTACCTCCCTAATTCTCCGCAAGGCGCGCGCGACACTCTTGCCGCCCGTCGACCCGCGTGCTCTGTGAGCGCGTCCCTTCCCACTTCGCCTACAACGATGAAACAAACTGGTTGCTCCGTGACCGGGCTCTTGGAGCTTGGGCAGTTAAAGCTCTTCTGGCCACATGGCAGACTCAGGTAAAGCGTCTGGTCTTATTCCATAAACTGTTTCCTTCGGACCTACAAAGTGATTCTCAACTCACAGTGTCGATGTGAGCAATGCAACTAAATTTAAGATTGATCTACTTAGCCATTTAAAACAGTTTTGAACTAAGAGGAACTACAAGGCACTCAGCAATGGCGGCTTGCCTTTTCAGACAGATTTCTTTTATATCGAACTACATCGCAGGAACTCATAGGCCGTGTGTGCTGTTATTTAATTGATTATAGTTAACGAGTGTGAATTTTACATGTTTGATGTTATCTTTTGGAGGGCAAGTTATGATAGGACGACAATGGGTCCATTGTCCTTGTATGTGGTCTATAATTGCCAACGGCTTTCCCCTTGCTGGGCAGCCGCCAGCAATTTCGCTATGTGGGCAACGGTCACGTTAAGGCGTTCTCTTGGAGCTTCTGCTCCGGGGCAGTGGTTAGCCCCTTTGTCTCCTTTTATTTTATCTTGATATGTTTGTTCTTGCCATCCGTTTTTATTTTATCATGCTTCTTTTTACTTTGGAGCTTTCGTCTCATGGCTTTCTCCGAAATGCCTCCCGGCATTTTCAATTTTTGGTTAACGTGTAGTTTTCATATTTCAGCTCGTTTTCTCACCTTCAGCCTGTTGCTGGGGCTAGTATTTCTTGTCACCAAGAAATACCTTGCTTTGACCTAACATGGTAAATTGTCGTTGCGTGACCGCGGTTTCACAAAGACCACGTGGGGCCTAGATTTCTGTTAGGAGTGGCCATTATGCCTTGTTATTTGTTAAGTGTTTTCTTTTCCACATGTTGTTCTGTACCCAATTCCTTATTATCTCAATATATTTTACTTTTACATATTTTATAACCCATGAGTGTAAGTCTACCACCTCATTGCATTAACCAGACCCATGCCTTTGTAACACGAGGCCCTAATCCACACCCCGGGTATTCTACCCGCCTGGTTGGTCATTTCTCGAAATGGTTGCCAGAGTACGGTGCCCGCTGTAAGCGATCCGACGGGGCCGTACATAACTGACATAACCTCACCAATATACTTGTCCATGGAATCTAAATCTGATAACTTGACCGAACACGGATTTCGCATCAGTGTGATATACCTCCACTTTCCTTTATCTTCAAAAGCCTTTTCAAGGGCATGCCAGGTATCCTTAGCTTTTGCACAGTCTCGAACATGGGGATAATTGTGAACAGCCACCATGAGACATATATCCGCCAGCGCTCTCTCGTCACGCTGACACATCTGTGCCTCGGACACTGGCCCACATCCATGCTTTTTGAGATAATTTGACATCCCAAAAGACCAGTTCGAATAATCCTCCCGACCACTCAATTTTGGAAACCCATAGGCACAAGGACTCGAAGCATTTTCACTCATTTTGCCTTCTCACTTTAAAGTTCACTGAAGAAAATGTATCAGTTAAATACGGGATGAACAGATTAAAATACACGAGCACATGTTGACTTAGATTGTATTAAACAAGACACAGGATACAGAATACAGAAAAAGGCAAAGAACATAAAGTCAAAGAATATACATTTGACAAAAGACAAACGATATTTACATGCGAGCGAGATTAGAAAGTACGAGAAATATTCATTCTCTTCAACATTAACAAAGAAGATAGAACGGGAAATGAAGGTTGATATAAAATAGTAGAGAGTTTTAAGGGATGTTGAAATCCTAGAAGTTGTTAAGAACGGAAGAAAACCTGACGGGGGGGCCTCATGACGTTTACACTGAAAAATTATATGATGGATGGTTCCGACTGCTTTAGGACACGTGCAGATTACGGACGGAATGAACTTACAACTTGCTAGATAAACCGGGGTTAGGGAATGGTTGAAACGAAGGCGTATGATTGTAATAATATGGTGCCGATTATATTGACCAAAATGAAACCAAGGTTGTCGGGGGATGCTAGGTTGGAGTCCATAATAAAATGTTGCTTTGTTTTCGGCATATTTGCGCCATTGATATTGCCAGTCAGATTGGATTTGAGATTTTATGAGGGGAATGTAATCTGAGAAGGGGATGGCAACATTCATAACTGCTTCCCTATCAGCGGCAGCTTTCTTTGCTTGCTTGTCCGCCATTTCATTTCCGGGAATACGGGCATGACCTGGAATCTATGTAAACACCAGTCTATAGACTTTGCGAGTTAATTCATACGTAAGCATGAGGATGTTTCTGATGTACCAATTGTCAGAATTTTCAACACCTTGTATGGCCGTGAGAAAACTTTGTGAATCAGTTATGAGGAGATATGAATCAAGAGGATGGCGTTTAATTTAAATAAGTGCCTGACGTATAACAAACGCTTCTGCGGTAAATATTGGAATAACGGTTGGGAGGGTGAATTTCCTGACAATCTGTAATGACGGGATATAATATGCGGCGCCAACTCCGGGTTTGAGCATTTAGACCCATCGGTGTAAACTGAAACATGAGATGAATGGGAGGAATAGAGTTCCTGGAAGTTTCGAGCAGCGATTACAGGGTAGAGACGTAAATAGGAACGAGATATATTAGCCATGTGTGTGATAATATCGGGGCGGAAAAATATACACAAGCGGCTGACGGGTTTGAAGTATATTATTCCGGAAGGGTTGAAGGGCAGTAAATGCCTTAAATAAGGAAGGGCGGGAATAATTTTAGAAAAATTGTGATTATAATAGTCTGCCAAAAGTTGTAATTTTGGGAGGAGGGGAAAGGTGGCGAGAGATAGTTTACGTAACAGATAGGTAGACGAAATATATTGTCTACGGAAGGGAGGAGGGTGTTCTACAGCTTCAAAAGTGTTTGGATAGGGGTTGATGGAAGAGCGCCTAAATCAATACGGAGGGCCGTATATTGCAACTTATCTAATGTAAACAAGCGGGTTTGGGGAATTATGTCATAGAAATGACTGCCATAGTCTAAAACCACGCGTATTATATTTCCGTGTAAGGTGAGTAAGATTTTCGGGTCCGATCCCCAGTTACGTCGTGTTAAGGCACGGAATATATGCAGTTTCTTTGTAATATGGGATGATATTTGTGTGAGTTGAGGTTTCCATGTGAGTTTATCATCGATAATGATACCTAAATACTTAACTTGATGAGAAAGCGGGATTGTACTTTGGTGATATGATATGGGTGCATGGTTATAAATGCGGTGAGTTGTGAACAGTAAATCTGATTTTTTCATGGGGGCTGTATCGAGGCCGTGTTGAAAAAATCATTGATGTACTTTCGTTAAAGAAGTATCTAGGGACCGTTGGCATTGTTCTAGATCCTGGGAAGAACTATATTGGGGATTATCATCGGCGTATTGTAAAAGACGAACATGGGGAAGAAGTAATTTTTCTATTTCACTTGTATAGATGTTGTAAGGAATTCCACTTAAAATATCTCCTTGTGGCAGACCTAAGGAGGTTACACGATCATTTAGTGTAGTGGAATGAGTAGATAAGATGATACGGCGATGACATAGAAGACCGGTTATGAGTTTAATAAAGGTGGGTGGAAATTGCCAGCGATGTAACATTTGAATTAGCAATGGTATCTGGACATTATCATTGTGCCCCTTTAAAGTCCAGAAAACCCGCTAAAATGTAATGTTTACGTCCCCGGGATAAAAAGAACATTGGTGAGGAATATGTTAAGGGGGTCAAGTGTAGATTTACGTTTTGTGAAGGCATATTGTGTTTTGGGGAAAAGGCCGTAATATTCTAGGGTCCATAGTAATCGTCATAATAAGATCCTTTGAAACGTTTTACGAACTCACGAGCTGAGAGTGATTCCTCGATACTTAGCAGGATCCTGAGGTGTTTTGCTGGGTTTTAGGATCGGGATTATATTGAAATGATTCCACTGTGGGGGAACATCCCCAGAGGATAATAAGGAATTAAAATATGAAACTACACCGAGTTGCGCTTGATTGGGGAGAGAGGAAAGGTTGTATAGGAAATATTATCTGGGCCAGGGGCTGATGATTTTTTCGAGCAAGAGCATGCGTAAATTCTTCAAAAGTAATGGGTTGTATAAGGCTGAAGAATTTAGAGGATATAACCCCAGGTGTAAGTAATATTTCAGTTTCCACAGAGTCAGACGTGAGGTTGTGATAAAATTGATGAAAACCGTCGTGGATAAGTTTAATAAAAGGAAAAGAAAATTTGCAACCCGATAATTTTTGAAAATGGTCCATATATGCTGAATCGGAGTCTGTCGATGGAGCTTAAAAGTAAAAACCTGCCAAACCGTACGGCATTTTGATTAAATATTTTTTTGTAAATCGGCACTAAATTTTTTGTAGTTTGTATAAGTATAGGGTGTGTTATACCGTCGGTATATCCGGAGTAGAATTATCCGTCTTTGGACTAATTTTGCACTCGTCGTCCCACCAGGGAGGAGTAAACGTTTTGCTCTTTGTGAAATTGGTCCTGGCGACCTGTGGATGATACGTTTCGAAGTACTGTTGTTATGAGAGTTTGCAAGTATTTATAGAGTAAACGTATAAGGGGTGCCACCTCATCTAGGGATTGTTGAATCGAAAGAAAAACAATGATCGGATTTAAAGTTTTTGAAATTCCTATAGGTGATGGGGTCAAAGGAAGGGGGGATTATAGAATGTTCAGAATTAATATTGATAATAATGGGGTAGTGATCACTTTGATGCAGATCCGGGTGGGTCGACCAAAAACTCGGTGCTCTAAATCCAGGGTGGAAAATGTAAGATCTACAGCACTTAGGGTTTGAGTGGGAGCAGTAAGACGAGTAGGTGAACCATCATTTAAAGAATTAAGGGTGCAGATTCAGCACCATGCCAGACATTTCTGTCTTTGGGAGTAGTTTTACCACTGCCCCATTCGATGTTATGGGCGCTAAAATCGCCACCAAGTATTACGAAAGGAAAGACGTCCATTGGCGAGAATTTCCTTGTATATTCGGTGGTATATATATATATATATTAATGATTGTTATGTGTTCAATTTGTATTGAAAGGATATAAGTACGAGGAATGGGAAAGTGAAAAGGCGTTACTTGATAATGAATAGTATTTCTGATTAAGGTGACAAGACCGTCATAATGCGGTCCATCAACCCGTTCAACATGGTAATTAGCAAATGTAAATACATAAGTGGAAAAAGCCAAGTTTCCTGGAGTAACATGGCATCAGGGTTATATTCAGAGATCAGTTGTTGTAATTCATGTTTCTTATTCAAGATACTTCGAGGATTTCATTGTGACTTTTCTTTCGTTCGTTACAAAGTCTCTCATCACAATCACGTAATTTGTTTACTCCATTGTCATGATTATTATTACCTTCAAATTTGTTCATTTTGTAAATTTATGTATTTTCTGTAATTCATATTTATTGTTATTATTATTAATCGCTCGGGCCACATCATTACGTCTCATCCCATTTATTCATCAAGGTTAAATAGTAAGTATTGTAGGTCAAAATGTATAGTTAGACAAGAATTGGCGATGGATTTCATTTTACTGTAAACACATATCACTGTACTGTATGGCAGCCAAGACAGAGGGTTGTGGTGCAACAGGAAGAGGGATTATACATTTCATCAGGAGGTATTTTCAAACGAAGCCAAGCTATCAGGCCCTTGCTTGACCCCTGAGTTTGTGGGAAAATGTATCATCGTGAGGCTATTCCGTGGATCTTCGTGTTCTGCGCGGCAAAACATGAGGCTGAATCGTGGACCGTCGTCAAGATTTGGCGGGCTCGCGGGTGGTGTCGTGAACGTTCGGCCTGCCCAGAGCAAGTGACGCTTGCTAATGATTGGCTGGTTTCTAGGCGCCAAAGTACCCCGCGAAATATCGCTGGGGATGCTGGCGGGGGATGAACGGTATATATGTGGAGAGATGCATTGGGCAGGCACTCCAATTCGATCTTTTCGAGTTTATTCAGACAGTCCAAGTATTGTGATTCTGTCATTCGATGGCAATCCGTGAGTCGTCATGTATATCAAGCAGGATGTTGATTAGGTAACATACTATAACTGCAAGTACTTCTGTTATATGCAGATTGTCAATATCGGCGACCTCTCGGGTCTCAACATGGAAATGACCAGCTGTGATTCAGTGCACTACGAGACTTCTAGACGACGTAACGGTGAGTGATTTGTTGACAAACACTAAGGTCATTACACTCAAGGGATGATGGAAGGGGGCAGGGTTATCCCTTGAACGGAAGGACACAGCAAGCAAGGTCGATCAGCAATAACCATCGCTACTCAAAATTTAACGCAACACGCAATAGCAAACTAATGTCTAAGCCAATTCTCAAAGGAGGGTAATTTATGCTTTTTTTAAATATATATTCATGTTTGTGCGCATTGATACTGTGCTCTATATATGAGTACTATGCTTTGTATTACCTGTATTTGAAAGTGTAGTGAAATAGCAGCTAGTGTAAATATTTGATAGAAGTGGTAAAATATTATAACAGAGATGTAAAATCTATAAAGTCACTTTCCTTAGGTCAAGTGAAATACGGAATATTGATAGTATTTAGAAATTCTTATTGATAATTTAATAAACTTAAAGTAAGTTGTGTGAACGTGTATCCAAAGATTCGGTGACTTATTCAATGACTCTTTGAATCAAGTAGAGCAGTGGTGTTTTTACGAGATTTCACCCGATTGGAAGATATACGTATTTCACATTCCCCTTTATCAGTAGGTAATTAAATTAAATCATTTAGGTAGTAATAATTAAAATAAATTTAGTGAAATTTGGTGTAAGCATCTAGGCTAACTTAGATCTCTAGTATGTCATCAGAAAACAGTGTTAGTGTCTCGTCAGGTAGTGTAACAGTTACGGATTTATGCTTGTCGTGCAAAATAAAAGTAAAAAATGCAAATAAAATCATCAGAAGATCTCAGGTAAAACTGAATGAGGAGAAGAGTGAAACCGATTGTCGTAATGTACTGGAACCGTCCTGCGAATGGCATAACCGGAGAAACGAACTGTCCTCAAAAGATAAAATTATAAATCTGCTAAAGGAAGATATTGCTGAGTTAATGGAAGAGATGAATAAATTAAAAGGAAACAGAGAAGAAAGAAGGAAAACTTGGTCAACAGTGGTTACTGGTATTGTAAAATTGCAGAAGCCTAGGCCTAAAAATGGAGTAAATGAAATACCCATCTAAAATTCATTTGGAGCGCTCGTCGAAGAGAATGATGACTTTCTTCAAGAAGAAAATAAGAAAGTGATAGAGAGAAAATCCAGGAAGATGCGGATAGTCACGGGCGAGATGTAGCAGCAAACGTTCTGGAAAGAAGTGTAAAAATGGAGGTCACTTTGACAGTGAAACCAGGAGCTACCATTGCAGTGGTCACGGACGGGAGGGTAGGAGATTGTGCGTCCCTAACTTCAAAGGATTTTGCTGTTGTCATCGCTGGAGCAAACGATGTGTACAGTAACGAGAGTAAAAAGGTAATCAAAGATTTAAAGGGTACATTGTCATCCATGCATAACACAAATGTCATTATTGTAAATATTCCGCAGAGATATGACTTAATTCCCAAATCATGTGTAAATGTAGAAATAGAGGCTACAAATGGAAAAATTAATAAAATTTGTAAGAGTTTTCCAAATGTCCAAATTATAGATGTAAGTAAATTAGACAGGAAGTTCCAAACTCGGCATTGTCTACCCTTAAATAGGTTAGGAAAAGAGTATCTTAGTGATGAAATATGCAAAATTGTAAATTCAAATGGTAAGAATAGTTCAAGAGTAATATCTTTAGATTGGAAGCAGGAAAACTGGTAAAAGAAGCCAAACGTGAGGTTTGGCATTCAGATCTTTTGATGTCAAATTTAACTGAGTGCAACAATGGTATTTCGGACTTGTCTAGCAACAATAATAATAACAAGTATGATAATAATAATGTAAATAAATCACCAGCACAAGCTTGCAAAATTAACAAATTTAGCATTTACCAACAGAATGTTCAGTCTCCTCTATAATAAAATTGATTACAAAAATCTAATGCTTAAAAATGAACTTAAAGACATCTCAGCGCTATGTATTTCAGAACATTGGCTGGAAGAGGAACAACTCGAATTAATTCAATTCCCAGGGTTTATACTAGCTAGTAAATACTCTAGATCTAATATTAGCCACGGTGGTACTTGTATCTTCTTAAGAAATCATTTAGATCATGAACAGTTAACAGCTTATGATTATCTAATTATGGAACAGGATTTTGAATTCTCTGCAATAAAAATACAGCAGCTTAAGTTAATAATTGTATGCGTATATCGTTCTCCGTCAGGAAATTTTCGTTTATTTATAGAAAAATTAGAATTGTTACTGAATAACATGAGCAAAGTAAATTTCGATATAATAATTTGTGGGGATGTAAATGTGGATTTCATAAAATGTGATAGAAATTGTGAATTATTAACACAGTTACTAATTTCGTATGGACTGAAACCTACAGTAAATACCCCAACAGGAACCACAAAATTTAATAAAACCACTCCTGATCAAATTTTTATAAATACAGATAAATATCACCATGCAATAGAAGTCTATTGTCCAGGTTTTAGTGACCACCATGGACAAATACTGAGTTTTGGAGTACCCGAAACAATCAATAATAATGATAATGGAATGAAATCAAAGTGCAGGTCATTCACAGAAACAAATGTTACATAATTCAATGACTTATTAAATAAGGAAACATGGTCAGAAATTTATAAACTAGAAAATGTAAACGATAAATTTAATGCATTTAGCAGTATCCTAAAAGACTATTTTCAAACAGCATTCCCCTTTAAACAAAGAACTATTAAAATAACAAAACTAGCAATTGGATAACAACAGGGATTAGAAATTCATGTCAAAGAAAGACATTTCTACACAAATTATATAAACAATACCACACAACACCTGAATTCAATTTATACTACAAAAATACACTAGGATATTAAATAAGGTAATAATACTAGCAAAGGAAATGCATAATGATAATTTTATTTCCCAATCATCTAATAAGAACAGGGCTATATGATCCGTGATAAAGAAAGAAACTGGAAAATCTGCTAAAATACAATGGAACATTACACTGACCAGCAATAGTAAAGTGATTAATAATCCAGAGGAAATAGCAAACACTTTTAATGACTATTTTCTGGAAATTCCACAAAAAATATTAAATAAACCACTGATAAATACACTAAATTCTAATATTAAAATAAATATATGCAGTGATTCTTTATTTATAAATCATGTCACAAGTGAAGAGGTAAGAATAGTTATAAAGGAGTTAAAAATAAATTCTGTGCTGGCATTGATGGCATCCCTGATGCAATTTTAAACAAATGTGCAGAAAATATAAGAAATCCACTTACGCAATTCTCTCAGGAACTTATCCGGATATTTTGAAGTTATCAAAAGTAATTCCAGTGCACAAAAACGGTTCAAAAGATGAATTAGATAACTATCGTCCTATTACATTACCAACTGGTATTGCAAAAATTGTGGAAAAAATCATTTATAAGAGATTGATAAGTTTTATAAAAAAAATTGATTACTATCAAACTCACAACACGGATTCAGAATGGAAAGATCTACACAGACAGCAGTTTATGAATGTGTTAATAGTATACTGAAATTAATTGACAATAAGGAACATGTAACTGGCCTATTCTTGGATTTATCGAAAGCATTTGATGTTGTTGACCATAAAATCCTCCTTACCAAACTAAATCAATATGGTATTAGAGGTCTAGCTAATAAATGGATAGAGTCTTACTTAACAAGGCGTAAACAAATAGTAAGCTTGAGACACAAGGATGATGGAACCAAATTACTTAATGAAACATTGTCCAATGAGGGAATTATTGAATTTGGAGTACCCCAGGGATCGGTTTTGGGCCCACTACTCTTTCTTCTATATATCAATGATATAACACAGAACGTTCATTCACATAAGGAAATTTTGTTTGCGGACGATACAACACTCGCAATAAAAGGTGAAACTAAAGAGGTCATACAGCAGTCTCCTGACTCCGTTACAGAAGAGTTAACCAAATGGTAACAAGATAATCGCCTCATAAAAAACTATAAAAAACAGTATCTCTATATTTCCACACTATACAGAATAGGAATGCTGCGAAGCAGTATTTAGGACTATGGATACAACATGACTTGAAATGGAATATACATATACAATATCTGAATACTAAACTGAACTCGATGTGTTTTGCGTTACATATTTTGAAAACTTGCACAAGCATGCACACATTAAGAAATACTTATTTTGCTTATTTCCATTCAAACTTAAGATATGGGGTCATAATTTGGGGTATTTCACCAGATTTAATAACCACGCTTAGGATACGAAAGAGGGCGATTAGAATTATGGCAAATGCAAACACTAGAGAATCATGCACACCTCTGTTTAAAGAGTTAAACATTCTCCCACTGCCCTGCATTCATATCTTTGAAAGTATTATGTTTTTTAAAAAGAATTTAATGAATAAACACGTTTTTCTTAAAACAAACAATGATGTTCATAGGCATAACTCAAGACAAAATCAAAACATTCATATTTCACACACACACACACACACACACACACACACACACACACACACACAAGCATATATCAAAAAGGAACTTTTCACACAGGAGTTAAATTATGCAATAAACTACCCCAGTATATAAAATTTGCCCCAAAAATAAAAACCTTTGAAAGAATGTTGAAAGCTTATCTGCTGTGCCATTGTTTTTATTCTGTAGTTGAATATCTTAGTATATAGAAACGATCAAATCTATACTTATGTTTTACTTTTCTATTTTAATTGCAATACCTAGCTGTAAGTTGTTGTATTTATAGAATTAAGTTTTTCATAGTGTAATAATAGAGTAAGGTGTAAATAGTTGTCCAATAAGATTGTATCTCTTGAGATCTGTTATTATAATAAGTTATAAATAGCTATTGTATTAGTAATAAATACCTGTAAGTTCTTTTATTTTATAGATGTAATTTCTGATGTGTCCTATATCAAAAATGTATAGTTCATTGTATCAGTAGACTGTGATGTGTGAGGGTGCATGTGAGTGTGCCTGGTGACAGACTGGTAGTATTTGTTGTTGGTGGAACTTAAGTTTTTTTTTCGTTAGTAGAATTTTGGTATTTAATTGTTAGTAGAAGGTTAGTATTTTTGTTAGTAGAATTGCTCTTTACTTATTCTGAAAGGGAGTAGCAGCCTTACAGAATAAATCGATTGTTTACTAGTCTTATAGACGGTTAAGATATTGATAATATAATCCAAATAATGGCTACACTGCGTCCTGCTGCACGGCTGAAAGCAACGGGAAACTACAGCCGTAATCCTATTCCCGAGGATATGCACCTCTCTATGCATAATTACATGTGATGATGGCCTCCTCCCTTGTAAAATTTCAATCCGGAGGTAAACTAGTCCCCCGTTCGGATCTCCGGGTGGGGACTACTCGAGAGGGGGTTAACATCACAGAAGTGACAAAGAGGAAATCTGGCATTCTACGGATCGGAGCGTGGAATGTTAGAAGTCTGCTAGGTAGTGGAAGGTTAGAAAACCTAGAAAGGGAAATGGATAGGTTGAGGTTGGATTTGGTTGGTATTAGTGAAATGCGCTGGCAGGAAGAACAGGACTTTTGGTCAAGAGACTATAGGGTCATTAGCACTAATTCAAACAATGGCCAAGAAAGGGTTGGTCTCATATTGAGTAGGAAACTTGGACAGCGGGTGGAATATTATGAGCAATATAGTGAACGGATCATTGTAGCAAAAATCAATACTAAACCTACCTGCACCACGGTGGTACAAGTCTATATGCCCACCAGTCAAGCTGATGATGAGGAGGTTGAAAAGGTCTACGAAGAAATAGACGAAATTCTGAGGTATATCAAGGGTGATGAAAATGTTATGGTAATGGGAGATTGGAATGCTGTGGTTGGAATAGGGAGAGAAGGGAAATTAGTAGGAGATTTCAGATTAGGTGAAAGGAATGATCGAGGAAGCAGGCTGATGGAATTCTGCACCGAGAATGAGTTGGTCATAGCTAACACCTTATTCAATAACCACAATAGAAAAAGGAAAGGAAGGAAGCTTGTAGTTTAACGTGACCGTTAATCTTGAGATCATGAGCCACGGGACCTCCTTCTTACGTGGAATCCGAACCACAGGACATGGCATTTCACTTCGAAAATCTCACATGCATTGACCGGGAATCGAACCCGGACCGCCTTGGTGAGAGGCATACAGCTAGACCGCTGAGCCCCCACGCCCCCACAATAGAAGAATATACACTTGGATGAGACCAGGAGATATAGGGCGTTACCAAATCGACTTCATTATGGTCAAGCAGAGGTTTCGTAGCCAGATTTTGGATTGTAAAACATATCCTGGTGCTGACATAAACTCTGACCATAATCTGGTTGTAATGAAATGCAGATTAAAGTTGAAGAAACTGAAGAAAAGTCAAAAGCCAAAAAGGTGGGCAATAGACAGACTGAAAGTAAAGGATGTAAACGAAAGATTCAAGAAGAGTATAAAGGAAGGACTAATGAAAACCCCTAAACAAACTTCAATTGCAGACGAATGGGCACTTTTGAAGAATGAAATAACAAAATCCGCAGAAGAAAACATTGGTAGGAAAGAAAGAATAGGTAAAAAACCGTGCATCACTCAGGATATACTAGAATTGATGGATGAAAGGCGGAAACACAAGAATGTAAGAGATGAAAAGGGGAAAGCAGAATACAGACGTCTGAGAAATGAGGTTAACAAGAAGTGCAAGGAGGCGAAAGAAGAATGGTTGAAAGTGAAATGTGCAGGTATAGAAAATTGTCTGAAATTAGGAAAAGTAGACACAGCTTATCGAAGGATTAAGAATACTTTTGAGGAAAAGAAGACTAAGTGCTATAATATTAAGTACACAAATGGAAAGCCTCTAACAGATAGGGAAGAAAAAGTTGAGAGATGGAAAGCTTATATAGAGAGTTTGTATAAGGGAAAGGAAATTGAGAATCATGTAATGGAAAAGGCGGAGGAAATTGATGAGAATGCGGAAGGAGATTTAATATTGAGATCAGAATTTGATAGAACTTTGGAAGACTTAAACAGGAACAAAGCACCAGGCATAGATGATATACCGATTGAGTTACTACACTGCATAGGAGATGAAGGTCTGATCAGGTTATTTCACTTGGTGTGTAGGATTTATGAGACAGGTGAGGTACCCCCTGATTTCAAGAAGAATGTAATCATCCCTATACCAAAGAAAGTGGGAGCTGACAGATGTGAAGATTACCGTACAATCAGCTTGATTACTCATGCTTCAAAGATCCTGTCTAGAATAATATACAAGAGGATTGGAAGCCAGATAGAAAGGGAGTTGGGTGAAGGCCAGTTTGGTTTCAGGAGAAATGTAGGAACAAGGGAAGCTGTACTTAGTCTTAGGCTGATTTTGGAAGGTAGAATAAGAAAAGATAAGAGAACGTTCATGGCATTTGTAGACTTAGAAAAGGCTTTTGATAACGTTGATTGGACTAAATTGTTTGACATTTTAAAATCTATTGGAATAAAGTACAGGGATAGGAGGGTAATCTACAATCTATACAGAAACCAGACAGCAGTCATTCGAGCTGAAGAACATGTGAGAGAAGCTGATATTCAGAAAGATGTTAGGCAAGGCTGTAACTTATCACCCATACTTTTCAATCTTTACATTGAACAAGCAATGCAGGAAATTAGAGAAAAATTTAAAGTGGGAGTGAAAATTCAAGGAGAAATAATTTCAACTCTGAGATTTGCTGATGGCAGCGTCATCTTGGCCGATACGCCTGAGGATTTGAATGAGTTTTTGAATGGTATGGACTCCGTCTTACGGAAAGAATACATGATGAAAATTAATAATTGTAAAACAAAAATGCTAGAATGCAGCCGAAATAAATCAGAAACCTCCAAGGATATCAAATTGGCAGGTGAAAAGCTGAAGGAAGTAGGAGACTTCTGTTACTTATGAAGCAAAATAACCAGTGATGGACGAAGCAAAGATGATATAAAAAGTAGGTTGGCTCAGGCAAGGAAAGCATTTCTACAAAAAAGGAATCTGTTGACATCGAATATAATTTAGGTATTAGGAAGTCATTTTTGAAAGCCTTTGTCTGGAGCGGGGCGCTCTATGGAAGTGAAACTTGGGCTATTGGTGCAGCAGAAAAGAGGAGAATTGAAGCATTTGAAATGTGGTGTTACAGGAGAATGATGAAGATCAGATGGGTAGATAGGGTTACAAACGAAGAGGTATTAAGACGAGTGGGAGAGGAGAGATGTTTCTGGCGACTGCTAATGAAGAGAAGAGATAGGTTAGTAGGACACATACTAAGACACCCAGGAATAGCATGCTTAGTTATGGAAGGAAGGGTCGAGTACAAGAACTGTAGGGGTAGACCAAGGTTAGAATATATTAAACAGATTGCCTCAGATGTAGGGTGTGGTAGCTATGTAGAGATGAAACGATTAGCTCAGGACATGCAGGCATGGAGGGCTGCATCAAACCAGTCAAAAGACTGAAGACTCAAACAACAACATTGTATACATGTAATTGATCAAATGGATTAATAAAATCTAATCTAATCTAATCTATAAATTATGATTTGTAGAAGGAGATATTGTTGGATTCATTTTTACAGCAGTCTGACAAGTGAAATATCGCCCCACCCCTCTAGAGCAGAGTCATGTGTTCTACCACACATAAGACCGGCAAATATTGTAGATCATCTCCTATAGATGTAAATATAGGTGGCGCCCAGCATTCGGATCTATTGGTCCATCCTTGTAAATACTATAAACAGAAACATTACACCATTCTAATATTTTCATGGTCCGGCGGGGACCAACTATTGAGGAGCAGAGTTAACCCTGATGGGTGGCGGGGAAGTTTGTGCTAAATGTGTAGTAAAGCGTTCGTAAATACTTTTCAGAAAATGTGCCCATTGGGCATTCGGGAAACTGTATGACATCTTGTTTGAGCTCTAAAGGCACACCCGAAGGAGGTGGCAAACTTGCCGAGGGGGGGACTGACGCGGACCGGCGTCTGTTGGGAGGAGGAAAACATAGGTCTTACGTTCGTCTGAGAGGAGGTGGGATTGGCAATGTTCAAATAATCCTTTCGATCATATCCTAGTGGACTAATGACTTTAGGGTTGGTGTGTACTACTTCTGTATATTTCCGTTTTTTCGGGGGCGTGAAGGAGGGAGTCCTGAGCGGAGAATTGAGAGCAGGGAATTTTTGGGGTATATTTTGTGGCTGATAAGGGGTGGCCTGAGATTGTTTCGTTACTTCTTGATAGGACTAATTTTCGATGCACATTTGTGTTGTTTCTGATGGAAGTTACATTGGAGGGACCCACTGGGGTGATTTTTGTCACAATGTACACAATGTGCGAGAATCTGAGTGCATTCCTCTGTCTGATGGCCTTGAGCGCAGTGTCCGCAACGAGGGGCTCGTGCGCGATAATTTAGGGCCGTGTGCCCATAGCGTTGGCATCGTTTATATGATATGGGTCGAAAAATGAACACGTGCACCTCTAACATGACGTTGAAAATTGATACGTATTGGGGTATCTGTTGCGTTTCGAATGTTATTTTTATGGTACCAGTCGGTAGAAATTCGGGATTTCCTTCCTTGTATTTTTTTCGTTGCATTCTTTGAGCTTTGACTATTGGGCAGGGAGAGTCAATATACTGCAAAATTTCAGTTTCTGATAGTGATTGGTCATCCCCTCTATTACTCCTATACGCTGTATATTGGATGAGGGGATGAACGTTGTAAGTTCTTTTCGAGTAATATTGGGTTACTGGTGTATTCTTGGAATACACGGTATGATAGAGTATATTTTTACTGCTCTTTGCTTGTTTATTCCTTCCTTTTTCTCAAACACCAACAGTGATCTTCCAGTTTCTCTTTGGTGGTCATGTCTCTTATGTTATTCGTGAGTCTGTTCTAGATATATATCTTCCATGACCCACCTAGCGTCATCTAGCAGCGAATCTGTGAAGTTCCTCAATTCTTCCCGGTGCTAGAGGACTTCCTTATCAATCTGGCCACCAGAGCTCGTCGCCATCGCCAGCTATCATCTCCGAGATCAAGAGAACTTCGTCTACTTTTTCACCCACCATGCTGCGCTAGTATCGTCTGCTATCAACTCTTTGAAGACCATTCATCAAGAACAACATTTATTTTTTCAAGGTTGTCTATTCTGATATGTATTCCTTTTGTCTCCTACCCCCACTCTTTTCCTTTTCCAGGTCCCCCTGCGCTTTGCTGAGTGGGTCTCACTTGCACGTCGGCCCTCGACTTAGTCAGTAAAGGCTCAATTAGAGCTAGCCTCCTCAAACCAAGAGGCACTCTCTGCATTCCACGCCATGTTGGAACTTTAAGTTTATCCATCAAAGGGAACTTCACCTTCGCCATGCAGCAAAGATAAGTACAAACTTCAGGTTTTTAACCTCATCTTCATTGGGTTTAATATCTACATGCTTTTAACGATCATTTTATCGGCAGTGTGAGATTTCTATGTTTGGGGCAATAATCATCCTTCGCGGGATTTTCCATGTTAAGCTTTTGTCTGTCTAAGCAAATCTTAAGAGAAAGCAGCATTTCTTATGAGAAATCTTCTCACAACGTGGGAATTACCCACTGTCTATAAACTATTAAGCTCGTTCCACCGCTGGAATAACTTTGGCCCTATTCTTCTATTAGGATCGTTCTGGAACCTTCCAGATTCTGTACTCTATCTACAAGTCGTGCCATCATGTATTTTCCACTCACTTGTGGGAATACTATTTAAAATATGAGGAATCTTCCTTATGAATTAATGCTCAATAGCTAATTTTCTTCCACCGTTGGAATGTTCTATGGCGCATTTAATTGTAATTCACAACTTTCTCAAGCAATAGACTTTCGCCTACCTAGTGCAACAAATTATTTTTCATCATTGCAATAACTTTCTTTGCCATAAACTTTTGTGCTACTACAGTGAACTTTTCATCCATTCAACAAACTATAGTGATAAACAGTGTTCTTTCAGTATTTCTTCCGCGTCGCGTTCGTCCGATTATTATAAATACGGCCATGAACACTTAACTTCCATCCCAGTTGCTCTTTCCTAAACCCCTTACTAACAAACCATAATAAAGTTGTTACTTGAGGTCTTTTTCAATGAGGTGTCACTCTACAGAAGTGCCCTCCCCTTTTTCTTATATAACATTAATTCACTTCTGCATAAATACGTGTCTAGTACACGTTTTAAACTTACATTGTTTCTCCCTTCTAATTAGGGAATACAATTCTTTCAACTCATGAGTGAGTTATTTCTAGGTTTCACGAAAGGGAATCTTGCCCCATTTGGCTCGTGATTCCTACTTAAACACAGGAGGTCTAGAACCTTCCTTTCGACTTTCTCTTCAGGTTTCACATTAAGTGACCTGCCCAATTTGTGTAACCAAAAAAAATAGGTAATTCCGCTTAAATATAAGAAGTTAGGAACTTCTATTTTATTCTTCCTGTTTTTGTTATTGTTATTTTCAAAGTTTTTACTCTTTCTAGAATATTTTCTCAGAAATTCCTAGAAGTACACACCTTGTACTTGATTTAATGTCTAACTTTAATCACTTCATTTGTCTTTTTTAAATCTTACAAAGATGTTAGTACATATAAAGGTTTGAAACCTAATAGAATTGTTAATTGCCTGGCGCAAACTTTAGATGTTTTTTCGGAGGTCTGTGACCCCATTTGTTATAAAGTCTAAATTATATATTTGGCAAAAAACTACTACTTATTTGTTAAATTCATTACGCTCTTTTGCATTGTTAAAATAAATTCAAGTTCCTTTTTTGACTCATCATTTTTCTAATACTTAGTTAGGCAAGATCCTGGCTTTCCTAACTCTTCCTAGGTTCATGCCCTACTCAATGCAAACAAATCTATTTATAGGGTTTTCACCACTTGTTGCATTTGAACAAGAACTCTTAGGCATAACTGATGTCAAAATCTCCTCCTATTTCTTCATCCTTTTTTCTCCAGTCCGAAACCCACTTCTCTTTCTCAATCATCTTCCCTTGGTGGTTAGGTTATTCCCCAGTCAATAATCTACCCAAAATTTTGGTCCCAGAAACCCGGGAGAGTCCATTTGTCATTTGTTATTCTTTTTAAAAGGTTATTTGACAATACCTTACAAATTATTAATATCTGCTTTGAATCTTTCAGCTATAACTACATTGTGGAAAACCTGTGAAGTGAAAAGAGGCCGCTCCTGTCTCCTTTGGTGTGTCCCTTTCTTTCAACTTATTTGCTGCTGCCATCCTGACAGCATTTCCGAGGTTCCACAGTTTCGTAAGTTGTACTTTAATTTATCTACTTTGTCATGGCTCCTACTGAAAATGATGAAACTCTCATTGCCAGACGTTCTTCCTATAAAGGGCAACTCACCAGATTTAGAAATTTCATCAACAAAATAAATCCCGCCGAGTGTGATCTAGACATCTTGACACAACGCCTTAAGTTGTACGAACGGTCCTATGATTATTACGATCAAATTCAAACAGAGATTGAATCCACTTGCCCAGAACTTCAAACGGATCGGGACGAGGTTGAACCCTTGTATTTTGAAGGGATTGCCAAGGCCCACCAACTGATCCGCAGTATCTCAGAACCGGACACTAGAGTCATCAATCCGGCCCAGTTCGCACCCGCTTCAGTTCACAAGGATAAACCGAAACCGTTACTTCCAAAGATAAGCCTACCTCACTTCTCAGGCCAGGAAGGTGAATGGTATTCCTTTTATGAACTTTACTGCTCCCTCATTCATGAAAATAATGACATTCTCGACATTCATAAATTCTACTTCTTGCGTACGTCCTTGGAAGGACAGGCCTTGGCCTTGGTTGAGTCACTGCCTTTAAGCGCAGATAACTACCACATCGCCTTTAATCTCCTTAAAGAGAGATATGGTAATTTACGGTTGTGTGTCGCTCGCCACATCCGCTGTCTGTTCAACCTGCCAGCCGTCAAACCTAATGACGTCACCTCTTTAAGAGACCTGTTAGACTCCATGCAATTAAATGTTAGAGCGTTATATCAACTTAAGCAGCCAGTCCAAACTTGGGACACTATCCTTATTCATCTAGCTACATCCAGATTCGATTTTTCGACATTAAAGGCTTGGGAAGTCGAACTCACTTGCAAGGAGGAATACTCGTTCGAACACCTCATCTCGTTTCTCAACATCCGGTGCCAAGTCCTTACAGCACTCTCATTTCAGTGCGAAAAGGTCGAAACGAGTCATCAGTGTCACACTCTTGAGAAAAAACTTGTCTCTTCAAATAGTCATCAGCCCCCATCTGTCGAGAACAAGCAAACCCGTTCTGCTTCTTTCAACCATCCAAGAGAACATATCAGGCCGCTCAACAAATCTTTAAAATGCACGCTCTGTAAAAAGTTTCACATTTTGTACACCTGCAAATCTTTTAAAGAATTGTCTGTCGAAGATCGAAGCAAGTTTGTCTTCAATAGTAAACATTGCTTCAACTGCTTGTCACCTAAGCATTCTTCTTCTAACTGTACGTCTTCCAACCTCTGTTTCCATTGCAAAAAACCGCACCATTCTTTATTGCACGTTCATGATCAATCGAGGTCACTACTGTCGGGGAAATAAGTATAGATACTCGAGTTTAGAGGTCAATAAAACCTTTACCCTTAGTCTTACAAAAGAACAACCTACACCAAAATTTTCCTTGTTTTATTTTTCGTTTGACGATATAGTGTAAATATTTTCATTGTATCTCGTTAAAATTTTATAGCAGATTGAACAAAAAAAGTACCGGTTTTTCTTACCAAGTTTACGGAGCGCTCAGTTAGAAAGATCATTACGTTAAAAGTATTGATCTGATCGTAACGAAACTTTAATACGTCTTAAAGGAACTTATTGTTAACGCGTATATGAAGTTTTAATCTGATCTGACGTTTCTTAAAATAGTTGTTGTGAATTTTGTAAAACAACTTTTTCTCGGGCCTGGGTGGTCATAGCAGTATGGAATATGGCTTGTTATGAGGTTCATAGCAATGCAAGGCTTAACGTAAAACTACATTTTATCTACTTGTGATTATCGATTTTATATGGATTGATATTTAATCGGACCATTGTGGGCGGCGATAGTACCTTAGCAGCCTGGCAATGTTGCCAGTTGACTACCGTATTTCGAACTCGCTGCACGCTCGTTCCTACGCACACCAAACTCTGACCTTCGCTCTTCGTTGAGTCATTAGCAACAATCAGCAACTATCACTGTCTCTATTACCTACATCGATCAAGATGCCAGCAAAACCGCAGTTAACAGAGGGAGAATTTGGCATGATTATAAGTGCAATATGTTTTTTTAGAAGCGAGAGAGAAAGTAATAATGATAAGAGGGTTTAGCAAAAAATATCCAAGTGTATTGGAAGGTCGATAGCCACGGTGAAGAGATGTGCCGCTGCAATTAAAGATATTCCTCTTCCTCCCAGAATCCAAAAGTATGAAAGTATGACGAAAGCAGAGCTAATTGTTCACGCCAAACCTCACTTCAGGGCACCTAAAAAGAAGCTGGAACAGATAATCAAGAATGTTCGTCCTGACGTCGCACTCGTCTGGCTGCCAGTTGCTCATTGTGAGCTCAACCCCATAGAGCTGGTTTGGTCCTACGTGAAAAATAAAATAGCTATAGTGAATATGAGTAACCAGGCGGAGAGAGGAAGATCAATGGAGGTGATGCGAGATCTCTGTAGAGAAGCCTTGAGGTCTGTAACTCCGGAGCTATGGAAAAAAATGCATGGAACACACACACAAGAAAATAGAGAAACATTACTGGGAAAAGGGTGGGCTAACAGAAGAAGTCCCCGTTGTTGAGCCACTTGTTATAAACTTAAATGACAGTTCATCTGATTCATCGGGCAGTGATTTTTCAGAAGGTTAATAAGGGAGCAGTTTTATAATCTTATAATCTCAAAGTGTAAATTACTTCAAACAATGAATCTTATAATAATAGCTTTTCAGCTGACACACCATTTTTAAACCTGCCAATGGAGGTCCAAAGCCCTCATTAAAAAAGGTGTTGGGAAATGTTTCACTTCTTGCGGAAATGAAATGAGACACGTTTCTCTAACTTGTAGGTAAAATTAGCAGAGGATATTAGCGCTGCACATAAGGGACGCATATTTCAGGATGTAAAGAAGAATTAAATAGTGAAGTTAAATAGACGTGAATGATAGTGAATTTTATTTTTTATATTTTATTTTTCTTAGTCGTATTACCCTCCAGGGTTGGGTATTCCCTCGGACTCAGCGATGGATCCCGCGTTTACCGCCTTCATTTTGAAACTTCGGGATCGGGGATACAACTGGGGTGTGTGACCAGCACCTAGCCCAGGCGGCCTCACCTGCAAAGCGAACAGGGACCTTATGAGGGGTGGGAAGATTGGGAGGGATAGGCGAGAAAGAGGGAATGAGGCGGCCGTGGCCTTATGTTAGGTATCATCCCGGCATTTGCCTGGAGACGAAGTGGGAAACCACGAAAACAAATTCGAGGATGGCTGAGGTGGGAATCGAACCCCCATCTACTCATTTGGACCACCCGAGGCTGAGGAGACCCCGTTCCAATCCTCATACCACTTTTCAAATTTCGTGGCAGAGCCGGAAATCGAACCACGGACCTTCGGGGTGGCAGCTAAGCTCGCTGACCACTACACCACGGAGGCGAATATATATTATAATATTTGTATTATAATTCGTCAATTTCACTCATGGTTTTTAATTTATTTTAATTAATGTCATTTTTCAAGTCCTCGTACTGCAGCTCCTACACCAAGATTTTACTCGTATAAAATAATATCTTCCTTGTCACGTGAGCGACCCATGGTTTAACCCATAGACATTCACTTTATCTTTCCGTTTCTTATATATACCGGTATTGCCACCACAGATTTTAAACTACCATAATATAGTTAAGTGAACAAGGAACTGTCCTTCATCCATTTTGCTGAACTAAGATAAAATATTTGATGTAGTGTAATGGTGTGATGATTGCTTTGTATAACGTTGATAAAAGTTCAGTTTTATAAAATATTTGATAAAATTTATTTGACACATTTCTTTGGTAGTGTAATACCGGGCTAACACAAATTACAAAACAACAACAACAGAAATTCACAGACCTTACGGCTTGGAACGCGCGCGTATTATGTTTCACAGGGCAACGTCGCAAGAGTTCCCTCGACCGAGCGCGTTGTTCCCGTCGCTTGCTACGATACATTCTTCTCACATAACCACCTGATTAAATATCAATCGATATAAAATCAATTATCAAAAGTAGATAAAATGTAGTTTTTCGTTTAGCCTTGCATTGCTATGAGCCTCATAACAAGCCATATTTCATACTGCTATGACCACCCAGGCCCGAGAAAAGGTTGTTTTACAAAATTCACAACAACTATTTAAAGAAACGTCAGATCAGATTAAAACTTCATATACGCGATAACAATACGTTCCTTTAAGACGTATTAGAGTTTCGTTACGATCCGATCAATACTTTTAACGTAATGGTCCTTCTAAGTGAGCGCTCCGTGAGCTTGGTAAGAAAAACCGGTACTTTTTTTGTTCAATCTGCTATAAAATTTTAAAGAGATACGATGCAAATATTTACTCTACATCGTTAAACGAAAAATAAAACAAGGAAAATTTTGGTGTAGGTTGTTCTTATGTAAGACTAAGGGTAAAGGTTTTATTGACCTCTAAACTCGAGTATCTGTACTTATTTCCCCGACAGTAGTACCCGCTCTTTAAACTCCATGCAGAGCAGCTCCGAACAAACTAATGCTTCTTCCCTCATTTCTAACGCCGAAACTTCTCACAGTGCGCAAGCCCTTTTGTCCACTGTACAATTCGAAATCCAAGATAAATTTGGAAATTGGTTTCGAACCCGCGGTCTTCTCGATTCCGCTTCAACTCACAACTTTGTTTCGCAATCGTTAATTAAAATACTAGGTCTTTCATCATCACCTATTTCCATCAATGTATCCGGCATTGACAATTTGAAATCTCAAGCCTTGCAGTCTTCAAAATTGAAAATCAGAGACATTTGTCAAAGAAACACCAATCTTAACTTAAACTGTCTCATTCTTACCAGTATTGGCAAGGACACTCCTAGCAGCTCTATTAATACTTTCGGTTTAAAGATTCCTTCGCACTTAAGGTTAGCTGATCCTCAGTTTAATGCTCAAGGTCCCATTGATGTACTCTTCAGTGCCAATGTTTTCTGGAATTGCCTTCGTAAACAGGTTCGCAAGTTATCCTCAAACGTGGTCGCCAGAGACACCGATTTTGGTTGGGTTATTACTGGTGAAATCCAACAACCCAGTCTTCAAACCAAATCGCAATGTCATTTTGTTACAGCTGACATAAATCCCATTTCTGAAAAAAGAGAACGCTCATGTTTTCGATCTCGATATATTTGAAAAACACTTGCCGAAACGATGTCTCATTGTAAACAACTACGCCACCTTTGTAAGTTGTTTAAATGGTTTTGTCTTCTTCCCGCATAAAATGGCAATTCAAGTTCGCCTCGCCTTGTGTCACTTAGTTTACTTTCTCATGTCATTTTTATAGCAGGTAATTGCTTAAACTTTCTATCGAAAACTATCTTCCCCTTGTGTAAAACCATGGCTATCAGTCACCATCATTTCGCTGTAAGCTATGTTTCACTTCTTTCGCTATTTAGTAGGATGGCCACGGACGGCTCCTTCCCCCTTCCTCACAATCGGAAGCCGCTTTTGAAACCGTTTGAAAATCTGAATTCTCTAGCATCTAGAATAACTAGTCTTATGCATAAACTCCCTCTCAATGTCCCAGCTTCTCTTCTTTGTTCGGAAGAATTAAGCTTTTTTCTGTTGAAAATTGTCTGATTCCGTGATCCTCAAAATTATGCGAAATTGATTTCCTACTTTATTTCATATGTTTGTAAATTGGTTTTTCACGTCCAAGCCACGAATGACTGCATGCCGTGTAACCTGAATATCATATCCGCTTTAAGTCTCAGCTGATTTCACTTGTTTTGTGTGTCTATTTCGAACTGCATGTTTGTCAATCTTGTTTGTATACAAGCTCGGGTAAGGCCAAGCTGCTGTTTATTTCCTTTATGCTTGCCAAAGGTCAGAGCAAGTTTTCCTTATCTCAACTCTGGCTGACTGCCAACCATTGTCTTGCGAGTTGCTTCCGTAAGTTCAGAAGCTGCTCACCTCATTACCAAAATAAACTTGTTCCGGTCAATGACTCTTTCAGCTATTTATATTCGTTATCTCGCTGTACTATGTGGGTCAAGGTCGTCCATGCCTATGTCTCCCACTTACTCCCACTCGTATCCTATAGCTGCTTCGATTCCTGTTTCATAACATCGTTGCATATTTTTTACGCGCTCATGTATTGCACCTTGCTTACATATTTTGCACCTATATTGTTCATTGATGAACAAACTTGTTTTTTCTTGTCGTTACATTCGATGTGTTTTTGTATTTATGCTTGTCACGTCACGTTTCTCGCGGACTTAAGTATTTTTCTGATTAACCCCTTTGATGCTTATTATAACATAAGGTCATTGTTCTTGGCTACTAGATTGTTGTTACCTATGGCGTTCTTGCCTCCTACTCGCATAGTTCCTTTGTTTATATGGTATATTCTTATCCTTAATAGATGTACTTGTTTCTATACGCTTTGTTTAAACTTGTTAATCCTCCTTTCGCATCTTATCGCAATCTTTACTAGAGCTATATTACCCACAGCTTCTAGCTACTTTGCGATTGAAGGTGTTGTTAATTCTCGCTCTTTAACTCCGCTTTCCAATGACCCTGATGACCTTCTTCCACTCACACCTGGTCACTTCCTTATAGGCACTTCTCTTTCTGCCCCTCCTCCCTTTTCCAATTCTTACAGGGATTCTAATTTACCTATTGTTTGGCGTAAACTTGAAGCCCTTCGCAATTCTTTCTGGAAGAGGTGGAACTTGGAATATTTAACTTCCTTGCAACGGAGACAGAAGTGGTTTCCTTCCAGTCCCGACATTAAAGTGGGGGACTTGGTCTTGGTCAGGGATGTTTCTCCTCCCCTGGTCTGGATTTCTGGTAGAGTGACCGAGTGTTATCCTGGAAGGGATGGGAGAGTCAGGGTGGCCAAAATCTTGACCACTATTGGTCAGATCACAAGACCACTGTCTTTAATTGCTCCATTACCTTTAAATGTTTAATTGGTTTTCCTGCTCTCTGTTGGTGTTTTCCTTCCCAGCTTGGTGTATTCTTGGAATACACGGTATGATAGAGTATATTTTTTACTGCTCTTTGCTTGTTCATTCCTTCCTTTTTCTCAAACACCAACAGTGATCTTCCAGTTTCTCTTTGGTGGTCATGTCTCTTATGTTATTCGTGAGTCTGTTCTAGATATATATCTTCCATGACCCACCTAGCGTCATCTAGCAGCGAATCTGTGAAGTTCCTCAATTCTTCCCGGTGCTAGAGGACTTCCTTATCAATCTGGCCACCAGAGCTCGTCGCCATCGCCAGCTATCATCTCCGTGATCAAGAGAACTTCGTCTACTTTTTCACCCACCATGCTGCGCTAGTATCGTCTGCTATCAACTCTTTGAAGACCATTCATCAAGAAAAACATTTATTTTTTCAAGGTTGTCTATTCTGATATGTATTCCTTTTGTCTCCTACCCCCACTCTTTTCCTTTTCCTGGTCCCTCTGCGCTTTGCTGAGTGGGTCTCACTTGCACGTCGGCCCTCGACTTTGTCAGTCAAGGCTCAACTAGAGCTAGCCTCCTCAAACCAAGAGGCACTATCTGCATTCCACGCCATGTTGGAACTTTAAGTTTATCCATCAAAGGGAACTTCACCTTCGCCATGCAGCAAAGATAAGTACAGACTTCAGGTTTTTAACCTCATCTACATTGGATTTAATATCTACATGCTTTTAACGATCATTTTATAGGCAGTGTAAGATTACTATGTTTGGGACAATAATCATCCTTCGCGGGATTTTCCATGTTAAGCTTTTGTCTGTCTAAGCAAATCTTAAGAGAAAGCAGCATTTCTTATGGGAAATCTTCTCACAACGTGGGAATTACCCACTGTCTATAAACTATTAAGCTCGTTCCATCGCTGGAATAACTTTGGCCCTATTCTTCTATTAGGATCGTTCTGGAACCTTCCAGATTCTGTACTCTATCTACAAGTCGTGTCATCATATATTTTCCACTCACTTGTGGGAATACTATTTAAAATATGAGGAATCTTCCTTATGAATTAATGCTCAATAGCTAATTTTCTTCCACCGTTGGAATGTTCTATGGTGCATTTAATTGTAATTCACAACTTTCTAAAGCAATAGACTTTCGCCTACCTAGTGCAACAAATTATTTTTCATCATTGCAATAACTTTCTTTGCCATAGACTTTTGTGCTACTACAGTGAACTTTTCATCCATTCAACAAACTATAGTGATAAACAGTGTTCTTTCAGTATTTCTTCCGCGTCGCGTTCGTCCGATTATTATAAATACGGCCATGAACACTTAACTTCCATCCCAGTTGCTCTTTCCTAAACCCCTTACTAACAAACCATAATAAAGTTGTTACTTGAGGTCTTTTTCAATGAGGTGTCACTCTACAGAAGTGCCCTCCCCTTTTTCTTATATAACATTAATTAACTTCTGCATAAATACGTGTCTAGTACACGTTTTAAACTTACATTGTTTCTCCCTTCTAATTAGGGAATACAATTCTTTCAACTCATGAGTGAGTTATTTCTAGGTTTCACGAAAGGGAATCTTGCCCCATTTGGCTCGTGATTCCTACTTAAACACAGGAGGTCTAGAACCTTCCTTTCGACTTTCTCTTCAGGTTTCACATTAAGTGACCTGCCCAATTTGTGTAACCAAAAAAAAAAAAAAGGTAATTCCGCTTAAATATAAGAAGTTAGGAACTTCTATTTTATTCTTCCTGTTTTTGTTATTGTTATTTTCAAAGTTGTTACTCTTTCTAGAATATTTTCTCAGAAATTCCTAGAAGTACACACCTTGTACTCGATTTAATGTCTAACTTTAATCACTTCATTTGTCTTTTTTAAATCTTACAAAGATGTTAGTACATATAAAGGTTTGAAACCTAATAGAATTGTTAATTGCCTGGCGCAAACTTTAGATGTTTTTTCGGAGGTCTGTGACCCCATTTGTTGTAAAGTCTAAATTATATATTTGGCAAAAAACTACTACTTATTTGTTAAATTCATTACGCTCTTTTGCATTGTTAAAATAAATTCAAGTTCCTTTTTTGACTCATCATTTTTCTAATACTACAGTTAGGCAAGATCCTGGCTTTCCTAACTCTTCCTAGGTTCATGTCCTACTTAATGCAAACAAATCTATTTATAGTTTTTTCGCCACTTGTTGCATTTGAACAAGAACTCTTAGGCATAACTGATGTCAAACTCTCCTCCTATTTCTCCATCCTTTTTTCTCCAGTCCGAAACCCACTTCTTTTTCTCAATCATCTTCCCTTTGTGATTAGGTTATTCCCCAGTCAAAAATCTACCCAGTTACGTAAATAATTGTTGGCATCCTGTGCCGTCATAAAGGTGGATTGAATTCTATTGCGACCTTTACGTTGGATTGAGTGAATCCCTTCAATTCCGTGGTCACAAAACATGCGACCGAGAGCCATTGGATGTAGATTTCCTAAATTGGAAGTATCTTTGGCTTGTTCATATAATATGTAAAATGGGCCACGATATGACAGTGGATACAGCCGAGTATTTGTTTCCTACGGAGGGACCGGTTTGGAAGGTGCATGTTCTGTTATAGGATTTACGAATGGATACTTTTCAGTAGGTGAGGTCGAATTTATCAAGGGATCGGTCAATTCAGCTGTGTCAGTAAAAATATCTACCATGGGTACGACAGAGGGTCGGATAACTCCCCCTCCCCCCCTGTCCCCCGCCGCTGTCCGTCTCCATGAAATTAAATGGTCAGATCTGTGTTACTTACCAAGAGAGGTTATCTAAAAGAAACACATAAAAATAGGAATAACTAAACTAAAGGTTGAAACAATATCCACACACACGATGTTTATGCGCGTTACTGGAACCGACAACCGACCTGTGTGAAGGTCTGCAAAACACTGATGAAACTCAATGCTAATTTTCAAGATACGTTTGTTGGCTCAAATTTTAAGTCCACGTGGTATTGTTTGGGCTACAATGGTTACCAATCTCGCATATAAGGTAATTACGATCGACTGTGATTATTACGAGCGCACATTATTACTGGCATAACTTATTGTCAGTGTCTCACATTAAATCGAAATCATGCATTATTGTACCTGAGGAGCCAATATCGTTGCAAAAATGAAATAATAATAATGAGTTTTGGTGTGACATGTTGGTATGATTTCCAAATCTACGAATTCTTTTTCTACTTATTTGCCAATTTGAAAGCTTAGCAGTGCTTTTGCAACAAAAATAAATATTCTTAATAATGACTTATAGCTGTTAAAAATTATATAATCAAGAGTAGTTAGAATTTTCTACATTGTGGCATCATAACCTCAAAACATTCCTACCCCCTTCCACCCCCTTCACTGCTGCACGAGGGCCTGTTTTCGACCAGTATTACTTTTTTCACCAGTAATTTAGCTATAATGCAATACTATGTTATTATATTGCCTCCTCTACCGTATGAGTTCATCATAACCCCAATATATTATACAGTAATATGGATTCAGGATGCGGAGTAGGTTTTGAGCAATGATAAATACTTTGTGAAAAACATATTTAATTTATTTGAATCCCACTTTCTGCATGTTTGCATGTTTTCTTTTACATCTGATTGTACAGCAGAAAACAACCTTCAGATATGTGAATACTAATGGTTAAGCTCGATGAGAACACAGAAACACACGAGATCTTGAACGTAGTCAGTAAGCTACTTGGTTGATTGACGGCACACTATTTTCAGCCACCCGACCACAAATCCAGCTGAGGAAACCCTCTTTGGAAAGCTGGACCAGCCTCAGGTGGAAGAAAATCTGTAAATGTCCAAAGCAGAAGTCGGAGCAAAAATTAAATTTCAATGTAGTCCTACAGAGATAAATTCAATGCATGTAGTAGTATTATTGCAAATCAACAACACACTATACGTAAATGGTCGGTATTCCTCCTTTCAATATAGCAGAGGCAGAGTGAGGGAATGTTTGTTTGCACGAGGATTGTGAACAGGAGCTGCACACGTGAGTCCTAGTGTAGGCTGGGCGCCTGATTCTTGTTTCATTTATTACCCCCTATCTTCATGAAGCTGGAGAAGGTCTCAAATAACGAATGTGATAAAGCTGAAATAGATCTGTGAACAGAAAAGTTTGTCCTGTGTTCACTTATAGTTCAGAAGTTTACAACACTGTAGCACGACCACTTATAACACAAATTGTTTTGTTGTTCCTTTTATCATTTGAGGGGCTTGGACATCGTGGTCATTCAGACCCATGTACATCGGTGTGTGTAATTTTGTATGATAACCTGTTAAAATATGGTGACAGTATTAGTGTGTCTTTGTACTTTAGGTGAGGATTGGGAGGGAGGCAGCCGTGGCATTAAATAAGGAACCATCTCGTCATTTGCCTGCAGTAGACGTGGGAAACCACAGAAAATCACTTCCAAGATGGCCGAAGTGTGAATCGAATCCACCACATCACAAGTTTGCCACATGAGGCTTAGCGTACCCCGTTTCAGCCCTCAGACCAGAATTACTCTTATGGGCAAGGCCGGGAAACGAACCCAAACCTCTGGGGCAACAACCGAGAATGCTAGCCACTACACAAAGAGGCGGCCAAACAAGAATTGTGTCAAGGCATGTGTCTAGGCCTGTAATGGGCAAGACTAGGGAGTTGTGTGTCTAAAGGTATAGGGGAGCTGAGAACATGGTAGCCTTTCTTCCTGGAACTACAAACTGTCATTCACTCACTGAGAACAGTTTTGAGCTAGACTGTAAAGAACCCATTACAGATTTGACTTGTTAATGTGCCACTCCAAAGACTGGCACACGTTTCTGTCCCTGCCCGCGGCTCCCCGGGCGGCCTTTTCTACGTGACTTGTGCTTCACTCATATTTGAATGTCCCGCCGCTGACGATGTCCTCCCCTCTCCTCTACAAATGAAATGTTCCGGCTCTACAAATGAACTATCCCGGGCTGGTTAAACTACGTCTTGAGGCCTCCTCTGACGCTATTGGCCCGGCCGGTTCAAATGAACCAATGGCGCGATCCCGCGCGCAATGACTTGCACATTGAATAAGCTTGGCCCGGCCTGCCAACTGAATTGTCCTTCTGGTTGGGCCAGCGAGGTGTTCTCCGTGACTCTGAGGACCTGCTGCTGTTGGTAGTGTCTACTTCCCAAAGTCTCCGTAAGGCGCGCGCGACTGCTGTCGCCCGTCAGGTGGCGTGCTCTGTAACGCGTCTCTCCCCCAGTAGCTCCAGAACTATGCACCGCATAAGAGTGTTCTCGTCCGAGCTCTTCGGGCTCGGCATTTTACACAAGCCATGTGGCCTGCCATCGCAACTAAGGTAAAGCGTCTGATCTTATTCTGCAATAACCCTTGTGAATTCAATTACTACATAAGGATTATCAACTCACAGTGTCGTCGTGAGGAATACAAACCGATTCAAGATAAATTGACTTATCCATCTAAACATTTTGAACTAGTATGAACTGCAAGGCACATAGCCAATGGCGGCTTGCCTTTACAAACAGGTTCCCTTTTATCGAACTACATCGATACAACTCTTAAGCCGTGTGTGGTATAATTTAATTTAATTATGATTGTTTAGTTCTGAATTATATTTTGAATGTTATATTTTGGAGGGCAAATTAGGATAGGTGGACAATGGGCGCATTGCCTTTCGAATGTGGCCTACAATTGCAAACGGCTTACCTCATGGTCAGGTGACCGCCAACAATTTAATTATGTGGACAACGGTCACGATAGTTTATTGTGTTGGAGCATTTCGCTCAGGGCCAGTGGTTAGCCCTTTAGTCTATTCTTATTTTGATCTAAATTTCTTATTTCCGGTACCTTCTGTTTTGCTGTACCATGTTTTACCTTGTTTTAAGTTTCCGCTCTTGGGTTCTCCCTAAATGCCTCCTGGCATTTCATTTCCTTTTCAATAATTATACTTTCACATTTAGGTTGTGTTCTTACCTTAAGCCCATTTGCTGGGACAATATCTCTTGCTACCCAAGAAATATGTTTTTTATACTAAAGTTGTAATTACCACCCGTGACCGTAGATTCACAAGACCACGTGGGGTCTAGGTTATAGCTAGGAGTGTTTTCTTTATTTATGCCAGTGTTTGTTTTCCACATGTCGTTGTATTTTCCTTATTGTTTCAATATATTTTCCATTTACGTATTTTATAACCCATGGGCATTCGTCTACCATCTGATTTGCATTACCCAGACCCACGCCTTGGTATCACGAGGCCCAAATCCACATCCCGGGTATCCTACCCGCCTGGCTGCTCATTCCTTGCGAATGGTTGCCAGAGTACGGCGTTTGAGAGTGTGTGAAGATGGGGCCATACAGTAACGTTGGTAACTTCATTAAGTCTCTTATGCCGTACAGTTAATCTTTCATTTTCTTCATCTTGGCCCACATGAGGCTGCAGAAAGTGATAAGCAGGAGATGGACAGCAGAACACAAAACACTTTTGCTGCTGCAATAGAGCTTACAACTGATCCACTATCCCCACCATGAGCAACTATGTGATCAAATGGAGCTCACACAGATTATTTACCTTAGTGATACAGTATTATGTTTCAACAGGTGATTGGAATCACGCAGGCTACTGTAATTTCATAACATGCTTGACACTATAGTGCGGGACAAACCATTGGAAGCCTGAAGGTCAACCGGCTCTCCGCTCCACTCTCCATCCCGCGCCCGGCGGTGTTGCAATGCTATTGCATCGTACCTTCAGTCGCGTGCTGGATGCGAGAACGTACAGGACAACAGCGCACCGACTACGCGTGACCTTCAGGCTTCCAATGGTTTGTCCCGCACTATAGATATTTCTGAAAAGTACTAGTCCTATTGAATGCTGTCAGTAGTGATAACAATATGCCATGGCAGTATCCGTTTACTTCTTGAGTTATTGTAATTTTTCTCATTATATGCACCTATTTTAACACGATTATGTGTATGCTCACCACTGCAATACAATTGCAGGAATTACCATTTATATTCCACTGCCCATTGGAGGTTGTAATCCCTACAGTGAAATATGCACGTCCATTCAATGCATCGATTGAGTGGGGAGGAACTATTCGTACAAATCCTGCATTATTTACCAATTAAGAAAGGGTATTGGTTTGGTATATGAAACACATACTGCTGTAACATTTGTGAAAAATATTTGACAAGTAACATACTGGGCACACGTCTGTTCCCAGGAATTCACCCATATATGATCAAATTCCCCAAACATCTATTCCTAGTAGCAAACATGTTATAGGATTATTTTATCAGTTGTACAGCTACAGGCAGTTTTTCTAGAGATAACGGCTGGCTACGTGGCTCAGCGGTAACGTTCTAGCTTGCTGGGCCCACGGTTGCAGGATCGAATCCTGGCGCAGTCAGCTGGCATTTGAGGGAGCGCAAATGTGAGTGAGCCGTGTCAGTAGATTTACTGGCACGCACGTTTAAGATCCCCTTCTGGGCAAAATTCTGGCACCCCGACGTCTATAAAAGCCACAGTAGTTAAAATGGACGTAAAACCAATAAGATTATTATATCTAGAAATAACAACTTTCCACATCAAAAAAGTGTCTCATACCTCAGACTGAACACTGCCGCTCTTATAGATATACCATTAATACACAGTACACCTGCACTGATTACACACACCTATTGGTTGTATCACCAACATCCACATAACCTACATGGGAGTTATGACGCATACGGACACCAACTGGTAAGGAACAGGAGTACACAAGTTGTATGTACTGTATTCATGTAATTGCATACAACCCACACCACACAGCTCAGGGAAATAATTTATATACAGAGAGCATTGAGCAGTTGCAATGGAAGGAGATATGGAAAAGTAAATATTTGTGGAGAAACACCATGGCATAGTGAACATTGCATGCTAAATGCTGTGATAAATATGCAATAATGAAGAAACCCTACACTCAGGTGTTACTCAGTAGTTGGTAGTGACATACATACATTCCTTGCAATGGTTTTCGCAGCATGTATGGCCACAACCTTGGTTAGGTGTACCATACCAACTAATGATCCCAACCATACACTGAGGTGAAATTCTCTCACTAGAATGAGATGTCTGGAATGCAATATTCCATAAATGAATTGGCTCCAAAGTATTAAAGCAACCAAGAACCCAGTGCTATTCAGCACCTAGAACAAATACTAGGTAATGAACTGCATTTCCATGCACAGGAATACAATGCTAACTTTCTTACATACTTTGGGTGGTCAAGGTAAGAGAACATTAACCCTCTGTGAAAGAAAAAATCCCTACGATGTCAGAAAAGCCCTTTTTTCTTTCAGCTATAAAATGCATGTTAGCAGGCTCCACCATCATATAGGGAGGTACAATTTGACATGCTACATGCATAAAATGATGATTACTAACACAGTAAGACTGAAACCTACAATGAAGCATCACTCGAAAGGAGCTACAGGCTAACGTACACTACTGTATGTAGTCCTACTGTACTCCTAGTCTTTTACATACAACAATGTAGTAGGCCTACACCCGGCAGGCTTAGGCTAAGCATAATAGAGAACCAGAGGGAAGATAACAAAGTAGTAAATAGAGCCTTCTATGGAAGGTATCTGTAATAATATATTCTAGCAGGTACACAAACAATATTAACATATACTCTATTTCTAGAGCCAACAAACATTCTTTGTCGACTTCATTTCGACTTTTTCACCCATGCCTAAGATTGTACCAATCCTTGCCTTATTCCCTGACCCATATATCACCAGATGTCACAGCCATGCAGACTGTATGTCAAGATAGGACCAGGGTCCAAACCTGGGTGCTTCGATCACAAGTCACTTTGTATCCGTATACTGTACTTGAAGTACTTGAATGAGACAGCTGCATGCATCCTCAGCAAATATTAGCATAGATAGAAAAATTGTGGACATGGGTACGGTACCGCATTTCAGACTACTTCAGTACCGTTAACTAAACTAAACTGATCCGTGTACTAAACATTTTTTAAAAATAAATTGATCATGTTTAAGTCCATATTTAGATAAAAGTAATTTGCTTTTCATAGCACCAATGATCATAAATGCTGCCATTCGTTATGATAGACTGGCATCTGAAGCTGTTAATCGTTGCTTGGCAATGCTTAACAAGACTTTGTCGGAGATGCGTCTTAGTGTGGGATCACTGTTTTGATAGGTTATATCATGATTACAACATGCATGACCCAAAGCATTAATCCCCATATCCCCTCTCCTCAAACGATCTTCAAGACGAGTACCAGGGCCGCAAAAGCTGTAAGAAGGTAGGTGAACTTCGAGTGGTAAGTATTCAATGATGTTATCAATAATTCCATGGCCAGTACACTTGGGGCATAGAGGTTTCAATCGGTGAAAAAAACTTTTGTTGTTGTTGTTGTTTGTCAGCGGCTGCTGACGAGCATGTAAGGTGGTTGTTTTCCGCATGAAAACCATGGAATAATGAAACAATGTCTTTACAGTGATTTTTATGACCATGATATAATTTCATCAATTGGCATGTGGCATACTGTCGAATAGAGGGTATTTTTGCCATGGTTAATTGCTTGTGATGGGAAAAATGGCTGCATGGTTGTAGTTCACTGAATACAGGGTCAGTAGTCCACTCGGCAGGTGCCTTTTCCCAAATTTCTTTCACAGTGTTGGCAGCAACTTAAAAATAAATGATTTAGGTAGCGCTAATAATTCATGTTGAGTAAAGTTAATAAGTTTTTCTTGCACACAAAGAATTTCCCAATAGCCTTGTCGATTTTAGTGGGAGTCCATTTTATAACTTTGATGTTATCACCTCACGTGTACAACTCTCACTGCTATCATTGGACGATAAACTTTCAGTTTTAATTTTGTTCAACAACTCCCAACATGCTTTGGTGTTGAGCCAATGATACAATTGCCACACATGCGCTAAGGCTTTATTCTCAATTTTGTCGCAAGGACAAGTATACATGAGCGTTTGCAGGGATGGGAAACCCAAATCTAAAAGATCAATACATTGACAGTGAGAGGGTAAAAATGGTTGGAGCCATTGACGTTTTTCAGCTCCTTTATCAAATAAGACATTGGCAGAGGACAAATGGGCTTTCATGACTATGTCAAGAAACTTGTAAGAAATATCACCCTCTTTCCATACTAATTGCAAATGATTTTCAATTCATTGGCTTTGCTTATTATTTTTTTCAATCAGCAACTCGAAAGCATAGGGAGGTTTAAACGCCAAATGGATGGGGTGTGACACCCAAAACGTCCTACAATCGATAAAAGCCACTTCCTTAAATATAAATTTGTAATCTGCAATTTTAGAGCCCTGACAATCCACGATGAGTGTACGCATAATGTTTTTATTTTTTACTTGTTACCTCGTTGACGACTAATCAACAACTAACCCATCTCATGGTTTAACGTTGCAAGTCAAGGACTTTCAGAAAAAGGAACAAATGAATTGAACAACATGTAAATATTTGTTTTACATTAGTACACAGGTTTCATTGATGACATAAAACACTTTCAATTTTGTTACAAAGTTTTTTTATTTAATTTGGAACAACATTCAAATGAACAGTTTGCACATACGGTCCACAGGTATCTCCTAGTTTTGTGGGGTCTGATACAATGACAGGGTAATTCAAACTCCACGGAATATTGCCCACATCATAGAGATTCAGGTAAGGACAGGATGGACTCCATCACTGATGATCACTAAATGGTCGTTCCCCCATCTCCCAGTTTCCAATTTCAATGTTGCAAAGAATACACTTGACCACATCCCGACGGTTTATGTATTAAAAGCCTGCCGCTGCCAATTCTCCATAATCCATAAAGGGAACTGTCCATGTTTCAAAAGTTTTCAGACGATTAATTTCACATTTTAAATTCCATGGTTCGTCTGTCACCTTGTTGTTGTTACTTATTGAGGAACACATGACGTTTGTTGTAGTTGTTGTATGTGTGCACGAGGCAGAGCGTAACAGACAGTGTGCATGCAGGCGCTTATCATCAATCCTATGAATGATGATTTTTTTTTCACCTGATCACAGGTGGCTTACATGCTGGTGACATAATTGGACAAAGGATGATATTTTTCTTGTCTGGCATGAATAATCAAACAGTAGGCACTTGTATGGTCGTGTACATTTTCTTGTGTTTCAAAATCTACTCTTAAATCAATGGTGGTGATTTTCATAGATTCTTCTAAATACGAACAGTCGAAAACTACCAGCGGTGCTTTTGCTTTAAACCCTTGCGGCGACAGCATGGGGCAATCCTGTTTTTCATAATAAGACGATTTAAATTTAGCAAACATGTCATAGAGGGGGCCAAACTTATTTTTTGAAACATTGAGTTCCAACCCCTCATAGGGAAAGCAAACATTATTTTAAAATAGTCGTATATTTCTCAAGTGAATGTGATCAAACATGGTGATATATTTGCTTTGTTGGTATTTTCTATTGGTTTGAAAACCAATAATAACATAGAGGGGTCGCTCGGTAGAGCGAGCTGATTTCACACTCCAACTATGAGTGTCTGTGGTAGGTAGCAAGGGGTACTCATGTAGACTCCAACTTCGAAAGGCGATAGGCAAGGCTTTATCTTTTTGCACCAAATTCAACATGCTTAGCTTTTTACGATCCGATAGCGTCACGTGGGACACTTTCCATAGTAATCGAAGTAGTTGAATTTTTGAGTCTATCACTTGGGCAGAGGCTCCCTTTAGTGCCTTATAATCACTGCGGTCTCTCACGAGATACAAACTTTGTCTTGCATTTAAAATAATACGCTTGTGATCTTCAGCGAAGCCAAGGAGTAATTTTAAGAGTAGGAAGCCTGTAAAAGTGCCATCGGTATGAACTAACCACTCATTGCTACTGTTGGGGCACCATCCTGCCATAGAAAGCGTTTTGCCTTCTTCCTCACTATAGGAAGGATATAATTTCATAAGACTAGTCATGCCCACATTTCGACTCATATCTATGACAATATCATTAATCACACATCGCACTTCAGAAAACAGAAAAGCAAAACCATGATTGGCCAACGTAGTTGTCGTGGGGGTGCTGCCACCTGCTTTCATTAATTTACCCTCAATTTGAAGGACACTTTCATGAGGTAGGGTAAAAATAACTTGATTGTTGATGATTAATTGAATCTCGTCTTTGCTATTGAGTCCTGATGCTTGAGGTTAATAGGAATGCATATCAATGCGCACGACGCCATCTTCCACTTGTATGGGATTTAACACTTGCAACAACTCCTTGTTCATGATGGGGGTGTAACGTATAACCAAGGCGTTGTAAACGTTGTCGGTTTACTCGTGTCAACCGTTTAATACTCGGTGGACAACTAACCGACCTCGTAGACAGTGTTGTTGTTTTATAGATACATTTCATAGCGTCTTAAAAACCAACTTGTAGGTCACAGGGGTGTTGGCGTCCAAAGCAATCAGTTGTTGCTTTCTATTCACTAACCGTAAGGTAATATTACTAATATCGCTGACACACACAGGATGATACAGAATCACTGAAGGGTTTTCACGAATAATATAGCCACAAGGGGAGGTGACAATAAAATCATAGAGGGAATGGCTTTGTTCTTGAGTCGTAAATACGTCTCTAATAATATTACAAGTCACAGAGATGTGATGGTCCTCGATGAATTTCACTGGATAATCTGAATCATGGGGTTGGTTAGCTGCCAACACTCTTGGATTAAATCCTAGTAAAGGGCCAATAGAATGAACTCGTGTTTCAAAGTCAATGTTAAACGTAGAGAAAATACGACAGCGATGAGTAATCGTATTGTCTGTCAGTTCAAATTTGTGTGTCCCATCCGCAAATGGCTTGACACCAAATTGTTTTATCATCGCCACACTAATGGCCTCCTGCACATCGTCTATGGTATAACCGCCAGGGTGTAGCCTCAACATATAATCATCATAATAAAACTTATCATTAATATCCAGTTGTATATTGTAAATTCTGTTAGAACTTTCCAAAGAAATTAATTCCAGCACATAGGATTGTTCGGGATGCAATTCAATGGGGGAAAGAAATCCAGGGACACTTCAGGTCCGCGGCTGTGCACGGTAAAGGTCTTGGCGCTGACATTCATAATGCTGAGACTGCTGGCTTAACGCGACCTCTTATATAAAACAAGTAAACACAAAGGCCCGTACTCTTGACTGTCAAAGGTTTGTTGACGATTCACATTATAGAATATCGTCACCCGGTTTCCCAAATAACGCAGCAACACGATCGGGGGTGGTAAATTTCCATAACTGTCAAAGTACCATACCGTGGAACCTTGTTTCACATAGACTACAAAATGGGTTCCTGGGCCTGCATCATCATCTAAATTGATCATGGCTCGTTCTTAGTTCCACGGTGCTTTGGGTAATTCATTTCGCATAAATACACCTCGAAAATGAGAAATCTTAGTTGTTTGGTATAGTTTTCCACTTGTTCATGGACATTTTTTTGTTTGTCGATAGATAAAAGACGGGTTTTAAAGGATTGCAGTTTTTAGCCCCCATAGCAATGGCTTCTATGGCTTTATTGTGTCGCTCACTTTCTTTTAGTTGTTGCTTGCCTTGCTCAACGGGTTTAATGTTTTTTGCCACGACACTGGCACCGCCCAAAAGCAAGCCCAAAGCTGCCAACTCCGCAAATAAAGCCGGCAAAAAAAACACGCTTAGCAACAGGAATGACTCGCCCACGTTCTTTCTTTCTTTCTTTTTTTATCGTTGCATCATAGAAGGATTTCGGATTCGTAGACAATCGCACCGCCTGTAATGCTTTTTCGATAGCCTTTTTTTTTTAGTTTTAACATAGGGTGTGAGGCTGACCGACTTGGTTTCGAACCTGGCTTTTTTTAATGTTCACAGCATATCTATTTTTCACCATGATGCTACTTGGTGAACCTTTCACAACAAACATTCGATAACAACTAACGTAGAGAGCCTTATTTCATAGCAGTATATTCCAATTCTATATGAAGCGAAAATCATTCACCGTTTTCCCAGCTTCCTTTTCCTGAAGCGTAAGCATAAGATGAAAGGATAATTCATCCCCAGCATTTACCGTTTGATGATTGTGGACCAACAGTCTATCACAGTTTATTTGTATTTGTAAATGTTTTTCATTCACCGTTTTCCCAGCTTCCTTTTCCTGAAACGTAAGCATAAGATGAAAGGATAATTCATCCCCAGCATTTACCGTTTGATGATTGTGGACCAACAGTCTATCACAGTTTATTTGTATTTGTAAATGTTTCTCATCAGGCATCGCATATTTAATATGAATCACACCATGATAGTGCAATCGATAATGGCTTAAACCGGAAGCAAGCATATAGGTAAAGCGATAGTTCACCAGTGGTGGTGGTCGTGAGGAATGGTTTCCGTCATTGTCCAGTTTTTGATTTGACAGATACACGAAAAATACAGATGGGACAAATTTATTAAGCCTTTTCATTTGGTAGGTCACGTAACGTTTCGTGCAGACGTCTCGAGGCTCTTGCACATCAATAATACGACGATGATTGGCTGAATAGCCCTCAGCGGTTAGTCTCGGGACCATATAGTATATACTTTGCACTTTGCGATCGACATAGGTTTTTGTCGCCACCTCTCGAGACTGTTTTGGGGAGGAAGCGGCCGTGGCCATGCTCACACGAGCTCGCCCAAACACGCCATGGTGATAGACGTTAACTAACCTGTTCTACTCACCACTTGCCTATATATATATATATATATATAAACCTTATACACGCATGTAAATAACTCAGTCGTCATCACTATGGAATTAATGAAACAACCCCATTCTTTGCCCGTCTCTGATTTGGTTTCAGAGCTATCGCTGACCATGTGTGAACCTAGACGTCATGGCACCCTATTTCTATCTACCGTTCGATGTGTCATGGTGAAGCCTTCGGGGTGTGGAAAGACCAATGTTTTGCTCAACATCATTACCGCGCCTCATGGCCTACGATTTAAAAATATTTATATTTTTGCCAAATCCTTGTACCAACTTCTGTACGTGTATCTGGAACAAATGATGTCTTCGTTAAATAAAGAAGCCATGAGCTATTTTACATTCACCTCACCTCAAGATGTCATTCAAAAAGACCGCATACAACCAGAATCCATTATAATTTTTGATGATATTGCTACTCAACGATAGGCCATTATTCAAGAGTATTTTAGTATGGGACGCCCTAAACAAGTGGATTGTTTTTATCTGGCTCAGACCTACTCTAAAATCTCCAAACAGTTCATTCGTGACAATTCCAATCTCATCGTTCTCTTTCGCCAAGACTCTAGAAATCTCTATCATATTTTTCAAGATCATGTGAATCCTGATATGCCCTTTACCGCTTTCACACAATTGTGTGCCTCATGTTGGAACCATCATCCCCATGCCTGTTTGGTGATTAATAAACACAGTGAACGATGTGAGGGACGTTACCGCTTGGGATTTGATAATTTTATTTCTCTTTAAAAAGACCCATGGTTTGACAATGCTCAATGCCAATATATCTCAAAAATAAAAACCATCATTGCAAACATGTTTGGTTAGCGAAAACACCACTCTGCCTCCGGCGTAAGGTTTAAGAAATTAAAAACCCTACGTGGATATAACCTATTGGAATAATCCCAATCAGTTAGTACAGCGCTTATACTTGCTTCATGCATCAAAACCCGCTGGGCACACAGGACATGAAGCAGAAATCGCCCACATTGAAGAACAACTCCGGGATGCCCAAATTATCTTATAAGCCATCACCCATCAAAGTGGGCATCGCTCATGAATTTCATAAACCAGCCCGAGGCATTTATGAACGCCGTCGTGTCATTTCCAAAGGAATCGATGATTTATGGCAGACAGACCTAGTTGAGATGATACCTTATTCTAACGTTAACGACGGCGTACGCTATATGTTGACGGTCATTGATGTCTATCCCAAAATGGCCTTTGTTGAACCAGTAAAAAATTAAACTGGTGTCTTTGTCACAAAGGCCTTTCAAAATATTATTAAACAATCAAAACGCCAACCCCACTTTTTACAAACCGACCAGAGGAAATAATTTTTCAACAAGGATTTCTCCAGTTTTCTTAAATCTTTAAATATTCAGCATTACACCACGTATAGCAATCTCAAAGCTAGCGTGGTCGAACGGTTTAACCGAACATTAAAAAGCCAAATGTGGAAACAGTTTACGATAAATGGCACTTATCGTTGGATAGAGTGGTTACCTCAACTGGTGTCACGATACAACAACACGATTCATTCCACCATTGGCATGAAATCACGTCTCGTCATCAAGAACCTACGCAGACTCAATAGACTGTTTGACCCTATAAAAAGGGTTGATCCTATGCGACATCGCCTTAAAATTTGAGATTTTGTTCGCATCAGTATACATAGAACTATCTTCACAAAATCCTACGCGCCTCAATGGACAACAGAAATTTTTTAAATTCGTCAAGTAAAGCTACGTCAACCAGTGACTTATCTTTTACATGACCAACGTGGTCAAGCCATTCAAGTACAATTCTATTATCAAGAACTTCAAAAAACATTATATCCCAGATTATCTCATCGAATAATTAAAGTCAAAGGCTCAAAATATTTTGTAAAGTGGTTGGGCTTCCCTCCCACGTTTAATTCATGGGTCAATAAACATCCTTTTTTGTAATAAAACCCTATTTATTTATTTATTTAGACTAAACACCTTTTTCCAAAAAAGTGTATAACTCCCCCTTTCACTAATCCCCTTTTTAACATGTCCAATAACCTCTTTGTTCCACTCCCGTCGTTTCAAACTTGGCGCTTGCTTTATCCAATCCATCATGGCTGAAAAGGCTATGACGTAGTCATCATAACAGCGGCTGTCTGCGAACAAAAGCTGTTATCTCCCTCGGTCCAAACTAAAAGTGTAGAGTCAACGTTTCCCACGCATTCGGGCCCACGGCATTCTCGTCGTGATAAGAGAGAGTGACTAGCTCCTGGAGCTGTGGTCAACCCTAAGACTTCAAATTCTCTTTTCGCTATGATTCAAAGCGAGCAAGCGGCTCCCCCCAACATAAAAAATGACTTTTACCAACATAACAGCGATTCCCACCACCAAACTTTGTTCTCACTTTTTTTCCGCTTCCCCCCAAATATCTGGAAAAAAATTATAATAAGGGAAACGTCTTTTTAGACCAAAAAACATGGGTTCACCTACATCTCCGTAAAGAGGACAACAACACCTTTCATTTATGACATACAAACGTTTTAGTAAAATTCTTTCGTTTCCAAAATAGTGAGCATTTTTCAAAATTCATTTTCTTTTGTTCTACAGACTTGAAACTTGGTTTCTGCCTAGAGAGAGTAGGGAGCTTTCATTAACTTCAAACAAACGTTTTTCTCATCTTCACCGTTTCCAAAATAGTGACAATTTCAAAAACAAACATTTTCAAAAATTGTTTTTAAAAATACCAACACACATTCATAGCAAAGAGGACATCACCCCAACGCCAACAACACCTCGTTCGTTAAAATACGATCATGCCTTCGGGAGATATCGGCAAAGTTCGTAGTAAAGTAGGCTAGTGAGTAGAACCGCTAATCTAGCACTACTGACAGAGATTAGGTGACTGTTATTCAATAATAGGGAAATATAATTTTGTGAACATTTATTCTGACTTTTTTTGGAGACGTTTCGGCCATCAATGGACCACGATGTTATTCACTCATATGATCACTGTAATGCTTGTTTTCTTGTCTGCCAGTAGATCTTCATTCTTGACGAATGTTCTGCTCTCCTTTCTTCCGTCCACTTGCAGTGAGGGCGAGGCATCACAGATGTTAAAGGGTGTAGATTACTGGTTGATTAAACCGCCTTTCTGAACAGGTTCCTATCCCAAACCAGAGCTTGATTGATTCGAGCTTCTGTTAGGTCCTTTTTAACTTGCATCAACCATTTACAATAGGATTTTTTTAGATATTGATGAGTGGATTCGATATGAAAGTCGATGATGCTCCATCCGCTCCAAATGTCCAAAGAAAGACATTCTCCTTTTTATCATCACACTCACCAAGTCTTCTATATGTTCAAATAATTCATTGTTATGTCTTCTTCCGTAAGTACCATTATCATTAACAGGTCCTAATATTTTCCTTAGAATTTTCCGATCCTTAAGTTCTAATTTTCTCAATGGACCTTTTTTTGTCATCTGTAAGCATTCTGCGGCACACCGTGCTGACGGCCTAATTACTGTGTTATAATGACAAAGTTGACATTCCGGGACAAGCTTTTACTTTTGTAAATGTTTTTGCAGGTTTGAAAGGCACCTTCCAATTTGTTACATCTGCTCTCAATGGCAGCTATTTCTGAATTATTAGGGGTAATCCATTCCCCTAGGTATTTAAATTTTCGGACTTTTATTTTTATTTTTTGCAGACCAATCGTGATGAATTTTGAGGCATCTTTGACATTTGTGATAAAATTAGTTTTATGGAAGGCCACCTTAAGTCCAGTTTTAGCAGCTATGGTTTGTAGTTTATTAAGTTGGTCAGTGGCCTCTTCCATTGTATTAGCGAACAAAGCAATGTCATCTGCAAAAGCGAGACAGTTTATATTCAGGTCTTCTTTTTTATAACCAATTCGAATACCATAATTATTTGGTAAGATTGTTAACCATTCTCTTATAATTTTCTCCAAGACACAGTTGAACAGCGTCGGTGATCCCAGATCACATTGTCTACAGCCAGTCTTGATTGCAAAAGCTTCGGACAATTCACCACGGAATTTGACCTTAGAAATGGTGTTTTCTAAGCTTGCTTTGAACAAATTAATTGATTTATTGTCTAGGCCAAACTCACGTAAGGTGTTAATTATTGTGTCTCTATGAATGCAATCATAAGCCTTTTGAAAGTCCACAAAAATCACAACATAAGGTTTTGATCGTACCATACAGTAGGAAATTATGGTCTTAATGTTATGAATTTGTTCAGGACAGGATCATGATTTCCTGAAACCAGCTTGATATTCCCCTAACTGACGGTCTAATATCGGTTCTGCTCTGTTCAGAAGAGCCCTTACAAATATTTTGTACGTTACCGATACCAGTGAAATACCTCTATAATTATTTGGGTCGGATTTATCCCCTTTCTTATGTATAGGATGAATGATGGCGGAAGTCCAATCCTCCGGCAATTTTTCACTATGCCATATTTCTTCAATGGTTTTCTGGAGACAAATGATGGAGTCATTATCTGCATATTTCCATAATTCAGCCACATTACTATCCTCCCCAGAGGCCTTATTCTGACTTATTTGATAAAAGTGGTAAAATATTATAACAGGGGTTTAAAATCTATAAAGTTACTTTCCTTAGATCAAGTGTAGTACGGAATAATGATAGTATTTAGAAATTCTTATTGTAATTTAATAAACTTAAACAAAGTTGTGGGAACGTGTATCCAAAGATTCGGTGACTTCTTCAATCACTGTTTGAACCAAGTAGAGCAGTGGTGCTATTACGAGACTTCACCCGATTGGAAGATATACGTATTTCACATTCTTCTTTATTGGTAGGTAATTAGATTACTTCTATTAGGTAGTAATAATTAAAATAAATTTAGTGTAATTTGGTGTAAACATCTAGGCTAACTTCATGTCTATCTAAGAAGTATTTACACTCACCTATACTCTTCCCCACCTCTGACCGAATTTGATATTTTACATAATCATCTGCATTTGTGTTCATACAATTGAATTAGGAAAAGTGTTAAGTGTTAGCGGTCAAGTTATTGTGAGATATCTTGGAGGGAGGGGTGGAGTGGAATTCAGCTGTTGAGGGGAGGAAAGTGAAAGGTCAGTTTGAAATAGCACCAGCAGCAACACGGCAGGGGAGGTATGCAATGGACAGTTATGCGGGAGAGAGACAGACAGATTGTGGTGTTGGTTATCTTAGAGGGTGTACCAACTTTTGCTTACTAAAACAAACTATTGCTATATGTTATGTGGCCTTACTTTAAGCTTTGGGTAACTCACACATCTTTGTAACACGGTGCTTGCTGCCATCTGTTTTCTTCACGTAAATTACGCCATCGTAAGTCCATACGTTGGATTGCTGAAATCTTGCAATTCCCGCCTTCAAAATCGCTAGTCTTGTGGCTGTGAGATCTTCCCTGATTGTCACCAGGGTACCTTCGAGCTGTTTCTTGTTTTTAAACAATTCATGCCTAGCACGATACGTCGCCAATTTTACTATGATTGGCCTGGGTTTGGTCCCAATCTTGGGGCCTAACCTATGGCTTCTGTCCATGTCCGCAAGAGCGATGTTTGCCTTAATGTCCCCGGCAACTTTCAGCACTAAATTATCTGTGTCCTCGTTAGGATGCTCTGGCACACCGAAGATACGGAGATTTTGCCTCCTTTGGTATTGCTCCTGTTCATCGTGTTTGTAGTTGCTTTCTGATTTGAGATCTTCGATCTCTTTATCCCGTTTATTTATCTGAACTTTGAGGTCCTCACAAAGATTCACGTTGAATTGGATCGTTTCCTCAAGTTTACTTAACACACATTCCGTGATCTTATCCACTACAGTACTTACAATTTGGTCCACAAATGATTTTGACTGCAAGGAATCCTCCATCACACGCCGTACTACTTCCTCTATGGAGTTGGTAGAACTGGAACTGTCGTTACCTATCTGATGCTTCTGCTGCTGCTGCTGTTGCTGCTGCTTGCTCTTCTTAGAAGACATTTCACTTTTTAGTTTTTACGATTTATGTAAATTAAAGGATGATGAGTGTGAAATAATCTCACCAGCTAAAACTTATATACTGAATTGATTCACACTATACTTCTTTTTCCTCTCTACACTGCGTTTACACCTGCCAAGTACACAATTTCCACGAGCCGATCCTTAGTCGTGTTACTCACTCTGCGCCTTGACACATATGTGTCTCTAGTATGACGACAGTAAACAGTGTTAGTGTCTCGTCAGGTAGTGTAACCGTAACGGATTTATGCTCGTCGTGCAAAATAAAAGTAAAAAAATGCAAATAAAATCATCACAAGTTCTCAGGTAAAATTGAATGAGGAGAAAAGTGAAACCGATTGTCGTAATGTAGGCCTACCGCTACCGTCATGCGAATGTCATAACCTGAGAAACGAACTGTCCTCAAAAGACGAAATTATAAAGCTGCTAAAGGAAGATATTGCTAAGTTAATGGAAGAGTTGAATAAATTAGAAGGAAACAGAGAGGAAAGCAAGGAAACTTGGCCGACAGTGATTGCTGGTAAGGTAAGATTGAATAAGCCTAGGCCTATAAATGGAGTACATGTAACTGAAATTCCCGTCTCAAATTCATTTGGAGTGCTTGTCGAAGAAAATGATGACTTTCCTCAAGAAGAAAAGAAGAAAGTGATAAAGAGAAAATCTAGGAAGATGCGGATATTTGCGGATAGCTACGGGCGAGATGTAGCAGCAAGCGTATTGGAGAGAAGCAGAGAAATGGAGGTCACTTCGACAGTAAAGCCAGGAGCTCAAATTGCCGAGGACACGAACGGGATGATAGGAGAGTGTGCGTCCCTTACTGCAAAGGTCTACGCAGGGATCATCACTGGAGCAAACGACGTCTATAGAAATGAGAGTAAAAAGGTAATCAAAGATTTAAAGGGTACATTGCCATCCATGCAAAAAACAAATGTCATTATTGTAAACATTCCGCAGAGATACGATTTAATTCCCAAATCATGTGTAAATGTAGAAATAGAGGCTACAAATGGAAAAATTCATAAAATTTGTAAGAGTTTTCCAAATGTCCAAATTGTAGATGTAAGTAAATTAGACAGGAAGCTCCACACTCGGCATGGCCTACACTTAAATAGATTAGGAAAAGAGTATCTTAGTGATGAAACCTGCAAAATTGTAAATTCAAATGGTAAGAATAATTCAACAGTAATATCATTAAATTGGAAGCAGGGAAACTGGTAGAAGAAGCAAAAGTGAGGTTTGGCATTCAGATATGTTGAAGTCAAATTTAACGGAGTGCAACAATGGTATTTCGGATTTGTCTAGCAACAATAATAATAACAATTATGATAATAATTATGTAAATAAATCACCAACACAAGCTTGCAAAAAAACAAATTTAAAATTTACCACCAGAATGTCCAGTCTCTTTATAGTAAAATTGATTACATAAATCTAATGCTTAAAAATGAACTTAAAGACATCTCAGCACTATGTATTTCAGAACATTGGCTGAAAGAGGAAGAACTCGAATTAATTCAATTCCCAGGGTTTATACAAGCCAGTAAATACTCTAGATCTAATATTAGCCATGGTGGTACTTGCATCTTCTTAAGAAATAATTTAGATCATGAACAATAACAGCTTATGATTATCTAATTATGGAACAGGATTTTGAATTCTCTGCCGTAAAAATACAGCAGTTTAAGTTAATAATTGTATGCGTATACCGTTCTCCATCAGGAAAGTTTCCTTTATTTATAGATAAATTAGAATTGTTACTCAATAACATGAGCAAAGTAAATTTCGATAAAATAATTTGTGGGGATGTAAATGTGGATTTCTTAAAATTTGATAGAAATTGTGAATTATTAACACAGTTACTAATTTCCTATGGACTGAAACCTACAGTAAATACCCCAACAAGAATAACAAAATTTGGTAAAACCACTCCTGATCAAATTTTTATAAATAGAGATAAATATCACCATTCAATAGAAGTCTATTGTCCGGGTTTTAGTGACCACCATGGACAAATACTGAGTTTTGAAGTATCCGAAACAATCAATAATAATGATAATGGAGTAAAATCAAAGTGCAGGTCATTCACTGAATCAAATGTTACATATGTCAATGACTTATTAAATAAGGAAACATGGTCAGAAATTTATGAACTAGAAAATGTAAATGATAAATTTAATGCATTTAACAGTACCCTAAAACACTATTTTGAGATAGCATTCCCTTTTAAAGGAAGAACTGTTCAAAATAACAAAACTAGCAATTGGATAACAACAGGGATTATAAATTCATGTCAAAGAAAGAAATTTCTACACAAATTATATAAACAATACCACACAACACCTGAATTAAATTTATACTACAAAAAATACACTAGCATATTAAATAAGGTAATAAGACTAGCAAAGAAAATGCATAATGATAATTCTACTTCCCAATCATCTAATAAAAACAGGGCTATGTGGTCTATGATAAAGAAAGAAACTGGAAAAACTGCTAAAATACAAAGGAACATTACACTGACCAGAAATAATAAAGTGATTAATAATCCAGAGGAAATAGCAAACACTTTTAATGACTATTTTCTGGAAATTCCACAAAAATTATTAAATAAATCACAGGTAAATACACTAAATTCTAATAATAAAATAAATATATGCAGTGATTCTTTATTTATAAATCTTGTCACAAGTGAAGAGGTAAGAATAGTTATAAAAGAGCTAAAAATAAATTTTGTGCTGGCATTGATGGCATCCCTGATGCAATTTTAAAGAAATGTGCAGAAAATATAATAAATCCACTTACGCACTTAATAAACAGTTCAATTCTCTCAGGAACCTACCCGGATATTTTGAAGTTATCAAAAGTAATTCCAGTGCACAAAAACGGTTCAAAAATGAATTAGATAACTATCGTCCTATTACCTTACCAACTGGTATTGCAAAAATTGTGGAAAAAATTATGTATAAGAGACTGATAAGTTTCATAGAAAAAAATAAAATATTATCAAACTCACAACATGGATTCGGAACGGAAAAATCTACACAGACAGCAATTTACGAATGTAGCAATTGTATACTGAAATTAATTGACAATAAGGAACATGTAACTGGCCTATTCTTGGATTTATCGAAAGCATATGATGTTGTTGACCATAAAATCCTCCTTACCAAACTAAATCAATATGGTATTAGAGGTCTAGCTAATAAATGGATAGAGTCTTACTTAACAAGGCGTAAACAAATAGTAAGCTTGAGACATAAGGATGATGGAACCAAATTACTTAATGAAACATTGTCCAATGATGGAATTATTGAATTTGGAGTACCCCAGGGATCGGTTTTGGACCCATTACTCTTTCTTCTATATATCAATGATATAACACAGAACGTTCATTCACATAAGGAAATTTTGTCTGCGGACGATACAACACTCGTAATAAAAGGTGAAACTAAAGAGGTCATACAGCAGTCTGCTGACTCCGTTACAGGAGAGTTAACCAAATGGTCACAAGATAATCGCCTCATAATAAACAATAAAAAAACAGTATGTCTAAATTTCCACACTATACAGAATAGGAATCCTGCGAAACCCAATATAACATTAAATGGTCATCAAATAGAAAATAAATCAGAAACAAAGTTTTTAGGACTATGGATACAACGAGACTTGAAATGGAATAAGCATATACAATATCTGAATACTAAACTGAACTCGATGTGCTTTGCTTTACGTACACGGTCGACTCTAGACAGGTCGGAAGGCTGAGACTTGGCAACATGTTCATCAGTCATACACTTGTCAGGCGGGAACACGAGGAAACGTTCAGTCTGGCTGGAGTTCTTGTTTCTCATAGGGATATTTCCTTCTATATTTTGTTTCTTTGCGCTTTGTACGTTCATACGCTTTATAGTAGCGTTTATACTACCCTTCCAGATGATTTTTTTTACTGTAATCCCTAATCGAGAACACACTGACGATGTGCTTTGTATCTGGCAAATATGGTATTTTTAAATGCCTACGGTACATGGAATTATCACATATCGTACTTCATGTTTTAAACTTTGATTTTCCTGGAATGTTTCGGCACCGTAACAAAGCCAGATACATGTTGTATCCCCAACTGTAATGCAAATTAATCAAGTAAGGGAGGCTTCACACCAGTGTTTAGGTTCCCAAGTGACGAAAATCTGCACCAGGCCTGGATTAGGGAACCTTCGAAATGGTTCGTAGATTGCATAAATTAGTCAATTAAGTGAAAAAATACTTTCAGTTATTGCCACTGTATTGCTAAACAATTATTCACAGGCCAGGAATGATACTGTTGATGTCAGCAAACTTGGTTATGGGAAGAGAAAGTTGCAGCACTTGAGGAAGGAAACGGAAGTAATCTGATATAGTTATGGAATACCAGCAGCAACAGACTATTTCTATAATGGTAGTAAATTATCTACATACATGTGCGGTGGAATCGAAGGTTTATAGGCCTACAGTGTGAAGATGTTATGGGAGATAGCCTACATTTTTGCATCACATAACCCTCAATTGCATCTACTTACTCCAAATTATTATTATTAGAACACCACCAATTGTTTTATTAGCATACTTCAGAGTAGTAAAATACGAAAAGAAACCAAAATAATTTTCTTTATTTTGCTAAACACTCTTAGGCTATGTTGGTAAATTATTTCCGTGTCACTCATGCCTAATATCAGCTGCTTGGCTCTTATAACAGCACGTTATTCATTTATTTCCGATTGTAACACTGGTCATGTGTAGATGAAAATCAACAGATGTTTTGCTAAACATGTACATTATGTTTGTCCAATATTAATTCCGTAGTTTTTGTCGCCTCCCTTGCTAGCAAACAGCTGTTTCAGTTCAGGCGCTCGTGACGAAGTATGACTGATAATAGCCGTAGCTACAGTGTTGTCAGGTTGAACCTTCCGACCTTTCTAGAGTCGACCGTGGTTACGTATTTTGAAAACCTGCACTAGCATGCACACATTAAGAAATACTTATTTTGCTTATTTCCATTCATACTTAAGATATGGGATCATATTTTGGGGTATGTCGCCAGATGTACTAAGCACGTTTAGGATACAAAAGAGGGCGATTAGAATTATGGCAAATGTTAACTCTATAGAATCATGTAGACCTCTGTTTAAAGATTTAAACATTCTCCCACTGCCCTGCATATATATCTTTGAAAGTATTATGTTTTTTAAAAAGAATTTAATGAATAAAGATATTTTTCTTAAAACAAACAATGATGTTCATAGGCATAACACAAGACAAAATCAAAACATTCATATTTCACACACACACACACAAGCATATATCAAAAAGGAACTTTTCACACTGGAGTTAAATTATACAATAAACTACCCCAGTATATAAAACTGGTCCCAAAAATAAAAATTTTTGATAGAATGTTGAAAGCTTATCTGCAGTGCCATTGTTTTTACTCAGTAGTTGAATATCTTAGCGTATAGGAGCGATGAAATCTATAATTATATTTTACTTTTTTAATTTAATTGTAATACCTAGCTGTATGTGTATTTATAGAATTAAGTTTTCATATTGTGATAATAGAGTGAGGTGTAAATAGTTGTGCAATAAGATTGTATCTATTAAGATTTGCTATTATAATAAGTTAAATAGTTATAATATTAGTAATATATACCTGTTAGTTCTTTTATTTTATTGATGTAAATTCTGACGTGTCCTATATCAAAAATGTATTGAATGCATGTATTTGATCAAATGGAATTAATAAATAAAAATCTATTGATTTTATTGTCGATTTAATCGCCCTGTACCTAGGTATAACTAGTCTCATCTCAAGCCTGGTACATCCGTTGATAGCATGGTGTAACTGATTTATACTTGGCTTCGACGTTCTCCATTCTCTTCATCTTGGTGCATATGATATTATTTCATAGAAGGGAGAGACCAGGGGATACATTAACAAAGATCTTCCCCTGTATCATGCGCTCGGTAGAACCACTCCCACACTGGAGCACATACTGTATAATCATTTGGCATCTGCACAGGCGTTTTACCTTGTGGATGCATAATTTAACTTGTTGTTGTTGTTGTTGTTGTTGTTGTTTGAGTCTTCAGTCTTTTGACTGGTTTGATGCAGCTCTCCATTCCTCCCTGTCCTGAGCTAATCGTTTCATCTCTACATATCTCCGACACCCTACATCCTACTTGTTACAATAGAGTATTTAAGTTAGTAATCTTGTTTGTTATCCAACTACACACTGTAACAAAAGTTTTCAATTGTATAGGTTTGACTATATTGACTGCATATAACAACTAAGTGATGCACAATTGTACATGCTGTTCTAGAGCATAGTTTGGAAATATTTCGTACTGGTATCCTATTTTCCTAGGCTCCAACAATATGGTATACCTCATGGTGTAGCGGCTGGCATTCTTGGCTGTCACCCCAGAAGTCTGGATTAGATTCCCTGCTGTGCCAAGAAATTTAATTCTGGGCTGAGGCTGGAACAGGGTACACTCGGCCTCATGAAGCAAAACTGAGAAGAGGTGGGTTCGATTCCCACCTCATACATCCTGGAAGTGGTTTTCCGTGGTTTCCCAATTCGACTCCATGCAAATGCTGAGATGGTTCCTAACTTAACGCCATGGCCGCCTCCTTCCCAATCATCAACTGAATTACAAATACACACAATAATACTGCCTTCAGACCTTTCTTATACATATGCCTACACACAAAAGTACACGGGGCTAGATGACCACAATGTCCAAGCACCTCCAATGAAACAACAATAAGGGATGACTACTCTCTACGCCAGTGTTCCAAGCTCTTGTTGAGGTGCATATATAACAATTTTTCCTTATGTTATGACTGCATAATTTTGAAATGTTTTGAATCACCTAATTTGACTAATCGCTGTCTTTACATTGGCAGGTGAGGGGTGCAATATAGAATTTGTCAAGGAAGCTTATGATAAGCCCTATTATATTCTCAACTCCTTGACAACATTTACATTCTCTACCTTCCATCCAGCAACCCTGTCGATGTCATTTGCCTCCAGGACAGGATCTACACCAACCCTGAAGAAATGGGAGATCTTCATTGTAGAATTGCTGCAATATACATAAAAGGAAAACAAAAATGTATAATACGAAGAGTCAAAGGGTGTACCTTAGAGAAATAAAATTTAATTTAAAAATCATATCTGTACAGTTTACATTAATTTAATGTGTTTCAATCTTTTATTCCTGAAAATATTTATAAACAGTAAAAATTGCAAAATTATAGACTTAACTCCATGTGGTACATTACAATTTTGCATAGTAGGCCTGCCTGTTTTTATACAACAGGATGAGCAAGATATTGTTCCAATGCTGCTGCCTGATTTAGGCGCAAGGTGCAGAGGTAACTTTTTCGCCTCCTGTACCCAAGGTTGCGATACAGTAACAGACAAGCACACTAGTGTGTATACGAGTCAGTGTCTCAATGCATCTCTCATGCGAAGTGCTGCATTTCATATGTCAACTAGTCAGAATGCAGTTAATCTGAAATGAGGAAAAAGAAGCAACATACCTTGCTAGAATGTGAATGCATACTGCTCGATTTGAAATTGACTCTAAAACATGCCTTTTCTAGGGTGAATTGAAAGCTAGCATGGCACTTGGACAACACATCAGAGTTGTGACTTAGCTGCCTTTGTGAGTTTACGTTTGTCACCTGTAATAATTAAGGTATTCACTAGATGTAAAATACTCTCTATATAAAGCAGGCTTAACGAGACACATTGTTCACTGGCTCAGTGAAACTTTTTGAAAAATAGCAGTAAGAAGGCAAAAAATACACTAAAAGTATGCTACTAATTTTTAAATGTTATTTATGACGAGCTAGTCCTTCTATTTATTGCCATTACTTGTGTGCACAACGGAATTCATGGCTTCTGTAATATAGTACCACACTTCACACAGTCAATACGATGCAAGAGTTATACCACACGACACGTCCTAGTTACCTTATTTCGACGAGCTGGGAAACAACTTTTATCACAGGTAAGAATACACTCTCTAACAACTATGAAGTGTGTGGAATTCCCGAAAGTTGTTATTGCAGGAACTAAGAGGAACACATACGATATGCTCTTGGTTTTGGAAGCTGCACCATAACATGGCGGTAAGAAATTATTCCCAAGCTAGTAGTTTTAACATGGCCTTAAATGTTATGATTGGCATTCAGGAGGCCTGTGTCTGTATATTTACTGATATTTTGCAGAACCCCTCCATGGGATAATTCTCGCACCCTGGGATCTCAAACCGTTTTCAATTATAGAAGACAAACCAATGCTAACAAATTTCACATTTTTCAGCCATATGATCTCCTTTTATGTTGACCATTCATTAATCAGGAATTGAACCTGGTTTTCCTAGGTGAGGAACAAGTAGCTAGAACACTAAGCAATCATACAGCTCCCCTCCCACTAAAATTAGACATCTTATCAATTATACTAAATAATGTAACAGATTCTAGGCAGGTGGCTAAAAGATTTTATGACAGCTATTTTTCAGTGAGCATTATTATGCTTTAAGGGATTTGTTTTCTAAAACCAGAGGTAATTTCATTACTCTAGTTTTTTCGATGAACTGTTGTCTTTGGTGTCGTTTCTGAAGATTTAAAGTTTCTCTAACGGTATCCTTCCTTATTTTCAAAAGTAAAAGCAGAAATTCACTCGAATGCTTAGGTGCATCATTTTATCGTAAAGAGCAAAGAAGGTCAGGTTACAGAATGTTGATATTAAAATCAAGGTGATCTATGACTAGTTATTTATGTACTGGTCAGTGTCGTGGTGAGGTGTGCCATAGCAATTGATGAGCCCAATGGGACACTAGGATGAAACACTGGCAGCTTAATGAGAAGTCACGGTATTTCTTGGGGGTTATTTTAAATATTATTGATCACACCCAGTTCCAAGGAAGGTTACACTAGACCATCTGTTGTACAGGCGTAAGCTATTACAAGATGCCTTACATCAAACGGGAAGTATGTTTCCAAGTAATAAGCTATTGAGCAGCGAGAGTTAAAAAAAATGTAAGACTCGTGGAAAATATGAGCTCCATACATTTATTGCGCAAGTCCTTTGTTAAATTGCAGGAGTACGCCCCAATATTACTTTGTATACCCTGTTTTTGGTTTAGAAAGTTTAGGTGATAGTGAACTGGCCATTGGTCTCGAAGCAATACAAGCTGATACAGTAGCAGCTGTCGAGAATTGGAATGTCATTGTCCTGAGCATTAATACATGGAATGCATTATACAATCGGATGCTCCTACAGCACTGTTAGATAATGGAAAATATTCACAAAACTTTAAATAACACCAAATGTTGGGAATATTTTCAGGTTTTGAATGCATATAAAACAACCGAAAAATTAATTAAAGCTCGGCCCGTTATGACATTTGAAAATCATCTTCTATGATCTTGTATTGGTTACGTAGAACTAATGGGCACGTTTTAAATAACCATTATGCTGCCTGCGTAGTGGAGGAACACATTTCTGTCTTCCGATCTAGCAAAGCCCCCATCAATTGAATGTAAGATATTTTAGGTGGGGGGTCACAGGAGTTGCAAAGAAGACCATTCTCCGAGACAGAAAAAATAAAACGGTCTTAATCTAATTTTAAATTTTACTTCATTAACAATTGATTAGGCACTGACTCATTGTACTAAATGGCAGTAAAATACTAAAGAAATAAATGTAGGATTTATTCTTAAAGAATACCCTGCAGTAGTAGGTACCGGTATTCAGGTATAAATGCTACAAATTATATTATCTTTCATCAGACATGGAAGCCTTTACATCCCACGGCTACACATTAGCTTACTTTTCGCACATACGTAAGTTGCCAGAGCCAAATTCACGATGTACCCCTCCTCATTCGCGATAATCAGATCGTTGTTGTTATGGTAGGATTGCTGGACACAGATGCCTCTTCGCCCAATAGCTTCCGTACAGATTGCACCACAGTTGCACACACCCGTCACACGTAATGTTTGTACACATAGAAAGAAATTCGCTAACCTAATGTATTCACCGGCCAAATCTGTCCATAGGGACTGTAGCATAACGGTATATACGAAACACTAATAAGGATTAAGGAAAAATCAACACACACATACTTCGTGCCAAATCGTAAAACTTGGAAAAGTACAGCAAACGAAAGGGATGACCGGAATTTATAAGGTAAAAGGGAAATGATCCTAATACTCCATTAGGGCCTCGACCAAATGGAATTACAGGATTATGCAAAATAGCAGTCATATTTAAGGGCAATGTATAACCTAAGGATCTTATCTTCCGGAGCATCACTATCCGCGGTTTATTGAAAACGTCACACGGAAACGTAAGATGGTGAAGTGTACCCCTCATTCGACCACACACACATCTAGCATCCTCGCGAAGGTTCATGCATGCCATATACACCGGCGTCAGAGCATGCTGAAAACGCAAACGTATTATAGTAATAATGTGCCGTCTCGTAGATCTGCCTACCCGGAACCACGGTGTAGTTCGGACAGTGGGTTGTACCAGAAAATAATTACGGGCCTTAATTGGCGCGATATTCGACCATTCAGTTTGCGATTCATTGAGGATCTGGCAATAAAGAACCGGCAGAAAGTCCGTAAAAGGTACAGCGATATTATAAACTACTCCATACCCCTGAGCTGCCCACATTGCCAGACGGTCCACATCCTCGTTTCCTTTTATATCCGAATGCCCCGGAATCCAAGTGAGCACTACCTCCTGTGCCATTGTCTGAAAATCATATATCATTTGAGCACCTTGATAAACATACCAATTGTCAGAGCTACTCGGATTCGATAAAGCCTGGATGACACTCATGGAATCCGTACAAATCATTGCCGGGGAAACTCTCTGTGTGCGTATATACTGACAGGCTTGGCGAATAGCAAATACTTCAGCTGTAAAAATCGTTATACATCCTAGCAGACTATATGTGCGTATAATCTGTCGGTCCGGAGTATAAAACGCCGTCCCCACTCTATCTGGTGACAACATTCTTGAGCCATCTGTATAAAACATAGTATAATGGGAATAGCAATTGACAATATCCCGAAAGCATCACGAAATTACTTGCGGAAAACACTGATACATCCGGAATAGCGCCGGTAATGAAGTGTGTAATATATTTGGCTGGATTGTAGGGCGTTATATAGAACCGTGTATGGTAAAGGCTCAAGACTTTGAAGTAAATCTGACCTAAATGGTTGCAAGATTTCATATGCCAATACCAGAGCCGGCTTACGCGGACGTGCGAAGCGATTTTGCGCATAACACTCCACAAGCAGCTGTAATTTACTGATAATAGGTGACGCTGACAGCGATATTTTAGAAACCAGGTACTTACTTGCCAAAAAATCTATAATCAGATCGCTCGCCGCACCCAGGGAGAAAGAGTGCAGAAACATTCCAAATTACCGAGTGTTTACACTTCGAGTGGTGATAGAATGATCGAGTGTACACGAGAGTGTGAGTGCGAGTGCAGAGTGTTCATCATTTGGCAAAAAGCTTTAACGCATCGTTTATTAAACGTTCTGTGAAACACGTAATCTGAAACAGAACGTTAAAATTATAACGATTTTAGTGCTTTTCAGTCGGTCAACACAAATGTACCCAAAAGAGATGGGTTATGCCCTAATCCTGAAATAAATTACATGAGATTAATAAAACACTAGGATGACCAGTTTCGATCGTCAAGCGATCATCATCAGATCCATTACACTTAGGCTATAAAATCTATGTTTGAAATTCATTCGTGTTGACCGATTGCAAAGCATTAAACTCTTGTTTACTTTTGGATCACCTTCCATTTCAATTGTAAAATCTTAGGTGGGCTCCTAGGGGGTCCTTCCCGTTATTCTTTCTGGTGCTCCTGGGTGTGGTTTTCGGTTTTTTGGTCACCCATATAAATATACGGATAGATCTTGTTTCCCTGATTTCTCATATTTGGCGTGTGCGATAATTACATAAATTTAGACATCAGTGCTAAAGATCAGCTTCGATAGTGAAGAGGATAATGTGGACATCAGTTGCAATGTGATAAACGAAGTTCAAGAGATTAGTGGTTTTGAACATATGGACCAATTTGCTGCGGCATTTTACTGCGATGGCTACTGTAGACTATTCCCATGCCGGATGTTATTGGGCGAAGAAGCTTCTGTGTCCAGCAACGCAACACACACAACAACAAACAACAACAATCTTGTTTACTAAGGCAACACTGAAAATATGGCTTCAAACACCCAATGTTATAACGATTTGTCAATTAACTTTTTCTTAAGCCGAATTTATCGCAAGATTGTTGGAACCGGCACATAGAGAAGTTTCCTTAAACCTGCACACTCCCAACACACATTTTAGTAACCCCGCATTTGTAATTGAGCCATAGACTCAACGGTGCCCAGATAGCAACGAGAAGAAAGACAGAAGAAGAAGTTGAAGAAAATTCAGGATAGTTATTTTTTATGTTCCTTCTTATTCCATGACCTGTTTGTTGTTTATTTTATTGTTGTTTGTTATATTTAATGGTCCTTGTTTACAACAGTGAATATTGCCCACGTGGGAAACTGGAGGTACAGTGGTGGTTGTAACTAGTAGTTATAGGTGTGTGTGTGAGTGGAGGTATCTTAATTAGTGGATAAAGCTTAAGTAGTAGAAGGACGTGTGCTGAAAGTGGCGGTGGAGGGAGTAATAGGCAGGCCTAACCTGATGATTTCTTACACTTGGAAGTGGTGTCAGAGAGAATTGTTGCAACAGACATGATGCTAATTCTAGGATGCAGGTAAAAAAAAAAAAAAATCTAATCTCAACTTTTTAGTAAAGACAATTGACTCTTTCCTTAAGAATGGTAGGTACGTTAAACACTTCGATTATACATCTACTGTATGAGCTAAAAATACGTTGTTTTATGGAAAGTTTGTAACCAAAAACTGGGAGAAACTATCTCAGAAGGGACGGCAGGATTTGGACTAAGTCTGTAGCTTTGATAATGCACATGCACTAGGAAGTGGGATGAGAAGATACCAACAAAACCCGCAGTTTTTAAAAGGGACGTACAACCAATAACATTATTATGATTATTATTATTGTTAAGATACCAACGCACATCAATTTTCTGTGGAGAACAGAAAGATTTATGTTGCGAGAGTGGAATATACAAGAGGAAATGCGGTGTCAGTTAACATCAAATCGGGAAAATTTTCTATAGGAATAGGTAATGTGACTTAGATACAGGAGTTGAACATAAGTTCTGCACGACGTATCACTCTTTTTCCTTTTCGCTTTCATTTCGACAATTTATCATTTTCATACCTTATTTCATCTTTTGTGGGGACATTATGAATTGTAACCACTAACCTTGGTCACTTCTGCACCGACTGCACCGGATATATGTGCTAAATCACATAAATATGTGTTTTTTTTGTAACAACTGCAGCCATGTTCGACAGCATATTTAGTATATGGAACTGCTGCAGCTCACAACGAGGTGCACACATTGACGTTACATAATACACCAGACGACTCGCATAACGTTGTAATTACGTGAAAAAAGAAATAATTGGCCTTTTGTGTATTATTTGTATTTGTAAATAATGCTTGTACGAGGCAATGGTGTCAACTTCACTTAACCGCAATCCCCTGTAGCGAGGTTTGGTGACTGTCTGGATGAAAAATACTGATGAACTAAAATGGGTGTCTGGACTAAATCTTTGGTCGCTACTTGGTTGGACGACTGTCTGTACAAAATCATTGGTCCCTACTTGGTTCGACAAAAATTACTGATTGCTCTACAAGCAAGGGGATCTGGGGTGTAAGCCCCAGGTTTGGTTTGTTTTGTATGTAGAACAGAGTAGTTCTGGATGAAAATTATTATTGAAAGAACACGAATTATTACAGTGGGGAAAAAAGAATAACAAAAACACACACATTCATTGTGGTCATTGTAAAAACGCGGATTGAAATTGCTCATTGTAATGAGATAGCTTGCACAATCCATTGAGAACTGGTTCATACTCAGCGCACTGTCAAGTTAACTCGGTGCTATTTTGTTTCCGGGAACAGCGCATATACAAAGTAGTACCGTAAGTGCGGGGTTGGCAATACAATACTAGTGCATATTTAATGGCGAAAATAGCAGACACAGCTAGTATTTCATCTACATAATTTGTGATCCCATTTGAGACTTGGAGTGGGTTATAGACAGCGGAGAAGTAAACATCCATTACTACATCATCTCCAGATTTTTTCGTGACCATTCAGAATAGGCCTACTACATGCATTTTGGTTAATTTTTGTACTTTAGAAAAGTTATGAGGGAGTGATAGGTCATGCAGCATTACCGAGTTGACAATTTATCATTATTGTTTGCCACTGGTTTTGCTGCTTAGTTCGAAAGTGGTGAACACGGAATAAGGCTTTACATACAAACACAAACCTAACCTGGGGCTTATGCCCCACACACACTTACTTGTTCCATGACGAATAGAATACGTAGTGTTATCACTGACCGAGTTCCAGCGTGCCCCGCTCTTGGCCAGCGCTAGCGGCGCAGACCCCCAACGTTACATAGTCATCTGTTCAAAAACGGAATACGCCGCGGCCTACATAAACCTCTTTAGGAAGGCCGCGGTTACGCTGATTACTACAAATTGTTTGTTTAGACTTATGAATAATACTGTCTAAAAGTCAATAATAATATTCTCAGTCCCCGTGTAGAAATATCTTTCAAAACCCTCCCTTATCGCGCATGGGTCTGACAGCTCCATGGTTTGTTTTAGCTTTAATATCAAGCCAACAGTTCAATTTATGATCTTACCGTCTTGGGACATCTTACACCATACCTTACTAACTTAAGCATTTTCCCGGAGTTGTGAAATGACGAGCCTAAAGAAAACTCCACACGTGTAACTTTTGTCATGTGGGATTGATAGCTCAAGGAAGCGCGCTCAATAATGTAACATTCTGTCAGTGAGTTGCAGGTGTGCTGTTACATCGGTAATTTGGTTTGGTACACTGCCTTAGTGAATACAGTATAACCCCTCAAATCCGAACTAATTGGGGCTGTAGCCTGTTCGGATTTCAATTTGTTCGGATTAGCCGAAAGATATCCATAACGTAATGACCAGTCCTCGTTACGGTATAGGACTGTAGCCTACATTGAGCGAGGCAGGCGAACATGAAATAGTGAGTCTGGTCCAAAGTCAACATGACGGCAATGTAGCTAATGACAGTGAGGAAGGAGAAACTTCGGCAGACAATGTGACTTATACTGAAGCTACATCTGCTGTTGACATCACATTGCGCTTCGTAGAACAACACGCAGCAGCCACGCCAAACGATGTCATCTTAATGCGACGCTGGCGCGCAATTGCCTCCGCGGGAAGGTTTTCGTCACTTCTACAATATTGAAGATAACTGATTTCAAGTGAAAGATAAGTGATATTTTGTGTGTTTCTATTGCTATTTCATTGTTTTAGCAAAGTGATTACCTACGGAATAATAATAACCAACGTTTCTGTTTCTCAATCCTGGATGTGATAAGTAGTCTATGTAGATACTTTTACACTATGCTAACTGTACTTGTTAATTTTTCAACTAATTATGTAAAATGCGGTCATAATGCAGAGTATATGATTGTTTTATGACTAAATAATCAAGTTTCTCTTTTTTGCGTGTATTTTTTCAAACATCAAATTGTCGCAAGATCCTCGTTCGGATTACCCGGGATTTCGGATTTCCGGGGTTCGGATATGAGGGGTTTCACTGTATCAGTAAAGAGATAACGCCTTACGAAAACTCAAGGCTGTAGATGAAGTGTCGCCCTTCTGGTGAAAGATAACTAATCGCTAGTTGATGATAATTTCAAAAAAAAAGAAAGGTGACTCTGATACTGGACACAGAGTTGAAACAAGATCCGGAGATTCTGATACTGACCATGATATTGATCAGGAGGACGGTATCGTAAGCGAAGAATTGGATGGCAGTTTATTATATTGGTAGGTAGGCCATTATTATATGTCCGCCTCATTCTTGACTATCACCATGGAGGCCCGAGTTCGATTCCCAGCTCTGCCAGTAAATTTATTCTGGTCTGCGGGCTGGAACGGAGTTTACTCAGCCTCATGAGGAAAAACTGTGATGTCTGTACTAGTGTGTGTATTTGTAATTGAGGTAAGATTTGGGTAGGAAGCGGCCGTGGCCTTCAGTTAGGTACAATCCCAGTATTTGCCTGGAGTAGAAGTGGGAAACTATAGAAAGCCACATCAGTTCACTAAGAAACAGTCCGTCTTTATAATTAAATCTTCCGAGAAATGCACCTCACATATTCTACTTTGGATCAACAATTGCTTATCTTTCAGCAGAATAAAACTTGTCCATTTCGCAAACAGATTTGTTTCTTTTGGCGACGTGCAAAAAGGTCTTACTCACCATGAGCTTTTCTTCCGTAACCCGATTTACATCCAGGAACGAAACAGTAGGCTACAACATTATCTCGAAGCAGTAGAAAATTTAGTTGTTTGTACACACAAGGCACTGCACAGCCTCTAACACAGACATTCATAAAATATTACAAAGAAACAAATTCCCTCGCATAATACGACTTTTCGCAAGCAGGCTATTACAGTACTAACCTCGTGGATTTCGCACAAAGAATTGGATGGCACTTTATTATATTGGTAGGTAGGCCATTATTATTATATGTCCGCCTCATTCTTGACTATCACCATGGAGGCCCGGGCCACACATTGACAGGGCCATGAACGACAATGCTAAGAGAGCGGAGTGATGCCATTGTTTATTTCTATTCGTCATGCTTGTACTACAAGCAGTCATTTTCATCCAGACAGTCGTCTAACCAGCTCTTGTTTCCATGGGGGCGTGGTGGCTCAGCGGTCTAGCTGTATGCCTCTCACCAAGGCGGTCCGGGTTCGATTCCCAGTCAATGCATGTGAGATTTTCGAAGTGAAATGCCATGTCCTGTGGTTCGGATTCCACGTAAAAAGGAGGTCCCGTGGCTCATAATCACAAGATTCACGGTCACGTAAAACTACAATCTTCCTTCCTTCCTTCTTGTTTCCATGAAGAGATGCACTACCAAACTATATCACAAGATTACTAGTTGAGGAGACCGGAACCTACTCTTGACACCCACAATTACATTAATACAGATAAGACACGATTTTCATACATTTCTAGGGGATGATACCAATTGAAATTGCCATCTATTATCACTAGTGCACTGGAAATATGTACTAAATTATGTAAATATTTGTGTTTGTTTCTTGTTCATTGAACGATAGCAGCCATGTTGCTCAAGCGGTGAGCATTCATCAACTGTTATATCTGGGTGGAGACATTGACGAGGCATGACAACACATTCACGTCACGGTAGTGTTGCCAACATGTAAGATACAAAATACACCACCACATGAGGTCTTGCGAGACCAAACCCATTGGTTTAGAAAAAGATTAATGCGTGACTATATTCACTGTGCGTGACAAAAGTGGGGGCCAAGTTTATTTGTACATAATAAGTGGCAGGCCGCAAGTTACCTTTCCACATAGGCACTTGCCAAACCCTACCGCTAAAGCTAATTTTACTATTATCTGAATAACCTATTTTACCAGCAGACAAAAAAAGTGTTACAATGCCATTTTTGTGTCCTCTAAATGGTTTAAATCCATTTTTGAAGTTCTTTGTCAAATTGCTTTGTTAAGTTATCAAATTATTGATTTTCACTCAACTTACTCCTAATTTGAAAAGGTTTAGGGGTATATAAAATAAAATAATACTATCACAAGGTTGTGAAATTGTTATTTTTACAAAAAAAAAAAAAAGAATTCTTAACATCAAAGTAGGCTATATAAAAAATGAAAATCAATATATCGTCAAACTGACCATCAATTCAAGTAGTAGCCTAATGCTCCTAATGTGATGCTTGGCATTGTTTATTTTTCAATAGTCTGTCAATATCAGGTTCGATGTTAGAGATGGCAATGCCCAAGTTTTCCTCCAATAGTGTATCACTTAAACGGGAACGACACTTTGACTTTCTTTGTTTCATCAAAGAAAACGATTGCTCGCATAAATAGGTACTTCCAAACAACGTTGCCGTTTTTAAAGCATGGTCTTGGAGCAATTTTATTTCTTTCGGTAAGTTTAGTTAATTTTTGTAAAATTCTAGGACAGAAACTTCATAGATTTTTTTTAACTCATTGTTTACACTGAAAATCAATTAATTCCATCTGGAAATCTAGTGGCACTGACACAACGTCAGTAGTGAATGGTAGAGAAAACATATAAAACAAAACCTCAAATTTTCTTACATCTTCAAATCTTCTTTTAAACTCATTGTGAAGGTCCAGTACAAGAGATGCATATTTAGCCACATTTACTTGGAATTCAGAACTTTCAACAAAACTTTTCATTGTTGGAAAATTTGTTAGTAGTCCATTGCTTAGTTGTAACTGCCATAAACTGAGTTTAACCTCAAATGATTTTAATATGTAAAACATGTTGTTTATCATATTGTTTTTACGTTGAAGCTTAATGTTTAATTCATTGAGATGTTGGGTCATATCAACTAATAAACATAAATCACTCACCCATTTGCTGTTCTCAAAATGTGCTGCTAGTTGAGACTCGTTACGACTGTGGAAAAACATTATGATTTCTTGATGCAAGTCATACACTCGTTTCAGCATTTTACCAGCACTAAGCCAACGGACTTGTGTAAAATAAATAACATCATCATATTGGAATTCTATGTCTGATAAGAATGATTAAGAGCTTCGGTACAAAGGAAATTGACCACTTTTATCACAACCTTCATCACATGCTCCAATACTTATGCTTTTAGCACACAGATTCTCTTGGTGTAAAATACAGTGAATAGTAATTAGATCACTGCACTCTTTAGCAGCCCCTTGTTTACTTCCAACCATGGCAGGTGTACCATCAGTTGATATGCCATGTAAGTTAGTTTTTCCATATTTAAATTAAACTTCTCTAAAATATTTTTCACTTCGCGATAAATATCACATCCTTTAGTTGTGTCTTTCATAGGAACCAATGCCAGTAATTCTTCTGTAATATGAAAATTCTCATCAACACTACCCACAAAAATACAAAGCTGGGCGGTATCAGTCACATCTGTGCTTTCATCGATTGCCAGTGAGAAGTACTTGAAATCCAATATTTTTTCTTGTAGTGCTTGCTCAATGTCCGCTGCCATTTCTTCCGCCCTCCTGGAAACTTTCATTCGATTAAGGCTAATTTTTGATATAATACTTTTCTTCTCTGGGAATGCCACATTTGCCACTTCTTCCAAGCATTCCTTAACTAGCTCGCCATCTTGAAACGGCTTCATTCGTTTTACCAAAATCTTTGATACAATAAAACTTGCTTTTTCCGCAATTTGGGATTCATCGTAAACCTTATGAAAAAGATTTTGTTGAATTTTTAATTTACTTTGCAGTTCTTTTACTTTCTCTTTTCGCATATTACCAGAAAATTAGTTGTATTTTGAAGCATGTTTTGTCTCATAATGCCTTCTTACATTGTACTCCTTCATAACATCAACTGTTTCCTTTCAAATTAGACACGTTGCTTTGCTGTAGTATTCAATAAAAAATTATCTCTCACTCCAGGTCTCTTAACACTCGACACTCGTCCGTCACTTTACGCTTTTTTAGAGACATGATACTGATATTATAATAATAATGTTGAAACCCGGTAAACTGCACACAAACGTTAACTCTGCCACGACAACAATGATACTGCCCAGTGCACAACATGGCGTCCAGTCAGAAATAACAAACCTATAAATGGCCTCGCGCTATACCACTTGAAGGTAAGACAGCGCCCTCATCCTCCCCTGCTGCACAACGACGAGTCACGTGCTCACATCGACTTGTATTGCAAGAGTGACTCCACAGTCAGTCTGAACCTTGCAGTCTGGTTATGCAAAACTTAAAATCTGTCCAATATTTGTTTACTTTTTAATTTATTTTTAACGAAACATTTTTATGATTTTCTTATTTCAACTAGGGCCTACAATAATGGGAAAAATCTCCTCATTCACAATATATATATTCACGTTTTCAATAGTATAAAATATTTATCCGCAGGCAGCATAAACTGACTTTGGAGCCGCAAGCGGGCTGCGGGTTGTGCACCCCTGGTCTAGAGAATGATTATGCATTCCTTTGTTTTACAAAACCGCCTATAAAATTAGTACCGTATGGGTGGGGTTTCGTTGGGGTTGGCAGTACTGTACTCGTTCATAATTCACGTGGATAATGTCTGACACAGCTGGAAGTTTACTATATACTGTAAGTTGTGATATAAATTGGGAAGGAGGGTGGGTTATAAATAGACAGCAGAGGGGTGTACTACATCCTTGCCACATCTATTTTGAATCATTATAGAAGGTATTTGTGGCCAATATCAGTAGTTTAGTCAATTTTTCCGTTGTTTCACGTCTCCTCAACTGTTACCATCAGAAGCCTGTAAAATACTCAACTGTGCATGCGCCGTAGATGCAAAATTTAGCTCTTGACAGACTGCACCACTGACCGTCTGGACAAACATTACTGATGTACTAAAGTTTAAATAGTTTTAATTGCACCCAAATGGGCAGTTAAGGAGTGATACAGATTTCCGCATAACTTTTCAGTGATCTTGTCCTCTTAACACAAACTTCAAAATGATAAATTCCACACTACTGACCACATAGTTCACATACACAATCTTCGTTGGGGTGATGCCATCTTTTCCCTGTGCATAGCTTACTATGGAAACTAATGTTTAGTGATGTACTCAAGTTGGGTGAGACAAAGCCATTGGGGAAAAACTTTCTCTTATGGGACGGCAGGATTTAGACTAAATCCATATCTTTGACAATGTGCACGTGCGAGGAAGTTACTCTCTCTAGCAGATGGGATGAGAAGACACCAATGCAAAACAATTTTCTGTGGAGAACTGAGATATTTGTGTTGCGAGAGCGGAATATACGAGAGGGAATACTGTGTCAGCTACCATCAAAATCCGTAAAATTTTCTCTAGTAATAGGTAACTTGACTAAGATATAAGAGTTGAATATTTTATCGCTAAAGGGTGTTGTTGCATTTTTGATCTTTTTTTTTTGGCGCTCATTTTTCCGCTTATTTCGAAAGTGGTGAACGCAGAATACGGCTTAAATACAAACACAAACCTGACAAGCAGTAATTTTTGTCCAGTCAGTCAGTTGTGCAATCTGTCAAGAGCTATGAGATATTGTTGGTATTCTCTAAAATTTTGCATCTGTGTCACATGCACAACTGGGTATTTTATGGACTTGTAATATAGTTTGGTTGTGCGCCACTTAATGGAAAGTACAGCCGCCATTGGTTGCTTCTTGGTTAGATGACAGTCTTGATGTAACCATTGGTCTCTACTCGGTTAGAAGACTGTCTGGATGAAACCATTGGCCGGTACTGGGTTAGATGACTATCTGGACGAAAATGACTGCTTGTACTACAAGCAAGGGGGCCTTTGGCGTGAGCCCCAGTTTGTGTCTGTGTTTGTATGTTAAGCCTTCTTCTGCATTCACCAGTTTCGAACTAAACAGCAAAACCAGCGCCAAAATATAATGTTTAAATTTTCAACTCCTGTATCTTAGTCGCATTACCTGTTACTAAAGAAATATTTCCATATTTTTATGGCGGCTGACACCATATTCCCTCTCATATATTCCGCTCTCGGAACATAAATATCCTAGCTCTCCACAGAAAATTGTTTTGCGTTGGTGTCTTCTCATCCCATCTATTAGAGAGTGTAACTTTCTAGCGCATGTGCATTGTCAAAGCTATGGATTTTGGTCTAAATCCTGCCATCCCGTCTCCAGACTTGCTGCAGCTCCAAATTGAGGTCATGGTGAGTGACTTAACGAGCACAGCTATGACGCGGGGTCTCGTATCTTATCTGGTCTAGTGTTCGCTGTTAGTAAGATATCGAGACAAATCACTATTGATGTGAAGAATAGAACCGGTGTGTTCCTATCTTCTCCTTCGTTGAAGAATAATATGTTATGTGTAAATAAATCCGATTTGTTTTAGTAATTGTTAACAATATATCATCAGAACTAACGGTGGCTGAAATTTATTTAACCTATCACCACTGTGCAATAACACAAGATATGTTTTCAGTTACTGAGTGAAGTGCGCAATAAAAAGACAACAAGAAGAATCGTGTTCATAGGAGGAACTATGCAAAAGTAGATATCTTCATGACTTCCGCAAGGTTTAAAGGGAAAGACGCCGTAAAAGACATGTAAGTTTTAATTATAGAGTGCATAATTGTATTCTAAAGTACTGTTCTGCTTGAGGAGATAAATTTCTATGTGGAATGCTTCTTTCAGGGCCCGAGATCGCCGAGATTCGAAAAGTGACTCCGAATCGGGGGTTTCGGATAAAGAGAATAAGAAAGATAGAGGACGAGATAAAAAGAAGAAAAGTGAATCGTCTTCTAGTGGGAGTGGTTCGAGCAGCCGCAGGTGTGTTTCGGTGTTGTTTTTGTGTACCGTAGGCTACATCATTTTGTTCGTTATCTTAAGTCTTCCGTATGTAGTTCGTATGGCTTTGAAGCCCATCATTGACTTATCTATAATCTTATCCTCTTTTTCCATATTTTATCAAAGTGTGCCCAGTTATTTAGTGAATTGAATTTTACTAGTGGCTTGGAAACTGATGAGAAAGTAGTGGAGAGCTATACAGATTATCAAAAGTACTGTACTTGCTGCAGGATATTAATTAATAGGATCCTATTTCTATTTGTTGTGCAATACTATGCTTTGTGTGAATTATTGCCAATGTGACCCTGCAAATGTGTACTGTACTTTAACTCTTCAATTTTTGTCAAAGAGTTTCTCAAGTTGTTCCCTGTGGTTGGATTTTTGGTTATTCTTTGGGACATGGTTGTTGTCACGTGCTAATTGCCTCACCTCCCATCAGCTTCCTGGTCTCCTTTTCAAATCATTACTAAATAAGTAAATATGGATCCAACACTACTAGCAAATATAATTAATTTTGTGTCAATGTTGTTTTGTTGTTGTTTGAGTCTTCAGTCTTTTGACTGGTTTGATGCAGCGCTCCATGTTTCCCTGTCCTCGGCTAATCTGTTCACCTCTACATAGCTACCACACCCTACATCCGAGGCAATCTGTTTAATATATTCTAACCTTGGTCTACCCCTACAGTTCTTGTCCTCAACCCTTCCTTCCATAACTAAGCTTGGTATTCCTGGGTGTCTTAGTATGTGTCCTACCAACGTATCTCTTCTCTTCATTAGCAGTCGCCAGAAACATCTCTCCTCTCCCACTCGTCTAAATACCTCTTCGTTTGTAACCCTATCCACCCATCTGATCTTCAACATTCTCCTGTAACACCACATTTCAAACGCCTCAATTGTCCTTTTTTCTGCTGCACCAATAGTCCAAGTTTCACTTCCATAGAGTGCCACGCTCCAGACAAAGGCTTTCAAAAATGACTTCCTAATAGGCTGCCTAAATCTATATTCGATGTCAACAGTTTTTTTTTTGTAGAAACGCTTTCCTTGCCTGAGCCAACCTTCTTTTTATATTCTCTTTGCTTCGTCCATCACTGGTTATTTTGCTTCCTAAGTAACAGAAGTCTCCTAGTTACTTTAGCTTTTCACTTGCCAATTTGATGTCCATAGAGGTTTCTGATTGACTTCGGCTGCATTCCAATATTTTTATTTTATATTTATTAATTTTCATCATGAATTCTTTCTTCAAGACGGGAGACCATACCATTCAAAAACTCATTGAAACCCTCAGGCGTGTCGGCCAAAATGAACATGTCATCAGCAAATCTCAGAGTTGAAATTCTTTCTCTTTGAATCTTCAATCCCACTTTAAATGTTTCTCCAATTTCCTTCATTGCTTGTTCAATGTAAAGATTGAAAAGGATGGGTGATAAGTTGCAGCCTTGCCTTACACCTTTCTGAATAACAGCTTCTCTCTCATGTCCTTCAGCTCGAATGACTGCTGTTTGGTTTCTGTATACTAGGTAGATTGTGGATCACCCTCCTATCCCTGTACTTTATTCCAATCGTTTTCAAAATGTCAAACAATTCAGCCCAATAAACGTTATCAAAAGCCTTTTCTAAGTCTACTAATGCCATGAACGTTCTCTTATCTTTCCTTATTCTACCTTCCAAAATCAGTCTAAGACTTAGTATACCTTCCCTTGTTCCTAAATTTCTCATGAAACCAAACTGGTCTTCACCCAACTCCGTTTCTGTCTTTCCATCCTCTTATAAATTAATCTAGACAGGATTTTTGAAGCATGAGTAATCAAGCTGATTGTATGGTAATTTTCGCATCTGTCAGCTCCCTCTTTCTTAGGTATAGGGATGATAACATTCTTCTTGAAATCAGGGGGTACCTCACCTGTCTCATAAATCCTACACACCAAGTGAAATAACCTGATCAGACCTTCACCACCTATGCAGCGTAGCAGGTCAACCAGTATATCATCTATGCCTGGTGCTCTGTTCCTCCTTAAGTCTTCCAATGCTCTGTCAAATTCTGATCTCAATATTAAATCTCCTTTCGCATCCTCATCAATTTCTATGTATCGATGTATACTACTAAATTATGGCGTAGCTCTCTTCAGAACAGAGCTGTTAGGGCGGATTGCTTCCATGCTGGATTAATATGAAGAGAGCTTTGCTATTTGAGGAGATTTTCATGATGATGTGATGGTCATCACTCTGTGCGGGTCTACATTGAAACTACACTAGACCTAATTATCAGGGTGATTACTGTTGGTTGATCTGAGGTTCACCAATATCAACTTAAAGGGACATGTTAGGTTGTGATTCATTGAAAATTAGGTAACAGTGAAGGAGACAAGAACCCACGAAAAAAGTTTCTTAACTACTGAAATTAGCCACAAATACTTTGTGTAATGATTCAAAATAGATCTGGAAATGATGTAGTTCACTCCTCCGCTGTCTGTAACCCACCCACCTTCCCTTTTTATACCACGACTTATATTGTAAAATTCAAGCTGTGTCGGCCATTATCCGCGTGAATTATGCACAAGTACAGTATTGCCAACCCCGCGCATAATCTTTCTCTAGACCAATGGGTTTTGCCTAGACCAATACGTGGGGGTACCTCACCTGTCTCATAAATCCTACACACCAAGTGAAATAACCTGATCAGACCTTCACCACCGATGCAGCGTAGCAGGCCAATCAGTTTATCACCCGATTTTTGTCACGCATAATCCTTCTCTAGACCAATGGGTTTTGCATTGACCATGGAAATAGTCACGCATATGACCAACCTCATGTGGTGGTGTATTTTATATCTTACATGTTGGCAACACTACCGTGACATCAATGTGACTTCATGTCTCTTCAATGTGTCCGTCTAGATAACAGTTGAACGTACCACATGCGCTTGAAGATCATGGCTGCCGTCATTCAATGAGCAACAAACAAAGGCACATATTTCCAGTGCACTAGTCATAATGGATGGCAATTTCCATTGGTATTGTCCCCTAGAAAGATATGAAAATCATGTATTATCCATATTAACGAAGTTGTGCGTGTCAAAAGCAGGTTCTCATCTCCTTCATTGTTAATGAAAATTGCTGCTCGTTTTGTGATCTTGACAACTCAAGAACATGCATTTTTTAAAATCTGTATGGTAAAATACAGTTGAGCTCATCTGTCATGAATCAATGGTCTGTCACTAACAGCTTCTAACCCATTACAGACCGATGGTAACATCACTGACCAATAATTTCTCACTCGCTAGAATCTAACCATCACTGTCCAATGGTAAGAATTTTGTATAGAATTGTAGTGCTACATTCACAAGGGACGTAAGAAATAACCCCTGGTACTACAGCCCATGAAGGACCTAGGCTTACCAAGCGACTGCTGCTCAGGCATTTGGCCTGCAGATAGTGGGGTGACGCATGGTCAGCGCATCGGGTCTCCTCGGCTGTTAATCTTGGTTTTGGTGACCGGGGTGCTGACTCACTGTCAGGCAGCTACTCAAATTGTCCTCATGAGGCTGAGTGCACCCCGTTCCTCACAAGAGACGTAGGTGTCCCAATTAGAGCTTGTTGATTGTGACAAGGTATCACAAAGGAGGCATCCTGAGTCGGAGGTTATGTATGGGAATGACCAGTTCTTTTCTTCTCTCCCTCTTGCGGTTGCATCTGGCAAGTTCCCATTTGGCATCGCAAGCTGGGGGACCATGTTCTAGACCAGGGTCGCCAAACTTTTAAGCGACTGAGCTACCTTACAGCTCATAAACCTTACCGTGAGCTACCCAACAAAGTAGGAAAATAATACATGTTTTTGTTTAAATCACACAGTTGTTAATTATCTCTAAAAATATACATTTCTAGTTTATATTAAATATCTAATCAAGTAATTAAAATGCAATTTCTAACATTGCAATTAATAGCATAAGAATTTATATAACAAAATATTTGCATTAGAAAAACATTGTTTAATGTGAGGGGTGGCACTCTTTTTTGTCATCAACAATATTTTTAATGTTAGGGTCATATGTTGTAGCAGCCATTCGAATGCAGTTGTCCAAATGTTCATCAGTCAACCGGTTCCTGTTCTTGTTTTTAATGAATTTCATACTGGAAAATGAAATCTCACACAGATATGTTGCGCTGATCATTGCCTTCACTCGTAAACCAACCTGAACCAAAATTGGATATTTTTGCATAGGAAAATGGAAATGGAAATGTTTTTGAAGTCTTGAAAGCATTGATTAAATTGATTTTTCAAGTCTGAAAGAGCTGCAATATGTTCTTTGTTGTTGTAAGAGGGCTGTGAAGGGCTTTTCTTGTCAAGGATCTGCTTCAAACAGGCGAAGTGTTTGTATTCGGCTTGGGTAAGATTATTTCCCCACTGCTCCAGCTTTTTTGTGAATGAGACCACATTTGAAATGGTTCTTTGCCTTGTAGCTGCAAGTTAAGGGTACTTAGCTTTTCGGTTATGTCTACAAGAAATGCAAAATCGTGCAGCCAAACCGGATCTTCTATCTCAGGTAATGATTCACCTCGTTCTTTCAAAAATTCCCCCAAGGCAGGAAGTAACTCAGTGAAACATTGCAAATCCCTGCCTCTGCTAAGCCAATGAACTTAAGTATGAAGCAGTAGATCACAATACTGGCATTCTAGCTCTTCAGTCAGAGTCCTGAACATACGTCTTTAAAGTGCATGAGCTTCCACTTTATTTACTACTTTTACGACTGTTTTCATAACATCGCTCATACATAAAGACTTACCACATAATGAGTACTGGTGTACTATTCAATGGTGAGACAGAAACTTTGGAAACCTGTTATCTTTACGACACAAGGCAATGAATCCCTTGCCGCTACCTACCATTGCAGGAGCTCCATCGGTTGCCAAGCCCACCAACTTTTGTACAGCAAAATTTTCAGAGTCTATGAGATTTTTAAAAGCTGAATATATGTCCTTCCCATAGTATGTCCTTGAAGTGGTAAAACTTTTACCAACTCTTCTTTTACTTGGACATCATCAAAAAACATTTTTATGAAAATGGCCAACTGAACTGTATCAACTAAGTTATATCGGTTGATTCGTCAAGTTGCAGGGAAAAATAACTGCAGCAGTCTAAGTCAGTTTCAAGTTGTGAAACTACATCAGAACTCCTTGATTCAACTCTTCCCATAATTGTATTTGATGACAGTTGAACAGATTGAATAGCAGACATTAACTCACCTTTGTTTTTAAAATTGCTAACAATGTATCTGCAGCTTCTATGCCTCTTTGATTAATTTACCATCTTCGTAAGGTTTTTTATTTTGAGCAATAATTTTGGAAACACGAAAAGATGCCTCAGTTGCTGCTTAGTTGCTGTTTCTTATAAAGGGAGATTGTTGAGCTTGTAATTGAGATTTCAGTTGTATTACCTTCTCTTTCCTTAAGGAAGAATTCGGAGGAAAATACTTTTCAATACTGGAGTGAACGGTTTTGTAATGACGTTCGACGTTTGCTTTCTTCCCAACTGCTACACTTGCATTACAAAGTAAGCACACACATTTGTCTTTTACAGGGTAGAAAGTAATCAGTTTCCCATTCAACATGAAAATGATCAGTCTTTGTTTTCTCGCCGTTATGACAAAAGTCCGTAGTATGCATAAAACACAAGAGAAACAAAATAACCAGCACTCACGATCACACGCCAGACACTGACTAACAGACGCGCGGGACGCGTGGTGGGAATGAGGGGGATGAGTAGTGCAGCTTAGCGAACCCAAGCGCTGCGTCTGAAATTTCCCCGCGAGCTACCAAAAATTTCCCTGAGAGCTACCAGTAGCTCGCGAGCTATGGTTTGGCGACCACTGTTTTAGACCATAACAATACTTTAAAATTAATAATGTCGTTAGTTAAGTGTGATATTATTTGTGTTTCTTGAGAGCAGTTAGCCTCAATAACCTGGCAGAGTAAATGGAATCATAGAAAATTAGTAATTAATGAAAATTGGCACTTTATATCAGACAAATACTCAAAGCCTACCCTATTACCTTGCACTATATATTGTATCTTGGTACTAGCTTATACACAAACAATATAAATAAAATTACAAACTATCATTGACAATACGTTCTCGCCATGAAAGTAATAAACCCTGTGGTCAAGAAATCGCGGAAAAGCAAAGAGCCCAAACAATAAAGCTTATCATCCATACATCATTGATGACGTTATGACATATTTTGACCCCGTAGCCTATAAAGCTGGGATCACACTCCATCTGTTCCGTTCAGTTGACCTTGGGTGACTTGCTGACAATGCAACCTACAATAATGCCCAGCCGCACACTGCATCAGTTCCGCACCCTTCAGCCCATTCCCCCCACCATCCGTTCAGCCAAGCCTGCCCTCACAAGCAAAGTTGACAGAAGACGGAAGGCAGATTTCGATTGTACTGTACTGCTTTTATACATTTGTTTAGTGCAATGATTGTGATCAATGAGGAACTGCTGATTGAAGTTGAAAAAACACATCCTATTCTTTAGGATATGTACGGGTGATAAAGTCAATTATCACGATCTGACAAGGAATGTGTGGGAAATGGTCGTTAACTGTTTGTTATTTACTTTACTTTGTTTGTTGTTGCTTATTTTAGAGGCTTCGAAATCTCGGTCATATAGCCCCGTGTATTTTTGCATGTTGGTGGAATTTGTGTTATAACCTGTGTTATTGTGATGGCTGTACTAGTGCATGTATTTGTAAATTGGGGTTAGGATTGGGATGGAGGCGGCCGTGGTCTTGTGTTAGGGACCATCCCAGCATTTGCCTGGAATAGAAGTGGGGGAAACCACGGAAAACCTTTTTGAGGATGGCTGAGGTGGGAATCGAACCCTCCTCAGTTTTGCCTCACGAGGCTGAATGTACCCCGTTCCCCACCAGGAATCGAACCCGGACTTCCGACAGCCAAGAACGCTAGTCGCTACACGACGAGGGCGTCTCCTTTACTTTAATTACTTTCATAAAAGGGCAAATACGTGTTTCTAAGGGTTGCATACTATTGTGATAAATAGTAATAATGATAAATGAATATTACAGATGACAACAACTTTTATTAACTTAGAGAAAACACTTAAAAACACATTAATCCTATCCTCAATTTACAAATACTCGCTCTAGTACAGCCATCACTTTAACACAGGTTATCACACAAAATTACACAAACACACACCCAAATACACGCGGCTATATGACCACCATGTCGCAGCCGTCAAATAAGCAACAACATAACACAAAGTAATAAACATACAGTTCGTCTTAATTTATGTGAATCTAACAATTTTAGCTATGAATTACGGTATGCCTGAGATATCAGTTAGAAAGTCTGGAAAGAGAAGGTTATATTCACTGCACTGTTTCCTTCTTAAATTTATGTCAAGAATCCAAAATATTATTTATTTTTTCTCGGCTACTTCACAGGCTAAAGCTATAGCTATAATTTCCCCCTCATCATCGGAAGAATATGAACTCTACATAACTATTCTCAAAGTGCTGTTTCAAGACGGAGACTGAGGCAATGTGTGGCTGGCGAACTGATGCGAACGGATACGAGAGAAACCGTAGCGAACGGAACGGAGGCAGTGTGCTCTAGAGCCGGACAAAAAGCTCTTGAGTTGGACGAGAATTAATAACGGAAATGCTGGTTCCGGAACTGGTATTACCAGTAATGTGGGCTCGATAACGATAATTCTCAACATTCTTGCTCATTTTCGCTTGGGCAATATGGCGCTGCCTGAAGGCACTGACGCTTGTTGTGTAAGGATTCAATGGAAATTGTTCATTCCGTTGACTGGAGTCTACGAATTGGATGAATCTACCCAACTTAAAGGGTATCATATTAACAGACCATCTTCCTAATAACATATCGATGGAGATTTTGATCGTCAGTCGATATTATTTGGTCATTAAATTTCAGTAAAATAAAATTCTATTTAACATGTAATGCCACATTTAAGCACTATGCAACTTTCTCGTAATCGAACCTGAAAATTCATGCCCTCGTTATATTACTAGTGCCCCTCTGATGCAGGTGTGCTCTGTCGTATCATTTTTCTAGTAAGATACTGGTATAGCGGTCGACACAAACAATAAAACATAACTAAAACAAATTTTAAATTACTTCCCCTACCAAGTATCGAACCCCACTCCTTTCATTCATGAGTCCAATGCGCAACCATTCAGCCATGGAGACTCTTACACTCGGGGAGAAAATATCACAAACATACAGACTGAGAACTTTTGCGTTGGATACTTGACTCTCTTTATCTAAAATACTCCTACCAGTTCGAATAATATTCTCTAGTCGTCGGGCATACGGTAAAATAATGGTCACATTCATGAATAAGGTTGATTATTTCTTAAGTTATGATAGCTTTGAAGTATGCTTGAGCCACCGTCATTTCAATCGCATCCCTAGGCACGTTCTCACACGTTGCATGCCGTTGCATTATGGGTAGCGACAAACATTACCTTGTGAACAGAAGAGAATAGCAAATATCGAACGAGACTGTGGAGTATCGGACCAAGTGACATTTCCGCGGTAATGAGGAGTTCTCAGTGGACTGCCGTCATACTCTTGTCACTCAAACTGTCTTATCTTTGGCATTAATAGACTAATCAGTGAGGTATTTGTACTGGCATGATTACTATACTGCATGCCACAAACTGGGATTGCTTTCAGGCACAAAATCAGAGCTTATAGTAGTTGAAATTAGCTGAAACTTTTTAAGTGAAATACTTTGCAAGAGTATTTTCAGCATCATAGTCAATTTTTGGACAATAGTTGCCTCGAAGAACGAGGAGTTACAAGGCGGATAATAAGGTTGAAAGTATTCTTTAAAGCAAATTCCTAGTCAGTAGGGCTAATAGTTCGTGAGCCATACATGTGAGACTTTCTTTTGGTACTTCTCTGCAACGCCGATATTTGAGTTTTTTTAAACTCTTGGGACTACTCGTTATAAAAAAGTTTACGTAAGGAATACAAAAAGTACTAAAAGAAAATATGAACTACTCTCAACTGCGAGTGGCAAGTATCATTATATAGGTCGTTGATCATTTCAAAATACAGGGTGTATCTTAATTATAACGACAAAAAAATCAGGGACGCTCTGCGTGTTATGTAAAATATGATGCCACAATCGGATTGGCGGGGAAAATTTTCCCTTTGAGGAAATGAGGTTACTTTGTTACTTCCGGGCGCGCGATTCGAATCTACGAATTCGCCGTATTTGCTGACCCAGAGAGCAAGCCTCTGGCCATTGCTGTGCTTCAAGCAAGTAACGGAGCGTGATAGAAGGAGACAGAGATATGCTGGCGGGTATGCGCAGGTTTCCTCGTTCGCCTCGGCTTGCACTCTGGCTCAGCAAATACGGCGAGCCCGTCAATTTGAATCGCACGCCCGGAAGTAACAAAGTAACCCCATTTGCTCGAAGGGAAAAATTTTCTCCGCCAATCTGATTGAGGTTTCGTCTTTTACATAACACGCAGAGCGTCCCTGATATTTTTGTCGGTATAATTAAGATACACCCTGTATATCTATATGGGCTTCACACTGTGGATACAAAGCAGAATTTGATTTCCTATATAACAATAACAACAAAAGCCCTATAATAATAATAATTATTATTATTATTAATAATAATGATAATAATAATTTTATGGGGCAGGCTTAGATTCAGATCGTTGGTGAATAAACACCATTTTTCTGCAAACCCCCGGATGAGAGCCACCACTGCATAGACAGCAGAAAGGAAGAAAAATCATAGTGAGATAATGAAGAGATTATGGGAAGAGAAGAAAGCTAATTGAAATTCATCTGTGATATAGGTCCAATTGCACTCCTTAGTTGAATAATAATAGTAATAAAGATAAGAATGATGATAGTAATAATAATCAATATAATAATAATCAGGGTGAAGGAAAACGATTTGAAGGTTGAAATTGATTGTAAACGATGTGATGAAAAATGATGTAGAGTATTTTGCCTATAGTTTCTGAATTCCTAAATTAATTTTCATTTCATCGTTTAGCCTATTTATAATTGAAGGGGTGTAGAGTATTTTGCCTAAAGTTTCTGAATTCCTAAATTAATTTTAATTTTCATTTCATCATTTAGCCTATTTATAATTGAAGGGGTGTAGGGTATTTTGCCTAAAGTTTCTGATTCCTAAATTTATTTTCATTTCATAGTTTAGCCTTTTTGTAATTGAACGGGTTGGGTACAATAGCCGCAGTGACAACACAAGCTATTTATATGATATAAACAAAGCATTTAACTGATGGTGCACCCATGAGGAAATAATTAATAATGATACACCTTTAATTTGTGAAAACTCTTCCCTCATGTAATCGACCATCCTACTTCACCGTGCGAATATGGCCAGGAATTTAATCTGTTTATATTGGTCTGGAGTAGACGATCACAATTTCAAAATGAATTCCACTTTATTTTGTTTATACTGTACTAGCATTACTCATCACGGCTTCACCCACGAATATTGTAGAATATGATGCGGTGTACGAAATAGGCCTACTTGGGGAAAATAAATCCACGAAGATCGAAATTATGACCACCAGATACAGATATCACAAGTGGAACAGAGTGCAATAGGGAAGTCGCAACCGAACCCTATGCCCACAAGCCCATTGCCTGATTGATAGAGATCGGTGAAGTTACAGGTCATAATTGCATCCCTTAGTGAACAGGCTTGCTAACAAGCGCGTTGCTCGAACACGGGACCAATTGACCCCGGAAAGAAGAAAACCATAAAGCCGTAACACTCACAATAATACATACGGTACATAAAAGGGGGGGGGAGGTAAAGGTGATAAATGACTGCACTCAAATGAAACAAACATACACACGGTGAACATACATGGCAAAACACGATTGTATCCCACAGGAAGGATACACACACACATACAAATCAAAGAAATATTTCGAGACCTTACCTTGATGACATGGATGTGAAGCAAATCTCACATAATAAAGATTTAATTCAATCACGTCAGGTACGAACATTTCTCAATGAGAAATGAGAAATATTAATAAAAAGGTAAGAGGGAGCGAGGCATCCCAAAAATGGGAGTGATAGCTCTAAAAAAAATGTTTACCCTAAATTAGAAAAACAGAAGAACAGCCCAGGGACAAACAAGGAGTTGTCCCTGGTAAAGGAGTAGCATAGATACAGTAATGAGAGGGACCACTAATCATGATTCGGTATAGTAACTCGTTACTATAACAAACCCGATCGGTAATTACAGAAATGTCCAGTGATCTGCTCAGTTATTCTGGCCAGTAATAACCGAGAAGAAGAGAGAACTATTCAAATAATTGGCACAAGAGATAGAAAAGTGAAGGGGCGTAATTGAAAATGGACGGGAACTGTTCAAATTCCCCCACTCTGTCAACATTTTTGTTGCATCCAAGTAACCAGACAAACAAAAATTTTATATTTACGTAAAGTCAAAGAAATAGTGATGAGATAACCCACAAGAAGAAAATCCACTCACTTATCTAAGTACACACAAAATGACACAACAAAGAAAAAGATGAGATACGGTAACACATCACGAAGATGTAACAGGATGTGTGCCAAATGGCTGGGGGGGGGGGGGGGGGGGGGTGATGGGCGGAATCAGATAGAGTTTACGTCATTCCAAAGTTGATTAAATAGACAATATATATTGATAGAAATAAAAACAAATGAACAGTAAAGTAAACAGGTAAAGTAATAGAAAAACGTTAAATAAAATGAACAGTAATTGCAATATAACCTGGCTTCCTTGTCAAAAATTCACAAAAAGGTACAAAAGTTACAACAAATAAAATATAAATATATATATTAAACAGCTGACTTCTCTAATTCCAAAGTAGAATGTCCAAGTGCTGATATCTATAATAGATCAAAAGAAATAGGATTAATAGTGAGTAATAATTATTATATAATTATGGAGAAGAGGGAACTGAGATAAAATGTAACATATGCTGGCATGATATTCCGTCAAGGTATGATTAGGGATGAGGAAAAGTGACTATATGTCAACTATTCTAATATCATTTATAGGAGTAAACTGAAAGAGAATTAGTCAACATAATTGATAGCAGTGCCATCTTGCGCCACCACGCGTTAACTTGAAGAAAAATAACTGAAATACAAGTTACAAGGACAAATATACATTAAAGAAAGGAAAAAGAAATGTGACAAAACTAAACTACATTAACTTACAAGACGTTTCAGTTGAGTGACATGAACAATAAACATCTGTTGTAGAGCGTCGTCTCTTACAAGCTCCACAGTGATAGGCGTGAGGAAACTAGTTACAATTTGTGGAGTTGAGCATCGCAGGCAGAGCTTTACGGAAATCTGCGCAGGTGCGTTGCTCACTGGGTGAAGTTTCACCAAAACCTTGTCATTTACCTGAAATGTAACTGTAGTTCTTCCTACAATGAACCTACTGGCTACCTTAGAGCGAGCCTTTTTCAATTGTTTAACAGCAATCTCCCATTTCTGGAGCACAGAAGAATGTCTTGAAGGCTCAGATAGGCAATGAATGTTCCAGCTAAGTAGTAGGGGATCCACGAGGGTCCTACCAAGAAATAATTCGGCGGGGGTGGTCTAGGTTGAAGAATGGAATGAAGTGTTGAAGCCAAGACAGAAATATTGAAGGTTTACATCCCAGGATGTATGGTCCACATTGTGAAATGCAGAAATGCAAGCCTTCAGATTTCTATGGAATTTTTTCACTTGATTTCCTTGAGGACGATAAGGAGATAGAAATATGTGACGAAGGCCCCAAATGAAAATCATGGTTTCAAAAGTTTATGATTTGAAGACGATGGCGTTATCAGATACAAGATATTTTGGAGGACCAAAGACACTGAAAATATACCTACTCAGGAAATGGATGGTAGTTTTTGAAGTAATTTCTCTCACTGAGAAACGCCAAACAAATTTAGAAAAACCATCTATCACAATGAGGATCGCCTGATTTCCTAGTTTTGATCTGACTAGAGGTCCAAAATAGTCAATGAACAAACATTCTCCAGGTCGAGACACAATGTCAGCCTGGTGCAGACCAATTTTGGTGTATTGTACAGGTTTGGAACGTTGTCAAGTTAAACATTTCCCGACAAAACCAAAGGAGTCGGACTTAATTGAAGGCCAATAACATTCATTAGAGATCTTTCTGAAAGTTCTGCTCATACCAATGTGTGCACTGAAGGTGGAGGAATGGTAATACATCAGAAGCATGTTACGAACAGCTTCAGGAGCGAAGATCCAGGTAATGTGTAGCCAATAACGTCATTGCGAATACAAAAGTTGACGCACGAGGGATCCTTGTTCGATATCTTATCACGTAATTCCCTACAATATGGATCCTCAGTTTGGAAAGTTCAGATATCCATGAAAGAACAAGGGACAGTGTTGCAAAAGAAACACGGTTTTAGGTGGTTCTACCGAAGGTGAAGGAGAAGGAATGGCTACAGAAGGATTTTCTTGAAACATCCGTGAGAGACAGTCAGCTACTGAATTTTCATTGCCCTTTGCATGAATTATATCGAAATTAAACTAAGATAGTCGTAAAATCCATCAATTAATATGACCTAATTTCTTAACGTGGGATAGGTTCCACTTTAAAGCTTCGTTATCAGTGTACACAGTAAAACGCCTATGCTCCTGGAAACTTCTAAAGCGTTCACATCCAAACACCACTGCCAAACTCTCTTTCTCAAAATTGGAGTAAAGTCTTTCTTGTTCGTTCAGCATTCTACTAGCTAAAGCAATGGGAGCAAATCTCCCGTTCATTTGTTGACTCAAAACGCTCAAGACCACTAGGTCACTCGCATTACAATGCAAAAGAAATCTGGAATTAAATTTGGGAGATTGTAATACAGGAGCGCAAGACAAACATTGTTTCAGTCTTAAAAAGGCACGTTCTTGGTCTGGTCCCCAAATGAATGGACTGTTCTTCTTCTTCAAGATATTTAAAGGAGCAGCAATGTCGGAAAAATGTTTTATGAACCTGGACTAAAAGGTGAACATTCCCAGCACGCGACGTAAGGATTTCAAGGTAGAAGGGCTGGGGAGCTCTTGTAGGCACTTCACACGTTCAGGGTTAACGGAGATACCTTCACCAGACAGTCTGTGACCTAGAAACTTTATCTGAGTGGATCCTAAGAATTTTTGTCAGGATTGACTGTTAGACCGGCACGCTTCAAACGTCCGAATACTTCGCTAAGATGGGAGATGAGTTCATCAAACGAACTACTGCCGTCAACAAGGTCATTCAGACAATTAAAAAACGTACTGAAACTTCAGATCTCCTAATAGATCTTCTAGTACGCGGCTAAGTACTTCAGTTCCAATGGCAATTCCCATGGTTAATTTCTGAAATTCAAACAAACCAAGGGGGGCGTGGTGGCGCAGCGGTCAAGCTGTATGCCTCTCACCAAGGCGGACCGGGTTCGATTCCCAGTCAATGCATGTGAGATTTTCGATGTGAAATGCCATGTCCTGTGGTTCGGATTCCACGTAAAACGGAGGTCCCGTGGCTTATGATCGCGAGATTAACGGTCACGTTAAGCTACAAGCTTCCTTCTTCAAACAAACCAAAGGGGGTTGAAAAGGCTGTAACCTTACGACTTTGTTAATCTAAAGGTATTTGAAAATAGGCGGAATATAAATCAATTATGGAAAAGAACTTTGCGTTGTAAAAATGTTGAAATGCAGATTCCAAAGTAGGAAGTGGGAAACTGTCAAACACAACCTTCTTTTCTAACAGTCGATAATCCACAAGATGAAATTCACTGTTCTTCTTAGGAACTAAAAAGACAGGAGAACCAGAAGCAGACTTAGACGGCCTTATTACATCTCTTTCTAGGAGGTCCTTTACATATTTCTTTATGGCTAACAGTTTGGGAGGGGAACAAGGAAACGGGGCAGACCTCACAGGAACAGAGTCTCTTAAATTGATATGGCATTCATATCCAATGGCAGTTCCCAGGTGATCAGTGACCACGTCACAAAATTCACTCACTAATTCACTACGAACTAGAACATTGAACAGAATAACCCCTTCAGAGTCCCAGGAGACCGTAGCCATGACTTTACCAGCTGAGGGTACGGTTCTCCACGACAACGCAAGACTTCACACAAGTCTGCGCACCCGACAGGAGCTCACAAAACTTCAGTGGACTGTTCTTCCTCATCCACCCTACAGCAGTGGACTGTTCTTCCTCATCCACCCTACAGCCCGTATCTCGCGCCTGCTGACTTCCATCCGTTTAGCCCATTGAAGGATGCACTCCGCGGCAAGCACTACGTGGATGAAGGGGAAGTTATCGATGCAGCACGACGTTGGCTCGGAAATCGACCAGTCGAGTGGTACCATGCAGGCCCTCACATTACGGTGGCGTAAGGCCATAGCATTGAACGGAGACTATGTTGAAAAATAGGGTATTGTACCAAAGGATGGGGGAATAACATGTATTGTACCAAAGGATGGGGGAATAACATGGTGTATTTGAATCCTCAATAAGACCAACCTGCTTTTAGAAAAGAAAAAAAAATGTGTTGGATTATATATTGAACGCCCTTCGTATTACTTCGATTGTTAGACTGTTGTGTTGACCAACGAACGACTGCGGAGTTGCTTTGATGTAGGGGTTCTGGTGTCAGTACTTCTTCCAGTGATGCCAAATGCTAATTCTGGAAACATGGGGAAGGTAATGGGGGCGGTGAATAATTCCTACATGGTTGGGAAGTTGCTTCAAACTCACGTCCCTGGGGGAGAATGTCTTCAAGGACTAGCACAGACGAACGCTGAATGAACTGCTTATATGTCGGGTGCAAATTACGGTATACAGTATCAATAGTTTCGTGTAATGACATTGAGATAGGGAAGCGGGATATCAGGGTTCGAATTGCAACAACATAAACGTCAATGTTTTTGTCGGGTGCTTGAGTGCCCGAGAATATTTCTTGTTTCAATGCAAACTCATAATCATATGGAGTAAACCTCTCTTTCAAAACACATACGAAACCTGACCACGAACTAAAGGGGTATTGTACAAGACGGTACCATTTCAGAGCATTCGCACATAACAACATAGGAATGATACTGTCAGGGACTAAACCATAACATGCACATAATTCTCCACACATGCAATAAACTCGTACACTGAGGAAGTGCCTTCTTCCACGAGTATCGAACATTCCACTTATTCACATTGGTGGCAACACTTCCGCTAAGAATATTTAAGTTACGAGGTTCAAGAATAGGAAATGTGGAAAATAAAGAAATTCCAATATTTCAGATTTCATCAAGTCGTCGGGTTTGGAATCAAGTGGCACATCAATGGCAGTAAGTGAGTCGAGTTCACATTTGATATAATTGGATTTCAAGTTTGCAATAATAACTGCAGGAAATGAAAGGTCTGCTGAAAAATACACAATAGAGATCTTACCTTACTCCAATACAACTACCGGTATACAATTAGATATAAACATTACGTGAATAATCTTTTGGTTATCCTTCCATGTGCCTTTGCATAGTTTTTTTTTCTCTTGTCACAATAATCGGCTGCCATCTTCCCAACTCTCGATACATGAAAACAAAACACAGACGATATAGTTACATCTTGCCAATTTACAAAATTAGATGGATGTATTTATAGGCCTTGGCAGATTCCCTATGTCTCTTCAGTTATGAAATAAAGTGTAGTTATGTATAGAGAGGTAGTTTTGTATCGAAACCAACACTCGGATTACCATTGAAACGGTCTTAACTTGCATGATGTTGTAGCAGCAGTGGAAGCGAGTACCTTAATCCTGCGCTGGGCCCACGTAACTGGACTAGTGCGAGTTGAATATATATATAAGACCAGAATAACGAGAAATCGAAAGGGAGAGAAATCTATCAGAGGTGTGGACTGAACGTACATTCACATGGCAGTGGATGCAAGTTCAATATGATACAGTACATACAATCGACCATGGGCCTAGCCTAGGACCAAACTAGTAGAATAAAAATAAGAATCCAGAAGATCTAAGGAATGAATGAACTCAAAGACCACGTAGATGTAATAGGGATCACAGTAGTGTATTCATCAGGAAAGATAATAAAATACTGTTGTTTTTTTTTGTCGTGTGGCCTCCTCAGAGGCCGAGTGCAGGTCTTTCTATTCGACGCCCGTGGGCGACCTGCGCGTCGGGATGGAATGGATGAAGATGAATGAAACTGGGCAAGGATGTGGAAGGAATCGGCCGTGGCCTATCAGAAGGTACCGTCCCAGCATTTGCCTGGTGTTGAAAATGGGAAACCATGGAAAACCATTTCAAGGACGGCCGACGGTGGGGCTCGAACCCACACGTCTACCGAGTCAGCAGAGAGCTTGGTCCCATGACCTAACGCTGCGCTTTAGCCAGCTGAGCCACTACTGTCGGTATAAAATACTGATGAGGAAGCGATACATTCTAGATTGTTAGGTAATGTGAAAATAATAAGACATGTAGTTACTGTAAGTAGAATGCATAAATGTGCGTGAAGTTTATGTCATAGACATAAGAGAGAGAGAGGTACGTTAGTGAATTAGCATGCACACACGGTGCAAAATTAAGTTCGGAAAAAAAGATTGAGGCTAGACAAGGGAGTCAGGAAAAGGTACATACAGACTAAGATGTGTACGGTATTTCGAATAGCCTAGAAGATACCGAGAAAGTGGAGGTCTAGGAGGGACGAAAATTAATAGAGTAAATACTCGTAGGACGGATGTGACTGATCTAAATATGTGACGATAGAACAATTGGCATTTAAAATGAATACCTGAAGGGTAACGTACAGTAAATGTAAAGTCCATCAAGGTAAGTTACGGTAAGGAAATAGAAATAAAGACGAGTGCAGCGAAGAGAGATACGTTACACAAAAGGGGCAATTAGATAAACACAATGACTTCCGTGAATAAAACTTAATCATAGGTACAAGGTACGAAGGTAAATGGATGTATATGTAGCGGTGTATGACATAGGCCTACTTGGGGCAAATAAATCCAAGAAGATCGAAGTTGTAACTACCAGATACATATATCACAAGTGGACCAGGGTGCAATAGGGAGGTCGCAACCGAACCCTATGCCATTGCCTGATTGATAGAGATCCGTGAAGTCACGGGTCATAATTGCGTCCCTGAGTGAACAGGCTTGCGAACAAGCACATTGCTCGAACACTGGACCAATTGTCCCTGGGAAGAAGAAAACCGCACAGAAAGCCATAAAGACGTAACACTCACAATAATACATACGGTACATAAAAAGGGGGGGGGGGGGGGGTAAAGGTGAAAAATGACTGCACTCAAATTAAACAAACATAAACACGGTGAACCTACATGGCAAAATACCATAGTATTCCACAGGAAAGATACACACACACACATACAAAACAAAGAAATATTTCGAGACCTTACCTGGATGACATGGATGTCATAATAAAGATTTAATTAAATCATGTCAGGTACGAGCATTTCTCAAAGAGAAATGATAAATATTAATAAAAAGGAAAGAGGGAGCGAGGCATCCCGAAAATGGGAGCGATAGCTCTAAAAAATAAATGTTCATCCTACATTAGAAAAACAGCCCAGGGACAAGGAGTTGTTCCTGTAACGGAGTAGCATAGGTACAGTAAAGAGAGGGACTACTAATCACGATTCGGTATAGTAACTCCTTACTATCTCACATAATAAAGATTTAATTAAATCACGTCAGATACGAGCATTTCTCAAAGAGAAATGATAACTATTAATAAAAAGGAAAGAGGGAGCGATGCATACCGAAAATGGGAGCGATAGCTCTAAAAAATAAATGTTCATCCTACAATAGAAAAACAGAAGAACAGCCCAGGGACAAACAAGGAGTTGTTCCTGGTAACGGAGTAGCATAGATACAGTAAAGAGAGGGACTACTAATCATGCAGTGGCGGTTCTAGAAGCTTAAATCTGGGGGGGGGCCCAGACATTTTCCCGGATCGATCTCATTAGTCTACTTTTTCCTCATTTTTGCAAAATGAGAAAAGTAGGCTAAAAACTATCATTGGTAAAAAAATAGCATATTTCACTGTCACTTAAATATATTCTTCTGTTTCTACTCTGGGCAAACTGGTTCACTATATTGTTGCATCCGAGGGATGCATCCCTATCCCCCTCTATCTACGAAATATACATTTAGCTCCAAACAGACGCCTGCGGCATACAGTAGCTATATTCTAGCATAAGGCCAGGTCCAAGGCATAGTAACAACCTCCAGTGATCTCAGCCAACGCCGCACATCCTGTTAAAACTGCAATTCCACAGACGCGGCACTCCTAAACCATCCTCAGTACAGACATTTACACTACCACCCCTTTGTGCTCGGTTTATAGAAGTATCTGTTTTAATAACTGTTTTGCCACTGCAAGGAGTACTTAAAGTCTGAAGTACCCCACATTAAACTCAGTAATATTAGAAGCAACTGGTCTTTCTAGTTTATTTAATTAGTTATTAAGATCCTGTTCTTCATCCCTTGTTCCGGTAGAAGCCAGGTAGACATTTAACTAATTGTTTCACAGCGCACGTAGCAAGTTACTCGCTGACGTCACACTGCGTGCATCGCTCAGTAGCTCGAGCCAGTCGCTGCTCACGCGGCAGTATTCCGAACAGCGGCTCTGGTGTTCAAAGCTCATAGCGTCAAACCGCCCCTCATCCCTTAACCGCATATCCGAGCTACCCGATTAAGCAGTACATTCGGGAGTTCTCCTTTCGAGCGCTTATACGCTCTCGAACCCGTCCACGTTTACACCTCTCACAGCCAAGCTACGAGCACCAGCTACTCTTATTTCATCCCCTAAGACAATACATTGTAGAGGACACCCTCACGGATACCCTACAATATCAGAAGGGTCGTGAAGTAATTTTCCACTTAATTCTCTTTCAATTGAAAGAATTGCGAGATTGGAAAGCCTCTTTATTGCCATTGTTGCTCTGAAGTAGGATTTTATTCGTTTCACGACAGAGAAACTGCGCTCAGCAGAAGCAGATGACACAGGAAGAGTCAGCATCAACTTGAAAAATAATAGTAGCTATGGAAAAGCAACTTCCATTTTCAGAAGTTCAGAAAAAGAGAATGAGGAAGTGTTTGGATATTTGCCTCTAAATACATTCTTAGCTAAACTGATTTCAGTCTGTAGCACCTTATGGTCTGTGAAGATTAGATTATACTTTTCACAGAACGTGAGAATATATATATTCAAAATTTAAAAAGTTTTCACTTCTTGGGTTACAGGCATCCATTGCATTGCACACAAAATCATTTTCAGTAAATCTACGCAGTAACTCTTCTACCATGTTGTCTAATATTTCAAAAAGATTTCTTTTACATGTCTCTGATAATGTGACATTTTCCTCTCCTTTCTCCGCAGAGACTGGCATTAATAAAACGTAGTCTGAAAAGTTCTTTGGAATACTTGAGACTCTAGATTGCTTATAAACTTTCACGCCTAACGACTGAACAGAGTCACATGTAACCGCCCTTAGTTCCTTAAAATAAAAATCATTTCGTTTTTCTTGCAACGATTTTACAAGACCCCTCCGAAGTCCACATGTTTTTGTTATAAGAACATAGAGGCTCCATTGGCAAGCTCGAGAATATCAGAAAAGATTTGTAACACAAACATCACCTTCACTTTACAAAGCTGTTCCAACAAACCTTTTGCTTCTGCTGCCTCTTTCTTGGTAACTGACTTTGAAAAATACTCCAGAGCTGCTTTAACTGAAGCAAAACGTTTCTGAAAATACATTACTCGTCTATATTTACATACCCATAACGTGTCACTTTGAAGAGGTATCTTTAAAACACGTTCTCCTGGATGAAGATCACTCTGTATCTCAACAAACTTTTGGTGTCTTACAGTAGATACAGACTGAAAAGCATAAATTGCTTCCAGTAAACCAAAAGTGTCCCCTACCACGTCTACAAACTGGCTTTGAAACGTCCACCAAAACTAAATTTTAGCGATGTGCTTAACAATGCACGTAAACACACGGGTTATTGACCTTTTGTCGCAATAAACGCTGCACACCGTTTATCTTCCCTGACATAACCGCGGCTCCATCATATGCTTGTCCAATGCACTTACATGGATCGAAATCCACTGAAACAAGGTACTCTAAAGCTGAATTAGCTATACTTTCAGCATTCTGTTGAGACAAATGTATAAAACCAATGAAACGCTCCTCTATAGAATTTTGTCCTACATATCTGACACATACGGACATCTGTTCCTCTTTACTAACAACTCTAACTTCATCCAGGATTAAGGAAACATAACCATTGTTATATTTTTTCGTCTCTCCTCCAATATGTTCAACTATTATATTAGCTGAGATATCAAGAAATTCATTTTGAGAATCTTGAGATGAGTAAGTTGCATTCTTTGATAGACTGTTTACTTGTGCATTCACTTTCTAGTTTATTTACATTTAAAATTTCATCAAAATTCCCTTTATTATTAACACTGTCATCATCCGAAACTGTTTGGCGATGACCTCCAAGCCCAATGTCTTGCCGAGCACAAAGTAATGCGACTCGGGCCATAGTTGCCACAGCTGAGCGGTTACGCAATATAACCAGAGGTTTCTCGCTTAGCTTCGAAATCACTGTGCTGCTAAGTTCACTTACCAGAAAAATGTTTCACTTTACTATTGAAGATTTATAACATTCACTATCAGCATGCTTTGCACGTTTTTCTCATATTCTTTTCCAATTGCAAAATCCTGATTTACTGAAAACATGTTCAGCATTGCTTGAATCAGATTGAACGAAATGACGACACAGAAAACAGCATCTTTGTTCTCAGAGTATTCAATAAATGTATACCTATCAAACCATTTACTGTTAAAACTTCTGTTCTTATTGTATAGTAACGTTTGTTTATAAACTGATTTACGTGGTTGACATGGACCATCATAGATCGATGCACTGATATAAAATGGTACTGGTTCGTCTATATTAGAAACAGTTGCACTCACATTTTTGTCACCGAGTTGGGGAGATATCGATGCACTTGTATCGCATGGAGGTTTCTCTACATTGGAAACTTCTGAACTTGCGTGTCATAAAGTTGGGAAAAGAGTTTAATACTCTTGGTGTAAGCACTACGCATTTTAAATATATTATATTTATACACGATTTCAATTGTGTGTTTAAATTACATACAATAAAATAAATACATTTTGAAATTGAAAGAAAAATTAACTTAATTAAATGCATTAGTTTGTTTTATATCAGATAAATTATATCTGTAAATTATCAATTTATTTAGTAACCAAGGAATTTTAAAATAATTATTTCACTAAAACTGGGGGGGCCCGGGCCCCCCCGGCCCAGGGCTAGAACCGCCTCTGTAATCATGATTCGGTATAGTAACTCCTTACTATAACAAACCCGATCGGTAATTACAGAAATGTCCACTGATTTGCTCAGTTATTCTGGCCAGTAATAACCGAGAAGAAGAGAGAACAATTCAAATAATTGGTACAAGAGATAGAATAGTAAAGGGTCGCAATTGAAAAAGGGTGAAAACTGTTCAGTAATTGCTCAGCCATTTTTTTTTAAGTACATGGCCAGAACAAAACAAAAGGTTGGTGCTTTTCAGTCGGTCAACACGAATGTACCCAAAAGAGTTGAGTTATACCATAATCCTGAAAAAAATTACATGAAATTAATAAATACACTATGATGACCAGTTTCGATCGTCAAGCTATCATCATCAGATCCATTACACTTAGGCTGTAAAATCTACGTTTGAAAATACAGGTGAAAATATTTACAATTATTTAGTTGCAGTATTGGTCGATATCTCACGGTACAAACAAAACTTCAGGCTGATAACTGGAATAATTTCCAAGATACTGGTGTTGGATACCGGTGAAATAATTTGTATGGGCACCATATTGGATCGATGATTGTGGAAATATGAAAGACATGGTTGAGGTGTCTATAACAGATGTTCACGAAACAGATCAAGGAAAATATAGCTGCAGTCCGCTCTAATAGAGTTGTACAATTTAGCCGCAAATGGGAAACCATTTTTCGATGAGTTTGTGAAGAACTGTATACTTTCTGTAATAGAAGAAATTGTGTCCTGAAAAGAAGCCACTTATTAATTCAGTCAGCTTATCTCGGAGCACAATGACGAGAAGAACTAGGGGCTAATTTCTGCTCACAACTGTGCGAAAGATCAAAATTATTTGAGTGCTTTTCGTTGGCTTTGGTTGAAAGTAATGACGTCGATGGTACAGCACAACTTTTAATTTTAGTTTGCGGCATTGACAAAGCGTGTGAAGAAGCATCCATGGAACTACAACAGGCAAGGATTTGTTTCTCCAACTGGGTGAAACATTGAAGGATCTCAATTTAGGATGGAATGGATTGGCAGCAATAACAACAGGTGGAGCAAGGAATATTAGTGGTACAAAAACTGGATTAATTGAAAGAATAAGATATGAATTAACTTACAGAAATACTGATATTCCTCTTGAATTACACTGCGTTATTCATCAACAAGGTCTATATGGAAAAGTATTAATTATTACAACAAATTATGATGAACACAGCGACATCTACAATTAATTATATTCGATCACATGGACTCCAGCATCGGCAGTTTAACTTATTTCTGGCTGACATTCATTGTCATTACAGTGATGTAATTTATCATAGCGAGGAACTCGGGCTTAGTCGTGTTTTTTTTTTTTTTTTTTAATCTTCACGAAGAAATAAGCACATTTATGAAGATGAAACTGAAAGAACTGACACAATTTGGGAGTGAAAGCTGGATGTGGGATTTAGCAATACTCGCGGATTTAACGCAACATTTATATATTTTGAATAATGGATTACGAGGAAAAGGCGTGCTTTTAAATGAAGTGTTTAGTTAGCGTTCCAATTTAATTGTAATTATTTCGACAGCAATTAGAGAAGGGCATGTTTTCCATCCGAGTCCTTAATATTACAGCACTTAGTCTTCCTTTCCCCAAAAGCACCCTTAATCCTTTAATAAGCTGTATCTATTTTTCTTAACCCATATGTGCCCATAGTTGTGTTTTCACAACAAATTATAGCAATCTGTTACTCTGTCTCTACAGAGTAACCATTGTTGGTTTACAATATAAGCAGTTTATTTTTTGACAGACCAACAGTGCTGCTATATGTGACAATGGAGATTACTGGGCCACTGTTGAGTGAATTGTTAGCCTGGTAGCACACATTCTGAACATGGAAATGAATTCCAACAGAAATATGTAAATACTGAACAGAAACCAGACAGCAGTCATTCGAGCTGAAGGACGTGAGAGAGAAGCTGGTATTCAGAAAGGTGTAAGGCAAGGCTGCAACTTATCATCCATACTTATATATCTTTACAGTGAACAAGCAATGAAGGAAATTGGAGAAACATTTAAAGTGGGAGTGAAGATTCAAGGAGAAATAATTTCAACTCTGAGATTTGCTGATGACATGTTCATTTTGGCCGACACACCTGAGGATTTGAATGAGTTTTTTAATGATATGGACTCCGTCTTGCGGAAAGAATTCATGATGAAAATTTATAAATGTAAAACAAAGATATCAGAATGCAGCCGAAATAAATCAGAAACCTGTATGGACATCAAATTGGCAGGTGAAAAGCCAAAGGAAGTAGGAGACTTCTGTTACTTAAGAAGCAAAATAACCAGTGATGGGCTAGGCAAAGAGGATATAAAGAGTAGGTTAGCTCAGGCAAGGAAAGCATTTCTACAAAAAAGGAATCTGTTGACATTGAGTATAGACTTAGGTAGCCTATTAGGAAGTCATTTTTGAAAGCCTTTGTCTGGAGTGTGGCACTCTATGGAAGTGAAACTTGGGACTATTGGTGCAGCAGAAAAGAGGAGAATTGAAGCGTTTGAAATGTGGTGTTACAGGAGAATGTTGAAGATCAGATGGGTGGATAGGGTTACAAACGAAGAGGTATTAAGACGAGTGGGAGAGGAGAGATGTTTCTGGCGACTGCTAATGAAGAGAAGAGATACGTTGGTAGGACACATACTAAGACACCCTGGATTAGCAAGCTTAGTTATGGAAGGAAGGTTTGAGGACAAGAACTGTAGGGTTAGACCAAGGTTAGAATATGTTAAACAGATTGCCTCGTATGTAGGGTGTGGTAGCTATGTAGAGATGAAACGATTAGCTCAGGACAGGGGGCATGGAGTGCTGCATCAAACCAGTCGATAGACTGAAGACTCAAACAACAACAACGAACACGTTTACTATATAATTCTTACTTAGACTTGTGATTCTTTAGTAGAAAGGTGTATTCTAATCATGAGCATATTAGTGTGATTTATAAACTCACTGGTTGTCTGTAAAACTCTCTCATATTAGGATGGCAGTTATGTTAGCAAAATGTGTCAGATATCCTCACGTCTTGTGTACTTCAGAACTTGTCATATTGCAATCAGATTATCACTTCCAATTAACATGTAATGGAATACAGTGAAACGTCTCTATAACGGACACCCTTGGGACCGTAAATACTGTCCATTAAGGAAGGGTGTCCACTATAGAGAGGGTTAGAGAAAATGATTGCAATTTGGCACATGTACTTGTAGTGTTTGTGTACTTACCTGAAAACGTAGGGTTACGCACAGTAAAACAGTCCAGTTTCATCTGCATTTGAAGTGTTTTGCGGCGAATAGCCGTCAGTGATGGAAGGCAATTTTTCTTCCAGCTTGAAACATTATCCATTTCAACAGTGGAGGATTCTCCGCAAATTGCTCTAAATTTTATATTGTGGCGCTTTCTGAAATTCTCGAGCCAGCCGTTAGAGGCTTTGAAATCTCCGATACCTAATTCTGCCGCCAAATCCAATGCTTTGGCTTTTATTATTGGTCCGGACACAGTGACGTTCTGACTTCTTATTTTGGTGAACCACCTTATCACTGCCTTATCAATAACAGCACCATTACCACTTTTAAACTGTCTAATTTGCAGCTCATTACCATTAAGATGCCGTACCTTAATTATTTCTTCTTGTTTTTTCACAATTTCTGCTGCCTGTGTCTTTCCAATCTTAAACACTTCACATGGTTTCCGGACACCACATTTCTGACGTTTGTGTTAATCTACGATGTCGACCTTCTCTTTTAAAGTTAAACTTTTATGAGGAGCCATTTTAAATGCTACTGTAACGCACGGGTCATACAGTAGATTTAAAAAGTTTCACAGTAAAACTGACCAGATAGTGAAAGTATGAATTCCCTTATCCCGACCATTTCAAATTCAAGGGAACCATGAACGAGATACCGTTAGGCCTAGGTTTATCTTTGGAGCAGTGCAGAAGATAGGGGATGGGAAGGTCAGCGCTAACTGGCTTCCAGGAAGCACAGGATGTGCCGAAAGTACATTAACACAACAGAGTGTCCATACAAGATTAATAGACCTACAGAGATGTGATTTCTTTTCAAAACAAGTATCCGCTAAGAGAGGTTGGTTGAATTTTTTAAATGAGGCCGGGGTGTCCGTGACCGTGTAATAGCGAGTGTCCGCATAAGAGATTGAGCACTAATATATTTAATAGGGGTTTGGTCACAGACCTAGAAAATTGTCCGTTATGAAGGGGTGTCCGCCTTAGAGTATTGTCCGTTATGAGAGGTTTCACTGTATCATGCAAAATAATTCTTTTTACTCAATGATTTATTCACCTGAATGATAACAACGAACTAGATAAACATGATTAATTATCAAAATTGAAACCCTATTTGGATATGCTACGAGAAAATTCCTTAGAATTTGCTGTCTGGGAAGAAGTTTTGATGAAGCAATGATCCCATATTATGGTCGCCATGATCTAAAGCAGTTTATACAGGGGAAACCTATTCGGATTGGATACAAGGTATGGAGTCACAATATCAGATTAGGATATCTTGTCAACTTCGAAGTGTATAAAGGTGCTAAAGGTCCGTCAAATATATACAAAGATGAATTCGGCCTGGGAGGGACTGTACTTGGGAAATTCACAGATGCTCTACCCCATAATTAAGACAATAATGTGATCCCACAGCATATTTTGCAACCAACCAAAACTGTTAAAGGCTTACAGTGCTCATATCGGAGGTACAGATTGCATGGACCAAAACGTAGGCTGTTACAGAAGTAATATCCGTTCTAAGAAATGGTAGTGGCCTCTGTTTACTTGGGGAATTGATGTTGCAATGCAAAATGCATTCCTTCTGCATAAGAGATCTGCTAAGTTCACAGGTAATGAAGACATTGAGTTCTTACAGTTCCGAAGAAATGTTTCCATGAACTATCAAAATTGGCAGACCGAGGTCAAGGCCAGGAAGGATGGTTACATCAATTCCAAGCAGGGTTTCTATCGACGTCCACTTAGGTCACAGAGGACATTATTGCCAGTCGCACAAGCTAAAAGATCTTGGTGCGTATTGTGCAAATCACAGACAGAAAATGTGCAAAGTGTGACGTACCACTGCATGATAAGTACCTTTTGCAGTTTCAGGAAGCCAAATAGGGCTGTCATTTCAGTTGCTGAAAGAGGATTGTTACTCATGTTGTTAAGGACAATTAATAACTTCTCTGCCTATTTTTCAATGTATTGTGCAACTTCTATTTTATGTTTTTTGTGTTATTGTGTAGTTTTTTCTCATAACTTTTCGTTTTTTTTAATTTTGCATTCTGAGGATGTTGTTTCTATCATACTTATAATTATTGATTATTAGTTTAGGACTAGTACCTTTAGAAGTAACTAAATGGTTAATGCACAGATTGAATCGGAGAAACTGAAATGATATCGTATGTGCCCATTGTTGCATTTTCGCAACATGCCTTTTTCTAGCATCCCACACACAAAAACTTTAAAATTTTCAAATTATGGACTCACTGAAATGGAAATAAAGTACTGTAATTGTTAATGATTCACGGGTTTTTCAGAACATTAATGATACTAGGCACATATGGGTTAATTTCATACAATTTTCTATACCTGCACATTTCTCTTTCAATCATTCTTCTTTTGCTTCCTTGCACTTCTTGTTAACCTCATTTCTGAGACGTCTGTATTCTGCTTTCCCCTTTTCATCATCTTACAATCTTGAGCTTCCGCCATTCGTCCATTAATTCTAGGATATCCAGCGTGATCCACGGTTTTCTACCTATTCTTATTTTACTACCAACGTTTTCTTCTGCGGATTTTGTTATTTCGTTCTTCTAAAGTGCCCATACCTCTGCAATTGAAGTTTGTTCAGGGTTTTTCATTAGTCTTTCCTTTTTTACTGGTCTTGAATTGTTTGTTCACGTCCTTCTCCTTCAGTCTGTCTATTGTCCACCTTTATGGTTTTTGACTTTTCTTCAATATCTTCAACTTACGTCTGCATTTCATAACAACCAGATTATGGTCAGAGCTTATGTCGGCACTGGTATATGTTTTGCAATCCAAAATCTGGTTTCGAAATCTCTGCTTGACCATAATGAAGTTGATTTGGTAACGCTCTGTATCTCCTGGTCTCATCCATGTGTATATTCTTCTATTGTGGTTATTGAATATGGTGTTAGCTATAACCAACCCATGCTCGGTACAGAATTCCATCAGCCTGCTTCCTCGATCATTACTTTCAACTAATCCGAATTCTCCTACTATATTCCCTTCTCTTCCTTTTCCTACCATAGCATTCCAATCTCCCAATACTAGAACATTTTCATCAACCTTGACATACTGTACCTCAGAACTTCATCTATTTCTTCGTAGACCATTTCAATATCTTCATCATCAGCTTGACTGGTGGGCATATAGACTTGTACCACTGTGGTACACTTAGTTTTTGTGTTGATTTTAGTTACATTAATCCGTTCACTATATTGCTCATAATATTCTACCCGCTGTCCAAGTTTCCTAGTCAATATGAGACCAACCCCTGCTTGGCCATTGTTTGATTTAGTGCTAATAATCCTATAGTCTCCTGACCAAAAGTCCTGATCTTCCTGCCAGCACATTTCACTAATCCCAACCAAATCCAACCTCAACCTATCCATTTCCCTTTCTAAGTTTTCTTACCTTCCATTGCATATCAGACTTCTAACATTCCATGCTCCGATCCATAGAATATCAGATTTCCTCTTTGTCACTTCTGTGATGTTAACCCCCTCTCGAGTAGTCCCCGCCCGGAGATCCAAACGTGGGACCAGTTTACCTCCGGATTGAAATTTTACAAGAGAGGAGGCCATCATCACATGTAATTATGCATAGAGAGGTGCATATCCTCGGGAAGAGCATTACGGCTGTAGTATCCCGTTGCTTGCAGCCGTTTGTTGAAGTTTATAAAATCCAAATTACGTTCCTGGATCACTGATGAACAGGTGGCTTTGTCAAATCTATCTCCAGACATTTCAACACTGTTTCTTCAAGCGAAGTTTATCTAAAGTTACAGAATTTTTTTTCTCAACTTTTTTTGCATTGTGTGTTAGATTAATTAAATCGTTAGTATTGTCTAATAGCCATGTGAGAGGTTGGTGATTGAGGAAGGGAGCACCTGGGTGCATATAGGAATGTGCCATTTGGCCCACCTGCCTTAGGGGATTATTTTGAAGGTTTTTGGCCATAAGTATTGTACTTAGTTTCCTCTTGTGTATGATAGAACAACAATATTTTCTCTTTATACATTTTGCAATATTTCACTTGGCCTTTGGTTCCTGTACTTAGACCCAATTTGCTACTACCATTGCAAAGCACATTCCAGTGAGCTTCAATCGCATTTAGTGAATTTCTGTTTTTGCTGCCTAATCGGCTGATATAATTTAGTAACCATGATTTATGAAATGACCCTCGTATATATTTAGTAGCTCCTGCCCAGTAGTTATTGGAACATTTTCTGTTTAGCTCCTCTGACAGCAGCTCAGCAACAACTAGTGGGTCTAGTTCCTCACACTCGTCATCTACAGGATCAAGCTCAAGGTCCAGCTCATCATCTTCCAGTTCTGGTAGTACAAGTACCAGTTCAGATGCTCGGGGCAGACCAAAACGGAGGTTAGTACTGTATGCTTATATGGGTGCGAGCCAAGAAATTATTCATCTCCTCAAAGTTTTCTAAATTGTCCCATGTTAAAATATAACGACTCTGGAAGATGACCAGAAAACCAGTTTGTTACATCAATCAATTGTTACATCAGTCAATTCAGCCAGCCAATGAGGAAATTAGTAGCCACTTGCAGTCGAACTACGTTGTACAAAGAGAGACCGGACGATCAGGTGCGAGGAAACTCGAGCATTTCCGAAGAGAGCCAAACCCTGACGCGAGCTGTAAGCGTGTCTAGAACATGGAAGGGGTGGACGCGAATATGGCACGCGACATGCAGCCAATGAGAAGCGGCCTTAGTAAAACAAGTGCCAGCATTGTAATGAGCATAGCTAATTACCCAGAATGATTTTAAAACATCATAATATCAGAGAAGACATTAAGAAATAAATAAGAACTATTTATTAGAAATGCGACTACTTATTTATGTAATTAAGGATTAATATGATCATCGACATTGAGCGACCAATCAGATCCATGGTCTGAAGAGGACACGGGCTTGGAAATTTGATGAGGGAGAAATGAGAGAGGAATCACAGCTTCTTATTAATTACACCTTCAGCGGAGAAAGACGACTCGACTAGTAGCTCGACATTGTTACTAAGCATATAGAAATTCACATCGAAGGCACTTAGTTTAGTGCAAGTCTACATATAAAGTCGACATTCAACAGGAATAATATTTAAAAGTATTTTAAACCAATCTACAGAATTAAATATGACGAAATTCCTGAAGTTGAGGGAGGAATTTCTTAACGAATCTACAGCAGTCATGATAAGCGACTAAAAAGTTATGGGAGCAGAACTATGATGGCAGCAAGAATATTCGAAATGACATAACATCAATCTCGCGCGGAGATTAACATCTCATCTCTCCCGTGAAGAAAATTCTACATCTACAAGTCGTTTTCACATCTAAAATGACTATATATATTGGACCTTTGGCGAAGAAGACAAGAAGAATTCCTGTACGAGGGTGGCCAGGGAGTAACCTGCACCGAAGAGAGAAAGGGCTATCCCATCTTACACAAGAAAAGTCACCGGCGAATGGAACGGCAACACGATGATGATCGAGTACGAATTCCGGACCTGACCGCACGGGAACTTCTTTACGAGGGCGGAGCAGACCAAACTACATCATGCAGTCTTATGCTATTAGAAACAACCGGTTTCTAAAGGATGGCGAAGGAAGCCTACTTCTAGTCATCTTTAATGCAACACCAGGTAGTCCTCGGACCAACGATTTATATCCCACTTTGTAGATTATTGTAGACTTTGAAGAATATCCGAAAAACTATTTATTGATGCCTTTTTTCTACATTTTAATGATATTATTGTAATTTGCGACGTTATATTTTCATAATTACATCATGCGGATGTTAATGCATATTTTTCGTCGAATTTGAGAATTTGGAATTTTTCTTTGGAATTTTTTTTAGAATTTTTCGAATTTTGCGACTTTCGAAATTTGAATGGAGAGATTTTACAGTTTAGTTCAGAATATTTTTATGGTAAAGTTTAAATGTGTTCAGATCACATTTCGTCAATTTTTGAATTATATAATATCGTTTTTCTTTGTCAAGGATAATTACTATGGAAATTTAAACCAAGAGTGTTATACTGAGAAATATTTGAAAGAATGTAATTCTTAAAGATCTTATGTAGAGATCTATGTCAAGTCACGATCTGAGAACTTATTAGACAGATTCGTTGATAAATATTTATTGACTAAATGTTATAAAGTATTGAAGTTTTGTGAGAAATATATTAAAGAAAGATTATGTGAAAGAATACAATGTCAAGTAAGCAAATATGAATTACAGCGTATTTTGAAGTTAGAAGAATGTGAAGAGAGATTTAAAGAAATATTGCAGCTAATTGAAAGCTTTTAAAGAAAGGTGGATGATGCAAAGAGATAAGATTGTTATTTGAAGACTGGTATTTTATCGTATTAGCTGTTAAATTAATTCATTCATAGAATCAGTATTGTTATTAAATATTTTTATTAAGAGTGTTGCAACTATGAAAGGAATTTGTTATTAAGAAGTGAGTTGAGAAATATCATGGTTTTGAAAGGAACTGCGAAGCATCTCTGTGAGGGAGATTTATTATTCGCGTAGCAGACGGAGGTATTTATTGTAAGGGGCGTGGTGGCTCAGCGGTCTAGCTGTATGCCTCTCACCAAGGCGGTCCGGGTTCGATTCCCGGTCAATGCATGTGAGATTTTCGAAGTGAAATGCCATGTCCTGTGGTTCGGATTCCACGTAAAAAGGAGGTCCCGTGGCTCATAATCACAAGATTCACGGTCACGTAAAACTACAATCTTCCTTTTTTTATTTATTGTAAGACAAAGGGCAATTGTGAAGCCATTGGTCAACTGTTGAAGGAATGTCTGTAATGACAGACTCGCGCATATTTGAAGTTGAAATAGGATGTTTGTGAAGATGCAGTGTTATTAATGTTTATTAGTATTGGAAGTTATTGCAATAGTCTCACATAGTTGAAACTCCTTGAAATTCACAGGACAGTGGATCCTAGATGAAGTTAAAATCTGAAAGCAATTATAGGATTTAATGGATCTTTGTTGAAACTGAGAGTAAACTGAGATCTATTAAATGGTTCTTGATTAGATATTGAATTTACAGTAATTATTCGACGCCGTGGAAATATGTATTTTTATTATTGACAGACAAGTTATAGGAGGTTTTTGAACTGTATCTCTACTTAATTGTATGGATTATAGAATCCCAGATTGTCACTGAATCCACGAACGAGACATAGTAGAGTGAAGAAGTATTTTCTAAAGTCCGTCGAGAGACAGTAAAGGAATAATATGACAATTTTATATTTTATTGTCAGGGGAGTGGCTACGCTGGCTAAAGCGCAGCATTAGGTCATGGGGCCAAGCTCTCTGCTGACTCGGTAGAAGCGTGGGTTCGAGCCCCACCGTCGGCCGTCCTTGAAATGGTTTTCCGTGGTTTCCCCATTTTCAACACCAGGAAAATGCTGGGACGGTACCTTCTTACAGGCCACGGCTGATTCCTTCCACATCCTTGCCCAGTTTCATTCACCATCATTCATTTCATCTCTCATTAACTCCTCTCCTGAGTTTGGCGTCAGGAAGGGCATCCGGCCGTAAAAACCATCACCACAAAGACTTCCATCACATCTCATCCCCGACCCCGTTGGAATAAACGGGAATAATAAGGGGTAGACATACATATTGTCAGGGGAGAGAAGTTGAAACGTTGTACATATTTTATTTTATATTAAGTAGTTGCTGAACTACAATGTTCGTATTTATATTATACAGAAAGTGTTAAGAATTTAAAGATAGGTTTCCAATTACATTTACGCGCATTATTAATTTTAACTTGTAATTTAAATTTAGAGATTTTTATCGCTTCCATGAGAAGAATTTGAGTGATAGGAGGCGGGAGATAATTGTATAGAATAATGAATAGTTTTTGTAATGACGGAGATCTATGTCAGTGGTAACTTTATTTATTAATTTAAGGGGATATTTTTTATTATTAACTTAATAACATTTTTCTTGTTATCAAACTCCCGTTACCTAGGGCTCCCCAGTTGTTTGCTGCTATTCAAGTCATATTTTATTTAAGCTTATAAAAGCGTTTGTAATAATGTTTTTTATAGTTTCTATATGAAACGAATATGTATTCGATGCTTGTGAAGAAATGACATTTGGTCATTTCATTTCATTTCATTTAATTTTATTAAGGCAATTAATCAATGCTTATGATAGGAAACGTGTATTGTTTAGATAATAAATACGCAGGCACGTTGTTACGTTTCCCTGATTGTTTTTATAGGAAATTGGCATTATCTTTGTAGTTAAATGGTAGAGGAATGTGCTGTAGGGTGGAAGTTCCCGAGGGACCTAATCCGCATCCTTACGCCCGAGATTTTGTTAGATTCTCATTGTTCCTGAGTAGATAGTGAACCTACTGTTCTGTAGTTAGTTACTATAGCACATTCCGCTTAGAAAAATCCTGTTCCTTACTCTGAGTGTTTTCGCCAAGTAGCACCATGTTGTTTTTAGCCGGGACTTCAAGATGCTACAATCCATTATTATTTCCAGCCTGGGATATTGGTGGATCATCCGGATATAAGGGTGCAGTATTGTTATGGCGCTGCCAACATGGTCGCTCGAGATTTGAGGTCCCGTGGTTGCCAGTCTAGTATTTTTATGGTGCCTCAACGTGTTCGCTTGTGATTTAGGCCCTGAGTTGTTAGCGCAGTATTTTTATGGAGCCAGCAACGTGAATGCTAGTGATTTTGGTACCACAGTTGTCAGTCTAGTATTTTTATGGAACTACCGACATGTTTGTTATGGTAAGCCCAATGTTTTGTTGGCAAACAACTTGTTTGGATAGTTAGGTGAGAGGTAGACGCATTATGGAGCCTTGACATGATGTGATCACCCTAGAAAACATTGCTAATTGTTACACGAGAGTGTGAGATAATAGAAGGAAGACTTAAAATTTGTAATAAAAGTCAACCAACGTTTATCGAGGTGAGAATGGAGTTATGAAAGAAATCTAACCTGAATTATTAACTATGTATTGCTATTAAAGAAAGGCTAGTCCAAGGATGAACCTTAGGAAGGTTATGGCTAGATCTTATTTATTTTATTTACCAGTTGTATGGTTATTGTGACGCCATAAGTTATGTAAAATTAATATTGTAAATTAGGAGTGTTGTTAGATTTTATTTTAGTAGACCGTTGGCTACAAATGATAATTTGTCAAATAGGGAAGACAGATGTGGAATCTGTAATTTTTAAAGGAAGTCAGATATTTGTAAAATAGGTTAAGTTAACTGATAAACTGTAGAATCTCTTTCATTTGATTGTAGTGGTATAAATGGTAGTTATGTCGGATATTCTTGATTATTGTCATAGTGTATGTTCCGTCTTTCTCAAGAAAAGAAGATGCCAGGAGACCTGGATGCTATTAAGGCAATGTTTGCTACATTGCAAGAAACTCAGGGCAAATTAGATAAATACTTAGAAGCCCTACACCAAGCTACACACCAAAATCAGAAAAAAATAGAAAGGGAAATGAAAAAAAATGCAGAAGAACTTAGAAAGGAGGCTAAAGCTGACACAGATAGGATAACTAGGGAATGTCAAAATAGTGCAATTGAGACCCAAAGAAAGTTAGCAGAGACCCAAGCTACTGTAGCTAATTCCCAAGTAATGTTAGCGACCCTGCAAACACAGAATAATGAAACTAAAACCACATTAACTACTCTAGATACTAGAGCTACAGAAACTCAAACCACCTTAGCTACTTTGCAAAGTAATTCCAATGAAACTAAAACTAAGTTAGCTGAAACTCAAACTATATTAGCTACGACCCAAGCAACTTGAAATACTTTGCAAACCCAATCTACTGAAACACAGAATACTTTAGCTAGGACCCAAACATCTTTGGCAGCTATAGAAATTCAGTCAGAAGACAATAGCAAAAAGCTATCAGAATTTCAGGATAATATTACCCTCCAATTAGGCAAACTCCAATCTGAGAATCTAAGTATCAACTCCAACCTGGATGAGTTGAAAACAACTGTAGCAATGTTACAGATTGAGGTGAATCAGAAAGCTGATCTTGTAAGGACTGATATTGAAATTGATATAAAAAAAGTGGTAAGTGAAAGTATTTCTGAACTCAAAAATGAGTTTGTTGAAGCCTCAGGCATAACTGTAAAGAGATTAGAAGATTATTTTTCTAAGAAACTTGTAATGTCTGAATATCGTAGTACTAAAGATATTGATGAAATCAGGAATGATTTTATTAAAAGAATACACAGTTTACAGAATATATTATCAGTAAATTTAGAACCAGATCTAAGCGATAAGATGAAAGAACATGTACATTCTGAAATAGACAGTAAAATCTCCGATTTAAGTATCGAAATCGAGTTTATTAAAAGTAAATTGCAGGATATGAAAGTAAGCAATTCTCACAATGTGGAGGATATAATTAAAGGCCAGACTATTGAATTAAGTAACGAAAACACGTCAATGCCAGACCGAGTAGAAGATGGTAGTGTCAGAGAAGAACGGAAAAGATTGCAGGAAAGAATCGATAGATTAGAAGAGGAATTGTTTCATGCGAGAAGATTAAATCTACTACCAGGCAGAGATAGTCAAGTGCGATTCTCAACACCTAACGAGAACATGCCACAAGGAATTACGTCATCAGGTATTCCTAATGTCATGATAATTCGTAAAATTGACCAGAAACCACATACTTTTCCAGGAAACGATGGAATAATGCCGATAGAATTCATTAATGACGTCTCTGAATATTTTTTGGAAAATAATGTTCCCGAGGAAAGGAAGTTAAGACTGGTAGAGCGCTATTTGAATACCAATGCTCTTCAGTGGTATAGAGCTTTCCGTTGGACTTTCCTAAGGTTTGAGGACTTTGCTAATGCCCTAATAAAACGATTTTGGTCCATGGATGAACAACACAACGTTAGAGCAGAGGCATACTCGCGAAAGTACGCTAGTTCGCATCCAACTCGATACGCTAGCTACTTCTCAACACAATTGGCACGTCTCCAATATTTGCAGCCGGCACCGTCTGACTTAGAGATGATCCATAAGATTTCACGACAATTTCCAGCTGATGTTTGAAGAAATATAATCGCATCCCGAGTATCTAGTGTACAGGAAATGGATGATTTGCTTAGACAACTTGACTACACGTCTAGCGCAACGAATCCAAGTTTTTGCAATTCGAGGACAGATAACCGCGAAGTAAACACCATAATGATAGATGAAACACAGCAGACGGAAGAAAACTTAGGAGATAATAGGAGAGGAGGACCTATTAGGAATGGTTATACTCAAAACCAAAGAAACGAGTAACAACATCGTAGGCAGCAAGGCAGCAGGCCGTATCAGCGATATGCACGAAATAATACTCAAACCAGAAGATCGGGTTACCAGTGCAACAACAACTATCGCCAGAATAATTATTACCAAAGGAGTAATAACACCAATAATCGCCAAGGATATTCGCGATACAGGAATTGGAATGATGACAATTATAATTGCCAGAATTTCCAGCAGCAAAGAAACCAGGAAAATCGAAATTACGTAAGGAACCAACAGGAGGAAAATCAGAGAATGAGAGAAGATAGGCCAAGACAGGATGAACAGAAACCTGGAACGAGTAGACAAAAAAACAGAGGTAAAAACGAGGAAACCTCTGGGAGAAGAAAAACGTCAGAAAGACAGCAGCAATAGATGGAAGAAGGACTTGAAGAAGGAACTTTCCTGAATACATCAAGAGGGATAGAAAATACCTAACGACATTCTATCACCGAGGGAAAGAAGAAGAAGAGAGGAAGAGATCCCAGAAAGAAAGAGAAAGGCTGAGTTGCCAAGAAAAAGGACCGTAGAAGACGAGTGGAAAAACTTGTGATACTTTATTTTGGTAATAACTGCTACAAAATTGTGAACATTCACGACGATCAAGTGATTGGCAATTTCAATGCAAAGAACTTAAAACGTTTTTATAGAGAGATTGAATGAAAATGAAAATCCACAGCCTGTTTCCAGTCTCCGACCGGGTCAGGAATGGAATGAATGAAGCCCCCAACTAGCGGCGAGGATATGAACTGTGCCGGCTGCCGAGGCCTGACGCACTCCTCTGGGGCAATGATTAAATGAATGACAGATGAAATGAAATGATAGTGGAGAGTGTTGCTGGAATGAAATTTTGACAGGGAAAACCGGAGTGCCCGGAGAAAAACCTGTCTGCCTCCGTTTTGTCCAGCACAGATCTCACATGGAGTGACCGGGATTTGAACCACGGACCCAGCGGTGAGAGGCCGGCGTGCTGCCGCCTAAGCCACGGAGGCTGCAGAGAGATTGAATAAAGAGCAAAATTATGGTACAATTTAGTTCTGAAGAATGCATTTCAAAAGCATTGTTGTACTCTTTTGTAATGGAAGTTGAGTGAGGATTGTACGCTTATATGGTTGCGAGCCAAGAAATTATTCATCTCCTCAAAGTTTTCTAAATTGTCCCATGTTAAAATATAACGACTCTGGAAGTCGACCAGAAAACCAGTTTGTTACATCAGTCAATTCAGCCAGCCAATGAGGAAATTAGTAGCCACTTGCAGTCGAACTACGTTGTACAAAGAGAGACCTGACGATCAGGTGCGAGGAAACTCGAGCATTTCCGAAGAGAGCCAAACCCTGACGCGAGCTGTAAGCGTGTCTAGAACATGGAAGGGGTGGACGCGAATATGGCACGCGACATGCAGCCAATGAGAAGCGGCCTTAGTAAAACAAGTGCCAGCATTGTAATGAGCATAGCTAATTACCCAGAATGATTTTAAAACATCATAATATCAGAGAAGACATTAAATAATAAATAAGAACTATTTATTAGAAATGCGACTACTTATTTATGTAATTAAGGATTAATATGATCATCGACATTGAGCGACCAATCAGATCCATGGTCTGAAGAGGACACGGGCTTGGAAATTTGATGAGGGAGAAATGAGAGAGGAATCACGGCTTCTTATTAATTACACCTTCAGCGGAGAAAGACGTCTCGACTAGTAGCTCGACATTGTTACTAAGCATATAGAAATTCACATCGAAGGCACTTAGTTTAGTGCAAGTCTACATATAAAGTCGACATTCAATAGGAATAATATTTAAAAGTATTTTAAACCAATCTACAGAATTAAATATGACGAAATTCCTGAAGTTGAGGGAGGAATTTCTTAACGAATCTACAGCAGTCATGATAAGCGACTAAAAAGTTATGGGAGCAGAACTATGATGGCAGCAAGAATATTCGAAATGACATAACATCAATCTCGCGCGGAGATTAACATCTCATCTCTCCCGTGAAGAAAATTCTACATCTACAAGTCGTTTTCACATCTAAAATGACTATATATATTGGACCTTTGGCGAAGAAGACAAGAAGAATTCCTGTACGAGGGTGGCCAGGGAGTAACCGGCACCGAAGAGAGAAAGGGCTATCCCATCTTACACCAGAAAAGTCACCGGCGAATGGAACGGCAACACGATGATCGAGTACGAATTCCGGACCTGACCGCACGGGAACTTCTTTACGAGGGCGGAGCAGACCAAACTACATCATGCAGTCTTATGCTATTAGAAACAACCGGTTTCTAAAGGATGGCGAAGGAAGCCTACTTCTAGTCATCTTTAACGCAACACCAGGTAGTCCTCGGACCAACGATTTATATCCCACTTTGTAGATTATTGTAGACTTTGAAGAATATCCGAAAAACTATTTATTGATGCCATTTTTCTACATTTTAATGATATTATTGTAATTTGCGACGTTATATTTTCATAATTACATCATGCGGATGTTAATGCATATTTTTCGTCGAATTTGAGAAATTGGAATTTTTCTTTGGAATTTTATTTAGAATTTCTCGAATTTTGCGACTTTCAAAATTTGAATGGAGAGATTTTACAGTTTAGTTCAGAATATTTTTATGGTAAAGTTTAAATGTGTTCAGATCACATTTCGTCAATTTTTGAATGACATAATTTCGTTTTTCTTTGTCAAGGATAATTATTATGGAAATTTAAACCAAGAGTGTTATACTGAGAAATATTTGAAAGAATGTAATTCTTAAAGATCTTATGTAGAGATCTATGTCAAGTCACGATCTGAGAACTTATTAGACAGATTCGTTGATAAATATGTATTGACTAACTATTATAAAGTATTGAAGTTTTGTGAGAAATATATTAAAGAAAGAATATGTAAAAGAATACAATTTCAAGTAAGCAAATACGAATTACAGCGTATTTTGAAGTTAGAAGAATGTGAAGAAAGATTTAAAGAAATATTGCAGCTAATTGAAAGCTTTTAAAGAAAGGTGAATGAAGCAAAGAGATAAGATTGTTATTTGAAGACTGGTATTTTATCGTATTAGCTGTTAAATGAATTCATTGATAGAATCAGTATTGTTTTTAAATATTTTTATTAAGAGTGTTGCAACTATGAAAGGAATTTGTTATTGAGAAGTGAGTTGAGAAATATTATGGTTTTGAAAGGAACTGCGAAGCATCTCTGCGAGGGAGATTTATTATTCGCGTAGCAGACGGAGGTATTTATTGTAAGACAATGGGCAATTGTGAAGCCATTGGTCAACTGTTGAAGGAATGTCTGTAATGACAGACTCGCGCATATTTGAAGTTGAAATAGGATGTTTGTGAAGATGCAGTGTTATTAATGTTTATTAGTATTGGAAGTTATTGCAATAGTCTCACATAGTTGAAACTCCTTGAAATTCACAGGACAGTGGATCCTAGATGAAGTTAAATCTGAAAGCAATTATATGATTTAATGGATCTTTGTTGAAACTGAGAGTAAACTGAGATCTATTAAATGGTTCTTGATTAGATATTGAATTTACAGTAATTATTCGACGCCGTGGAAATATGTATTTTTATTAAGTATTTTTATTATTGACAGACAAGTTATAGGAGGTTTTTGAACTGTATCTCTACTTAATTGTATGGATAATAGAATCCCAGATTGTCACTGAAACCACGAACGAGACATAGTAGAGTGAAGAAGTATTTTCTAAAGCCTGTCGAGAGACGGTAAATATGACAATTTTATATTTTATTGTCAGGGGAGAGATGTTGAAACGTTGTACATATTTTATATTATATTAAGTAGCTGCTGAACTACAATGTTCGTATTTATATTGTACAGAAAGTGTTAAGAATTTAAAGATAGGTTTCTAATTACATTTACACACATTATTAATTTTAACTTGTAATTTAAATTTAGAGATTTTTATCGCTTCCATGAGAAGAATTTGAGTGATAGGAGGCGGGAGATAATTGTATAGAGTAATGATTAGTTTTTGTAATGACGGAGATCTACGTCATTGGTAACTTTATTTATTAATTTAAGGGGATATTTTTTTATTATTAACTTAATATAATTTTTCTTGTTATCAAACACCCATTACCTAGGGCACAGCAGTTGTTTGCTGCTATTCAAGTCATATTTTATTTAAGCTTATAAAAGCGTTTGTAATAATGATTTTTATAGTTTCTATATGAAACGAATATGTATTCGATGCTTGTGAAGAAATGACATTTGGTCATTTCATTTCATTTAATTTTATTAAGGCAATTAATCAATGCTTATGATAGGAAACGTGTATTGTTTAGATAATAAATACACAGGCACGTTGTTACGTTTCCCTGATTGTTTTTATAGGAAATTGGCATTATCTTTGTAGTTAAATGGTAGAGGAATGTGCTGTAGGGTGGAAGTTCCCGAGGGACCTAACCCGCATCCTTACGCCCGAGATTTTGTTAGATTCTCATTGTTCCGGAGTAGATAGTGAACCCTACTGTTCTGTAGTTAGTTTACTATAGCACATTCCGCTTAGAAAAAATCCTGTTCCTTATTCTGAGTGTTTTCGCCAAGTAGCATCATGTTGTTTTTAGCCGGGACTTCAAGATGCTACAATCCATTATTATTTCCAGCCTGGGATATTGGTGGATCATCCAGATATAAGGGTGCAGTATCAATATAGGTATTTTGATTGTTGATATGATTTACAGTATATATATATGTCTTATTTTAGATACATCTATCTATAAGTGCATTTTGAATTATCCGGCATATATTGCACTTAGTTTTATGAATTGTTATGCAACAGATCACTCTTGGATTTTCCATGTTTTATCTTAGTATGAGCTCTTCTCGTACAATGAAACCCTGATATCACACATTCTGAAGTATAGTGACAGCCGAGAAATAGTCAATATTTAGTTACAATTTATTAGCTTCCTTAATTAAAAGACGTGGAAGCCTCTACCTTCCACTACTCCATGAACACCCTTAACCTGTAGTACAGGAGAGTGACTTTGGCTTTGCCTTTAATTATGAGGAAAGTTGGTCAACATGTAAGATTCTCTACAAGCTACGTGCTGGAGTTCGCAGCTCAAATATTTAAGATCTGAAGTGAGGGGCGGAACAAGGTGTATTCAGTAGCTGCATGATGAGAGAAATATCACCCCAGTACTTGAAACCGAGGTGTGAGCCTCCGTGGCTTAGGCGGCAGCACGCCGGCCTCTCACCGCTGGGTCCGTGGTTCAAATCCCGGTCACTCCATGTGAGATCTGTGCTGGACAAAACGGAGGCAGACAGGTTTTTCTCCTGGTACTCCGGTTTTCCCTGTCAAAATTTCATTCCAGCAACACTCTCCACTATCATTTCATTTCATCTGTCATTCATTTAATCATTGCCCCAGAGGAGTGCGTCAGGCCTCGGCAGCCAGCACAGTTCATATCCTCGCCGCTAGATGGGGGCTTCATTCATTCCATTCCTGACCCGGTCGGAGACTGGAAGCAGGCTGTGGATTTTCATTTTTCACTTGAAACCGAGGTGATGGGGATCGGTCGATTTAAGACCTTCCGTATCGGATAGAACTCAAGAAAAAAACCTTGGGTCAAATTAAGTTGAGCGTTACAAGAGGATTTCAGCGTTGTGAAGTTTGGGAAGTGCAAAGGTAGAACAAGTTGTTGGGTTTCATTAAATTGATATATAAATCTGATCATGCAAGAGTAATTGATTTACCCTCTCCACCACAAAAAAAAAAGAGAGAGACAAAGCCCAATAAATACATGGTGGCCACTACTCCTGGAAAACCTGAAAATCCTGGAAAATTCCTGGATTTTTATTAGGTTACCTGTTTCTGTGTGGGAGAACACGCAATAGTATTTTTGTAAAACATATTGAGTATAGACAACTTCATCGCAAAAAAATTGCAAGCGGCATTCTTTTCTCTTTTTTTAATGCGGATATTTCAGTCACAAAGGCTTTTTTAAAACAACAATTAAAACATTTGTGTGTAGGCTTGTGTATCAATAACGCAATCACCACTAATTTTTGTCAAACCAAACAAAACTGCTTTATTATGGTCTTGAAGTAGGCAACCGATATAGCCCCCCCCCCCCCTCGGACTCACGCTTATTTTTAAGCCTGGAGAAATGAGAGAATTACTCCTGGAAAATTCCTGGAAAACTCCTGGAAAATCGTTGACCGATTTGAGTGGCGACCATGTAAATAGTTAATAAGAAATTGAACAAAGTGAACAGATTTCCATAAATCTTTAAAAATAGTAATTAACATTAAATTTAACAAAAGGAACAAAGTTCCAACAACAATTTGAATTAACACAAACAATATCGCTGTGCTTTTGCAACCAATTAATTGAAATGGCAATAAAAAAAGAAAAGAAAGGTTTTCCTGTAACATGCACTTGGGGACCCACCCCAAGATGCAAGGAAACTAAAATTATTGTAAACTACTTCCAAACATTTGGGGACCCAATCCCAAACTGTTTGAAAGAGAGCAGAAATAAGTTTAGTCAATGAACGGTAGATATTTGGGGAGAATAACCCGAAGTACCAATTAAGCATGAATTCCAAAAGTTAGGATTAACCGTGCCTGAGGGCCCTGTCTTAAGACACCAATGAAGCAAATAGGTTAAAGTTAACCAGAGGAATGGTAAGCTAGGTATTGCCTCTGCAGGGCTTGAGGGCTCAATCTCAAGACACCAATGAAGCAAAGGGGTTAAGTTACCCAGAGAAAAAGTAAACAACTGTCGACCAAAATATTATGTGCACTCGAGTTTGAAGGGTGTTTGTGAAGTAACCAATAGACCTACATAAAATCCAATCACATCATCATGTTCGTCGTTCTATTTTACGTTAGTTCATGAAGGTTTGGAATTTTTAATTTATAATTTAATATTTTTTATCGCAGTTGAAACACAAAACGTGCCCGTTTTTAAGCGTGTTTCAACCATGCGTCACATTTAAGAACTATTATCTCACAAACCCGTCATCAGATCAAATCCAAATTTTTACACAATATACATTGGAATGTTGTATAACTTGTTTATTAATTTCAAAATTTTGTGTGTTCAAGAACGAAAGCTGTTATCATTTTTGTAAGGTAACTCTTTCTCGGCTCGGGGTCGTTGGAAAATGTAGTTCTTGGTTGCGTTGTAATCCTTATACATCAAAACGTTATGCTGTATGACTGTGAAATACGTAAATTAATTCACTTATTTTATATCGGTTTGTATTTGTATGGGGAATTAAGACATGGTTCACCAGCTAGCCGCTCCGGGAAATGCTGTACAGCGTTGCTTATATGGAGCCCATCACTTCCAAGCGAGGCGCACTATGATGTGTAATGGAGCCCATTTTGGCAACGCTGTACTGAAGAGCTCAATTGCACACCGGGGCGAAACACTGTCATTTTGTTGAGTTATGCCGGAACATTTAGCACAATTTGTGTTTAAATATATAATGGCTCAACAGACAATTCATATTTTTCTTTTGAAAATGATATATTCAAGGTAAGGTTATAATTGCTTTGGAGTGGAGTTTCGACTCCCATAGTGCACTGACTTTTCTCGTGACGTGGATACACATGTATCAAATACATCTTGCAATGGCCTTCCCAGTGTGTACTAGACAGTGTCTTGGTGAGGTGTGCTTTAACCAACTGAAGAGCCCAATTGCACACCGGGGCGAAACACTGTCATTTTGTTGAGTTATGCCGGAACATTTAGCACAATTTGTGTTTAAATATATAATGGCTCAACGGACAATACATATTTTTCTTTTGAAAATTATATATTCAATGCCAAGGTAAGGTTATAATTGCTTTGGAGTGGAGTTTCGACTCCCATAGTGCACTGGCTTTGCTCGTGACGTGGATACACATGTATCAAATACGTCTTGCAATGGCCTTCCCAGTGTGTACTAGACAGTGTCTTGGTGAGGTGTGCTTTAACCAACTGAAGAGCCCAATTGCACACCGGGGCGAAACACTGTCATTTTGTTGAGTTATGCCGGAACATTTAGCACAATTTGTGTTTAAATATATAATGGCTCAACGGACAATACATATTTTTCTTTTGAAAATTATATATCCTGAATGGTTCCCTCCAATCTCGACATACTAAGTTTATGGTCGTGCCAATGAACTTGAAAACCCATGAATCCCATGATCGTGCATTCAATACAAACCAAAAAAAATCTCTGAATCATACAAAACTCAAATGATGATGACCACGCTAACAAAATGATAAAAACAACACAACTAAACTCTAACAAATAAAATAAATACAAGCTACACATCATTCTGACCCGTTGCTCCGGTAACCCCATACTAATTATAATGCCTTATAATTTGGGTGACCTATCCAACACCTGTTGTAAGCAACATCATTGCCATGCACGCCCCCAAAACTGTGGTACTTAGCTACTCATGATGATTCTGCTAATCCTTATATGCTAATGTTCTTCCCGCTGGCTCTTGAGGTCCATGGTTCTTGACATGGGAGGGCAATCTTAACACTGTTCAGTTTTCTTGAAAAGTATAGGGTCCACCATGAAATTTTTACGTAATTATGCATTGTTTTGTTTTAGCGGAGCGCCTCCTACAATCTATAGCCAGGCATGACCTACTCAATTCGGCCAATAGTCAATCTAGCTCCTATGCCACTGAATTTGCCTATAGCCCGGGGCTATCTACTAGAGTACGGACTCCACTCGCACTGGTTTGTCCTGAAAATTTGCATGTCGCTACTGTTATGAGAATACATGTCACTCTCATAACTTATCAATTATTCACTTTCTCGCGCTGAATTCGCGGTACTGACCAACGCGAACTATTGCCTATCAAGCGATCAAAAATTGACTGACTTTATACTTATAAAATTTTGATGTCTCGGACGGGCAAAGGCTCTCGCCGCTTGGCGATGGAAAAATCGACTGACTTTCCTGACACTGGGCAGGCTATTTAAAGGTCTGGCTCTTAAATCACCAGGAGTGGGGTTTCTCAAAATTTAAATCTGGAGCAACACTCGTACGATGATGAAACTAGGTTCATTCGATTGCTCTCTTTTCCAATGTTCCACACTTGGTTTTATTTCGAAATCGGATCGTACGTTCGGCCGCTAATTAGCTCCGTAGTAATTTTCATTGTCCAAGATTTTCGCAGTATTTTGAAGCGTCCATCCGCCCACAATTCTGATTGGTTCGTTCAAATTTTCCTTCCTCCAGTCCTTTATGCCGAATTAATTCCAATACTGCTGCTTTCGTGATTTTTGAAATGAGATTCTTGAGGCTAAAATCGCCCTCTTTCCAATGCTGCAACTCATAATTTTGTATGTTAATTATTTCTCTAATTTCTCTAAAATGGGAGGTGCTTATTTTTCAGTTTGGCGAGTGATCAGTTACCACCCCCACTTATGGTTGAGCGACCTCGATCCGTGGTTCAATCACATCTGCTATTCATGTGTTGCGGCTGTGAGCTTCGTTTCATTGTTCGCGCTTTTAGAAAGTTGTAGAATGTCACGCTCCGGACGCTCCCTTGAATTCCCTTGTTCATCTTCTGGTGCGCTTGCCTCCTTCTCAAATATGAGTATATTTGATAAACTTAACTTGGAACATTTATGCTATATCATATGCATAAAGGTTACAATATATACATAATTTTCGGGTATAATTTCAAGGAAAAGCTGAATTTTGGAAAGCTATTTAGGCCCCGTATATGTAGCCTATCCCGTGTAGAATTGTCAACAAAATATGAATATTACAATATTAGTTCAAACCTTTCCCTTGGCATTGTTTGAGGGAATATAGGGGTTCCTAAAAATGTATCCCTGGTGAAATAGCTCTTCGGGTAGGTTTCTGCATTATCCCCATCAACATTACACGCCCCAAGAACAGATAAATGTTGTCCCCTGTCACTGACTCCCACTTCCTGGCGAGCGACCTTGGTTTCAAGGTTGCGCCAACTATACATTCTGCCGCGTACATATTTGTTTCTCAAACAATAATAGTTCAATCACTTTGTCGTCGAAAGACGGCAAAAAACAAGTAAAAGAGACGTGAAATGCTTTCTTGTACACGGCATACCCGTGAAGGGGATCCTTTGTGTGCTCGTGACGAAGTCTACCTCTCGCCACAAACACTGAATGGGTCGTTATTATTACAGCTGAAGCTATTTCTTCTCCATCAGCGCTGTCTGCCACTTCTCAAATAATATCATGCTGTGCATAGTCTGTACCACTACCATAAATATCGCTTCCCTATACATCACTTCCACTACTGTCATCTATCAAACCAATAATCACTGCACCCGTAAAAAAATGAGACGGCCCGGCAATTCCTCTCTGATTGAGTAGCCTACGAAGCAAAAAATTATCTACGAAGTATTTGCTTTCGGTGCTTCCCCTTCAAGTGACAAAAATTGCCAAGTTAGATATACCTAGGTAGTTCACTAAACATTCTCGAGATGGCAGAAAAGGATGAGGTATCTTCTAAAGCAACTAACTTGAATCTCAATAGAGCGCGTTTCCTGTTCTTTCCCTGATCGATATGAGTGGTAAGAAAGCAACGGATATCGATCAACTTCGTATTAGTTCAAATTATGAAACAGATATGGCATGAAAGTGCATAACTTCTCGGTTCATAACGTGAAAAAAGATCCCGCGAAGCAGCATTGTTTCATGTGTAATAGGCATTCTAACATCCACCTGCACCGGCCGTTTGTGGTACGTCGAACCAGCTGGAGTAGAGTCAATCGGACGTACAGTGTACGGCAAACCGGCTTGAGTGGTTAATCTTCAAAAATTCAAGATGTTGCTTTTGAGCTGAGGGGTCTTGCTTAAGTTGGGTTTCCATGGCAAATAGGGCTTTAAGAGCTCTAGGATGAGAGTTAAATAAAGTGGGAGGTGAATGAATGCGAGGCATAGGTACAATGAATTTACCCTCTGAAGTACGAGTGGTAGTTTCAAGAAAGAGTTGTTCGCAGAGTTCATCTTCTGAAGAAAGAGAAGAGGTGGAATCGATGGATTCAATTCGGCAAAATTTCCCTTAATTTTGATTCAGGTCGGTTTGAGTAAAATAACCCTGAGAAAAAGATTGAACTACTTAGTGGAATGTGGCCAATAATGAGCCAGCCAAATTTAGTGTGATGAGCATAAATACCAGGAGCAATACCAACTCTAGAAGGTAAAAGATTTATCCAAAACGTATTAGCACCAAGAAGAATGTCAACGGTAGAACTTGGATGAAAATAGGGGTCAGCTAATTTCAAATCTGAAGGATATTTCCATGTATGGATTAAAAAAGAATGACTGGGGGTTGGGCTACCAATGATGGGAATGGATAAACAATTAAGGTGAAGATTGGTACCAAATTGAACTGAATCCTTATTATTCAGTTATACATAATGCAAAGAAGTGGATTTACCTAGAAGAATTGCTGAGTTTGGATTTACTATTGTTGATACCGGATATTTCAATTGAAGTAGGTTGAGGCTGAAGGCCTAGCCTTTCAACAAGCGATAGAGTGATGAAGTCGTGCATGGCAGCATTGTCGAATAAGGCTCGTGCAGAGTGCCAGTTGCCTGCAGATTTTTGGACTTGAACTTGCACAGTTGACAAAAGAATTTGCGCACTGCGCCATGAGTTAGTGGTTTGATTATAAGATTCAGCACTAGACTTAGAATTCGATTGAGGCAATAGGTGAGAAATGATTTACTATTAGAGCTTGAAGTGGTTTGAGAACTAGAGCAAGCAGAGGTTTCAGATGATTTGCTAGAGGGGCGGGGGTGTATACCGTGCTCTTTCAAAACGATGCAGAGAAGAGTGATGATGTGATTAGCAATGCATACAGACTCCCTTCGAAGAACAATCTGTTAGAGCTTGCTTTTCGGAAAGACAATTGAAACAACATTTTTTTTGGTTAACAGTTTTCCTACGGTCATCTACTGGTAGTGATTTGAAGGTGGAACATAATAAAGAGGGTGAAAATTATTGCAAAGTATGCATGTAGACTGATGTCTTTGCATGGAAAACACTTGAGAATGTGGAGATTTTTTGTTAAGCATAGGCATGTTAAGCACATTTTTGCTGAAGCTGGCAGAAGTTTCTACATGATGGACTACTGCGGACAGCACCTGACAACGATTATTTATAAAAGAGATTAAGGTTTGAAAAGTGGGTTCAGGTTTGTTAATTAATTCGGACTCCCAAGCCTTAAGGGTGTGGGTATCGAATTTAGAAGTAGTAAGATGAATCAGAAACAGAGTCCAATGCACCACTGGTTGGTTCAAGTGCTCGTGAGCTCTAACGTGAAGTTCAACCGTATTGCCTAAGCTGCAAAGGGTTGAGAGATTTTCCTTACAACAGACAGGAAGGTTAAACAAAGCATTAATATGTCGCTGTATAGGGAGCCTAGTGTTACCATATCTCTCTTGCAGTAACTTAAAGGCAATGGAGTAATTGTGAGAATTAAGAGGGAGTGCCTCGATTAGATTAAGGGGAGGTCCATGTAATACTGATTTGAGGTAATGAAACTTTTGGATTTCAGGAAGGGAAGAGTTGTTGATTGCTAACAACTGAAAGAGTTCATAAAAGGAGTCTCATTGCTTCACTTCACCACAGAAGGAAGGCAAGTGAATTTTAGGAGGTAAAGGGTTAATAGGAAGGGCAGATGCTTCCTTTTGTACTTCAGTTAAAGTTTTATTCAACGTTTTGGCTTCAGCAAACCCTTCATAATAACAATCTTCCACCGCCCCGCGATCCTGCTCTTGATTTGAGTCAAGGATCACAATTTCGGCTTGGATGGAAGGGTAAGATTTCAAGTCATTTTGATAAATTTTGAATCTTTCAGTAACGAAATCTAAATAATGATCATCTAGACTTTTGTCGGTCTGTAAGGTCGAAACCTTGATAATTGTTTCTTAAGAACGGCACGAGTGCCAATTAGTTTGTCGGAAGTGGACATTGTGAAAACTGTAGCACAACTCACCAGACCTTGCAATGATTCTGAAACAGTTTGAGGATGAGCGGAAGCAGGGGGAAGCAGCATCTCGCTCTCCTTAGGCTCCACCTTGGTTGACTCCGTCTTTGCTGTGAAAAGTCTTAAGTAATTAAAACATAAATAACTTCAAAATGCAACTTGTTCTTGGGATCTAAAGGTTCCAAGTTGGAATCCCGGGTTTCGGCACCAAAGTTGTTGGGGATCGGTCGATGTAAGACCTCCCGTATCGGAAAGAACTCAAGAAAAAACATTGAGTTAAAATTGTGTTGAGTGTTACAAGAGGATTTCAGTGATGTGAAGTTAGAGAAGTACAAAGGTAGAACAAGTTTCTGGGCTTCAGAAAATTTATTAATAAATCTGCTCATGCAAGAGTAATTAATTTAAATCCCCCCCAATAAATAGTTAATAAGAAATTTAACAAAGTGTATACATTTTTATAAAGCTTTAACAATTGTAATTAACATTAAATTTAACAAACGGAACAAAGTTCGAACAACAATTTCAATTAACACAAGCAATATCGATGTGCTTTTGCAATCAATTTATTGAAATGACAATAAGAAAAGAAAGGAAAGGTTTTCCCATAATCTGTACTTAAGGTCCCAGCCCAAGATGCAAGGAAACCAAAATTATTGTAAACTACTTCCAAACATTTGGGGACCCAATCCCAAACTGTTTGAAAGAGAGCAGAAAGAAGTTTAGTCAATGAACAGTAGATATTTTGGGGAGAATAACCCACAGTGCCAATTAAGCATGAATTCCAAAAGTTAGGATTCACAGCTTGAGGGCCCAGTCTCAAGACACCAATGAAGCAAAGGGGCTAAAGTTAACCAGAGAAATGGTAAACTTGGTATTGCCTTTGCAGGGCTTGAGGGTTCAATCTCAAGATGCCAATGAAGCAAAGTTAACCAGAGAAAAAGTAAACTAGGTATTGCCTTCGTCACAAAACTGAAAATTGCAAAAACCAGTAGATCTGTGAAAAGGAATCTGAGAGAACAATTGCCACGTGTGTGCATTAAAGGGCTTAATCCTAAAATGCAAACAAGAAAGCATCGATAGAAAAAGCTAGTAATTGGCACAAACATGCCTTTCAACAAAAAATAAGTTACATAAACCATTATGACAAACCATAGGCAAAGCTAGCCTTAGAAGTAAAATGGAAGTTATACAGAATTATTAGGGTGAAAAGCCTAGAAAAGGAATGGACGGCCTGAAAACAGAGCCCGGATAAAGAAGGTTGGAAACAAGTTTTAGGTTAAGATCATGTTGACCACTATTGTAAAGAGTGGTTAAAATGTTCCATAGAATTACTTAACTTGACTCTCGTAGACTCTTCTTGAAGTGTTGATTGCACATAACACTTTGAAAAAAAAAAAAAGCAGGTCAACTGCTGATAAGTAAAACACTGTGAGGCCAAGCAGGCCTAGAAATTGCTAATTTTCCATACTGACTAGTTGAAGCAAAGGTTTTGGCCTAAGTTTGACATCGTCAAGTTGAGTGACCATATTTGAAGTGTTCCAGTAGAACGATGGCCTCACGGCTATCAAGCCGAGACTTACGTGTGGCGAGACAACAGATGTTAGTCGAAGACTTCTATGTGCTAGGTTTCCATGATGTGTGGATAGTTTGGACGTAGTGGCAGCAAGTGTCCAGTTGACAAAGAATGCGCTGACGACGTGTGCAGGATGTGCCACAGCTGATCAAGCTTATATAGGATCTGAGATGAAGAACTTCTGGAAAGACCGACGGATCAAGTAACGTAATTGGCCCGCTGAATATCAGCAACCAATGAGAAGCGCAGAAAGAAAAAATAAGTGCAGGGAAGCAAGATGGCTGTCATTTGAATCGGAGAATCAAAGATGGTCAGGCTTGACATTTTAACTATAACAGTCCTAAGGAAAATGTCTTAAAACCAAGCAAGCGTAAATGCAGAACAGGTAAGTATTTTGAATTTCAATTGCAATTCGTAAGTATTTTCAATCTAAGTATTTTGATGCTCAATTGCATTTTGTGGGTGTTTTGAATCTAAATTACATTTTGTAAGTATTTTCAATCTAAATTGCATTTTGTAAGTATTGTCCATCCAAATGAGTAGTTTGAATCTACCTTACATTTTGTAAGCATTTTGAATTTCAATTGCATTTTGTAAGTTGAATTTCAATTGAACTTTGTGTGTATTTTGGATCTGAAATGGGAGTTTTTCAATCTAAATTGCATTGTGTATTTTCAATTTCAATTGCATTTTGTAAGTATTTTGAACCTCAATTGCATTTTGAACGTATCTTCAATCTCATTTGAATTTTGTAAGTATTTTGAATTTCAGTTGCATTTTGTAAATATTTCGACTCTACATTGAATTTTGTACGTATTTTGAACCTAAACTACAGTTTGTGCGTATTTTTCAATCTATTCCTTTTGTGAGTATTTTCCTTCTAAATTCCCCTGACTCGTTTCAATCTGAGTTACATTTTGTAAGTATTTTCAGTCTCACTTAATTTTCGTTCTGCTCTCCTATTTCATTGTCATTTTCGCTATCACCCAGACCTTTAAGGGCCAATAACCTAGATGTTAGGTCCCTTAAAACAACACTTACCATCATCATCATCATCATGTGACAACACAATTATAAATTGTAATAGGAAGAATGGCAAGATTCGGAAAAGTTGTGGGTTCGATTCCCTGTCTACATTATATCTGAAAGGCTTGCGCTAGATGTATGCAACATGACCTATTAGCCGAAAATCTCCTTGATCACCATGTATGTGTTCTGGATCACAGTTTCTTTATACTCAAGGATACTGTACCCAAATAATTCCCCCCTCCAATTTGACCACTTTTGTTATGATATTCTTTTAATATATTGTTAATATTCTTATGGATATTTTATAGCCTTCCCGATGAAATTGTAGTTGCTTGCAAACATAATGACTGTGAAATATGAGTGGCAATGAATCATGTTCGGTTATATATATTGTGGGAGCAGAGGCTGTACTGCTTCTACTCACAATGTATTTCTTGATTAATATTTTTATATATATATTTTTTGTCATTATAGTAATGAAAGGAGATAGTAGTTATGTATTCATCCCGCTGCGAAGCCATGCTTGTTTATTCTTGCACCACGGCCGCGAGGGCAACTGCAGCAAGTCCGGATATCGTAGGTTCGAATCCTGGTGCTGACAGTGGCTATCTTGAGTGTGGTGTTTCCATACTCCCTCCAGGCAAATTCTGGTATAGTACCTTATTTCTAGTCCCAGGGCACCTACCTTATCCCTGTCCCTAATATGTTACACACACTACTACAGTCTTCATATAAGTACAGGTTATCAGACAAATTCAACATACACGTAACTACACTACGCTGATGACCAAGGTGTCCCAAGCCCCTAAAATGAATTAATAACAACAGCAAAGTTAGTTACGTTTTCCAGCTTGCACTATACCACTTTTCTGTGTTTTGAACACAATAAAGACTTCTAAATTGGAGAAGTCCTATTAGCTTAGTTTGTACATCCTTTATATTGTGAGGGGCTGTTGAGGATGTAACACAGCACATGGAGATAATTTAATACATACCTGCCAACCCTTCCGATTTATTCGGAAACTTTCCGAATTTTCACCTCGTCTTCCGATCTTCTTAATTACTATTATTTCTTCTGAATTTTGGACCCCGGTGATATATTGTAAAAGAAAAAGGAACTGCAAATAATTTCCATTCTCAAGGAGATTCTCTCGTAAGTAGTAATTGCTTTTGTGATTTGCGTAACCTTGGTTTTTTGTGTAAGTTTGTGTAAATTTCTCACTTGGCACTGAGCTCCATAGCTGCGATCTCGGAATGGTGAGTCAGCTGATCAGCCTACCGCATACTGATTGGTGGTATTTTACGGACAAACAGGTGTCAAGCCTGCGCTGATAAGTCGAGGCTGCTCACGTGACTGCAGTATGGGATTATACCTTGTATACTATGCGCGGCGATTGTGACTTGATCCGTTTGACACCACGTGTTTATACTCTGCTAGCGTCACGTTTAGTGCGTCGGTAGATAATTATTTCAACGAGTTGTGTCGTGTGTTTCTCTCATCATGTTATGGCGACAAACCCTCGGAAACGTTATCTCCAAGTGTTCAAAGAAAGCTATACAACTGAATTTCCATTCATTGTACAATCTAGTAGAGGAAACCATTTTGCTCTTTGTTCCGTGTGTCATTGCGATATAAATATTTCTCATGGTGGAAAAACTGACATTGTAACTCACAGCAACACTCTAAAACACGAAGACAGTGCTAGTTGTTTACAGAAGAACAAAAAATTAGGTACGTTTTTTGTTCACGGGAGTGAAGACAATGCTGCCATTCGAGCAGAATGTTTGTTCATGGCGTTCGTCGTAGAACATAACCTCTCTTTATCATATTCCGATCACGTGGGACAATTTTTTTAGAAATATGTTCCCGGATTCGGAAATTGCGAAGAAATATGCCTGTGGGAGGACAAAATAATAATAATAATGTTATTGGTTTTACGTCTCTTTTAACTACTCTGGCTTTTAGAGACGCCGGGGTGCCGGAATTTTGCCCCGAAGGGGATCTTTAACGTGCCAGTAAATCTACTGACACGGCTCCCTCGCATTTGCGCACCCTCAAATGCCAGCTGACTGCGCCAGGATACGAACCTGCAACCTTGGGCTCAGCAAGCGAGAACGTTACCGCTGAGCCACGCAGCGGGCCGGGAGGACAAAAACATCCGCCACTGTTCATGAAATGGCACGTGACGCCGATTCAAAAATTATTAATATTTTAAAAAATATGGGCCTTTCGCGATCTCCACTGATGGTAGCAATGATAGAGATAGTAAGCAGTATCCTATCGTCGTGTCATTTTTCAACAAAGAATCGAAGATGATTGAAAATCGTTTGCTATCCATGGAAAATTTGGAAGGTGACTCGACTGGTGCTAACATTGGTAATTTGCTTCTGCGTCTTCTGGAAAGACATGCTATTGCAATGGCAAACTGTATAGCTTTTAGTGCAGACAATGCCCCTGTTATGATAGGGAGGCAAAATGCTGTTGCTGCGAAATTAAAAGAGCAGTGTAAAAACATCATTGTTGTAGGATGCCCATGCCATTTAAGTAATCTGGCTGCTGAGAAAGGTGCTGATTCCCTTCCTGTGAAAATTTATGAGATAATGATTGATATTTATTATTATTTAAACAAAAGCTGCAAGAGGAAAGATTATCTGAAGCTCTTTACCAAACTGATGTTAGGAAAATACTGAAGCATGTGTGCACGCGTTGGTAGTCCTTGGGTAAATGCTTAGATAGACTGATTTCACAGTGGAAGCCACTGCTGAGTTTTTTTAAGGATGAGGTGAACCAGTCCACTGGCACAAACACATCTCTCAAGTATTTCCAATTTCCCAAAGTAAAGGCACATGAGGATAAGCCTGCAGAAGTGGAATTTGGTGTTAATGTGAACAGCAGAGTACAAGATCAAGCACGTGTTATCATTGGCAAAAGGAAGTTGGAGAGCAGTTCTTCTCCTCCGTCTGTAAGGAAAAAAAGTGATGGGACCAAGTCAAACTGTTGGTATTTCAAGACAGGAGAGACTATTTCTTTTTCTGTCATCTAAGTTAAATGAGGCATTTTGCTTGTTTCTGGCATTTACCATCCCTACATTTGAAAAGTATAACAAAGTTCTTCAATCGCAAGCACCTCACATCCATGTCCTAAGATCCATACTGATTGATTTGCTGACAGAAATTCTCTGTAGGTTTGTTAAGCCAGTGGCCATAAAGAAATATTGCACAATTTTAGAAGTGGTCTATCACACAAGAGAGAATCAGAAAGCTGATGATTATTTGGTAATTGGTTCAACAACATCTAGTTGTGTAGAAAATCTGGCTCCTAAGGAGAAGAAAGTCTTTTATTTGCATGTCAGGAACTACTTCACTGCAGCCTCTGATTATATTATTCATAAATTTAATTTGGACAGTGAGTTTTCTGTTAATGCTCAAGTGGCTCAGATAAGGTCTTTGTCTAATGCTTCCTTTAGTGCCGTGAAGTATTATATCTCTAAGTTTCCAATTATGTTGCCAAAAAAGACTGTGAAGATGAGCACCAAGCAATGGATGCATTACAATGCCAGTTTTGTGCTCTCTAAATGGAGGATTTGCCATCTTCTATTGTGGAAGGAAAAAGAGCAGATTGTTCTTGGTCTGCAATAGGGGATATACAAGGTGGAGATGGGTGTCTGAAATATGACAGACTAGCTAGAGTAATGCTGTCAATATTAACAATCTCACACAGCAACGTTGAATGTGAGAGATTGTTTAGCCAGGTGAAGAAGACAAGGACACAATTCCGATCATCTCTGAATGACGAAAACCTCAACAAACTGTTAGTGGTTAAATCAAGCCTAAGTGGAAATTGCTACGAGCAGCAGTATGACGGGGCATTTTTGAAGTGAGCAAAGTCGGCTAAGGATCTGCATTAAATCAGTAAGCAGTCCCAAGATTACCATCCACATGTATATACATCTCCTAATCATAATTAGGTAAGTTGTCCATGGTAATTAACTTAAGTCTGACAAAGCGTGAATATGTGGTAGCGAATGCGAAGTGTAATCCATCAGAATGATTTTATGCATTTTCTTTAAACACACAATTATGTTCTCTGACGTATAATATTGGCCATACGTATTAGACTTGGGAATATTTGGTGTCATTTTGGTCCGTATTGACAAAGTACTATTTGATTTAATGTTCAATCTCCGTCAATCAATACATTAAATAAGTGCTACACCGCACTAGTTGTGGGACATGTTTCGAACCTTAAAAACGGTCCTTCATCAGCCACAAATGGATGCCGTTAAAACATTACATATAAAAAACACTGAACAAAGTAAAAGAACATCATGCATGTACACATAGTCACTCATAAAACACAATACAGTCCAGAACTAATTAAATATAATACACATTAAAACTTTAAAATCTTATTATATAGTTCATGAAACCCTGTCCATCTTTGTTTCATGATTCGTGATTTATTAAAGCCTGTCCACTTCAAGAGCTCCTCGCTTGGCGTGGCACACAATGAGACGTTCTTCTTACAGTCAAAAGGTGTCATTATTTGGACGAAACAAACACTCAAACATTCCCATTGAGCGGCTTGAGAATGAGAACTTAATTTCCAGAAAACCCTCTGTGGACAAGAAGAAAATAAAATAAAATAAAATTAAAATTAAAAATGAATGAACGCGCAACTGATCAACAACAAGATTCGCCGCGGGAAGAAGAAATCTTACCTTACAAGTGCTTGCAATAACCTGCTGGCTAAGGGCCAGGCGATGAACTGAATACTATGTCAGGTCAGCCGAGGTCGAAGAGAGGATGGAGGGGCGGGAACTCACTGCCAAATGATGGGTGGGGAAGCACATGGGAAGGGAGGAAAAAGAGGAACAAGGGGGGGTGGGGTATAATCTCGCCTACCGCTTATAACTATGGAGGTTTTTTTAAACGTTTGTTGCTGGCGACATAATTTGTCAAAGATTCATATAAAATATTGCTGTCATAGTTAATTTCATTTAAATTGTGTGACGGATTAATTCTTAAAGCCAGATCTTGGAACAGATGGAAATAGATCTGGCTTTAAGAATTAATCCGTCACACAATTTAAATGAAATTAACTATGACAGCAATATTTTATATGAATCTTTGACAAATTATGTCGCCAGCAACAAACGTTTAAAAAAACCTCCATAGTTATAAGCGGTAGGCGAGATTATACCCCACCCCCCCTTGTTCCTCTTTTTCCTCCCTTCCCATGTGCTTCCCCACCCATCATTTGGCAGTGAGTTCCCGCCCCTCCATCCTCTCTTCGACCTCGGCTGACCTGACATAGTATTCAGTTCATCGCCTGGCCCTTAGCCAGCAGGTTGTTGCAAGCACTTGTAAGGTAAGATTTCTTCTTCCCGCGGCGAATCTTGTTGTTGATCAGTTGCGCGTTCATTCATTTTTAATTTTAATTTTATTTTATTTTCTTCTTGTCCACAGAGGGTTTTCTGGAAATTAAGTTCTCATTCTCAAGCCGCTCAATGGGAATGTTTGAGTGTTTGTTTCGTCCAAATAATGACACCTTTTGACTGTAAGAAGAACGTCTCATTGTGTGCCACGCCAAGCGAGGAGCTCTTGAAGTGGACAGGCTTTAATAAATCACGAATCATGAAACAAAGATGGACAGGGTTTCATGAACTATATAATAAGATTTTAAAGTTTTAATGTGTATTATATTTAATTAGTTCTGGACTGTATTGTGTTTTATGAGTGACTATGTGTACATGCATGATGTTCTTTTACTTTGTTCAGTGTTTTTTATATGTAATGTTTTAACGGCGTCCATTTGTGGCTGATGAAGGACCGTTTTTAAGGTTCGAAACATGTCCCACAACTAGTGCGGTGTAGCACTTATTTAATGTATTGATTGACGGAGATTGAACATTAAATCAAACCATACGTATTACTCGATGATTGTTTACATTTATGTGAATTTTATGCTGAATTCATACTTTGCCAATAAAGACACGCAGGTACCCTCTTTCGCCCACGCCACGGTATACTGCGCATGATGAAATCTATCATTTAAAAAAAAATCTTCCTATTTTTGACTTCCGAAGGTTGGCAGGTATGTTTAATATTGTCTTAAATGTTCTGAACTTCATTGAAGGAGATAAATGTATTTCAGGCCTGCTGTCAGTGGTCGGGTTGAAAGTGCTGATCAAAAGAAGACAAAAGAGAAAGAAGACAAGAAGAGGAAACTACCAACTAAGGCTAAGCCGAAACCAAGAATAAGGTTAGTTAATTGTGAAATTGTCCTTTGTGGCCATGAGACCAGAGCTCTTAACCTTGAGAGTTCTTATTTTCCTCTAATAAGGAACACATGCACAAATAACCTAGAGCAATTTTGAAATCCCTCATTTGTATGATTTGTCTGGAACCTCTTCATTTTCTTACTAGCAGTAGTACCCGGCTTCGCCCGGTGGAATGATGATAATATCTCAAAGTCTCTTTAACACTCAACGTGATAAATTTATTTATGTATTCATTTCTTACATTATCAAACCTACGTTATCAAACCCAGTGACAATGTTTATACTTAAGTCATTATGGGAAGGCTCTGTAAAATAATGATCATTCTCATGATATTGGTCTTCAGTCCGAGTCGAGATACGTCGTTAGTGGTCCCAGAAATCGTGACATCTCAGTCGTAGAAGACTTTACGGACTTAAAAACAAGGTCATTTGCCCCAGTGACAATGAGGGTGTAACATGTAGATAATTTGCCCTAATGATCAGGATGATATTGAAAATTACTACAGAACTGACATATGAAACTTAGAAAATAATAGAAAAAGTTATTTTTAGGAATCACATTTCGGGAAAGACTTGATTATTTTTTGCCTAAGAGCTCCCACTTAGATCGCTATCTGGTAAAAGTTTCGTCTTGTTATGGTTTCACCTGTACGATAAATGTCCGAAGCAATTCCTCCGAGAGAATCTTCCAGATTTTACAGTCGATATATCGTTAACGTTCCTGAGCATCCAGTTGTCTCTTCTTCTGACGAAAAACATCTACATAGTGATGATGCGAATAGGAGCGACCACTGGCTCATGTAACTTATCAACGAATTGGAAAAAAATATAAGTTAAAGGAATGAGAGGAATAAAATAGAAAAGAGATGTACGATATACCATAACACTTGCTGTGAAATTTCTACGTGACTGGTTTACATGTTTCAGTACAGTTTCTCAAGAAGAGGAACCAGATCATTGGCATAAATGAATACAGTGACAGTAGATTAAATAGTATCCGAGACAGATAACACGCAAAGTAACACGGCCTAATATACGGTGTAATGGTTGAACTTCAGAGAAATATTTAATCTCACTTCGCAGTTGTTTTTTAATAAATACTAACATGTATGTAGGTAACATGGAAATTATTGGAATGCGTTAGGATAAACGATATTCTTTGTTTTTCCCTCTGGTGTATAAATGAATAAATGTTTAGGTGTGCCCACTCTTGAGCAAGCTACGTATAACTGACCATGAGAGAAGCATGGACTTTCTAGATTAAGGCCTGCTACCTTGAGTGACTGTCCTTGGGCCTTGTTTATGGTCATTGCAAATGCAAGACGTACAGGGAATTGCAGTCGCTTGAAATCAAAAGGCATATCAGAAGGGATCATAGGAATCCGGGGAATTAAGATATCTTCTCCTTTGGCATGGCCTGTCAATACTGTCGCTTCTATTACATTTGGCATGAGTTTTTTCACGCAGAGTCTTATTCCATTACACAATTTTGGTGGATCGATATTATGCAATAGCAGTATTAATGATCCAGCTTTTACTATTAATTTATGTGGTGGAAATCCAGGTGGTTCCAGAGAATTCAAGAACTCAGTAGGGTAAAATACAGCCTGTTCGGTCTCCAGAACAGTATCGATAGATTCGTACGTCGTACTGGGGCTAGGAAGATGATCTTGGATCTGAATATTCATTTTGTGTACACTTTCGTTTTTAGGCGCTAGAATTGCTCGCTCACTAAGCCACTGATGGTCTTTATAATTTCCAGGAATATTTGGGAATACTTCGTTCATCATTTTCTGAACTGAAGGCATCAGTTTGCAAAAGTCGCATCAGGGGTGAAATCACCATCACCGAGATGCAGGAGTTGTTGCGCAAAATTCTGTGCAGTCACATCTCCTAATAAATGGACTCTCATATTGGTAGTCAGTGTCATTTTGTAAACCTGTCTCCAAAGATACGATGCTTTGAGGCAAGCATTGAGTTCATCAGCGGGAGTTGATCGTGGTATAACTGGTAATGTTTGGCGAAAGTCACCCGCCAGAACTATAACAGCTCCTCCCATTAGTTGACTGTTTCCTCGTATGTCTTTCAGTGTTCGATCAAGCGCTTCAAGAGCTTTCTTATGGGCCATAGTGCACTCATCCCAAACAATAACTTTGCATGTTTTTAGTATTTCAGCTTTTCCGGAGCCCTTCTTGACGTTACATACTGGAGTTTCTGACTGCGCAAGATTTAATGGTAGATTCAGAGCTGAGTGTGCTGTTCGACTTCCAGTGAGTAGTGTGGATGCAATTCCTGATGATGCCATTGCGAATGCAATTTCGTTCTGTGCCCGAATTTCTGCAAGTAGCAAATTAATGAGAAAAGTTTTTCCTGTTCCTCCTGGTGCATCAAGAAAAACAATTCCACCATTTCCGTTATTGATTAAGTCCATTATGGCACTATAAGCAAATCTTTGGTCATCAACTAAGAGAGGCTTCTTGTCTTCAACGAACCTTTTTAACTCATCAGAGTTGAAACTTCTTTCTCTCAATATGTCCCTATCAAGAATATGTCCCTATCAAGTACGTCAGTATTAGTGCGTGTGGGGGCTGGCAAACCAAGCTGTATGAGAGTTTTGCCATTGCATTTATCCTCAATCATTATGAGGGCTTCATTAAGTACTTGAGGAGAAAAATTCAAATCCAAAGCTGGATTATCTCTTCGTTGTTCTCTAAGTACATCGTCACTAAGGCTTTCTTTATACAGGGTGGCGCACGAAATGTCATACACTGGAAATTGTTTATAGAATATTTAATATACAACATATTTAATAAAGAATGGCATTACAACATTCACTGAAATGTGCATGATTAGTCAGTATGCAGGACGTGTTCAATATGCCCACCTTCTCGGCATACAACAGCTTCGAGGCGAACCTGCATGTTTGTGACCACTCTACGACACATGTTCTCACTCAACCCTCGGAAGAAAGTCACAATGGCCGTTTGCAATTGCAGTACATTTTCTGGTTTCTGGCGGTAGATTGTCTCCTTCAAATATCGCCACAGGAAGAAACTACAGGGATTAATATCGGGGCTATGTGGTGGCCAGATTGAGCCGCTCTGAAAACGTTCGGGATATCGATGGGGCATCACACGGGGCCCGAAATGTTCATGCAGGAAGTACAGAACAACATTTGCTGTGTGCAGACGAGCTCCATCTTGCATGAACCATTGTGTCTCTATTGGTAGTCGTGATACAAAGAGTTGTGGAAGGAAACTGATTTGCAACATGTCATGTAACGCGCACTGTTGACTGTGTCATTGATACAGAGTGGCCCAATAATTCCATGACTGGAAATTGCAGCCCACACACACACTTTCACACCATGACTTTCAACCTCGTGCACAATAGCAGGCCGTTCTTTCGCCCAAAACCGGACATGTTTGTTCACATCTCTGAACCATGTGTTGTGCAGTACGGGATCACCTTCTGCAATAGACCACCCAGTAAACTGTACTCGCCGTTGCTTGTCAAGTGTCGTTAGTTATGACCTGTTGTCATTTTGTATGAGAATTGGTCAAGCTCAGACTGCAGTATTTTCTGAATTGACCGACGAGAGATGTGCAGATGAACACAGGCAGTTCTAGTGGATTTGGAAGGGCTCCGAGCCACAGCTGTTCTCACAGCAGCAAGATTATCCGGTGAGCGGACTGGCATGAGACGGGTCCGTTCTCTCTCCAGTATATTGCCTGCTGTTTCAAATTGGCTGGCCAGGGTATACACCGTCTGCCAGCAGGGAGCCCACCGAGTACGGAAATGAACACGAAACCTTTCCTGAGTCCGAGTTACTCTTTATTTCCGCATAAAATAACACTTTTCACCTTCTGTTCGCGCGTCAGCCTCTCTTTGTCCGCCATGCTGTATAACTGGAAGCCGGTACGCATGCGCGACATGTGCTACTGTCTGTCGAATCACGCAAGAAATAAGGTTTCTGTTCACGGAAGGACATGGTTGTGAGCCCAGATTTACACATTTTATAAACCATTTTCGATGTATGACATTTCGTGCGCCACCCTGTATTTGTCCCAAAGAGCCTGAGGGTTTGATGGAGAGCAAGTTGTTATTATAATTTCAAAGAGACTTCTTAGTTGAGATGGAAAGGATGTGAGGGATGCTTCGGACAATGTTATATCCCAATGTTGGTCATTTTCAAGTGAGCCACGCTGTTGGCATGCTTCTCTGAATGTTTGACATTCTACTCCGTTCACAGTTTTTAGATATTTGAATGATGTTGGCCCTCTAATTGTGTGATGTAGTAATCGAAGGTAATAGCATTCGGCGTTGTTGGGATGAACTGTGTATACCCGGCCTAAGGCATCACTTGCACGCACATCATGTTCTGGAACTAAAGCACCTTGCTTTCTCTTGCAGAACACTTTGGTAGATTTATTCCATGTATAATATCTTGGAACTTCTGCATACATCAGTGTTCTAGCAAATGGATCTTGTTGACATAAAAGAAAGAAGGCTGTTAGTGTCGTGTTAGGAGGTTGTGCAGCTCTTTCTTGGGCGTTATCAGCTGTGAAATAAACTCGTCCGTTTTCTAGGTGAACACTGAGATGAACAACAGGTGGATAACGTTCATGAATTGGGAAATTAAGGATACGCCAAACTGCTTCATTGCTGCTGATGTATCTTTCCAACTGAAATTGTGTAGGCTCATCGATAGTCCTGGTTTGTCCTTCAAGTTGAAATACTGCCATATTGCTACCCTTGTTGACATATTTACAGATGTATTTAATGGATTTCACTGAATTGCAGTATTCAACATTGATGTGTGCTTGGAACATTTTAGAAAGTAGAGGAGAATATGGAACAACCCATCTGTTGTCTACCTCAGTTTGTCTGTACTGGTTGTTTATGTTAAGGTTAATATTCGTAGTATAGCCTCCGTTTTCTGGTTTCCGTCTTCTGTACAGAGGGTAGCCATCATCTCCGGTTTGGGTTTCCTGGGTAAATTCTCGGGGGTACTTGTTCTTTACTGGGAATCTCCACGGATATAACACTGTCCACTTGAGTTGGACGTATCTTGCTTTTGAGCCATAATAATATGTGAGCATGTGGAAGGCCTCTTTTTTGCCACTCAATTGAGTACATCCAACAGCGAGTTTCTCCGTAAATATGGCTCTTGGTTATTATATTCATGAGCTTTGCTAATTTTTGTTTAAAAATTCTCGCTGTCAAATCATGGCATCAGTAGGTGCCTGGCCACAGAAAAGTTCTTCCTTAATGTCAGTCCAGGCAGGATTGCATGTAACTGTAATAAATAAATCTGGACATCCGTATATCCGAACATAGCACATGGCATCCTGGGCATATTCGTGCATATGTCTTGGACTTCCCGTAAATGTTGCCGGCAAAATAACCATTTTTCCAATGTCCACAACATTGCCATCATTGGCTACAGCATCACGCAAATGAATGTAATCATCAACTCGAAGTTTATTTTGGTTTAATCGGATGTAGAGCAGACGTTCACTTTCAATCTTGGCGTATGTATCAACAATAAATTGATGGAAGAGTTGTCCGCTTTTCAGAATAAGGTTTGATGATCCTGGTCTAATCATTATTCTGTAGGCATAAAAATCCATAGCTGATATCTTTTTATTCGTGGCTGCACCACTGATTGGATCAGTTTGCCTCAGATTAAAGTGGTACCCATCCTCACCCTCCCAAAATATTAATGGGTACTGAAGGGCATCGTACGATCTGTGTGTTTCTGAAATTCGTTGCAAAACATCACTCCGTCTATGAATGATTATGTCACGTTTCTCGAATTCTTGTCCTGTCATTACAATGGCCACTTCGTCAATGGTCGGAGCATTAAAACGACGTTCATGTTTGCCTACTGGTCTCTTGTCTGCTGATATGACAACCTTATATTCATCCGTTGGCATTCGATCTAGGGTGGTCTTAAACATATTTACTAAGTTGTTATGCTCTTGCAACAACCTCTGTAGAGCTATAACAATCTCCCTTCTGGTGCTGGGGATAATTTTACAACGTTGATCGGCTTGTTGTTGTTCGTCTCCCATAAAATAGATTTGTAAGAATTTTGGATTCTAATTAGTGAAGGGAAGAATTGATCCAAGTTGATGATAAATTTGACCTTGCACTTTGAAAGTTGGCATGAAACCAGTTTCTTTTACTATTGCCGTTGTACCGAAAGAAGTCATTTGGAAGCATGAATTGTACTTCCTAATGTTTTTCAGGAAGTGTTTAGATTCTTGAGTCGTTCCTGACGTGTACGAAAGAAGTGGTTCGAGAGTAGGATTTAGAGCGGCTAGCTTAATTTTCCCGTTAGAGCAACATATTCCAGGCGACTCCGATCTGAATTTTTTGGCTAGACAGTGATGGCATACAACATCCATTTTTCCAATTGTTACGTTAGGGTGTATTCCATAATCGTACTGAAATGCCTCTAATTTCAAATCAGACTGCCTAAATGTTTGCCTAGATTGGAAAAGTCGCGTACGTTCTATTTCAAGCCGATCTAGACGCTGCTGAGGTGTTTCAGCAGCCCTGAGCTCAGCGTGCCTTCTTTCGTCCTGTTCAAGCCGGTCTTGACGCTGCTGAGGTGTTTCAGCAGCCCTGAACTCAGCATGCCTTCTTTCATCCTGTTCAAGCCGATATTGACGCTGCTCAGATGGTTCAGCAGCCCTAGTCTGAGACTGCCTTATTTGCTGATCTTCAAGCCGGTCTTGACGCTGCTGATGTGTTTCAGCAGCCCTGAGCTCAGCGTGCCTTCTTTCGTCCTGTTGAAGCCGGTCTTGACGCTGCTCAGGTGTTTCAGCAGCCCTTAATAATCTAACTTTCTTGGTTTGTTGGCTGATTTTCCCAATAGATTGTCGCTTTATGGGAGGCATTTTGAAATGGTTAAAAGAAGAAACCACAATTCGAAGTGGAAAGCTGTTGGTGATTGTTACTATAAAATCGCAGTCAAGGAAGATTTTATGTCGTGTTATTTAAAAGTAGTACGAACGGAGCATATTATTGGTCATTGGCCCCTAATGACTACTATTGCATTGAACACATGAAACTTGGACATTAATAGACAAAGTCATTTATAAGAATCATAGTCCGTGCAAGAATATGGGTTGGTGATTATTACTATAGTAATGGGCGTAACATGTGGGTCACTTGCCTTAATGATGAAGATGATAATGAAGAAGACTACTGAACGGGTATATCAAACTTACACTCTAACAGAAATACATATTTTTAAATCACAGGCGAGGAAGACTGTGGTGTTGCTTAGTAGTATAGTGGACGTAAGATCTTGGTCATTTGCCCTTTTGATAAGGATGATAATGATCACGACTAATGAACTGGTACATCAAACTTACAAACTAATAGAAAAACATATTTTAAAAATCACAGGCGAGGAAGACAATTTGGTGTTGCTTAGTAGTATAATGGACGTAACATCTAGGTCATTCGCCCATTTGATAAGGATGATAATGAAAACTACTGTTGAATTGACACGTCAAACTTACATACTACCATGATAGAAAGAAATATTTCAAAATTCACCGGCGAGGAAGACTGTGGTGCTACTTAGTAGTATAATGGACGTAACTTCGCCCTTTGATAAGGATGATAATGAAAACTACTGTTGAATTCACACGTCAAACTTACAAACTACCGTAATAGAAAGAAATATTTCAAAATTCACAGGCGAGGAAGACTTATTGTGTGTGGTGATTAGTGGTGTAATGGGCAACATGTGAAATCCTTCTATGCATGAGATGTGCTGAAAAACTTGACATTGATTCTAATTCATGAATATTGCGGAATACAAATGTGCCATGTTGCACATGTTAGCTACTGTTCAGACAGACGCATGTTACACCCGTACCCCTACTTCTGTTTCCCCTCCTTCACTCGGAGGCAGGTCTTCAACACAGGCTTGCTCTACAGATCCGTATTACTCACGTACCACTACTTTGTTTCCCCTCCTTCCCCGGAGGCATGTCATTCACCATACGGGCTTGCGTCGCGGAATGTCAGTCCAGCTGAGTCAGTAGTGAAGGCACACATGCTCCGTGCTCATGGATTCGAGATGAAGGTGAGCGATAATTTTTCGATCGGTTAGGTTTTCTTTTTCAAATTTCTTGGGGGTTATTTGTTTTCTGATTAGCATGATTTGGTTTTTTCTTAGATGAAATGCTGCTAACAGACAAGACTCATTCAATTAGGAGCCACACTGGGTGTCTTAACTTGATGAGGAGGCTTCATGAGGGCCGAAACAAGCACCTTGTCGCATCAATGGGAGTTTCCATCATCCGTTTCATATGATGACTTGTGGGCTGGTCAAAATGATAGTCAACAGAATGTACATGACACAGCTCCGTTTGTTGCGTGTGTGGGGAAGTCAGAACGAAGTAACATCAACTTTTTATTGAAGAACATTAGATGGTTCCATTATATTAAGTTGTTAATTTTACTATAGGATGCTAAGTTTTATTATATATCAATTTTTAATGCATGTTGTTTATTGTACTTGTTTATGAACTTTGTATTTTTGGTGAGTGTTTTATTATGTTTGTGAGGGCACTTGGCTGATGATGAGCTGATTGAGAGCTCGAAACATGTCCCAATAATGAAATAATATAATTTCAATAATAAAATTTTTGTATTGAATAGACGGATTTTTTTTTATCAGTCAAATAGGATTGTATGTCAATACGGACCAATATGACGTCGAATACTCCTAATGTGTCATTTTCACCGTAAAATGAACTAAATGCTGATAATAAGATGTTTTTAAGCTATTTACTTCAAAGTTAAATGAAACGGTTCCATTATCTGTCGTTCGATAGAAAATAAGAAAAATTTAAGTATAAATTTTTCATAAGATACGGGATAGCGAAGTTGGTTAAAGTCCTTAAATCATGGAAACAATGCTCTGCTTATGGTTGGGGACAACATAAGTTTCATGAGTTGGTGAGATAAAGACTATTGTAGTCATGGAGATTATTTGTTGAGGTAAATGTTAGGTTACGTATTAATCACAGAAAATATAACTGATTTGAGTTTTAGTTCTTTCGAAAAAAAAAAAAGTTTTTTACCCCCCTAAATGTTTTTATAGTGTTCATTATTTAACCAAATCCATGAACCGTACACTCACATCTCACTTTTATTTATTTCACCACTATGGATATTTTATTTCACCATTTTGAACATTTTATTTCACCGCTTTGCAGCCTTTTATATCATCATAAATCAGAGTCCATAATTATAACCAGTGTTGGCATGTAATTTAGTAAAAGTATTCATATAGGGAGAATACTGATTATTTTTGCTGTAATTTATACTGTGTTACTTTTCAAAATACGTAACATTCACTTGTAATGTACTTCTTGTAATAAAGGAACAAAAGTTACAAAATAGTAGTGATAATGTTGGAAATTGTGCTCTGGTAGTTTGGTTGTCTGTGTTGTTTTCAACAACGTGTAATTCAGACCATTGGCGTTCCAAACCCCAGCAGAGACATTTGTTTACTTGAATCTTTATATTTTCCCATCTATCACCTGTTTTTCACCATCACCAGTGAGGCTTCTTTACTCCTGTATATATTTTAAATGTGATCACGTTCTTCAATTGGTAAATGCCCTATACTCTACTCGCAGCGAAATTCTTCCTTCAGCGATGGATTAGTTTTGCTGTTAAAGTGCACACGATCGGTAACCTTCTCCGCGTCATTTCGGGCTGCTTTAAATGTCCATATTTGTGTCACTGTGTGTCCGTTTCGTTAAAGATAATTCAGTACAAGAGGAGTTTCTGCAATTTGTTCCTACCAATGATGCAGATAAAGCCACCATGATAGGCAGATTTTGAGAGTCAATAGTAGTCTAATGGCAGTAAGTACATGGGGAGCAAAGCATTATTTTTCTAACACATAATATCAATATTATAAGCAGTCACGTATTAACCACTGCATCATTTCAAGTTTTAATATTTGGTTACTGTTTTCCATATTTAAAAAAATATACTGTATATGGAAAACAGTTACTAAATATTAAAACTGAAACGATGCAGTGGTCCATATGTGACTGCTTTTAATATTGATACAGTGCACTCCCGATAATTCACAGTAATTAATGCACGAACTTCCGCAAATTATCCGCAGTTATGATTTTTAAGCCTAGTGAAAACAAAACTATTAAAATATTGAAATGTAGGCCTATTTTATGAACACGCCAAAAAAATACCGTAATTATAACCCTTTGCTACATTGCATTGTAAGACACACTAAACTAGAGGTGTGTGGATTATGCCAACATTAATATCTAGGAAAAATGACAGTTATCATTTTTTGTTTCTTAGGTCGTTTATTTTTTCTAATTTTAGTTCGTATATTTCTGAAGAAAAAAAAAATGAGAACAAATATTCATCTTGATTTTCTGTATAAGAGATAAGTGTGACTATAGACACACTAGGTTGACTGTGGTAAACTTTCTGGATTTCCATTGGATCACTCCCGCACTTGATCTCTGTTTTCCTCACAGACAGTCGAATTCCGTACAAAATTGTCCTCGCTTTCATGTTTGAAACCTTAATTGTCTTTATCGACGATTAACTACTCAATTACAGCATGTCACTTTCTTCTGCATCTTGATATTCATTCAGGTTTTGTCTGTGAGACCACCTTGCCCGTCCAAAATATCGTCGTCACAGAAGCCGTCACACGCTTGCTTTTGTGCGAGTGAAGTAGCGTGTTGACTGCATGAAGATCATCTAACAAATACGCACTCGGCGCTGCATTGCTTAGGTTTGCGCCATTGGGCAATAATCGCTTACAATGTGCTGTCCGCCCACCTACCCTTCACAACTCATAGGCCCTATATTGTTCTGTGTCATAGGCCAGCGACCTTGGGGTGTGACAAGTGGCTGTTGGAAAGGGGGGAGAGGGGATAGGTTCCGAGTGAAAGTGCAGAATTTAGAAGTGATAGAATATTTCAATGCTGATCTCAAAATTCGGGGTGATTTTCCTCTCAAACTTCGTAATTAAAGTGTCACAAATGCTTTTATTAATTCCAGGCTCTTATAAAATATATTGACACAGAATTTTGCTGCAAATTTTAGCCTACTTTCTTAAAATATCTCTTCAAATTCTTGTGTTGAACTTCCCCACTATTTGATTGTCATCAATGTTCACAATATCGTAGCAGTTATTTCCATATACAGTGCCTACTTTAAACACAAATACAAATATGCAAATTTTGTTTATATCTTCATTGAAACGTCAGTTTTCACAGGTTTTCTTTTCAGAACCAAATCTCCTTCTTTTAACGGTGCGCTGAAGCATTTTCCTTGCATTCTTTTCAACCGTCTGTCTGCGGCCTTCTTCAAGATCTCTCATGCCAGTTCGATTCTCTTGTGACTTCTTAGGAATAAATTTAAACAGATCATTTCATGGTCTTTCCGGTTTCTTTTCGAGGTGTAGAATCATCGGAATGTCAGCCGAACTCTCGTGGATTGTAAAAATCAAACAATCTTCAATTAAAGGCACGTACTTCACCCAACTCTGGTGGCCTTCAGGACTATATAAATGACAGAATTGAAAATTCAGCCATAATTCTTTCAGATGGATTCGATTCAGGATATCTGACGCTTGAGAAAATATGTTTGATTCCTAGTCTATCCATAGCCTCTTGAAATTCTGTAGACATAAATTGAGTTCCATAATCAGATAAAAGAAACTTTGGCTTTCCTGCCTTTGGAATTACAGCTTTCTCAAGTCTACTCAAGACTTGTTTAGTTGAAGCTTTCTGCATAGGATTTAATGTAACAAATTTTGTAAATTCATTGACTGTCACTAATACAAATTGTTTTCCTCTATAGCCCTTGGGACATGGACCAAAAATGTCGCAAGCGAAAAGTTCTCTTGGCTTGGAGGGATGATTGCCTTAGATCTTTCTTTTAACACTTCCGATGAAAATTTTCCTCTCTGACATTGATCACGAGACCTCACAGCGACTTGAAATTTTCATATTAGTCCAAATAAACATTTCCTGAAGTGCATTCATCGTCTTATCAAGACGTCCATGGCCTATACTGCGGTGTGTTAACCATACAAGTTTGTTTATCAAGTTGGGAGGAACTATAACTCTGATCATTGTCATTTCTGCGTCAGCATATTTACAAACAATATCACCACACAGAGCATAGCGAACGGATCGTTTCTGTGTTTCATTAAAATCAGGATCTGTATTATCCATGAAACCTTTCAAAAATCGATACATTAATCTTATTGGAGTGTGTTTCTTCTGTGACACAGCTATCTTCTATAGCTTTTTCAGGGTTTCCTGCTCTTCCTGCTCCAATTGTACCATATTAATCTGGATGTTTTCAACTGGGTTTCTGGATAATGCATCAGCCAACAGGTTGTCTTTTCCTGGCTGGTGAGCAATCGTTGCATTATATTGCGTAAAGAGAGTCCATCTTGTAAGTCGATCACTAGACATATCTGACTCTAACATGAATTGAAGTGCCTTGCGATCCGTTACAATTATAATCCGATGTCTGATTAAAATCTTTTTCCACTGTTGTAACGCTGTTACAAATGCTAAAGCCTCCAATTCAGTAGTGAAATAATTCTCTTCGTGCCTCTTCAATTTCCTACTATGAAAAGCTATATAATGCTTGTTCCCTTCATCAACCTTCTGATATAATACAGCGCTAATTCCAATTCGAGATGCGTCCGATTCAATGTAGAAAATACGATGAAATTCCGGATACTCATGTTTCACGTTATTTATAAGCATTTCCTTTGCTTTTTCAAAAAGCCTCTTCTGTGGCACTGTTCCATTTCCATGTGTTATTTTTCTTTAGAAGGTCATACAAAGGTGCCATAACTTCTGAATACCTGGGACAGTGACTACTCAGGAATTGGCACATGCCCACAAATTCCCGGACTTGTTTCACTCTGGAAGGCCTTCTTTTGTACATGCTGCTATCACCGTCTGCGATTAGCTTAGCATACCTAATGTTGTACATTTCCTCACTTCTCTGGAAGCCCTCGCAATTGATTGCAGCTTCCATACTTGTAGAGCTCTTGAGCAATGTTCCAATTCTTATAGCAGGTGTGTGTCTTGGCCGGCTCTCCTTTTGTCTCGGCGCGGGCACAAGCTGTACAATGCTTGTTCTTGACGCCAATGAAGAACACCTTCCTAGTGCGGTAACCGATGATAGCTGCCTGATACACAGTAAGTTATATTTTAAATTAGGTAGAAATAAAATAAAGGTGGATTATAAGGATTATTTCAATCTAACTTAGATCAATATCATCTAAAACTTTATTGTGAATTTAATGTTATTTGGGCAGAAGGAACCCAAAAATCTAAGACACGGGAAAATGTCTGGAGATACAGTTGACGTTTTTCGGACATGCAGAATTTCCTCAAAATCAATCCTCTTGTTTAGCCGCTAACCCGTTGCACAGTCACACTAAAATTCTTATATTTACTTATTTCAAAATTTAACCTTATAATTCCCATTAAAGCATTATTTTTTGAATATTTGTAAAATCACATAAGAACACTAATGAAAAGTAAGAACTTAAGTTTAGATTATAAATGATGTTTGATTTGGGGGAATCCAGCTCGTACTTAGGTAAATTTTAGCTGTGAATCTCTCTGCCAAAGTTTGGAGTTACGTTCCAGCAAGATAAGGCTATAGGGTGTCAAGGAAGTCCCCATACCCCTTCGTCAAAACATCATACTGTATAATGGAGTACTTACATATAAAAACTATGTATCCAGGGGATCTGTATGTGCAACATCACGCATTACACAGAGTTCTATCCGTCTCCAAGTCCTCATTGACATGTTGCGGAGCATCTCAGGAGTTATGGTACGAAAGCCTTCCTCCACACTTTGGCGCAATTCTTCATTAGTCGTGTACCTATGTTGAGCCACATGGGACTTTATTATTCCCCATAATGAGTTGTCTGGCGTGGTAAGGTCTGGGCTTCGTGATGGCCATTTCATTGGGGCTGGAGATGTTGGTGATCCACGGCCAATCCAGAGGCCTTGAAATTGTTCATCAAGGAACTCGCTCACCAGAATAGCAAAATGTGCTGGAGCCCCATCCTGCTGTAACCACACATGATACATGATACCCTTGTCTTGAAGCTGTGGTATTAACCAAGATTGTAACATATGCAAATAAGATTTTCCATTCACGTACCCATCAAAAAACCACGGTCTGCACAAGTGACGTGATGACATCCCGGCCCATACTATAATACGACGTGGGTTCCTTTCCAACTCTTGTACATAATGAGGATTTTCCTTAGACCAGAAAACCACACTCCTCCTCTGTGAACTACGATATATCGCTTATTCATCAAAACATAACACTCTTTAACAAGACACAGCATTTGGAAATTGTGCCAACAAAGCATGGCACGCTGCTACTCGTTGCTCCATGTCATTATCAGATAATTCATTCACATGCTTCGGTCTAAATCCTTCCATTTTTAAATCTCTTTTAATGTGGTCATGGATTGTTGACCGTGGTACTTGAAGTTCAGTTGCTCTTTTGCGAATGGATTTAATTGGAGGCTGCTCAATTGATTGAGCGACGGCGACACACGTTTCTTCCCGCGTCTTCTCACGTCCACTAAGCGGGCTGTCTTTGACACTGCCTGAAGCAGATGCACGTTTCTCCCAATCAAGCAGAGTAGCTTTGCGAGGAGGGGGCTTGCCAAAGCGATCTCTAAACGCACTCATTATCACTGTCATTGTTTGCCCCGTATGTGCTCGTTTGTGCACCCACACACACGCTACTAATCACTCCTCAACAGTGTAGCTGTGTCAGCTCACGTCAGCCATGGCTTCACAGCTGAAATGAGACTGACAACAACGCTTTTGAGAGCATCAAAGCAGGGATACCATAAAAAAAAACTACTTAAATTCCCAATTGTACAAACTCAATTGTCCATGCCATAATATTACAAAATAATAATATGAAACTAGGGGTACTGGTACTTCGCGGACAGCCTGTAGAACTTGACGCGCTAAGAAATTCTGCTATCAAGCTCTACTGTTCACAGAAATACTACTTTTATCAAAAGCTATTTACTTAGGCCGTTGATACATAAAGTGAGTAGAGCAAACTATGTAGCGCCACTAAAATGTTTCAGTTCAGGATTTTCCTACATTTTTTGCCATGAACTGTACGGTAACTAATAACGACACACCTACCACGCTAGATAAAGATGAGTGGTTGGTACCATACGACCTCTTGCACCAGGCACCGTCAGCGACCACTGTGATAAGCGGGATTATTTACCTCGCCGAGCTCCCGCACCAGCTGCGTTTCCTCCACTGCTGCTTCCTCCATCTCCGACACGTTCTCCTCGTACATCTTGAATGTGACATGACTCATAGGAGGGATGTCAAGTACACTCAAGTACTCCACCGCCTGTGGTAACTGTACCACAAACACTGGCAGTGTTTATGTCCATCAGGTTGTATTTTTATTTTTAGAATGAACTGTTTTTCTTAAACCACACATGTTACACGTGAAAACAAAAATACTTTTTAAGCCTTCATGTTTTTCAGAAACCACTTCCATATTGGCGAAGGTGCAACCAAACAGGCCGTGTTTGCCTGAATCTTTTGATTTGGTCTAAAAAGTCAACAATTTTTACAACTCTTCCCTGCTAAGTTTCAGTGGGACGCGATGTGGCTTTCCCGATACTGGTTGTTCTTGTTTCTCTTGTACAGCTGCCGGCCCTTGTGTCTGTATCAAATCAGCCTTCTTGCTAAAAAGAAGAAAAAAAAAGCATCCAATACCGGTGCTGAAAAAGTAGTTTATACAAAGTAAGCGTTCCGAGTGGCAGCCCCACTAGAAGTGCTAGAAGACCTTAACAAACCGCAGTTCTGGCCTAAAGGGGTACTGGTCAGGCAGTTCATATTTTGGAGACTAAGAAACTTGGGAATATTCCTCTCATAACCGTAAAATCCACTGCAATGCAGACAGTAAAGGCTTTGTCTCGCACCAAGGATCCGACATTGAAACCAACAGGCATGGTACGGATGAGGAGCCAATCCGATCTATGCTATGGAACGTGGAAGGACTGAGATCTGTTCTCAGCATGGAACCGACTAAAGTAATGGGAAAATGCGATATAGTGATACTGACTGGAAACAATATCCAAGACTCACTCTTAAATGTATTGACAATTTCCTTGAGAACATCGAACATAATCGCCACATACTTCAATCCAAAAACTGAGGCTGAAAGTATCATCGAACAATTAGGAGGAGCCATCGAGAGACTCGACAAAGAAGAACCCTTAATAGTAGCAGGGGACTTCAACTGTCGGATCGATAAGAAAGACCTCAAGACAGACTGTGTTATCGACTTTTTTCTAACAGATGCAGGCTTAATAATTGTCAACAAAAAAAACTAGCATTGTCAACAAAGAAAACGAGCACACGTACATAGCGTCTATTGGGAAAAGCACAATCGACTTCATTTTCCTGAGTAGGAACCACTTCAAAAAGGTACATCTGAGAGTAAGCATGCAAACAGTCATCAGGAAGCACCTACTCGTCCTTGCAGACTTCCACGTGGAGTCCAAGGAAATGGGGAAATGTAATTGGGAAACAAGTGCATCAAACCGGCGCTCCAGACACATTGACAGCATACAATGGGAAGCGAGAATGACACAAATACCACTAATTCAAGGGACCATTAAAGCGGAAAATCTTTCAGAAGCTGTAGAGAAAGTACAAGACACAATACTGGCATAAACCAAAACGATATCAAGACACCAAAGAATCGCCAAACCTTGGTTTGACGAAGAATGATTCTGGCTACACCAAGAGATGCTACAATTGCTACACCTGACAAGAAAAGACAACTACCCCGATACACTACAAAAATATGCAACGAAAATGAAAGACTATAAGAACCTCCTGATAGGAAAGAAAAGAGAATTTGATGTAAAACAAGAACTCAAGCTGATTGCCGAGGCGCAGGAAAATCCATATAAAGCCCTCTGTCAAACGAAACGCCAACAGTCCTCTCTCTGGTCAACCCGAGCCAATGGGAACAACATTTCCGAGACCTCTTCGGTGGTGAGACAATCACAGTTGAACGCACCACAGATGCATCATGGTCACACAGAACACACACATTCACAAAAGAGGGGGTAGAGGGACTCCTACAGAGCTCAATATCTGGAAAAGCCGCTGGAACAGACAACATCTTCAACGAGCATCTCAAGGCCACAACTGCCGACATATCAGTGGTGCTGACTCTACTATTCAACGAATGTGTACAAAGGAATTCCATACCTGAACAATGGCGCAAATCTAGCATAATCACATTTTACAAGGAAACAGAGAACAAAGACAACCCCAACTCATATAGAGGAATAGCTCTGGAATGTAACATCTTTAAAATATTTTCCAAACTCTTGATGAGCCGGATCAGCCCAAATATCACAGCAGTTTGGTTTTGCAACCGGCAGATCAATGCTACAGGCAGTTGCAGCAGTCATATAAGAAATCGACAATGCTCTGGCACAACCCATAACCCCAGTCTACGCCATCTTCATAGACTACGCCAAAGCCTTCGACAGCGTGGACAGAGGTATAGTAACACGGAAACTAGAAAGGATACTTGGTCCAGAGGATCACATACTGGGGACCTTGAAATATATCCTCAAGCACAGCTATGTAAGAGTGAACGACGGCATTTCATTAACAGCATGCATCAAACAAACAAAAGGAGTTCTCCAGGGAGATCCTATGAGCCCTCTGTTGTTCAACCTCATGACGGCAGATATTGTCAACGAAGTCACCAACTAGAACACCAAGCAGACGATATGGCACTCCAATCGCGGTCCCCAACGGACCTTCAAGCAGCATTCGATAATCTTACCCAAAGGGCAGACAGGAACTCACTGAAGATAAATGGCATGAAAACCAAAGTAATGAAATTTAGAAGAGGACGGCGAACAGCCAAAACAGACCAATTCACTTACGGGAACACAGTATTAGAGATGGTACCTTCATTCAAATACCTGGGAATAACACTACAGACCACTGGAGCAACATTCACCATTCATATTAAGGAAAGAACAGCTGCCGCAACAAAAGCTATGTACGAGATACCAAAACGCCACCAGCTATCAATCAACACTGCAATGGCACTTTTCAAACTGAAAGTTGCCCGAGTGGCAACATATGGCATCCAACTAATATGGAATAAGCTTAACATATCCAACATGAGGAAACGTGAAAGTCTAAATGCCAGATACTTGAAACGCATCCTCCAGATCTCCAAATTCACTGAAAACATACTAGCCTACTTAAAAGCCAATGAATCATTCTTCCTGGATGATATCAAATTCACCTTGAACCTACAGAACACAACCTGCCTCCATCTTCGTCCTCGAAGAGAGAAGAGAAAAGGCACGCCAGAAACCAGTGGATATTCACTCCACGGAAGCACTACAGACACATGGAAAGGTCCAAACTTCGAGCTCAGACATGTATATACAAGATTCACCGCCCACGGCTTTCACTGGAAGATCTGCATGACTGGCGGACACCACACACCGGATGACAATTGTGTGGATTGAAATGTATGGAGAACTGCTCTAAAAGGACAATTAAACTCGCCATTACACCAAGGACCTGTAAATTGATGTAAACGCGTCTTAAATGCACATTGTGCTTTGTAAATAATAAATAAACAAAGTATATTTAGAGTTATTTGTTGATCATTATTTGTCTCTCTATAACACCACACATATCAGACCTAGATCATGTTGGATAGATGGGTTCATTTTTACATATTGCCTAAAGGTTCAGTAAAAAAAAATCAAGCAAAGATTAAAAATACAAAATCAGCATATTTATACTTATAGTTTTACTGTCAATATGAATATTATATCATCTAATTGACAGTCAATGGCGGATCTAGAATGAACGACAGAGTAATACCCGCAGTAAAGTTGCCCTCTTTCCATAACATTTGAAACATTGTAAGCAAAATGGTGCATTCTGAGGCATTTGAATTATGTTATTGGTTTTACGTCCCTTTTAACTACTGCAGCTTGTAAAAAACGCCAGGGTGCTGAAATTTTGTCCCAAAGGGGATCTTTAACGTGCCGGTAAATCTACTGACACGGCTCCCTTTCATTTACTTACCCTCCAATGCCAACTGACTTCGCCAGGATTTGATCCTGCAACCTTGGGAACAGCAGGCGAGAACACTATCGCTGAGCCATGCAGACAGTCAGTCTGAGGCATTTAAAAGCTTTATTGATGGTTAGTTTTCAGAAAAAGCAAAATATTATAAGCAAAACGCTGTATATGAGGTACTTTAAGCACGATTTTGGCCGTAATTTACATTAAATTTTTCGAAGCTATTTTTGTAATCAGCCTACAGCTGCAGTAATTGTTGCTGTTAACATTAAAGAAAAAAAAAAAAAAAAAAAAAAATTACGAGCCTTACAGTAGTCGCATATGATGTGTAACATCTGACATAGAAGAAACCTCACGTGTAATTGTTGATACACCGATATTTTATACTATTATTGGCACAAATATTAATCTATTGTAAAAGGGAGTGTTTTACAGATATTTTAGTTTATAATACGGAACTCATTTTATTAGATGATTTGTAGCTTCCACCAGCACTAGCCTAAATAAGGAATACAATATGGATCAACTAGATTAATAGACACGACACCGCTCATAACCTTAAATTCCTTATAAACAGGTCCTCTTGATTCACAGACCAACACATAATTTCATATGGATTCTGTTAAAATGAGTCATATTGATATGATAAATATTGTTTAAAATGATAATCTGGTAGTAAAAATATCTACCCCATCCGGCATTCGAACCCGAGATCTCTAGATTCACAATTATAGGCGCTAACCCCATGGCTATTTAGACTACGCAAATATTGTGCACAAGATGGTGACTCATTTCCACGTTCCAATAATACTGCATTACGCATACCTGCCAACTCTCCTGATTTAGGCGGGAGACTCCCGATTTCAGACCATTTCTCCCGCCCTCCCGCTTAACGTATTAAATCTCCCGATTTTTCAAAAATCCCACGCATAATTTCGGATTGAATGTGCGAGATGACACTCCAGTCGTCTATCGAACGGATAGACTTTACGTGTTTTGAAGTTATATCTCGATACCGCAGTATCGCTCTGTATCGATACCGGTAATCGACAACTGCGTACAAACTCCCGCGTTGCGTCGTGCTGTTATAAAAAGTTCTTTGAAGTTGGCTTCGAATACGTCCTTGTTTGAAATCGTCGATGGTTAATTCAGGGCTTGGTCCTAGATGTTTGGCATAATCACATGTGGGTGAGAGTTATTGTACTCTACGGAATATTGTATCTGTTTCACACGTGAAATTATATGATTTGCGTATAACTTTGTTAGATGTTGTTGGCGTTAATATGCCTGTAGGCTATTGTGGTTTTTCGATCTGAGTGATTGCATCGGTTCCTCGGTAATATGGCGAAGAAATATGATGTGACATTTAAAAGTTTATATAAAGATGACTTTCCGCATATAACTGAGTCAAGAAGAGGCGCAACATTTGCATTTTGTGGTGTCTGTATGTGTGATTTCAGCATCTCGCATGGTGGAAAGGGGGACTTTTCAAAACATGTGCTCTCAAAGAAACATAAAGACAATGTGCAGTGTGTTGGGAAAAACCAGAAACTTGATTATTTCAAGTGTAAGGAGGAAGACACTGACAGTATAACACGTGCAGAATTATTGTTCACATCGTTTATTTTTGAACATAACCTCCCTGTCAATTGTTCCGATCACGCTGGTCCTTTATTTAGGAAGATGTTCCCAGACTCAAAAATTGCCGGGAGATATGGCTCAGCCAGAACTAAAACGTCGGCCATCCTTGCAGAAATGTGCATTCCCAATTCTGTAACTTCCAACTTAAAGATGTGACATCTCTTGAGGAAGAAGAGAGAATTGATGTGAAGAGGGCACTGGTAGGCCAAATGAAATGTAGTGGTGGGGTACTCAAGTATGACAAATTGTCTAAAGTTATGCTTTCTATTCTGACCATTCCGCATAGATATGCAGAGTGTGAGAGAATGTTCAGTCTTGTCAGAAAAACAAGAACTCCGTTCAGGTCGTCTCTCTCCGACAAGACTTTGGACAAACTTATAACTTTGAAGTCGATTCAGAAAGGGAAGTGTTTCGAGCAAGAATATAGCAAGACCTTTTTGAAGAGGGCAAAATCAGCCACAATCACCTGCAACAACGACCAATTATATGATCTTCGATTCGTCACTACTTTTGTATGCCTGAGTGTGGTCGAAAGAAAGGTATGCTTGTTTGATAGACTACTTACAATTTAAAATTACTTAAGTACATTTGTAAACTGGGATGTCATATCAAATTAGTCATGTACAGGTTAATAGTGTAACTTATATATTTGCTGTAATGTCTTAGCCTGTGTATGTATTATGTTGCGTTGCACCCCCCCCCCCCCATCGCCGCTTCGTCGATCTCCCGATTTTTCATTTTGAGAGGTTGGCAGGTATGATTACGGAATTAAGTTTCATTTATATTTTGCTTGTTTCGATAATGTTCCTGCGTGAAATTGAGTTTAAAATGCCTTATGAATAGGCCCTCTTGTGAGTAAAGGGAATGTATCAATTTCCGACACCGCGCGCTCATTGTTTCCTTTACCACTGCCAGCTGGGTCTTACCACTGCCCGCTGGATCGATCGATCGAGTTGGCAGTGCATCTTATACTTCCGTTGTGAGTAAAGAGAATGCATCAATTTCCGACACCGCGCGCTCATTGTTTCTCTTACCACTGCCAGCTGGGTCTTACCACTGCCCGCTGGATCGATCGATCGAGTTGGCAGTGCATCTTATACTTCCGTTGTGAGTAAAGAGAATGTATAAATTTCCGACACCGCGCGCTCATTGTTTCTCTTACCACTGCCAGCTGGGTCTTACCACTGCCCGCTGGATCGATCGATCGAGTTGGCAGTGCATCTTATACTTCCGTTGTGAGTAAAGAGAATGTATCAATTTCCGACACCGCGCACTCATTGTTTCCCTTACCAGTGCCAGCTGGGTCTTACCACTGCCCGCTGGATCGATCGAGTTGGCAGTGCTTCTTATACTTCCGTTCGATCCACCACTGCCAGCTAGTACACTTCCGTTCGATCGATCCAGCGGGCGGTGCATCTTATACTTCCGTTCGATCCACCACTGCCAGCTAGTACACTTCCGTTCGATCGATCCAGCGGGCAGTGCATCTTATACTTCCATTCCATCCACCACTGCCAGCTCGATCGTTCCGATCCACTTCTGTCCCCAATTTTCAAAATCACTCCCACAAAACTATCCAGCAACCGAGCGGAAAGATGTTACATATCAAAAACAATAATAAAACCAAAGGCCAACAGTATTCTTCTCAGTTTTCATCAGTTACCTGTACTAAACATTTTTTAATCATAATAATCATTAATGAAAACAAACTTAACAAAACATATTTATTAGAAGGACAATGTATTGAATACTTATGACCTTCGATTTATTTGAACCGCATCCTTGAAAAGATAACTCCAATTTAAAATAAAAGTATTTAAATTTATAAAATAAATTCATAATTATGTAGTTTGTTATTGTGTCAAAGGGCGGAACAGCGGGGGTCATCTGCCCCGATAATTATGAGATGACAAATAACCTTTTTTTTCTTTTTCAATTTGTTCAAAATTAAAGTTTGAGAAAAAAATACTTCATTTTCCAGTAAGTACTGTCATCATCATCCATTTACAGTTCCAGTTTCCTGGGTACTGTTGACAAGCCTCTTCCACTCTCCTCTGTTCATGTACGTCTTGTTCTTTATGACATCATCTAGTGTCCTTCCCTTGGTTGCAATGTCTGACTTGACCATGTCCATCCAACGAGTTCTTGGTCTTCCCACCCTTCGTTTACCACCCACCTCTCTTTCTAGCTGTATCTTTGCTGATCTCGTAGGTTCCATTCTCATCACGTGTCCAAACCACTGAAGTCGTGATGAGGTGACTGTGGCAAGTAGACGTGTCTTGATCCCAGCTTCCCTCCTTACCACTTCACTCCTTAACTTATCCATCTTGGTTCTCTGGATGGTGGACCTCAGGAATTTCATCTCTGATGCTTGAAGTCTTGATGAGTCTCGCTTTGTGAGGGTGCATGTTTCGTTGTTTGGTACAAAGCAACTGTTGAACATAGCAGGGTATCGAGCGATACGGGAAATGCGGAAAATATATGGGAATTTTAGTGACCCGGGAAAAATGCGGGAAATATACGGGAAATCTTGAACAGTCTCATAATGCCCGACTTCTTAGCCTCCGAACGCTCGGTAGAGTCCTCCCGCTCAGCCTTCTATTTCGCCTGCAGACCGCGCTGCCATCCGCAGTTTGCGCCACCGATAGAGTGCTAAGCGGGATGAGAACCCAGCCAACGTCTAATGCATGCTTTGCCTGGCCGGCCGTACCCGCAGGGCTGCACGCGCCGCGCTCGCTGCTCACAATGACAGACAGGGATCAGTCCGCATTGTTATTCACAGAGGAGACCAGTTGTTTTATCGACCTGGGTTTCTTGACAAGAGCAGGCCTTAAAGAAGCTAACAGCTCAAGATCTCAGAAATTTCCAGACGTGGATGTGCTGCAATTTCGCACCAACTGCCGAAAATTGTACATTCGTATCCTATGGCTGAAAAAATCAAAGATAGGTCACCTCATGCTTACAAGATGACCCGTGCTATTTCCTACCTAGACCCTATAGTGGTCGCTGAGACTCCCTAGTTGGAAGAAGATAGGATCGTCATTGCCCTGGAAATTCTTTGTAATCAAAAGAATTTGCTTTCTGGCGCAATGGCTCACCGCATCAAGAGCAGCTACTCCGCACTTCTGAGACTGCCCTCCATCACTGCACGTTTGAAGTAGTTCGACGGAAAAGAGCCACGGCTCGACGTGCTATGGTCTGAATTAGTGGCTTCAGCACCTTCCTCAGTTCCTGCCAAAATCGATCTCACAAGGTTCGTTAAAATGATACTGATATTGTATCACTGCAATGCAGCTCTATAGAGAAGTTTCTCCCTGAACAAGGAGTGCATGATCGTCAACCACAAAGAAGCAAGTCTGATTGGCATGCATACTGTTCAGGACGCTGTGATGGCAGCTGGTGGAGTAGAAAAGATAACCGTGAGCAAGAGTCCATACTGAACGAAACTCCTACGCCGTGTTAAAGGAAGCAAAACAGGTGCGAAGATGGGAGGAAAAGGAAGCGACGGCTAAGGTGGCAGTCGAAAGAACAGACACGAAAAATCTCCATGAATTGGAAAAAAAAAAGAAGAAGAAGAAGATATTGAATGATGCCCGTTCTGAAGTAGAGAAAGTAGAAGAGCAGATGAGTTCCCTAGAGAAGCTTTAAATTAATAAATCCTTGATTGTTGTTTGTTTTATCTTATTTTGTGTAACTCAAGTTCCTAACCACAATCTAGTATTGACAAAGTGACTTATTTTATTTTGTGTATTACTAGCCTACAGTTCCCATTCAGAAATTAGTACTGTCAAAAGAACTAATTTTGTGTTGTGTATAACTAAAGTTCCTTGTATTTGTCAAAGTGATTTATTTAATTCCTTTTTGCATTATTTTATTTTCTATTACCTACTTTGATAAAATAAATCTAAAATGAAAGGTATTCGTGGCATGTGGAATTTTACTGATTTTTAGCCTATCCATGGACTTTGGGGAAAACATACGGCTCTTCTTTCGCAAAGGGAGATGCACATACCAAATTGTTTTAATGTCCGTTTAAACACTCACTGCAAATGCGTCACACATGCATAGTTTTCAAAAAACTACGAACTATATCTCACAGCTCTCAACATTCTACTATCAAACACCCGTCACCAACATGTGGCTACAAAATATACTACACAAGTGACAGAATTCTTGTTGTGTGGGCAGGCATTGTTTCAGTCGCTTGTTAACCACTGTCTGTGTCGGATTTCCTTTCATTGTCATTGTTACGTTACTTTTACTTCGCCGAAGTTCGACCCGAGGACTGGACACATGCCGTACAGCATGTACAGAAAGAAATACTGAAGGCGTTCTGGATATCACGGTGGATGAAATGATTATTAACCTTGGCAATGCATCAAGCTCTGACGAAGACAATGATGGTGGTGATGATGATAGGGACAGTGAAGGGATGGAGGTTGTCAAACCCTTGCCAAGTGACTGAGGATAATTTATGTATTGGTGTCAGTTCGCTTGTGGCAGTCGATAATAGAGCACAAGCTATTGTTTCCCATCATAGTGTTCAAAATACCGCCTGTCATTCGATAGCCTACAACTCGACAATATAAAACGGCGGCAATAATATCGCTACAGAGCGGCTTGTTTGAGTGCTCAGTGCTTAATATGTCTTTACCTTAACTTTACTTTTGTATTATCACGAAAGCTAATATTAACCGTCGAGAGTCGCGATTCAGTGAGTGTGTGTGGTGTTATCTGTCAAGTACTGTACTGTAAGCTGTGAACGACCTCCACCCAGACTCTTGTTTCATGTTAAAGGATAATCATTGCATGGTGAGTGTTTTTATATTCATTAGCTGTATACTGTTTGCCCTCTTCATCGTATTTACTGAATTGAATACCAGTGATAAGGTATCCTAGCTTCGGTGTATAATTTATTACCGTATTTCTCTGTTTGAATGTCGTCGGCGTTGACTCAGGACCGACTTTCAAAATACGAAAATCCACGGCCTGCTTCCAGTCGACCGACCGGGTCAGGCAATGGAATGAATGAAGCCCCCATCTAGCGGCAAGGATATGAACTGTGCCGGCTGCCGAAGCCTGTCGCACTCTCCTGAGGCAATGATTAAATGAATGACAGATGAAATGAAATGAGAGTAGAAAGGGAAAACCGGAGTACCCGTAGAAAAACCTGCCTGCCTCCACTTTGTCCAGCACAAATCTCACATGGAGTGATCGGGATTTGAACCACGGACCCAGCGGTTAGAGGCCGGCGTGCTGCCACCTAAGGCACGGAGGCTTCACACTTTTAAAATATATTATGTATAATTGTACAGAAATAATGTCTGAAGTGTAGCCAGGACAGGAGGGCTGTCAGTACCGAATGCACGGGGTTAGCAATACTGTATTTGTCCCATAATTTACGTGTGTAATGGCGGATACACCTCCAATTTTACTATACAAGTCGTGATCTAAAAAGGGATAGTGGGTAGGTAACATCTATTACTACATGACCCCCAAAATTATTATTCATTATTACAAAGGGTATTTTGACTATTTTCATCTGTGTAGAAAATTGTATCGTCTTGTTCCGGGCTCCAATACTGTTACGGTACCATGCAATTCAGTTACTTCCCGTAAACATTTATTATGTGACACTCCTACTCTCTACTCTCTCAACCCTCCTCAGTAAAACAGTCATTTATATCAGTTCTCCTCAGGTAAACGGTATTTTATTTGTGTTCGTAGCATCTCATCCCATCTGAGAGCGAGTTTACTCGCGCACACGTTCATTGTTCACGCTACGGATTAGGCCTAAATTTTGCCATCACCCGTGGGCTGTGGAAGTATCTCCAAAAATGCAGTTACACTTACCGTACGCTAGAAAAACTTGATTCGCGCTTTAAGATTCCATTTTTCAGCAATTCGGTATGCGGACTCTAGACTTGAGAGTTCTAAAGGAAACGGGAATTTGGGGGATTTTCGTACGGAAATTTAAAAACAGGTCATTGCTCGACACCCTGACATAGTTAATTTTGCTTTTTTTGGGATCTTGTCATCCCAGAGAAGGGGCCGCACTTGTTGGTAGAAGATGGAACTCTTCTGCACCCTGTTGGTGATTTCTTTCGTGGCTAGATTGTCCTTGGAAACTATACTACCCAGGTATGTGAAATTGTCCACACTCTTCAGCTGGTAGTCACCACGCTTGATGCTTGTTGGACGGGCATTTCTGTTCACTGTCATTACAACAGTCTTAGTCTTGCTGATCTTGAGGTTAAACTCCTGGAACTTTGCTATCCATGCATTGAGCCTTGTCTGGACTACTTCTTCGTTTTTTTCCCAGATCATGACGTCATCAGCAAAGGCAACTGCACCGAGTTCACGCGACGTTTCCTTAATGCTCTTCATTATATCATCCATAATTGTGATGAATAGTAGAGGGGACAGTGCACTGCCCCGCTGGACTCCACTCTTTGTGTGAAACCATGATGAGTGACCCTCTCCATGTCGCACCCAGCGGGTACAGTTCTCATACAGCATCTTAATTTTTCTTACCAGTCCTTCCAGCACCTTCCTCTTCTTCAAGCATTGCCAAATCTTCTCTCTTCCGATACTGTCAAATGCCTTTTCAATTTCAAGGAAGATCATTAACTTTATGGGACAAAATTATGTGAGAATAATATAGGGTATTATTCAAAATTGCTTACCTTCTTTCATCGTTGTATCATTGTAGCACTGCATTTAATCTTCTTTTCTTCCACCTAGCAGAAAGAGGCATCTGAGCTTTGCCTATTACAATAAAATACTCTTTAACTCGTTGAATTAATAACACTGTACACAGAAAATGAACCTACTAACAGTTCGTTTAAAAATCGAAAGTAATCACAGTAAAATCCTATTCAATAAACACAATACACCAGCAGTAGGTCTCATTCTCAGTGCTCTAAATAACTCATCACTCTACATTACCGACCCAGTACACCTGCGCTCTCTGCGGCAGAGTAGCAAACTTCTACGACAGCGGCATTACGCCTGAAATTGTCATCCTCAACAGCTTCTAAAGGCTAAAGGCTTGTCGTTGCAGCCATTCTTACGGTCTTCAGCAGTTCTCATCATATGGGCATACCAGTCACATTCCAATTTCCTTGACAATGTTCTTGAGATACGATTGTCGTGGTCGTCCCCTTGGTTTTTTCCCCAAAATTTTTCCTTCAAAGATTACCTGGAGGAGAGTGTTAGTGTCCCATGAAAGTGTAAGGGCATTAAAAATCAGTTCTTTTATAGAAACACGCTGGAGAAAAGCAAGATTCATCACTTTAGAAGCATTCTTAAACAAATACTCTTTACAACAATGTAACTTTTCAGCACTTTTGACATTTACATTGATTTTTAATTTCATAAGCAAAATTGGTGAAAAATAGGCCTTGCCTTATGGAAATATTACTTCTCAGTTTCAACGATAAAAAATTTAATTTTCAATGAAATCTCATTTCAAAAGTTTAATAAGTGCTATTGTAGGTATTTACGTGATTTGAAAGTGAAGTTTTGTTTTATTTCAGCCATTGTCCTATTTACAACGTAGATTTTAACTCTCTCTCACCCGGCCGGCTGAGTCTGGCGCCCTCTTAAGGGGCAGTTAAGAAACCCTGAAAATATAATCTCTGGCGGAATACAACTTTAGTCTTACAAACACTGCCTGATGTTCCCTTGCATTAAGGGGAGATGACCTCACTGTCCCATCCCTTTAAACAACAACAACAACATTACTCCCTTACATTTACCTAGTAGAATACAATTGAAACTTTAAATCCTCACTTGAAGGGAACTCGGGCACATAAATAAAATTTACGACTAGTTTTACTAACTAGGTCAAGACCAATAAGAAATTTAACAGATATTGCAAAGTTTGAACAAATTTACCATGGTCTTCACCTCCATGTCCATTTCAATCATACCGTATTTAGCATTGTGTTGCTCCACCAAATCATAGCCCATATTTCACTGCTGCCCCTCCTGCATGGATGGATGCACAATCTCCGACATCTTCAACTGTGCACAGTACCTTGTTTTCAAACAGATTATTCATACAGTAAAACCTTGTTAACCCGGACCAGTTTTGAAAAAAAATTATGTTGTTTAGCGTAGTAATTGAAGACTTGTTTTACAGACGATAAATTGCTATTCTCAGTAGGTACATTACTCGAATTCTCTTGCCAGTGGGCGAGTTCATTGCACTCACCCCACCTGTTGTTGCTACGCCACAGACTGGTGACTGAACCCCCTCCTTCCCCTACCCGCACCTCGCACTTGACATTGACCAAGAAACAACGTTCCACAGTTGCGCTGCAATCTCGATAGTGTTTGCGAGTTTTCCTAGCGTCACGGTCAAGGTACAGTATCGTGTTTTTTTGTTTGCTCGTTGTTCGCGATGGCTACAAAACGTAAAAACATAGTTGTGACTATGGAATAAAGGAAGGAAGCATTGACAAGAATTGATAAAGAAGAATCGTTAAAGAACATTGCTGCTGAGTGTGGAGTAGGAACATCGACCATATCTGATTGGAAAAAGAACAGAAAATGCATTGAAGACTTTTGTTTCAAGATGATTTCTAAGGACAATTTGCATAATCGGTGTAAAGCAAATACTGCTAATCTAGAAACTCTGGATGAAGCCTTGTTTGCCTGGTTTGTTGCTGTAAGAGAACGTGGTTTGCCGATTTCTGGACCCATCATCCAACAGGAAGCATTGAGTTTGAACGAACTGTTGCCCCATGGAGATCCAAGTTTTGCAGCTAGCCAGGGATGGTTGGATAGATGGAAAAAAACGGCATGGAGTGCATCAACTTACAATCACTGGGAAAAGCTTGTCAGGTGATGTTGGAGCGGCAGAAAAATTTGAAGATGAGTTTGAAGATTTTATTAAAAAGGAAGAATTGACTGCAGATCGAGTTTACATTGCCGATGAATCCGGTTTATTTTACCGGATGTTGCAGAGTAAAACGCTAGCCTCAAAGGCAGAAGATTCAGCAAAAGTGTATAAAAATTGGAAAGACCGTCTCACCATAATGGCTTGCAGTAATGCGTCAGGAAAGCACAAACTTCCTCTCCTTATAATAGGGAAGTCTAAAAACCCCTGTGGATTGAAAAATGTGAAACGAGATTCATTGCCTGTCATTTACAGCTCACAAAAAAGTGCTTGGATGGTTAGTGACATTTTCAAACAATGTTTTTTCCAGAATTTTGTGCCGTTATTAAAAACATATTTCACGAAGTGTGGTCTTCCAAACAAGGTGGTTTGGTGATTGACAATGCACCTTCATATCCGTCTGTCAATGAACTAGTCAAAGATGATTTTTCAGTGAGATTTTTACCACCTAATGTAACTTCTCTTGTTCAACCGATGGACCAAGGAGTTCTAGAAAAAAAAAAAAAGTGTACAAAAGGCAAATGGTAAGTCAACTGGTAGAGAACGAAGGAGAGAATGGTGTGGTAGAGGTGCTGAAATCTTTCAACGTAAAGACTGTTATTTATATTATAGCGGAAGATTGGGGCCAGGTTGGAAGAGAAACTTTGATGAAGTCGTGGAAATAGTTGTGGCCTGGTGTGTGTGACTTGCCAGAAAACAAGATTGAAGAATAAGAAAAAATAAGTGTGGAAGAAGATTTTATAGACATTTTTAAAAATATTGATGGCGGTTCCGATGTTGATGAAGAAGACATTGACAATTGGTTGCAAATCGACAATGACGGAGGTTATAAACCGATTACAGAGGAAGACATTATTGCATCATGCAGTGTTACTGAAAATGAAGAGGAATCAGATTCAGACAGTGTTGATGACCAGCTGTGGTTATGACCACGCAGAAGCAGTAGCAAACATAGAGAAATTGATGGTTTATTTCTAGAGTCAAGCTGAAACATTGCCAAATGAACTTCTAATGTTAAAGCGGATGCGAGATCGTGCTGCTCGTCAGCGATACACTATACTGAGACAGCTGAAGCTCACTGCCTTTTTTTACTACCAACTAGTTTGTAGCTATATTGTGTACAGTACAAATACATTGGCTATTACAGTACATACAGTGTATGTGATATTAGGTGAAAGAGTGCCAATAATAATTTCTAAACTCCATTAAAAATATTTCGGTCATGTACATGTCATTTTATTGTATTTCCGTCATTCTCAGGAAAACCCGGATTTTTGTTAACTCGGATCGACCCTGGTTGAACTCGAAACCTGACTCGTACAGAACAAGATCCAAACAAAGCTTACTAAAACTAAAGCAATATACTTCACACCCACAACAACCTCTAACACTACACAATATCAACATAGAATACGTAAATCACATTAAATACCTAGGAATTGAACTGGACAACGACTACTACTGAACAAACGCGTAAAGACAACTATACAGCGGGCCAAGGCACAGATTACAACCTTATACCCATTGATAAACATCAAAAGCAAACTTAACACTAAAAATGTTATTCATATGTACACAGCTCTCATAAGACCCATCCTCACCTACGCATATCCAGCCATTGGATTCTTCTCACTCTCAAATTTACGTAGAATACAATCAATACAGAATTGGATGCTAAGATTAGCAATTAAATCAGCATTTCGCCCACATACAACAGACCTACACAGAACAACAAAAGTACCCTACATCTTGGATTTCGTCACCTAGCTAACACGCAAATTTTATGATAACGCAGCTACCAGCACAAATCCCCTAATCAGAAATCTAGGAAACTACGAACCAGACCCCCATACTAGGATAAAATGTAAACCCAAATATATCCTCATCCTCAAAAACATTCTACAAAACCTGGACATTTAAATAACACGAACAATACTACAAACAAAAAATCTACAAACCTGCAGCCAAAAGACTGCATGCCGGATGACGATAAAATTTATCCTTCAAAGTCCAATCTATACTACACTGACCAGCACCAAAAATGCAACACACAATAAATGATGTGTAATTATCTATTCAATCAAAGTGAAGCACTTAAACCTATTTTTTTGGATGGGGTATGATATTGGCGTTGTTTTGCGAGCAAACAATGAGGTGTCGATTGTTGATTGCACCAGCCTCAATTGTTTTTTCCTGCGCAATCTGGAAAACACATCACTGAATGTGAGCCAATAATGTGTTACCACTCTTATAGCGCTTATTGTTGTACTTTGAATTGTTCCCTTCTCAATCACATGTGTTTGTAGGATCTTTCTGTGATTGTCGTAATTAGCTTTCTGGAGCAAACATGCCCTTAAGCCCTGAACAAGCTGCAGAAGCTGTTGCTTTGGCGAAGATGGTCGCAGCATGCATCACGTTGCAGAAGTGTTGAGGACTACACCTTCCACGACTTCCAGAACTGTACGAAGGTACAGGGGAACTGGAGGCTTTGCAAGGAGACCAGGAACAGGTCCGAGAAGAGCATTATCGGAGAGCGTTGACCGCTTCTTACAACTTCAAGTTCTCCATGATTGTCACACCACCGCCATTGAAGCACGAAATCGACTCCATCAAGTTCAAGGGGCCGATGTTAGTGAGAGAACCGTCCGAAGAAGATTGGAAGAAGCCAATCATCAATCCAGAAGACCAGTTACAGGCCCAGAACCTACCAGAGAATATCTCACAACTCGACTACGTTTCGCAAGGAAACATCATGGCTGGACAGTACAACAATGGGAACAAGTGTTGTTCACCGATGAGTCGCGATTTGGCGTCCGATCACCTGAGGGAAGAGAGAGAGAGTCTGGAGAAGGCCAAGGGAAAGGTGTTCCCCTTGCACATTCTCATCCAGGACGCCTTTTCAGGGTGGTTCTGTGATGGTGTGGGCAGGAATCAGTATGGCTGCAAGGATGGATTTGGTCATTGTGGAGAATGCGAGCTTTTCCCTACATCGGTATGTGGAGGAAATCCTTCTGGAGCATGTTGTGCCTTTCGCTCCATTTATTGGTGACGATTTCATACCAATGCAAGACAATGCACACCCACATGTTGTGCGAGTTCTTGGATGAAGCAGGGATTCATCCTATGGCTTGGCCTGCTCGAAGCCCTGATTTGAATCCTATTGAGCACGTTTGGTACCGGGTGGGGAGAGGAGCCCGTCAGCGCTATCCAGAGACCATACAGGACCCTACAGGACTTGCGGAATGCCCTCCTGGAAGAATGGGAGATGATTCCTCAACAGCATTAATCAGGATCATCCCTGAAAGGTTGAATGCCATCATTGGTGCAAGAGGTGGCAATATGCGCTTTTGAAGCTGCGAACAGAGGTCTCCGAGATCATCTGCGAGGTCTGTGAAGTAAAGTGTGAGGTGTATAAAATCAAAGCAGAAATCAAGGAAACTACGAACCAGACCCCCATACTAGGATAAAACGTAAACCCAAATATATCCTCATCCTCAAAATCATTCTACAAAACTCTAGACCCCTCAAATTACACTTAATCACCTCCATAATAACAATAAAACTTTAGGAGCTTACTCAAAATTTCCCGCGCTTATAGCACTCTTTCCTTGAATTGTGTATCTCTGCCTTAATTTGTTAAATTTGTTTATTATTGCCATTTTCTTCATTGTTAGACACCTACATGGGACCGTACTACAATATTTCATCATCATATAGTAGATTAGTGTCATAAGAGTGTCATAAATTTAAAATAAATTTCAGTTTTTGTAAGAAATTGAAGTGTTGCGTTTTTCGTGCCGGTCAGTGTAATATAATAAAGCTGAAGAGTTTGTGTGTTTGTTTACGTGTTTAAACGCGCTAATCTCTGGAACTACCAGTCGGATTCGAAAAATTCATTTTGTATATGATAGCTAGATTCGAGAGGAATAGTTTAGGCTATGTATCATTATGCTACACCTCTCAGGTAACCATAAAGATTGATTTTTGTTCAGTAAGTCGGAAGAACAAGCGCTCCCGGATAGCTCCAATAATACCTAAGTCTATTGTTGCCTGGTAATGCGGGCTGCATCACGTCGCCCCTGCCAGTGTTCTGGTGCAGAATTGCGAGCTGCTTATAAATTGCAGTCACGGGGAGTAATTCGTGCTTAGGCCCTTTAAAACAGTTATCATCATGACAATGGTGTTGGTGCAGTATACTGAGGTTATCAGCTGCAATAAGTGTTGGTGCTTTCCGATCCTTATCCTTGAGCGCTCCAGTTTTGTAGTGTACTCATTATCATCCATAAAACAAATAAATCCATCGGGCGAAGCCGGGCACTACTGCTAGTGCCAAATAAAACACAAAAATCCAAATAAACAGACAGTCTACACCATAAGCAAACTTGCCCGGTGAACTTGGGAGTGTGCAATATCCAGGTTGTTCACAGTTAAATGACGGGACAGCAGAACGCATGGCACACCCAACAACAGAATAGGATACTTATTATAAAAACAGGAAAGCAAATACTATAATCACATATACTCATAACTATAAAATACTAATAAAATTACGTATTATCAAATAATACGCTCCTAAACACCAATAAAGGCAACGACCAATCACAGCCCGCCATTCGTGGAAACGACCAACCACATCCCACCACTCATGGAGGGTACACCAATATCCGATTAAAAGAATTGCAAATACAGACACATAGGCACCAAAAAACCACTCGCACACACACTCTAGACCCCTCAAATTACACTAAATCACCTCCATAATAACAATAAAATAGTATTCATACAGCTAAAACACCCATAAACATACCAAACCGCATGGACTAATCACAGCCCTCCATTACCGAGACTCCAATTAGAACAACAATTTCACGCAGTTTCAACTAAAATAGAACAAAAATCTCTAAACCCCCCATCAACAAACATCACTCCGGTCCTCTACAAATGACAATACCCAAAATTATCCATACATACCCATAATTAATAATAACAATATTTCCACAAACACACAACCGCAGTCAGTAGCGAAAGCAGAGTAGGTACACTTATGGCTTACTACAGACTGCAAAACACCATCAAACATTACACATACCAAACCCTGATAAGGACCCCTAGGATAAACTATCAACATTAACAACAGATAAACTAAGGTAGCACAACTTACGCCTAATAACAACTAAAAAGCACCGTTTTTACTATAACAACTTCTACACCGTCTTGGCACTTCTAATTACACACATTGCGCTTATCTAATAAACTGCTGCTGATAATCACTGCTGTAACATGCAGTCCAACCACAGTGCGGGCGGTCCCAAATAAGGACACATCTACCCATATCTTGGAAGGATAGGCCATGGCTTAAACTTCATCTAACTAATCCCTATACATTGTCATACTCATACTCATACTCAAATATATGCAAACATGCATTTCAACTAAAATTTCAAAATTAGTTGAATGCATAAAATTACATAAAAATTAATATCAGAAAACCAAAATAAAAATTCCTTCACATTAAGGGGCATAAGGAGCTCATCTGAGCACCAGGTCTCCACTTATTAACGGATATAAAAACTTATGTCTAACTGCCTGGGATTAGGCCCAGTTGATCGGGGTATACGAGGTTCTACTGTACATGCTATTCTCATACCTGAAATGCAATGAAACAGACAATACACATGTGCTGACTGCCGCTTGGCAACTCTGATAACAACTGACGCATGCCAATTCCAACCTCTGGTGTATTACAATTCCAAAGTACAACACTGATCTCACATCTTGCTGAGGGGGTTCAATATATACATATAGTACATCGCTGGGTATGTCAACCTGGCATCAGCTAGGCATCAGCACCAAAGCCTCCGCAAAATGCTTGGAATACCATGTTTCATACTGTGGATGATTGTCATCATTCAAGATTATTATATGCTGCTGCTGCTGAAGTTCAGTTCCATTTTAAGCTACCAAAGTTTGTACATATGTTTTGAATAAATTTCTTGTGTTCTGAGCCTACAGATCCTATCCTTTAGAAATGCCTGCATGTACTTAAGCATTCAGTTTTCTGATGCTTAAAACCTCCATCTTGTTCATTTTAAGTGATCAATCCTTTTAAAATCTCAAAGACATTCGCAGTGATTGCAACATGCAAACTCTTTAAACCTGTGCATGGTAACTCACATAACATGCAAGGAGTTTAAACTCCTTGTGTGGTATTGAACTGCCTAGCTGAGTTTTCTTTTTTTTTTTTCACAGCATCTAGGGGGAATAACTGGTTTGAGTTTATAATACCAAATCCCATGGTGGAATTCTCAGTCCAAACCCCAAAATAATTGCTGTTTCACAATGTTGATTTCTTCGTTGACAGATCGCTATCGCCCCGAAGAAAGCGGAAAGAACGCTCACCTACCCCACGTCCATGCAAGATACATATCGGGCGGCTAACACGCAATGTTACTCGCGAGCATGTTGTGGAAATTTTCCAAACATATGGAACTGTTAAAAGTTTGGAACTTCCTATGGAGAGACTTCATCCCAATAATTGTCGTGGCTATGCATATATTGAGTATGAAAATGCAAATGAGGCAGAAAATGCAATGAAGCACATGGATGGAGGTAAGATACCATTGTCATACTACTGACAAATTTTTCCTTGTTAAGAGATTTCTTAGCAGATATTTTTGTAATGGTGGGTTTTAAAAGGGTGGTCACAGCAGGTGAAGTACTAATTTTTTAGGGATGGATATAAGTGATGACCACTAGTACTCAATGCCCTCAAGTGAGAAAAAAAAAAACACTTATGGAGTCTTTTATAAGTTAATTGAATGAGCATAACCTCCCTGGTGTGCATGGTGAAATGCTGCTCTCACTACACTCCAGCCGCTGAGTGTCCGGCTCTGACGTTTGGCGATGGTGGGAGAAGAGGGGTAGAGAGAACTATATAGCCAACCTATGGCAGTGAGAAGAAGTTAATAGAAGCTTGAAACTTTCCATCAGTGTAATTCTTCTCTAGCGTCTTCACTATGTAACGTGGAAGTCCCACACCCTATTTGCAATTTTATGCATCATTTTGTTATTCCGACATTTTGCGGTTACAAAACCTAAATTCTTCGATTGCAGTGGAATTCTGCCTATGTTGGCGAAGTCGCTTACTTTCATGAAGAATGTTGTCACCTGTACCAATCAGCGGCTTTCCCGGTAAGCCGGTCTTTAAATTTAGCTCGATGTTGCAAGGGCTCTCTTCTGTTGCTCTTTGTGCTAGTACAGGTTTGTTGTTTTATCGTCATGTGTGTGCACACTTACCTGTTAACTGTGTGTAATTATATTACTTTAGTAATATGGTCAGCGGTTCGTCAGAATTCATTTAAAACATGTGAAATATTTTGTGTAGTCCACGCTGTTTAATATTTCACGGTACACAACTGGCAACGCTGTCCCCCTCCCTCATGAGAAATGTCAGAGCCGGACACTCGACGGCTGTACTGTAGCAAGAGTCACAGCATGCACGGTGCAGTTATTCTCCAAGACATTTTTAATGTGCGCTGCTTGAAATTCTAAATGGTATTTTTCATTGCTGAATGGTGGAAGGTATGAAGGCTATGCCAAAATTATTTAGCATAATTTGTGGAAATTTTTATATTTACGAAGCAACAATTACAACTTTTCAAAATACTCTCTCTTTGGGCAGATGATCGCCGTTCCGCTCCTTAAAACAATAACAAAATACTTTCCATTAGCACATACATATTTCCATCCTCTGAAACCACTTAGAAAATGTTTCAGTCCAAGCTCCCTTTGGGTTGTTACTTAGGGCACTATTGTATGCTGCAATGGCCTCTTCATCTGATGAATACCGCTGACCACAAATGTTTTCCTTGGTCTTTGGGAACAGGAAGAAATCACATGGGGCCAGGTCAGGTGAATAGGGGGAATGAAGTAACACACATTTTCCTTCTCCAAACAGTCCATTTTTCTGGCAGCCCTGTGCACCGATGCATTGTTGTGATGCAGCAGAAGGTGCCCACTCTTAGACTTTACACTTAGGGTGCTGTGACCACCATGTGGCTATGACTTTGGGCAATCACTCACATACCATTCAGAATTAAATGTATGACGTGTGTCCAAGGTCACAGAAGTGAAATGCCCCATCTTAGTGAAAAACATTGCCACCATCTTCTTTCCAGAACTCCAACTTCTTCAAACTTTGGTGGGTGGTTCCTCCCCTGGAAAGCACCACACAGAAGACTGTCTTTTCATTTAAGGGTCATAATGCTAGACCCATGTTTTATCACCTGTGACGATATTGTAGGAGTCTTGGGACCTCCCTCCATCAAATTTTTCTAGCATGAAACTACACCAGTCCACTCTTGCGTCCTTTTGGCTTTCTGTCGGGGAATGTGGCACCCTACGGGCACATTTCATGGTAAGGCTTATATGATGATGAATGATGGTCTGCGCCGCTGTTGACCCAATGTTTGGGGACCCTCAATGCCACAAAATGTAAGGTGCAGATCTTCTTTGATCATTTTCCTCACAGCATCAAAGTTTTCTTGAGTCACTGCTGTGGTGGGCGACCAGGACGAGGCTCATTTTCAAGAGACTGTCGACCTCTTAAAAATTCGCAAAACCAATTTCCGACGGTGGCCATAGAAAGAGAAGCCTCACCAAAAATATACACCAAACAAGAATTGCACTCTTCAGCACTTTGCTTTTTATAATCATAATAGATCATTGCACGAAAGCCGCATCCATCGTGCTCTATATCTGATTCAGCACTGCCTATGCTTTCATGCGCCAATGTAGGAGAGCCAGTGATGGGAGGAGCAATACATGCATGCTCCAAGGTCAAGAAACCTCCCTCTTTCAAATGAAAGAAATCCCAATGTACTCAGAATAATACACTACTTGGCAATTGTTAAGGAACAAGTGATTATTGCCCAGGAACGATGGACAAATGCGAAGGAACAACCAACCAATGAGAGTAAAAGGCACTGAAAAGGGCGGGACGGGTTATCTGCAGCGAAAAGTAACAGACATCTCACTCTTCGTCAGATAGCTGCCGACCTTACAACCGCTACCGGTACACGAGTATCTTCCGGAACCATTTCGAGACGATTACATCAGGCTGGTTTTTGGGATTGATAACATTGTTAACATTGTTCAAGATTGGTCAGTATTGACGAATGTTAATTTGAAAATTGAAAATTCACTTAATTCCATCTAGTCAATACTTTTTGTGTTAATTTATACACTAGGACATGTTTCAAGCTGGTTTGTATCCTCAGAAGCCTGTTAAATGCCTCCCACTTCAATCTCGCCATCGTCGAGCCAGAGTTAGTTGGTGGTTGGGATCGGTCGATTTAAGACCTCCGGTATCAGAAAGAATTTAAGCAAAAACCTTACATTAAAATTAAGTTGTGCGTTACAAGGAGGTTTCAATGAAGTGAGATTAGGGGGACAAGAAGGCAGAACGAGTTACTGGGTTTCATTAAATTTATTAACAAATCTGATCATGAAAGTATCATGTATTCAAACCCAAATACATGGAAAGGGACAAAGCACAATAAATTATTAACAAATAAGTTACCGGTAATCAAAGTGAACCAAGTTTCAGTAACAATTAACGTAAACAATATCGCTGGTTTTGCAATTAGTTATAGCGAACTTGGCAATAAGAGAAAAGAAAGGAGAGGTTTCTCCAATAACATGCACTTGGGAAAACCAGTAAATATGTGAAAGAGAATCACAGAGAACAATTGCCACATGTATGCATTATAAGGCTTAATCCTAGATTGCAAACAAGAAAGAAATGATAGAAAACACTAGTAAGTGGCACAAATATGCCTTTCAGTAAAAAGGAAATAATATTACGCATCATAAGGCAAAGCTAGCCTTTGGAAGGAATTGGAAGTTATACGAGCCTCGGACATGATGGATTTAATAGACGACGACACGGCTGTACACACGGACTAAGATTTGGAACTTTAAACCTAAGAACGCTGACGGGGAAGGTGGAGGAGATAGTGGATATGATGGAAAGAAGGAAGTTGGATTTATTGGGATTGGCAGAAACAAAGTGGAAAGGGGAAGGAAGGAGAGAACTGAGAAAAGGCTATAGACTATACTGGAGTGGGAACGAAGAGGGAAAGAGGAATGGAGTGGGAGTAGTAGTACGAGATGGTTTAAAAGAAAAAGTGAGGAGAATAAGTGATAGGATGATGAAAGTGAAAGTAGCACTGAGGGGAGAGACGGTAGAAATAGTGCAAGTGTATGCTCCACAAGTAGGCTGCGCCTCTGAAGAGAAGGAGGAGTTTGAAGAGGAATTGCAGAAGCAGCTGGTAGGAAGAAATATGATTGTTATGGGGGATCTCAATGCCCATGTAGGAAGAGAAAGACAAGGTTATGAGAGTGTTCTAGAACCAGAGGGTTGGGGCGGAAGAAATGAGGAAGGAAAGAGACTGTTGGACTTCTGCCAGAGGAACAGCCTGCTAGTTGGGAACTCCTGGTTTAAGAAAAGAGAGAGCCACACAATCACATGGTACAGTGATGACTTGACCAGGAAGTCGGTGGTCGACTATATACTGTATGAGAAAGAACTAAATAAGAACATCACGGACATCAAGGTTATACCATCGGAGAACCTGGATAGCGACCATCGATTGCTGGTAATGAATCTGAGAGGGAGTAAGGAGAAGACAGGGACTGAGAACCAGGAAAGACGTATAAGGATATGGAAACTGAAAGAAGGGGATAGAAGGGTCGAGTACCTCAGAATGGTAAAGGAAGGAATTCCAACAGATGAAGAAAGAGGGGTGGAAGAGGAATGGGCTAGATTTAAGAAGACACTAGTAGGTGCAGCAGAAGCAGTATGTGGGAGGACAAGTAGTAAGAAGAGGTGGAAGGAAACACCATGGTGGAATGAGAAGACAAAAGATATAGTAAGGGAAAAGAATAGAGCCTTTAGGAGGTGGTATCAAAATAGGACGGTAGAGACAAGGGAAGAGTACCAGGAAAGAAAGAAGGAGGCGAAGAGAGTAGTGGCTGAGGAGAGAAGAAAGTGGATGGAAGAGTGGACAAAGATGATGAAGGAGGATAGTGAAGGTACAGAAAAGGTCCTGTATGGGATGATAAAAAATAAGAGGCGGAAGGATCTTACGGATTATGTTAAAATGGTGAACAAAAGGGGACAAGAGATAGAAAATAGGGAAGAACTGAAGAAAATGTGGAAAGAATATTTTGAAGAACTTCTGAACCCAAAAGGAAAAGATGGTGAGGAGGAAGAAATCGGGGAAGAGGAAGATGAATTACAAACAGAAAAGGACTTAACATGGAAAGAAGTGGAAGATGCAGTGAACAAGATGAAAGGAGGGAAGGCACCGGGTGTGGATGAGTTGAGTGTGGAGATGGTGAGAGCAGCAGGAGAGGTGGGGATACAATGGTTGTACCGAGTGATGAGGACAGCATGGAAGGAAAGGAAGACCCCAGAGGACTGGAAAAGAGGAATAATTGTCCCGATCCTCAAGAAAGGTAGTAGAACAGATTGCAGAAACTATCGGGGAATAACACTGATGAGTCATTGTGCAAAGATCTTCGAGAAAGTTTTGGAAAAGAGAATTAGGACAAGGATAGATGGAGGGATGAGGGAAGAACAACATGGCTGCAGAGCAGGAAGGTCCACGGTGGATTTGATTTTTGCAGTAAAGCAGTTACTAGAACAGCACTATGAGTATGGAACAGATCTACTGATGGCCTTCCTGGACATTGAAAAAGCATATGACAGTGTATACAGAAACAAAGTATGGAAGTCCCTGGAGGATAGAGGAGTAGAGAAATTGACTATAAAGAGGATAAAGGAGATGTACAAGGGAAGCGTGAGCTGTGTGAAAGTGGGAGGAGAGAGATCAGACTGGTTGGAACAGAGAAACGGCCTGAAACAAGGAAGTGCACTGTCACCGTTACTTTTCATTGTGGTGATGAATGACATAATGACCCGAGTGGCACAAGTAATTGGGGAAGGAAAGATAAAAGCAATGGTGTTTGCAGATGATTTGATGATTTGGGGAAACAAGGAGGAGGAGGTACAGGAACAGTTGGACATGTGGGAAGGAATAATACAAGGATATGGGATGAAATTTAGCATAAATGAGATTGAGATGGTGATCACAACAAGGAAGAAGGAAAGAACCACAACGGGAATAACAATTGGTGGGGAACAGCTGAAGAAAGTGGAGAGTTTCAAGTATCTGGGAAGCCTGATACAAGATAATGGAAGAAACGATAGAAAAATAAATGAGCGGGGGAGGCAGGCAGAAGCATTTCAGAGGAGTGTGAGAAGCATGTTATGGAGCAAGGATGTCCCTCAGAACAGCGAAAAGATCATATATCGGACATACTATGTCCCTATCCTGACGTATACCTCGGAGACCTGGGTTATGAAAGGAAGGGAGAAGAGCAAAATACAGGCCAGTGAGATGAGGTTCTTGAGAAGCAGTATTGGAGCTACAAAGATGGACAGAATAAGAAATGAGAGGACCAGAGAATTAATGAAGGAGGAACTATTACAGGATGGTATAGAGAAATCTAGATTTAGATGGTATGGACATGTAAAACGAATGGAGGAGAAGAGGATACCCAGGAGAGTACACGAGACGAAGTGGGATGGAAAGAGACCGAGAGGAAGACCGACAGACAGATGGCTGAAGGGGGTGGAAGAAAGTGTGAAGAAGAGAGGATAAGACTGGACAAGGGCGGAGGTTGAGAGATGGTGGGAAGACAGAAGACGTTGGAGAGGCTTGTGTTCCAAACAGACCCGGCCAGTGGCTGGAAACTGTGCAAGATGATGATGATGACAGAATTATTAGGCTGAAAAGCCAAGAACAATGTATGAACGGCCTGGGAGCAAAGCCCATAGAAAACAGTTGAAAACAAGTTTTGAGTTAGGATCATGTTGATCACTTTTGACTTTACAAAATGCATAGATGTAGTTCTATAGAAGGATTGTTACTTAGCTTAATTCTTATAGAATCTTCATGAAGCGTTGGTTACACATAACACTTGTAAAAAAGCAAGCAGGTCGACTGCTGAAGTAAAACACTGTAAGACCAAGCAAGTCAAAAATAACAATGCTACCTCGCCAGGAGGAGCAGATAAAAAGGTTAGCAAAGTTTGCTAATGTTCCATGTTGACTAGTTGAAGCGAAGTTTTAACCTAAGTTAGATATGGTAAAGTTGAGTAACAAAGGTTGTAGCATTCCAGCAGGAAGATGGCCTGACGGCTAATACGCCGAGGCTTACGAGAAGCAAGGCAATATGTGCCTGTTGATGACGAGTGTGCTGGTCTTCTATACTGTCGATAGTTTCGACGTAGACAGCAAGTATTGTCTAGTTGACAACAAGCCTAGATGACGACATGTGTGTTGAATGTCCCAGTTGCCAGCTCTTATATAGGAGCTCAGACGTGGAACTTCTAGAAAGGTCGACGGAACGAGAGATGTGATTGGCTCACTGAATAACAGCAACCAATGAGAAGCGCAGAAATAAAATAGGAAGACAGCACCAGCAAGATGGCTGTCATTTGAATCGGAGAATTAAAGATGGTCAGGCATGACATTTTAACTGTAACAGTCCTAATGAAAATGTCTTAAAACCAAGCAAGCGTAAATACAGAACAGGTAAATGAAAAAGATCATACACATTTAACAAAATGGTCAATCTAGACCTGAATGAAAAGTAAACATTAGAAAACACGTGAGCACATGTCACATAAGTTAGGTTAAACAACAAGAAAAACCAGCCGAAATTTTTAACTTTTTCTCTCGAAAAATACGACAAGCTAATATGAATAAATTACTTTCGCAAATGCGAACAGTTGGTGTAGGGAACATGTTGGTTGGGATCAGCAACAGTGGTCGAGAATGATGACCCCGCTCCACCGTGACAAGTGATTCTGACCACCAGTTAGTGTTGAGAGAGAGGGGAGCATGTTACGCAGCACAGAATGTTCATGAGCGTCATCGGTATGTCCTCGGTGTTATGGTGTGGGCAGGCATTATGCTGCATATCTTCGAACGAGGTACCGTTACAGCACAGTGCTATTGCAGTGAGATAAGTCTGGACCACGTTCATCTTCTCAGGGGTGCGAAGATGAGCCTCGTCCTGATCGCCCAGCCACAGCTCAGTGACTCAAGAAAACTGATGCTGTGAGAAGAATGATCAAAGAAGATCTGCACTTTACATTTTGTGGTATTGACTGTTTATGGGTGACAATGCCCGCCCACACAGGACCACTGCAGTGGCAGACACTCTGGAAAGTTAAAATATTGAACTTATGGAATGGCCTACGTACTCCCCGGACTTAAATCCTATCAAATATGCCTGGGATGCTCTTGACAGACGTGTTTCTCAATGAACACGTGTCCCCGAACCGTGCGAGACCTTAAAATCGCCTTGAGAGAGGAGTGGGAAAATATCCCTCAAAGACTCCTCAACAATTTAGTAGACAGCATGAATAACAGGTGGTAGGTTATTACTGAATTTTAACACTACCTAAGGGAAGATGATGAGAGAGAAAAGGAGGTGGGTTTAGGAGTAGAAACAATTTTTAGGCTGAGAGGATGAGATTCCAACACAAACCATTAATAAACACCGATATAAACCGGAATTTTGCAGTGCAAAACTTATGAAGTACCTAACTTGAGCGGGGGCTTGCACAAGGCAAGCGGAGAGCGCGGCATGAATTGAGGTTACTGTCAAGCTTTCGCCAAGTGCTCTTTCCCTCCCGAGCAAGTATTCGGGTACTATGGGGAAGGGTGATACTCGGGCAAGGTATGTCAAAAGGAAAGGTTCTAGGCACTTTCCCTTCAAAAGGGTAAGATTTTGGAATGCCTTCTGGAATACTAGAAGGATTTGAATTCGTAGTAATATTTTTATTAATAGACACTGTTGGATCCACGACAGAACAGCCGAATGCCCCCAGAGTGGGAAGAGATAAAGCAACTCTAGTGCCTTTAGCAATATTTTTTACTGTTATTAGTGAGAATCTTTTAAGAATACCAATTGTTGCACTTAAAACAGGCTAAGCTTTTACTCAGCAGGGTGCCGACTGAAAGCTTAGAACGGAGGAAACCCTCAGACCTAACTTAAACAAAACTAATATTTTGAAGAGTAAAACACAAGTTAGAGAGAAAGTCTCTACAAATAGGAAGCTGGCGGAGCGAGCTATACTTGCCTTAATAATTTACTAGAGTTAGCTGTGACAGCTCAGAGAAACTTTGCAAATGTTGTTATTTGAAGTTTCTTTTTAAACGCAACAAGTGATAAAAATTTTAATGATTCAGTGATTGCCTTTTTTATTTTGAAATAGGGAATAATTTCGGGTGAAGAGTCAGGGAAGAGAAGGTCCTGCCTAGTAATAGAGATAGCAACAAAACAACAAATTATTTATTTAACAGTTGATAGAATTTGGAAAAATTAACAATTATTAGATTTAGGATCTTATTTTGTGTTAAGAACAACCTTTTTTTCTTTTTGTTTACAAATTTCGAGGTCTAAGACCTAATATTTGGACATTTACAATTGACAAGTAATTTTAAACAATTTAAATGGTTTCGAACCTATTATGAGCACTAAACCTGTACAAAGGTTTTAAGATGTGCTTAAAATTGAGAAATTTAAAGTTTGTAATGACAATTGTAAAGTAATTATAACTTTGATAAATTAGTTAGGTAGGATACAAGCACTATTAGAATGCCCTTATGGCAAGCGAAAAGGCTACAAACAAATAGATTAAATTCCTGTTCGTAGCAGGAGGAAAAAGGAGAATTATAAGCGGAGGTTACTGCTATTATTTAAACAGAGGTTAAAAAAAATTACATTCAAAAGGGTCAGGTCGTATTAACGAAGCCTGGAGCAAAAAAAATCAGGTACAAAAGTTCAACAATTAGAAAATTACCAATTCCTGAGCCAGCATGATAAGAAAAGGAAGATTAATAAGTAGTTTCTATAACTACTAATATTTTTACAGAATGAATAACTGATACATGGAGTAAAAATGGGAGGGCGCCAAAATTTGGGCGAGGCCTCGTAGAGTAGTAACTAGATATTTAGATAAACTTAAATTTGTTAGTAAAAGGTATTTGGGGAAAAGGAAATGGGGATTTATACTTCTGGCCAATTTTTATTGCTCTCAATCGGACGCGGCGCGGTAGATTGTTCAACGGACACTGTTTTGCACTAAAGTTTGTTGATAGATTGGAAGATATCACTATTGCAGCACTGAAAGTTCATGGAACAAGTGAAAATTTATTGCAGTTTTTGGAGAACACTTAGTTGAATTTGACTTGAATAAGTTTATTGCGTTGGAAAGTTTGTGGGTTGCAGTTAATAGTTCTAGTTAACTTGAGGTTCCAGCAATTTGACGGTATTGAGCATAGTTATTTGCGGTTTGAAGTATATTTTGAATGGAAAATTCCAGAACTGTAGTGACAGTTGAATAGGGCGTTAGAAATCCCACGGTGGAAAAAGTTAAGTTTATAGACAGCTATGAGTATTAGCAGAAATCCCACGGTGTAGGGAAGGTATCCCCTTTATTTCGTACAAGAAGTACTAAATTTCATGTTTTAAAGCAAGCTTGGTTAGCTAAAGCATGACAAAGAAAATCCCACGAAGACGGTTATTGCACAATAGTGCGTAATTCCCCACACTGTCTATAAATTTTCATTAAAAGCATTCAGCATGGATTAAAAACATTAAAAGGTGTTTAAAATCATTGAAGATTTGTACTTAACTTTTTCATAGCCACTGAAGGTTGATGGCTTACATCCAATACCACAACATGGCGGCGATTTGAATTTGTACCTCGGTTGAGAGGAGGTAGCCTCTGAAAAAGGCCGAACTCACACGTTGACGACTCGATAAGAAGTGAGAGCGAGTGGAAGAGCTCACAAAGTAGCTAGGTAGGCGAGGAGGAGGGGGAAGGAAACAAAGGAACTTATAGCAGAATGGGAAATATTAAAAAATAAACACCCTTTACAAAATGTAATTTTCTTCATGGAGTAGTGTCTTCAAGGAGATGATAGCTGAAGACAGTGGCAAAGCCTGTTGGAGTGGTATGTAAATCCTCTTGACTCAATGAATCCGAAGAACTTCGGCGTGTTGCGGCGTGGTGAGCCAGTGAAGTTTTCACAGAATAAGCAACTGAAACACACTCCAAAATACAATAAATTCCTGCTCGTAGGAAAGTAGGAATACAACGGGATCACTGTTGGTGTCTGCAAGAAGGGAAATTAAATAAATGAAACTAATGAGAAATGAAACTAATGAAAAAAAAAGCAAAGAGCAGCAAGAGCTAACTCTAACTGAGGTGCACTATGTGCATTCGTGTCCTAGAAGGGCATATTCCTTACTGAGAGACTGCTATCGACCTTCATATTGTGAGTCTGAACTGCTCCCAACAAGAACGTCATCTGCTGATTTCTTTATTTCTGTTATCCTGCTATCCTATGAGGTGAAATCTGTACTAATTTTCGTTATAAATATATCACTCCACCTCTATTACGTATGTACTGTGCTGCATGTCTTCCATCCTTCCCTGTGAATATTCCTTTCTGCACCTGTGATTGGCTATCATGGCAAGTGATTTACCGTTGAGACGGACTGTAATTGGTTAGATGCAGAGTAGATATCCTTGGACTGGTAGCCGCAATTGGTGGGCCACATTACTAGTTTGTTTTAAGCAGGAAGATACCTGAAAATAGTTCTGTGGGTGGGAAGTAGATAATTTGCTGTCGGTGTGGTTGATCAGTTTTACCATTGTACCAGATTACGAGGTTACCTGAGACAGTGTGTCTATCAGCTGTGTACTTGCTCAGTGTGGAGCTACTGTATGCTCATGACTATTACAAGTCTGCTGTCGGAGGCTTCTTCAGTTTCAGTGCTAGAGCAGTGCCAGATATACCTGCAAATTTTGACCAGTGAGAATTTTGCCAATCAGCATGAGAGTGGCACCAAACATACCAGCAAACTCGGGATAATTAGAACCTCATAAATTAATCTTTGAGACTGGTGCTGAACATACTCTCTAATTTGGGACTGATATTCTCACCAACCCAATCAAGGATGGCATCAACAACAGATTACTCAAGAAATCAATACCACAGGGACAGTGCTTGCCAAACAAATAGGAGGGTGAGATTGGCCAATTGTACCAAACCCTGTTGTCAAGGCTGACAATGTCAATCATTGTACACGAGTTCATTATAATCATGAGCAAATCATTAAAATGGAAACGGTGGAACATTTGTAGCATTTTGAAATGAGCTCCTATTACCGTATTTGCTAAGTGACAATGATGGCCACTCACATCGCGTGGTCATAGGCTGCAGGCACAGAGACAAGACTACTTTCTTCCGATAAGGCCACGCCTGATTATAAGCTCACGGCAGCGTTGCAACCAATCGGCGCATAAATACGAACGTGCTGTGACGATGCCGACCGCTCGCGTAGCGTACTTCATAGCCCACAGGCACAAACTATTTTCTTCCGACAAGGTCATGCCAGATTATAAGCTCGCTGCAGCATGTGCACCCGACCGGCGCACGAATACAAATGTGCTATGCGACGGTTATGTAATGAAATTTTATAAACCAATTTTTTGTGTTTGAAAAGTAGGGTGCCATGACTATGCGATGGCAACAATTATGTGAGGAAATAGGGTACTTTTCAAGTACATTAACAGTGATAGTAATGGAAAGCCTCCAAAGTAGAACATTTCATGGTATCTGATATGTCATGGAGCTTTTAGGGAGACCACATTCAATTTGTTGAGTGGTGTGTGTGGGCATTGTGGGAGCAATGTTCAAATATGGTGTGCGACTTGCATCTTACTCATGTGGGAACGTCGTTATACAGTAGAAGAGCAGATCAATGCTTCTCCAGAAGCCATGGAAACGCATTTGTGTACAGTATATACCGTATTTTCATTATGCATGCAAATAAGATTATTTAACACTACTACAGTCATCACAGGAGTACAGGTTATCAGACTAATTCAATACACACCCAATACATGGGGCTGATGACCAAGACGTCCCGTTGTTGTTTGAGTCTTCAGTCTTTTGACTGGTTTGATGCAGCCCTCCATGCCGCCCTGTCCTTAGCTAATTGTTTCATCTCTACATAGCTACCACACCCTACATCTGAGGCAATCTGTTTAATTTATTCTAACCTTGGTCTACCCCTACAGTTCTTGCCCTCGACCCTTCCTTCCATAACTAAGCTTGCTAATCCTGGGTGTCTTAGTATGTGTCCTACCAACCTATCTCTTCTCTTCATTAGCAGTCACTAGAAACATCTCTCCTCTCCCACTCGTCTTAATACCTCTTCGTTTGTAACCCTATCTACCCATCTGATCTTCATCAGTCTCCTGTAACACCACATTTCAAACGCTTCAATTGTCCTCTTTTCTGCTGCACCAATAGTCCAAGTTTCACTTCCATAGAGTGCCACGCTCCAGACAAAAGCCTTCAAAAATGACTTCCTAATACCTAAATCTATATTCGATGTCAACAGATTCCTTTTCTGTAGAAATGCTTTTCTTCCCTGAGCTAACCTACTTTTTATATCCTCTTTGCTTCGTCCATCACTGGTTATTTTGCTTCCTAAGTAACAGAAGTCTCCTACTTCTTTTAGTTTTTCACCTGCCAATTTGATGTCCATAGAGGTTTCTGATTTATTTCGGCTGCATTCCAGTTTTATATTTATTAATTTTCATCATGAATTCTTTCCTCAAGACGGAGTCCATACCATTCAAAAACTCATTCAAATCCTCAGGTGTGTCGGCCAAGATGACGATGTCATCAGCAGATCTCAGAGTTGAAATTATTTCTCCTTGAACCTTCACTCCAACTTTAAAATTTTCTACAATTTCCTTCGTTGCTTGTTCAATGTAAAGATTGAAAAGTATGGGTGATAAGTTGCAGCCTTGCCTTACACCTTTCTGAATACCAGCTTCTCTCTCATGTCCTTTAGCTCGAATGACTGCTGTCTGGTTTCTGTATAGATTGTATATCACCCTCCTATCCCTGGACTTTATTCCAATCGTTTTTAAAATGTCAAACAATTTAGTCCAATCAACGTTATCAAAATCCTTTTCCAAGTCTACAAATGCCATGAACGTTCTCTTATCTTTCCTCATTCTACCTTCCGAAATCAGCCTAAGACTTTGTACTGCTTCCCTTGTTCCTACATTTCTCCTGAAACCAAACTCCTAACTGGTCTTCACCCAATTACATTTCTATCTGGCTTTCCATCCTCTTGTAAATTATTCTACACAGGATCTTTGAAGCATGAGTAATCAAGCTGATTGTACGGAAATCTTCACATCTGTCAGCTCTCACTTTCTTCGGTATAGGGATGATAACATTCTTCTTGAAATCAGAGGGTACCTCACCTGTCTCATAAATCCTACACACCAAGTGAAATAACCTGATCAGACCTTCATCTCCTATGCAGCGTAGCAACTCAGTCGGTATATCATCTATGCCTGGTGCTTTGTTCCTGCTTAAGTCTTCCAATGCTCTGTCAAATTCTGATCTCAATATTAAATCCCCTTTTGCATCCTCATCAATTTCCTTTTCCCTTTCCATTACATGATTTTCAAACTCCTTTCCCTTATACAAACACTCTATGTAAGCTTTCCATCTCTCAACCTTTTCTTCCCTATCAGTTAGAGGCTTTCCATCTGTGTCTTTAATATTACAGCACTTAGTCTTCTTTTCCCCAAAAGTATTCTTAATCCTTCGATAAGTTGTGTCTACTTTTCCTAATTTCAGACAATTTTCTATACCTGCACATTTCTCTTTCAACCATTCTTCTTTCGCTTCCTTGCACTTCTTGTTAACCTCATTTCTCAGACGTCTGTATTCTGCTTTCCCCTTTTCATCTCTTACATTCTTGTGTTTCCGCCTTTCATCCATCAATTCTAGTATATCCTGAGTGATCCACGGTTTTCTACCTATTCTCTCTTTCCTACCAATGTTTTCTTCTGCGGATTTTGTTATTTCATTCTTCAAAAGTGCCCATTCGTTTGCAATTGAAGTTTGTTTAGGGTTTTTCATTAGTCCTTCCTTTATACTCTTCTTGAATCTTTCGTTTACATCCTTCTCTTTCAGTCTGTCTATTGCCCATCTTTTTGACTTTTGACTTTTCTTCAGTTTCTTCAACTTTAATCTGCATTTCATAACAACCAGATTGTGAACAGAGTTTATGTCAGCACCGGGATATGTTTTACAACCCAAAATCTGGTTTCGAAACCTCTGCTTGACCATAATGAAGTCGATTTGGTAACGCCCTGTATCTCCTGGTCTCATTCATGTGTATATCCCATGCCCCTAAAATGAATTAACAACAATAACCAAGATTATTGAACTTTTGCTACCTGTATTAGTTTAGACAAGCGGACCCGTGCAAGTACTCTCGCATGTGTATAAACCACCCGCCTGGCTTTACTGTTATGCGGGCTTCTATAAATATGTTTATTTGTTTAATCGCACTTTTTAAACAAATTGTCGATATATGTGAAATCAGAGAACTCTTCATCACTACTGCTGGTTGCACAATGGCTTGTGTGCACCCAATGTGTACAGACTAACCACCCGACCCTAGTGCTATGCGGGCTGTACGCGACAGAGTTCTGCCAGGGGCTATTGTATTGCTTATTTGTTTAAAAGCACTTTATAAACAAATAAATATACTGTATTTCCGTTGACTTTTCAAGCAAGATTTTTCCTGTACTATTGAGGCGATTTGGAAGATTTTGGTACAAACCACACCTTCTAACTTCCTCTGGTTTAGGAGCTTGAGTTTTGTGAAACATACACTTAGCGTGTTATATATATGTAATAAGGTAGATGATGTTGTGTGGTGGGTTGTGTGCTTATTTGTTTAAATCAAAGTAAAACCCCAAATCATTTTCAGGGGACCAAATACAGGCCTTTTTAAATCTTTTTTTTAATGGAAGGTTTAGACTAAATAGGCATTTCATTAATTTTATCAGTAATTCTTAAGAAGTTCTTCCATAATAACATGAATAGTTCATGCAGTAAGTGACACCATTAACACAACTATGCATTACATACTACATGTTTTACAACCCAAAATCTGGTTTCGAAACCTCTGCTTGACCATAATGAAGTCGATTTGGTAACGTCCTGGTCTCATTCATGTGTATATCCCATGCCCCATGAAATGAAATGAAACATAGAATAGCTTATTGGGCGCATTGACGATTATAGCGAAACACTTACAACATAGACAAAGTGTGAGAGACAATGAAATTTCACTTGGCTGTTTCTTGTAGAACTCAATATAGCGTTTCGAAGAATAGCCTCATAGCCAATTAATGCAAAACTCTTAACCTAAGATAAAGGGAATTGCGCTTAGACTTTTCTATAAAATTACCAGTTAATATTGAGAAAAATGGCATAATAATGTAAAAAGAACGTAGTTCCAGACCATACACACTACTGTCGACCAAAATATTATGTGTACTCGAGTTTGAGGGTGGTTTGTGAAGTGACCAATGGACCTGCATAGAGTCCAGTAACATCATCATTCTCGTCGTTCTATTTTGCGTTGGTCCGTGTGGGTTTGGAATTTTTAATTTGTTTTTTGATATTTTTTATCGCAGCTGGAACGCGGAGGGTGCCCGTTTCCGAGTGTGTTTCAACCATGCGTCACATTTAAGAATTATTGGCTGGCTGCGTGGCTCAGGGGTAACGTTCTCGCTTGCTGGGCCCGAGGTTGCAGGTTCGTATCCTGGCGCAGTCAGCTGGCATTTGAGGGTGCGCAAATTCGAGGGAGCCGTGTCAGTAGATTACTGGCACGTTAAAGATCCCCTTCGGGGCAAAATTCCGGCGCCTCGGCGTCTCTAAAAAGCTGCAGTTGTTAAAAGGGACTTAAAACCAATGACATTAATTATATTTAAGAATTATTATCTCACAAACCCGTTATCGGATCGAATCCAAGTTTTGATATAGTGTACATTGGAATGTTGTATGGCTGGTTTGTTGATTTGAAAGTTTTGGGTGTCCAAGAAACAAAGTTATCATTTTTGTAAGGTAGCTTTTTCTTGGCTCGGGGTGGTTGGAAGGTGTGGTTCTTGGTTGCGTTGTGGTCCTTATGCATCAGAGGGGTATGCTGTATGATTGTGAAATGCCTAAATTAATTCACTTATTTTGTATCGGTTTGTATTTGTGCGGGGAGTTGGGACATGGTTCATCGGTTGGCCACTCCGGTGAAGGCTGTACCACGTTGCCAAGATGAGCTCCATCATGCGTCATGGCACGCCTCGCTCGGAAGTGATGGGCTCCATATCAGCAACGCTGTACAGCATTTCCCGCAGGGGCTGGCTGGTGAACCATGTCTTGATTCCCCGTACAAATGCAAACCGATGTGGGATGAGTGAATTAATTTACGTATTTCACAGTCATGCGGCATGCCTTTTTGATGTGGAAGGATTGCAGCGCAACCAAGAGCTGCATTTTCCGACGACCCCGAGCCGAGAAGGAGTTGCCTTACAAAAATGATAACAACTTTCGTTCTTGAACACACAAAATTTTGAAGTTGATAAACCAGTTGTACAGCATTCCAATGTGTATTGTGTTAGAATTTGGATTCGGTCTGATGACGGATTTGTGAGATAATAATTCTTAAATGTGACGCATGGTTGAGGCACGCTTGGGGACGGGCACTTTTTGTGTTTCAGCTGCGATGAGGTGTGTTGAAATATAAATTGGGAATTCCAGACCTGCATGAACTAGCGTAGGATGGAACGATGAGAATGATGATGATGTTGGATTTTGTGTGGGTTTATTGGGTGCTTCACAAACAACCTTCAAGCTCGAGTGCACATGATGTTTTGGTCGACAGTAGATGGTGTTAATAATTAAATTTCCAAAAATTGGCGCTTAGCCACTTAATGCATAACGCCGTCCGTTTGATTGCTTAAATAGTTTTGGAAACCGGTGAAATATATGGCATGCATGGGCGCCTGCAGGGTGGGGGTAAGGTGGGGCCACGGCCCCTCCCTGGATTTCCGAGAATGTTGAAATTCGATTGTTCGTTGTCACACCAGTTTATTTCATAAATGGAAGTTTATGAAGTTACTGATAGTCAGCAGACAACTGTTACAACAGAAGATGTCTTTAATGTTACTTGTGTAATATATACAGTATTTACATTCTTTTTTTTAAATATAGTTCTAATGGTGTCATGCACTCTGCCACCAATGGAAACATAGCTCCAATTTTCAATACAGTTATGCCTAGCGTTAAATACCGCATGTTTCCCCAACACTCTCCAGCGGCTACTACTTTTGCCACCTCACTTCGGCAGTGGCGATATGAAAGCACGTTCTGGAGATATTTTTAGACATTGTAACACCACTATCGGATCTTAACCCCCAAAATTCTGGTTTCTACGCTGACTAGTAAAACACTGGTTCTGTAAGGTCGTGCTTACAATATTGGATAAGTTACTGTATTCAGGCTCGTATTTATGGGGAGACAAACGTGGCAACTACCCAGGGCGGCAGGTTTTAGGGACGGCAAAATTTCTGGAAATCTGCTTGGTCATTAAATGTTAAGTTATTTAAGTCTAAACCCTCCACAAGAGAATATACTTTGGCAATGTTGATTATATAAGGACATGAATAAAAGGATCGTCTTAGTCACCTTGGTGTTCTTGCTGTTGATCTGACTGGAATGTGAAATTGTACTAATGAGGAAATCCTAAACTTGTTACCAGTAATTAAATAATTGTTTTGCCCATTGTGTATGATATCTGCTAAAATTTAATGTAATTTCTTTGTATTAAGATTTTTTTATTTTTCATTTTAGTAAACTCATATTTAGTGTATGCCACTCGTCGTTAAATACACACTGAGGTGAAGAAACGGCCAAACAGCCCCATATGTTATGGAAACTTAATAAATCTACATATTCCAAGTCGGGGGCAGCAAAATTGTCTTCTTTTTTTTTTTCTCCCAGAGGCATCAAGAGCTCTAAATATGGGCCAGACTATATTATACTCTCGCCATTTCTTACGCCGGCTTGCCTTTCTGCGATCGTTGTTCGTGCTGCGAAATAGTGTACATTCTTATTTTTAAGAGTACAATAGTACGGTGTCTCATTTCTTGAAAACAAAGCGATTATTGCTACGAATGAACAGCAATCTACCATTGTAGTTGTAGATTATTAACCTGCAGTGTTACATTTAGTGCAATCTAAATAAATAAATAAATAACCATGCCCCCTTTGTCTTTTTCTCATGGAGAAAAGCAACAATTCTGTTGGATAGCCGTGTTGATTTCATTCGGGTTATATGTCCATAAAAAGAAATCCTCCTTTTCCTCATCACGTCAGTTATTTTCTCTACATGAGTGTACAACTCGTGGTTGTGGCGTCTTCGGAACTCGCCTTGTTCCTTGACTGGACCCAGGATTTTCCTCAATATATTCCATTCCTTGGTCTCCAGTTTTTCCATTATGCCTTTTCTATTCATGGAGAGACATTCCGCTGCATACAAAGCTTCTGGCTGGATGACCGGGCAGTAGTGCTTCAGTTTTGCATTCAGGGATATAGATCTTTTGTTGTACACATTCTTAGTTAGATGGTAAGCCATTTCAATTTTATTCAAGCATGACGCAAAAGCCTCGTTTTCGGACATTGTAGGGTCTATCCATTCCGAGAAAGGTGTGTCAATGTGCCTTTCATGGCTCTCCTTCCTTCCAAGTCCCTCAATCCTCATTCTTCGAGGGTTGCGGGCATTTCTTTCCCTCCTGTCCTTTATTTGCCTTGTTCTATTGTTTTCCATTTCTTCTTAAAACAACAATTATCGTCATCATCATCTTGTTTTTGTTTTCCATTTTCCTCTTCTAGAATGTACAGTAAGTATGTAGTTAGTTTTAGTTGTAAGTATGTAGTTAGTTTGTTTATTAGATATATGTCATTGTTCTATTAGACTGTGGTGTGTGAGTGTGTCTGGTGGCAGTTGCATTGTTTATTAGATATAACTTAGTTCATTGTTTCATTAGACTGTGATTTGTGATGGTGCATGTGAGTGTGCCTGGTGACAGACTGTTTTAGAGGTAGTATTTGTTGTTGGTGGAACTTTAGTATTTTTTCGTTAGTGGCATTTTGGTATTTGGTATTTAATTGTTAGTAAAAGGTTAGAATTTTTGTTAGTAGAATTGCAGCCTTTCAGAATAAATCACTTCTTTACTTGTCTTTTAGACGGTTAAGATATTGATAATATAAGCCAAATAATGGCTACACTGCGTTCTGCTGCAGGGCTGAAAGCAACGGGAAACTACAGCCGTAATGCTATTCCCGAGGATATGCACCTCTCTATGCAAAATTATATGTGATGATGGCCTCCTCCCTTGTAAAATTTCAATCCGGAGGTAAACTAGTCCCCCGTTCGGATCTCCGGGTGGGGACTACTCGAGAGGGGGTTAACATCACAGAAGTGACAAAGAGGAAATCTGATATTCTACGGATCGGAGCGTGGAATGTTAGAAGTCTGCTAGGAAGTGGAAGGTTAGAAAACTTAGAAAGGGAAATGGATAGGTTGAGGTTGGATTTGGTTGGGATTAGTGAAATGCGCTGGCAGGAAGAACAGAACTTTTGGTCAGGTGACTCTAGGGGCATTAGCACTAAATCAAACAATGGACAAGCAGGGGTTGGTCTCATATTGAGTAGGAAACTTGGACAGCGGGTGGAATATTATGAGCAATATAGTGAACGGATTATTGTAGCAAAAATCAATACTAAACCTACGTGCACCACAGTGGTACAAGTCTATATGCCTACCAGTCAAGCTGATGATGAAGATGTTGAAAAGGTCTATGAAGAAATACATGAAATTCTGAGGTACAGTATGTCAAGGGTGATGAAAATGTTATAGTAATGGGAGATTGGAATGCTGTGGTAGGAAAAGGAAGAGAAGGGAAGATAGTAGGAGATTTCGGATTAGGTGAAAGGAATGATCGAGGAAGTAGGCTGATGGAATTCTGCACCGAGCATGAATTGGTCATAGCTAACACCTTATTCAATTATCACAATAGAAGAATATACACATGGATGAGACCAGGAGATACAGGGCGTTACCAAATCGATTTCATTATGGTCAAGCAGAGCTTTCGAAACCAGATTTTGGATTGTAAAACATATCCTGGTGCTGATATAAACTCTGACCACAATCTGGTTGTGATGAAATGCAGATTAAAGTTGAAGAAACTGAAGAAAAGTCAAAAGCCAAAAAGATGGGCGATAGACAGACTGAAAGTGAAGGATGTAAACGAAAGATTCAAGAAGAGTATAAAGGAAGGACTAATGAAAAACACTAAACAATCTTCAATTGCTGATGAATGGGCACTTTTGAAAAAGGAAATAATAAAATCCGCAGAAGAAAACATTGGTAGGAAAGAAAAAATAGCCAGAAAACCGTGGATCACTCAGGATATACTAGAACTGATGGATGAAAGGCGGAAACACAAGAATGTAAGAGATGAAAAGGGGAAAGCAGAATACAGACGTCTGAGAAATGAGGTTAACAAGAAGTGCAAGGAAGCGAAAGAAGAATGGATGAAGGAGAAATGTGCAGGTATAGAAAATTGTCTGAAATTAGGAAAAGTAGACACAGCTTATCGAAGGATTAAGGATACTTTTGGGGAAAAGAAGAGTAAATGCTGTAATATTAAGGACACAAATGGAAAGCCCCTAACAGATAGGGAAGAGAAGGTTGAGAGATGGAAAGCTTACATACAGTGTTTGTTTAAGGGAAAGGAGATTGAGAATCATGTAATGGAAAGGGAGGAGGAAATTGATGAGGATGCAAAAGGAGATTTAATATTGAGATCAGAATTTGACAGAGCATTGGAGGACTTGAACAGGAACAAAGCACCAGGCATAGATGATATACCGATTGAGTTACTACGCTGCATAGGAGATGAAGGTCTGATCAGGTTATTTCACTTGGTGTGTAGGATTTATGAGACACGTGAGATACCCCCTAATTTCAAGAAGAATGTTATTATCCCTATACCAAAGAAAGTGGGAGCTGACAGATGTGAAGATTACCGTACAATCAGCTTGATTACTCATGCTTCAAAGATCCTGTGTAGAATAATTTACAAGAGGATGGAAAGCCAGATAGAAACGGAGTTGGGTGAAGACCAGTTTGGTTTCAGGAGAAATGTGGGAACAAGGGAAGCAGTACTAAGTCTTAGGCTGATTTTGGAAGGTCGAATAAGGAAAGATAAGAGAACGTTCATGGCATTTGTAGACTTAGAAAAGGCTATCGATAACGTTGATTGGACTAAATTGTTTGACGTTTTGAAATCTATTGGAATAAAATACAGGGATAGGAGGGTGATATACAATCTATACAGAAACCAGACAGCAGTCTTTCGAGCTGAAGGACATGAGAGAGAAGCTGGTATTCAGAAAGGTGTAAGGCAAGGCTGCAACTTATCACCCATACTTTTCAATCTTTACATTGAACAAGCAATGAAGGAAATTGTAGAAAATTTTAAAGTTGGAGTGAAGGTTCAAGGAGAAATAATTTCAACTCTGAGATCTGCTGATGACATCGTCATCTTGGCCGACATGCCTGAGGATTTGAATGAGTTTTTGAATGGTATGGACTCCGTCTTACGGAAAGAATACATGATGAAAATTAATAAATGTAAAACAAAAATACTGGAATGCAGCCGAAATAAATCAGAAACCTCTATGGAGATCAAATTGGCTGGTGAAAAGCTGAAGGAAGTAGGAGACTTCTGTTACTAAGGAAGCAGAATAACCAGTGACGGACGAAGCAAAGAGGATATAAAAAGTAGGTTGGCTCAGGCAAGGAAAGCATTTCTACAAAAAAGGAATCTGTTGACATCGAATATAGATTTAAGTATTAGGAAGTCATTTATGAAAGCCTTTGTCTGGAGCGTGGCACTGTATGGAAGTGAAACTTGGACTATTGGTGCAGCAGAAAAGAGGAGAATTGAAGCATTTGAAATGTGGTGTTACAGGAGAATGATGAAGATCAGATGGGTAGATAGGGTTACAAACGAAGAGGTATTAAGACGAGTGGGAGAGGAGAGATGTTTCTGGCGACTGCTAATGAAGAGAAGAGATAGGTTAGTAGGGCACATACTAAGACACCCAGGAATAGCAAGCTTAGTGATGGAAGGAAGGGTTGAGGACAAGAACTATAGGGGTAGACCAAGATTAGAATATGTTAAACAGATTGCCTCGGATGTAGGGTGTGGTAGCTATGTAGAGATGAAACGATTAGCACAGGACAGGGAGGCATGGAGGGCTGCATCAAACCAGTCAAAAGACTGAAGACTCAAACACACACTTCTTGTCAATGTAAGATACATGTAATACTGGAAGAAATAATTTTTAAAATCCTATAATTCATACTAACAAGCAGGAAAAAGGAATAAGAACTTCCTCTCAATAACACAAGTCTATGAATTGCATGTTCTCAAAACTTCTTACATCATTCATCATCATTCACCACATACAATTCAAAAAATTCCTAATTGTTCATAGGGAAGATACCACGATACAATATACAATGGAAAGCAAACTGGCAGCATGTTATAACTAGGGGCGAATTTTAATGACATGTCATATTTTTTCTGCAACATTTATTTTGATTTCTAAGTATGTAAAAGCATATCTATTAGTCTTCTGATGAAAATTGATGGGCATTTATTTTGCTTTGAAAAGTCATATTTTGGACATTTCATAGATATTGGTCATATATCTGGTTATTTTTTATAAATTGATATTTTGTCATATTCCATGGATATTTTTATTATATCAGGTTCATACCTGCCAACTTTTACGGTTTATCCGTAAAATTTACGGAAATTGCAGCATTTTACGGTTTTACGGATGAACGGTGTCATTTTACGATTTCGCGGACAAAAATTTGAAACGATAATTAACATTCGATAATCCCTCCCACTTCCGTACAATCGATTGTTTGCGTGGGTCGAAGGCAAGTCCACGATAGTCGATAACTCGTTCTTTGAGTTGATTCGTACTTTTAACCGTGTCATGTTTGTGTCGTCATTGTAATTGAATTTGAAGCCGGGATAACCGTTCTTCCATGTGAATCTTAGGTGTCGACACGCTCTGCTTCGCAAATTCTTTGTTCCCCTACGTTCGCTCGTTGCGATTTAAACGATATTCTTTGACCAAGTGAGTTGTTTATTTTTCGCGAAGTTGGCGTTCTTTGAATGTTTTCGTATTTTAAGGTTATGGCATATATTAATGAAGTGTTCGAGTTTTTGTGCTATATCTTCGTGCTTCGCAGTTTCCTGTATTCCTTGGACTAATTACATTCGTTCCACGTGTGTGTTTTTTTCTCTCTACCATGTGCATATTCTTTCTTTACGAGGTTGGCGTCGTGTTCATTTGACTTGTGTGCTTTGACTTGTTTTAATGAAGTGTGGGCTGTGTTTTATGCGATTTATGTTATAATTTTATGTGACGTTTAGTGATCCAGGTTCCTTTCGATGTTTTAGTAGATATCGAGAATGAACAAATACAACAAGAAACAGTACTTCCAGACATTTAAAGAATCATACTCGGTTGATTTTCCGTGCATACTAAAATCAAGAAAGGGAGAAAAATTTGCCTTTTGCACGGTATGTGCGTGTGATATTAATATTGCTCATGGTGGAAAAAACGATTTAAGTAATCATGTGAAGTGCGGTAAACACATAAGTTATGTTAAATCGAAGGAAGATAGCAAGAAAATCAACACCTTTTTTGCCAAGGCTGGTAACGTTGACAGTGACGTAATTAGGGCCGAGTGTCTGTTTACTTCCTTTTTGGTGGAACACAATGTGCCCTTAAGTGCGGCTGATCATGCTGGCGCTTTATTTAAGAAGATTTTTCCCACATCAGAAGTTGCAAAGAAATATAGTTGTGGTCGCACGAAAACGACGTGCATTGTAAATAAAATGGCAAAAAATGCATCATCTGAAGTTGTTAAGTGCCTTCAGAACGGACCATTTTCTTTGGCAACGGATGGAAGCAATGATACGAATGCCAAGTTGTATCCTATTGTTGTTACATTCTATGATGTTCGGCAGGAAAAAGTAGTGAGCACTGTGCTATCCATACCAGCGTTGGACGGGGACTCAACAGGGCGAAACATAGGTAACCTGATGTTATCACAGCTGAGTTCTCATAATACACCAATTGAAAACTGTGTGGCTTTCTGCTCCGACAATGCTCCTGTTATGATAGGACACAAAAATGGGGTTTCAGCAGTTCTGAAGGAAGTTCAACCAGGTATTGCCATCATAGGGTGCATTTGCCACCTGATTAATCTAGCAGCTGAAAAAGGTGCTGGAAGATTACCAGTTAAAGTGGATGAGATCCTTGTAGATATATTTTATTTCTTAGAGAAGAGTGTAAAGAGAAAAGAACGCCTTCAGAAATTTCAGAACTTGCACAATAAGGAAGCAAAGAAAATTCTGAAGCATGTATGTACTAGGTGGTTATCTTTAGGCAGATGTTTGGATAGACTACTGGACCAGTGGGATCCTCTTCTTCCTTTCTTCAAGGAGGAAGTAATATTATGTACCCAAAACATTTCCACAAGCTTGACATCTTTCAGAATACCTAAAGTTGAACAAAGTGGATCCAAAGAGTATCAGAAGAAGAGAATTCTTGATTCTGCTACTACACATGCCCCTAAAAGAATAGCATATTCTTCCAAATGTGACAAACCCATCCTAAAAAATAAGACTTCTGCTACAACTCGTGAGGAAAAATTGTTTATGTTCCTGTCCTCAAACTTGAACAAGGCCTTTTGCACTTTTCTTCATGTGACTATTCCTGTATTTGACAAATTGAATGTTGCCCTTCAGACTTCTTCCCCACAAGTTCACTTGTTATTAGAACTTCTAATGGATTTGCTAAAGCAGCTGTTCACCAAGTTTGTTAAGCCCAAAATTGTCAAAAGCTCCTCATTGCTTGAAGTTGAGTACAACTTGATTCAAAATCAAAGAAGTGATGATGAGTTAGTTATTGGCATTCAAACTTCGAACATAGTGAATGATCTCCAGGATACAGATAAATCCCTTTTCTTTTCATCAGTGAGAAACTACTTTTGTACTGCCTGTGACTCCATCATCAACAAGTTTCCACTCAAGGATGACGTGCTAAAGAATGCTCAAGTTGCTAGGTTAGACAAAATTGAAGATGCACAGTTTTCTTCCGTTCGTTTTTTTCTTGGAAAAGTTTCCTATCATGTTATGCAAGGAAGAGAATGAAACTACCGATGAGGTGGTGAATGAGCTTCAGAGGCAGTTTACAGCTCTTCAGGTAGATGACACTTTGGCTGCACATCAAGATGCTGCAAGTGATTCCAGTTGGGCACAAATATCAAGAATTCGTGGAGCCGATGGACTTCTTAAGTATAACCGAATTTCTAGAGTAATGCTCTCTATTCTCACCATACCCCATAGCAATGCAGAATGTGAACGTGTTTTCAGCCTTGTGAAGAAAAATAGAACACAGTTCAGGTCATCCATGTCCAATGAATCTCTGGAGTCTATTTCTATTTTGAAGACCAGGAGTTCTGGTCCCTGTTATGACAAAGCATTTTCTCAAGACTTTTTGCTGGAAGCTAAAAAGGCCACAACCATGACTTTAAAGTCGAACTAGCATGTGATTTGCAGTGTGTATTATATTATTTCTTGCCTGTGTTACGTTAAACAAGTTTTATTGTGTAAAACCTTTTTCAAATATCGTATATCGGCTTAATTTATCAAGGAAGTCCTGTTATGTATGCTCCAAACCAATATTCACCACGCCTGCTGCTGATTAACATGGATTTCTTCTTGATTGTTATGTTCATCTACAAATCATGTAAGTAGATATGATTTCATTGAAATATCCTGTTTAAAGCATGAATTATTGTATTTTGTAGCCCAGAAGTATTATTATTTTCTTCAAGCCGGGGTATGTCGAAAATCGTTAAATTTTTTGTCGCGCGTGAGTTTTACTGATAGCCCTTTTCAAAAGTTGGCAGGTATGCAGGTTTTTGTGAAAAGAAAAAAAAACCTGATGGTAACAATGTTTACAAGGATTGAGAAATTAATTCTTGCTGCAACTGCTAGGCAAGTGTCTTTCTGTGGAATGAACCTTTCTTAGTATCGCCGAATTCATGCGCACTAATGAGAATTTCGCAATTTCCTAGTGCGTTCAATCTTGACAGTGAACTACGGTAGGCTACTCTGTATAGGAGCAGTTTAGAATATAGTTTACCTAATCCTCTACATCAGTTTTCCGCAACCATTTTATACTCACGGCACACCCCAGATGGGTCTAGACTCTACACGGCACACCAAAATGTCTGGTCCCTCAAAATCATGCGAATCTGAATATAATTACGAAATATTACGTCGTCAAGTATTTATTATTATTATTATTATTATAGACTCCCGTATTTATTGTGTTGTTGTTGTTTGAGTCTTCAGTCTTTTGACTGGTTTGATGCAGCTCTCCATGCCTCCCTGTCCTGAGCTAATCGTTTCATCTCTACATAGCTCCGACACCCTACATCGGAGGCAATCTGTTTAACATATTCTAACCTTGGTCTACCCCTACAGTTTTTGTCCTCGACCCTTCCTTCCATAACTAAGCTTGCTATTCCTGGGTGTCTTAGTATGTGTCCTACCAACCTATCTCTTCTCTTCATTAGCAGTCGCCAGAAACATCTCTCCTCTCCCACTCGTCTTAATACCTCTTTGTTTGTAACCCTATCTACCCATCTGATCTTCATCATTCTCCTGTAACACCACATTTCAAATGCTTCAATTCTCCTCTTTTCTGCTGCACCAATAGTCCAAGTTTCACTTCCATAGAGCGCCACGCTCCAGACAAAGGCTTTCAAAAATGACTTCCTAATACCTAAATCTATATTCGATGTCAGCAGATTCCTTTTTTGTAGAAATGCTTTCTTTGCCTGAGCCAACCTACTTTTAATATCCTCTTTGCTTCGTCCATCACTGGTTATTCTGCTTCCTAAGTAACAGAAGTCTCCTACTTCCTTCAGCTTTTCACCAGCCAATTTGATCTCCATAGAGGTTTCTGATTTATTTCGGCTGCATTCCAGTATTTTTGTTTTACATTTATTAATTTTCATCATGAATTCTTTCTGTAAGACGGAGTCCATACCATTCAAAAACTCATTCAAATCCTCAGGCTTGTCGGCCAAGATGACTATGTCATCAGCAAATCTCAGAGTTGAAATTATTTCTCCTTGAATCTTCACCCCCACTTTAAATTTTTCCCTAATTTCCTTCATTGCTTGTTCAATGTAAAGATTGAAAAGTATGGGTGATAAGTTGCAGCCTTGCCTTACACCTTTCTGAATACCAGCTTCTCTCTCATGTCCTTCAACTCGAATGACTGCTGTCTGGTTTCTGTACAGATTGTATATCACCCTCCTATCCCTGTACTTTATTCCAATTGATTTCAAAATGTCAAACAATTTAGTCCAATCAACGTTATCAAAAGCCTTTTCTAAGTCTACAAAAGCCATGAACGTTCTCTTATCTTTCCTTATTCTACCTTCTAAAATCAGCCTAAGACTTAGTACAGCTTCCCTTGTTCCTACATTTCTCCTGAAACCAAACTGGTCTTCACCCAACTCCGTTTCTATCTGGCTTTCAATCCTCTTGTAAATTATTCTAGACAGGATCTTTGAAGCATGAGTAATCAAGCTGATTGTACGGTAATCTTCACATCTGTCAGCTCCCACTTTCTTTGGTATAGGGATGATTACATTCTTCTTGAAATCAGGGGGTACCTCACCTGTCTCATAAATCCTACACACCAAGTGAAATAACCTGATCAGACCTTCATCTCCTATGCAGCGTAGCAACTCAATCGGTATATCATCTATGCCTGGTGCTTTGTTCCTGCTTAAGTCTTCCAAAGCTCTATCAAATTCTGATCTCAATATTAAATCTCCTTTCGCATCCTCATCAATTTCCTCCTCCCTTTCCATTACATGATTCTCAATCTCCTTTCCCTTATACAAACTCTCTATGTAAGCTTTCCATCTCTCAACCTTTTCTTCCCTATCTGTTAGAGGCTTTCCATTTGTGTCCTTAATAATACAGCACTTAGTCTTCTTTTCCCCAAAAGTATTCTTAATCCTTCGATAAGCTGTGTCTACTTTTCCTAATTTCAGACAATTTTCTATACCTGCACATTTCTCTTTCAACCATTCTTCTTTTGCTTCCTTGCACTTCTTGTTAACCTCATTTCTCAGACGTCTGTATTCTGCTTTCCCCTTTTCATCTCTTAGATTCTTGTGTTTCCGCCTTTCATCCATCAATTCTAGTATATCCTGAGTGATCCACGGTTTTCTACCTATTCTTTCTTTCCTACCAATGTTTTCTTCTGCGGATTTTGTTATTTCATTCTTCAAAAGTGCCCATTCGTCTGCAATTGAAGTTTGTTTAGGGTTTTTCATTAGTCCTTCCTTTATACTCTTCTTGAATCTTTCGTTTACATCCTTCTCTTTCAGTCTGTCTATTGCCCACCTTTTTGGCTTTTGACTTTTCTTCAGTTTCTTCAACTTTAATCTGCATTTCATTACAACCAGATTGTGATCAGAGTTTATGTCAGCACCAGGATATGTTTTACAATCCAAAATCTGGTTTCGAAACCTCTGCTTGACCATAATGAAGTCGATTTGGTAACGCCCTGTATCTCCTGGTCTCATCCATGTGTATATTCTTCTATTGTGGTTATTGAATAAGGTGTTAGCTATGACCAATTCATGCTCGGTGCAGAATTCTACCAGCCTGCTTCCTCGATCATTCCTTTCACCTAATCCGAAATCTCCTACTATCTTCCCTTCTCTCCCTTTTCCTACCACAGCATTCCAATCTCCCATTACTATAACATTTTCATCACCCTTGATATACCTCAGAATTTCGTCTATTTCTTCGTAGACCTTTTCAACATCCTCATCATCAGCTTGACTGGTAGGCATATAGACTTGTACCACTGTAGTGCAGGTAGGTTTTGTATTGATTTTTGCTACAATAATCCGTTCACTATATTGCTCATAATATTCCACCCGCTGTCCAAGTTTCCTACTCAATATGAGGCCAACCCCTGCTTGGCCATTGTTTGATTTAGTGCTAATGACCCTATAGTCTCCTAACCAAAAGTCCTGTTCTTCCTGCCAGCGCATTTCACTAATCCCAACCAAATCCAACCTCAACCTATCCATTTCCCTTTCTAAGTTTTCTAACCTTCCACTTCCTAGCAGACTTCTAACATTCCACGCTCCGATCCGTAGAATGTCAGATTTCGTCTTTGTCACTTCTGTGATGTTAACCCCCTCTCGAGTAGTCCCCACCCGGAGATCCGAACGGGGGACTAGTTTACCTCCGGATTGAAATTTTACAAGGGAGGAGGCCATCATCACATGTAATTATGCATAGAGAGGTGCATATCCTCGGGAATAGCATACGGCTGTAGTTTCCCGTTGCTTTCAGCCGTGCAGCAGGACGCAGTGTAGCCATTATTGGCTTATATTATCAATATCTTAACCGTCTATAAGACTAGTAAAGAATTAATTTATTCTGAAAGGCTGCTACTCCCTTTCAGAATAAGTAAAGAGCAATTCTACTAACAAAAATACTAACCTTCTACCGTACTAACAATTAAATACCAAAACTCTACTAACAAAAAACATAAGTTCCACCAACAACAAATACTACCACTAAAACATTCTGTCAACAGGCACACTCACATGCACCCTCACACAACACAGTCTACTGAAACAATGAACTATAACTAATAAACAATGCAAGTGCTACCAGACACACTCACACACCACAGCATAATAGAACAATGGCATATATCTAATAGACAAACTAACTACCTACTTACAACTAAAACTAACTACATACTTACTGTACTTTTATTTGAATTGACAATATTTACAAAATGCAATTTAGATAGAAAATACTTACAAAATGTAATTTAGATTCAAAATTGTCACAAAATGCAATTTAAGGGGGACGTATGCAAAATTGCACTAAGTGAGAAATGGTTTCATTTCGGCTGTATTAAGGTAAATAAGGAGGATTGTGTAGTCGGGAATTGGTTTTTGACGTTTGCAACAGTGTTTTATACGAGTGTATTCATAAGAGAATCTGCGTCTGATACTAGATCGTTCAGTCCATAACATTTCGTATACTGGCGAGGCGAGCAGCAAATTTATAAAATGCCGCGAAATTTAAAAGAAAAGTGCCACGTTTTTCTTTTTATGACGTTTGTTGGCAAACTATCATGAATATCACAGACAAGTCATCTATAAAAGTTGTTGGCAACAAAATAAGCTTTCATTTGATGTATTCATAATTGATTTGCAATTAATAGTTGCCGAGCTACAGAGATTTAAACAATGGCGCGTGACCTGAATCTGCCTGTGTTTGCGTTGTTTCTCAGCGGCCACTGACGCGTTCGCCCACAACATTGATGCGTCGAATTGGCGGAGCTTCTTGTTTTCATAGCGGGAATCCTGCCCGTGTTGGACCAAAACATATGTCTAAGTTTTCCAATCTTCCAAACAATATTCATTATAAAAATCATTCATATTATTACAAGAGAAATAACGCAGAACCTATAATTACACCTGTATTCCATTTTCCTCATTAACTGCTATCCTTTCATCGTCAAAAATATCAGCAGCCTCGTCATTCAAGTTATCTGAGGGCAACAGGACATATATCTCCTGCGAAGTAACACAAGTATGACCCAATCAAACTTAACAACTTAATAAGTTTCTTAATTTCAATTTATTGTAGAAAATACACAATTCTAATACGAAATTTAAAGTAAATAACTCTACTCATACCTTCAATGTGATACTTGATCCTGCTTAGCTGCACACAGACGGCTGATCGTTGACAAAGCAAGCCTCATTTCTTCGTCAATGGATTTAAGTCTCTTTGATGTTTTAATTTGAGTCAACGTCGAGAAGCCCAGTTCACATAAATATGTAGTTGAAAATGGTAACAACACATGAACTGCCATCTCGGAAATACCTGGGTATACACTGCTTATTGACAACCAAAATGTGTCCAAAGGCATTTCTAAAAATTTTAATTTCGATGTTTTGTCTGCTTTGAAATCTGCCAGTTCCTCTCGTAAGCCTATATTCAGGAGATGTTTCGAATCCATAATGAATGGATCACGAACCCAGTCAAAATCTTCAACACTCTCTCCAAAATATTTTTTTAAATTCTACTGCAGGAGTACTAAGTGTTCTTTAATTTAGTCCATCAACACATTATTATCGTCAGCAAGGGGCCATATAGTTGGGAACATCTCACACGATCCATTTTCAATTTTCTGTATCCACAAATTTAACTTATTAATAAATCCTTGAATCTTATCCATACCAGACAGAATATTTTCGTTTCTACCTTGCTTATTTCTGTTTAGTTCATTCAAGTGTACGAAAATATCGGAAATGTATGCCAACTTAGATACCCATTCATCATTTTCAAATAAATGCGCATACTCATGTCCCTCAATAGTCAGAAATGCAAGCACCTCCCCTTTAAGTTCAAACATTCGCGTTAACACTTTACCTCGAGATAACCATTGTTCTTCTGTGCGGAGCAGAAGTGTAGTATGCTCTGATCCCATTTCTTGACCCAAAACGTTAAAAGGTCACATATTAAGGGGGTGCGATTTGATGATGTTCGCGACTTTTACTACTTCATCCATCACAATTTTCAGAGGAGATAGCAAAGACTTAGCAACAATGGCTTCGTGTTGATTGAGACAACGGTCAGTTCACAAGTTAGGATTTACTTCACGTACTTTACCCACGAATCCTTTCACTCGGCCTGTTGTAGAAGCGGCTCCGTCTGTACGAACACTAATGCAATCCTCCCATGTTAATTCATTACGGACCACATATTCATTAGTCGTACGAAATATTTCTTCACCAGTTGCTCGCTCGGGTAGCTCTTTGCAAAAATATAAGGTGCATTCAAAAAGTAACGAGCCGGAGGCTGGAATGCGCAAACCGGTGACTACATCGACTAATCGTGGCTTGTGTAACGAGGTGTGGTTCTGACCAGAGCGTGGAAGGTCACAGCCCTTCGCTAGAGGGCACGCGTGCACGTCACGTGATGATACAAAGCGAGCAGCAGCATGCATCAATCATCCAACGCTGCCAGTCGCATTGCAAACAGTGACATGGAGGCGTCAACCGAAGAGCAAAGAGGTGTTGTTTGGTTTCTGACAGCGGAAGAAGTAGGGGGAACGGACATTCATCGCCGAATGTCACAAGTGTACAGCGAACACTGCATGTCCCTTGCAAGGGTCAAGGCGTGGCACAAGCGCTTCAGGGAAGGACGGGTGTCGTTAGCCGATGATGCCCGGTCTGGGGCACACCCCTGCATTACCGATGACAACGTCCAGCTGGTTGATGCACTCATTACCCAGGACCGCTGAGTGACAGTGAACGCCATAGCTGCCGTGGTCACTCCACGACAATGCATAACCTCATACGGCCAACACAGTCGTGGCACTCCTGCAGAAATTCAAGTGGGAGGTTCTTGGCCACCCTCCATACAGTCAAGACCTCTCTCCCTCTGATAACGCCATATTTGGTCCCCTGAAAAGGGCTGTGCAGGGCCAATGATTCACCTCGGACGCCGACGTCCAGCTGTACGTGCGGAACTGGTTCACATCGCAGCCCAGGGAATTTTATGAGACAGCCATACACCGCCTAGTGTCACAGTGGGACAAGTGCCTCAACAGCCAGGGCCAATACTTCTATCATACAGGTACTGGTTTCTGTAATTATGGCTCCGGCTCGTTACTTTTTGAATGCACCTTATAGAAATTAGCTGCAATTACATCCTCATCAACATACCTCATATAGGAAAGAAGTTGTGCGTGACCGCTATTATCGGTGGACTCGTCGATCTGAAGTGAGAACTTTCGACTGCTCTTTATTTTCTCCTTCATAATGTCTTTGATGTCGCTGGACATGTCATTAACTCGGCGGCTGATTGTGTCAGCAGAGAGAGGAATTTTTGAAATTTCAGTAGCAGCTTCTGATGCTATTGAGTGTGGTTTCTTGGCCTTTACGATAAGTTCGGCTACCTTATAGCTAGCTTCCTGTACCTTTTGCGAAACACGTATCAACGTAGTCATGAGCGTCACTTGTTTTCTTCTTTTGTTCCGACGACTGATGAAAATAATTCACATCCATACTTAACAGAGAGGAATGTTTTGTTGACAAGTGTCGTTTCAATTTACTGGGAACCATAGCTGCATTACTGAGTTTTTCAGCACACACAACACACTCGGGGATTGTTTTTTTTTTTCCACCACACTAAAAAAAGAAAACTGAAGAGAAATAACCATTGCCAGTGAACTACATTATTTTCCTTGTTTTCGGGCTCGATGGTTTCACTACTTGCACTTGAAGACGGACGGACTACTATGCACAAGGTACTTATCCATATCGAAAATGGGAAGAAAAAAATAGTTTAATAACACTGTAGTAGTAGATAGTAAGATTGGTACAGCATAGCAATCACAATATTCGTCCCACTGCAGAGCATAGCTTTGATAGAACTGCACTGAAATGCTGTCATATCAGGACAAGGCAATAAAATAATAAAAGAGAGACTGTTGGTCTCTCACCACGGCGGACTGGGTTCGATTCCCGGTCAATGCATGTGAGATTTTCAAAGTGAAATGTCATGTCCTGTGGTTCAGATTCCACGTTAAAAGGAGGTCCCGTGGTTCATGATCGCAAGATTAACGGTTACATAAAACTACAAACTTCACTTCAACTTTAATAAATGAGAGAGACATATTTGCCAATCACCGCAGGTTTAGTTAAAATTACTTACAGGCAGCCGAACACAAAAGATGCGACGTCAAAAGGAACTTTCTTGTTATCAAGTCTTGAATGTCAAGTCGTCTATTGTATGATTGGTGCGGCCCGATAAATGACTTGCTAAAAGTCTTACGGGGCTTTCTCTGCGGCGACCACAGAACATGCTGCCTGCAACCCATAAAACCGGCCCAATATTACATGCGAGAATACAAATACCCTAACTTAAGAAAACTACTGTATAAAAATATTGAGTAAGTAAATTACACTTAATTTCTACGAAAACATAACAGTTATCAACATGCATTATATAATAAGCAAGCACCTTCTTACGTAAAATCGACAATTAATTTATTACAATAATAGGTGAAAGTTCGCGGCACACCTTGGACCCAGTGACGGCACACCAGTGTGCTGCGGCGCACTGGTTGCGGAACACTGCTCTACACAATTGGAATGTAGTCGTCCCGTCATGGGACAGGGAGGAAAATGGGTTTCTTGGGAAAAAGGAAAGACAACTCAACACGTCTGTCCATCCAAACCTCCCCTCCATCCCGTTAATTGAACTGTCCTTCATTCAAGATCACAGTGCTATTTCAACTTGCTTAAAGTAAATAGTTCGGAGACTGCAAAATTAAGGAAGTTGGCTAAAGAGTTTGGAGAACAGGTTTTTAGTAGTAACGGTGTTATTTTATATTGTAAACTATGTGAGGTTTTGGTTTTGTTGTAAAACTGTATTATTGTACAACGACATTGTGATACCACTGAACATCAACAGTGCTTAACAAGATTTTCCGCCGCAGAGAACAAGAAGCAACTGCTTTTCGAGAGGGCTGCTTCAACTTTGGCTTCAGCGGATAACACTTCAGCATTTAGTCAGGATCTCAGCAAGATGATGGTTACTTCAAATATTCCCCTAAAGTAACTAAATAGAGCAGCTTTAGAGAAGTGCGTTAGTCAAACAATTCCTAATTAATCGGCTCTCAGAAAGAATTATGTCTCAATCTTGCTATGAAAATGTGTTGAAGAAGATAAGATCTGCAGTTCTTAATAATAAAATATGGGTTTCATTGGACGAAACAATTGATGTGGATGGGAGATATGTAGCTGACGTTATTGGTTTACTGAAAGACCACCTTGGTGAAGTGTTTCTTCTAACATGCAAAGTTCCCTTCCTCTATTGTAATGCTGTTCGATGATGTTATGAAGATTCTCTGGCCTGAGGGTGTAATGAGGAGAAATGTCTTGCTACTTATTATTACAATAAGTAAGACCTGAATTTTCTGCCGAATCAATACTGTTGTTGTTGTTTCCTATGGCTAGCCCGGATTCCAATCCATCAGCTTTCTTGCGTTCCAATAGAGTTGTGTGAGGTTTCCAGAAGTTCTAGCAGTTGCAATGTAGCAGGTGTCGCTTATCCATTTTACTTCCAAGTTCGTGACAAAGTGTGCATTCTTCAGATCTCAGGATGTTGATTCGTTTCAGATGAGCTGCAAGGCTGTCGTGGCCAGTGTTAAGTCTGAAGAAGGCTACAGTTCCTTTTCTTGGTGTTAATTTATATTGATCCCATTTAGCATCAATGTCTTTCCATAATTTGGTTTCTGCTGTTTTCTTTGCCATTTCTTCATACCTGTTTTTGATAGTATTTTTCAAGATCCTTTTTGCTGACATAAAATCAGTCTGACTGACAGGTTATTGTAGTGTGGTACCTTTTTTTTGCTAATCTGTCTGCCTCTTCATTTCCTGCTATTCCAACATGAGAAGGGATTCACTGAAATGAGATCTGTTTGTGGAGTCTTTGAAGGGTTTTTATCATACAAAAAATTTCTTGCAGTTCTTTATTTTGGGGCTTATAATTTGACGAGATGGCTTGGATGGCTGCTTTTGAATCTGTAATGATAACGCATTTTTGATAATCAGTGTTTCTGCCTAATAACTGATGGAGTGCATGTGAAATTGCTCTTATCTCAGCATCAAAGTTTGTTTTGTTTTGGCCTACTGGGAAGTAGAGTGAGAAGAGAGATGAATGTATTCCTGCTCCAGTTCTATTTTCTTTGTCTTGTGAGCCATCTGTAAATATTTTTAGCCATTGATTAGATGGATATCTTTCTTCTATTGTACAGAGGGCCAGTTGTTTTAGATCTTGTGGTGAAGAGTCTTTCTTGCAGACCTCTTCTAACAAAGTAAGATCTGTAGTCACTTGTATATATTCAATGGGATTGACTGGCATACAGAGTGGTTCAAGTTTTATTTGCAGATTGCTCTTATTGATGTATTCTTTGGCGAGGCTTAAGGGATCTTTTTGCGTTTTAAGATTGGGGCTAGAAACTGGTTTTTTGATCCATGTCATTTGAGGTAGTCTTTGTATACTGAGGTATGCATTGGCTGTTTGATGTTTCATCTCTTCTTCTATTGGTAAGTTGTAGGTATATAATTGCAAGGCGGTTATAGGTGTGGGTTTTATTGCACCTGTTATGATTCGTAGGGCATTATTCTGATACCTCTCGAGGCGATCAATGTTTGACTGGGGTGCTGTAGAGAGTACTTCACTGCCATATTTTATGATAGGTTTGATGTAAGTATTGTAGGTTTTGTTGAGTGTGTCTTGAGTGCTCCCCCAAGTAGCTCCTGCTAGTCTCTTCAGTAATTTCATCCGTTTGCTTACCTTATCCTCCACATGTTTTATGTGTTTGGTCCAGTTCAGCTTCTTGTCCATGATGATACCTAGGTACTTTGTACTTTCACTTTTTGGAAGGTCTTGATTACTAAATTTGAGACTAAAAGTTGGATTGTGGTGTCTCAGGGAGAAAAACTGGTATAGTGTTTTGGAAGTATTGATTTCCATATTATTGTTTTCGGTCCAGTTTTTGAGTGTTTCTTCTTTACTTTACTTAATAGAAAAACTCTATGGGTACATGTTTCGGAGACCCTCTGTCTCCTTCCTCAGCCCTCTTATGGTAATAAAACATCATAAAAAACACTCGAAATCCTCAATAAAACAACATAAAACACACATCATGAATATCACAATCACAACATATTAAAAAACTACGATCTTGAGAAATGCACTAGTTAAAATTCAACAATACGCATAAATAAAGCATGTAATGCTTCTCGCATGTTTTTTCAGTCATTCAGTCCTGTGTTTAATTTATGTCATTAGACACATTAAAATAATGTTTATGCACAGACACTTAATTGTTCAAAGTGTCTTCAAACACTAAAATACATGTAACCATTCTATGGGGATTATTGCATACATTGTATGAACTTGTTGAAAACATCCAAAAGTTGCCTAGTGTCGATGGACACCTGTTGTTTGAGGTAGGACAACAGATAATATTGTGCTTCCTATCTAGACACTCAACAACATACTGTCGTGAAGCGAACTGTTGTTTCATGAATAACAGTCCTATTTGATAGCTAGTAGAGAATTGAAGACAGTCAATTCAGGGTTTCTTAGATGATGGTTAGCTGACGGTCGGTGGCATCGATTATGAAATATTCATTACTATTGTTTTTGTTCCTGAAACGAATGATGTACGTTTTACAGATTTGAAATGCCAAAATCTGAATATTTATAAAATCTTCTAACCAGATCAAAAATAAAAATAAAGACTTACGGGGAACATTTACAAGTTGACACCTCGTCTTATTCGTCAAGGATTGCTGAATAACTCCAAATATTCTGAAGTGCTGTACCTAATAATAATTGTTATTATTATTATTATTATTATTATTTATTTATTTATTTATTTATTTATTTATTTACCAAAACTTGTGCCAACAATTTATGGATGGCATATAAGAGAAAGGGCAAGCCCCACATACACCGCAGTATCTCCATCTCCGTGCATTAAATCTATACAAATCTAATATGTTACATATATACAATTTACAACTTTACATTGCTATAAACACATAATCTGCTGGAGCCTAAATGACGTCTTAAATAAAAGTGAAGATACACGCACACACACATCACACATGCATGCACACACACACACATATATATATATACATACATGCATGCACACACTCCCACTCACACACAAAGTTACATTATATATGAATTCAATTTACATGGAATTTTACTCCCTTTAGAGCCTTCACTTTGCGGCAAAATTGTCGTGGAGGAAGGTCTTTTATTGCATGAGGGCAGGTCATTCCAAAGTCGAGCAGAGCGATTGTAGAATCCAGATTGATAATCTGTTGTAGTAGCGAATGGAGGAACGAGGGTGACACCCTGTGCTCTACGGACTGAAAGACATGACAGCTGAAGGCGGTGAAATGGGGACAGTTTAATGATGCCAGCTAGAGATTTTCAGAGAAAGGTGAGATCTATTTGGTTACATGTGTCATTGATGGATATTAATGGTTTGGCAAAACTTTGTTACCCTGTTTGTAAATGAGTCGCTCTGCTCGAGGTTAGACTGCACTTAACTTCCTCGGTAGTGGGATGCCAGGCTGGAAGTCCATATAGAAGAATGGGCCGTATCGTGGAGAGATACACCGCTCGGAGTGCACGGCTTCTGAATCCCAGAAGATTACGTCTTGCAAATCCCAGAATCCTAAATGCTTTACACCTAGATTCCTCAACATGTACATTCCACTTCAAATTGCTGGAAATGTGTATTCCCAGCATTCGCAGTGAATTGCACATGGGAAGAATTTTGCTGCTCATTGAAAGGCTATGTGCGAAAGGCTGTCTGGCCCTACTTAACCGAATATATTTACACTTGTTGACATTCAAGGTCATCTTATTTACATCACACCACAGTGCCACACTGTCCAGATCTTCCTGTAGTGCTTTGACCTCATCATTATTTTTTATGGCTCTGTAAATTATTGGGTTGTCTGCGTACTGCGCCATCGTGGATGTCTCACAGCTTGGAAGATCGAGGGTAAAAAGCATGTACAACAAAGGCCCAACCACCGACCCCTGTGATACTCCCGAAGTTACCACTATGTTCAGCGACTTGGCCCCGCCAAACACGACACTCTGCGTTCGACCTATCAGGAATGACGTCGACCAAGTAATCAGTCTGCCTCCGATGCCATATTTGCCAAGCTTTAACAAGAGTCTTTGATGAGGCACCTGATCAAAAGCTTTGCTTAAGTCCAGGGTCACACAGTCTACTTGGGAGACGTTGGCCTGATCCAAGGAGTTCTGCCAGTTATCAATCGCTTTTGTCAAAAGAGTTGTACAAGATTTCCCCGGAACGAAGCCATGTTGGCTTGGATTTAACAGGCCTTGCTAGCTCATGAATTCCAGGATGTTCTTAGCAACAAGGCGCTCCATACATTTACAGATACCAGACGTTAGAGAAATAGGGCGGTAGTTGTCCATGTCTTCCTTGTCACCATCTTTGAACACAGGGACCACGTTAGCATGTTTCCACTCTTGTGGTAGAGTCCTGGTGTTAATGGACTGGTTGAAGAGTGCACACAATGAGGGTGCTAGCGCATCTGCACGGTAGTGGAGAATCCGAGCCGGGATTAAGTCTGGACCTGTCGCAGCATGGGGTCGAGTTCTCCGTAGGCTGTCTCGAACTTCCTGTTGTGAGAAATATAGATTGGCTAGGGGAAAGAGAGGGGATGATGTCCTTGGTAGGAACATTCCTTCACTGGTGTCAGCTGGAGAGAAGTTATTTGGAATTTACAGGGGGCGTGGTGGCGCAGCGGTCAAGCTGTTGGCCTCTCACCAAGGTGGACCGGGTTCAATTCCCGGTCAATGCATGTGAGATTTTTGAAGTGAAATGCCATGTCCTGTGGTTCGGATTCCACGTAAAAAGGAGGTCCCGTGGCTCATGATCGCATGAGTAACGGTCACGTAAAACTAAAAGCTTCCTTCCTGGAATTTACAGTTGAACGAGTTGGCTATGTCGAGCGGTTTGGAAAGAGAAAGTCCGTTGTGTTTAATGCTCTGTGGTGTGGTGTTGCCACCTTTGCTTCAAATAAATACCCACATTGCCTTAGGATTAAAGTTTAATTTGTCCATATAGGCCTACGTACTGTAGGCTTCTCGGATTGCAGATTTGGTACTATTTCTAGCCAGCCTATACTTTTCCCACCTGCTGTCACTTGGGCACTATTTCCACTTATCATAGGGCTGATTTCTCTTTCTTATTCTTGTTATTATATCCTTTGAAATCCAAGGTGTTTTTGTCTTATTTTTAATTGTAACCTTGGGGATCACTTCATCGACGCACTGAAATAAGATTTCCTTCCAAGTATGCCAGGTACCAACTGTATCTACACTGTTGATGAGTGAAGATGTAATGACCGGTAGTCTGTCAAATATCATACCAGAAAGAAGTTTCCAGTTGGTACGGGAGTAATTGTAAGCTGTTCTGGTTTGTAATTTTGGACTGTTTTTTTGTGTGGGTAAATATAACTAGGAGGGCTTGGTGATCACAGAATCCAGGGATGACCTCTAGAGACTGAATTGAGGATAGAGAGTTTGTTAGGAAGAGACCGAGGGTCGAACGGGAGGTCTCAGTGATACAGGTAGCTTCAAATATGAGTTGATGGAGGAAGAGATCATAGAATGCTGTAAGAAAGTTGTTGGATATAGGATTATTTGGGATAGGAGAGACATTCCTATTCCATGTGATTTGTAGGTTGAAATCACCAACAATGTAGACAGCGTCGTAATTTTGCTGAACTTTTTGCACCCGTTTGAGGGAAAGAATCCGCTCGTCATTTATCAGCTAGGACAATATCGGAGCGCCATAGACTGAACCGATCAGATACTTACCGTTACTGCATTGAACCTCAACCCACACAGCTTCTGCTGATGGACGCATGTTGCATTGCACTCAGGTTTCACAGCAATAAGAACCCCGCCCCCTGACGTCTGCAGTCGGTCTTTCCGGAACAGCTGGAATGTGCCCGGTAACACCTCCGATCTTCTACAACCACAGAGTGCCACGTTTCACAGCAACACACATTACTTGGATCTAGGGAGGTCAGTGTTGCATGAATGTTTTGTTTCCTTCCCGGCCGCGTGATGCTGCGGGCATTGAAGGCGAACAGTGATAAGTGTTTATTTACAAGTGAACTATTCAGGTTATTTATACTATTTACAGAGTCACTGGGAATAACACTGGTATTGTTGCACAATGAGTTGGTAAACGGCGGTGTAGCACATTGCCAACATGTCCTCGTTAACGAGCCTTTCTTAATGCACCGGAACTCAGAGGTACTGATTTTTGCACACGTCCTGTGACTCAATGTGTTACAATTACTGTACTGAATATATAGCTGAATTTTTCGGGCAACTTTTTTCACATATTGTGCATGGCAAAGGTCCAGGATTGAGTTCTATGCCGCCGCGAAAAACAAGCACTGGGCAGCGGAGCGAGAACCCGGCCACAGGTATCCTTGTGACACCCCTCTCTCCCTCTCGGCGTGGCCGGCTAATGGTGGCCAGTCCTAGACCTTCACTGCCACACCATGTCCAGGAATGTATTGTACATTTGTCACTCACCAGTAGCTTTTCCAAAAGGTGATGATTCTTCAGATCCTGTTCACCATTAACCGTCACAGAATGTACACGTCTTGCCACAGTCACTGCACATTTAACGATTAAAAATACTAAAATTACACAGAGTACTCTTTCCTTCATGCAGGCACGTGCCGCCATCTAGCCTCCTGTAACTGATGCCACTCCGTACATGGAGAACGCAGCCAAAGGGCTTAAACTACTTTATTCCAAAAAGGTCCATGTTAAATGCCTTGCACATGGTTTGCATTGAGTGGCCTAAGAAATTAGTTAACCGATAAATTGAATAAAACTGTAAGGTCATATTTTTGTGTTATTTTTTATCGTATTTCAAGGATTTTTAGGTCAAACAGTATTTGCTTGGATATTTTAAATATTTTAGGTCATTAAAATCTGCCCCCTAGTTATAACTATACCCAAACATTTAAGGGAAAGTAGGCTGCATGTTCTTTACTGAACATCTTGTTAAAAACTTAAGTTTCATCCTTTTGATTGGCAAATGACTTGTACCTCAAATCAAAAACTGGATATGATAGAGATGCACGCAATAAGTGAAAGAAAAAAAAATTGAGAAGGATTATTAACTTATGCAACTTTTCCCTGGCACTACAGAATTCACGGACGAACTTATCGCCTTGGGTGTCGTATTTTTACTAACAAAATTTACCATGTTGCTTGGTTTCTGCTTTATAGAGGTCAACTTTGGAATGGCGTGGTAGCACTGTGAAGCACGAGACGCTGAACTGTTGTTCCCTTCTTGAAGCTCAGTACATCATGAAAAGTTGCTGTCGAAATAATTTCAATTTATTTTAGAACGCTAACACATAAATATACATTGAAACTTAAGTACATTATAAAATCTTGGTCGGGGGGACACACAAAATATCTTCGCATGCCGTATGTTGAGCAACCCAGGTATAAAGGAATAAAAACATCACCTTTTACAATTTGTGAGGTCTCATTTTCATTTAACACGGGTAAAAGCAATTAGGTGTTCTAAAATGTTCTTACAATTTATGCAAATTTTATGTCAACCCAAGAAGTGCCAAGGATCACTAAAAGTGACTCACTGTGCCTTCCTGTGGTGCCAGGATCGTTTATTGAGACCCTTAGTAGATGCATGTTTTCTCAACAGTTGTGCCATCTGTTTGTGAAATATTTGTACTACGGCAACATGAATGTCTCTATTTTAGGGTACGCACATCACCACTATCGTCATTTTTGAAAGTATTTGTTGGAGTTTCATGTTAATGAATCTTGGTGTCTAGTAATTGTCATGGGACTGTGGTAAGCAACAAACATGGCAGCCAGATTATCCAAGACATTGCTAACTGAATCCGATACTTTACAAGCTCTTGATGAGGGTAGTGACTATAGTGACTTTGAAGTTAGTGTAATTGATATTGCTAGTGATCCTGAGGACAATGACATTACAGGTGAGGCTGAAGGAAGCTTGGAAAATTAGTCAGATGACAATACACCAATGCCGACCAGACTTGATCAGGCACATGTAAACCGGATAGGTTTTAGCAGGTGACTCATCCTGAAGTAGCAAGGGATTCTGTAAATTTACACAGAAGGAAGAGAGCCCAGGAAGAGGAAGTGGAAGCAGAGTAAGAAATAGCTACATGAAAAAAAAAAAGCAAATGTTTTCTATTTTCCCCCTATTGTGACACAAAGAGTGTTTCAGAAATGCTTATTATGAACCAATTTTCACCAAACTTCCAGCATTATTACAAAATTGCATGCGCAATATGTTGTATAATTCAGTTTTTCTTGTTGTGATGAATCATTTTTGTGCAATTTCACTTTGAATTTTCTAAATAACAAAATTGCAATCCAACAAAAAAAGTTTGCTCTGTATAAAAGGTCTTAGGTTCTTATATTTTCACTATTCATATTTTTTAAATTGTGCAACAAACCTTTCTGATCAAAATGGTGCATATATTGTTAAAAGTTTTATAAAATATTTTCTACGGCCATGATTTTTCAGCATAAACACCTGGCACGACAGAAAGTAGCATTGGCACTTTTAGGGTTAAAGAAATTATATTACGTCAAATATGAAAATACAATGCTCATCAGGAAGAATTTCTCCAACACCAACATTTTTACATTAAATACATTACATGAAATAATTTTCAAAGAAAATTGAGAAATTTCTGCCTAGTCAATATTATAGTGTCTATATTTAACGAATTGACAAGCAAGTCCAACTTCAAAGAACTTCAAATATGAGAAACCGCTGTGCATTCCGCACATTTTTAACTTAGACGCATCCGACTCCTTACGAGCCGTTTCAATTGAACTCAACATCATATATTGTTGCTCCAGGGTGCACCATGCTTACCAATTTGGTTAATGTGAAACGGGGTGCACCATGCTTACCAATTTGGTTGATGTGAAACAGGGTGCTTACCAATTTGGTTGATGTGAAACAGGGTGCTTACCAATTTGGTTAATGTGAAACAGGGTGCACCATGCTTAACAATTTGGTTAATGTGGAACAGGGTGCACCATGTTTAACAATTTGGTTAATGTGAAACAGGGTGCACCATGCTTACCAATTTGTTTCAGAACTTACTTTTTCTCTTTTTCTTAGGTCAAATTGATGGACAGGAGATTACTGCTGCTCCAGTTCTCATCCCCAAACCTCGCCCGATTCCACCTCGTCGCAGTCCGCCTGCACCTATCCGTAGGCCAATAGCCCGCTGGGGAAGGTCTCCTCCAAGGTATGTGTCATTAATTTTTACTACTTGTTAATCTTTGTGAAGTGGGGGATACTCGAACCACTTTCTACCACTTCAAGTGTTTTGACGAAATATTGCATTATAAACTCCTGTCTATAGAAAAAAGTAATACCGCGAAAGTTTGACGCGATGGAGCTGACATGTGCTGCACATGCTACGGATAGTGTGTTATGCAAATGATTAGCATTTCAGAGCCACAACGCAAGCATGGGCTCTGCCCCGCGCTCTGCACCGCTGTATAAATAGAGGGCTTTAGCGGGATGAGGAACATAGTCTATGGTGATCTGCCAGTGGTAACCGTTATGGGACAACGTCGCTATGCCTCATCACCGACAGAGGGCGCGATTTAACCACCTTACGAAGTTTGAACGGGGGGAAATCATTGGGTTTCGGGAAGGAGGATTGTCCTGTTGTGCAATAAGCGTTCATGTGCGGTGTAACAGCAGCACAGCGATGCAAGTGTGGAAGCAATGGACGGACCAGAATCGTACAACTCGGAAACCCCGGAGTGGACACTGAAAGGTGACGTCAGCGCGTGTTGAAAGACACCTGGTCCGCATGGCGCTGACGTACCGTACAGCTTCATCAAGAGCAGCACAATGGTCCAGTGCTTCAGGTGTATCACTGTCTGCTTCGTCAATTCAGCGACGTCTGCTGCAGAGTGTACTGCGAGCAAGAACCCCATTATACAGGATCCCCCTCACGCTAAACCATCGATGCCTGTGGCTGCAATGGGCTTATGCACATAGAGACTGGCGTGCGGATTGGTAACAGGTGGTGTTTCCTGACGAATCCCGCTTTAATTTGTGGCACCACGATGGCCATATTCATGTTCGACACTATGCCGATGAATGCCATCTTCCGGCGTGCATTATCCTACGTTATACTGGCCGAACCATTTTCTTGTATTAGGCTTCCCAGATACTTGAAACTCTCCACTTTCTTCAGCTGTTCCCCACCAATTGTTATTCCCGTTGTGGTTCTTTCCTTCTTCCTTGTTGTGATCACCATCTCACTCTTATTTATGCTAAATTTCATCCCATATCCTTGTATTATTCCTTCCCACACGTCCAACTGTTCCTGTACCTCCTCCTCCTTGTTTCCCCAAATCATCAAATCATCTGCAAACACCATTGTTTCATCTTTCCTTCCCCAATTACTTGTGCCACTCTGGTCATGATGTCATCCATCACTGCAATGAAAAGTAACGGTGACAGTGCACTTCCTTGTTTCAGGCCGTTTCTCTGTTCCAACCAGTCTGATCTCTCTCCTCCCACTTTCACACAGCTCACGCTTCCCTTGTACATCTCCTTTATCCTCTTTATAGTCCATTTCTCTACTCCTCTATCCTCCAGGGACTTCCATACTTTGTTTCTGCATATACTGTCATATGCTTTCTCAATGTCCAGGAAGGCCATCAGTAGATCTGTTCCATACTCATAGTGCTGTTCTTGTAACTGCCTTACTGCAAAAAATCAAATCCACTGTGGACCTTCCTGCTCTGAAGCCATGTTGTTCTTCCCTCATCCCTCCTTCTATCCTTGTCCTAATTCTCCTTTCCAAAACTTTCTTGAAGATCTTTGCACAATGACTCATCAGTGTTATTCCCCGATAGTTTCTGCAATCTGTTCTACTACGTTTCTTGAAGATCGGGACAATTATTGCTTTTTTCCAGTCCTCTGGGGTCTTCCTTTCCTTCCATGCTGTCCTCATCACTCGGTACAACCACTGTATCCCCACCTCTCCTGCTGCTCTCACCATCTCCACACTCAACTCATCCACACCCGGTGCCTTCCCTCCTTTCATCTTGTTCACTGCATCTTCCACTTCTTTACATGTTAAGTCCTTTTCTGTTTGCAGTTCATCTTCCTCTTCCCCGATTTCTTCCTCCTCACCATCTTTTCCTTTTGGGTTCAGAAGTTCTTCAAAATATTCTTTCCACATTTTCTTCAGTTCTTCCCTATTTCCTATCTCTTGTCCCCTTTTGTTCACCATTTTAACATAATCCGTAGGATCCTTCCGCCTCTTATTTTTTATCATCCCATACAGGACCTTCACTATCCTCCTTCATCATCTTTGTCCACTCTTCCATCCACTTTCTTCTCTCCTCAGCCACTACTCTCTTCGCCTCCTTCTTTCTTTCCTGGTACTCTTCCCTTGTCTCTACCGTCCTATTTTGATACCACCTCCTAAAGGCTCTATTCTTTTCCCTTACTATATCTTTCGTCTTCTCATTCCACCATGGTGTTTCCTTCCACCTCTTCTTACTACTTGTCCTCCCACATACTGCTTCTGCTGCACCTACTAGTGTCTTCTTAAATCTAGCCCATTCCTCTTCCACCCCTCTTTCTTCATCTGTTGGAATTCCTTCCTTTACCATTCTGAGGTACTCGACCCTTCTATCCCCTTCTTTCCGTTTCCATATCCTTATACGTCTTTCCTGGTTCTCAGTCCCTTTCTTCTCCTTTCTCCCTCTCAGGTTCATTACCAGCAATCGATGGTCGCTATCCAGGTTCTCCGATGGTATAACTTTGATGTCCGTGATGTTCTTATTTAGTTCTTTCTCATACAGTATATAGTCGACCACCGACTTCCTGGTCAAGTCATCACTGTACCATGTGATTGTGTGGCTCTCTTTTTCTTAAACCAGGAGTTCCCAACTAGCAGGCTGTTCCTCTGGCAGAAGTCCAACAGTCTCTTTCCTTCCTCATTTCTTCCGCCCCAACCCTCTGATCCTAGTTGTCTTTCTCTTCCTACACGGGCATTGAGATCCCCCATAACAATCATATTTCTTCCTACCAGCTGCTTCTGCAATTCCTCTTCAAACTCCTCCTTCCCTTCAGAGGCACAGCCTACTTGTGGAGCATACACTTGCACTATTTCTACGGTCTCTCCCCTCAGTGCTACTTTCACTTTCATCATCCTATCACTTATTCTCCTCACTTCTTCTTTTAAACCATCTCGTACTACTTCTCCCACTCCATTCCTCTTTCCCTCTTCGTTCCCACTCCAGTACAGTCTATAGCCTTTTCTCAGTTCTCTCCTTCCTTCCCCTTTCCACTTTGTTTCTGCCAATCCCAATAAATCCAACTTCCTTCTTTCCATCATATCCACTATCTCCTCCACCTTCCCCGTCAGCGTTCTTAGGTATAAAGTTCCAAATCTTAGTCCGTGTGTACAGCCGTGTCGTCGTCTATTAAATCCATCATGTCCGAGGCTCGTTCCATTTTTGAAAGTATTTGGTTTCATCCACTACTGGCTTGCTGGGCCTATCGTAGCTTCACCAGAGCCCCGTTAGCCGTCACTTTTCAGGGTTCCTGTAGGACTTTCACAGCTACCGTAACGGTCCCGGGGCACACGAAGTCCCCACTATACTTCGCCCCTGCAGGCGATCCCCTACTTTGTGCCGTTGCCCGTCTCCCACGACGTGGACGAGGGGTTGGACTTATGGGAGACGATAGAGAAATAAATGAGCGGGGGAGGCAGGCAGAAGCATTTCGGAGGAGTGTGAGAAGCATGTTATGGAGCAAGGATCCCTCAGAACAGCAAAAAGATCATATATCGGACGTACTATGTCCCTATCCTGACGTATGCCTCGGAGACCTGGCTTATGAAAGGAAGGGAGAAGAGCAAAATACAGGCCAGTGAGATGAGGTTCTTGAGAAGCAGTATTGGAGCTACAAAGATGGACAGAATAAGAAATGAGAGGACCAGTGAATTAATGAAGGAGGAACCATTACAGGATGGTATAGAGAAATCTAGACTTAAATGGTATGGACATGTAAAACGAATGGAGGAGAAGAGGATACCCAGGAGAGTACACGAGACGAAGAGGGAAGGAAAGAGACCGAGAGACAGGTGGCTGAAGGGGGTGGAAGAAAGCGTGAAGAAGAGAGGAGAAGACTGGACAAGGGTGGAGGCTGAGAGATGGTGGGAAGTCAGAGGACGTTGGAGAGGCTTGTGTTCCAAACAGACCCGGCCAGTGGCTGGAAACTGCAAGATGATGATGAAGATACTGGTTGAACACCTGGAGTTATGGTCTGGGGTGCGATTGCGTATCATGGCTGATTGCAGCTACTACGCATTGTAGGTACTCTGAACAGCAACAGGTACATCTGTGTCGTGCTGAAGCCCGAGGTCATCCCCTTCCTTCAAGGCATTCCTGGAGCTGTCTTTCAACAGGACTTGCTGGAAGGACTGTTCAGGACTTCCTTGCAGCAGCACACATACAGCTTCTGCCGTGGCCGGCGTATTCGCCGGATATGTCGCCCATTGAACATGCGTGGAATGCCACCTGTCGGCATCTCGCTCGTGATCATCGTCTTATAATTTCAAGAGATGACCTGTGGGTATGTATGGGTATGTATATGAACAATATGGAATGCTCTTCCCCAAGAAGACATTCAACATCTGTCTGACTCCATGCCATGTCGTATTGTAACCTACAGCTGCTCATTGGGCGCACAATGGACGACTTTACTTGTGGCGAGGCTTTGAGGTTCCTGAAGTGTCTCACAGAGTGTGCAGGTGGTCTTGTTGGCGAGAGACGAATGGAGGCACGTTACCTTGTGCCAGAATGTTATTTACCGAGTTGAAGTGTCAACAATTTGCGATTGGTAATACGTATATATATATAGTAATTCATATTAAATATACCTCCAATATAAGCATAATGATCAGCGTAGTAAAATGTAGTACACAAAATTACCGGAACCGGTTCATGTTCTTATAGTTACGGCACCATGTTCGTAGAAATGACAGTTTCATTGTGCGAAATGAAACTTTCTTTCTAAAGCAGCTGACATGGTCCAAGTCGTTTGAGAACCTCAAAACGTTTAGTTTGAACTGTGCTGCAAAATACGTAGGTGATGATGGTTCTCAAAGACTAATGAAAGAAGGCTATAATCTGTGCATACATGAATTATTGAAGATGTTTGGTGTGCCTATCAACGTTATCTAATGACTTTTAAGGCTGTCTGTTTTGCTAGACAGAGGGAAATCTCCTCCAAGAATACTTGATCCGTGGTGTGACGGCTAGCTTTGTTAGCTGTCATCCCAGAGGTCTGGGTTCGATTCCCGTCTCTGTCAAGACATTTAATTCTGGTCTGAGGGCTGGAATGGAGTAGGCTACTCTAAGCCTCGTGAGGCAAAACTGAGAAGCGGTGGGTTCGATTTTCACCTCAGTCATCCTGGAAGTGGTTTTCCGTGGTTTCCCACTTATACTCCAGTCAAATACCGGGATGGTTCCTAACTAAAAGGCAACGGCCGTTTCCTTCCCATATCTCACCTGAATTAAAAATACACTCACTACTACAAATACCACAATAACAAAGGTTATCAAACAATCATCCCACACTCGTTCCAGTACATGGGGCCAAATGATCACGATGCCCAAGGCCCTCAAATGAAACAACAACAACAAAATCCACTTTATTTTCCAGGGTATGACAAGTTCAACATTCTCAGGTCGTACTGTTCGTGCAAAGCTGGGTGATTTTTTTCGTGAATATTTCCAATTTAATAGGAATTGGCTGTCGGGGAAGACATTAACCCACATGTTTTTAGCTAAGGAAATGCATTCATCTAATGGGATTGTTTTACCTCATCTTCGCTGTACTGGAGCCACTGAAATTCCTGCTAAAATATCCTGCACATCTGTTGAGCAGCAATGGTAGGCTATAGGCTAAACCTAGGGGAAAGTGCATAGATCCAGAACCTGTGATGAAACCTAACAGGAAGAGGAGAATTCTTAATTCTGTCAATTTTCCAAATTCCACAGACATACAAGTAGGCTTCTTAAAATACAGCTGTAAATTTTAATAATATGTCTGAATTTACTGCTGCTAGTTAGTTATTCTTGTTTTAAGGGGCTGAACAGCAAGGTTATCTGTCCCAATTTACTGCAGTAGAGGATAATAGCAACCTAGGCCTAATTCCATTTGACGTCTTTTTACAAGCAAATAAAAGTGTAGAACTGTACAGAATCCTTTTGTAAGCTGCTTTATAAATCATACTGGTATTTACGGTAGGCCTAGGTTGTAACCGAATTTATTCAGTTACATTAGCACACCCTCGGGTTCTTTGCTTTGTGCAGTTAGTTTGGGGTATTTTATTCGTATCTCATTACATTGGGTTAAAGTGGGGTTGAAGCGGTGATTTTTATTGTGCCTGTGTGTTTTTTTGTGGACGGATTCATCTTTGGATGTTCCGGACCGACTAGAGTCATTGTTTATTAATTATTGGTTTTTGGATATTTGATATTAAAAAATTACGGGGTTTTTGCGATTTATTACGTTTTGGGAACAAGGATATATAAGACTGTATTATTTTGAGTAGAAGCATTATTTCATTTTGGTTTGGGGTTAATGGCTTTATTTTGACCTAGTAATGTTAAATCTTCAATTCATGGCTGTACTATAAGGTACGATGAATCGGTATTTTCGAGGACTGGAAAATTACATACCCGGAAAAGTCAGGCAGTAATTCGACTTGTTGTGGCAAGTTCAGTGAATTTCTAGGCTATTAATAGCATGAACTCCCATGAACTTCGAGTGGAAAACTACTGAGTGACGTCAGAGTGAATTACGACTGTCAAATGTTCATGTGTTGTCACTGATATTCCGCTAGGAGCGGGGCGCACAGCACATAGGTCCGGCAGAATGAAGCGCAGCTATTGGTGTAGATGTATTCGTTCGCCAGTGCTTATAATGGCGTGATTGGAGTTCTAAAGTGTCTAATTGCTTTATTGGCAGAGTCCAGATCTACTAGCGCTCAGGGTCGCTTTACGTGACATGGTTTCCGTAACGAACAGCTAGAGATCAGGTCTTCTTGCTTTTGGCTGAGTCCAAGTCTTCTTGCGCCCAAGGTCGATTTATCTGGCATGGTCCGGTAATCGAACAGCAGAGACTGTAACTAGATATCCACTGAGCTTTGTGCTATTGGATGACTACATATTTTCAACATGGTTAAGTTCATAGATCATGGGTTGCTGATTATATCACGCCCTGAAGTACAATCATAACCTCACTTCATCATCTGTTGTGGAAGTCATGGGAGGATGTCATGACGTTGAAATCAACAAGTCTGGCAAGTGTAGATTCGTGCTCAAACTGTGCAAAGTGAAAAAGAATAGGCAGATGATATGCGTGAATGTCTTGACGAGTGTAGATTTGTGTACAAGTGAAATATGTATAGGGGGCTGATATGCCTAAGGTCTGTAATGATCGCAAGTGTTTTGTTGCTCAAGGAGCATAAATTCAGTGAACAAAGGTTCTGTACAAAATTATTACCAGTGTATTGAAGGGTATTTCGTGTTGTGTATTATGTATATATGTGTATAGTACAGCCAATAGATTATTTCTTTAAAATTCATGTGTGTGTTTATATTCCTGTCTTGCTTGATCCTGGTAACATCTGCGAACGCATGCCAAATGCCCTACGCCTGGGAAAAAGGGGTTTCAAAGTCGGGGCAACAGTTATTTATTCTATTTTATTCAGGAAGACCCATAAGGTCAACCTTGGCGCCCATTCAAAGTCGGGAAATTAATGTTAAAATCACTTGTGGCCTGCATTTAAAGGCAGTTAATTTTGTAGGTTTGCATTAATGGTGGTATTTATTGTTAAATCAACTCCAGCGGGGAGGTGGAGAGTGTTTCAAGGTCTACATATAGATATTTCATCCTCAGTTTTTGACTGAAGACCTGGATTTAAGGCCACATAGCTCATAGGCCTATACAATACACCTATCTTACTCTTTTCATTTATTTTAGCCTGTTCATTGCCAAGTTCATAAAACCTTTGTAGGCTACTACCAGTACCGGTATGTCTAATTTAAAACCTGATATTAAAGCAATTCAACCGGTATATCTTTTTTAAATAAAAACGGCTTGTATCGGAAATCTGATGTTTTGAAAGAAAGGTTACCTTAAGCCAATTAATTTCAAAAATGTCAACTAAGGTAACGCCCAAGGTAATCCTCCAGAACTGCCGTAGGCCTACTAAGCTCATAATCCTCATCTAAATTATCGCTATTTTTCCTTACAGTTTTCAATATGTTAGAATAACTAGAAATATTATCTTAGGCTATGCCTACAGCTGCGAATTGCACTTATTCTACTCTGAATTATGGCTTGTTGTAGCAACTGCACTGACATCGTATTCATCAATAGGAAGATAGTTAAAAATCAGAAATTAATCTCATTAGTTTATTTCTATACTAGCCTATTATTTTAACATAATATCATACCCAGCGTTTAACAAAGACAATGTGAATAATACCGTCTTACATCTTGGCGTAGGCCTAATTTATATGCCAACTTGGGACATGGCGGCTTCAATTTTATTGGGGGAAAAAAAACGGAAATATATTTGGCACAGCATCATCACTTAAAAATTTCCTTCCAGGCAATACTGGCTTGTAATCTAAAGGTAAGAAATGCGCTAAACATACTCTCATGTGGGCTATATGTGATTTCCCTTCAGCATGACGAATTTTGAAAAGCCACTATTTCCTCAAAATACGACCAATGCCAAGGAAGCAAACGTTACTTTGTAGTTGCCACATCTGTTTTTGCACTGGGGAACTGCACTATATTGAACCATTATAAACCAACGAATATTTAAGCGTAATTCGTAACTACAAATCACACAAAATACTCATGGCTGCCGACAACATCGGTTTATAAACGAAATCACGTGATAGCGTGACGTTAGAGGGCGGTACTGGTCTAGTCGTCCATTGTAACTGTTCATCTCCACTAGGGTGACCAATTGTAACCTTGCGCCGGACAGTTAATAATAACAATACACTTCTCCTCACAATGACTGATAATAATAATAATAATCAGGGTTCGTGGGGGTTAAACAACTGTATGATGATAAGAACAGCAATATTTATTCACACCCAACTACACCGATGACTGCATAAATAAGAACACTTGATATCTGGTAAACATAAAAATATATTCTGATATCCAAACAGAAAAACACACTTGGCAGGATCCTCGTCGATACAGACTGACCTAACTTTTCCTATCATATGTACATTGGCACATTGTTATGACATTCACTGATGGACCCTTGGAAGATGATGTTGACTGGTACTTACACATGATGATCGCCGACTTGAAGACTATCTCTACTGATTCTGGGGTTTTTGCTCCCAGAGAATCAGTCCTAATTACTTTTTTATCGAAGTTGTTAAATTGTTTCACACGCATTACTATAACATGTTATTACTGATGGCTGTAGATTGCCGACTTTCAAAATCCCTCGAGTTGTTCTTACTCGGGGAACTGACTTTGTTATAGCACTCTTAATTGGTTTGGTGAATTTTAGCGGCTATTTCGCACCTGACCTGAATAATACTTGGCATATTTTACCAGTATTCGTCGAGTAGCTAAATATTGTTATGGCCCTCGAGTTTCAATAAACAGACTCGGGTTCCCTGTACCTTATGCTTTTCAAGACAGTAAGTCTTGGCGACTTATCTGAAACTAGGCGAATTATTCCCAAATGAGAATAATCCAACCTGCAGCTCAGTATGAAACCCTTAACACAATATTGTGATTGTCCAGCACTACCGTCATCCCCAAGGACAGCCAAGCATAACCAGACTTGACCTCATCAAATTTATAAGTCCAAACACCTACCAACTGATTGACTTCGATCCCTGACCGAACCTACTCAACACGGAGTCAAATGAATGAATCTACTCCACATGGATTCTAACCAATGAATCTACTCCCCACGGAGTCTAACCAAAGAATAATCCTCCAACTACCGTCAACCATAATCACCGACGACATCCCCTCCTCAGATCACTGGTCCACTCGACCAAAGTGTCGGCTCCCAGCCAATTAGGACAATGTGCATTAACTTTCTAATTTCCTTAAACACACCCCCAGAACATCGATGCCACATCTCACCCGCTCAACCTGGCGAGTGACTCACCCCGGACATGGACATGGGCTAAACCCCGTCGCTCATAATAACTTCAACCCAGAAAACTATACAATTATTCTGTCACCACAAGACATATTTCCTCAATATATACACTCTTCCAGCCTGCCAGATAAATATCATTCCAATCTTAAGTTTTAGACTCGGATCCTGCTACAAATAATCATCGTAAGACTAAACTAATTGTATGACCATCACTCACATTAGATCATACATCCTAATAAATTACATATAACAAATAAAAGCATCAAATAAAAATATATATACGATTATTCAAAACCGTAAGTCTCAAAATTGAGGGTTCGATCCCGTGTGACTTGGGAAGGTCACATTTTCCCTCGGATAAATTTCATACAAATACATATGTATGAGTAGGGGATTCATCTACATTCCACAAATAAATATCCCGTGTGACCCTAAAATATATGAATACACTCCTGAAAACATACAGTACATATAACTACCCTTCAATACATACACAAATAATACCCTGCAATACAATTGTCATTTTCTTGATGTCATGTTATTTACACATTCATTGTTTCAAATGTCATTGTTTTCTCTTAAAACTAACTCCCACCGAAATCTCTCAAGTGTCCTTATAAATACCTCACACGGAAATTTCTCACGTGTCTTTCAAAATTACCTCACACGGAAATTTCTCATGTGTCCTTTTAGCTCACTTGATCTTTGTCATTTTTGACAGTTAGCCACGTCGCACTTGCAAAATGCACATTACCTTGCATTTGAATTTTTATGCTCTGCTTTTTTCACTTGGCTAATTGTAGCCTCTTCGTCATCTCTTGATAGTGTGCCAGTGCAATATATCACTTATAGTCTAAGTCTGTCTCTGAGGATCTGCCATAATCTTACAAACTAACATATTTCCTAAGGTTAGACACATTATATGACCCTACAGCGGTTCCTTGGTGGTCTGCTAAGGCTTATGCACACTCGCCAATAAGCTTATTCACTATAAAAGGTCCCTTGAACAGCTGAAAGACCTTAAACATTTCCTTGACTACAGTGGGAAGGACATGGCACTCGGAGAAATACTAGGTCATTATTGTTGTTTGAGTCTTCAGTCTTTCGACTGGTTTGATGCAGTACTCCACGCCTTCCTGTCCTGAGCTAATCATCTCAACATAGCTACCACACCCTACATCCGAGGCAATCTGTTTAACTTATTCTAACCTTGGTCTACCCCTACAGTTCTTGTCCTCGACCCTTCCTTCCATAACTAAGCTTGTTAATCCTGGGTGTCTTAGTATGTGTCCTACCAACCTATCTCTTCTCTTCATTAGCAGTCGCCAGAAACATCTCCCCTCTCCCACTCGTCTTAATACCTCTTCGTTTGTAACCCTATGTACCCATCTGATCTTCATCAGTCTCTTGTAACACCACATTTCAAACGCGTCAATTGTCCTCTTTTCTGCTGCACCGATAGTCCAAGTTTGAGTTAGCCGTGGTCGTTACGGCATGACTGATGGCAGTCACTCACATCCGGGAGGCGAGGAGGTTTGAATCCCCCCGCCGGCAACCTTGAAGATGGTCTTCTGTGGTTTCCCATCTTCCTTCCAGGCAAATGCCGGGGTTGGTCCCTAACTATAGGCCACAGCCGCTACCTTCCAACTCCTCGTCCTTACCTTCCAACTTTCCTTCCCAACGGCACTTGTAGCTCACCCATTGGGTGTCCGTCTCGAAGCAGCTACAAAACTGGCGAGCCGAACATGTCCTCGGACACTCCCGGCACTAAAAGCCATACGCTAATAAAAAAACAAACAAAAAACTTCCATAGAGTGCCACGCTCCAGACAAAAGCCTTCAAAAATGACTTCCTAATACCTAAATCTATATTCGATGTCAACAGATTCCTTTTCTGTAGAAATGCTTTTCTTCCCTGAGCTAACCTACTTTTTATATCCTCTTTGCTTCGTTCATCACTGGTTATTTTGCTTCCTAAGTAACAGAAGTCTCCTACTTCCTTTAGTTTTTCACATGCGAATTTGATGTCCATAGACGTTTCTGATTTATTTCGGCTGCATTCCAGTAGTTTTGTTTTACATTTATTAATTTTCATCATGAATTCTTTCCTCAAGACGGAGTCCATACCATTCAAAAACTCATTCAAATCCTCAGGCGTGTCAGCCAAGATGACTATGTCATCGGCCAATTTCAGAGTTGAAATTATTTCTCCTTGAATCTTCAACTCCCACTTTAATTGTTTCTCGAATTTCCTTCATTGCTTGTTCAATGTAAAGATTGAAAAGTATGGGTGATAAGTTGCAGCCTTGCCTTACACCTTTCTGAATACCAGCTTCTCTCTCATGTCCTTTAGCTCGATTGACTGCTGTCTGGTTTCTGTATAGATTGTATATCACCCTCCTATCCCTGTACTTTATTCCAATCGTTTTCAAAATGTCAAGCAATTTAGTCCAATCAACGTTATCAAAAGCCTTTTCCAAGTCTACAAATGCCATGAACGTTCTCTTATCTTTCCTCATTCTACCTTCCGAAATCAGCCTAAGTCTTTGTACAGCTTCCCTTGTTCCTACATTTCTCCTGAAACCAAACTCCTAACTGGTCTTCACCCAATTCCGTTTCTATCTGGCTTTCCATCCTCTTGTAAATTATTCTAGACAGCATCTTCGAAGCATGAGTAATCAGGCTGATTGTATGGTAATCGTCACATCTGTCAGCTCCTACTTGCTTCGGTATAGGGATGATAACATTCTTCTTAAAATCAGAGGGTACCTCACCTGTCTCATAAATCCTACACACCAAGTGAAATAACCTGATCAGACCTTCATCTCCTATGCAGCGTAGCAACTCAATCGGTATATCATCTATGGCTGGTGCTTTGTTCCTGCTTAAGTCTTCCAATGCTCTGTCAAATTCTGATCTCAATATTAAAAAATCAAACTAATGACCTGAGCCATGCTCTCGTCTTTCTCCCACCATGTGATCATCATCACCAATATTCCTGCTCAGGAAGTAAGTCACTATATTTTCTTTACCCTTAATGTGAGTAATCTCCAGATCATACTCACTTATTGCCAACATCCATCTCGACATCCTGTTAAGAGGTCAACTTACAAGAACCCATGAACACCAGATGATGATGATGATAATTGTTGTTTTAAGGGGCCTAACATCTAGGTTATCGGCCCCACCAGAGCATTATGGTCTGTGAGCACTCTCAACTTGCTCCCCAGAACATAACTCCGAAACTTGCTAAAGAGACTATTCCTAAATTACCTTCGTCATCATACTGGCACTGCACCCCTGAGACTCCCAACATTCTGGCATCAGTCATAAGGACATAAGAAGAATCTACTCTAGGGTATTTCAGCATAACTGAATCCACGAAACCTCTCTTCAACTCAGTGAAAGCTGCCTCGTGCTCATGGTTCCACACCCGTCTTGCACCTTTCTTCAACAGTTCCCTAAAAGGTTCAACCAGATTGAAATACTTAACGACAAATCTCCTGAAATAATTAAAAACCCCTAAAATGCTTCTGAGTTGTTTGGTGTTACGTGGTGTAGCGGTATCGTTAATCTTCTCGAATCGTGATTGTTCAGGAAAAATCCCTTGTGTAATGATGGTATGCCCTAGTAATGTTATCTGTTGGGTGGCAAACGAAGACTTACTAAGTTTTACTGTAAAACCCCTATCCCTTAACTTTCTCAAAACTATGTCCATGTGTATTATGTTCTCCTCTTTAGTAGATGTTGCAATAATTAGATCGTCAATGTACATTGCAACAAAATCGTGTGTGTCCCTTCCTAACACTAAATTTAAAGCCCTAATTAATGCTGAACTACTAGTCTTGCACCCTAATGGCACAACACAATGCTAAAAAAGGCCACTCTTATTACTAAAAGCTGTCAACTTCCTATTTTCCACTCTTAAAAGAACTTGCCAAAAGCTGGCGTTAAGGTCCATGTTTGAAAACCATTTCCTCCCGTTAAATTTCTGAAATAGGTCTTCAATACATTCAAGCCTCTGAGAATCACCTGCTTTCTTAGAATTTAATTGATGAGCGTCAATACACAATCTGTTTGAGACATCACTCTTCCCAACAACAACAAGTGGGTTAGAATACATGGTTGTGGAAGGACTATAATACGCTGGTCCAACATCTGGTTAATTTCATCCTATACGGCGGTAGCATATCTGAAAGGAATAGCATATCTGGGACCAGAAAATGGTGAACTATCAACCAGTTCAAATCGATGAGTGTATACATGCGTTAATCCAGGCTTGTCACTAAATACTTCCTTATTACTCAATAATACCTCAAATAAATACTCCTTACTCACACCACACAACTTACTATTGTCCACGGCTTCCCAAATTGGATCACCTCGATGTTCCTCCACCAAAATATGACATATAGCCTCCAACTGTACTTCCTTGTCAGACTCCCCTGCTGACCTCCCCTTCAACCCCTTAGTAACACAAGCACCACTAATTTCCTCAACTAATTCACACCTCATCCCAATCTCCTGACTCTTAAAGCCTCTCTCCAGACATAAAACTCTGTTATCAAAATCCATAACAACCTTATGCTTATTTAACCAGTCAGTGCCAAAGACTACTTTGTACATCAAATTGGGTATAACCATACAGCATTGGTTACTCACATCACCCTCTAACATAATAGGCAATAATATCCGTTGACTCACTTTCTGACTCTTATTCCCTACAGCAGTAACAATATGCAAGGTCTTCACAGGTATCTCTTCCAACTTATGTCCACCCCTAATAAACTCCTCAGACACTACCATGCTAATGCATGTCCTTTCACTATCTGAATCCTCCAGAGCCTTAACTTCTCTTCCTAAGATGCCCATTGCAATTACCGATGAAAATCCCTTGTTCTTACCTTCTACTTTAAATTCCTCTTTGTCGGCAAATAAATCCTCCTTCATCATAGGTGTGAAACTTCCCTTTTCCTTAATCACACACTGCCTAATATACTCACCTTCGGGCTGTCTACCTGACCGTGTTACACAACCCGCTGAGAGTTTAAATCACTCGTACCTGGTGTCTCAGCTTGCTCAGGTCTCCTTACTGCCTCATTAGTTCTCTGAACTGTCCCCTCCTGTTGTCCCCTCTGAAAGTTTTCCCGCCTTTGGAAATTATCTCTCGTATGATAATTATCCACCTGTCTATTATTTTCTACCCTCCAATTATTGTTCTCCTCCATCCTTCGATTAAAGTTGTCACCTCTGTTACCCTGATTAACCCTATTCCTGTTATAGTTCGATTGAAGCTCATTCTATCTGTTTTCACTCTTCACTTCTATTTTGTTTGTTTGCTGATGGCCTAAATTATCGAAACTAGTCGGTAACTCCTCTAATTCCTCAATGCTTTTCACCTTCTGCATGCAGCTAGCCTGCTGTATCCTACTAGGAAAGTGTTTGAGCATTAGCCTGACTATATCTACATCAGAGGTGACCCCATCTAAATTTTTCCACACTAATACGTGGGCTAGAAAATATTCTGTGAGGGATACCCCGTCGCGCTCCTTAAATTTCCCAAACATGAGGGTTTCATCTCTCCCTAGCTTGAATTGATTCACCCCAAAATTGGGCCTTGAATTTACTCTTAAAATCCTCAAAGTTCCTCATGTTTGGCCTATAAATCTCAAACCAAGATTTCACATCCACCTTGAACGAGTGTGCTAGGATTTCCATGACCGTTTCCCATTCGATTATTTCATCGTCTAAGTCTTTCTTAAATCTTTTCTCTACTGACTTTAAATATTCCATTGGATTAAATTGTCGAGAGTTAAATTGTGGCAAACCGGGATCCTTATACGAACAACTAAGTGACATTCCTCCTCTATGACTCATCGGTCATCGGTCTCTTACCTTTATCAACTCTTCCTGAAGTTTTTCGTTTCTCGATCTTCCCCAACTTATCTTCCACGACCCCTACTCTATGCAAATATTCCATTGAATCATCCCTTACTGTATTGCAAACCTCTTCACACGTTCCACTCACTCGCTTTTCTATTAATTCCCCGTTGATTATAATTTCCTTTCTGAGTTCCCCCAGTTCCCGCTTCTGTCTATCCTGATGGCCCTCCATCCCTGCTAACCTATTTTCCACGCTATCCTGATTTCTCGCTATCTCTTCTCTCAGCACATCTTCTCTTTCCACTATCTTACTGCTGAGATCCTTCTTTAAGTTCTCCAACCTACTACTCATTACTGACTTGTGCTCCTGTAGCTCCTTAATCAACTCCTCTATCTTAGCATTAGTTGCTTCTGCCTCTTTCTTTACTGCCTCATCTACATACAATTTCCCCGATTCAGCCTGATTACCTACAGATTCTATCTTCTGACCCATTGATTTTCTAACCTTGCCTATCTCCTTACTCATAGACACTCCTTGCTGCTTAATAGACTCTTTAGATTCTCCTATTTCCTTACTTAAAGACTCTTTCACTTCTTCTATCTCCTTACTTACAGATTCTTTCACTTCTTCTATCTCCTTACTTACAGATTCCTTCACTTCTCCTTACTTACAGATTCTCTCGATTCTCCTATTTGCTTCCTTAAAGACTCTCCTTGCTGTTTAATACCTTTCACTTCGCTCAGTAGCATTTGGAGCAAACTACCGTTCATATCCCCCCATTATCTTTAATCTTACTACCCCCCCTGTTTGACGATCTGGCATTCCTCAGAATTGATAAAGTTCTCTGACGGTTCCTCTATCAAGCCTTCACCTACCACGCTCTTATCCACCTCCATGATTAAGTTCTTGAGAGACATCTTATTATTTACCTTGGCTGATGGCTCGACTTCTTAATTCCAGACTATCCTCTGTTGACATCTAAACTGCATGAAACTTGACCTGAATTTACCCCTTTTAACGTGTTTATTGTCGTATGCGTACACGTGAATGTTATTGTTATTATATCGTACCTCGAGCTCCACAGTTGGGCTCCAATTGTTACCTCTCAGCTGCTCGTCGGGCGCACAATTGTAACTGTTTGTCTCCACTAGGGTGACCCATTGTAACCTTGTGCCAGACAGATAATAATAACAATACACCTCTCCTCACAGTGACTGATGATAATAATCGGGGTTCGTGGGGGTTAAACACCTGTATGATAATAATAACAGCAATATTCATTCACATCCAACTACACCGATGACCGATGACACTTGATATCTGGTAAACATAAAAAATATATTCTGATATCAAAACAGAAAAACACACTTGGTAGGATCCTTGTCGATACAGACTGACCTAACTTTCCCTATCATATGTACATTGGCACACTGTTATGTCATTCACTGATGGACCCTTGGAAGATGATGTTGACTGGTACTTACAGATGATGATCGCCGACTTGAAGACTATCTCTATTGATTCTGGGGTTTTTGCTCCCAGAGAATCAGTCCTAATTACTTTTTTTTTAAATCGAAGTTGCTAAATTGTTTCACACGCATTACTATAAACTGTTATTATTGATGGCTTTAGATTGCCGACTTTCAAAATCTCTCGAGTTGTTCTTACTCGTGGAAATGACTTTGTTATAGCACTCTTAATTCTTTTGGTGAATTTTAGCGGCTATTTCGGACCTGACCTGAATAATACTTGGCATATTTTACCAGTATTCATCGAGTAGCTAAATATTGTTATGGCCCTCGAATTTCAGTAAACAGACTTGGGTTCCCCGTACCTTCTGCTTTTCGAGACAGTAAGTCTTGGCGACTTATCTGAAACTAGGCGAATTATTCCCAAATGAGAATAATCCAACCTGCAGCTCAGTATGAAACCCTTAACACAATATTGTGATTGTCCAGCACTACCGTCATCCCCAAGGACAGCCAAGCATAACCAGACTTGACCTCATCAAATTTATAAGTCCAAACACCTACCAACTGATTGACTTCGATCCCTGACCGAACCTACTCAACACGGAGTCAAACGAATGAATCTACTCCTCACGGAGTCTAACTAATGAATCTACTCCCCACAGAGTCTAACCAAAGAATAATCTTCCAACTACCGTCAACTGTAATCACCAACGACATCCTTCCTCAGATCACTGGTCCACACGACCAAAGTGACGGCTCCCAGCCAATTAGGACAATGTGCATTAACTTCCTTATTTCCTTAAACACACCCCAGTACATCGATGCCACATTTCACCCTCTCAACCTGGCAAGTGACTCACCTCGGTCACGGACATGGTCTAAACCCCGTCGCTCACAATAACCTCAACCCGGAGAACTGTACAATAATTCTGTCACCACAAGACATATTTCCTCTTCCAGCCTGCCAGATAAATATCATTCCAATGTTAATTTCTAGACTGACTCGGATCCTGCTACAAATAATCATCTTAAGACTAAACAAACCATATGACCATCACTCACATTATATCATACACCCTATTAAATTATTATATAACAAATAAAAGCATCAAATAAAAATATACACACGAATATTCAAAACCGTAAGTCTCGAAATTGAGGCTTCGATGCCTTGTGACTTAGGAAGGTCACAGTATAGAAGCACTGATTGCAGCGCGTGGCCACACCCGATACTAATGCTGAATGTTGTTTGTGTGCATTTTGTGCTTTGAAAATGTTATCAGTCATTTGTAACAGTACCCGGGCGACTGGAGCTGGAATTTGATGATGATGATGATGATGATGATGATGATGATCAGTTATTTGTACCCCTACAAGTCGTTTGTGTATTAAATTTCATTGCATTCTGATGATTCCGTTTTGGTGTTGCATTTTTTATAGAATAGTTTATGTGCATTTTGGTACATATTGACCTTCTCTTTTTTTGTGTGTGTCAATTTTAGGGTCCAAATATATATATGTGGGAAATATCAGGCATAATATTTTTGAGAGAGGCATTCATTATAGCCAGGCGAATTAGCTCTAGTTCCACCTGATATCGCAAGCTGCCATATGGCCGGTATCATCCCCCACCAGGGGCAGGGAATTGAATTACAATTACCTACCTCGAGACCAATATGAGCAGATTAATTTCTTGGCCATATACAGGGTGTGGCGTGGAAACTTCCTATTTTGAACATGTTGCAGTGAAGTTCATGGGGAGGGGTACAGTGGAAGGAGTGGAGTGGGATATTTGTGTTTCAGCCCTTCTCACTCGCAAACATGCTTTGGTCGAGGCAGCAGCGCGCTTTTGCCGTAGAGGCGTATTTCTCTAACAATCGGTCAGTGATGCAGTGCAATGTGCCTTTCATCGTCACTTCGATATTCCTCCGCGAGGTCGTGTTCCTGATCGGAAATGTGTTTTAATGTGGGTGGATGCCTTCAGAGAAAGGGAGAATGTCTCCAAAGAAAGGAAAGGGCCTCCGAAGAATGCCTGAAAATTTGGAAAGAGTTGGTGTGTCCACTCTGCAGTCACCCAAGCTTTCTGCACGTAAACATGCAGTTGCCTTTGGGATGTCGTCCTGTTCTCTGCGTCGAAATCTTCACTATGAGCTTCATTTTCACCCGTACAGAATGAGTGGGGTCCAACAACTTACGGAGCAGCATTATTGGAAATGCCTGTTCCCGAAGGCTTTGTATCCTGAGTGTGAGGCCTATATAGATCTATTTTGATATGATGAACAACGAGCAGAATAGTAGTTGGCATCAATAGCGGCACTAGGTAGGGATGGAGAGGGTAAGCCCATGATAGCTCACTTGGTAAGAGCATCGTACCAGAAATCTAAAGATCCCAGGTTTGAGGCCTGGTCATATCAGCCATTTTAACTCTCTGTTTAGCATCTTTTACATTACACAATTCAATAGCACCACCCAACAATAGCCCAGGCAAATTAGACCAAAAAAAGGCAGTGCTACCCGAAAAATCGTCCAAAGCTGGAATGTGTTTTAATACCTTTTGGGGGTCCCATATAAGAGTCCTGTGGGTTTGCGACAGATTCTGACTTCTGCTTAATTTTTGGGAGTCAAAAAACCGCGACATTTTCACTCTTTTTTCAGTGATTTGCTTATAACTTCTAAACGATGCATTCTACCGAAAAGTTTCCTCTTAACGTTTTTAAAGAAAATTAAATTCTGCGTCAAATGGATTTTAGTCTGTCTAAATCAGTCCAGTCGTTTAGACGCAATAGATTTCTGAATTTGGGCCATTTTTATCAACTTGGTTAAAAAGTTGATTCTTTATTTAGTTTTTCACTTAAAACTCCTAAAGAACGCATCTTATAGACAATTGTATTCAAAGCTTTTTTAAGAGCATTACATTCTGCGTTGAATGGTTTTTAGTTTGTCAAAATCGGCCCAGCCGTTTAGCCGCAAGCGATTTTTTTGAGTTGGGCCATTTATACCATCTCTCATGTCATTTTCTTTTCCAATCGTGCAGTTTTCGAAGTGGCAAAGGAGCAATTCCGGGTTGGCCCGGTTCCCCCACTTGGCCTTGACAACCCAAGAGCAGCCACCTGTCCCTTTGTTCTCTCTCTCCCTCTAATCCCTTAGCCGGTTTCCCTTCATACCCTACGGAGCCTCACATAACGGGACGTCTCCCTTCTTCAATTTATACCAGTGCAATCAGTGTTCGACCGGATTCAGTTGTGTGAACACGTTAAAAATGTAAAGTTTTCGTGTGTTATACGACGACGTCGCCTCCGTTTCGTGCAATAAGTTGTTTTTATACTGACTTCTAGAAATGGCAAGCATGAGGTGTTTCATTTGTGGTGATAATGTCAAATGGGACGATGAAAGAGGCACAATTAAGGAAAGGTCTCTGAAAACCTTTATTGATGCCAGCAAGAGGAGGACGGATGGCTATGAAAAGTGGTTGGCGCAGCAAACGTCTGTAATAGTACACGAAAGTGTAGGAAATATATTACTACATGATTTTAGGTGTATATTATTATAATTATTATTAACTAGCAGTTGTGCCCGGCTTCGCCTAGGGGATTTATTTGTTTTATGGATGATGATGAATACTATTACAGAACTGGCAAATGATATTAAAACTGTTTGATGATGATGGCATGATGCGGAAGAGTAGAGAATCAGAACTGTACAAGCTATTCACTCCAATCAAAGTAGATCTCACTGTGAATGTAGACTACGTAGTGGATGGTGGTTTCCTCCTGCACAGAGTTGTGTGGAACAGCGGAGAACAGTTTTCCAATATCATTCAGAAGTACGTAAATTACGTGAAATCCAACTACAAGTCTGACAGTATCACCATAGTTTTCGATGGGTACCCAGAGGATGTGGCCGAGAAGAGTATAAAGTCAGCTGAAAGAGTGCGAAGAGCCTGTGTTATGTCATCTTCGTCGGTTATATTCCAGGAAAATACCAAGGCCACAATGTCCAAAGATCGTTTCTTGTTGAATGATCACAACAAGAAACATCTCATATCGATGCTGACAAGCAATCTGATGGACGAGGGCATTCACGTGAAACAAGCCGTTGAAGATGCAGATTCTCTGATTGTGAGCACAGCAATGGAGAGGTCTATGGAAGGAGGCAATGTTTTCATAGTGGGAGAGGACACCGATCTGTTGGTCATGCTCACTTTTCATGTTGCTGTCTTTGAAGAGCCCATCTCCAACGTGTTCCTCATCAAACCCGGGAAACAGAACCAGGAAATTGTCGTTTACAGTCCGAGCAATTGCCAGCTGCCAGAAGACATGAGGAAGCATGCCCAGTTTATCCATGCCTTCACGGGGTGCGACACCACATCCTCATTTTTCCGCCAGGGAAAAATAAAATTTATCAAGAAATTCATGGCAGAGCAAAACCTCTTTCATCAGGCCTCTATTTTTCTTGACCCGATCTCAACACCTGCAAATGCAGGTGTTCACATCATAAAAAACCTGTACACGGGTGGCAGCAGTAAGTCCCTCAACCTCTTCCAGAGGTCGCTTTCAAAAAAGAATTTCAACCTGGCGTCCTTGCCTCCTACAGAAGCGGCTGCTCACCAGCACTCCTTCAGAGCTTATTTACAGGTGCAGGTATGGAGGAGTAATGTACTAGATCTAGAGAGATGGGGATGGAAAATAACCACCAATGGCTTAACTTCCATCACGACTGATCCACCGGCTCCACAAGAACTTCTCAACTCCACATCGTGCACATGTAAAAAAGTGTGCAAAGCAGCTTGTTCCTGTAGGAAGGCAGGGGTAAAATGCACCACCATCTGCATGACCTGCCAAGGGCACACATGCCTCAATTCCATCTCTGAAGACAAGGATGTTATACTGGATCCCATCCAGTGTGACGAGGAGATTGATATCATCGAAGAAGAGCAAGAAATGAATCCTCATTCTCAAGATTCCGAGGATGAGAAGCTAGATGACGTGATCGGCGAAGGGCCACCGTTTTCTCCTAAACGGCGAAAGAAATCGTCAACATGAGTACCTTGTACATCTTTCAGATTATGATGTTTCATGTACACAACTAATGTATCTTTCTGTACATAATTTATATCGTTATCGTTTACGTAAACATCTTATGTATACATCTTTTGTTACGTTCAATAAAACATTATTCATAATAATGCCTTCTTATATTTTGAAACCACATAACATCATTTTGGAGTGTCCAGGTGCGGATCCAATAGGAGGGGGAGGCACGAATCCTAGAATTTCTGAAACCTCAGAACAATTAATATATAATATTTTATTACAAATAAGGATTAGACTTGAAATTCCAAGAAGGGGCCCTTCCCCCATTCTGCATCTGCCCAGATGATTTTCATTCAATAAAACATTATCAAATGATTCATAATATGATCCATTCAAAGGGCTGAATTAACTTTTTAGCCAAGTTGGTGAAGCATGGCCCAACTTCAGAAATCGATTGCGGCTAAACTTTTGGGCCGTTTTAGACGGACTAAAAACCATTCGACGCAGAATTTAATGTTCTTTAAAAACATTATGAGTAAACTGTTCTGTAGGATGCGTCGTTTAGAAATTATAAGCAAAAATCTGAAAAAAAGGGCAAAAATGTTGTGGTTTTTTTGACTCTCAAAAATTAAGCAGAAGTCAGAACCTGTTGCAAACTCACAGGACTCTTATTTGGGACCCCCAAAAGGTATTAAAACACATTCCAGCTTTGGACGATTTTTCGGGAAGCATATGTCTAATTTGCCTGGGCTACAATGGGGCAAGCTGTGCTCAAGGCCCTGCACATTACATGATGACACCGCAACATGGAGCATTACCATACGCAGGGCCCCGAACCATTACCAGGTTTCACGTTCTTACGTTTGCAACCATCCTTCACTGCGTCTGTAATAGTGTCCCTAGTTTTAGCCTGTTTTCATTTATGAAAAAATAGGCTTATGAGATCACCTTTTGTCCGTGTGTGTCTTCCCCTAAACAAATCTAAACGGCCAAAGCGATTTCAATGAAACTTGGTAAGTACATACTATACCAAACATCAGGTCAAGACCTGAGGGAAATGTCCCTCCGTGCATCTTCTCTCTCTGTCCTTGTGTTTCCAGTATGGCGCACATCTGATCGAGTATTTGAAACTACCTTAACCACAAACGAATTTATTGCGTTCGGGCCTTTGATTCACTTCAATTACGAATTTATCTACGGTATATTCACTCAACCAAATGTTTTTCTATCGTGTTGGATCACCGCAGTCGAAACCCGAAGCTCTGTTATATATAAAAAAAAGGATGCTTATACGTTTACGTTAATCGTGCGATTATTAAAAACATTATTTGTATTAGGCGCGGTATGACATATAAACGATGAGTAAGAAGACAAAATGGTGTGTGTCCTTGAACCCTATGAACCAACTAATTGCTTATGTGTCATCCGTCAGCATCTTATCTTGGGAAAGTTCGAAAGTAGATGGGGAGAAACAGGCTGTTTCCTTGAAGGGTTACAGCACGTACCCTTGAGAATCAGAGGATAGAACGATCTACTGTCAGTACAAAGACTTGGCTGTAATGTGAGGTGGAGGGTAATTATAAGACAAAATAATTATTATACTGCGCATAGGATAATACTGTCAGGTGTATAGGCGTATTAGTCATCATCAAAATGTCATTACTAACCTTGGCGAGTAGGCTATATATTTTCGGTTGAGCTGACATAGGCTACTGAGAGGTAAACACACTCCTATAACTAAGATTAAATGTTAGGATACAACATGTGTATATAACTTACAGATATTTTTGCTAATCTTCCTCCATTGCTTCTATTACACTGCGACCGCCGTAAGATGATTCACTAATTTCACTATCACCATTAACATTCACTGTCACTTTCTTCACATTCTTGATAAAAGAAGATTGCACTTTCCTACAAATTCCACCCAGAGCAAATTGTGAATACTGCGACACACGAACCCTCTTTCCATATGATGCTGGTCGACTTCTCGCTGACGACTTACATTCGCCATAAGCTTTGTATTCAGCGCGTGCCGAGTAAACACTGTAGGCCCTGTGTCAAAATAGCAGTCTAGTATGCAGTCTTCTTCACCAGCTCTTCTACTGTCCACTTTTGAATGTCATCCCTCAACCTACTATACACATTTAAAATCATTTGTTTGCACCTTTTACTCAACTTCTCTCCACTTTTATTACCGTTGAAGCTTTACAGCTTCAGTTTGAACATGTTGTCTACTTGAAGAAGCCATGTTGAACTCTGTGCAATCATAACAGTATTGCCAACCTTTGAAACAGATTCGCCACAAAATCGAATGACTCGGGTGCTCTTTTGCTATCAAACAAGGTTTATACAGAATGAAATATAATATAATATCAAATTCGTACATAATAACTCTGCCTATCGTTTCAAATACCATTAAAAACTATATTCACGCACACAATTAATCACATGAAAAGCAAAGTTGGGGCAGTTCCAAATTAACGAGAAAATTATTAATGTATTTATAGATTTATACCATGGAATTTCTTAAAAGTAATCTAGCCAGTTTATCAAATCATAGCAACATGCGCTGAAAAATCTTGTACTGCAAAAATAGGCAGAAAAAGTGGGAACTATTTCCTTGCGGGTTAGCCTTCTCACAGACCAGAACATCAAAGGGGTCGCTTAGATCTTGACCTGACGTTTGGTATAGTACCTCGACTGTACCTTTAAAACTCTAATATGTTTCACCAATCCAACATGGTGACCGCGCAAACTTTTCACCGGCAGATATCACCCTCAAATTTTGTACGGTGATAAAGGGCACTACTAGAAGTTCACAAAAGCCTGCCAAGTACGAAACCATCATGGTGGCCAAGCAAAGTTGGAACATTTATATGAACCTTTCTTGTGATTTAACTTGGCACGGTAAATGTTTATACAAATTCTATTCTACTGGAATCTAATTTAGTTCAATTGTTTTCTTAACCTCAAGATGGCAGCTGTGCAAAATTATAAAATTGAGTTTGTACTTCTTGTGTCCTAATTATGCGATCAAAGTGTATGTTTCAAGAATAAGCCTACATAATAATTTTCATTTAATGGTACATAACTCTATGACATACGTTGTATTGAATTTATTCAGTTACATGAAGCCCACCCTCGGGTTTTCGCTTTGTGCGGTTAGTTTGGGGTATTTTATTCATATCTTATTATATTGGGTTAAAGTCGGGGGAGGAGCGGTGATTTTTATTGTGCCTGAGTATTTTTTTGGACGGATTCATTTTCAGATGTACCTGGCCGACTAAACTCGCTGTTTATCAATTATCGGTTTTTGGATGTTGGATATTATAGAATATGGGGTTTAGGGGTTCATTGCAAGTTATTACAAGTTATTATGTTTGAGAACAGGGATAGAAAGACTTTATTATCACATGAAGTAGAAGTATTATTTCATTTTAGTTTGGGGTTAATTTGTTTATTTTAACTAGAAATGTTACAAGTTTTGATGGCTAGCAGTACTACTAGGTACAGATGAATCATAATTTTGAGTGCTGTAAGTTGCACATGAGGAAAATTAAAGCGATAATTCGAGTTGTTTGTGTCTAGCCAGGAAATACCTGGGCTATTAATAGCATGAACAGAGATGAACTTTCCATAGGAAAAGTACTGAGTGACGATGGTGTGACGTCCGGGTGCGCTCAGCAGAATTGCGATAGTCAAATGTTCGTATTAAAACTCAGCAATGTTTCTAGGTTTGTGCCGTGTCTTGTGTAGGGTTTCGCCTAGGATACCAATCGGGCTCTTGGTGTCCCCGCCCAGACCCCCACAGGAGTAGCGAACTGCGCGCTACCACCCTTTTTATGAAGCGCTCTTTACTGCGAGAACTAAAAGCTCAAGCAGCCATAATCTCCCTATGAAGGCTTCCAAAAAGATGGTATATTGGCTTTCACGGCCAGTGAATTAAAACTCAGTAATTTTTCTATGTTTGTGCCGTGTCTTGTGTGGGGTTTCGCCTAGGACACCAAGCTGGCTCATTAGCGGGCTCTTGGTGTCCCCGCCCGGACCCCCACAGGAGTAACGGACTGTGCGCTACCTCCCTGTTAAGTAAGGACAAATGTGTAACTTTTTAAATCCTGAGAAACACAAAATCATCATGGCAGCCAAGTGATTTTCAAATATTCAAAATAACATTTCTAGTGATCTAATTACCCAACTGCAATGAAACTTGGCACAGTGAATGTTTATTCAGAGCTTAGTGTAGAGACATCTATAATAAATAAAATTAGCCTATAGACATCCCAAAAGGACAAAGGCCTCCTATTTGCAAAGGGTCGTGCTCTTGATTAAACTCTGAAGGTAATCAATCTTTGGGAGCTATTATCTTGTTATAGACGCTTCGTCCTGTATCCCTACTTTTTCTACACTTTCATCACTTCCGCTTTACCAGTCTCCTGACACTTCCACGCATGTTGCACTCGCTGTCATTGTGTTTCGGTCCTGTTTGGTGCTTGTTGATTCTTGTGTGGCTCCAGCTGTCTCTATGCTTCTCCGTCTCTTGGTACTCTCGACCAATGGTATCCCACTTTAATTCTGAAGTAGTCGGCCGTCTGTTTTTTTTGCGTCCCACGTTTCTTCGTCCTTCTCTCGGGTCCCACATTGTGGTGCGATGCGTCAATTTCTGGTGATCCATGCGCGATACATGTCCTCCCCATTTTCAGTTCCCCCCAGGGGCTCGCATCTAATGGGACGTGGGTTGGCGACCACGGGACCCCAGCTGAGTCTGGCATACGCTTCCACTTACTTGTGCCGGGCTCCTCTCTGTTATCTTTCCCATCGACCTCCCTTGGTCAACTCTTGTTCTCTTCCGACCCCGACAGTATTAGGGTATCTGAGGCCTAGCGAGTCTCTTCCTTTCCCATGTTAATTGGCCCTTCTCTCATCTTTCCGGATCCCTCATTCTTCGAGAGTTCCGCCTTCTTTATCTTTTACGTTTTGTACGTCTTTTCACTTCCAACTACATTTGGTACGTCTTTTCACTTCCAATTACATTTGGTACGTCTTTTCAATCTAAACTGCATTTTGCACGTACTTTCAATCTAAATTGCATTTTGTAAGCATTTTGATATTCACTTGCATTTTGTGAGTATTTTGAATTTCAATTGCATTTTGTAAGTATTTTCAACCCCAATTGCATTTTGCCAGCATTTTCAATCTAAATTGCATTTTTTGCAAGTATTTTGAATCTAAATTGCGTTTCCCGGGTATTTTGAATTTCAATTGCATTTTGAAAGTATTTTCAACCTAAATAGCATTTTGTAAGTGTTCTCTATAAATTGCATTTTTAAGTATTTTGAATCTAAATTGCATTTTGTGAAGATTTAGAATCTAACTTGCCTTTTTGTGAGTATTTTGAATCTAAATTCCATTTTTTTTTCATATTTTCACCCTAATTTCCATTTTGTAAGTCTTTTTCCATCTAAATTTACCTTTTGTGAGTATTTTCAATCTAAATTGCATTTTGTGAGCATTTTCGATCTCACTTGCATTTTGTAAGTATTTTCAATCTACATTGCATTTCATAAGTATTTTGCATCGCGGGCGCCGACATTTTGTGAGTGTTTTGAATTTCAATTGCATTCTGTAAGTATTTTCAACCTCAATCACGTTTTGCAAGTATTTTCTATCTTGGGTGGCATTTTGAATCTAAATTGCATTTTGTGAGTATTTTTGAATTTCAATTGCATTTTGTAAGTATTTTCAACCTCAATTGCATTTTGTAAATATGGTCCATCTACATTGCATTTTGTAAGTCTTTTGAATTTACATTGCATTTTGTGGGTATTTCGAATCTTACTTGCGTTTTGTAAGTATTTTGAATCTAAACTCCATTTTATGCATCTTTTCCATCTAAATTCCACTTTTTCAGTCCTTTCCCTTTAACTTGTCCTTTGTGAGTGCTTTCAGTCTAAGTTACATTTAGTGCGTGTTTTCAGTCTACCTTGGTTTTCATTATGGTTTCCATTTCATTGTCATTTTCGCTATCACCCAGACCATTAGGGGCCGATAACCTGGATGTTAGGCCCCTTAAAACAAAAATTTTCATCATCATCATTTTCAGTTTAGGCTTTCTGCCCATTCTACCACATTGCATATGTTTGTCCTTCTTCTTAGTTCCTCGTTCCTGATTCTGTCTCTTAGAGAAACGTTTAGGATCTTAACCTCCATTCTTCTTCGACACACCTATAGCTGCTTTTTCAGTTTTTCTGTCAAGGACCCTGTTTGACAACCATAAAGTAGTGTTGGCATAACACATTTGTCCAGAATTTCTGCTTTTGTGCTTACTTTCTGTCTCTTGTCTGCGAGTAGGAACTTGAGCGACCAAAATTTGTCCAACGCCAGTTCCATTCGGCATTTCATTTCACTCTCTGTGTCTTTGTTTAGGGAGATGCTTTGTCCTAGTTACACATACTGTTGCTCATACTCTAGTGGTGATTGATAGATTTGAATTGGATCTTGTGGTCCATTAGTCATAATTTTTGTTTTTGTGGGGTTCATTGTGAGGCCCACTTTTCGGCTTATTTTGTCCAGCTCATTGATCATAATTTTCTTATACTGTCGACTAAAATATTATGTGCACTCGAGTTTGAAGGTTGTTTGTGAAGTAACCAATAGACCTACATAAAATCCAATAACATCATCATTTTCTTTGTTCTATTGTACGTTAAGTTCATGTAGGTTTGGACTTTTTAGTTTATATTTTAATATTTTTTATCGCAGTTGGGACACAAAAAGTGCCCTTTTTTAAGCGTGTTTCAACCATGCGTCACATTTAAGATTTATCATCTCAAAAGCCCGTCATCAGATCGAATCCAAATTTTAACACAATATACATTGGAATGTTTTAAAACTGGTTTATTAATTTCAAAATTTTGTGTGTCCAAGAAACAAAGTTGTTATCATTTTTGTAAGGTAACATTTTCTCGGCTCGGAGTGGTTGGAAAATGTAGTTCTTGGTCGCGTTGTAATCCTTATACATAAAAAGGTTATGCTGTATGACTGTGAATTACGTAAATTAATTCACTTATTTTATATCGGTTTGTATTTCTACGGGGAAATAAAACATGGTCCCGCAGCTAGCCGATACGGAGAAAGCTGTACAGCGTTGCAAGGATGGAGCCCATCACGCGTCATGCTGTCCCTCGCTAGGAAGTGATGGGCTGCATCTCGAAAAGTGGACATGAGCAGGGTCCCAGGAATTGTGTCCAAGAAAGTGAAGATCAAGTAAAAGGTCCAACATTAAGCAAGTGGTAGTGGGACCCTGCTCATGTCCACTTTTCGTCCGTTTTGACCGAATAATATCAACAACTTGACGCACCAGACGTCCCACCACGTCAAGAAGAATACAAATTCCTTCCAAGTCAATTTTACATCAGCATAACGGACAGTGACTGGCCGTCATTACATAGGGTCATGAATATTCCACGTGAACTTTACTCACGCATCTTCTATGACTCATAGGCCGGAGAGCCTTATAATGGTGTTTAAACAACGTGTGCATGCATTTTATTCTGTGTTTTAACCTGATATTAACAAAGTTTTAATACATGTTTTAAAGTTTTCATGTCTTTGATGTTTGTGAAATTGTTTCTTTAAATTCATGATGTTGTGGCTGATGAAGTATATGTAGTGCCCGAAACATGTACCACTGTTAAATATATGTGATATAAAGTATTGATCGACGGACTAGTACTTTTATAATAAATCCTCGAAGTCAATACGGACCAAAAATGGAGGAAGTAAATCCCACATTGTTGACATCCTGGCTTCCAGAAATTCATCATTGTTTCAAAGATTGGCCAATACTCCATGTTGTTAATAATTAGGCAATCTATTGTTATGCTTACACCAGGTATCATCTGAGAAGAGCTGGGGGGAATACAATCAAAACCTTGAAAATAAGTAACTTTTTCCCACTCTACGATTGCTAATTCTGCCGTGAAACATTGATTGTCTTTGATATCAACAAACCTTGTTCTTGATGCAGTAAATACTGTTGGTTGGGTTCTTTCCTATCCTTTATGAAATAGAAGAGATTTGTTAAATTAATGTATATGCTTGATGCTTTCTCCAGGTACAGACGCCGCACTCCACCTCCACCTCCACGCCGAAGATCTCCACCACGGCGACGACCTAGAACAAGAAGCCGGTCTCGGAGTCCAGCCCGCCGCAGACGTTATAGTCGATCCAGTTCAAGCAGTTCTCGCTAGTGGAATAATGTCACATTTTTACAGTGGCAGTCTAAACAAATGATTAGAATGAAATTAAATGAAACATTTTCAACGTTTGTGTACACCCAAGTTCTCTGCATATATTTGAATTCCAGAGAATATATTTGATTTTATACTACATGAAGACTGGTGGAGACAAATGAAAGGCAATAATAAGCACTGAGTTTTTACAATTTTTATAAACTGAATGGGATAGTTTACAATAGATAGTAAAATTATTCACCAAGATTTTGAATCGTGCGTTATGGCATTATATTGGAGCTTTTTTTTATTTTTGATATTTCTCATTAAATATGTATGGGTTGAATCCACGATTTAAATGCAATATCATTTGAACATTGTATGGAGCAAAATGGCTTAAGTATGTTACAGTATTGATTCACTCTGAGCATATTTTAAAACAATTGAATCAATTTTTCAGAGAAGAAAATACACTGTGGAAAATTCTCAGGAATGTGTTGTTTGTTTAATTTTGTTGGAATGTTAATCAGGAATTTAATCTGATCCAAGCTATCTACAAAACTCCAAAAATAAGATATTGTCCATCCACTTGATAGTTATTTTGGTAACTATTATCCTCTCTTACGAATCCAACTTCAGATGACCTCTTAGTTTAAAATCAATTCAGATTGTGTGACCCACATTAGAAGATCAAGTAACTAGCTGATGTTCACTGATGCCTATCTGAGGTATTGTGCTGTGTGGTTGGAGCAAGGATGTGCACAGAAATGAAATGAAACAAAAAGGAATGAAATTACATTTCCACATACCGAATTCTGGAATTAAATTATAATACAAAAAAAATTAAATTACAGTGAAACCTCCATTTAACATTTGCTCTGGGATCTGCAGATTTGAGCCTTAAATCGATGTGAACTTGAAATGGGGCTTTTGTGAATAAAACAATGTAATGCCCTTCTATGATGAGTTCAACATTTTAAACTACTATATTGACTACTATTTACACAAATTACTCTTACATATGAGCTTAGTATAAAGTATTTTTACATCATTGTTAAATAAAAAGTTTTCAAAACATTATCACAATTTTCTACCATGGCACATTGTATTTTTATTAAAAATCGGGCTGTGACTGCCTCAAAATGCAACTTCTAGGCTGTAAAATAATCAACTATAATCTATTGAAATTAGTTTTGTACATTAACCCCTCAAGCCGGTTTGCCGTACACTGTACGTCAGCTGGACTCTACTTGTTCAGCCGGTTGGACGTACCACGAACGGCCGGTGGAGGCAGAAGTTAGAATGCCTATTACACATGAACTACTGCTGCTTCGCGGGATCTTTTTTCATGTTATGAACCGAGAAGTTATGTACTTTCATGCCATCTCTGTTTCATAATTAGAACTAATACGAAGTTGGTCGATATCCGTTGCTTTTGACGACTCATATCGTTCAGGGAAATAACATGAAACACGCTCTATTGAGTTTCAAGTTCGTTGCTTTAGAAGGTACCACAGTCTCTCCTACCATCTCGAGAATGTTTTGTGAACTACCGGTATGTCCAACTTGATAATTTTTGCCACTTATGAAGGGGAAGCACCGAAAGCAAATAATACGTAGATAATTTTTTGCTTCGTAGGCTAGAGGCTACTCAGTCGCAGATGAATAATTACCAGGCTGTCTCATTATCTTACGGGTGCAGAGATTATTCGTTTGATAGATGACAGTAGTGGAAGTGATGTACAGGGAGGTGATATTTTCGGTAGTGATATGGACTATTCACACACAGCATGATGTTATTGGTGAAGTGGCAGACAGCGCTGATGAAGAAGAAATAGCTTCAGCTGTAATAACAACGACCGCTGTTCAGTGTTTGTGGCGAGAGGTTCACAGATATGCCGCGAACAGGAAAGCATTTCACGTCTGTTTTAGATTCTTTTTATCTGTTTTTTGACGACAAAGTGATTGAACTAATTGTTTAAGAAACAAATATGTACGCGGCAACCAAGGTCGCGCTTCAGGAAGTGGGGGAGTCAGTGACAGGGGGCAACAATTATGTGTTCTTGGGACTTGTAATGTTGATGGGGATAATGCAGAAACCTACCCTAAAGAGCTAATTCACCAGGGATGAATTTTTTGAGACCCCTATATTCCCTCAAACAATGCCAAGGGACAGGTTTGAACTAATATTGCGATATTTACATTTTGTTGACAATTATACACTGGATACATATATAGGGCCTAAAAAGATTTTCAAAATCCAGCTTTTCCTGGAAATTTTACCCGAATATTATGTATATTATGTAGATTGAGCATTATCATGTAAATATCTTGCTTTCATTGTAAACATACCTGAAACAAATACCAAAAGTGGAACTTATCAAATTATTATATATTTGTAAATATTGCGTGTGATCATGAACAACCCTGAAAAGCAGTCGTCACATATATTACTGAGAAACATTAGACATGATCTCGGTAAGTATTCCTAAAAATTTCATTACGTTCTATTTCTTACATTTAACACTATTAATTTTTTACCTTGTTGGTGTCTAAACCTCTGCTGAGCTTCAATTTAAATACCGCCGGAGAAGTGAACACCTCCGGATTAAATAGGGGTTAACATGAAGAAAAAAATAATAATAATAATAATCCATAGCATAGGCTAAATCACAAAGAGAAGCCAATCTTAATGTTGTTGCCTCAGCTCTAGGCAGCAAGGACCACACAAATCTGGAAGGATGTAATTTAATTAGACATTTAGGCCTATAATGTCATCCTGATTGAATGATCTCAACTTCAAAGGAAGCAATATCTTCACCAAAAGATGGTGTGGGAGATGGTAATCTTCATCTTCTTTGCTATCATCTTCTGCTTCCTCTTCTGCAGCAGCAACACATACAGTGTGTGTATTTTATAGTCACAGACTGTGTTCCTGCTTTTGCTACATCCTCATCACATCCAATGAAATCTTCAAACACTATCGGCTCATTGTGAACAAGTCGATTCCGGTCCTCACCACATACCTCATCTTCATTTTCTTCTTTAAGGCGACACTCCTGAGATAAACACATCTTTTTACCTAATGCATGGATTTTCACGAAACTTTGTGGGAATGTCACCCAAACAAAAGTAGAGATATCACCAACATTTGTTTCATATACAATTAATAGTTTTTCCAAAATATTTATTTAAAAAAAATTTTTTTTTGGAAATTTTTAATTCCATTTTTTTTCATAAATTTGAAATGACATGTTAATGGAAATTTGGAATTAAGTAGATAATACTTCTTTAAAAACACTACATATCGATTTTTCTGTAAATAATTTATATAATGAGATATTATAGTACTAAAATTGTGTAATTTTTTTGTCTAAAAATTTTGGACTTTCAAATCCCTACTACTGGGAAGAATTCTGCAATCAAGAATTCCATACGCAGGTTTCCTAATATAGCTGTGATACATATACCATACAAATTTTGTTACATTTGGCAGAATATTATGGGAGAAAAATGGGATTTAAATGTCAAATTTCAATTGGCGGGAAAATTAAAGCAAAGTTCAAGTGACGTTATCTTCCTACGTAATGCATGGATTTTCACGAAACTTTGTGGGAATGTCACCCAAACAAACGTAGAGATATCACAAACATTTGTTTCATATACAATTAATAGTTTTTCCAAAAAAAATATATATATTTTTTTTTGGAAATTTTTAATTCCATTTTTTTCATAAATTTGAAATGACATGTTAATGGAAATTTGGAATTAAGTAGATAATACTTCTTTAAAAACACTACATATCGATTTTTCTGTAAATAATTTATATAATGAGATATTATAGTACTAAAATTGTGTAATTTTTTTGTCTAAAAATTTTGGACTTTCAAATCCCTACTACTGGGAAGAATTCTGCAATCAAGAATTCCATACGCAGGTTTCCTAATATAGCTGTGATACATATACCATACAAATTTTGTTACATTTGGCAGAATATTATGGGAGAAAAATGGGATTTAAATGTCAAATTTCAATTGGCGGGAAAATTAAAGCAAAGTTCAAGTGACGTTATCTTCCTACCTAATGCATGGATTTTCACGAAACTTTGTGGGAATGTCACCCAAACAAACATAGAGATATCACAAACATTTGTTTCATATACAATTAATAGTTTTTCCAAAAAATATATATATATTTTTTTTTGGAAATTTTTAATTCCATTTTTTTCATAAATTTGAAATGACATGTTAATGGAAATTTGGAATTAAGTAGATAATACTTCTTTAAAAACACTACGTATCGATTTTTCTGTAAATAATTTATATAATGAATTATTATAGTACTAAAATTGTGTAATTTTTTGGTCTAAAAATTTTGGACTTTTAAATCCCTACTACTGGGAAGAATTCTGCAATCAAGAATTCCATACGCAGGTTTCCTAATATAGCTGTGATACATATACCATACAAATTATGTTACATTTGGCAGAATATTATGGGAGAAAAATGGGATTTAAATGTAAAATTACAATTGGCGGGAAAATTAGAGCAAAGTTCAAGTGACGTTATCTTCCTGATCCATTACCTAGAAGTCACCAGAACCGTATGTTTTTCCTTCCTTTTGTTTCTTAGCAGCTTCTGTACGAATATTGGTAATTCTGGAAGCTTGTCTAGTATCTTGATGCACAACTACAAGAGGTTACTTGCGCACGAACTTCACAAAAGTAAACAGACTGGCTACCGCCACAGAACTCGTCGCAAGAAAGAAGAAACATACAAGAATAACAAAACTTCTAGTTGTCAGCATTATTGTAGTGACATCAGGAATACCAGTCCAAGCATACATTGTTGCTCAATGACAGTAGAGTCAAGTACTGAAATATTAGTCCTTTGCAGGTTTTATACATTCATTCAGAAACATGGTATATCTTACAGCTCGATTCTGTACAAATATATGCGGTGGTGGTGGGGGGTGGCTGTTGGCCCAATTGCAAGGAACAGGGATATTTTATTGATTTGATTGAATGAAAACATGACAATGACATCATAAATAATCTAACAAGCAGTTCAGCAGATTCCACGCCAATTTCTGCTGTGTGCAGACTGACAAACAAAGCATTATAAGGTGTTAAATTGTTTGAATTCAACGGAATAACTTTGTGACAAGAAAGAAGAAACCCAATCCTTTCAATTTCAGTCACAAAAAAAAATTCACCAAAATGAACCAAATATCGACTTTTATCTCCGGAGTGTCGCCTTAAGTGTTTGTATCTTTGGAGAAAATCCAGCTCTCCTGAAGCAGTTGGCTATAGTTTGTGGATTAACAGCATTCCAGGCAGCAATAAGGAGGTGAATGGCCTGTAGAACAGAAATCTTTAACTCTGCTTTTCTATCTATTGCTGTTATTACCGTGTGGACCAAAGAGTTCCGGTACTTTCTTTTCATAAATTCCCCCCTGTGGGTGGGAGGTTTAGAATGCACCCACGGTATCCCCTGCCTGTCGTAAGAGGCGACTAAAGGGGCGACCTTGGCTATACTTTAAGGACTCCGCGTTGGTTTGTGAATTGGACCCCCAGTGGGTGGGAGGAAGCGAATACATCCACGGTAATCCCTGCCAGTCGTAAAGGGCAACTAAGAGGGTTTCTCGGATTGATCCCCTTTCGAGGGTTTGACAGTCAGCTCTAAAAGACATACACCCGTGCGGTATAACTCTCATTAGGTTATATCGCACTTCTTTCCGTTACTGCTTTCAGGGTCTGGCACCCAAAATTTCTATATGTGCATGCTGTTAGGGGATGGGCCACTTACGCTTGAGACTACGCTCGAAAGCCTGTTCCGGTCTTGGCCGCGCCGACAGGTGGGTGTGCCATGTACCCGTGGAGTAGTATCCGCCTGACTACGCAGGTCCCCGCACAGCCGTATGTCAGAGCTGTAAAATCCAGTATATGCCAAGGGGTACATGCCGATACGGCATTGTAAAACATCGGACCCCCGGGCAATGCCTTCCAAGCTAGGCGGGCCTTGCCCTGGCTGGGTAGCGCCTACTGTGACGGTCCGTGATCGGATGTCGGTGGCATTCGGGGAGGATGATCTGGCCATGGGTTCAAATAGAAAAATCCCCAAACGGGGTGGTCCTACACCCAAGTCTTTAACATTTGATTCCCTACGGGGATCAACCCCCTGGGAACAATCTGTGCGTGAAAATCTCGGTGCTAACACCCCCAAATTTCTGGTAGCTTCCAGAACAGATGGGGGTGATTTCAAGCTGGTAAAGAGTATTTTGTTTTCTCGCCACATAGGTGTCTATGGTGAGCTTGCGAAAGTACAAAAGATGAGGAACGGTAGCTTGTTGCTCAAGACTAGGACTGGTGAGCAAGTTGAACAACTTTTGCAATGTGACCACTTTGGCGAAATACCCGTCAAAGTGGAAAAGCACACGTCCCTGAATCTGATCCGAGGAGTTATTTTCCACCGGGACCTGATTCTGAACACTGACGAGGAGCTCAAGGAGGATATGCAGCACCGTCACGTGACTGATGTCCGGCGCATTACGCGCAAGGTCAATGGTCAAATCGTGGATACTGGTGCTTTCATTATTTCCTTTGAGCTTTCGGTGCTCCCAGGGAAAGTCAAGGTTACAAGTTACCGTTGTGACGTACGGCCTTATATCCCTCCACCAATGAGGTGTTATAAGTGCCAGAAGTTCGGGCACATGTTATCCCGATGCTCGAGCCCAGAAATCTGTGGAACATGCGGTAAGGTACCACACGAAGCGGAAGAGTACACAACACCCTATCGGTGCACTAATTGCCCTGGCTTTCATTCTCCTCGGGACAGGAACTGCCCTGTCTTCCTGAGTGAGAAGAAAATCCAGGAGATCAAAACCCTGGATGGTCTCACCTACCAGGAAGCCCGCAAGAAGTACCATACCGCGATTGCTCCTTCACCTACGATTGATTATCGAGTTATAATACCGAATTTGGTTCCGTCTACCTCATCTTTTGTACCAGTTGTGAAACCTGCAACTGAGTTTACTGTTCCGAAACCAGCACCTATGATTATGATGAAAAGCCCGAAGGTGACTTCAACTCCACCTTCGGCCACCACGAAGGCTGCTCCGCCCGCACAGCACAGAAGTCTTCAACTTCCTCCCCACCCAAACGGTCGGCGAAAGCCGCGCCGAAGCCGGCATCGTCGACCAGGGTCAGGAATTAGTCTCCTGACCCGTCTAAATAGCTTAAAGAGGCGGAGAAGAAGGGACCCTGCACTACGCATTCCCTTTCTCCAAAAAAGGGGAAGCCATCCGCCCCACCACCTGTGGATGCTTCTGCGCCTGGGGACGTTTCGGTCCCCAGATCTGCGCGCTCCCCACGGAGATCCCCCTGCCGCCGAACTGCGTCTAGGAAATCTTCCGCCGAGTTGATTCACTCCACGACCTCGCCTGAGGACATGGAGATTATAGTCGACGTAGTGGCTGATGATCCTCCAGAGGTTAAGTTGTAGCTTGCTGCTCCAACTTATCCCTAGTTTATAAGTTCACACAATGGCACTGTTACAGTGGAATTGTAACAGTTATGACAGGTATTTGACAGAGCTCCGTCAGATTATTGCACAATACGCAGCGAGTATAGTCTGCCCTCAGGAAACAAACCTCAGACCTGATCACGAGACTGTTCTGAGAGGTTTCCGACTATACTCTAAAGAGCGACAAGACGCCGCCCGGGCTTCCGGGGGCGTTTATACCTTCGTTCGCTCTGACTGCTATAGTGAGGAGTTTCCACTCGCCACTCCTCTGGAAGCTATTGCAGTTCGCGTGTCCTTGCCTGCTATGACAACTGTTTGTAACGTGTACCTTCCACCGAATCAGTCCCTTGATATTAATGACGTCTTTGATCTTGTTGATCAACTTCCAGTCCCTTTCCTAATCGTGGGTGATTTCAACTCTCATCACGCCCAATGGGGATCACCATCTTCCTGCCCCAGAGGAAGGGACGTGGAGGGCTTAATTCAAGGGTTGGATTTATCTCTATTAAATACAGGGGCGCTGAGTCCGTGGTTCAAATCCCGGTCACTCCATGTGAGATCTGTGCTGGACAGAACGGAGGCAGACAGGTTTTTCTCCGGGTACTCCGGTTTTCCCTGTCAAAATTTCATTCCAGCAACACTCTCCACTATCATTTCATTTCATCTGTCATTCATTTAATCATTGCCCCAGAGGAGTGCGTCAGGCCTCGGCAGCCGGCACAGTTCATATCCTCGCCGCTAGATGGGGGCTTCATTCATTCCATTCCTGACCCGGTCGGAAACTGAAAGCAGGCTGTGGATTTTCAAATACAGGGGAAGCTACACATTTTAGCTTAGCGCACGGCACGTACTCACACATTGACTTGAGTGTGTGTAGCCGTGCGCTGGTCCCCCTATTTGGTTGGTATGTACACGATGACCTCTGTGACAGTGACCATTTCCCGATCGTTCTTACACTTCTGAACCAGAAGCCCGTGGAGTTTCCCAGTCGTTGGGTGCTTAAGCGGGCAAATTGGACCTCATTTCAAGAACGAGCTGTGTTCGTTGATCTTCGTTGCCGGAGCGTCGATGACGAGGTACAGCACATCGGTCTTGCTGCCGCCGAAGAGTCCATTCCATCCTTTTCTGGGACTCCTCGTCGCAAACTCGTCCCTTGGTGTACAGAGGATATTGCAGGGCAATAAGAGCTCATAAGCACTACCGTTGGCGTCCAACCATGGCCAATTTGGTGGCGTTTAAGAAATTTCGTGCCAAGGCACGGATTCTTATCCGCCAGAGTAAGAAAGAATCATGGGAACGGTATGTGTCGTCTATTACGGCACATACCCCCTCCTCTCAAGTGTGGACTCAACTACAACGCATCTCGGGTATTCAGACATCTTCTACTGTACCGGGAATTTCCATTGATAATGAATTGGTTACAGATCCGTACCGCGTTGCAAACCATCTCGCATCTTATTTTGCGGATATATCCGGTTCCGACAACTATGATCCTGCCTTCGTGACCATGAAGCGCTAAGCAGAACGTTTCCAGCTGAGTTTTGCTTCCCGTGCTTCGGAGGAGTACAACGTGCCCTTTACGGAGTGGGAATTCCGCGGAGCGCTGGCGCTCTGCAGGGACACGTCTCCCGGCCTGGATAATATTCACAACCAGATGCTTAAACACCTTAACGATGAGAGCATTCGTTATTTGCTCAGGGTGTTTAATCGTATCTGGTTGGAAGGTGTGTTTCCAGCGCAATGGCAGGAAGGTATCATCATTATACCTATCATGAAGCCCGATAAGGATCCCAATTTGACAGGGAGTTACAGACCTATTTGTCTCACTAACGGTTTGTGCAAGCTCTTTGAGAGGATGGTCAATCGGCGCCTGGTGTGGGTCCTGGAGAAACGAGGACTCCTGTCTGAATACCAGTGTGGATTCAGGGCGTCTCGGTGTTCCAACGACCATCTGGTACGCCTGGAGACCGCCATACAGGACGCTTTTCTCCGGAGACAGCACCTAGTCGCTGTTTTCTTTGACCTCGAGAAGGCCTATGACACCACTTGGTGTTACGGCATCCTCTCTACCAATGGAAATTCCGAGGTAACTTGCCGGTTTTTATTGCGAATTTTCTGTCCCTTCACCTATTCCGTGTCCGAATAGGGGGCACATATTCGCAATATCATATACAGGAAAACGGAGTCCCACAGGGTTCGGTGCAGCGTAACATTATTTGCGATTGCCATAAATGGTATAGTTGCTGCTGCTGGTCCAGCAGTGGTACCGTCGCTATATGTAGACGACTTCGCTCTACATTATAGTGCGCAAAATATGGCGGTTGCTGAACGACAGCTGCAACAAGCTATTCGGAGAGTGGAACTCTGGACACTAGAGCATGGCTTTCGGTTCTCAACTGCTAAGACCTCGGTTGTCCATTTCTGCCGAAAGCGCACTCTCCATCCTGATCCTGAGCTTTATCTGGGCGATGTAGCTTTGCCTGTTGTTGCTGTGTACCGGTTCCTTGGGCTCCTTTTCGATCAGAAATTGACGTGGGAGCCACACGTGCGGTGTTTGAAAACTGCCTGTGTTAGGAAACTCAACAAGTAGCGGTTTCTTAGCGGCGCATCATGGGGGGCTCCTACGTTTTTATAAGGCACTGATTTTATCTAGATTAGATTATGGCAGTGTAGCATATGGTTCAGCCCGTAAGTCAGTGCTTGTTAAACTGGACAGTGTCCACCATGGCGGTGTTAGGCTGGCGTCGGGAGCCTTTCGGACGAGCCCAGTCGTCAGCTTGCTCGCCTAGGCTGGCGTACCTCCTTTACAACTGAGGCGCCAACAAGTACTGCTGACCTATGCTGCAATTATTCGACAGATGCCACTTCATCCTAGCTATCCATGTTTGTTTACCAATCTGTATCGCTGGCTGTATGATGCGCTCGCCAGAGCCACTCGGCCGGCGGGGATTCGCTTGGATGACTTATACCATCAGTTCCGATTTCCTTCTGTCTCCTGTATCGTCCGAGTACCTAGCAAGGCCCCTCCGTGGATGGTCTCTCGCCCTGATATCATCCTGGTTTGCAAGTCGGACACGGACTCCTCCGTCCATCGGAGGCTTTTCCAGTCCGTTGTGAGCCGGTATCCAGGTTCAGGGCTTCTATTCACGGATGGTTCGAGGGTAAACGAGAAAGTAGGCTGTGCATTTGTGGTTGAGGATCGTCAGTTTCTCTTTTCACTTCCCGAGGCTTGTGGCGTGTACACAGCGGAGCTCTATGCGATCTTAGAGGCTCTGCGGTACACGTTATCAGACAATCACCAGCACTTTCTTGTGTGTACTGACTCGGAGTGTGCTGCAAGCGCTCGATGTGTGTTTCCCGAAGCACCCATTGGTCCAGCGGGTGCACGACCTGCTCTTCAGTTCGTGTAACGCTGGAACCGGGGTGACCTTTGTGTGGCTTCCTAGCCACATGGGTATTGCGGGAAACGAGCTTGCTAATCAGGCAGCGAGAGAGGCAGTCGCACTGCCCTCGCTACCGTATAAGGTGCCTGCTAGTGATGTGCGCTCTCAGTTGCGGCATTCTATCCTGTCGCATTGGGTCCACCCAACAAACCGCGAGGCATCAAGAAGGCAACGCAGGTGTGGAAATCTTCCTTCCAATCTCTCCGGAAGGAAGCTGTGGTACCCTGTCGACTCAGGATCGGCCATTGGATTGCTACGCACTCCCACTTGCTAAAGATAGAAGACCCCCCTGTGTGTACTTGCGGCGCCCACCTTACCGTGGCACACATTCTCTTGGAGTGTGTGGGTCTGGCCGATCTGCGAAGGACTCTTAAACTGCCTAATACCCTCTCCTGTATTCTCCGTGATGACGGGCCGCCGGTAGACCTCGTCATCCGGTTCATGAGGGAGAGTGGTTACTTTTTTAAGTTTTAATGTGTAGTTACGACTTTTAATTCAGGTTAAGTTTGTTTTATGTTTTTTATTGTGTTCATCTATTTTATTGTTCACTATGCCTTATTTGTTTTATTCTTTTTTACCATCCGCCTTTTATTCTTTTTATTCAAATAAGGCATACTTCTTGGGGCTCACTGTCTGTTTTATAAGCACCATTTTCGTTTCATCCATGGCAGTGAGCTGTTTTTTATCTACATCCTTTCATTTCACGCCATTTCATTTCATTAGGGGCCGATAACCTCGATGTTAGGCCCCTTAAAACAACAATTATCATCATCATCATTTTCATAAATTATCCCAAGATCCAGGGGTGCAATTAACTGGTAGGAACACAACTTTAACATTTCTCAAAAATGTTCTTTCTGCAGGATAACTGGGTCATCGGTCAATAAAGAGCAGGATATTCCTGTTGGCAGATCTCATTTTTACATCCAGCTGTTGGAGAAAGTTTATGAAAATAGTGCTCGTCATCCAGGCTGATGGCAATGTATTAATGGCCTTGGAGTAGAGTGGCTTAGCAAATTTCCCTATTAAAAGGGGCTTCAGTTTCTCGCTTCCATCTGCATTGCCACAAGCCTCTCTTTGCTCTTCTTACCACTGAAACACTCTCACACCTCCTCGCTGGAGTTGATTTAACTTTAAGTACCCCCTTGAAAAGAGACCTACAGAATTTAAATACAGGCCACAAGTGAATTTAATATCAATATCCCGACTTTAATTGGGCGCCAAGGTTGATCATATGGATCTTCCTGAATAAAATAAAATAAACAACTGTTTCCCAACATTGAGACCCCTTTATCCCAGATGTAGGGCATTATACACTATATAACAAAAAGAACGACGCAACGGGAAGGCGTTGTCCGATTGTAAGGAAATTACTTATGTAAAGACATTCGGACCGAACATGCAACTGATTAAAGCTTCGTGTCCAATGAATGAATAGCGGGAGCTCCCGCGCATCTGAACTGCGCATCCATCCGGTGTATATAAGGAGTGATTCTGAAGCGTATGCTCAAAGTAGCTGTTTCATTAGACTGCGATATCTTAAGGTCAGCTGTAAGAATGCCACGCTTAAGGATTCGTGCTCATTACAAGCAGATGTCAGAGTTTGAAAGAGGTCGTGCTATCTGATTGAAAGAAGCTGGTTGGTCGAATCGAGCTGTCGCTGGACATTTGGGTCGAAGTGATGCGGCGATCAGACGATGCTGGCAAGCGTGGGTCAGCAACGGCAGGCATTTGCGTCAGGATGGCAGTGGTCGACCGAGGGCCAGACAGAGCGATTGTCAGAACAGCTGTCACAGCACCGGAATCGTCGTTATCAACGATCCAGCGTGTGACCCGCACACATGTGTCCACCATGACCATCAACAGGTGCCTGAGTGACAGGAATTTGCGCTTGTGCCGCCCGTTACGCCGCTTATCACTCGCGCCTGTTCACCGTCAAGTCAGATTACAGTGGTGCAGCGCTCGAGCACCGTGGAACTGTACTGACTGGGGATGTATAGTCTTTAGTGACGAGTCTCGTTTCCAACGGTGCCCTAACGACAGCCGCAGACATGTTTGGAGACCTCCAGGCCAGCGTGGGGATCCTGCCTTGACTATCGCATGCCACACAGCCCCACAACAGGGGGTGATGGTCTGGGGTGCCATCTCCTTTGATAGCCGGACCCCTCTGGTAGTCATTCCTGGCATACTGACAGCACAGCGGTATGTTGATGACATTCTACGGCTGGTTGTGTTATCGTTTCTTCAGCGACATCCAGGCCTTACTTTCCAACAGGATAATAGCTTGCCACGGTGGGTGAGTGGTTATAGTGTCGGACTACCAACCCCAAGATTGCAGGTTCGCCCCTGACCATGGTAAGTGATTTTTGAAGGCGACAAAAATCACGATACTCATGTCATACGTTGTTGGCATGTTAAAGAACCCATTTGAATTCAGTAGGCCGTGTTCAATTGCAAAATTAATCTCGGGATTTCCCGCCAACACAAAGTTCCTCCATTCTCTACTTGAAAGCGCTGTAGTGTCAAGGAGTTTAGATATCTAACCTCCTTGACTTTCATAGCATTCAAAGGAACGACGAAATTCGACATGCAAGCTACCCTCTGGGTGTCAATTAACAAAGCTTGCACCAGGCACCCGAGGCCATACGATATTATTATAACAGGATAATGCCCAGCTGCACACGGCACGTGTTGCTATGGACTGTCTTCAAGCTTGCCCTATCCTTCCTTGGCCAGCTCAGTCGCCTGATCTCTCTCCCATAGAGCACATTTGGGACGTCATGGGAAGGCGATTGCGAACATCCCGGAATGTCACCGATTTAGCCCAACAGTTGGAGTCCATTTGGCACGAAATTTCGCAGGACACCATCCAGGAACTTGATCAGTCTATGCCACATCGAGTGACAGCTTGCATCCAGGCCAGGGGTGGACCAACACCTTATTGACGTCCTCACTTTGTAACGCTGCAATAAATCATTCGATTGTTCTGCACTTTTGATTGTTTGTTTTTCTATGTCTGTTCCTCACATCCACCGATTTGTATCGCCATCGGACAATTCCTTCCTGATGCGTCGTTTATTTTGTTATACAGTGTACTTTCGTTCGCTGATCCTACCAGGATCATGCAAGACAGGAAAAAACACTGATACCCTTGAAAACCACCATATATTCTGGCTGTACTGGTTATAAATATATACACTACTTACATACATGTTATCGACCCTTTAAAATGCACTTGTAATAATGTTTTTGTTTTTACAGTACCTTATTTTCACTGCTTCTACGCTCTTAGAGCAACAACACTTCTGGACAGTTTGACCCCAGGCATTCAGCCTCCTAACATATATACACTTGTACAGTTTGTACAGAAAAATCTACACTCGTCAGACTTCACGCATCAGCTTCCTATACTTGCACTTTGTACTCAAATCTACACTCGACAGACTTGTTGTTTTCAGTCCACAACATCCGCCCATGACTTCCACCACAGATGATGAAATGAGTTTATGATCATCCTTTAGGGTGTGATACAATCAGCAACCCATGGTCTATGAACACAACCATGCTTACAAAATGTAGTCACCCAATAGCCCAAGGGCTCAGTGGATAGCTAGTAATAGTCTTTGCTGTTTGATTATCGGACCATGCCAAATAAATTGACCCTGGGCGTGAGAAGACTTGGACTCAGCCTATTAAGCAAGAAGACCTGATCTCTGCTGTTCGTTATGGAAACCCTGTCACGTAAAACGACCCTGAGCACTAGTAGATCTGGACTCTGCCAATAACGCAAGAAGATGAAGACAGAACCCTCAACACGCCATTTTAAACACTGGCGCATGTACATACCTCCACCGAAAGCTGTGCTCAGTCCAGCTGGAACTATTTTGGCATGCGCCCGCTCCAAGCAAATATACATGGCAACATACAAACATTTGACGATAGAAAATTCGTCTGAGCTAGCTGTGACGTAACTCAGTACTTTTCCTACGGAATGTTCATGGGAGTTCACGCTATTAATAGCCCAGGTATTACTTGACTTGACGCAAGCCAGTCCAATTATTGCTTAACTTTTCTAGGTGTTTCTATTTCCAGGTTTCGAAATTCTGATTCATTTGTACCTTGCAGTACAGCAAGCAATTGACACTTTAACATTACTAGTTAAAATAAAAACACATTAACCCCTAACCAAAATGAATTAATGCTTCTACTCAGGTAATAATACAGTCTTTTATATCCCTGTTCCCAAAATGTGATAAATCGTAATAACCCTGTATTTTATCATATCAAAAATCCAAAAAACGTTTATTGATAAACAGCGAATCTAGTCGGCCCGGAACATCCGAAAATGAATCCGTCCACAAAAGTACACTTGGCACAATAAAAACCATCGCTCCACCCCTGACTATAACCCAATATAATAATAATGAATAAAATACCCCAAACTAACTGCACAAGGCAAAACCCGAGGGTGAGCTTATGTAACTGAATAAATTCGGTTACACCACTTTGACAAGAATTGCCTTTCACGAGAAAGGGTCGATCAGGCAGCAGATCATAAAAAAAAGAGAGCTGTCTCGTTGGCATTAAAGATGTTTTTCATGTCTTAGCCTTGGAAGATTTTCTTCTTTCCAGGATTCGACCGTTTCTTCATCAACACTTTTACTTTCATCTCTAACTGTTTTGAAACTGATGCCATGCCTTTGCTTGAAGCGATGAAGCCAGCCATAAGAACAGATAAAATCATCGATGCCTAACCTCAAAGCAATTACAGCCTTATCCCTTAAGATCAGCCCATCTATCGGTGCATTTTTTGATTGAGTGTAAACAAGTATAATGATTCCGCCTGATCAATACCTTTTTATTTATAGATCACTGAGTGTTCATTTGGGACATGTTTCGAGACCTGCACATATTTGGCCCCTTCATCAGCCGATAATCAGATAATGTTTATAGCTAGCATGATGCATCATAAAAAAATTATCATTAGACAGTTTCTTAACATTTACCTGGTGTGGTTTACAAAATGAAAATGAGATGATGGAAAGTTGGTGTGCTATGAATAAACATTATGATTTATGAGAATATGAGTGAAGGACACTTAAAAACACTTCTTAAATTGAAACAATCACATTAAAATCATTTTAAAAATGCACAGTTATGTGCGGATCTCTAATTATAATAAATTCACAATGTAGTCTTGCGACACTTATAAAATGGACCTTTTGTTAGGTTGATTCCATATTGTTCATTCTTCTGAAATTTCATGTTGTATTTCTGCAAGAGATACAAAAACACACGATTCAATGTGGTCATCGAGATATCAATATGAAATAAAAAGGTAAGAGGTCGGTTTTGATATAAAAAAATTGGTTTATGTGGCTCTAGTGTTGAGCTTCATCTAATGTAATGAGAACTTTATGTTATTTTAGGTTTTCAATTCTTCACCAGTATTGTAGAACTAAAAACAATGAAGTTGCTGTGCTGTACTTTTTACATCTTAAATAGGGCTCAGGCTGACGTAATTACTTGATTGAAAGTAGATCCTCAAAATTATAGTGGTAGCGTGGCGTCATGTCCAGGTGTGGGCTGTTCTCCGTGCATGTGTCAGCTCTGGCATATGACTGTTGAATAGGTGTTGTGCACTGTGTTACTAGTGAGTGTTATTTATTTGTGCCCACAGAATGAAACCACAAAGTTCTAAAAAACATTTTTTGATCTCGCCTGCTGAAACCACTCAATGAGGACTTTTTACAATTCTTCATGCTTGCTGGCTTTCGTATTCTTCCTTTTCTTCATTTGACTTGGATAAGCACACTGTCGCCATAATCTTCTGCTTTGCAGACATAATGGTCCTCAAAGATGACTGCACCATCCCCAAACGTTTTGCCATTTCTGTCCATATAATGTTAGGACTTTCCTTCACTTAGCGAATAATGTCTTTCTTCTCAATAATAGTGAGCTTAATCTTTTTTGCTGCCATTTCTATGACATTCACCACTACTCTAATGTCAATCCAAAATTATACTGTACACAAAGAATGCACACGCCCAACTCCGCACAAACCTCCCAACAATGAAATAGCTTGGCCTTGGCTCGGCAGTGTTGCCATCGAATCTGAACTGATGCCCACTGATTCCCCAACGCCAACTTTAACAAAAATTAAACTTCCAACTTTAGGAAATGTACTGTATGAATATTGCAAAACTGAAATATGATACAAACCTTACAAGAAATGGATCATAATAAATTTACCCTCTCTCCTGAATCCAGCTTGTACCATGAGGAAAGCAGTAATAAGACCTTGCCCCATCCTATTCCGTAATCACATTCCACGAGATTCATGAGACTTCAGCGCTAGACCTTATATTGAACTCTCCGAAGAGAGCATGTATTATTTATTTGTGCCCACTTCACTGTCGTTAGTTTCCAGACAGAGGTATTGTTGTCAATTGTTGGCATTTTATCCAATGTTGCCACATATCTGACATCACAACAGAGGTGCAGAGTAAAAACAAACTGATAAATCTTAGCTATTACAAAATTCAAATCAACTTGTAAATTGTTTGGGACCGTAGAAACGTTAGAACCGACATACTGTATTTTTCATTCTCAAATGTTACATCAACGAAGATTTTGTTCCCACAGCCCAAAAATTGAGCCTAAATTGGAGCCTGGCACAGTGACTAGGAACATGTTCTTTTACAATTAAAGGCAGTGCATACAGCAAGCTAACATTTAATTTCAAAGCAGCTGCGAGTTTGACATGTGTTTTGGCGCTAAAGCAGAACAAAAACTGATATTATTTGATTAGATTTTCAGGATGTAATAAACTCCCTAAGGAATGGAAATAAAATATTTCTCCTTTGATAATCTAACTTTTTTCCAGTGTGATTAATAATTTTCCAGGAATGCGTAAACCACACCCAAAACTCATATTCACAGATGTGCTAGTGAGAAACCTATAAAATATCATATACTATTTTTTTTTGTGATTATACATTATGTGCGTTAATCACAACCGTACTTGTAAATCATCCTAATTATACATCCAGTACATACTTGCAAAGTATTAATTAAACAATGTTCTACTGACAGTTTTAAAGAAATATTTAAATAGTAATTTCAAGTCCCTTAGTGACAGAAATATGTATTTGTCTTTTCTAGCAATAATGTTTTGAAAAGTTATTATCACCTATGATTTTAAAGGATTTTTAAAATGTTATGTTTTACAAAGTAATTATTTTTTATTTAACTAAATATTTTCTATTTATTTACATATTTTTACCGTTTTCATATATAAATACATATTCTGGCATGTTGATTCATAAGTACATATTTCCTTATGTGCGGTGGCACATCTTCTTAGGTGACTGCTGCCGACATTTTCGACCCTTGGCAATTCCCGTAATTGACTTCTCTATTTTGTAAGTCTACCCTTGTCTCTGTATTGTAGTAGTATTTCAAGACAGGAATTCCCCGATCATTAAGTACAGCAGGGGGACTGGAGTCAACAGTCTCATTAAGCCTCCACTAATTCTTGACGGAAAATTTTGCTTGAAATTACAGTGGTCTGCGAAACTTGTGAGTGCTGACCGAGTGTTGTTCTCGTTTCAATGAATACGATGCGTCTCAAAAGTGCGAAGTGTTACTTTGAATCGTGTAATGCTGGAGTTCAGAATTATATTATTTTGTAACATTTGTGAGAAATGTCGCTATGACAAGTTGCGCAAGATATTGCCATGGCAAAACACGTGAAATGTACATCGTTAAAGAAGCCGACACAACGTTTGCTTCCCGAAATGCTGGATGTGAGACCTGGTCCAGCAAGCTGCCAGTTCTCACAAGATATTTGTCACGCATTTCTTGCGGTTGATATACCACTAAACGAACGGCACCACCCAGTGCTACGTGGACCGCTGGCAAAGTATGTCAAACTTACTCTCCCTGACGAGTCAACACGGCGTTAGAACTATTTACCAAAACGTTACTCTGACATAGTACACTGAAACTGAGGCAAGCCCCGGCCTGTAAAGTGGGGATATTTGAGATGTGGACTGGATTATTCAAGCAGCTGGACGTTTCAACTATTTTTCGAGTAACTGGGGGACACTTTTAAGCACATAAATAATTACATATTTTTGAAATGTTAAGCACATAATTATCAGGACCCTGGTAATAAGTATTAGAAGTTAAACTTGTGTAAAATTATGTCAAAATAGCAGTACTGTATGCTAATCTTTAACAGGCAGTTCATAGCTGTATTCACAAAACCTCTATTTAAGACTCAAAATAACAGGTCCCAGGGCAAATGTTAAATGCGGTTTCACTGTATTTGAGTATATCCAAATTTGCAATGGGGGAGTAAGTTGCTTCATTTAGAGACATCATCGTTATCAGCCTTGTGTACTTGCGAATGTGTGGAAGCTGTCTGATAACCTGCGTTTTTATGGTGATTGCAAGTTTGTATGTGTGATTGGGACTAGGATTGGGAAGAATGCAACCCTGGCATGTTAAGTATCATCCTGACATTTCCTTGCACTAGAAATGGGAAACCACAGAAAACCATTTTTAGGATGGACAAGGGAGGTACATGGAATCTACTTCTCGATTATCCTCGCAACCTTGAGTGTACTCTGTTCCAACACTCATACCAGGATTTAAATCCTCCGTAACGTTCCCGGAGATCAAACCCAGGCCGTCTGGGTGGGTAGCTACTACGTTTACCGCTAGACCACTCACAGCTATTGTAGAGAACAAGTTGCTCGTATTGTCTTAGTATGATTGATTCTATGAAAATCTATTGCCAAATTGTACCCAAACAAACAACTTTTCAGGGGAAGCCATCAAAGTACAAGCTTGCCTCCTAAAGTCCCCATTTATATAAATTTAACATAATATCCTTAATTCGGTGAGATCGGCTCCGTAGTGTATGTGTTAGTATTCTCAGCTGCCATAGAGGATTTTAAATCCTTGTATGATGGATGGAATGCAGAGACATAGACAAGGGGTGCTAGCACACCTGAATCCATCACCTCCTTGCCCTTTAGAGCACCCTCAATATTGTGGGGGGATTCATGAAAATATTTTAAATATTCGAAATACATGTTCTTGAAGTGATCCACGTCTGTGTTTGCAGCCCACAAACATTATGTGTGTAGACATGTGAGTGAGAAGCTCTGCAAGATGTTTCATTCCACGTCAGTCTGTGTTGTCATGAGTTTCATTATCTCAAGGCATTCTTCATTGCAGGATAGTTTATAAGGAGGATGTCATTTGAATGCAATAACTCGACATCTCGCCTTGCTCGCTATCTGATGCACGATTGACTCACCGTTTTCGAAATTGTCATTGTCCATCTTCACTTTTCGTAAATCATGTCATATTTTAGTATAACATTGTGACCATGTGTCTTGAAAAGAAAGAGAACTACTTTTTAGCCGTTCCCCCTAGAACAACTGGAGTATTCCCTCCGCACCCCTAGTTCATGCATCTTGGATACGCCTCTGTCGGAACGAGCTACATTCAACCTTGTGATGACAAATGAGAGATGGGTTCGAATGCCACTCTAAACCATTGAACGTGAGGTTTGCGATGGCTTCCCACTTTAACTCCAGATAGGAGGCTATTTTGAGCATTGAGGACACTCATTATCAACCATTTTCTCATACTTGTTCGCAAGAGGATAGCATCAAATAAAATAACTTGGTGTACATCTACTCTTGCAATAAACTGTGAGATGAGTGAAGATAATTATTCTAGAAGTTGTATGTGACAATACAAATCGATGTGAGTAGCATCTTTGAACTGCTGTCCATAGTACAGGTTGGTGTTTCTCTTTATTCATCTCACCTGAAGTAAGTAGGTTTGGAGAAACTGCACATTTTTTTAATCCTTTATTGACGATATCACTTGGGGAACTAAATTCCAGGTCATCGAAACTACCTATATTTGAACCCCAGAATAGGATGATCAGGGTTGGTTTTATCTGCCATGGTCTGCACTAGAATGTGACTGCGCACACAGCAAGTCTACTCATCTCAGAATCTCCATGTCCCAGCAGGACTTTTGGTGAAAGGAAAATTAAATGCTGTAATATTAATTTTATTAATGCAGCCAGTGGCCATTTATTTTATTTTCAGGACGGGTCAGGGAGGGATCTTGGAAGGAAATCGGCCGTGGACCTTCTGAAAGGAAACGTCCCGGCATTTGCCTGGTGGTGAAAATGGGAAACCTTGAAAATCATTTTCAGGACAGGTGAGGTGGGATTTGAACCCACGCTCTCCCTGTGCCTGCGAGGAATAAGGTATCGCGTTAGTGCTCTCAGCCACTGCGGCCGGTTGCTGTAATGTTAAGGACTCGGGTGGAAAGCTTTCACTCATAGAGAAGAAAAGGTTGATAGAAGGAAGGCTTACATAGACCATTATAGGCGTAAGTGGAAAATGAAAATCATGCAATGGAGAGGAAAGAGAAAATTGATGATCAGGAAGGAGATTTAATACAGAGATCAGAATTCGATAGAGCACTTGAAGACTTAAGCAAGAATGAAGCACCAGTCATAGATGATATACCGACTGAGTTGCTACGGTGCCTAGTGATAAAGGTCTGATATTTGGATTTAGGAGAAAAGTAGGAACAAGGGAAGCTGTACTGAGTCTTAGGCTGATCTTGGAAGGTAGAATAATAAGGAAAGATAAAGAGTATGTTCATGGCATTTTGTAGACTTACAAAAGCCTTTTGATAATGTTGATTGTAGTAAATTGAAATTTTGAAAAGGATTGGAATAAAGTATAGGGATAGGGGGGTGATCTACAATCTATACAGAAAACGGACAGCAATTATTTCAGCCGAAGAACATGAGAGAGAAGCTGGTATTCAGAAAGGTGTACATTGAACAAGCAATGGAGGAAATTGGATAAAAATTTAAAGTAGGAGTCAAGATTCAAGGAGAAATAATCTCAACTCTGAGATTTGCTGATGACATTGTCATGTTAGGCGATTCACCAGAGGATTTGAATGAATTTTTAAATGCCATGAAAATCAATAAATGTAAAACAAAAATAATGGAATGAAGCCAAAAGAAATCAGAAGCCCTTATTGATGTCTAATTGGCAGGTGAAATGCTAATGGAAGTAGGAGACTTCTGCTACTTAGGAACCAAATAACCAGTGATGGACAAAGCCAAGAGGACATAAAAAGTAAGTGGGCTCGGGCAAGGAAAGCATCTCTACAGAAAAGGAATCTGTTGACATCAAATATAGATTTACGTATTAAGAAGTCATTTTTGAAAGCCTTTGTCTGAAGCGTGCCACTCTATCAGGGTGTCTACTGGTAACGAAAGTAAAGATAAAGTAACAAATTTTACAAACGGTAACGAAAATATTCCGAAGGCGGATTGAGTCGCGTGCTGAGGTGGCCAGTCTCATGCACGCATGTTTGTCGATCCCTTTTTTTTCCAGGGGTGGGGAAAGTTTCCCGCACACCCCGCGTGACAGCCGACCTGATCTACTGCTGCCTCCGACATGCTGCTAGACTACATAGTAGAAGAAACAGAATGGGGTTTGGGAAGGAGTGCCCTTTGAGGCTTAGCATCTGTCTGATTGCAGTTGCAATTTACCAGGCATCATGTTGGATATTAACATAGGTATATTGGAATTGGTAGATTGAAGGGTCAGGGAAAAACCGCATAGGCAGAAAGAAAGATTGCCAACACGTAAAACCTGACAGCTTGGTGATAGCACATGCAAGGATGTGGAAGGACATGAGTAGGTTTATTAGTACGGGGGGTGTGTCATGCTACAGTTGCAAAATCAATTTCCTCGCAGAGATTTGTCTTTGTGGGGAATCAGTTAGCTTGGTACTGTTGGGACTAGCGTGTCCGCAATGGCGGACGTCTGCACGTCCGGGGTTAGTTTCAGAGCGCAGTCCCTAGTGCATCCTAGTATCAATTCTCCGTGATCCGGAGAGGGGAGCCACGCCTGCAAGCAGGGGCTTCTTCTCTCGTGTCCTGGACATAGCTGTTTGTTGTCATCAATCACTCCGCTGCTGCATACAATCGTCATGAAACTTAGAAACTAAGGTGATCAGTAATCCTTCCCGTGGCAAGCCAGGGGAAGGCGCTTCTTTTTAATTTTTTTTTCTTTAATCTAAATTAAGTGCTGAAACAGACAAACAAGCAGACATACACATAAGCAAATAGTGGTTAGTACATATACACTTCATGTATGCAGCATGTGGAGCGAGTGTGGCCGCCTTGGTTGGGCGGAATCCGTTGGCCAAGGACTTCCATGGGATGAGTGGGGGAAGTGGGGTGGTCCATGGGATGTGTGGTTGGAGGTGACATTTGTGTTGTATGCCCCTGGGTTTGGTGCCGCTTTGTGCTACTCTAGCACCTACCTTCACTGACTTCACCTGAAGAGAATGTGTCGTGGGGTCGGGTATTTGCTATTTCGGCCAATATCGTGTCGCCCTAGGGCTTTTACGAGTGAGTTGGCCGAATAGCGCCTGGTGCGGTATGATCTCAGTGCAAGTTGGCGCACAAATGTTTTGATGCTTGGTGTATTTGTTATGCGTTCCAGCTCCCGCGTTGCTGTGTCGCGCGGGACCTTTTGCGCTAACCGCAAGCATTTGTTCTGGATCAGCTGCAGCTTTTTGAGGTTCGACTTGGCCGTATAGCCCCATATGGGGCTGACGTACATTAATATAGGCCTTATGAGGGCTTTATACACGTTAACGCCCAGCGTCTTGTCGAGGCGACTCTTCCCGTTTAGGAGCGGGTAAAGCTGCAGCATTCGCACGTGAGCTTTTTGTTGTAGTGTTTTCATATGGTGGAGCATGGTCAGTTTTGCATCTAGGGCGACTCCTAGGTACTTGACTGTGCTCGTCCATGGAATGTTGCGCGCGAATAGTGTTAGTGGCTGGATTGAGTCAGGTCAGCGGGTAATTCTGTTCTTCTTGGTGAAGAGTACCGTCTGACTTTTGTCTACATTGACCTTTATCCGCCACTTGGTGAACCAGGGTTCCAGGGCCAATAGCGCATCCTGTAGCCTCTCTTCGATGCAGGCAAGGCGGAAGTGTTGGGCTGTCATTGCCGAGTCGTCAGCATAAAGGTATAGCGCAGTTAGCGCTCCGGCTGGTGCTGGCATGTCATTGATATAAAGACTGAATAGCACAGGTGCAATTATACTGCCCTGTGGGACTCCTGCTTGGATCTGTCGCTTAGTGGACAGCACGTTCAGTATATCTACCTGGAATGTGCGGTCTTCTTGATATGATTTAATTAGGCGTGTATAGGCTGGATGAAAATTACACTCTATTAATTTGGCTATTAGGCCTGTATGCCATACCTGGTCGAAGGCTTTCTGTATATCTATAGTTTGTCTCTACCTGAATAGACGGTACGCAGTAAATGGAGCGTGATGCCAGATCTACTGCATATACAACGTTTTCAAGGCCGGGCACATGATGTACGTTTACAGGCGTGCTTTTACGCAAAACTCTGGAAATTTCCAAAATATTTGTTTGTTATATATAACTGTACCTTATGCCTTGCAGTGAATGACGGTACACTATTTAGATATGATACACCGAAGCGCAGAGCGCGATTTTAATGCACACATTATAATAATTTTCAATTATTTTATTTATTTATTTATTTATTATTTATCGTATGGCTTTTAGAGCCGGGAGTGTCCGAGGACATGTTCGGCTCGCCTGAGTCTGTAGCTGCTTCCAGCGGACACCCTAAAGGGTGAGCTACAAGTTCCGTTCAATTTCAAGTAGTTCCAACTTTCGCCCCCAGATATCAACGTTGGAACTGAAGGATTTTTAACGCTCTTAAAAAATCCGACGACTTCGGCCGGGTTTGAACCCGCCATCTTGGGCACAGCAGTTCAGCATGCTACCGACTACGCCACCGAAGCCGCTATAATTTTCAATTATTCATTACTATGATAATATTATAATATGTTATAATATTACATTTTCTCGAATATCATAGATTATAATAAATTATACCGTCAACCGGGGTGACTACGGTCCCAGGGGTGACTATGGTCAAAATTGAGGAAAATTGTTATTGTGGCTTATTTATATATTATATATTTTTAAAACCTCATTTTTCAAATCTTCCTCCAATCTAGGCACATTTTCCTTTCCAGAAAGGTAAAACTTGTGATTCAAACCTGAAATGCGCTCTTTTTACTTTCATTTGTTTCAGCACTTGTTTTTTGACAAAAACAATAGTTGGCTAAACTGTTCATTATTGCTCCTAGGTCATAGACGCGTCTAGCGAGCGGAAAGTCTTGCTCCAGTGCGCATGCGTCAAAGTTAAACAAACCAAAGCTTTTTTCTCCGTGGCCAAAGTAACCGGAAACTGCTTTATCAAATCAAAAATGGCGCAGTAAATAATGTTTGGCGATATGAAGCAATAATAAAGCATTCGCAAATTTTTCCAGGATGGAAACTGTGATAGCGACTGGCATTTACAGCAATCCATAAACTGCATTAAGTCTCGGAATAAAACTTCTTTAATGTGACGGTTCATTGTTTTCCACAATGATGAAGGCTACTGTGTACCGTAATGAAATTGTGGCGAGGAAGCCTTCTGTGGTATTTTACTACCGTAAAATAATTATACTTACGATGGAAATGCAATTTTGGTCAGACAATTTATTATTAGACTGCACTTGTACATACTGTATCGAATGAATCGGTAGCGATATTTTTTCTGATAAAGATATTCTATCATGGAGGTTATGTATGGTATTGTTTCAATAAGTTTCAATAAAACTGTCCACTTTAAATAAAGTATTTGCTGCTATATATACTGTAGATATTATATATGACACTTATTTAGTGGTTTAGTTTTGTAATCTTCGACACCACTGTTTAGAACCATTTTATACTCTGATACCATATCTGATAGAGAAGGTTAGGTTTTGTTGAAGATGTGGTTTTAAGGAACGTAACAAGTATCTGTCCTTAAATGTCGGAGATGACTGAAATGCTAGATACACGTGTAACCGGTACTTAAAACTTTTGATATAGGCCTACAAAATGGTCGGTGATTATTATATGACCTATCTTTCTTGATATTTTATTTGAATAAAATAATGTTATTGGTTTTACGTCCATTTTAACTACCCTGGCTTTAGAGACGCCGGGGTGCCGGAATTTTGCCCCGAAGGGGATCTTTAACGTGCCAGTAAATCTACTGACATGGCTCCCTCGCATTTGCGCACCCTCAAATGCCAGCTGACTGCGCCAGGTTTCGAACCTGCAACCTTGGGCTCAGCAAGCGAGGATATTTTATTTGAAGAAACTCACTGGCATCCGAGAGCAAATCCTGGATTTTGGGCTGGAGCAGGCCCAGTCGAGTACGGTAGTTCCTGTAATTTATAAGAAAGTTATGAAAAGAGTGATATGTTGTATAGGCCTACAATGTAGTTGCAAGTGGAGTCAAGTTGTAAATTCTGACCAGTTTTGCTCATGCATTGAAAGTATTCAAAAAAGGTATCTCAAGGTTACTCTCGAGCCATTAATTTCATCAGTACAGTGTAGCGTTGTGTGTGGAAATTGACAAACATGCAAGAACGAATATAATGCCCCAATAAAGAAACCCTTATTCCCTTCTTCATTTCACACCATGTCCTCTACAGTACCGTTCCAATAGTTCTGTCTTGCAGAAAGTCACCAAATACCAGGTTTATTAAAAATTGCTGCATTTGTATACTTTGCAAAAGCTAAAATAGTAATTGTGTACACCATGACATTCTTTATCTGAAGAATTATGGTAATTAACATAGGTTTATCGGAATCAGTGAAGTACAGCTAAGTTATTTCATTTTGTTGAAGTGCAATCCACCTTGTTGCATAGTGACTAGAATTTTTGGCTGTCACCTTGAAGGTCTAGGTTTGATTCTTGGCTCTGGCAAGGAATTTAATTCTGCCTTGCATGGCAGAACTGAGCCAACACCACACGTACCACAGATTACCTACTGCCACGTACACAAGGTCACATGACCACAAAGTCAAAAACCTCTAAATGAATCAACAACACCAGGCTGAAGTACACAAAATGATGGTAGATAGCTCTCGAGATTGTGGTTAATGAATTTGATGCTTGGAAGTGTATGGAAGACTGCGATTATTACTTCATTGTGTAAACCTAACAGCTTTGATGTTAAAGGAGGAGAAAAAGGTACTGCTGTACTCCTGGAAGAGAGATTAACGTGGAGTACAGTTACAGTAGGGACTGGTGTGAACATTTCTGTAACAAGCAAAGTGAATGTTCCTCCACCTCACAATTGTGCTGCATCGTATGGACTCTCCTACATACGAAGCTCATTGTGTGCCAATGTGCCATCAAGTAATAATTGCAGGGTTCGTTCCTTCCCATATACCTCTATGTTGTCAAGTCGAAATAACTTACTCTTAAATGGTTGTCAAGTAAATGGTCATATGCTTGTCATGTTCAGTTACACTGTACGGATTCATCAGCAAGTAATTGAAGAGATGAAATCTACTTTAAATAATGTGTTTCAATTGGCCATGGTCTTTCCTTTATTGGCAATTACGACATAAAACTCGAGTGGCATGAACTACAATTTATGTTAACTGTAATTCAGGTAAGGACTGCAGACATTCAATTTTAAAGTAGTTCCTACTTTTGCTACCAAATGCTACCGTCAATGGCAACTAGTTGTGAACTTGGTTACTAGATGCCACTGCAGTTGGCTCCTGGTGACGAACGTTGGAACTTAAGAGCGTAAAACAAATCTAACCTATAATTTAGCTTCACACAAGTGTAATTAGTGGAAGGTTCCTTTACATGCCATAAATCTATGACATGGGACCGCCAGCTTTACTTCCCCTTCAAAGGAAGGCATACTGAGGGATTTTTAACGCTCTTAAAAAATCCGACGACTTCGGCCGGGTTTGAACCCGCAACCTTGGGCATAGAAGCTCAGCATGCTACCAACTACGCCACCGAAGCCTCCAGCCACCATTCTCTGGGTCATCATTTCAGTTAGGGCTTTGATATTTCTCTGCTCAAGTTAGTCCCAATCCTCTTGAAATGTTGCCTGCAGATCACATAATGCCTCTGGAGCACATTTTGAACTCTGTTCCATATTCCCAAACTTATCCCAAAGATCCTCTATGAGGGTTTTAGTTGGAACTGTGAGCTGGCTATGCACTGTAATATATATTGTGCTGCAGTGGACAAGTATCGTCATGCATGGACATGATTCCATCTCCAAAAAATAGTGTTATCGATGAGAATCTCACTGAGCCTGCCACTTTCAATGAAAACCAGTCTATCCGAGCCTACATGGCAATGCCGCCACACAAAATCATGGAGTCTTTATGGATACTGTGCACTCTGTATATCACTCTCCAAACTCTCTCCCTATCATCTGGAGATTTCAGGAAGAACCTGAGCTCTTCAAAAAACAGTACACGGTTCCATTGGGTGTGCTGACAAGCAAACTGAAGATGGGTGACTGTATTCTCCGTCAGATCAGGTCCCATACCAGTTCACCTTGATCGAATACTTTGTTCTCTGAGGTGTTGTTGAACTGTCCTCTTATTTACATTTACATCCCAAACCTGCTGCATTCGACTCCAAGCCTCATCCGCGGTAGTAATGATCTCTGATGGCTCTGGCAATGCCTGCAGAGCTCGGAGGCATTGTTTCAACTGAACTTTACTACTGAAATGAAGGGTGTCAGCTATTCATTTCCAAAAGGTTGCTATTGTTCTCTTAACCCGGGAGAGGTCGCGTTGACTCGTCGGAAATGAGAGGTCGCGCTGAGTCATTTAGATCAGGCTGTTTCAAATGACACATTACTTTACTGTGATTATTATTTCCTAGTTTTGTATTTATTTTTTATGGTTTTTGTTTGTTAGATTCATTTTATTGTTTTAAATTTATTTTACAGGGAATCTTCTGGATTTTTGATAATTAAAAAACACGTAACAAAATTTGCTGAAAATCATAATACAGTCATATTGATTAAAACTGTAAACTAAACAACTATTTCTAATAATAATGAAAAAGCAATATCTGCAATAACAATACAACAACAACAAAATTTGTAATAGGCTACAGTACACTTCAGTTCCTCATTCGTCGTCACCGCCTTCTGTTGTGCATGCGACACATGTTGAAACTGTGTGCTGTACTGGGTTTGCGCCAATCACAGTAGGCACAACGACCAGGTCCGGTTTCCCGCCTTGATACTGCAGACTGTTCACATTGCACTTCAGTTGGTTCACTAAGCTCTTTTAGAATGCTGCCTATTCTCATCTTCATCTCCCCGGATAGGCAATAAATTGTTTCTCGATATTGTAAATATTCTAGACACAGTTCCCAGGAGAATTAAGGTTTACTGTGTATTTTCCCTTAGGACAATGAATGCGTTGCTCCCAGCAACATTCAATAACCCATAGAACACAGTGAGTGGCCATCGACAGCCAGCCCTTGAAACTGAATAGGTCGCTTTCAGTTCATCGACGGTATCCCGCCTCCCTTTGTCATGTTGTAGATGGTAGAACTCTCATCGATTGTGTCAGGATCATGGAAAGTGGAAATCAATAGGATGGCATTATTTTTCTTGGAAGCATAAGAGAGCAGCCCTAAATCCAAAACTACTGCTGTTGACTGGCATTTTTGGTGCAATAATATTGGAGGAATCTCTTTCTTACTTTTCTGGAGTCTCCCTTTGTCATGTTGTAGATGGTAGAACTCTCATCGATTGTGTCAGGATCATGGAAAGTGGAAATCAATAGGATGGCGTTATTTTTCTTGGAAGCATAAGAGAGCAGCCCTAAATCCAAAACTACTGCTGTTGACTGGCATTTTTGGTGCAATAATATTGGAGGAATCTTTCTTACTTTTCCGGAGTGTTCCGACAATATTTTTAGATGGTGGTTTTCAAGAAGAGAGATGGCCAGGGGGAAGGACATATCAATTGTCACATTCCTCCCACTGCCTAACATTGGCTGTACTATTCTCTCAACAATGGCTCGTAATGAATTTTCACTTCTAAAGGGTCCTTCTGGTTGTTGACCAGGATACATTTCCATATGAACTGTGTAATATGTTCTGGCACAAACTAAGGCAAAACTTGTTTATGCCATACTTGGCCGTTTTTTGCTTGGTATAAAAAAAATCGAATTTCCCTTGAAACGACTCGACCATTTCGTCCACTGTACAATATTCACCTGGTGAATATGCCTGCGAGCATCGATCATCAAAAGCCTGAAATATCTCACGGATTTTAGAAAGAGGATCTGATTGAGTTCTCTTATCTCTGTCATGAACGTTATCGAATATCATAGCTCTAGGCAAAAATTTGAAGTGACGCAGGTTAATTGTCGTTCCGAATATTTCTACACATGTCCCATCTGTTGACGACATGTCTTCAAGATTTTGATGCAATGAACGAAACGCCAACAAGGTAAAGCAGCCCAAACACAGCTTTCAATTTTCGAACATCTGTAGAAAGAACATCACATTCTCATGTGAAGTTCGCTAGTCTTTGTTCAATCCACATATTTGTAAATCCCACAATCTTTTCGATTTCGGAGTCTGGAAAATAAATACTCCAAACTTCTATCGGAGAGCGAGTATTGCGAGCATCACCCTTGGGTCCAGGTAGGTGAGAAATTAGATTGTGTCTGCGTGTCCTTCCCCTTTGTTAAGAGGAATGTACTTGCTATGTTGTGACACCTTCATTAGCCATGTACGCTGGTCCAGCATTACTAGTACTTCTTCCGGTAGAGGCAAAAAATGGTGCGTTTTCTGTGTGTTGTATCGTATTTGAATTATGCGACAGGTTACCACAATATTGTTCATCCATAGATTCCTCTGAGTCAGTGTTGTGTTCACTACAAGCCAAGTTGTCCTCTGCACTTCCATCATCATCTTCTTCAAACTTCCCTGCTCTCTGTTGTTCTACGCCAAACAGTTCCCTTCGTACTCTGTCTTATTGCACTCTGAGTACTTTGTTTCTGTTCCGTTCTTCTTTCTCCACACTCTCTAAGAGCGTCCTAATTCCATCTTAATCTTCGGAGTCCATCATAAAATGCAAAACTCAACAGGTCGCGTGTGGTGGACAAGACCAGGTCTGGTATAATTGGTGAATAGTTCAACTTACCACGCAAAATTGGATTAGCGGACAGCAGGAAACTGTTGCTCTCCGTGACAATTACATGAAGTATCCTGGTAGGGGCGTGCAGCAAACAACAATGGTGACGTGAACAATACGAACCTGGTCTAAAAGACCGCAATGCAACCTCTTCCGGGTTAATGGAAAGGAGGCTATGTTTGTCGGGGTTGGCGAGTATGTAACCATCATTATATGCAGAAACGACGTAATTAACTAACTGTAAAACCACTGCTTTTAACAGATTTAAAATTCATGACAGATGATGGTACAATTTGGGAATTATCCTAGATGCATGAAACAGGCATAGAGTGAACATATACTGTATTTCTTTTAGAACAGTAATGAGTAACCTTTAAACAAAGCCAGCCCAAGTGATTTTTCTTTGCTTCATTTAGAAACCCCTGGATTCTTGAATGTGTGTGGAATCTATCTGGTAACCTGGGTTATTGAACTGATGATACTAGAGCTCAGAAGAATGCTAGGCAGGGGAATGTAGCCAGCGATAACATTGTGATATGTCTTCCCAAAAACATTGAGCCATAACTTCCGAACAGTGTCCACTTGTCCTTCTGAGTGCACACCGGACCAATATACATTCTGCTGAGAAGGAAGCAGGTCGCCATAGCAACGAATGATTGTAGGCTATGTAGGGAACGCCCCTCCCCTTTTCCTCCACCTCCTCCCACGCTCGCATTCTTCTGAGCTCCTTACAGTATTTGTAACTAGGAGCGAAGTTGGGAAGGAATCTGCTGCGATCTGAATTTACTTTGGGAATCAGCGGAAAACCACTTCTACAATGGCCGAGAGTAGGATATGAATCCACTACTCTCCTCTCAACTGTCCTCTGGATGTTTGCAAACCTCATACTAGATTTAAAATTCATGACAGAGCTTGGAATTAAGCCTAGGCCACCATCGTAGAAATCTATTAGTCATTGCCAATTCATTCTGTTTTGCCAGATTACTGGAATTCACTATTCCATTCAAATCAAGCAAGCAATAGTCACAATCCCTAATTGATATTTTACATTATAGCCGATAGCTCCCCAGACCATAATGCCCAGAGTTGGTCCTGTGCCTCTCGACAATAATGTCTAAGCACTTCTCTCTTCGTATGTTGTCGCACACGATATGGCAATCAGTGCGAGAAAGACAGAGGAACAATTCATCACTAATGATGACACTATGCCTTTTGTCAACCCACACTGGTTTTCTCAACGGCACACGAGTCTTCCACGTTGATTTTGTGGAGTGAATGGAACACCTGCAGGAACTCTGGCCTGTAAGCCAACAGCACGTAGACGATTCTCCACTGTTTGTTATGTAATGTAGGGTGCTATTATTCCTCAAATTTGCGCTGCTGTTGTACGGGAGTCGATCCGGACCATCCTAATGATGCACCGAACCTCCCCCACAGTTGTCTGTCAAGTTGAGTCTGTGCCAGGTCTATAAGTGTGTGTACCTTCACTTGTCTCCGGGAATTTTGAAATCGTCTTTTTGGGTCCGTTTTGACAAGTTACAAAATATGGCAAAGATTTTGAGTATCCGCCTATTCAATACCTTAGTATTCCAAGATCAATTATAATACATTTCGGTACATGTTTTGGGGGCTATAAATGCTCCCTTCCTCAGCCATAGTGTTAAAATTGTTAGTACATTACATTAATAGAAACATTGATTAAAACAGTACAACACCACTAAAAAGGACATGCAATAACATAATATAACAAACGTATAGATGTTTCTACAGTCTACTTCTAGCATCAAGGCATTTTCAAATTTCCACAACGGTGTTGAAAAATGTGTCCAAAAGAATGAAGACTATGTTGAAAAATAAACAAAAGTTTATAGTTTGAAATGCTGTATTCAGTGTATCGCAATGTTAGTAAACATATTTCTCCAAAAAATGTTCATGACTTGCAGTATGCCCCTTGTATAATTTTAATCCAACCCTTGTGATGAGGATATGATGATGACCGTGTGACGGTCGAAAAATGTTATCATAAAATCCCCCTTTATCAGTGAATAATATTAAGGTACATGCAATATTTTTTTCAGATAGGAAGTATATTGATGCTTTAGAGATCTGTTGGAGCTGTGGTGGCGAAGGATACTGCATATTCCTTGGACAGCCAAGAAGACAAATATATGGGTAATTATAAAAATCAAATCAGATCCGTCTCTTGAAGCTTGATAACAAGATTACAGCTGTCATATTTTGGACACATTATGAGACGTTCTGATTCGTTGGAAAAGACAATTATGCTTGGAAAGAAAGGATGGAAGTTTGTAGTTTTACGTGACCGTTAATCTCGCGATCATAAGCCACGGGACCTCCGTTTTACGTGGAATCCGAACCACAGGACATGGCATTTCACGTAGAAAATCTCACATGCATTGACCGGGAATCGAACCGGTTGAGAGGCATACAGCCTGACCGCTATGCTTGGAAAGGTGGAAGGGTCTTGGAGATGAGGGCGGCCAACATTGAAATGGATCGACTCCATCAAATCCAACATGAATATGTCAGTGAAGGATCTGAAGTATATGGCTGAAGACCCAATCATATGGAGACAGTCCATCTATGCAGTCGCGACTTGACGGCACCTGATCGTCATCTTTTTTTTCAGAAAAGTGTGATATATTTAAATTTACCCCGCCTAATCTAATAGGGTGAAAGCATTTTGACTGACTGAAAAGTATTAATTGATTATACAGGCAACACTGAGAAATGACTTCGAAACCTCACACAGTTTCCCCATTTTCGACTCCATGCAAAAGTTGCCTTCAAGTAGACAACTGCCTCTACCTTCCAACTCTTTGCCCAGTTTCATTTACTTCCTCTCTTGAGGTTGGTGTCGAGAAGGGGATCCCCCTTCACATTACATCTCCAACCCAGTTGATATGGGAATAATACTGGGTAGACATACACGAAGGAGTACCATTTTAATTAAAAAGTAGATACTGATTTATAAAAGATCATCACACAGTACAGAATTCAGTTGTTTCTGGAATAGACTAAATGAAATGATGAGTTAGTGTACCTTTTTTACTAGTAGAACTTTCGATTTCTTTTGCTCGCCCCCTTTTTATTATCTGTTGGAGACACGATTGCCAATAGTCAAGTTAGGAACCAAGCAAGTGCTGACCTAGTGTTGGCGCAGCAGTCTCCCCCTGTCCCCCCTAAGCTGTATCATAAATGTAATTGTCCACTTTTCAATACAATTTTCAGTTTGTCTCTATTGGTACATGTTTTGGCATATCTTCAATATTCAATATCTTAAATGGTTGACAAAGGAAGGATTTCTGGAATAAATTTTATTTCAAGCGACATTTTAAGAATTTTAAATCTATGGAGATGTCATATGAATCAAAATTAGCTATTATTTATTTTTTATTTTTTAAAGGAATGTGTGATGAAAAATTGATGCTAATGCTGTAGTACTGTAGTTGTATGATAATATTGTAATAGGCTGAAGAAGGCACAGCACGTGTGCTGAAACATGTACCGATAGGGACAAACTGAAAATTGTATTGAAAAGTGGACAACTAAAAAATAATATTGATATCAATACGAAAAAACTGAAACCCAAATGATGAATGTCAAGGACAAGCCCCCTAAACTGAACAAACCGTGCACAGCCTTGCACTGTGGCAATTCTATCTCCATGATGAGGGTTGTTGAGGCAGGACAGCAAGGTCATATGCCCCTTGTAACAGTTTTAAAATATAAATTTTGTTCAGTTAACATTTAGAGATGGATTCCTAAAAATAAAAACAGTCCATTATTAATAAAACAAACAAAAAAAATTATAATATCAAACAAAAATATAGTTTAACAAAAAGATAATAGGGCCTGAGAAACGAAACACTGGTACGTGCAGAAATGAGGATCTATATAGACAGGCAGAGAAGATCACGAACACCATGCTTAAGAGGAGACTGAAGTTTTATGGGCACCTCATGAGAATGGATGAGAATTGAATAACGAAAAGAATATTTAATTACATCAGCAAGCAAAAGGTGACTACAATGTGGGTAGAAGAAACGAGAAAAGACATGGAGTAAGTTGGCGTACATACTAAAGACAGTGGAATAGGGCTGTGTTTCGAGCAAAAATTGATAACTTCAAGGGGTTCAAGGAAAGACCCAGTAGAACAACCAAGAACACCTGGTCAGAGGAAAGGAGGAGGAACCACAGCGAAAGGATGAAGAAATTCTGGGTGAAGGAAAAGCACATCAATTGTTTCCCGTGACCCACAGTAGGCCAAATTCAAAGAAAGAAAGAAAGAAGAAACAAAAATATAGGGAATACCAAACAGCAGTGTCAAGGTCATGGGTTCGTTGCACTAATGGGTGTTGTGAGAAACATGAATCAATTGACTGCAACAAATTCAAAGAGTCGGTACACACAAGAAAGTGGAATCGTACATTCTGTAGGGCAAACTGCAGAGCTTCATAGATAGCAATGAGCTCCGCAGTAAAGAGGATATAAGTTTGTCCCAAAGAGATCTTCATATTTGCACCATCAATGATTTAAGCTCAACCCACTTTCTCGTCCACCTTCGAATCATCCGCAAAAACATCCAGAAATTGGTGAACTGTGCTGTTCACCTTAAGATCTCGATGTAGATCTAACCAAACTTCCGGACATACAATACCTCGTTAGGTGTCTGGATCATAAAGGGACCTGCGGCCACTCCTATTTCATTACACGAGCTATCAAGCCTAATACCCACCGCCTGGTTGGTGTACTTCTGGTGGGATCAGGTATTGAATAGAGATTGATAGCTAGGATAATGCATCATTTGATGCAGATTGGCAGCATATGATGAAAGCATATCTTGGAGTCTGACACAAAGAGGTGGAACACCTGATTTGGTGAGTAGGCTGGAAATCGGGCTGGTCCAGAAAGCATTGGCTGTCAGCCTAATTCTGCTATACTGTCCAGCATTTCCAAAGTTAATGACTTTGCTGAACTGAATCATAATCTAGTCGGGACAGGCTGAGGGCTTGGTAAAACAGTAACAGGACCAAAGCTATCTCAAATTCAGTAATTTGCTGCCTTCGGTTGATTTCAGGGTCTTTTTTGTTGTTGTGTGGCCTCCTGAGAGGCAAAGTGCAGGTCTTTCTAGTCGACCCCTGTGGGCGACCTGCGCAACGGGATGAGAGATGGAATGATGAAGATAATGAAACTGGTCAAGGATGTGGAGGGAAGCAGCCGTGGTCTGTCAGAAGGTACCGTCCCAGCATTTGCCTGGTATTGAAATTGGGAAACCACGGAAAACCATTTCAAGGACGGTCGACAGTGGGGCTCGAACCCACGCATCTACCGAGTCAGCAGAGAGCTTGGCCACATGGCCTAACGCTGCGCTTTAGCGAGCGTAGCCACTGCAGTCGGCATGTTTTAGGAGCTAGAATATTGTTATTGTGTACTTTTGTATGATACCAGAATAAAAACATATTATTGTGATGTCTGTATTAAGGTAAGATTCAGATGAAATGAGAAAATTGTGATTGGGCCGAATGAAGAATTGCTGGGTGCATCGCAAGAAGCAAACAGTACAACCTTCTAAGAAAAGTGCGTAGAACAGTTCAAGTGGTCCAATGTGATCAATAAAGTTAAAAAAATAAAAGTACATACTATACATTAATTTTCATTTGAGACTGTTTTGTCCATCAGTATCCAGTCTAGTCTGCAAGCCTCCGTTTGCGAACAAGTTAGATCCATGATCCCGTATTAGCAGTCAGCACTGCGGCTTTCTCTTCTTCTACACCTCTCACTTTGAAATTGCCTCCTAGGTCTACCTGTGCTTCTCTTTCTCTCTACAGCTGAAATTATTAACTTCTTTGGTAATATCTCTTCCTGCATTCTTTTCACATGACCCCAGCATCTGAGTTGGCTCATACAAACAGCTTCATCTAGAGTGCTAATTTTTAACGAAGCCCTTATCTCTTAATTATGAGTACCTTCCTGCCAATGCTCCAACCTGTTTGTCCCAACAATCATTCAAGCTACCCTCATGTCAGTTACCTCTAGCTTATGTAACAGATATCCTGAATATACCCAGCTCTCGCTTCCATACAGCAAGGTCGAACTAAATACTGAGTGATATAGGGAGCGTTTCATTGCTACACTAACTTCCTTCTTGCAGAATACTGTAGATCACAACTAAGTACTCACTGCATTGGCTTTTCTGCACCTTGACTCTATTTCCTTCCCCATATCCACCATCCTGAGAGAATACACAGACTAAGTACCGGCACTTAATATGTTCCACCTGCTCCAATTTAGTTCCTCCTATTTGACATGCTATTTTCTTGTGCTTCTTCCTTGCCGGCATAACCATCATTTTTGAAATGCTGATTTTCATACCTACTTTATTTCCTACATTTATGTTCAAGTTCTAACATTTTGACTTGTAAGCCTTTGACGGAGTCTGTCATCACAACCAAGTCATTGGCATAGGCCAGAATGCTGGTTTCCATCTAATTGAATCCCAACCAATCAGTTTATGCCCTTCAGCAAATAGTCCATGTAAAAATAATCAGTAGTAGTAGTGGTGAGAGATTACAGCCTTGCCTCACTCCTGAAACAACCTTGAACCAAGAACTAATCCTACCATCAACTCTCACTGCAGCCTGATTATCAATATAAATTATGTTGATTGTCTGTAGCAGCCTTCCCTCGATACCATATTCCTTCTGGATGCTCAGCATCTTCACCCTGGGTACTCTATCATATGCCTTCTCTTACTAGATCTACAAATGTCTATTCCTCTTGTAACATTCCTCTATAACTTGGTGCATACTAAATATTTGATCTTGACATCCTTGTTGCGATCTAAATAATAATAATTTTATTATTGCAGCCAACGGCCATGTATTTTTCTTTTCAGGACGGGTCAGGGAAGGGATTATGAAAGGAAATCGGCCGTGGACCTAGTGAAAGGAACCGTCCTGGCATTTGCCTGGTAGTGAAAATGGGAAACCACGAAAACCATTTTCAAGACGGCCGAGGTGGGATTCGAACCCATGCTCTCCCAATGCCAGCGAGACACGAGGTAGCGCTCTCGGCCACCGCGGCCGGTTGCGATCTAAAGCCACGCTGGTTTTCATCCATCTTACTCTCGGCCCTCCTTTCTACAATGCCCGGGACACTTATCAAAGAAATGCCACAATAATTATTGCAATCTTTTCTGTTACCTTGTTTATAAGTTGGGGTGATTACTGCTTTTGTCCAGTCAGGGGGCACATTTCCTAAAACCCATGCCAATTCGATTATCCAATGCAATCATTTCAGCCGTGCTTTCCTACTATACCTCACCGTTTCTGACCGAATTGCATCTACCCCTGCCGCTTTGTCACATTGTAGTTTATTTACCACCCTCTCTACTTCTCAATGGTAAATGTTATTATTTGGGTAACTGTCCGGGATTGTGAATATCTATACTAATATAATAAAGCTGAAGAGTTTGTGCGTTTGTTTGTGTGTTTAAACGCGCTAATCTCTGGAACTACCAGTCGGATTCGAAAAATTCTTTTTTTAAATGATAGCCAGATTCAAGAGGAATAGTTTAGGCTATGTTAAATTTCGGACAGATCACTCCATTCCCTGCATTTAGGCCCTTTGGCACAAATCTACACCGTTTCACCGATCTGAACCAAATTTCACATAGTTAGGCCTACACTTTGGAACCCGACGAGTAACACTGTCTGCTTGAAATTTCGGACACACCACTCCATTCCCTGCATTTAGGTCCATTGGCACAAATCTACACCGTTTCACCGATCAGAATCACATTTTGTACACGTACCCTTTGGAACCCTGCGGGTGACACTGTCCACTTTAAATTTCGGACAGACCACTCCATTTCCTGCATTTAGGCCCTTTATCACAAATCTACACCGTTCCTCCTAATTGCACCAAATTTTACATACACTTTGAAACCCTGCTGGTAACACTGTCCACTTGATATTTTGGACAACACTCCCCATTCCCTACATTTAGAATAACAAACAAACTGAACTTGAAAACCATGTATTAAGGCCCTAGAATCATTCATGTCCGTAGTAGTGTAACTGTAAGAGTATTTTAATAAGTCTATTGTTGACTGACAATTCGGGCTGTATCACGTCGCCCCTATCAGTGTTCTGGTGCAGAATGGCGAAAATAGTTAAATCTTGTGCTGCTTATAAATTGCAGTCACGGGGAGTAATTAGTGCAAAAAGATTTCTTTTGTCCCTTAAAACAGTTATCATCATGAAAGTATTATACCTCTGTATAAGTGCAATGGTGTTGGTGCAATACATTGAGGTTATCAGCTGCAATAAGCGTTGGTGCTTTCAAATTTACCGTAATTTATTCCGAAACTTATCGTTGAGCGCTATGTGGCCATAAATGATACTATAACTACTATTGCTTCCAAAGTGTTCTGATTATTTTCCTATGGCGCTCTGCGTCAAAAGACGACACTATTGGTCTCTACATTTCTAACAGACAATGAGATATAGGCCCTAGGCAGTGACTTTTATTTCACTTACTCCTCTTTCTAATCATTTTTAGAAATTTGTTTGTAAATTACATGTGTCAGTGCTGTAGTTAGTAAATAGCCGTTTCCCTGTTCATTATTATCATTAGGGGAAAATGATCTAAATGTTACGTCCATTATACTGTACTGCATATTACCCTCACTACAACCACCACCACCACCACCACCACAAAAAGTTTAGTTTAAGTATCATGTGCCAGTTCTGTAGTAGTATTCATTGTCATCCATAAAGCAAATAAATCCTCCGGGTGAAGCCAGGCACTACTGCTAGTATTACATAATTATGTATATTGATACAATTTACAAAGAAACTATAATCCAAGTTTCTCAATCTATTTTACCAGTGTTTCACTCCAGTGCACCATTGGGTTTATTAGTTGGTACAGTACACTTCTTCTTCTTGTGCCATACCCTCATTGGATGTTAGTTATTGATGTTTTAAGGGGTGAAACTACGAGGTCATCTGCCAATCTCATTGGATGTTGGTTGTCATCAGGGCGATTTCTTTTACCAGCTTGGAATAGTGCAGGAGTGTTGATTCCATACCATTCGCGTAGGTTCTTCAGCCAAAATATTCTCCTCCTTCCTCGACCTCTCCTACCTTCAATTATGATATGTAGGAGTTAATATTTATCATTGCAAATGATATGGTCAAAGTATTCAAGTTTTTTCTGTTTGGTGTTATACAAATCCTTCTGTTCTTTATGCAGGCGTTCCAGTACTTCCATGTTACGTCTCTATCAATCCATGACATTCTGAATAGGCGCCACATCTCGAAGGCTTGAAGTTTTTTTACTGGTGTTCTCCGTGGGGAGGGTCCAGGCTTCACTGCCATACAGCAGGATAGAGAAAATGTAACACCATAGTAAATGGAGACGAAGAGCAATTTTAATGTCTCTGTTGCACAGTAATTCTTTCATTTTCATGAATGCAGCTCTAGCCAATTCAATGCGGGATAGCACTATTCCAATAATGATCAAGTATGCATCCAAGGTATTTCACGTGTTGAGCTTGTTCCAGTGTTGTCCCAGCTACAGTAAGATTAACAGGTGGAATTACATGTTTCTTCAAAACCATTACCTTTGTCCTTTTTGTATTCAAATTTTGACCTGCTCTTGCACTGTGTTGTACTACAGAGTTTAGTAAGGTTTGTAGATCTTCAGCACTTGTTGCAAGCAGAGCTGTATCGTCTGCATACTGCAAATCATTTATGGTTCATCCATTAACAATACCTTCCTGTTTTCCTTCCAATGCTTCAGAAAATATTTCCTCCGAGTAGATATAGAAAAGATGTGGAGATCGAGCATAAGACTTGTCTCACTCCTTGTTTTACTGTATATTTTCTACACTACCGGTGTTGGTGCAATCTACTTTTACTGAAGCCGTCTGATTCCAGTACTTACTTAGACTTAGTTCCTCCAATACTAGATAGCATATCAGGCAACAAGTTTCCTCCAGCGAACTCTATCAGCTGCCAGGTTTTCAGCTTCCTCCCAGTTCATATCCATGCATTCTAAATCCTTTGCAAAAGTTTGTTTCCAGGTGTTACGAGGTCTTCCTCTACTTTGGTATCCTTCCGTTGGTTTCCACAACAGTGTTGATTTGGGTATCCTTCTATCATTCATACGTAGAACATATCCCGCGAACTTCAGTCTCCTTTGAGCAACGATTTTGTGCTAGCTGCGTAGACCACTTCTTCTCAGTACTTCATTATTTGTTATGTGGCCACAATAACTGATCTTCAAAATTCGCCTCAAGCATCGTTGGTGAAAAATGTTGAGCTTGTGTGCTGATTTTACTGATATTTTCCAGGTCTCACATGCATATATGGCGATCGGTAAGATGATAGAGGAATATAGCCAAATCTTTGTGGACATACTTAGAGTCTAATTGCCATATGGACCGCATTCGTTGAAAGATTGCCGAAGCTTTCCCAATTCTGCTGATGTCTGCATCTACATCCCTATTACTACAGATAAGGCTGCCAACATATGAAAATCATTCAACATCTTGTAGAATCTTCTGTTGCACTATAATTTGTGTAGATACATTCCCATTTTTTATGCACATTATATTTGTCTTGTCACCATTTATCTATAGTCCAGCAGAACTGGCCATTCCATCCAGCTTGGTTGTCATTAATTGTAAACTTTGTGGTGTTTCTGCCAGAAGAACCATGTCATCAGCAAAATCCCGATCCGTTAGCCTAGATTGCTCATTCCAACGTATCCCTATATTGGGATTGTCCATAGCTTTTCTCATTACAAAATCTATGACCAATATGAATAGGAATAGTGACAAAATGCATCCTTGTCTGACGCCTGTGAGAATGCTAAAGAAAGGGGTGTTCCTATCTTCCGTTCTTATACAACAGCTCGAGTGTAGATAGATAACATAAGCCTGTAGATCCCTGATGGGCAAGGGCCTCCTACCGGAGTGGTAGGGGGTGGATCATATAGTCTCCCAAGAGGAGCCAGTTCTTGAGAGATGTCTTTCCTAATACATATTGACACACATTAATAAAAAATAAATTAACACACACCCTTACTATGGTATTTACATTGTTACACTATTACACTGATCTGAATTTCCTTCCATAGCTTCCTATCCCTGGCATTTCTGGTCCACGTAACACCTGCCTCGAACCTAAATTCGTCCGACCATCTGCGACGGGGGCGTCCTCTGCTTCCCTTGCCAGCTCTTGGATCCCACATAGTCGTGGAGTAGGCTCATCTATCCTGGTTCATTCTGGATATGTGTCCACCCCAGCGCCATTTCAGTTGCCGAGCTCTTGTTGTTGTGTCCTCCAATCACTTCTTTTTCTCAGATCCGTGTTACTGATTCTGTCGCTTAGCTTAACGCCTAGGATTCTCCTTTCCATTTTCCGTTGACAGATTCCATATTGGCTCACAATATTCCATAATGATTCTCGGTGTAGACTGCGAGAAGAACAGGCTGGCTTTCGAACAAATATTTATTCTACAAAATGTAATAGAACAATGCATAGAATTTAACTGTCCGTTGCCCCTAAACTTCGTTGATTTAATATTGAGATCAGAGATTTGACAGAGCTTTGGAAGACTAAAGCAGGTACAAAGCACCGGGCATAGATGATACAATACCGATTGAGTTGCTACTCTGCATAAGTGATGATGGTCTGGTCAGGTTATTTCACTTGGTGTGTAGGATTTATGAGACAGGTGAGGTACCCTCTGATTTCAAGAAAAATGTTATCATCCCTAAACCGAAGAAAGTAGGAGCTGACAGATGTGAAGATTACCGTACAATCTGCTTGATTACTCATGCTTCAAAGATCCTGTCTAGTATAATTTACAAGAGGATGGAAAGCCAGATAGAAATGGAGTTGGGTGAAGACCAGTTTGGTTTCAGGAGAAATGTAGGAACAAGGGAAGCTATACTGAGTTTTAGGCTGATTTTTGAAGATAGAATAAGGAAAGATAAGAGAACGTTCATGGCATTTGTAGACTTAGAAAAGGCTTTTGATAACGTTGATTGGTGTAAGTTGTTTGAAATATTAAAAACGATTGGAATAATGTACAGGGAAAGGAGGGTGCTCTACAATCTATACAGAAACCAGACAGCAGTCATTAGAGCTGAAGGACATGAGAGAGAAGCTGGTATTCAGAAAGGTGTAAGGCAAGGCTGCAACTTATCACCCATACTTTTCAATCTATATATTGAACAAGCAATGAAGGAAATTTGAGAAAAATTTAAAGTGGGAGTGAAGATTCTAGGAGAAATATTTTCAACTCAGAGATTTGCTGATGATATCATTATTTTGGCCGACATGCCAGAGGATTCGAACGAATTTTTGAATGGTATGGAATCCGTCTTGAGGAAATAATTCATGATGAAAATCAATAAATGTAAAACAAAAATATTGGAATGCAGCCGAAATAAATCAGAAACCTCTATGTACATCAAATTGGCAGGTAAAACGCTAAAGGAAGTAGGAGACTTCTGTTACTTAGGAAGCAAAATAACCAGTGATGGGCGAAGCAAAGAGGATATAAAAAGTAGGTTGGCTCAGGCAAGGAATCTGTTGAAATCGAATATAGATTTAGGTATAAGGAAGTCATTTTTGAAAGCCTTTGTCTGGAGCGTGGCACTATATGGATGTGAAACTTGGACTATTGATGCAGCAAAGAAAAGGAGAATTGAAGCATTTGAAATGTGCTGTTACAGGAGAATGATGAAGATCAGATGGGTAGATAGGGAAACAAATGAAGAGGTATTAAGACGAGTTGGGGAGGAGAGATGTTTCTGACGACTGCTAATGAAGAGAAGGGATAGGTTGGTAGGACACACACTAAGACACCCAAGAATAGCAAGCTTAGTTATAAAAGGAAGGGTCGAGGACAAGAACTGTAGGGGTAGACCAAGGTTGGAATATGTTAAACAGATTGCTTCGGATGTAGGGTATGGTAGCTATGTAGAGCTGAAATGATTAGCTCAGGACAGGGAGCCATGGCGCGCTGCATCAAACCAGTCAAAAGAATGAAGACTCAAACAACATTAACTAGAAAAGCGAAGCAAAGAGGATATAAAAAGTAGGTTGGCTCAGGCAAGGAATCTGTTGAAATCGAATATAGATTTAGGTATAAGGAAGTCATTTTTGAAAGCCTTTGTCTGGAGCGTGGCACTATATGGATGTGAAACTTGGACTATTGATGCAGCAAAGAAAAGGAGAATTGAAGCATTTGAAATGTGCTGTTACAGGAGAATGATGAAGATCAGATGGGTAGATAGGGAAACAAATGAAGAGGTATTAAGACGAGTGGGGGAGGAGAGATGTTTCTGGCGACTGCTAATGAAGAGAAGGGATAGGTTGGTAGGACACACACTAAGACACCCAAGAATAGCAAGCTTAGTTATAAAAGGAAGGGTCGAGGACAAGAACTGTAGGGGTAGACCAAGGTTGGAATATGTTAAACAGATTGCTTCGGATGTAGGGTATGGTAGCTATGTAGAGCTGAAATGATTAGCTCAGGACAGGGAGCCATGGCGCGCTGCATCAAACCAGTCAAAAGAATGAAGACTCAAACAACATTAACTAGAAAAGCTATACTAAGTATGACAAAACATATTTCTAAATATTTGTATAGGCTAATCTTAAACTTCAACCCTAGGCTAGTGATCAGATGACCACGTGACGGTCGAAACGGGTAATCATAAAATTACATTTTATCAGTGATTAATTTTAATACAGTATAAGTAACTTTTTCATGAAAGTGTGTTTTATATACCGTATGTAGTTACCCCGCCTAATCTAATTGGGCAAACCCATATTGGCCGACTGAAAAGCATAAATTGATAATGGGAGAGGGAGACTATGAAAGACCATTTCAAGGACGGTCAACAATGAACTTCAGGCTCGCTCATCTACTGAGTCTGGAGGTTGCCTTACACTGCATAGCTATTACATTTGGTAAACTACTCCTTTGTATAATATATAAATTCAAATAAAAATAAATTCATGGTTGATGAAACCTACACACGATTACAGGCCAGTGTTCCTGCAGGTGTTCCATTCACTTCACAAAATCGACGTGAAAGACTCGTGTGCCGTTGAGAAAACCAGTGTGGGTTGACAAAAGGCATAGTGTCATCATTAGTGATGAATTGTTCCTCTGTCTTTCTCGCACTGATTGCCATATCGTGTGCGACAACATACGAAGAGAGAAGTGCTTAGACATTATTGTCGAGAGGCACAGGACCAACTCTGGGCATTATGGTCTGGGGAGCTATCGGCTATAATGTAAAATATCAATTAGGGATTGTGACTATTGCTTGCTTGATTTGAATGGAATAGTGAATTCCAGTAATCTGGCAAAACAGAATGAATTGGCAGTGACTAATAGATTTCTACGATGGTGGCCTAGGCTTAATTCCAAGCTCTGTCATGAATTTTAAATCTAGTATGAGGTTTGCAAACATCCAGAGGACAGTTGAGAGGAGAGTAGTGGATTCATATCCTACTCTCGGCCATTGTAGAAGTGGTTTTCCGCTGATTCCCAAAGTAAATTCAAATCCCAGCTGATTCCTTCCCAACTTAGCTCTTAGTTACAAGTACTGTACGGAGCTCAGAAGAATGCGAGCGTGGGGTGAGGTGGAGGAAAAGGGGAGGGGCATTTCCCTACATAGCCTACAGTAATTCGTTGCTATTTTTTTTTTCTTTTTTTTTTCGTGTAGCCTCCTCAGAGGCCGAGAGCAGGTCTTTCTATTCGACGCCCGTGGGCGACCTGCGCGTCGGGATGAGAGATGGAATGGATGAAGATGAATGAAACTGGGCAAGGATGTGGAAGGAAGCGGCCGTGGCCCGTCAGAAGGTACTGTCCCAGCATTTGCCTGGCGTTGAAAATGGGAAACTACGGAAAACCATTTCATGCACAGCTGACGGTGGGGCTCGAACCCACGCGTCTACCGAGTCAGCAGAGAGCTTGGCCCCATGACCTCTGCGTAGCCACTACTGTCGGTATTCGTTGCTATGGCAACCTGCTTCCTTCTCAGCAGAATATACAGGGTCTTTATTTTTGCTTCGCAAGGCGACCTTCGCTGGCTGTTACAGGTTGGCGCGCGCGGTGCCCGGCCATATTCCCACGCTCTTGCTGCGGTATATGTGTGAACTCCAAGCTAATTGGGTGTTTTATAAAGCTACTGTGTACTGTATATCGCATTGTATAGTGTCTTATTGTGATTGTGTATAGTGCTGTAATGCCCTATGTGAAATATTCGTTACGTGAACATGTATATCTGCACAATACGTACACAAAGTGCAGGAAATCGTGCACTAGAACAAGGCAAAAGTTTCGAGTGAAATTTCCAGGGAGACCCATTCCTATAAATCGGACAATAAAACAACTGGCTAAGAGATGCAAACGTACAGGTTCAGTAAACAATGAAAATAGACTTTGTTATTTCCTTACTGAAGCTACTGTAAATTAACCGGAGTAACCGGGACATGGGCGCCCGCAGGGAGGGGCAAGGTGGGGCTGTGGCCTCCCTCTGGAATTCCGAGAATGTTGATATTTGATTGGTCAATGTCACCAGTTATTTCATAAATTGAAGTTTCTGATAATCAACTGACAAATGTCACAATGGAAAACGTCATTAATGTTGCTGACATATATGTATTTATATTCAAAAATATATGGTTCTAATGATGTCATGCACTAGACCACCAACGGAAACATAGCTCCATTTTTCAATATGGTTATGCCTAGTGTGAATACCTTATGTTTACCCAACACTAGGGCCAGATGGCCTCGTAGTTCCGCCCCTTAAAACAACAATAACAAACTAACCCAACACTATCAAACGTGGTTAGGCCGGCTACTACTTTCGCCACCTCACTTTGGCAGTGACGATATGAGAGCACGTACTGGAGATATTTTTATACATTGCAACACCGATAGCAGATTTCAGCCCTTAAAGCGAGGTTTTCTTTGCTGACTAGTAAATTATTGGTCCCTTAAGGTCGCGCTTACAATATAGGGACATTTACTGTTTTGAGGCCTGTAATTACGGGGGAACAAACAGGGCAGCTGCCCAGGGCGGCAGGGTGGAAGAAAATTTGGAAAACTGTCCAAAACCGCTTGGGCATTAAACGCCAAGTTTTTAATGTTTAATCCCCCTACACACACACACACACACAAGAGAATTATTCATTGTCACACATTTGCAATGTTCATTATTTAAGGACACACAAAACGGGATTGTGTTAGTCATCGTGGTGTTCTTGCTTTTGAATCGGACTTGAAAGTGAAATTGGACTAATGAAATCCTAATCTTGTTTGCAAATGACAAGGCAGGAAGGAATCCCCTTGTTATTTAAATAATTGGTGTTTTTCCTTTTACGTATGGCTTTTAGTGCTGGAAATGTCCGAGGACATGTTCGCCCGAGTTTGTAGCTGCTTGTATGCGGACCCCCTTGGGGTGTGCTACAAATACCGTCGCGTGTGGAATGTTGTCTGGGAAGGAAAGTGTGAATGTAAGGACGAGGAATTGGAAGGTAGTGGCTGTGGCCTATAGTTAGGGACCAACCACGGCATTTGTCTGGAAGGAAGATGGGAAACCACAGAAGACCATCTTAAAAGTCGCCGGCGGGGGTATTCAAACCTCCTCGCCTCCCGGATGTGAGCGACTGCCTGCAGCCACACCATAACGACCACGGCTAACTCACCCGTTTTTGCCATTGGTTGTGTATATCTTTTGAAATTTAAATGTAAATTCTTTGTATTAAGTTCTTTTTTTTCAATTTATAAGTTTAGTCAACACATAGTTAAATACACTCTCATTGAAGAAACAGCCCCATAGGTAAAGGACACTTTAATAAATCGACATATATTAAATCGGGGGTAGCAAAGATTTTTTATTTTTCCTCAGGGGCTTCAGGAGCCCTAAATGCGGGCCAGACTGTGTTGTACACTCGTCTAAATTTGCGTCGTTCTGCCTTACTGCGATCGTTATTCATGCTGCAAAATGCCATACCGGTAAATTTTTATTCAAGGTGTGCCATACTACAACTGTGGTCCATTTCTTGAGGACAGAGCAATTATTGCTTCAAATGAACAGCAATCTACCATTGTTGTAGATTCTTAGCCTGTAGTGTTAAATCTTCTACGATCGAAGCAATTTACACGCTAATAGTTAAATAGTTCTGCGGTGTTTTTGTGCCGTTATCAAAGCGAGATCAGTTGAGACAAAATGGTGAATTCAGTGATAGACTTCGTTATGTTGTAGTCTATATGATTCCAATGGAATCTACTTGCAAGGCAATTTCCGATGCGCCAAAATGTAGACTTATATGAGTGGAGAAGCTAAGTTAATCCTAATTTAATTGGGCTCGTAGTCGTATTGACCGACTGAAAGTTACAATTCAATATAGATCAATAGGTGACAACGCCAAAGTTGAAGGGGGGATTGATAATGATGTGCTTCTGAAAGAAGAAAATTACAGAATAGACATTAGCAGGCGCTTAACTCAAGGAACATTCATGTGACATTCTTAAGTGCAAATGTATAATTGGCCTAGTTAAATGATCCTGCGATGTTTGTCGTTATCAAAGCGACTAAGAAGTACATGATTTAGTGAGTTTTATATATTTTACTTTACGGTCAGCCATAATCAAATGAAATATTTTCTTTCTAACAGGAAAATTTGCTAAAACCAAGGGCGTCACAAGTACGAGTAACGTACAATACGAATTTATCATTTCGTACTAAATTCATTATGTTAAGAAGAGCAATGCGAAGCATTCCCAGTAACTTGTTAAAAAGAGGAAAAACGTGATGGACCCGATGTAACGGCCAGTACAAACTAGATATTTGGAAACTGTGCTATTTGAATTATTAGGCAGATTCATATGTAGAGATATCTCCACAGTTCAATTTAACTCAGTAATTTGAAAATATCTGAAAATATGTCCTCCAGTTACCATATTTAGAAAATAGGCGAACTGGATTTACATTAGCATTTTAATAAACTGCTTGATTTTTATATTATTGTCGATACATGGTGATACCACTAATTTTTACCTGTTTTTAAGAACTGTACATTATGACAATGAATGACAAAAGAAGAAACGCGAACTTCCATAGACAAAAACTGTGAACTTAAAACAAAACATTCCTCCCAATCTAGCCATAAAGCAGCCAACGGTTTCAGTCCCGTCAAATAATGATGATTATGATAATTCTTGTTTCAAGGGGCCTAACATCTAGGTTATCGGCCCCAGTCAAATAATGAATTTCACAAAGCAAGTATGAAATGAAACAAGAATAGGGGGGGGGGGGGGGGGGCTGGTGGCAATGAAATGAAAATTATAACTTGGCCCCCCTCAGGAAAAATCCTGCGGGCGCCCATGAACCGGGAACTTCGTAAGGAGATGCCAATTGTTTGGCAGCGGGTGGGAAACATTTTCTGCGTCTACTGTAAACATGTGAGTAAAAATGCATGATACTGATTTTTAGCAACGTATTCTGCCGTTCATATGCGCATGCGGTTGCTGGCAACTGAGCCGTCACTGGCGGAGCGAGAATGTCCTTGCCAAGCAAATATAAAGACCCAGTATATCTGTCCGTTGTGCACTCAGGACGAGTGGACACTGTTCGGAAATTATGGCACAATGTTTTTGAGAAGACATATCACAATGTTATCTCTGGCTACATTTCCCTGCCTAGCATTCTTCTGAGCTCTAGTATCGTCAGTACAATAACCCAGGTTATCAAATAGATTCCACACATATTCAAGAATCCAGGGGTTTCTAAATGAAGCAAAGAAAAATCACTTGGGCTAACTTTGCTTAAGGGTTACGCATTACATTTCTGTCAAGGAAATACAGTATATGTTCACTCTCTGCCTGTTTCATGCTTCTGGGATAATTCCCAAATTGTTCCATCATGAAGAATTAACAAGCATTTGCATTGCTGATAATAATAATAGCCTTTATTGCAGCCAGTTGGCCATTGCTGTTAAAAACAGTGGCTTTACAGTTAATTAATTAATGTTGATTCATTTACAGGTTTTTGACTTTGTGGTCATGTGTACGTGTGGTGTTGGCTCAGTTCTGCCGCACAAGGCAGAATTAAATTCCTTGTCAGAGCCAGGAATCAAACCTAGACCTTTAAGGTGACAGCCAAAAACTCTAGTTACTATGCCACAAGGTGGATTGCACCAACAAAATGAAATAGCTGTACATCACTCATTCCGATAAGCCAATGTTAATTACCATAATTCTTCAGATAAAGTAAGTCATGGTGTACACAATTACCATTTTAACTTTTGCAAAATATACAAATGCAGCATTTTTTTAATAAACCTGGTATTTGGCGACTTTCTGTAATATTGGAACGGTACAGTAGGGGACATGGTGTGAAATGAAGAAGGGAATAAGGGTTTCTTTATTGGGGCATTATATTCTTTCTTGCATGTTTGACAATTTCCACACACAATGCTGCACTGTACTGATGAAATTAATGGCTCGAGAGTAACCTTGAGATACCTTTTTTTAATACTTTCAATGCACAAGCAAAACTGGTCAGAATTTACAACAGGATTCCACTTGCAACTACATTGTAGGCCTATACAACATATCACTCTTTTCATAACTTTCTTATTACAGGAACTACTGGCCCGGCTCCTTTGCAAATGCCGCCATAGCAAACCATTTTCCAGCTCAAAATCTAGGATTTGCTCTCTGATGCCAGTGAGTTTCTTCAAATAAAATATCAAGAAAGATAGGTCATATAATAATCACCGACCATTTTGTAGGCCTATCTCAAAAAGTTTTAAGTACCGGTTACACGTGTATCTAGCATTTCAGTCATCTCCGACATTTTTTAGGACAGATACTTGTTACGTTCCTTAAAACCACATCTTAAAACCTAACGCATCTCAATCAGGTACGGTATCACAATATAAAATGGTTCTAAACAGTGGCATCGAAGCTTACTAAACTAAATCAAACACCACAAAAAGTGTCATACATAATATCTATAGTATATATATAGCAGCAAATACTTTAAAGTGATCAGTTTTATTGAAACCGTAACTGAACAATACCATACATAACCTCCATGATCGAATTTCTTTGTCAGAAAAAATATCGCTACTGATTCATTAGATACAGTCTAATCATAAATTGTCTGACCAAAATTGCATTTCCATCGAAAGTATAATTAATTTACACGGTAAAATATCACAGAAGGCTTCCTCGCAACAATTTTATTCCACAGTAGCCTACATCATTGTGGAAAACAATGAACCGTCACAAGTTTAATTCCGTGACTTAATGCAGTTTATAGATTGCTATAAATGCCAGTCTCTATCCCCGTTACCAACCTGGAAAAATTTGCGAATGGTTTATTGCTTCCAGATTGCATCACATCGTCAAACATTATTTACCGCGCCATATTTGATTTTATAAAGCAGCTTCCGGTAGGGATGGGCGCGACTGAAGCCTGGAATCGAGAGTGTCGACTCGATCGACTCCGAACACCGGTCTCGGTTCGCATGAAGCCTCGCGACTCCACGTTAATCTGATGCGTATTGCGGGGCCGCTTCGCATGAAGCCCCGCGACTCCAAGCTCACGTGATGGGTATTGCGGGGCCACACGGTCCCTTCGCATAAAGCCTCGCGATTCCAAGCTAACCTGATGAGTAAGGCCCGGATAGTTATGTGTTTATATGTATTTAATTTTAATAAATATTTTCTATTTATTTACATATATTTGCCGTTTTTATAAATAAATACATATATTATGGCGAATTTATTTGTAAGTAGGCTACATATTTCCTGTATTTGGTGGTATGTCGCACTCCTTATATAAATGCTGCCGACATTTTCGACCCTTGGCAATTCCTTTAATTTGCCTCTCTATTTCGTGAATGTACCCCTGTCTCTGTATAGTAGTAGTATTTCAAGACAGGAATTCCCTGGCCATTAAGTAGACTATAGCAGGGGGGCTTGTAGAAGACTCGCGACTCCAAGCTCCCCTGATGAGTATTGCGGGGTCGCTTCGCATGAAGCCTCGCGACTCCAAGCTCACCTGATGAGTATTGCGGGGCCGCTTCGCATGAAGACTCGCGACTCCAACTCACCTGATGAGTATTGCAGGGCCGCTTCGCATGAACACTCGCGACTCCAAGCTCACCTGATGAGTATTGCGGGGCCGCTTCGCATGAAGACTCGCGACTCCAACTCACCTGATGAGTATTGCAGGGCCGCTTCGCATGAACACTCGCGACTCCAAGCTCACCTGATGAGTATTGCGGGGCCGCTTCGCATGAAGACTCGCGACTCCAACTGACCTGATGAGTATTGCAGGGCCGCTTCGCATGAACACTCGCGACTCCAAGCTCACCTGATGAGTATTGCAGGGCCGCTTCGCATGAAGACTCGCGACTCCAACTCACCTGATGAGTATTGCAGGGCCGCTTCGCATGAACACTCGCGACTCCAAGCTCATATGATGAGTATTGCGGGGTGGCTTCGCATGAACACTCGCGACTCCAAGCTCACCTGATGAGTATTGCGGGGCCGCTTCGCACGAAGACTCGCGACTCCAACTCACCTGATGAGTATTGCAGGGCCGCTTCGCATGAACACTCGCGACTCCAAGCTCACCTGTTGAGTATTGCGGGGCCGCTTCGCATGAACACTCGCGACTCCAAGCTCACCTGATGAGGATTGCGGGGCCGCTTCGCATGAAGACTCGCGACTCCAACTCACCTGATGAGTATTGCAGGGCCGCTTCGCATGAACACTCGCGACTCCAAGCTCACCTGATAAGTATTGCGGGGCCGCTTCGCATGAAGACTCGCGACTCCAACTCACCTGATGAGTATTGCAGGGCCGCTTCGCATGAACACTCGCGACTCCAAGCTCACCTGTTGAGTATTGCGGGGCCGCTTCGCATGAACACTCGCGACTCCAAGCTCACCTGATGAGTATTGCAGGGCCGCTTCGCATGAAGACTCGCGACTCCAACTCACCTGATGAGTATTGCAGGGCCGCTTCGCATGAACACTCGCGACTCCAAGCTCATATGATGAGTATTGCGGGGTGGCTTCGCATGAACACTCGCGACTCCAAGCTCACCTGATGAGTATTGCGGGGCCGCTTCGCATGAAGACTCGCGACTCCAACTGACCTGATGAGTATTGCAGGGCCGCTTCGCATGAACACTCGCGACTCCAAGCTCACCTGATGAGTATTGCAGGGCCGCTTCGCATGAAGACTCGCGACTCCAAGCTCACCTGATGAGTATTGCAGGGCCGCTTCGCATGAACACTCGCGACTCCAAGCTCATATGATGAGTATTGCGGGGTGGCTTCGCATGAACACTCGCGACTCCAAGCTCACCTGATGAGTATTGCGGGGCCGCTTCGCACGAAGACTCGCGACTCCAACTCACCTGATGAGTATTGCAGGGCCGCTTCGCATGAACACTCGCGACTCCAAGCTCACCTGTTGAGTATTGCGGGGCCGCTTCGCATGAACACTCGCGACTCCAAGCTCACCTGATGAGTATTGCGGGGCCGCTTCGCATGAAGACTCGCGACTCCAACTCACCTGATGAGTATTGCAGGGCCGCTTCGCATGAACACTCGCGACTCCAAGCTCACCTGATGAGTATTGCGGGGCCGCTTCGCATGAAGACTCGCGACTCCAACTCACCTGATGAGTATTGCAGGGCCGCTTCGCATGAACACTCGCGACTCCAAGCTCACCTGTTGAGTATTGCGGGGCCGCTTCGCATGAACACTCGCGACTCCAAGCTCACCTGATGAGTATTGCAGGGCCGCTTCGCATGAAGACTCGCGACTCCAACTCACCTGATGAGTATTGCAGGGCCGCTTCGCATGAACACTCGCGACTCCAAGCTCATATGATGAGTATTGCGGGGTGGCTTCGCATGAACACTCGCGACTCCAAGCTCACCTGATGAGTATTGCGGGGCCGCTTCGCATGAAGACTCGCGACTCCAACTCACCTGATGAGTATTGCAGGGCCGCTTCGCATGAACACTCGCGACTCCAAGCTCACCTGTTGAGTATTGCGGGGCCGCTTCGCATGAACACTCGCGACTCCAAGCTCACCTGATGAGTATTGCGGGGCCGCTTCGCATGAAGACTCGCGACTCCAACTCACCTGATGAGTATTGCAGGGCCGCTTCGCATGAACACTCGCGACTCCAAGCTCACCTGATGAGTATTGCGGGGCCGCTTCGCATGAAGACTCGCGACTCCGAGCTCACCTGATGAGTATTGCGGGGTCGCTTCGCATGAACACTCGCGACTCCAAGCTCATATGATGAGTATTGCGGGGTCGCTTCGCATGAACACTCGCGACTCCAAGCTCATATGATGAGTATTGGGGGGTCGCTTCGCATGAACACTCGCGACTCCAAGCTCATCTGATGAGTATTGCGGGGTCGCTTCGCATGAACACTCGTGACTCTGAGCTCATCTGATGAGTATTGCAGGGCCGCTTCGCATGAACACTCGCGACTACAAGCTCACCTGATGAGTATTGCGGGGTCGCTTTGCATGAACACTCGCGACTCCAAGCTCATCTGATGAGTATTGCAGGGCCGCTTCGCATGAACACTCACGACTACAAGCTGATCTGATGAGTATTGCGGGGTCGCTTCGCATGAACACTCGCGACTCCAAGCTCATCTGATGAGTATTGCGGGGCCGCTTCGCACGAAGACTCGCGACTCCAAGCTCACCAGATGAGTATTGCGGGGCCGCTTCGCATGAAGACTCGCGACTCCAACTCACCTGATGAGTATTGCGGGGCCGCTTCGCATGAAGACTCGCGACTCCAACTCACCTGATGAGTATTGCGGGGACGCTTCGCATGAAGACTTGCGACTCCAACTCACCTGATGAGTATTGCGGGGTCGCTTCGCATGATACACTCGCGACTCCAACTCACCTGATGAGTATTGCGGGGTCGCTTCGCATTAAGCCTCGCGACTCCAAGCTCACCTGATGAGTATTGCGGGGGGCACACGGTCGCTTTTTTTTCCGAATCTCTCATTATTATTATTATTATTATTATTATTATTTACAATCATTGCACCAAATTGTTGTAATATTGCACATTAGGCAGGTTGTATTACTATTATTGTTATAAGTAATAATCATCATAATAAACACAATAACAATTACACCTACAACATTACCGATGATAACCCGAAACAATCTTCCATGTTTGCTGGCTAATAATCCTACTGTATTCATCGTAACACAAGGTATCAAGGGACGAACGTGGGTGGATAACAAGACCGTCACAATATGAGAGGCCTGTGCACACATCTTAAACAAAGCAATTAACAAACCATAACATAGGCCAAATCTTACATTAATTCAACACCCAACATTTGTTATTTGAGACACGTAAATGAAACACCCTATAATGAAAGTAAAAATACACACACAGTGCCAAGAACTTCGTAATTGGTATTCGACATTCCATATAACGATCCTGCCGGCAAAATAAATATCCCATAACTATGCAGCATATTCTCATACTGTAGAATCCTACAGTAGATCATAACAAAGAACGACTATGCATATAATCATTATATTGAATCGTTTTGCAGGTTATAATAGCTTGCCATGCATTTCAATACCAAAAAAGTATAACTGGCAAGCTAGCAGCAAGATTTTGTCAGCTGTATTGTAAACATGCCGCAGCGATGGCGAACAACGTTGCTGCTGGCGCTGTGTGGCATACATGTTCAAGCAGTTCCAAAAACAGATGTTAGATGGCGTTAGTGCATCAGTGGAGTCGAGACTGGAGTCGAGAGTATCGGTTCCAGCGGCAGCAGTCTCGACTCTTCGCGACTCCGTTCGCAACCCATCCCTAGCTTCCGGTTACATTACTGACCACGGAGAAAAAAGCTTTGGTTGTTCACCACTGACGCATGCGCACTGGAGCAAGACCTTCCGCTCGCTAGACGCGTCTCTAGGTCATCACATCTAAATGTCATCTGGAAGTGTTGCTTACCTTTGTTTATTCCTTGTTAAGGTATGTATGTAATTTTATCTTTATACAAAATTGTTTTGTACCTTAGAAGTGCAAATTTATAAACAATAGCACAATTATCTTGATTTTTGGGGTTACTATGGTCATGAGTATCAACTCATTGCAATTGCCTTAGAGGTTATGTTAGATTACTCTTTTTAAATATTGAAGATACCGTAATTAATATATTTATATTTCATTCTTCACTTGTTTGTTTCACTTTTTCATGTTTGTGTCCTTTTTATTTCAGTGTTAGCGCAAAATGGTCAGGAATTACAAAAGAAGGCCTGGTTCCCGATCCTATATGGATTACTCACCGCAACAAATTGCAGATGCTATTGCCGAGTTCAGTACAAAAAAAAAAAAAAACGAAAGTAAAGTGATAGATGATCATGATGCAACTCCTCAAGAAGATGAAGTGATCATTACATTTCTAAGAAGATGTCATGAATATATTGTGGCCGAAGGAAGCAGACATTTCTGTTATAAATGTGAATGCAATTCTTAAAATACTACCCCCTGCAGTTGAGCAAAGGAGGGGTAAACTAACCTTCTTTGTAAAGTTTACTGGCTTCAACGTAAAATGAAATGAAAGGGACAAATTATTCAAAATTTATAGATTTTTCATTAATGTTTGACACAATTGTAGTTTTTAGCTTTAGAATATAGTCAAATATTAGATTTCTTACATCAATATGCTTGAAAAATTATGTTCTTTTTCACCATAGTCACCCCCTACTAATTCCTTCACATTTAGTAACAATTTTTGAGTGATTTTAATACATGACCATAGTGTACCCACCCCATGGGGTTACTATGGTCACTACATTTTCACATGTGAGACAGTAACCTGATGTTCGAAAAAATTATTTAAGTGACTTGATACCTAATACTGTTTACTAAATCGCATTTCATTTTTACATAGATATCTCAAAAATGTGCAAGATTTTCACAAAAAAAAAGCGAAAAAAGTGACCGTAGTCACCCCAGTTGACGGTAATATGACTTTTTTCACGAATATACGAGGTACGTTCAGAAAGTAAGCTCCGTTTGGTAATAAAATTGAATTGTGTACAGATACAGAAAAAATATTCATTGCACAACATTCTACACCTCTTAAACTACTTTTCCACATAACTGCCGAACTTTTGCTGGCATTTGTCATAACGTGGCACAAGTTTTTGGATACCTTCCTCATAGAAGTTTGCCGCCGACCGTAAACGAGAGTGAAGACTCCCCAGTAAGATATTCTACCGTTTAGCCACCACTGTTAGGCAAATTGCGTATGAGGTCAGGAGAACTCCTAAACATACGCAGTTCTCCTGGTAAGCACGCAATTTGCCTAACAGTGGTGGCAAAACGGTAGCATATCTTACAGGGGAGTCTTCACTCTCGTTTACGGTCGGCGGCAAACTTTTATGAAGAAGATATCCAAAAACTTGTGCCACGCTATGACAAATGCCTGCAAAAGTTCGGCAGTTATGTGGAAAAGTAGTTTAAGAGGTGTAGAATGTTGTGCAATAAATATTTTTTCTGTATCTGTACACAATTTAATTTTATTACCAAACGGAACTTACTTTCTGAACGTACCTCGTATATATATGTTTTGTGGTCCACGTAATGTACCCAATTTTGTGTGGCCAAGTGGTGGTATGCAGCCGAAATTAAATTCTTCATTTCTTGTTTCTTGAATGAGACGTCGTTCAATTTTGTATAGTTCTTCACTTGCACCCATACCATTTCATTGGGATCAAGTTTGCTGTGGTTGTTAGAATGTCTTATCATAAAGATAATCAATTGTTCTGTACAACTTTAGTTTTTAATTTTAGTTAGTAAGTATGTTGGTAATGCTTGTTTTCCACTATGTTTTATTTACAGTGACTTTGTGATGAGCAGGCTGTGACTTCCTGTTCCTGTATGTATTTTTTGGTCAACATGTATGTATGTAGCCTACTCAGTGGTGTAGAAATGTGCCAAAATACATCTAGTATTCATCAATCCGTGTGTTTTTAATTAACAAGCAGATTATGAGCCCAGACCGGACTAGTAGTGCGTGTTTGAAACTAATATTCAACGTCGCTCAGTGAATACTTAGAAACAGTGTAGCCTATTAACACATTATGGCAACAACGAGTGAATCAAATGCCTCAACCACGTTTTCCACATCGACTTCTGTTATCTCTGGGATTACTGTTTCATCATCAGTGCCTAATATAGAGAAACTAGAAGGACAGCCAAATTCTGGAAGCTGGAAATTCGCAATGAGAATGTGTCTTATGCTGGAGGGATTATTTGGTTATGTCGATGGAACAATTCCGTTACTTCACACGTAGACACAATTCGTGACCAGAGTGCGCTGGCAAAAATATGCCTGGCTGTTAAACCTTCTTGCTATATTCACGTGCATAATGCTACCAACTCGAAGGATTCCTGGAATAACCTCAAAAAGGCCTTCGAGGGATGTAGTATGGCCACAAAGTTCGATCTGACCAGGAAATTTTTCAACATGAGGCAAGAAAACAGCACAATGGAAGAGTGCGTCAACAACATCATGATGACCGTGCAGAAACTCGCGGATATAGGTGAAACTATTGAAGATAAATGGGTCTCATTCGTTATGAGGAATGGTGTCTCAAATGAATATGAAAATTTCGTGGCGGCGCTGAACCAGCAGTTGAAGGAAGATTTCACTTCAGATGATGTAAAGGTTGCTCTTCTGGGTGAAAGCGAGAGGAGGAGAGTGAAGAGAGAATGTGAATCATCATCTGCCACTACTTTTTTCTCCAATCAATGCAAGAAGAAAAATTATAACAAGAGAAAGCCAGGCGATCCAGGATTTAAATGTTATGAGTGTGGCAGCCCTGAACATGGTCGACCCAATTGTCCGATGTTGAAGCAAAGTAAGAAATTTCAAGCGAACCGTGCATCAACTGCTGACCGAACATCAGGCGGGCAGAACAGACTCCTCACCAAGGCGTTGACTACCAAGGTGGCTACCTCAGCATGGGTCATCGGCTCAGGTGAAACGTCCCTCATGACCAAGGAAATGGCATCACTGCAAGATGCTGACTCAAGTGTTCGTACGTCAATCAGCATTGCAGACGATTCTGATATATTGTCTGAAGGTGTCGGTAAGGTTGTTCTAAATCTTGGTAATGATAATACTAAAACTGTAACTGATGTATTTTATGTTCCAAATTTATCTACAAACTTGCTCTCAGTACATAAAATGACAGAAAAAGGGTACAATCTTGTCTTTGGCAATGCGTCCTGTCAAGTCTTTAATGGATGACATTTTTCTGTTGATGGAAATTTGTGTGTAAAACAAGATGGTTTATACTCAATAGATGAGTGTTCACAGGAACCAGTGAGGGCATTGTCTGTTGAAGGTATCTCTGATGGGGAACTGTGGCACAAAAGGCTGGGTCATTTAAATCATAAAGGTATGAAAGAACTACTATGGTCACTGGCATGAAGTTTAATCAAATCAATCAAAATGCTTGTGTTACCTGCGTGGAAGGTAAGCAAACAGAAAGACATTTCCTAAAACGGGGAGCAAAGCTAAATCTGTTCTAGATGTTATTCCTAGTGATGTACAAGGTCCCATGGAGGTGCAATCGTGGGGCGGAGCCAGATACTGTTTGATTTTTGTCGATGACTTTGTAATGTTTTTACATGGGCGTACTATTCACCAGAAAATACTACTGCTAAGTTTGATCTATGTTGGGCGCCAAGCCGGATACACTGTGTTCCAAGCTAAATTTATATACTTAATATCGACCCCTAGCGTGAGTAGAACATATGAGAAACTCTTAATGACTAGGCCGTGGGATGATTGGATCATCAACCCAGACAACATTTGCTACCTACTGGAATCAAAGAATCTACTTTGTAAAAATTGAATTTCATATACTTAGAAAACATTATAGCATCTTGAATAAAATTAACACTATTAACGGAGCATACTACTTTAACCATTGCCACGAACAAAATTACTTAATACGCCGGTCGGGAGAATAACGTGACTTTAACTTATTTCCAAATTTATGCTTAAAGAATTTATATTGGCCCTATCGAAAAACAGAGAGTGTGTGTGTCGTAGATTACATGAGCTTACCAACGGAAACATTGTCTCCCACGTGCTTGAAGTCTCGTTGCGTCTGATGTTCTTCATTGGAGTTGACGGCGTCAGGTTCTTCCTCGTAGATTAAAAGTTATTGTTACTGCTTGTGGTGGAGTATAATCCATGAACCACAACACGTCGTCTGCCTTAGCACTGCAAGACGCGTGGAACCCATGATCTGATGTGATCAGCGGAGTTAGCGTGAATAAATTGTCCCATTTGGCACTTGCGAACAAAGTATGTGCTTACTGCACCAAGCGTAAAGTCTCAATGAAAAAAAGTCCCCTCTTTAACCAGCGCGTTCACTATATGGCCTTCCAGCTTCTCCCACCAGAGTCTAGCTTCACACCGCGGCCTCGCTGCTTCGACCAATCCGCGTGCGTCACGTTTCTCGCCATGCCCGACCTACGTTGCTTCTTCTTCCTTGATTGGCTGGTCACCTCACGTGGCTCTTCGCGCCATGAGGTTCCTTCCCCCGGACAAGACCCGTCTCTGTACATTTCCGTTTTACCGGGCAAGACGTAAATCATACCTCGTTTTCTTGGTTTGAAGTGTTCCCTCGGATTTCGTAATTCTATTGTACTCCAATCTATTCTTGTATTGAAATACCCAGTGAGTCACACACCACTCTCTCTTAGCCCTAATGAATAAAATCCCGTCTTTACATATGAAATGATTTTCCGTGCAATTTATATATTGGAATCATCCAATATAGATACGGATTTCTACTAGTAGAAATCCTATCTGTAATCTTCCAAATTTAAAAGCTCCACAAAAAAGACGTAATAAATATTAATAATAATAATAATAATGTGAAATATAAAATTGAATAAACTGAAATAATTTAACTTGGCCGGATTATTGCCGCGTTTAACAAATATGATATAGTCCAACTAACTTGTGTTAGTGGCATAAAACCCCCTAGAAAAACATGTTACATTCGCCTCGAATGATCATGTGCTTTACCATGCATATGGCACAGCACATGATGATTCCAGACACGTTAGAAAAAAACCTCCAAAATACAACTTACACAAATGAAATGACCCTTTACACATATGAACACATATCAATGCTCAATCATGCGCTTTGCGCTAATGTTCGTCTCGTTATGACGTGTTCTTATTTTGTCACTTCATAATGTTTGTCATTCTCACGAATGTTCATTCTGCCACTCCCCCTCTCATCATTCTATGTGGGAAAAATTACATATATAAGTGTGTTCCCTCTGTATCCACAATTCACTACACACGCATTTATGGTGTTCAGTAGAAAACCACTGCGGAACTCTTCTAGAAATTTTAGGTGCTCCACACCTACCGTATACCAATATCATGGTACACGATCACACACAATCCCACACGATCACACACAATCCCACACGATCACACACTCGCGGTAGAGCAAAGTGATCTACTTCCCGCCTTCTCTGTGAAATATTTAATTAAAAGGAAAGACATGACTGTAAAAAAAAACATTAAGTACCCATTACTTATAACACGAGATATTCCTGTGCCGTATTTGCCCTATCTTACTAAGTACATGTAAACTAAAACCCACCTTACTCTAGATCACAATTTCTCATATTCGTCGCTCAGCCAGTAGTTAACAACCCAGACCAGTCCACCTATCGAACCTGACCTAGTTGCCACAACTTTTTATCTGTTACTTATATACAACATATCATGAGGTCTTGTACCTCGTTCACAAAATACCTTAATTATATCCAACCCTGATCTCACATAGCTAGGTCGTAAGCAGGAGTCACGTGTGCTGATGTGTATGAGCTTCATGGAGGACTGTCTCCCCTTCTGATGGCCCACCTTTTATCTCGTGGACGCCTTAAGCTAACAAGCCCTATACAAGCGCTCCCCCATCTCTTGGAGATAAATGGGAATCCATCAGCGCTGCCAAAATGGCCTTGGTGCATCGAGACAATTTAGTGCTCAACAGCATCCTCCACTCCCTTCATCTTTCCCTGTGCCTTAAAAACTCTCATTTACTTACATACTACCCCCCTGTGTGACTTCTGATACGCCTGCCTTGAAGACCAGATCTTCCACGCACCAAATACCACGCTTACTCATTTGATAGGCTGGCTCGCCAGCTAAACACACTTACTTTATGACACATCCTTAATGTCATCACGTTGCTCCACTAACATATTTCTCAGTGTCTGTAACGAAGCCCTGTTGCTACTGTCCACACATGCTAACCCTACTTTCCTATGGTGTCACACCTCTACACGACACTCGATGACCTAAAAATGTCACTTCTGACTGACAGAATGACGACTTAGACAGCTTCAAAGTGAACCCTGCCTTATCTAACTTCTGAAAAACTATATCTAAATGACGTAGATGCTCCTCAAAACTGCGTGAACTAATTACCATATCATCAATGTAAATGGTTACAAACTCTCATGTGTCATCCCCTAACGCGATGTTTAAAGCCCTAATTAAAGCTGCTGAACTACTCTTTAACCCATAAGGTGTTCTACAAAATTGATAAAGGTTATATGTATGACTGAAAGCTGTAAATGGCCGATCTTCATACATAAGTGGCACTTGCCAGAAACTGGAACTTAAATCTACACATGTGAAATACTTTTTACCCTCAAATGTCTGCATCAACTCTTCAATGGACATGGACTTCAGCTGATCTGAACTGATTCTACTGTTAACTAAACGAGCGTCCAAACAAATACGAACTGTGCCGTCGGCCTTGGGTACCGTGATCAACGAATTAACATATGGACTGTTTGAGTACTCTATAATGCCATCTTCAAGCATCTGGTTAATTTGTGCCTCCACTGCACCCTGATAAGCGAAAGGCATAGGATATATATGTCCTGTAAATACTGATCTATCAATAACGTTCAATGAATGTGTATAGCAATTGGCCATGCCAATGCGATCCTCAAAAACTCTCCTATTATACAATAACACATCATAGAGCAGAACACACTGGTCTACCTCTATATTTCCCTGAAATGCAGCATCACGTAACGAGTCCTCTAGACTACCGTTCGTAATCACACTGCCCACAAAACATGGAGAACCCCGCTCTACGGCTGGCGATATCTCATTTAAAATACAAATCACACCTACAACACTACTTCTCTGAATATGGTCATTGAACGCTACTTCTACTTCAGAATTATTCCATTTAAATTTCAAACTCCCTACATCATAACATAAGTTACCAGACACTCTACTTAGCCACTCTGAACCCAAGATAACACTGAATACTAAATTTGGAATTACAAGGCAAATCTGCTTCTCTACCTGATTATTAATTTTAATGTCTACTAAAACTTGCTTAGAAATTACTTTAGACCTCTTCCCAACAGCTGTGATAACAAAAGTGCTTTTAATTGGCATCTCCTCAAAATTTACTCCAGTTCCTTTCATTTTATCATAAAATGCACTACTTATGCAACTCTTCATGCAACCACTATCAATTAAAACATATGTGTACGACTCGGACACGTTAAATTTAACTATGGGGCTCTTACTAACCACTTCCTGAATAATACCTTCATCATTTAGTTCTTGTAATAATTCATTTCTTACATTTAGGTCATAGTGTTCCTGTATAATTGTATGGACAGGGCATGTTACAGACTGAGATTCTGACCTTACTTCGCAGCCTGGTTCGCGTTTAAAGAACCGCTACAGCTGGCTGTAGTACTACTAACTACTGCACTGGTCTGGTTGTTCTGGGCTGTGTTGTCATTGTTTGGCTGTATATTACTACCACTAGGCTGTCCTCTTCCTTGACCCCTATTCTGGTTGTAATTATTGTCATTCTAATTTCTCCCTTGATTTCCCCTGAAATCATTATTTCTCCCTTGATTTCCCCTGAAATCATTGTTCCTTCCTTGATTTCCCCTGAAATCATAGTTCCTACCTTGGTACTGATTACCATAGCCATTTCCTCTGTTCTGATTCTGCTGATTATTATTATTATTTCTATTTTGAGCGTTGGCCCCTTCGCCACCGTTCCCTTGAACTTCCTGATGCCTGGCTTCATTAGGCCTATTATTATTATTACCCTGGTTCCTATTGAAATTGTCCTCATAACCCCCTCTCCCTAGTGCATCAAATGTGCTTAACAAATTTTGTACTTGTGATATTGTCTTTACATTCTGGATACAAGCAGCCTCCTTGATCCTTTAGGGAAAGTGCCTAAGTAGCAACCTCACCACATCACTTTCCTCCTTCAAGCCATCCAGATATTTACACACTAATACCTGCCCTAAAAAGTATTCGGTCATGGTGGAGCTTCCTTTAGGGTTATATTTACCACACACTACTCCCTCACGATGCTGCGACTGAATAACCTCATTCCAGAACTTTTCACAGAATTTCATTTTAAAATCATTAATATCAGTAAACTTGTCTCTATAGACAGCAAACCAGTTCCTTGTCTCCCCCACAAACGCTTGCTCTAAAATTTCAACTACCTGGCACCACTCAATACTACCATCTTCCAACCTCTCCCTGAATTTATTTTCTATAGTATTCATGAACTCCATTGGGCACCCCTGTCGATTGCTGAACTTACCCAGTTCTACCTCCCTGTGTGTGCTATTCACAAAAACTGGCCTATTCTGACTATTTTCTTGCCTGATCCTAGCTTTTAATTTTAATTCGAATTCTGCGATTTTTTCCTCAGCCTTCCTCTCAATACTGTTTACTGTTAATTTAATGTTTCCTTCTGATTCTTCTACTTTATCATATAGCTTTGCTTGTTTCTCCTCAATCTTGCTAATGCTCTCTCTATTACTCTCTCTTAAATCATTTACTTCTGCAACTATTTGCTAGTGGACTTTCTCAATTCTACCCCCCAGCTGTTCCTTAACCTCTTTAGTTGATACCTGAATCTTGTCAATTTCCCCCCCCCAATTTCTTTTTAACCTGCAGTGTTTCTAATTTAACTAATTCCTTTAAATTTTCACCCTGTGTGCTGATTCTGCTTTCCAACTCCTCCTGTACTTTTCCTAATTTCTTGTCTACATCTGCAATGATCTCTTTAACCTTCTCTTCCTTTACTCCTCTGATTTCTCCTCTAATCTGCTCCATTTTCACACTAATTTCCTTGTTTTTCTTATCTAATTTTGCATTATTCTGTTCTAATTTTGTATTTAAATCTTCTGTACTTTCTTAATTTTCCCTACTGTTTTGTTCTAATTTTGCATTATTCTGTTCTAATTTTTTATTTAAGGCATCACTACTAACTTTGTTCTGAAACATGAACTCGAGAAGTAAAGTTTTTAATTCTGGTTGGCCGCCTACACTCCCTGTTTCAGTATCGGGATTTACCTCCGCTACCCCGGTACTACCATCACTCGACATACTGCTCGTATCATCACTCTCCAGTTGATGACCACTACGTAACCTCATCTGTCTTTCTTTCTCATCCCCCATAATGATATACACTGATAAAGACAAATAACCCCCAAAATACCGGCACAGAAATATGTCTCCTTCTCCTTCCTCAAATGTTCCTGGGTTTTCGTCCCCACGTTGTCGGCGACAAATGTAATGTTTTTACTTGGGCGTACTATTCACCAGAAAATACTACTGCTAAGTTTGATCTATGTTGGGCGCCAAGCCGGATACACTGTGTTCCAAGCTAAATTTATATACTTAATATCGACCCCTAGCGTGAGTAGAACATATGAGAAACTCTTAATGACTAGGCCGTGGGATGATTGGATCATCAACCCAGACAACATTTGATTGTGGAGAAGGATGTGGTATTACAACTATTGCTACCTACTGGAATCAAAGAATCTACTTTGTAAAAATTGAATTTCATATACTTAGAAAACATTATAGCATCTTGAATAAAATTAACACTATTAACGGAGCATACTACTTTAACCATTGCCACGAACGAAATTACTTAATACGCCGGTCGGGAGAATAACGTGACTTTAACTTATTTCCAATATGCTTAAAGAATTTATATTGGCCCTATCGAAAAACAGAGAGTGTGTGTCGTAGATTACATGAGCTTACCAACGGAAACATTGTCTTCCACGTGCTTGAAGTCTCGTTGCGTCTGATGTTCTTCATTGGAGTTGACGGCGTCAGGTTCTTCCTCGTAGATTAAAAGTTATTGTTACTGCTTGTGGTGGAGTATAATCCATGGACCACAACACGTCGTCTGCCTTAGCACTGCAAGACGCGTGGAACCCATGATCTGATGTGATCAGCGGAGTTAGCGTGAATAAATTGTCCCATTTGGCACTTGCGAACAAAGTATGTGCTTACTGCACCAAGCGTAAAGTCTCAATGAAAAAAAGTCCCCTCTTTAACCAGCGCGTTCACTATATGGCCTTCCAGCTTCTCCCACCAGAGTCTAGCTTCACACCGCGGCCTCGCTGCTTCGACCAATCCGCGTGCGACACGTTTCTCGCCATGCCCGACCTACGTTGCTTCTTCTTCCTTGATTGGCTGGTCACCTCACGTGGCTCTTCGCGCCATGAGGTTCCTTCCCCCGGACAAACCCGTCCCTGTACGTTTCCGTTTTACCGGGCAAGACGTAAATCATACCTCGTTTTCTTGGTTTGAAGTGTTCCCTCGGATTTCGTAATTCTATTGTACTCCAATCTATTCTTGTATTGAAATACCCAGTGAGTCACACACCACTCTATCTTAGCCCTAATGAATAAAATCCCGTCTTTACGTATGAAATGATTTGCCGTGCAATTTATATATTGGAATCATCCAATATAGATACGGATTTCTACTAGTAGAAATCCTATCTGTAATCTTCCAAATTTAGAAGCTCCACAAAAAGGACGTAATAAATATTAATAATAATAATAATAATAATAATAATGTGAAATATAAAATTGAATAAACTGAAATAATTTAACTTGGCCGGATTATTGCCGCGTTTAACAAATATGATATAGTCCAACTAACTTGTGTTAGTGGCATAAAACCCCCTAGAAAAACATGTTACAACTTTACTAGGAAAGTTTTTGGATATATGATTGCTTCTAAATCTGAAGTTTTTTCTAAATTCCGCCTCTTCAAGGAGATGCTAGAGAACCAGCTCAATAAAAACATTAAGTGTCTAAGAACCGACAATGGAGGAGAATATACTAGTAAGGAATTTGAGTTGTATTTACAGGAGAACGGAATTATTCATCAAACCAATATTCCTTATAGTCCTCAGCAAAATGGTATTGCTGAAAGGACTAACAGGACCTTGGCAGAGAAAGCTCGCTGCATGCTGTTTGAGTCAGGTCTAGAAAAGAGATTCTGGGCAGAGGTTATGAACACTGCCATCTATCTCAAGAACCGATCTCCCACAGCAGCAGTGAGGGATCTCGCATGGTCTGGAGTAAAAGTTGATATTTCCCACCTAAAAGTTTTGGCTGTAAAACACAGGTTCATCTCCCTGATGTTAAAAGGCAGAAGTTCGACAAGAAATCTCATGAGATGATATTTGTAGGTTATTGTGAAACACAAAAACACAAACAGAAAAAGTGACCCAAAGCGCATTGTTGTAGCTAGGAGTGTTGTTTTTCTTGAAGGTCCATCCTTCCAAGTCAGTATTGTCAGTGCCTGTAGTTAATACTTTTGTTGATCACCACAATGTTGGGGTTGTAGATGTTGATGTTATGATTGATGAAACTGAAAGGGTTGTGACTGTGTCCAATGACACTACACCAGGTGAATCATCTGATAGTGATTTCTAACCTCTATATTGGTAGTGATGATAGCTCAATTGAGGATATTTTTAAGTCATGAGCCAGGTCCCCAGCATGACCGTTCTGATATGATGGGGGGCAGATATCCCCAGCGTACCAGAACGGCCAAGAGGGATGAGGATTATGAATACTCTTTTCTGATTGTTAGGCCACAATATCCTAAAAATTATTCAGAAGTATGTTCGAGGTCAGATCAAACTTTGAGATTGGTCGATAGACCATCAAATCACAATGTTATTCAGTATAAGTGGGTCCAGTGGCGTCACTAGGTGGGTGCGGGGGGTGCGGACCGCACCGGGTGACACCATCACAAGGGATGACACCAAAATTAGGGTGGTTTGAAAAAAAATCATTTATAAACAAATTTAGCACAGCAGAATATCGATTTTTTTACCAGTACTAAGTGTCTGCCTTCACTTCATTGGTTATAAAAAAAATGTGATTTTATTATTTAGCTCATGTATGTACTGTATGTGGCTTACGTTTATTATTGGATTTCATCAAGTACATAAATGTATCTTTGCATTTTATTCAATTTTATATGTATGTTTCGTTTCAAATAAAATATCACTGTTTATGATTCTATGTCACTCCATAAAAGCTTGCCCCGGTGGGTGAGTGGTCATCGTGTCGGTCTACTAACCCCAAGATTGCAGGTTCGCCCCAGGCCGTGGTAAGTGATTTTTGAAAGGCGGCAAAAATACGATACGCATGTCATACGATGTTGGCATGTCAAAGAACCCATTTGAATTCAGTAGGTCGAGTTCATAATGGGAAAACTAATCTCGGGAGCACAGATTACCTACTACTACAGATAGCCGACAGCCATGCTAATTCTTGGCACCTAAGACTTCAGCGCTGTCTGGTGTTTGACTGCAGTACTAGTTGACGTGTAGCATGGCCGTGCTGGTAGCCTACCCCCACCCCTTCCCCTCGTTCTGCTAAATATTGTCGTCCTAAATGCTCTGCCCACTTCAATGTTCCGAAAATCACAATCTTCCCATTACTTATAGCACGTTTTTAAGTGTGGAGATAATCATATGATCTACTAGAAATAAATCACATTCAAAATACCAATAACTTTTTTTTTAAATATTACCAAAGTGGGAAATTGTGAATTCCAGAACTCTGAAATGAACAATCACAGCATTTAGGACATGTTAGTTAGTTATTGTTGTTTTAAGGGGCGGAACTACAAGCTTATCTGCCCCTATTTTAGGACATGACCTCATCAATAATTTACATGTTTACATTTCTTTCAGTTGCAATTGGAGCATATTGCATTGCTGACAAGAATTAGGCTACTAAAAGGCCTGCAGCATATTATTACTCACCTTAAAATAATGGTCCCTTCCAATTAACCACAGTAGGCCCAATTAGGCCTATAACCATTAGAATAAACAACAAAGGAAAAGTACTGGGAAGGGAGAATATTCATATCTTAAAATGCTTCATGCTGTTAGCAATAATAGCAAAATGTTAAGAGAGAATGCTAAGGGAACAGGTGATGTAACCAGATCACACTAAAATTGTTAGTGCAATTAGTGCCAAATTCATTAGGAGACTGAAATTTCAGAAAAATAATTGGATATTACAAAATTTCTATACAGTAGTTCATTCATATTCCCTTTAAAATAAATCCAGTTCACCAATTTTTGCAGGGTGAAATACAGCAAGTACATCAAAATAATCATCGCACACTAATACAGTAAATGCTGTGAAGGGGAAGGAGAAATAGGACTTTCAATGAAAAACAAGAAAAACACTCAATACTGCTAGAAGTCATCATGTTTTATTTAAAATGTTGTCAACGAAGAAAAATAACAGCGAGAATCAAGATCACACTTAGGAAAAATACAGTAATCAAATCTGGTCCTCCTAAAAGCACGTGTTGAGGCATGTTCCTTTCTTCTTTCTTGCCAAGGCATAACAGTAGGCTATAGCGCAGGATAATGGACCTCTTCCCTCCTTTATTCCATGGCTAACACTGATGAACAGCAAATTCCTACAACACATGCAAGTTTGTATGTTGAAACAGTAAACTTAATAAAAAATGTAATGCTTCAAATGGAGAACTTCAATTTGCTGATATGTGTATGGTTGCATCTACTATAACTACATTTTAAAAGAATATCTTATAGTAGAATCATTGTGTTGTTGATAATAATTCATTTAGGGCTTTTGATAACATTCATTTAGCCCCGTGTATTTGGAAGTGTGTAGGATTTGTATGATAATCTGTGTTATTTTAGTATCTGTAGTAGTGTGTACTGCTCGGGTCTAAGCTGCATGAACCTGAGAGGAATGTGCATCGCAGACTATGAGAAGTGGTGTTGACGAGTGATGAGGTTCCTCGGTCCGTGCATAGTACAGAACCAAATACATTGGTCGGTGACTCACTCAGTCATTCCTAACACCACAGTGGTTTGAGCAACGGTCCTATGTAAGCATTGTTGGAATAGAAAGGAATAACAGATATCACGGCGGGCTGTTGACAGACCCTTCTCTTCTCGCCTGACCCTTCCTTGCTCTTTCCCCTCACCCCGCAAGTTCACAGAGCTTGGACCCGAGCAGTATAGCCTACTTTTTGTAATTCAGGCGACAACTAGAAAGGAGACAGCCATAGTCTTAAGTTAGGATCAATCCCAGCATTAGCCTGGAGTGGAAGTGGGGAAACCACGGAAAACCACTTCTTGGATGGCCGAGGTGAGAATCGAACCTACCTCTTCTCATTTCTGACTCACGAAGCTGGTTGTGAGTCGTTCCAACCCTCAGACCAGAATTAAATTACTTGGAAACTAGCCCAGGACCTCAGGAGTGGCAGCTACCACACCACAAGGTGGTATTATAGTAACACTGAATGAAAGTAGAACGAGTGATAACATTCTCTCTAAGGGGCAGATGACCTTGTAGTTCCGCCCCTTGAAACAACAATAACTCACTACCTATAGGTGTAGTTTCCAGAGTTGGAATCTGACAGTTCAGCACCACTGGGCAAAAACAGTTGATGACTAGATCGCACGCATGGCTTGTTGCCATGGAAACTATACAACGCTGCCAATTTGAGCGATGCTATTTGACCACATGCTTGTCGCCGATCAGTCACTTGTTTGGTTGCCTCCAGTGCACACTCACCTTGCTGCGTTTCATAATCTGTTGTTTTTATGAGTTATAATTGTTTGATTTAATTGGTTAATTACTTTTTTGTGTAGGATTTATAACTTACTTATTTATACTTTATACTTATAATTCATTAGAGATAAATTTCATACTGTTAGTTACCATGCCAATAAGAGTTTGTTACCTAGACCTCCTATACGGTTACCTCCACACTCGGCATGGCCTACACTTAAATAGATTAGGAAAAGAGTATCTTAGTGATGAAATCTGCAAAATTGTAAATTCAAACGGTAAGAATAATTCAACAGTAATATCATTAGAGTGGAAGCAGGGAAACTGGTAGAAGAAGCCAAACGTGAGGTTTGGCATTCACATCTTTTGAAGTCAAATTTAACGGAGTGCAACAATGGTATTTCGGATTTGTCTAGCAACAATAATAATAACAATTATGATAATAGTAATGTAAATAAATCACCAACACAAGCTTGCAAAAGTAACAAATTTAAAATTTACCACCAGAATGTCCAGTCTCTTTATAATAAAATTGATTACATAAATCTAATGCTTAAAAATGAACTTAAAGACATCTCAGCACTATGTATTTCAGAACATTGGCTGAAAGAGGAACAACTTGAATTAATTCAATTCCCAGGGTTTATACAAGCTAGTAAATACTCTAGATCTAATATTAGCCAAGGTGGTACTTGCATCTTCTTAAGAAATAATTTAGATCATGAACAGATAACAGCTTATGATTATCTAATTATGGAACAGGATTTTGAATTCTCTGCCGTAAAAATTCAACAGTTTAAGTTAATAATTGTATGCGTATACCGTTCTCCGTCAGGAAAGTTTCCTCTATTTATAGATAAATTAGAATTGTTACTCAATAACATGAGCAAAGTAAATTTCGATATAATAATTTGTGGGATGTAAATGTGGATTTCTTAAAACTTGATAGAAATTGTGAATTATTAACACAGTTACTAATTTCCTATGGACTGAAACCTACAGTAAATACACCAACAAGAATAACAAAATTTAGTAAAACCACTCCTGATCAAATTTTTATAAATACAGATAAATATCACCATTCAATAGAAGTCTATTGTCCGGGTTTTAGTGACCACCATGGACAAATACTGAGTTTTGAAGTATCCGAAGTAATCAATAATAATGATAATGGAGTAAAATCAAAGTGCAGGTCATTCACTGAATCAAATGTTACATATTTCAATGACTTATTAAATAAGGAAACATGGTCAGAAATTTATGAACTAGAAAATGTAAATGATAAATTTAATGCATTTAACAGTACCCTAAAACACTATTTTGAAATAGCATTCCCCTTTAAACGAAGAACTGTTCAAAATAACAAAACTAGCAATTGGATAACAACAGGGATTATAAATTCATGTCAAAGAAAGAAATTTCTACACAAATTATATAAACAATACCACACAACACCTGAATTCAATTTATACTACAAAAAATACACTAGCATATTAAATAAGGTAATAAGACTAGCAAAGAAAATGCATAATGATAATTTTATTTCCCAATCATCTAATAAAAACAGGGCTATGTGGTCCGTGATAAAGAAAGAAACTGGAAAATCTGCTAAAATACAAAGGAACATTACACTGACCAGAAATAATAAAGTGATTAATAATCCAGAGGAAATAGCAAACACTTTTAATGACTATTTTCTGGAAATTCCACAAAAATTAATAAATAAATCACAGGTAAATACACTAAATTCTAATAATAAAATAAATATATGCAGTGATTCTTTATTTATAAATCATGTCACAAGTGAAGAGGTATGAATAGTTATAAAAGAGCTAAAAAATAAATTCTGTGCTGGCATTGATGGCATCCCTGATGCAATTTTAAAGAAATGTGCAGAAAATATAATAAATCCACTTACGCACTTAATAAACAGTTCAATTTTCTCAGGAACTTACCCGGATATTTTGAAGTTATCAAAAGTAATTCCAGTGCACAAAAACGGTTCAAAAGATGAATTAGATAACTATCGTCCTATTACCTTACCAACTGGTATTGCAAAAATTGTGGAAAAAATTATGTATAAGAGACTGATAAGTTTCATAGAAAAAAATAAAATATTATCAAACTCACAACATGGATTTAGAACGGAAAAATCTACACAGACAGAAATTTACGAATGTAGTAATAGTATACTGAAATTAATTGACAATAAGGAACATGTAACTGGCCTATTCTTGGATTTATCGAAAGCATTTGATGTTGTGGACCATAAAATCCTCCTTACCAAACTAAATCAATATGGTGTTAGAGGTCTAGCTAATAAATGGATAGAGTCTTACTTAACAAGGCGTAAACAAATAGTAAGCTTGAGACACAAGGATGATGGAACCAAATTACTTAATGAAACATTGTCCAATGAGGGAATTATTGAATTTGGAGTACCCCAGGGATCGGTTTTGGGCCCACTACTCTTTCTTCTATATATCAATGATAAACACACAACGTTCATTCACATAAGGAAATTTTGTTTGCGGACGATACAACACTCGTAATAAAAGGTGAAACTAAACAGGTCATACAGCAGTCTGCTGACTCCGTTACAGGAGAGTTAACCAAATGGTCACAAGATAATCGCCTCATAATAAACTATAAAAAGACAGTATGTCTAAATTTCCACACTATACAGAATAGGAATCCTGCGATGCCCAATATAACATTAAATGGTCATGAAATAGAAAATAAATCAGAAACAAAGTTTTTAGGACTATGGATACAACAAGACTTGAAATGGAATAAACATATACAATATCTGAATACTAAACTGAACTCGATGTGCTTTGCGTTACGTATTTTGAAAACCTGCACTAGCATGCACACATTAAGAAATACTTATTTTGCTTATTTCCATTCATACTTAAGATATGGGATCATATTTTGGGGTATGTCGCCAGATGTACTAAGCACGTTTAGGATACAAAAGAGGGCGATTAGAATTATGGCAAATGTAAACTCTAGAGAATCATGTAGACCTCTGTTGAATGATTTAAACATTCTCCCACTGCCCTGCATATATATCTTTGAAAGTATTTTGTTTTTTAAAAAGAATTTAATGAATAAAGATGTTTTTCTTAAAACAAACAATGATGTTCATAGGCATAACACAAGAAAAAATCAAAACATTCATATTTCACACACACACACAAGCATATATCAAAAAGGAACTTTTCACACTGGAGTTAAATTATACAATAAACTACCCCAGTATATAAAACTGGCCCCAAAAATAAAAACCTTTGATAGAATGTTGAAAGCTTATCTGCAGTGCCATTGTTTTTACTCAGTAGTTTAATATTTTAGCGTATAGGAGTGATGGAATCTATAACTATATTTTACTTTTTTAATTTAATTTTAATACCTAGCTGTATGTTGTTGTATTTATAGAATTAAGTTTTCATATTATGATAATAGAGTGAGGTGTAAATAGTTGTGCAATAAGATTGTATCTATTAAGATTTGCTATTATAATAAGTTATAAATAGTTATAATCTTAGTAATATATACCTGTTAGTTCTTTTATTTTATGCATGTAAATTCTGACGTGTCCTATATCAAAAATGTATTGAATGCATGTATTTGATCAAATGGAATTAATAAAAATCTATCTATCTATCTATCTATCTAGGCAACAAATATTCATCATCATCATCATCATCATCATGTTTCTCAGTGAAGCGAACGAACTTCATCTGTATTATGCCTATTATTTGGAATGTTATTCGAAGAGAAAATTCTGTTTATTAAAACTGATTGAGACGAGAACCTTCATTTGACCCTCACAACTTGGTTAATATGGATGCGTGACTATCCCCACTTTGCGTGACAAAATTCAGGGTTGCATATATTGCTATCACGCTACCTATTAATTAATTATTGCTCCAGGCCAAGCCCATTGGTCTAGAGAAAGATTTATTGATGTGTGACTATTCGCACTGTGTGTGACAAGAACTTGGGTTGCATAGGCTGCACTATCTAAGTTAGTAGTATTTGGTCGAGGCAAATACTTAAAAGTTGTTGCATCTAGACTGTCATTGGAGTTGCGATGGACTGTGGTGAAATCGTTAACATGATAGAGGGATTGGGATTTCTACGTTCAATATCTGCCTTTGCTAAACTATTATTTGCTGGCTTATTCTCGTTGTAGTTGTTCGAATAGCTTCAAAAGAAATATTTTATATTCTGCACAAAGTCTTGACATGTTTATCATTTCGTGTAGTTTTAGGAATGATTCCATGCATAAAGTTTCAATCGAATTAATGCTCTCGTGTCCGAAAGGTTTCATCTGCATCGGAGTTGAAAAATGAAATTGTTCCAACGTTAATTGTATCTTGAGAATCACCTGTTGCTGGTTATATTACTATGTGTAACGTGGTTGTGACCATTAGGTTATCTAGTAACTTATCATGTTATGTGTACTACTTACAAATGCACATATTGGTTGTAGCATATGTACATTGTACTGTGATTAGAATGTTGTGAAATTGAATACGAGTATCTCAAAAATAAAGCACACAAATGTTTTCTAGTTATATCTTAATGCTGCAACCAATATGTGCATTTGTAAGTGCACATATCATAAGTTCATAGATACTGGTCTCGCAACCATGTTATACATTGCAATACCACCAGCAATAGGTGATCCAGATACAATTATCGTTGGAACAATTTCATTTTTCAACTCCGATGCAGATGAAACCTGCTGGACACAAGAGAGCATAGCATTAATACGATTAAAACTTTTATGCAAGGAATCGTTCATTAAAATACACAAAATGATATAGGCCTACATATTAAGTTAAGAGCTTTGTGGAGTAAATAAATATTTCTTTTGGAGCTATTTGAACAACTACAAAGAGAATAAGCTGGCAAATAATGGTTTGGCAATGGCAGATATCGAACATAGACATCTCAATTCCTCTATCGATGTTAACAAAATCACTACAGTCCATCGCAACTCCAATGGCACAGTCTAAATCCAACAACTTCTAAGTATTTTACACTCAAATACTATGATATATCGCTGATCCAGTTTTGAAGAATTTGCTAACACCCAAAATACGAACCAATAAGGAACTTAAAATTAAATTATTTTAAGGATATCAATTTCTCTTAACACTTGGTAACCTAGTTCATAATCCATTTACGCTGATGCTGAAGAAGGTACAGTACCGGTATCAATGTAATGTCAAAACATGTAGCCTACATCGTTTAATAAATATTACATCATAGTATTGACAAGGCGGTGGTTCATCAAATGTATCACCAGCCAATATGGTTAACTATTATCACAATAAAATGGTTAAATAAATACGCATTCTAATAAATTTGTCCATAATTCACGCGTAGGCTATAATGGTCGACACAGCTGGAATTTTACTATATAAGTCGTGATCTAATAAAGGGTACGGTGGGTTATAGATAGCGGAGGAGTAAGCTAAGTTATCATACATAATTTCCAGATTCAATTTGTATCATTACAGAAGGTAGTTATTTTGGCTAATATCCTCAGCAGTCTATAACCCACAAACCTTTCTCTTTTTTGATCACAACTTACATATATTCCATCTGTGTCAGCCATTATCCGCGTGAATTATGCACAAGTACAGTATTGCCGACCCCACGTATATGGTACCAATAATTACTAGATAGCACGGACCGACCTCATGACAGGTGTATTTTGTAGGCCTATCTTACATGTTGGCAACACGAACGTGACGTCAATGTATGCACCTAGGTAACAGTTGAAGAGACCTCATGCGCTTGAGGAACATGGCTGCCATCGTTGAATGGGTAAGAAACAAAAGCACAAACTTGTACTATAATGAGCCTCATTATATTTTCTGACATATAATATTTACATTTCGCCAGGGTCGAACATAAACATATTAACCAATCTTCTTTACACTGTTTTATGACTTAACACCCCTTCAAAACTGATTAGTATTTATTTTAGTAAGACACAGAAGCTTATTTATTAATGAAATGGACATCTGAGATTGATGCAACCCATAAGATTGCCACTCTCACCTTTCAGTAAATAACTAAAATTTAAAATCTGCGACTAATTCACATGTGAGTCCACTTGGTACCATCACATCGATCACAAATACCCACAATCCCACCAAATTGCTTGATATTTGGCAAGGGGGTGGAGGTGGGAGGTATCCCTCCCCCAACATAAAAGAAAAGATGGAGCCACATATTAGGCCTGTACACATTATCCAATAAAAATTCATTAATTTCATTACCGGTAATTCATGGATTTGGACCAAAAGATCTTACAAAATTTATGATTAGGGAATATTTCTTCCCAATAATTTCTATTACACAACACTTCAAGGGTAACCCCAGCATATCTTCTAGATATGGTGAGTGGTTTTGTTACTGGTTCTGCAGGTATCATCCTTCTGAAAGATGTATCATCATTTCTAATTCTATTCTTACTCTTCTGCCAGAGAGAAACAGTTTTGCAACGCATGAATACAGTGCTGTAGCTGCTGAATTTTCTAAAAATAATTATGGAATGATGGGAAGAAAAATAAATATAGCCTATTCTAAAATAACAACATACGCACAAAATGAAACCATTCTGATGAACTTAATAATCTTCAAATTAAGAGTACTAATGCGGTCACCATTTGGGGCTTCGTTCATTTGTATATTTTGACCAAAATTTAGACCTCTGAAATAAATTTTAATGTTGGACTTTGCTCCACAGAACAAGAGCACACAGCCACCCACAGGACCAGAGTGTGTTAAGATTTTATAACCTGTAATTACAGTTCTACATCAGAAATGGCATTACTACCTATTCTACCAACTGAATAGGTACTTGCCACAGCACCAGTAACTAAGAAGTACAAGAACTGATCTTTTTTGAAAACGGTACCAATAATAATTTGAAATTCAAGGAAGGGGAAAATATTAAAGCTTCGACACGTTGTCAAGAATCATGACATTTTTAATCTACCGCAATGTAAAATGAATTATTAACACACCTCAAGAACTTGAGTACACATATGCAGTAGGCTCATGGCACTGGACGTATCTCTGCAAGATGTAGGCCTAATCAAGTTGAAAACATTACCGTATCATAGACTCTTACCTGGTCATTTCTAAGGAGAGTAGGCCTAATTGCCACATTCCTCTGCTATTTCGAGAACAGCAATTTACGATTTGTTTGTTCACAGAATTCACCTGTAGGATAAATAATAGTGAAAGTTAATTAATATGTCAAATGGAATGTCACCTGTACACTGCGTGTAATATAAATTCAAAACTAGACTACGGTATATTTTGCACACGCAGAAACACGTTTTTACTTAAATTCTTAAAATAAGCGTACTTACTTGGCGTAGCAGAAGAAGGACTGTTCACTTCTTCTTTCTTTCAGGAGATTTTTTGGGCCTGAGAGAGCTCTTCGCCCAGTCAACAGTTGAGGGGATTAATACTTCTTGGGGGAGAGAACCGCGCGATGTGGTTGGAAGTAGAATAAACTCACTTATGATACAGAACAGTTGTAATGTAAGGATTTAAGAAAGCGTAAAAAAGAAAAGTGATAAAAGGAAAAAACAAAAGAATTGGAGAGGTAGGTGAAAAGGGAGGAATATAACAGAAGGTGCAAAATCTTCACGCCTAGTGACCCACCAAGGTGACTATATACTACAAACTGGGTAACACCGGGACAACAGATAAGGGAACCATTTATTTACAACGTTATAATTGAAGATGGCAGGCGTCTAAAAAAGAGACGATCGCACGAACAATAGGAATTGTCGGAGTGTGTAGCAAACATGTAATATTCAAGGGCTGTACAAATCCAAGTTGGAGCAATTCACGAATGAAGTTTATACGAGGGTGTTCGAATAGAGTACATTGGAATAAAAGATGTTGGATGGTACCGATAGATTGTCCACGGTCACACCGGTCGGTGGCGCGGAGTTTAAATTTGAACAACCTATCCGGGGTAAGGGAGTGATTGAATCGGGGACGGATTATGGTAGTTATATGACGACGTGTGTAAGTACAGGAGGAAAACCAAGGTGTGATTGGGATATGGGGCTGAAGTCTGTAATAAAAGGTACCCTTGAACCGAGAGGTTGTATCCCAAATGGTTTGCCAGGATTGTTGGAAGTGTTGTTTGCATTTTAAAAGCAAATCGCTCGACGGGACAGAAATATTATAACACGTGCCGTGGCCAAGGGTCGCGGATTTGGCGAGTGTATCAGCTGTTTCATTACCAGGGATCGAAGCGTGGCCAGGAATCCATACAAAGAGGATGTCAAAATTGGCGTGGGATAATTCGTAAGATAATCTTTGAATGGAATGAATATACCAGTTTTGTGATAAATAAAGGAGAGCGGACAAGACACTGTGAGCGTCAGATAATATTATAGCTTGTTTGATGGATAATTGTTTAATAACTTGTAAGGCATGACGAACAGCAAAGGCTTCTGCGGTGAAAATCGAAATATCGCACGGTAAGGAGAATGTTAAAGTTTGATGAAGAGCAGGGGCGTAGATTGATGCGCCTGTAAAGGGGGCTTGAGATCGTTTGGAACCGTCAGTATAAAAGGGGATGTGACTAGGGAAGTGATGAAGGAAAGCCTGAAGCTGTTGGTGACAGAGGTGAGGGAGATTTCTAACAGGAGGTGGTAAGGATTGAAAAACATTCAGATAGACGGAGGGGGAGAAAAATTGAACGGGATAATTGCCGCTGTGTAACAAATGAGTGCGGGTTTGTAAGATATTCGGTTTAAGGGGAAGAAGAAATTGATAAGCAAGGAGCAACGAAGGGGAGCCGACAGAGTAAAACCGGTTTTGGAGGCGGTATTCACTCATGAGTTGAAGTTTGGGAAGTAAAGGATGGTTATATAAGGATAAATCTTTTAAAAGATATTTGCTAGAGAGAAAAGTTCTACGTACATGGAGTGGGTATTCGCCTGTCTCGACTAATAAGCCGTTGGTGGGGGAAGAAAACGAAAACGAAAACGAACACACAATTACCAGACAAATAAAACTTAACGAATTTTAACTGAAAAACAGTTTTTTTTATTCAATACTGAAATATCGTTACTGGAATTATTATGTTCTGTTACAACTGTACATATTTACAACTTCAAACCTCTTATATAAAAACGATTATATATACAATAAAATCAACTCGTCTATTTTGTTTAGCAAACCTTGTGATTACGAGTCGAAGTTTATAGTGATGTCACGATGAATGTGCAGCAATGCACGTATAGGAATTTGGGGCTTTTTCGCACCAAACATTTTTGCCGACGTCCAAACTGCAAGCTTGGTTGGCAATTTAAGCTGTGACTTTCTTCCTTTGTCGGTACCAACTCGACTTGCCGAAATTGTAACGTACCTTGATACTTTTCTCGAAGCTCGATGTAAAAGTCGCAAAACACGCCGTTGCAATTTGTACGAATATTTTTGGTGTGCTAAACGCACCAAATTTCTATCCATGAAGCTTGCAAAAAAATTGGTCTAGTTTTGTACGTTTTGTTATTTTGTGATTGCGTTTTTAGTGATACATTTTTTCTTAACAATTTCGATTCTCTGCCCCCCCCCTTCCCCCCCCCCCAGCCAAACTCTAGATCGATTCTCTGCCCCCCCCAAAAAAACCTCTAGATCCGCGCCTGAATGACGGCGAGTAAGCGAGCGAAGGATGTTGATTCTCGGATGAAGCAGTGTTTGTAAAGCGGAGAAGTGGGCATTCCAGTTTAATTTAGTATCAATGTGAAGCCCTAGATATTTAAAGGAAGTGCGAAAAGGTATGGTATGAGGGCCAATATATACTTGTGGAGGGGGAGGGCGGTGATTAGAGGTAAAAAGCATAGAGGCATTTTTCCATGAAGAGGTTTGAAAGCCATGTTCGGAAAACCAGTTATGCAGGAGTAATAAGGCATCTTGAATAGATAGAATACATTCGTCTACCGTGTTCGCAGTTTTATAGAGAATAATGTCATAAGCAAATTGAATAAGTCGAGCATGAGGAGAAAATAAACGTTCAAGATCGGCGGTGTAGAGAAGGTAGAGAAACCCGCTCATGATATCACCCTGGGGCAAGCCGTGAGAAGTATATCGAATCGAAGAGGTCGGATCGTGGTATTTCAAGATGATTTGACGGTTCGTGAGTAATTGGAGCAGAATGGAGCGAATATATCTGGGGAAGTTGAAAGAATGTAATTTAGAGAAGAGTTGTGGGAGATGAACATTGTCATAAGCACCTTGGATGCCTAAAAACACTGCGATCGTCGATTGTTTACGACTGCGAGCGAGAACGAGATCAGTTATGAAGAGGTTAAGAGCATGCGCCGTACTTTTTCCCCGCCGAAAAGCTAACTGATATTTAGGAAGTTGGAAATAATATTCCATACACGATGTTAAACGATTTAGTAGGAGTTTTTGGAATAATTTTCGAAGACAAGAACCTAAAACTATTCCTCTGTAACTCAACGGATCAGAAGGAATTTTCCCCGGTTTAAGGATGGGGATTAAGTGGAAGAAATTCCAGGACGTAGGTACGGGAAAGCCACATAAAATAGAATTGAAGAATGCAAGTAACACCCTTTGAGCAGGGGGAGGCAACAAGCGGAGCATCTGATACGTAATTGCATCGGGACCAGGAGAGGAGGATTTTTTGGGAAGGAGGACGAGGTCAATCTCAGAAAGTTGTAATGGTGAAATGAGGGTCTGAAAATGAGGGTGGACAGGGGCGATAGGAATTGGAATGTCAGGTGGAACAGAATCGGGAGTGAGCGTTGATAGGAACTGAAGGTAAACAGCGGGGGAAGTAGGAGGGTGGGCTTGTCGAGATCGAGTAAGGTTGATAGAATTAATTGACTGCCAAATGAATGAGGAGGAACTTTGGCGGGAGAGGGTTTCCGTGAAGTTTTTCCAGGCTGTACGACGTTTTAAATTGAATCCACGTTGAACTGTTCACTTCTCATTACCACGAAGATGATTTGATATAAGAAAGATGAGAAAGAACACAACATTAGCTTATTTATATACGGCCAATATTGCTTCTTCTTCTTCTTCTTCTCTTGAGGGTTGTTGGGCGCAGTACACTCTTTACCCAGTCACTGATCCAGAGATTGACAAAAAAAAAAGTTCTATTATCGGGAGGAGAATATATGAGGAAGCATGATTATGACGTGGAAGGGGGTTGACACATAAACAAACAAGGACACAATAAGGTGTTAAACTTCACGCCCAAGTGACGCATCTTGGCGACTTGCTACGTATAAACAAACACGAGGCGTCACACGCAAGGGAAAGAGTTAAATAGTTAAATGGTAATCAGAAAAATATGTGAGTAAAGCGGAGAGGACAGGAAATGTAGGGGAATAAAGAAGTACCGAAATAGACAAGGGGAGAGAAAAACCTAGCGTACTGAGTGAATTAATTAGCGTAGTTCGTTGAGACGTATATAAGGAACACTGAAACACGAGGTGATTAACAGTACCTATCGCAGTATTATATGCACAAACCTCGGAGGCTTGCAAGTTGCACCGAGCCATAAAGACGGGGGTGCGCGCATGATTATAACGTAAGCGAATAATGGTAATGATGTGACGACGAGTATAGCGACCATTATAAAACCAAGGGAGATGGGGTATCGACGGTTGTAGATTATAATAAAACTGAGCCTCTTCCCTTGATTAATCCCTCCATTGTGTCGACTATACTTCCTTTAATTGATTTTTCAGAAGAGGTATAAGATCGGAGGCGGGAGTGGCAATGGCGATGGGGGTGCCGTGGCCACAAACAGCACGTCGAGCGGCCTGATCTACGTATTCATTTCCTAAAATAGCTGTATGGCCGGGGATCCAAGAAAAAACAACCGTAAATCCCGCCTGAGTCAATTCATACGTCAACCTGAGTATATGAAGTATGAACCAGTTGTCGATGTGCATCACATTTTGTAAGGCCTGGAGAACACTTCTGGAGTCAGATAGAATAAGAGAGCGAGATGTCACATTCCTTTTGACGTATAAGAGAGCTTGGCGAATAGCAAAAGCTTCAGCCGAGAAAATAGATAATTGCGGAGGTAACGTAAATGAAGCAAGATGTTGTTTGGCGGGGACATAAAAGGCCGCCCCCACGCCGGGCGGGGAGTCAAATTTGGAGCCATCTGTGTATATGGTGGTACAGCTGGAGGCACTTTCTTCAATTTGACAGACATATCGACGGGCGATAGAGTGGGAAAGAAATTAAGCTTTTAGAGAAAAGTAGGGGGAATGGTGAAGAACATCAGGATTGAACTGATAAATAGGATAGGGCGCATTATAGCATAGCGGCTTCCGGGTTTGGAGAATGTCTGGACGAAGACTGGTAAGACCGATAAAAGATAAGGGAATAGAGGGGGGGGGGGGGGGATATTTTTTGAGTAAGTGTTGCTGATGATATTCTTGTAGTAATTGCAATTTCGGGGGAATAGGAGAAGCAGCAAGAGCCATTTTGCGAAGGAGATAACGAGAAGACAGGTACTTCCGTCTGAGACCAAGAGGTGGATCTGTAGCTTCGACGAGAAGGGCCTGCGTGGGCGTAGAGGAGAGAGCTCCCAAGATAACTCGCAGAGCGGCATATTGTAATTTATCTAGTATCGTGAGACGAGACTGGGGCATGATGTCAAAAAAATGGCAACCGTACTCCATGGAGGACCTGACGATAGAGCGGTATAAAAGTAGCAAAATTTGAGGGTCCGCTCCCCAAGAGCGGCGCGTTAACGAACGAGGGAGTTGTAATTCTGTTGTGACGTGTGATTTTAGGTGCGCCAGTTGGGGTGCCCATGTCAACTTATCATCTATCAATATCCCTAGGTATTTGGTATGATGGGTGATGGTAATAGAACCCTGTTGATATAGAATCGGGGAACGGTCGTAGAGACGTTTATGGGTAAAAATTAAGGCAGAGTTTTTGAGTGGGACTGTATCAAGACCGTGATTAAAAAGCCAAGAATGTAAAATCGTGAGGGCATGGAACATATGTTGTCTACACTGAGATAAATCGGGGTATGAGCAATATAATAGAAGGTCATCGGCATATTGAATAAGCCGGACATGTGGGAGTAATAGTTCCTCAATCTCACTGGTATAAAGGAGATATAGTATACCACTTAGAATATCGCCCTGGGGCAAGCCGGAAGACGCAAAGCGCGAATTCAGGACGGTGGGGAAAGTTGCAAGAATGACGTGACGGGAGTGAAGAAAGGCGGCAATCAGTTTTATAAAAGGAGAGGGGAATTTCCATTTACAAAGTACAGCCAATAACAACGAGACGTTGACATTATCATATGCGCCTTGAATGTCTAAAAATACTGCTACCGTAAAATGTTTACGACAGCTGGCCAATAGGAGGTCAGTGAGGAAGATATTCAGAGCATCGGAAGTCGATTTTCGTTTTATAAAAGCAAATTGGGTTTTTGGGACCAAATCATAATACTCAAGAGCCCATATCAGTCTCGCCAACAATATACGCTGAAACGTTTTTCTGATACAGGACCCGAGCTGAATTCCCCTATAACTGCAGGGGAGGGCGGGGTTTTTGCCAGGTTTTAAGATGGGAAGTAATAAAAAGTCGTTCCATGTGGAAGGAATCTGACCTGTACGTAGGACATTATTGTAAAATTCAAGTAGGACCAGATGTGCGGAAGAGGGTAAACTATTGAGCACGTGGTAAGAAATGTAATCGGGACCGGGGGTTGAAGAATTTTTGAGAGAGAGGGCATTTCGGAGTTCAGCTGGTAGAATTGGTTGTATTAGACAAGTAAACTTGGAAGGCGTGACATATTGATAGGATGGTGGGGCACTGGCAACAAAATCAGGCGTTAAACTACGATAGAAACATAAAGAATTTTCAAAAGTAAGACGATGTGGAGGCGCATATTTTGTACTCCTTGATAAGTTGCGTACAGAATTCCATATTTGAGTAAGGGGAGTTTGGTGGTTAATGGAATTGACATATTTATGCCAAGCAGTACGACGTTTGACATTGAAAGTGCGTTGCATAGTCGCAACAAACTTTTTATACTGCAAATAAGTATACGGGGTATGGTATTTACGAAGGAGGTGAAGCAATGCTTTGCGGCGCTTGACCAAGCGTATACATTCGTCGTCCCACCAGGGGATGTGATAAAGGGCTTGACCAGATCGTTCTCGACAAGGAATGAGGGGATGATAAGTGTCAAAATATCTATTAATAATGGTAATTAAGGATTCATAAGAATAGCGTACAGGCGGAGCGGCATGGCAAAAATGTTGTAGGATATAATCAGAAAACAACACTTCATCAAAATTTTTAAACTGTCGAAAGAAGCGAGGAGTATGCTCGGGGGGTGGGGGCAGGTGTATAGATGAACCGGTAATGATGATGGGATAATGATCACTGAGATGCAGATCTGGAGTTGTTTGCCAATAGATCAGGTGTGTGAGAGAAAGGGATACAAAGGTTAAGTCGACAGCACTGGGTGCTTGCTCAGGGGCAGAAAGACGGGTAGGGGAACCATCATTAAGAAGATGAAATGAAGAAAGTTGGGACGACGTCCAGATATGACGACCTTTGGGCGTAATTCGGGCGCTGCCCCATTCCGTGTGATGAGCATTGAAATCACCGCCCAGAAAATGGTACGGAAAGGATTGACAATAAGTGAAGAAGGATTTCCACTGTCGTTCGTTGCCCTTAACATCTGGGGGAATGTAAAGATTGGTAATATAATACTTGTCAACTTGAATAGTAAGGAAATATGCGCGGGGAAGATGAAAAAGAAAGGGTATCACTTTATAGGCAAGGGACTCATGAATGAGAGTAAGCACTCCACCGTAATGGGGCCCATCATTACGTTCAACTACATACTTCGGTATATTGAACAATAAGGAATGATACAACCATGTTTCCTGTAGCAGGACAACCTCTGGCTGATATTCCTGTATGAGAAGAAGGAGTTCATGCCGCTTGTTTAATATGCTATGGGAATTCCATTGTAGGATCTTCATGGGATGGGAGATGATTGTACATCCCTGGGTGACTCAAGTGGTTGGGATTCGGGAGGAAGAGAATGAAACGGGAGAAGAACTATTTTATCATACATATTTTTTAAAATGTGGGCCCATTGGGCATTCGAGTCCAAAAGGTCCATAAGTTGGAGGTAATCACGTGTGATGGCAGGGGGCACACCAGTTTTGGGTGGCACAGGAGGGGGAGGAGGGGGGCTGAAGTGCATGGTAGACGTCGACGGAGTGACGGCACTGGGCACCGGACGAGTCAAATGGTCTGGCCGAACTATCGAGAGATAGGCCTGCCGGTCGTAACCCAAAGGTGGTATCACTTTGGGTGAGCTTTGAACAATGGACGTAAATTGACGTTTTTTAGGTAGCGTGGTAGAAGCAGGGGTATTAGTGGGAGAAAGTGGGGGAAATTGCTGAGGAACGGTAAGTGGTTGAAAGAGGTTAGAAAATGGGGCAACAATTTCTTGGTATGACTTGTTTTCGACACACATGCGTGTTTTTATCTCAACTTGATTTTGATGGTACACACACTGGGAGGAACCGCTTGTATGATTCTCATCACAATGCACGCATCGTACCAAGACTTGGGAACATGTCGAAGTTTCATGGCCTTGAGCACTGCGGCCACATCGGGGGGCTCTTGCACGACAATTTTGACCGGTATGTCCATACCGCTGACATCGATTACATATGATCGGCCTAAAGATAAAAAGGTGGACCTCAAGGACAACATGAAAAATTGAGACATATTTTGGGAGAGTCTGCGTTTCAAAAAAAGTTTTATCGTCCCCGTGGGGAGCATCTCCACTTTACCGTCAATCATCTTACGGCGAGACATGCGTTGGAGTTTGATTATGGGGCATGGCGACTCAATATACTGCAGGATATCGTCATTCGATAGAGATAAATCGACACCACGGATTAAGCCTATCCGTTGGATGTTCGAGGATGGAATGAACGCTTTCAATTTTTTTTCGGCGAGTAAGGGGTTTTTAAGAAAGAGGTTGGCGGCTCGAGCAGTGTTGAAGGTAATCTGTATGCGATTGCGCCCCATGCGGTGAATGGCCGAAATTCCCTCGATATTTTTTTATCATAGAACAGTCGTCCCAAAGCCATCGGATGTAAATGACCGATATGCGAATTGTCGACAGACTCGACATTAACATGATAGGGCCCAGAGTGGGTTGAGGGGTACGGTCTCGGAGGATCGGCCCCAGTTGACGGAGCTGAGGAGGTCGAAATTACAGGAGGCAAATTCGTATCAGATGACGGGATAGCAGAAGATAAGGCTGGGGTAAACGGGGCATTTAAAGGCATAATCTCCGTAAGAATAACGTCCATGGCATCGTCAGGTGGGCCCGGATTTTCCGCACCCCCACTGGTGTCTGACATGTCCCCGATATATAGAACCGAGAATGGGTCTACTATTCACTGAGTAAGGGTCACTAATACACACTTAGGCACACACAAGTATACGTGAACACACACAGTCACACTACTTAACAGAAGCAGTCGCTCTCCACACACGAGGCGATTCGAACAGGCGAGCTAAGAGAGACTGACCCGTACGTGACGGAAGAGCACACGCAACTTGCCAATATTGTTTACAACATGCAACACATATAAACAGAGCGACCATCATCATGATCAATGCCGCCAACCCAGTAGAAATAATGTTTATTTAATGATAAGTGCCGTAATTATCGTCTGTGAGCAAGATAATTACAAGGAAATGTCAATTAGGAATTATGTGTATATTTATAGACTAAATATAGTGATATGTTTGCAATTTAATTACAACGTTTGTAACTGTTAGGCTTCGCTCCAAGTTGAGCGTACACATGAAACGTTTTGACTGGTCCTTACTTGCCCTTTGAAATATTTACTCTGCCTAAGATATGTTGTTTTAATGGGCGCCAAGACCTCAACGCAATGTTGAAATCTAAATTTGTATTTAACAACACCTAGCTCTGGTAGAACACCTACAAGAATCGATATACACAGATCGTGGTATGATTTGATCATTAACCCAACAAACAATTGTATCAGGAGAAGGAATTGGTCTATATGTAATGCTACCTACTGAAAGCAAAGATTGCATAGTTAAAAGAAATGCATTTATTATATAAACAAGTTTGCAAAATTAATAATAATAATAATAATAAGTTTGAATTTAAATTGGAGCGTTGCGATTTGAATATTACCGCTAGAAAATTACGTGAAAACGGAGTCGGATAAATTACTGATTTTACTCTTATTCCCAAGCTATGAAGTTACTGAATTACTGAATATGAAACCAAGAAAGACGAGAGATTGCGTAGTTATGAGTCATTCGCGCTTACCACTGGAAATTGCCGAAGCATTTCCCTCGTACTGGATGTTGAAGAGAGTTTCCCACTGCCTCCTGGACGTGGTCATCTTCTTCGTTAGTTGATGATATATTTGTAGATAAGAAGATTAATGGTCCGAACATCGGAACCAACACGTACAACCACAACGGTTAAGTTTCACAAAGATAGTCCCCGTTTCCACGGAACATTGGAGCCACTCACTCGTGCAACCATACTGGTTAAATTTTACAACGAAAGTCCTCGTTTCCACGGCGCGCAAACACTTAATGCCCTCGCCGCATCCCCTCTCCGGAGCCGTCTTCAAGTCGCTCGGTCTCCACTGATTGGCTGATCCCCACGCGCTACTTCCCCACCTCTGGCTCATTACACTCGGCGGGAGGGTGAAGTCGTTTACCGGTCCAGGCCAATTCGCCTTTACTTGACGCTGCAACCCAGGGTTGCGTCACGCTTCACGACAAGATTAAGCCTGTAGCCGAATTCCCAATGAGTCATCTCTCTCATAATACCCTAACTGACAAAACTCCGTAAAATTCCGTAATCATATAATTTTCTACGCTAATGTTGATCGTAATAATTTGCTTGATAGCGTTTTCTATAACATAGAAAACCTATCTGTATGCTTATAATTTTATAAGAAAATGCTCCAAAAATCAATTAATAATAATAATAAGTTAATAATAATAATAAGTTACATGAAAACTTCTCTTGGCTGAACAATTTGCCGCGTAAATAAATATAGACTGGCTTCCTACTGACTTATGCCAGTGGTGTAAAATCCCCTCGAAAAACACGTTACACGTTGTATCATGCATATGTTGGCAACACGATATACAGCGCTCCAAACGACTGACTGACGTACTACACCGATGGTTCCAAATAAATCCTATCTGGTTGACACCCCCTGCTCGGGAGTTTCCGCCAACACAAAGTTTCTCATTTCTCTACTAGAAAGCGCTAGAGTGTTCAAGGAACTTAGATATCTAACATTTAACCTCCTTGGCTTTCATAGTGCTTCAAGGGACAACGAAATTCGACATGCAAGCTACCCTCTGGGTGTCAAATAACAAAGCTTACACCCGGTACCCAAGGCCATACGATATTATTATTATTACTCCATAAAATTATTCTTATTAAAGGACGTTGTTCAATAAATAAAGTATTTTCAAATATAATTTGTTTTATCAATTAAACCAAATCATATACAGTATATTATTTCAGCAGTATAGATCCCTCCTGCGGCGCTCACAAGCGACCGATTGTGAAAAATCAGCATTCAAATGAAAGAGAATATACATCGCCAGTGACGCATTGCAGTCTAATTTCATAAATATCTGTAATTTCTTAAAAAAAATGACTTTTAAGAACCTGTACGAAGTGTGCGATTTGCAGATATTGTTGCTGCAGGAAGATACGCTCCATAATTGCTGTCTACTTCACATTTTGGCCGCTGTGACGCCTGTTTCATGTCATTTTAACATTCTGAGGTCTTTTCTTCATCATTTTGCATGGATTTCAGAAACAGTAATTTAAAGGAATGAATAAACTTACTCAAATCGTATAATTTCATAAATATTGAATAATCGGCGAGTGTTACGGCTAAGCTGTCAATCAATGGACTCAGCACACAAATGACATTAACAGTGACGAATTGCATTCTAATTTCATAAATATCCATTTTTGTAAGAAGTGTGCGATTTGCAAATACTGTTGCTGTCTGAAAATACGCGACATCATTGGTGTTCAGTTCGCATTTTGGTCGTAGGGACGCCTAAAACGTAAATAGTGTTCTATAATCATTTGGTTCAAATAAAAACATAACAACCTTTCTACTTAAGTCTCTTATTATAAGGCTATTAGGGAAAGTGTGGCTTATGAACTTGCGAGATTCCTCACACGGGTTTTAAATTATTTATTTTATTTTTATTTTTTATTGTTCCAGGATATTATATCATGCCACGTGGGATACATAAAACGAAGAGGCCAAGTGGATGTCAACAAAGAAGAGCAAAAATTAAGAAAAATGAATCACTATCAGCATTGCGCGGATCCATGCTGCAATATTTAAAGAGACCGGATAAGGCCCAGGGTTCATCCAAAGACACAGTTCCTCTGTCACTAATTGATGAGGCTTATTTGTCTGATGCTAGTATGCATTCAGCAGAGGAAGAAGTTGAAATAGAAGAAAATAAAGCAGAAGACAAGGGAAGGAAATGGATGAATTCGTAGCAGAAGAGTGGACTGATTGTGACTCTAACCATGATACTGAAAATGTGATGATGAATGAGCTTAGGGAAAAAAATTGGAATATTTTAGATTATGCTTCTTATTGGAATGTACCAATTCCAGATCATTTGCGGGTTCTAATCATCAAAAGAGGAAGTGCTTCTCTCCAGAACAAAGATGGGCCTTTCAGAATTGTGACAAGGCAAGATCTAAAAGCAAAAGGAGATGTTCGCCAGCATCGAAAGAGTGGTTTTACAAGGTGATGCCAAATGGCGAGAAAGTGTTGCGAATATGGATGGTTTGCTCTCTCGTCAGTGAGAAATTATATTGTTCTTGCTGACGACTCTTTACCGTTTATGCTACAGACACGACATCCAAATTTGTGACTGAGTTTCAGACGTGATGGGAACTGAGCCCGAAAGTGCATAATCATAAGGCATCCGAAGAGCACTTACATTCCTTTGAAAAATTGAAAACGTTGGCAGCAGGACTTAGACTGCACAAAACAATTGGCGCCGAAAATATTGCTTTGATGGATATGGAGAAGAAGAAGTGGAGAGACATATTGCACAGGCTGCTCGATATCACATTGTTTCCTGCCACGCAAAATCTGGCATTCAGGGGCCACAATGGAGATGCGTCTTCATTGAATAAAGAAAACTTTCTTGTAATGGTTGAGATGCTTTCTAAATATGACCCAGTGCTGAAAGAGCACCTAATGAGATTAAAGCGAAGCGCATGTAAAATCAAAGGATCAGTATTTTATTTTGCACCAAAAACTCAGAATGAGTTTTCTGAGTTTTTGGTGCATGTCCTAGCAAATCATGTGAAGGAGAAGCTTGTCATGGATATAAAATCTGCCAGGTATTTTGGGATCATGTTCGATAGCACACCTGACACATCACACACTGACCAAATATCCGAAGTTATCAGATATGTGAAAATTCACAATAAGAACGTTGAAGTAAGAGAAGTGTTTCTGGGATTTTTCCCTTTAAAGGCGAAAAAGCTGTTGACCTCTGTTCTGATATTCTCAGAAATCAGGAAAGTGATGGACTCGACATTATGATATGCCGCGCTCAAGGTTACGATATTGCTATGACTATGGCTGGAATCCATGGGGCTGTACAAGCCATTTTGAAAACAAAGAGCAGGAAAGCTATTTTAATGGATGTGTGGACCATTCGCTTAACTTGTGTGGCCAACACTCTTTTGCTGAAAATGCTCCATGCGTAACTTTTTTTAAATCTCTTGAGACAAGGTTTTCCTTCTTTGCTGCTTCCACTCACCGATGTGATGTTTTAATGAACCACACTAGAGTCTCAGTAAAAAGATTATTAACAACACGTTGGAGTTCTCATCATGCTGCAGTAAAGGCAGTGAAAGAAAAATTCGATGAATGTGTGGGGGCAATTGAAGCTCTATGTGATCCAGATGAAAATTTAGACACAAGAGGTGTCTCTTACCTGCTGTCTGCAATTTCACGTCTCTGTGCTACCTCTTCTTTTGGTGTGATGTACTTGAAGAATTTAATCTTACACAGCTGTACCTTCAGACTAAGGGCTTAACTCTTGACAAGGTGGTGAGAAAGCTAGAGACGCTAAGACTTTTTATGTACGAGCAGCGCAATCATCTTGTGGAGCAGGTAATGGAACAGACGCTTTTAAAATCAGACCAATATGGAGTTTCAGTAGAGAGCGGACCCAGGTTCAAAAATAGGATGACAGGTGAGAAGACGAGAGATGCTGGAATAACTCTGCAAGAAGAAACCAAGAGAACGATGATTGAGTGTATTGATCGTTTCCATTATGAACTCCAGGTCAGATCAAGAGCCATCAAGGAAGTAGCAGCTATGTTTGAGGCTGTTCAAGCCAAGAGTTTACATCTGCCACTGAAGAAGAGTTACTGGTGTCCATTCCAAAATTAATCACTTTCTATGATGAGTTACCAGAGTAAGAGCTTTTATTAGAAATACCAAGGATGAGAAGGCACCTGGAGGCAGCGGAGATTGATCTCGAAGAAGTCAAAGATTGGTCAGTACTTGACGTTTTGAAATTCATAGCTGAATGGGACTTCCTAGAATCTCTCCCATATTTCTCAGTGAGCCTACAATTATTTCTTACGATCGGTGTGTCTGTGGCTTCATGTGAGGGGAGTTTTTCAAAGCTAAAGTTTATAAAAAACTATTTGCGATCTACCATGGGACAGTCAAGGCTTTATGATCTTGCAATATTATCAATTGAAATTGACAATAATAATAATAATAATGTTATTGGTTTTACGTCCCTTTTAACTACACTTGCTTTTAGAGACGCCGGGGTGCCGGAATTTTGCCCCGAAGGGGATCTTTAACGTGCCAGTAAATGTACTGACACGGCTCCCTCGCATTTGCGCACACTCAAATGCCAGCTGACTGCGCCAGGTTTCGAACCTGCAACCTTGGGCTCAGCAAGCGAGAACGTTACCCCTAATTGAAATTGATTTGGCGAAAGGAGTTGATTTCGATGAAGTAATTAACAAGTTTGCAGCTTTAAAGGCCAGGGACGGAAAGCTTTTATGTAGTTGAGATTTAATATGACATAAAATTTAATGTTAAAATAACAATTAAAAAGTAACATATTTTCTATGTAGTTCTTAGTTGTTAACGTCTTACAATCCTTTAACCACCTGACCTTGAATTAATTTTTTCTTACATTGCCTTTGTAATATAGGACCTATGTTTATAAACGTTACCAACGATTCTGTATGTTTCCGTTATTTGGCACTGGCGGACTCTGAGGAGGTATATTGGGTGTCGTGAAGGGGTGACACCGTGAGTTACCGCACTGGGAGACACCAACTCTAGTGACGCCACTGAGTGGGTCTACAAACTTAAGAAAGGACTGGATGGGTCCAAGCGCTACGAAGCAAGACTTGTGGCGAAAGGATTTACTCAGGTTCCAGGTAGAGTCTATGATCAGACTTTTGCACCTGTTGTCAGGCTCTCATCCCTAAGAGTCCTATTTGCCCTCGCTGCAAGGTCAGACTGGGAAATAGACCATGTGGACGTAACAACTGATTTTTTAAATGGTGATTTGTCTGAAACAATTTACATGGAGCAGCCGGAAGGTTTTCTGGAAAAGGGCAATGAAGGTAAAGTGTGCAGATTGCAAAGAGCTTTATATGGTCTCAAGCAAGCTGCCAAATCCTGGAATGTTAAAATTCATGATTTTCTTACTCAACATAAGTTCCAGAATTCAGAGTATGATGCATGTGTCTACACTAAGAACGAAGGTAAAACATGTGTAGCGATTGGCTTGCATGTTGATGACTTCTATATTTTCTCAAACTGTAAGCAGGAAACTAAGAAACTTAAGGAAACTATGTGTAAATGTTTTAAAATAAGAGACTTGGGTCCTGTAAGTGAATGTCTTGGTATGAGAGTGACAAGAGAACGGAAATCTCATTCACTTAAGTTGGATCAAGAGAGCTATGCTCTCGACACTGTCAAAATCTATGGTATGGAGGAGTGTAAACTAGTGAACACGCCCCTAGCACTTGGTGTAAAACTTGTCAGGCCAATGGATTCTACTAATCATCCACTGTATCAAAAATTGATACGTGCCCTTATGTATCTGGCGGTAGGGACCAGACCTGACATATGTTTTGCTGTTAGTTATTTAAGCCAGTTCAACAGTTGCAATGATGATGAACATTTCAATGCTGCCCTGAGAGTGGTTAGATACCTGAAGGGAACAATGGGCTTGGGGCTAAAATATTGTAAAGGAGGTTGTAGTTTAACTGGTTATGCAGATGCTGATTTTGCTGCTTGTGCTGTTGATAGAAAATCTGTTACTGGCTATGTGTTCAAGCTAGCAGGTGGAGCCATTAGTTGGCAGGCAAGAAAACAAAGATCTGTAACTATTGCAGATAGCACAACTTTTGCAGAGTATGTTTCTACTAGTGAATGTGGTAAGGATGGTGTGTATTTAAGAGGTTTTCTTGGGGAATTATCAGTCCCAATCAAATGTATTAAAATATTTAATGATAACCAAGGAGCTATTAATATGTGTTTTAAGCAGTCATCTGGCAGCAAAAGTAAACACATTGTGACAGACAGTTGGCAACAGTTATTTTTGTTTTTTGTGAGAAAAGAAGGACAAGGAACAGTGCATCCAAGATGGAGTCTTTTGAGTGTTATTTGTAATGTGTGTGTGTTTTCTTGTAAATAAATATCTTTCATTTTCCCAAATAAGTAAGTAAGTTACGGAGTGACGTTTCTGTTCGTATCATCTGGCGACCGTGACAGGACATACAGGAGAAAGGAAAATGAGCGATAGTCGAAGTTTGATCAGAAAACGTGGTGTATAACGTGCATCGTTCACGAAAATTGTAGCTTCACTTCAAGTTTTGTTGGAGAAAGAAACAAAGGACATAGTCACTATCCGAGTAGATTACGCCTTAGTGGAAGAGAAGGCTAACCTCATAAGTAATCTGGACCAGGAGATCTTCCAACACCTCATGGAAGATGCGGTGTCAGAAGAAGAGCTGATCACAGAAGTAGACGGAGTAGATGACTAGAAACGCAAGTTTCATATGTTAGCAGCGGCTGTTTCCGATGCTCTTGCAATGGAGAGAAAGCGTGAAGACGAAGTCCAGTCAACAGTAAGCACCAGTAACACTCATAACCTAAAAAGTAAATATCGCCTTCCAAAGATCGAATTCCGAAAATTTGGTGGAAATCTACGAGATTGGTTAGGTTTCTGGAATCAATTTCAAAAGATTGATGAAGATGGAGAGTTAGATAATGCCGATAAATAGGAATATCTTATCCAAGCAACATTGCCAAACTCCAAAGCTCGCGACATCGTTGACAGTTTTCCAGCCACAAGTGGAAATTACCCTAAAGCTATACAGAAACTTAAATCACGTTTTGGCAATGATTCTTTGTTGGTGGAAGTCTACACTAGAGAACTATTGGCAATGATGAATTCTTGTAGTAGTCTTGACATCTCACCATTACATGACAGACTCGAAACTCAACTTGGTGCTTTGGATAGCCTAGGTGTAACTTCCGAGAAATATGCAGCAATGTTATTTCCTATGATTGAATAATGCTTGTCTATAGATGTGTTACGTGCCTGGCAGAGGAGTGGCGGTGGGAAGGAATGTGAAGCTAGTGAACGTCTTAAAGGTTTGATGAAATTCCTGGAGAATGAAGTAGAGAGTGAGGAAAGGATCAAACTGGCCATCCCAAGTAAAGGTAACATCAATGTGAATCCTGACAAGTCGAAAGGTACGAAGAAAATTAACATTTACAGTGAATCGCCACCTACCGCAGCTGCACTTGTGGATTGTAATCTTAAACTAAACTGTATATTTTGAGTTAGGTCCCATGCTAGTTCAAACTGCTCCGTGGCAAAGCAGATGGCTTTAAAGGAGAGAGTCTCAATTGTGAAGAATAAGAGAGCATGCTTTCTCTGTCTGAAGAAGGGACATGTTTCAAAAATGTGCAGAAGTCAGTTAAAATGTGATTCCTGTAGCAAAAAACATAACAGCCTAATATGTCTAGGCCCAACACATTCCTCTGAAGCTACCAATGAGAAACTTCAGTCTCATTCTTTGATTTCAAATGAAGAACGTAGTGGTATGCAAGGTGTTATTTTGCAAACATTAAAGGTGAAGGTCATTGGAGAATCCTCTGCAAAGTAGGTAGGGTCTGTACTGGATACTGGCAGTCAGAGATCTTATATGCTTGAATCAGTTGCGCAGAAGTTAGGTTACACTAGTCATCGCACAGAAATGCAACGCCATTCACTATTTGGTGGGGTAGTCACAGAAGAGAGCCAGCATATGTGCTATAGGATCTACATAGAGAGTTTAGGAAAGCCTTATGCCTGCAATTTTGAAGTCTTATGGCAACAAGTAATTACAGGGTACAATACTATGTTAAAGGGCCCATGGTTGCAAGAACTAAGAGCAAAAGGGATACAGATTTATGATACTGAAGGTCCCATTGAACTATTAATAGGCGCTGATGTAGCTGGAAAGTTAATCACTGGACAAACATGTACACTAAGCAATGGTCTTGTAAGTATCGAGACACTGCTGGGGTGGACTGTGATGGGTAAAGTAGTTTCTGGAGATCAATCAAGCATGACCAACCTTGTCACTTCTCTCTTTATCAGAGATGCTTCAGTTGAAAATCTGTGGGAACTGGACGTGCTAGGTATCAGCGATCCTGCCGTACGGAAAACTAAAACTGAAGAAAACTTTGCAACAATGGATCACTTTCAGAAAACCGTGTCTATTAATGGAGAATTTAGGTATGAAGTCCATTTACCCTGGAAAGAAAACAAATCATTTCTTGTATCTAATAGGGTCATGGCTGAGAAGAGGTTAGTCAACACAAGGAAGAAAGTGGAAAATTTTGGACTAGGCGAGACCTATCAAAATATTTTCACCGAGTGGGAAAGGACTGGTGTTATTGAACCGGTTCAGGAGGATGAAAACTTCAGACACTATCTACCGCATCGAGCTGTTGTGAAGGAAAGTAGTTCAACGACACCTGTTCGTCCTGTATTTGACGCCTCAGCGAAGAAAGTGGGAACCCCTGCTTTGAACGATTGTTTGTATGATGGCCCCAACCTGATTGAACCAATCCCTGCTATTCTTCTTAGATTCCGAGAGAGGAAAGTAGGAATTATTGCAGACATTGTGAAGGCCTTCCTTCAGATAAGCATACGGAAAGAAGATCGAAACTATATCTGCTTCCTGATGTGGCAGGACGTTGGGAATAATTACAAGATCTTCAAGCATGCCAGGCTGGTTTTCGGCTTAACTTGTAGTCCGTTTCTCCTGGTGGCTGTCTTGGAGTATCACCTGAAGAAGTACTTGGAAAACCCGCAATTCAATCCCCTATTCATCAAGAGACTTCTACAGTGCTTCTACATGGACAACGTTGTCACTAGCCTTGACAGGGAATCGGAGGTGGGCGAGTTTATCAATCAAGCTAGTAGGGTATTATCAGAAGGCAGTTTTAATTTGAGGGGATGGTAGTTTTCTCAGGATGATGACCAATCTGCTACCCTTTCATCTGTTTTGGGACTGTTATGGGATCGACAGGAGGATACACTTACTTTAAATTTGCATTGGTTGAATACTATTCAGGTGGGAGAAGTGACGAAAAGGACAATTCTGTCACTCACACATCGAATTTTTGATCCAGATGGTGTGACATGTCCTGTCTCCCTTTGTGTCAAACTGTTGATTCAAAGGACCTGGAAGACTCATATAAGATGGGATAGTGCAGTTGATGAGAAGTCCAGAGACGAGTTTCTGGCCTGGGTAAAGGATCTACCTCACCTGGTAGAAATCAAGATTCCTCGAAGGTTTGGAAGAAGTGATCATGTGCAAATTCATGTCTTCTGTGATGCCAGCCAACTTGCATACGCAGCAGTAGTCTTCATAAGATACGATTCCAACAATCAAGTGAGTGTACAGTTATGTGATGCAAGATCTCGTGTGCCCCCCCCCCCCCTCAAGGAAGTGGCAATCCCCAGATTGGAATTGCTGGCTGCTACAATTGGTGCACGGTTGCTTAAATGTGTGTTGGAATCTATTTCACTGGAAGTTCATGAGATTTTTCTCTGGTCTGACTCGTCCACAGTTCTAGCATGGATCTGCAGGACTGAGAACTGGTCGGTGTTTTTCCGCAATCGTGTGAATGAGATCAGGAACTTGACCAATTTAAACTGCTGGCGACATGTTCCAGGGTCATTGAATCCAGCTGATTTACCGTCACGTGGCTGTTCTGCTTCGCAATTAGTAGCCTCTCGATGGTGGGAGGGACCTGCCTGGTTGTACGAATCTCCAGATTGTTGGCCTCAAACAAAAGTGGTGTATGACATAGAGAGTATCGCAAAGGAAATGAACAAAAACCCTGTGAATTCTATGACTGTAACCAATGAAGATCTCCTCTGGTATGCCAGGTATTTTTCCAACTATCACAGAATAGTTCATCTAATCGCATGGATTCTTCGTTTCTGTAAGAATTGTCTTAGACGTGAGAGGATCTCGCAAGAAAATCTGCAAGTTGAAGAGTTAGAAAGGGCTGAAATTAGACTCATTTCTTTAATTCAACGAGAAAGCTTCGACGGATTAGTTGATAAACGTCTATCTTCACTACAACCATTCCTGGAAGATGGTGTTCTCAGGGTTAAAACGAGACTACTACTGCGATAAGATATGAAGCAATTCAGGTTCCCAATGATTCTCCCGGCGAACCATGTCATCACCTCTCGCTTGATTATGGATGAGCACGTGAAAGAAAATCACATTGGAGTACAACTTCTTCTTAATCATCTGAGACAACGCTTCTGGATCATCGGTGGAAGGAGGGCAGTTAGAAAAAATATAACAAAATGTGTCAAGTGCCGGAGGCATGATGGACAACATACCGAAATCGCTCAGGCCCCTCTGCCCCTGGACCGCATACGGGAAGCCTGTGTATTTGAAGTGATAGGAGTGGACTTGTCAGGTCCGGTGTTCCTGAGGGATGAAAGTAAAGCTTGGATTATAGTTTTCATATGTGCGGTGTATCGCGCTGTTCATCTCGAAATGGTTACATCTCTCTCCATAGAGGCGTTTGTGCAAGCGTTCCGGCGGTTTGTAGCAAGAAGAGGACGCCCCTCTGTGATTTACTCAGACAATGGTACAAATTTCACGGGTACAGATAACGCGTTTCAAAGTGTTGACTGGGAAAATATTTCCAAACACTATTCGGTTGAACGTATTACTTGGAGATTTAATCCCCATAGTGCTCTTTGGTGGGGAGGCTTCTGGGAAAGGTTAATACGTCTAATTAAACAGCTTCTGAAACGAGTTTTGGGTAAAGGCTGTCTAACTTACCAAGAAATGCTTACCCTTCTCTGCAGTGTAGAAGCCACCATAAATGCAAGACCGCTAACATATCTGACCGATGGATGTGAAGATATAAGTCCACTCACCCCTGCCTGCTTTCTACAAGAAATTAAGACAACTGGAGTTCCAGAATGTGATGCATTGGATGCTATAACCCTGAATCAAAGAAATCGTCATCTTCTGAACCTAAGAATGGCACTGAAGAAAAGATTCCAGCAGGAATATCTGGGGCTTTTGGCACTCGGTAAACCGAGTTGTAAACCAACTCTTTTGTTCAAGAGAGGTGACATTGTCCTAGTTGGATCAGATGGCACTAAAAGGATAGATTGGCCCCTTGGAAAAATTGTGGACTTGTTCCCTGGAACTGATGGTAATACAAGACTTGCAAGGGTTGTTACATCTAAAGGAGAACTCTTGAGACCGATACAGCGACTCTACCCCCCTAGAAGTACCTGATGAAGACAGCACACCTTTGAGGACTGACTTGAATAAGAAAACAGCTACTGCTTTAGGAGAGCCGACTGGAACTGGTGTTCAACCCCCAAAGACCACACGTTCGGGTAGAATTGTCAATGTTCCTGCAAGATATGTGGAGTAGTTGAGGATGTCTTTCCTCAACGGTGGGAGGATGTGACAGACATTTGGCAACAGTTATTTTTGTTTTTTGTGAGAAAAGGAGGACAAGGAACAGTGCATCCAAGATGGAGTCTTTTGAGTGTTATTTGTAATGTGTGTGTATTTTCTTGTAAATAAATATCTTTCATTTTCCCAAATAAGTAAGTTACGAAGTGACGTTTCTGTTCATAACACACATTGATGCCAGGTTCCATCAAACAAAGCATTCGGTGAAATGTTGTGTTGTCAGTGTACAATACTTGTCAACTGAACAGATGATTGCTGATGTGCTAACCAAAGCACTTTCAAGAGCAAAAAACGATTTTTGCATTGCATCTATGGGGATGGCAGATTAATTCATGTGTTGTGTGTACAAACAATCGATTAAGTGAGGGTTTTAGAATGTCTTATTATCATAAAGATAATCAATTGTTCTGTACAACTTAAGTTTTTAATTTTAGTTAATAAGTGTGTTGGTAATGCTTGTTTTGCACTATGTTTTATGTACAGTGACTTTGTGATGAGCAGGCTGTGACTTCCTGTTCCTGTATGTATTTTTTGGTCAACATGTACGGTATGTATGTACTCAGTTGTATAGAAATGTGCCAAAATACATCTAGTATTCAAGTACCAATCCGTGTGCCTTTTAATTAACTAACAGTGGTATGGTGGGAAGCGAAGAGCATATTTTTCTGCTGATTTAGCCATCTCGTCATGATGTATTTATCGCACAGTATCTGCCTCTGTTTTGAGTCACAATAAAAAGAAGCTCCCGTTTTAACATATCATTTCGAAAAGGGACCTTTTTTGAGTGAGCCAATCTATAATCCGGTCTTTTCTCCATGAAGTTGTAGGTAAAAGATCGCTTTACCGTCTGTGATAGCCTACATTGTCGATTACTAGGATAGATCCTTCGGGAACATTGGGCAACAATTGCTCGGCAAACCACTTTTCATACACTTCACCTGTCATTTCGTCGTGGGTGTCTGCCGTGTTCTCTTGGCACAGAAACGTTCACTCTACACCATTAACGAACCCTTGTTCATTCCCGGGATGAACAAAGGCAAACCACGGAAATCATTTCGAGGATGGCTGAGGTAGGAATGGAACCCGCCTCTTCTCAGTTCTGTCTCATGAAGTTGAGTACACCCCGTTCTAGCCCTCACGCCAGAATTAAGTTTCTTGGCAGAACCGGGATTCAAACCTGGTCCTCCGCGGTGACAGCACGGTGACAGCCAAGAATGCCAGCCAATACGCAACGAGGCCCACAATTTATAAAGGACACAAGGACCACTTCATTTCACAGTTTAACTTCACACACCCTCCATCAAACGCAGTCGGGGAGATTAAATAAAGTAAACAAACTTTCGGTGCGTCAGCACTGGGCGGGAGGAGTATGCAAAGTGCTACAACTTATGAATGCTATCTGATATCGAGCTCTGGTTTGTTTTAAAAACTACTTCAGACATTAATGAACATTTCTTCTCGCTTAGTTACTAACGTAAAGTCAACAGCAAAAACGTTTCTCGCTACCTAACTTTTCTGTGATACCATCCCAGATTTTTCAAGGGACATTTAAGAAAAAATCATAACTCTCCTATTATGAAAATTTTTACTCCCCTGAGAAATAGGGTATCTTCTACCAACATCAGGCGATCTAAAAATAAATTCTTGATCTGTTGCGATCATTAGTTCATTATCTATGGTGTGATCAGTTTTATATCTGCAAAAATATAGATTCGCGCTAAAATATCGTAATTTTGAAAATTAGGCCATTTATTAATTATTTACGGCTTTTATTTTTACATCATCATAAAGAGCGGAAAATTCTCTATAAGACCACGTAAACATTTTCTTAGATTTTACACTTTCAATTATTGGGTAATGGCAACATCGACGGGGTAGAAGAGGACGAAGCTAATTGCAGGACACAGGAATGCGAGTGAGAGGCAAATACTACATTAAATTCCATACTGTCTTTTAAGGTAGAGACGCTCTATTCGCGAACTCAATCGAATGTAGGTGGCAGGTCGGTCGCGACAAAATGGTGGACGCAAGGGTGATAGACTTCATTATGTAGGCTACCGTACTGACAACTCCAGCTATCTGATATGACATCTAGCGGTAAAAATGAGAAACCAAGTAGGGTACTTTTGTCACGTGGTGACTGTTTGTATATGGTTTCTTGTATTGGTAATCAGATCGTGGTAAATTCTTCGTGTCTTTATACATAATTAATAAGTTTTACTCGTTGATAGAGTGCAAAATGAATAAAAGCAATGTATATTGCTCAGTTTACGGCTGTAAGTCGATGTATAAGAGGGCTGCGGATAAATTATTTCATTACTTTCCAAAAGATGCAAATAGCAATAGCCCAAACGTGACGATACCAAATAAATACGGGCAACAGGAGCGGGTTGGACCACTCACCACTACACTCACTGACGACAGGAGCCAAGCCGCACCTAGACAGCCAAGCACAGTCTCGCCGAGCCAAGCCGTACCAAAACAGCCAAGCCTACACCAGCCGAGGACAGCCAAGCTTCATCAGTCAGGTATCCTTCCCCGCTCCCTAGTTAATTTCCAATAACCCTACCAATCGCCATCACCTCGCTCTGCGCTATCCGAGCAATTCCATTACGAGTCATATAGGCCTAATTTGACTTCGCAGGGTAAATATCTACTGTGTGAAAACCTGCTACCAGTCCGATATTCAACACCAAACCCACCTGCTAACCATCCATATCAAGCAGTTCCTGTCTCCCCCGAGTTTTAATACAAGTTAAACTCATCCCTTCGCCCTACCAAGCAGCAAATACTTTCTTGAGTCTATGGTACAGTGAGCAAACTCAAATATAGCTTTTAAACGTAACAACGCCATGACTCGAACTGACCAAAAACAAATACCAGCTGACAACCGATGCTTTTACCGGTACATGTAAATGAAATTCCCGTCTCAAATTCTTTTGGAGCTTTCGTCGAAGAAAATGACGAATTTCTTCAAGAAGAAAAGAAGAAAGTGATAAAGAGAAAATCCAGGAAGATGCGGATATTTGCGGACAGTCACGGGCGGGATGTAGCTGCAAGCGTATTGGAGAGAAGCGGAGAAATGGAGGTCACTTCGACAGTAAATCCAGAGCACCCACTGCAGCGGTCACGAACGAGATGATAGGAGAGTGTGCAACCCTCATTTCAAAGGACTATGCAGTAATCATCGCTGGAGCAAACGACATCTATAGAAATGAGAGTAAAAAGGTAATCAAAGATTTAACGGGTACATTGACATCCATGCTTAATACAAATGTCATTATTGTAAACATTCCGCAGAGATACGATTTAATTCCCAAACCATGTGTAAATGTAGAAATAGAGGCTCATTTCAAAGGACTATGCAGTAATCATCGCTGGAGCAAACGACATCTATAGAAATGAGAGTAAAAAGGTAATCAAAGATTTAACGGGTACATTGACATCCATGCTTAATACAAATGTCATTATTGTAAACATTCCGCAGAGATACGATTTAATTCCCAAATCATGTGTAAATGTAGAAATAGAGGCTACAAATGGTAAAATTCGTAAAATTTGTAAGAGTTTTCCAAATGTCCAAATTATAGATGTAAGTAAATTAGACAGGAAGTTCCACACTCGACATGGCCTACACTTAAATAGGTTAGGAAAAGAGTATCTTAGTGATGAAATCTGCAAAATTGTAAATTCAAATGGTAAGAATAGTTCAACAGTTATATCTTTAGATGGACGCAGGGAAACTTGTAAAAGAAGCCAAAAGTGAGGTTTGGCATTCAGATCTTCCGATGTCATATTTAACTGAGTGGAACAATGGTATTTCGGATTCGTCTAGCAACAATAATAATAACAATTGAGGACTTGGGTGCAATAATAGCGTAAGTAGATTTACGCTATTTTGAGAAACCGGCATGTAAAGTTTCAATTTATTGTACTTGAAGAGTAAATCGGTAAGACGGTTAAATGTTCTTTCATTTACTTTTCAAATATAAGATGCAACATTCCTAGAGTATCTGATAAAATATTGTAATTTTCTAGGTCCTTAGAATGAATTTAAATTCTTAAATATACGCTGTTATTGCATAAAATATGGGGAAATGTATAAACATATAGTTTCACTTAAATATGAAGAAGATTAGGAACTGCTATGTGAAGGAAATAGGTCAGGAAGGCAGAAATGACTCACTAATGAATTTACATAAATGTATTTGTCACATACACTAGTACAGTATGGCACAAAACTTTCAATAATCGGTGAACACAAATAATGTTTTCAATTATATTCTATTTCACAATATGAAATTAAAATATTGAGAATATCACACGGCTATTTGTGTGTGCTTTAAAGCACTTGGTTTTGTTAAGTTTCTGAAATTGAAACTATTTTGAACTTTGTACTCATGTCTGAATTAATCAGTATTGAAATCTGATTCGATATCAGTTTCGATTTTGGAATTTTCAGGCTCCTGGGTTACAGATCAGGTGTTTTCGTACCACTCAACGTTTTCAGGTTTCAAGTACTTCATCAACGACAGTACATCAGCTCTTTTCTGTATCTTTTCACCTGGTTTTATTACATTAGTCAATTTTAGATCACTGTAATAACGAAATTCAGCCTTCTTATTTATGTAAGTAAATGGCAGGAAACATGAAGTATATGTCTGGTAAGCTGAAACAATAGCATTCTTGTAGTGAAGTTTTACATATTTCTGAATAGTAAGATCGTAACTTGCAGCATTTTATCGTCAGTGTCCCAAAATAATTTGTGACATTCCTTTTGTTCTTCATGATTTACAGTCTCAAAGCACCTGAAAATGTAATGATTAATCAACAAAAGGAATACAAGCCAAACAGTTGGTATGGTTTACTTTTAACACAACATTCTAAACACAAATACTAGGATGTATGTAGTACCTTTTTCTACAGCATTTATTCACTCTTCGGAATACCTTCTTCTTTACTTCCTTTCCAGTTACGACCGAAATGTAACTGTTGCCACTGTTTCGCGCCCGTTTTGCTACGTTTCTCTTCCAGTTCTTTGGATTCCGGTTCCTCTTCTTCCCTCTGCCTTTAGGTATAAAACTATCATTCATACTTTCCGTACCTTTAGTTACATATGAATCACATTCACTTGACACAGAGCACTCATAATCGCTAGAATTGCACTCAGTTTGTGACTGTAATATCCCGCTAGTAGACGCAATGTTCACCTCTTCACGCTGTTTTTGCAGTGCAGTCTGGATCCCTGCAATAACAGCGTAGTGCACGGTGACACTCTCCGTCAGCTCCTGACCTCTAGGGGCATCAGATGGAACTAAGAGTTGGCTTGTCTGGTAACACAGGGTTCAAGGATTTCAAAACTGGTGATTATGCAATAACAGCGTAAGTAGACTAACGCTGTTATTGCACCCAAGTCCTCAATTATGATAATAATAATAATAATAATAATAATAATGTAAATAAATCACCAACACAAGCTTGCAAAAGTAACAAAATTAAACTTTACCGCCAGAATGTTCAGTCTCTCTATAATAAAATTGATTGTCTGTCTGTCTGTCTGTCTGTTAGGTAGTCAGCCCGAAGGCTGGTTGGATCCTCAAAAAGTACCGCCGTTACGTTATGTGAGTAGATACCCACAAAAACCCAAGGCAGCGCTATTTTGAGGCGTTCTAGGCATACATAAATCTAATGCTTAAAAATGAACTTAAATACATCTCAGCACTATGTATTTCAGAATATTGGCTGAAAGAGGAACAACTCAAATTAATTCAATTCCCAGGGTTTATAGAAGCTAGTAAATACTCTAGAACTAATATTAGCCATGGTGGTACTTTTATCTACCTAAGAAATAATTTAGATCATGAACAGTTAACAGATTATGATTATCTAATTATGGAACAGGATTTTGAATTCTCTGCCGTAAAAATACAGCAGTTTAAGTTAATAATTGTATGCGTATACCGTTCTCCGTCAGGAAAGTTTCCTTTACTTATAGATAAATTAGAATTGTTACTCAATAACACGAGCAAAGTAAATTTCGATATAATAATTTGTAAGGATGTTAATGTGGATTTCTTAAAATTTGATAGAAATTGTGAATTATTAACACAATTACTAATTTCCTATGGACTGAAACCTACAGTAAATACCCCAACAAGAATAACAAAATTTTGTAAAACCACTCCTGATCAATTTTTTTAAAATACATATAAATATCACCATTCAATAGAAGTCTATTGTCCGGGTTTTAGTGACCACCATGGACAAATACTGAGTTTTGAAGTACCCGAAACAATCAATAATTATGACAATGGAGAAAAATCAAAGTGCAGGTCATTCACTGAAACAATTGTTACATATTTCAATGACTTATTAAATAAGGAAACATGGTCAGAAATGTATAAACTAGAAAATGTAAATGATAAATTTAATGCATTTAACAGTACCCTAAAACACTATTTTGAGTCAGCATTCCCCTTTAGACAAAGAACTGTTCAAAATAACAAAACTAACAATTGGATAACAACAGGGATTATAAATTCATGTCAAAGATAGAAATTTCTACACAAATTATATAAACAATACCACACAGCACCTGAATTAAATTTATACTACAAAATATACCCTAGCATATTAAATAAGGTAATAAGACTAGCAAAGAAAATGCATAATGATAACTTTATTTCCCAATCATCTAACAAAAACAGGGCTATGTGGTCCGTGATAATAAAAGAAACTGGAAAATCTGCTAAAATACAAAGGAACATTACACTGACCAGAAATAATAAAGTGATAAATAATCCAGAGGAAATAGCAAACACTTTCAATGACTATTTTCTGGAAATTCCACAAAAATTATTAAATAAATCACAGGTAAATACACTAAATTCTAATAATAAAATAAATATATGTAGTGATTCTTTATTTATAAATCATGTCACAAGTGAAGAGGTAAGAATAGTTATAAAAGAGCTAAAACTAAATTTTGTGCTGGCATTGATGGCATCCCAGATGCAATTTTAAAGAAATGTGCAGAAAATATAATAAATCCACTTACACACTTAATAAACAGTTCAATTCTCTCAGGAACTTGCCCGGATATTTTGAAGTTATCAAAAGTAATTCCAGTGCACAAAAACGGTTCAAAAGATGAATTAGATAACTATCGTCCTATTACCTTACCAACTGGTATCGCAAAAATTGTGGAAAAAATCATGTATAGGAGACTGATAAGTTTTATAAAAAAATAAAAAATATTATCAAATTCACAACATGGATTCAGAACGGAAAAATCTACACAGACAGCAATTTATGTATGTATTAATAGTATACTGAAATTAATTGACAATAAGAAACATGTAACTGGCCTCTTCTTGGATTTATCGAAAGCATTTGATGTTGTTGACCATAAAATCCTCTTTACTAAACTGAATCAATATGGTATTAGAGGTCTAGCTAATAAATGGATAGAGTCTTACTTAACAAGGCGTAAACAAATAGTAAGCTTGAGACACAAGGATGATGGAACCAAATTACTTAATGAAACATTGTCCAATGAGGGAATTATTAAATTTGGAGTACCCCAGGGATCGGTTTTGGGCCCACTACTCTTCCTTCTATATATCAATGATATAACACAGAACGTTCATTCACATGAGGAAATTTTGTTTGCGGACGATACAACACTCGTAATAAAAGGTGAAACTAAACAGGTCATACAGCAGTCTGCTGACTCCGTTACAGGAGAGTTAACCAAATGGTCGCAAGATAATCGCCTCATAATCAACTATAAAAAAAAACAGTATGTCTAAATTTCCACACTATACAGAATAGGAATCCTGCGAAGACCAATATAACATCAAATGGTCATCAAATAGAAAATAAATCAGAAACGAAGTTTTTAGGTCTTTGGATACAACATGACTTGAAATGGAATGAACATATACAATATCTGAATACTAAACTGAACTCGATGTGCTTTGCGTTACGTATTTTGAAAACCTGCACTAGCATGCACACATTAAGAAATACTTATTTTGCTTATTTCCATTCATACTTAAGATATGGGGTCATATTTTGGGGTATGTCGCCAGATGTACTAAGCACGTTTAGGATACAAAAGAGGGCGATTAGAATTATGGCAAATGTAAACACTAGAGAATCATGTAGACCTATGTTTAAAGATTTAAACATTCTCCCTCTGCCCTGTATATATATCTTTGAAAGTATTATGTTTTGTTAAAGAATTTAATGAATAAGGATGTTTTTCTTAAAACAAACAATGATGTTCATAGGCATAACACAAGACAAAATCAAAACATTCATATTTCACACACACACACAAGCATATATCAAAAAGGAACTTATCACACAGGAGTTAAATTATATAATAAACTACCCCAGTACATAAAACGTGCCCCAAAAATAAAAACCTTTGATAGAATGTTGAAAGCTTATCTGCAGTGCCATTGTTTTTACTCTATAGTTGAATATCTTAGTGTATAGAAACGATGAAATCTATAATTATATTTTACTTTTCTATTTTAATTGTAATAGCTAGCTGTAAGTTGTTGTATTTATAGAATTAAGTTTTCATATTATGATAATAGAATAAGGTGTAAATAGTTGTCCAATAAGATTGTATCTTTTAAGATCTGTTATTAGAATAAGTTATAAATAGTTATAGTATTAGTATTACTGTATATACCTATTAGTACTTTTATTTTATAGATGTAAATTCTGACGTGTCCTATATCAAAAATGTATTGTATACATGTATTTGATCAAATAGAATTAATAAAACTATCTATCTATCTATCTATCTATCTATCTATCTATCTATCTATCTATCTATCTATCTATGCAATTGACACATAAAATCCAGTGGAACACACATATTAGATGACGTGTATCGCACAGTTATACATATATACACTTAAAAATAACACTGTCATTATTTTAGGGACCACATTTACTAATTATAACCGAAAAATAAAAAGTGTTCCGTATGAAATGCATGTTATTGAATATTTTTACCCTACTTATCCAGACCGACCGCAGCGCTCCAAGTGTTAGTTTGAGTTGCCAATTGAATGTTGTTGGCAATTCTAGGTGAGCTCTCGTTGAAGGACAGGCAATTTTAGATGTCAAACACATAATTATGTGCGGGAAAGTCCAAGAAACGGAAGATTTTATGAGACTTGGAGCGTTATGATTACACGCTAGTAATTTGAAAGGAGTACTTCATCAGATTCAAAATGAAATTCGCTCACCATTTGGCGAGGAAAATATAATTTGTTCAGGAATATGTAAGTGACTAACTTACGGTTTGTTTTATCCCACCAGAGAAACATCAAGTTGTGACGGTCCACCGGATTAATACCAATCTGAAGGAAAGCCTTAGCAATGTCTGCCACTACACTAATATCATTCCACCTGAGAGCCATAATCAAGGAAACTATGTCATCAATCAGGTTTGGTCCCTTTTCCACACAGTCATTGAGTGAGACACCAAATTATCCCACTGCAGAGGCGTCGAATACTGGTCTCGCTTAGGTTGCTGTACTCTTCTCCTTAATGACTGCACTATGGGGCTAATAATAACCTTCCCCTGGCCTGTCTTAAACCAATACAATCTCTGTTATGCTTTGTCTAGCCACTCTTGAAGTACTGTACATTGTTATACTCATCGTATTTCTCAATTCTTTCCAGATGACGAACGAGTCGTTCTGCACACTGCAAGTTGTTGCCTATTTCTTTTGCTGCTTCCCTCCAGGGGATCCTGACTTCAAATCTTCCATCTGCCCATTTTCATGTCATTTCGTGAAACTGATTAATCACATTTTATTCCTGTTCTCCTTTGCACTTCATCTGGGCTGGATCCATAATACCTAAAGTCACAATCTTCCATAATCATTTATGTCGATCTTCTGCCCCATGAACAGAGATATCGCAGAAGTTACTCTTCCCATTCTATAATTCACCCTGTGCCCCATGAGCGTCCATCCAGGCTTAGTATGTACTGCAAGCATGTTAGGTTTTACTGGCCTAGTGATTCCTGCATCAATGGCAACACATCCTCACCGAATAATACGTCAATCTCTCTGTCACTATGTCTTACGTCAGTTAGTTCTATTCCTCTTGTTATAAGTTCTGGTGGAAGTGTGTCTAAACATGAGACCTTCCCACAAATGGTAGGTTGGTCCAGAAACTCTAAAAGGAATTTGAAGGTGCCACTAAGTGATTCTATTTCCAGCACATAATTATTGTGCACAGTACCTTTACTCTCCTATCCACCTAGGGTTTCTTCACCATTCGAGTCTAGTCCAAGCTTACTGACTAAACCTTGTCGCAGATATGATCGTTGAGATCCAGTATCTAATAATGCCCTTGCTGTGACGAACTCCTTACCATTTACAAGTTTAATAACCAATGTCTGCAGCAACACCTGTTCTCCTACAGTCACGCCACTAATGTTTTCTCTCTGATCATGCACATTTTGGATGGATTGCTTGTTTAACGCCAGGTATAACTGTAAAATATTCTGATGCACAGCATAAGCAACGTGCCTTCACTCGACAACTCCTTGCTGTATGGTTGGCTCGAGCTCGCAGGCAGCGGAATCAGGCTCCACACTCCCTCAACTTTCTTCTTCTTTCTTCCAGCGTCGATTCTCTGGCTAAACAAAAATCGTGCGTAAGATGTTCCTCATAACAGAATAAGCACCGCTTCACTTCTGTTTTCTCGTTGTATGCTATAAGGCCTGCTGCCGTATATTGATGTCTGGGAACTTTGCTGCCTCTAATAGCATCTTCACAATGTTTGCTTGGATTCCTTCGACTCCTCGAAAGTGATGCGTGCTAATGTCAAGCGCTCCTGACTTTCTACTTCAGTCCGCAGAAAGGCTAACAACTTGCTTAGATCCAGAGTGTGTCTGCTAATTACTGATGCTCCTCCTATAGCTGTTGTTTCCAGGTCTGCCGTTTAAGTTTCAGTTCTATGCCTTTCCCATGCTATGAGAGTTTCTTCTGGTATCGCAGATTCCACTAATGAAAATAACATCGAAGCATATTTGTCGGAAGTGGCTCCTAGTGTCCCAAGTGCCCTTAATTGGGATTCCAAATGGTCTATAATGTGCGTAGGCATCTCTTGTTACTCCTTGTGGAAGTTCTTTGCAGTACCAAGCCGACTAGCTCCCTACCGTTAACTTTTATTAGACGATCGTCTCTTCCAAATCTTGCATTAAGCTGCTGCAGTGCACTAGAATAGTTACTTTCTATTGGTGGATAACTCTGTATAAGATCATGAGCAGCTGATCCCGGTACCATTGACTGCGCTAAATAATAGAACTTCTCATCATTGTCAAGATTTGTGTCCTGGTCAATTTTCTGAAATCTGCCCCCAAATGCTCACCCATTCCTTGACACTGCCATTAAATTTAGGGAGTTATATCTTAGGAAGTCTAACACGATGTTTTCCTAGGTACACTTGACACACTGTCTACGAACGTTGTATCGACAACCTTGTTTTATACTCTCAGAAGTTTTGTTCTCATTACTATCCACCGTTCGCGATATTTTTCTGACTCTTCGAAGTCTTTGGCATTTTCATCCGCAGTTGTCTCGTTAAAAACCGTTAATTCACTGACCTGATGTTCTGCATCTAGAAGTCTAATAACTTTATCTTCCATGATCTTGAGCAAACTAACCTTATCTTCGCGGGGAGAAACTTTATCTTCAGTCGCGTCGTAGTTGCTGCATGCTTTCGGGAAACCTTACGTAATTGCGTTCTTTGAAACTTAATTTTGTCCGTCCTGTCACGGTTGCCAGATGTTGAATATAATTAGCTATTCCAACTTCTACTAAATTCGTTATTCCTTCATAGGACCATCGTAAACAAAGTGCAATCGCTCTTAATTGCTAAGAAGCACAGCAAGCCAAAGACCATCTATATCAAACATGTTGCATTAATTTTCTACAAATTCTTATTTGTACTTCGTTGTGTTCTTACTCTACTTTATATGCCCTTCAAACAAGCTCACAAGGTCCCCTGCCAGCTGGATCGTATCCCTCCTGGCTGCTTTTAACTGCCTGCCCATTCAATACTCACAGGCGTACAAAATATATATGGATTAATTCACCGCTTTGTTGCAGCACCAACCCTCTGAGATCGCCTCGGCATTTTAGAGTGGAAGATGCCTGAAACGAAGGATTGTTAAGTTTGGAGGCTTAATATCGAGATTGATGGACCTGATAAACTTGCACTGTTATTTTGTTATTGAATCATCTATAAGTATTCAGACACATACTTACGGGAAATTTTTCAGTATTAAGGAAAGCAAAAATACATGCTGTTGGTGGTGGAGGTGATTGTTTTAAGGGGTGAAATATCTAGATTAGATTAGATTTTTATTTATCCATTTGATGAATTACATCTATACAATACATTTTTGATATAGGTCACGTCAGAAATTACATCTATAAAATAAAATAACTTTACAGGTATATATTACAAATACAAGAACTATTTATAACATATTATAATAATAGATCTTAAGAGATACAATCTTATTGGACAACTATTTATACCTTACTCTATTATCACAATATGAAAACTTAATTCTATAAATACAACGACTTACAGCTAGGTATTACAATTAAAATAGAAAAGTAAAATATAATTATAGATTTCATCGCTCCTATACGCTAAGATATTCAACTACAGAGCAGTGGCGGCTGGTGTAGAAAATTAGTTGTGTGCTGTAGACCTAACCCTCCTTCCAATTTTTTTAATGTATAAACATATAGAAACACTCACTCAGTGACGAAAAATGAAGTCCATACGTCGCTCCTTCTTGCTGCAGAACTTGTCAATCACCCTGGCATTGAACCCCTCCATACTGGAGACCATCTTCTTCTCAATGGAGAGCATAGCGAGGGCACTTAGTCTTTCTTGTGCCATGGTGTTCCGCAGAAAGGTCTTGATCCTCTTCAGCGATGAAAAACACCTCTCAGGCTCTGAAGTAGTCATGGGTGCTGTTACTAATATCCTCAGAAGCTTGCTTGTTTGGCAGAACGTACCTTGCAGATTACTGGATATTATGACATGCAGAAGAGGGACTGCCCCACCAATATTCCTAAAATCTTGCCTACAGTACAGAACCGACAGTTCTGTTCCGAGCCTTTTCTTTTCCAGCATGCTATAGGCCTGAACAGTTACACATAGTTCTTTATCTGGAAACGTTTTGGAAATTCGTTCAAAGTTGGTGGAATCTAACAGTTTTGCTGCTTCCATGTGATCCAAGGTTTGGAAGCGATCGCGGGCTTTTCGTGTTATTCTATCACATACTTCCTTGGCATCAGTACGCCGACATGATAACTTTCTGCGCTTGTTTTCTGAAGCACACGTTGCTTCAGAATTACCGGTACTAGCAATGTCTTCTACCGATTCCCTGATGTTGTTGATCACTTGCATGAAGTGTGACACAGCGGATTTTATCTTCACGGCATCAGCTGTTCTTGACTGCAACTGATTGTACATAATGTCCACATGAGGCATCAATTTATGAAAGAAATGTAGCCAAAATATGAATTCCTCGTCTTCTAAGCTGCGACGAAGCCCGTTTGCCAGCAGGCAAGTGTTATAGGATGGGGTTTTCTCCAGCATTAATAAACACTCCCTTATGGATACCCTTTGCTCGTACACCACATTTACGGTGCGTGACCTGAAATTCCATCTAGTCGCTGGTCCAGTTGGAATTCTTTAGCTGCCACTGCTTCTAAAGCAGACGTCCGTTGAGGCGACCTTGAGAAGAAAGCAGGGAACGCTGACAGGTGAGCGAAGAACATCCTAGCCGACTGATTCTGCGAAGCTGCATGTTCCATTGTTAAATTCAGTTGGTGTGCATAGCAGTGGATGTAATGTGCGTTGGGATAGCAGGCTTTTATCTTTGCTTGCCCTCCACCTTTACCACCACTCATTACTGATGCCCCGTCGTAGGTCGGCGCAATAACTTTGTGTGGTGTAGCGTTAAACATGTTGTCCATTACACTTAAAATACATGATGCAAGGGAATCCGCATTCTGACCTTCTGGTTTAAAGAAGCCCCAAAATCGTTCGTATGGAATACCATCTTTCTCATACCGAAATACCAACACTAACTGTGTCTGCTCTGAAACATCTGTAGTTTCATCCGCCATCACACTAACAAAATATGCTTGCTGCATTTCTTCTGCTATCACTTCTCTGCAGGTTTCTAGCATGCAGTCCAACAGCTCGTTCTGGATGGTTTTTGAGGTCCCTTTGAAAACTCTATTAGATTCAATGTGCTCCTTTACTGCACTGTCTATACTGGAAATTAAATCTACTAGGCCCAAGAAAACGCCAGGATTGTCTGAATTATCACTTTCGTCGTGCCCTCTTAAAGCTAATTCAAACGCACCACAAAACTTAATGCAGTCTATAATTCTGGATAGCACATACCTGTTCTTCTCCACTTGTTGATTGTGCTTTTCTTTTTCTTCATGATAAGCACGGCTTAATAGTGTTGCAATATTAACTGTTCCTAAAGCACTTAAATTTAAGGAATTATTGATGTGTTTCTCGCTGTCATTATGCTTCCTCATTAAAGCGTTTAGATGTCCAAGATCTCTAACACCCACTGTTCCCCAAGAATCACTATTGCCAAAACACAAACAAGGGAAACAGAAAAGGGCATTTCTAATTTCACACCCGCAAACCCAATCGTTTTCATACACTTTTCTATTAAATTTTCTAGTGTATGCAGATTAGTTAGAAGTGGCTTTCTGAGCAATATCTAAGTCCGGGGTAGGTCTACCTAACTTCCTTACCTTAGTTTTTTCTTCAAGTGTTCTGGTTGAAAATGGGGGTTTCAAGAGGCTCTCCACTGAGTTTTCCATATTGCACAAACACGCAAACAAACTCAACACATATACTCATTCCTCATACATAATTAATTAAGTACTGCACACAATAACACCTGCAATTACAAAATATTCACGAACTCGGAAACACTTGGTCTGACCGCGCAAAAACAGTACTACTCAGTATTACCAAAAGCATTAAAATGAAACCAGCAACGCCGTAATGCAAAATCACATGTTATTTTGCTATAGTGAAATTTATGAACTAGGCATCACAATAATCATGTCGTTATTTTGACGGCATAAAAATTATAATTTTTGATAGTACATCGATTAACAAAATGTGGCTATAGAATAAGTAGGTTGGGAGTATTGAAAAAGACCTTCTGGCGGGAACAGCTGATGGCTTCCTCTGCTTTTTTCATCCCATTTTCTTTGAGCGATTCCCTCTTAAATCCTATTGCTGAGTCCAGATAGTGCCACTGGCCACGTTCACATTCCGTGTGACCAGTGCTGCCTCTCTGTGGTCGAATGAAGAATCGCTGTGATGACTGGTCTTAGCTGTTTTCCCAACAGCACATCCAGAACACAAGGGAAAAGTTGGGCGCGCGTGCGCAGAAGACAAAATTCACGCTTCCTGCCAATAAACTTGGAAATTCTCGCTGGGCTGCGATCTGCACAGCTAACGCCGTGCACGGAGTGGAACGCACGCATAGATACCTCGAACCATACATGTTCTGAACCTCGTAGTGAGGGGAGTAGAAATATTTCCTATTCTTTGCTTGACGTCTTTTTAAAGCGTTGTATTTGTAGATAATAGGCCTACTATTAAAATAATTTATTTTCAAATAAAGCAATGTGCTGCAGCACTTCAGCACATAAGGAGCGGCCGCCCCTGCTACAGAGTAAGAACAATTGTACTGCAGATAAGCTTTCAACATTCTTTGAAAGGTTTTTATTTTTGGGGCCAGTTTTATATACTGGGGTAGTTTATTGTATAATTTAACTCCTGTGTGAAAAGTTCCTTTTTATATGCTTGTGTGTGTGTGTGTGTGTGAAATATGAATGTTTTGATTTTTTCTTGTGTTATGCATATGAACATCATTGTTTGTTTAAAAAGAACGTCTTTATTCAGTACATTCTTAAAAAAAATAACATAATACTTTCAAAGATATGAGTGCAGGGCAGTGGGAAGATGTTTAAACCTTTAAACAGAGGTCCACATGATTCTCCAATGTTTACATTTGCCAGAATTCTAATCGCTTTTGTATCCTAAACGTGCGTAGTACATCTGGTGACATACCCCAAAACATGACCCCATATCTTAAGTATGAATGGGAATAAGCAAAATATGTATTTCCTAATGTTAGCATGATTGTGCAAGTTTCCAAAATACGTAACGCAAAGCACATCGAGTTTAGTTTAGTATTCAGATATTGTATATGTTTATTCCATTTCAAGTCATGTTGTATCCATAGTCATAAAAACATTCTTTCTGGTTAATTTTCTATTTGATGACCATTTAATGTTATACTGGGCGTCGCAGGATTCCTCTTCTGTATAGTGTGGACATTTAGAGATACTGTTTTAATTATAGTTTATTATAAGGCGATTATCTTGTGACCATTTGGTTAACTCTTCTCTGACAGAGTCACCTAACTCCTGTAAAACCTGTTTAGCATCACATTTTATTATGAGTGTTGTGTCGTCCGCACCAAAATGTCCTTATCAGAATCAACGTTCTGCATGATATCATTGATATATAGAAGAAAGAGTAGTGGGCCCAAAACCGATCTCTTGGGTACTCCACATTTAATAATACCCTCAATGGACAATGTTTCATTAAGTAATCTGGTCCCATCATCCTTGTGTCTCAAGCCTACTAACTGTTTACGTCTTGTTAGGTAAGACTCTATCCATTTATTAGCTAGACCTCTAATACCATATTGATTTAGTTTTGTATGGAGGATTGTATGGTCAACAACGTCAAACGCATTCGATAAATCCAAGAATAGGCCAGGTACATGTTCCTTATTGTCAATTAGTTTCAGTATACTATTACTATATTCATAAATTGCTGTATGTGTAGATTTTTCCGTTCTGAATCCATGTTGTGAGTTTAATAGTATTTTTTTCTATAAAACTTATCAGTCTCTTAAACATGATTTTTTCCACAATTTTTGCAATACCAGTTGGTAAGATAATAGGACGATAGTTATCTAATTCATCTTTTGAACCTTTTTTGTGCACTGGAATTACTTTTGATAACTTCAAAAAATCCGGGTAAGTTCCTGAGAGAATTGATCTGTTTATTAAGTGCGTAAGTGGATTTATTATATTTTCTGCACATTTCTTTAAATGTGCATCCGGAATGCCTTCAATGCCAGCATAGAATTTATTTTAGCTCTTTTATAACTATTCTTACCTCATCACTTGTGAAATGATTTATAAATAAAGAATCACTGCATATATTTATTTTATTATTAGAATTTAGTGTATTTACCTGTGATTTATTTAATAATTTCTGTGGAATTTCCAGAAAATAGTCCGTAAAAGTGTTTGCTATTTCCTATGGATTAATAATCACTTTATTATTGCAGGTCAGTGTTATGTTCCTTTGTATTTTAGCAGATTTTCCAGTTTCTTTATCACGGTTCACATAGCCCTGTTTTTATTAGATGATAGGGAGATAAAATTATCATTGTGCATTTTCTATGCTAGTCTTATTACCTTACTTAATATGCTAGTGTACTTTTGTAGTATAAATTGAATTCAGGTGTTGTGTGGTATTAATTATATATTTTGTGTAGAAACTTATTTCTTTGACATGAATTTATAATCCCTGTTGTTATCCAATTGCTAGTTTTGTTATTTTGAATAGCTCTTTGTTTAAAGGGGAATGCCGTTTCAAAATAGTGTTTTAGGGTACCGTTAAATGCATTAAATTTATCATTTACATTTTCTAGTTTATAAACTTCTGACCATGTTGCCTTATTTAATAAGTCATTGAAATGTGTAACACCTGCAATTTGATTTTATTCCATTATCATTATTATTGATTTTTTCGGGTACTTCAAAGCTCAGTATTCGTCCATGGTGATCACTAAAACCCGGGCAATAGACTTTTATTGAATGGTGATATTTATCATTATTTATAAAAATTTGATCAGGAGTGGTTTTACTAAATTATGTTACTCTTGTCGGGGTATTTATTGTAGGTTTCAGTCCATAGGAAATTAGTAACTGTGTTAATAATTCACAATTTCTATCACATTTTAAGAAATCCACATTTACATCCCCACAAATTATTATATCGAAATTTATTTTACTCATGTTATTGAGTATCAATTCTAATTAATGTATAAATATAGGAAATTTTCCTGACCGAGAACGGTATACGCATACAATTATAAAATTAAACTGCTGTATTTTACGGCGGAGATTTCAAAATCCCGTTCCATAATTACATAATCATAAGCTGTTAACTGTTCAAGATCTACATTATTTCTTAAGAAGATATAAGTACCACCATGGCTAATATCAGATCTAGTGTATTTACTAGCCAGTATAAACCCTGGGAATCAAATTAATTTGGGTTGTTCCTCTTTCAGCCAATGTTCTGAAATACATAGTGCTGTGATGTCTTTAGGTTCATTTTTAATAATTAGAATTATATTAAAAAATATATTATAGAGAGACTGAACATTCTGGTGGTAAATTTTAAATGTGTTACTTTTGCAAGCTTCTGTTGGTGATTTATTTACATTATTATTATTGTTGCTAGACAAATCCGAAATACCATTGTTACACTCAGTTAAATTTGACATCAAAAGATACTCATCTGAATGCCAACCCTCAGGTTTGGCTTCTTTTACTAGTTTGCCTGCTTCCACTCTAAGGATATTACTGTTGCACTCTTCTTATCATTTGAATTTACAATTTTGCATATTTGATCCCTAAGATACTCTTTTCCTAACCTATTTAAGTGTAGGCCATGCCGAGTGTGGAATTTCCTGTCTAATTTACTTATAACTGTAATTTGGACAATTGGAAGACTCTTACAAATTTTAGTATTTTTTCCATTTGTAACCTCTATTTCTACATTTACACATGATTTGGGAATTAAGTCATATCTATGCGGAATGTTTACAACAATTACATTAGTGTTATTCATGGATGGATGTACCCTTAAATATTTGATTACCTTTTTACTCTCGTTCCTGTAGACGTCGATTGCTCCAGCGATGATAACTGCTAAATTCTTTGAAGTTAAGGACGCACAATCTCCTTCCATCCCGTCCGTGACCGCTGCAATTCGAGCTCCTGGTTTCATTGCCGAAGTGACCTCAATTTTTCCGCTTCGCTCCAGAACGTTTGCTGCTACACCTCGCCCGTGACTATCCGCAAATATCCGCATTTTCCTGGATTTTCTCTATCACTTTCTTCTTTTCTACTTGAAGAAAGTCATTATTTTCTTTCACGGGTGCTCCAAATGAATTTGAGACGGAAATTTCCGTTACTCCTTTTTTAGGCCTAGGCATTTTCGATCTTTCACTACCAGCAACCTCTATCGACCAAGTTTCCTTGCTTTCTGCTCTGTTTCCTTTTAATATATTCAACTATTGTATTAAGTTAGCAGTATGTTCCTTTATCAGTTTTATAATTTCATCTTTTGAGGACAGTTCGTTTCTCAGGTTATGACAATCGCATGACGGTACTGGTATATTACGACAATCTGTTTCACTTTTCTCATCATTAAATTTTACCTGAGATCTTGCGGTTATTTTATTTGATTTTTTTCTTTTATTTTGCACGACGAGCATAAATCCGTAACGGTTGCACTACCTGACGAGACACTAACACTGTTCACTGACGCCATACTAGAGATCTAAGTTAGCCTAGATGTTTACACCAAATTACACTAAATTTATATTAATTATTACACCCTTAATGAATTAATCTAATTACCTACTGATAATGAAAAATGTGAAATACGTACAATATATATTCCAATCGGGTGAAATCTCGTAAAAGCACCTCTGCTCTACTTTGTTCAAACATTGATTGAAGAAGTCACCGAATCTTTAGATACACGTTCCCACTATTTAGATTAAGTTTATTAAATTATCGAATTTCTAAATACTATCAATATTCCGTATTTCACTTGGCCTAAGGAAAGTGACTTTATAGATTTTAAACCTCGGTTATAATATTTTACCACTTTTATGAAATATTTACACTAGCTGCTATTGCACTACAGTCTACACTTTCACTGTGACGCCAACTTAGCTTATTTGCCCGTAATTATAGAGATGATAATTATATGTCTACCCCTTATTATTCCCTTTTTTCCTACGGGGTCGGGGATGAGATGCGATGGAAGTCTTTGTGGCGGATGATTTTTATGGCCGGATGCCCTTCCTGACACCAACCTCATGAGAGGAGTTAATGAGAGATGAAATGAATGATGGTGAATGAAACTGGGCAAGGATGTGGAAGGAAGTGGCCGTGGCCTGTCAGAAGGAACCGTCCCAGCATTTGCCTGGAGTTGAAAATGGGAAACCACGGAAAACCATTTCAAGGACGGCCGACGGTGGGGCTCGAACCCACGCGTCTACCGAGTCAGCAGAGAGCTTGGCCCCATGACCTAACGCAGCGCTTTAGCGAGCACAGCCACTACTGTCGGTAATTATAGAGATGATAATAAAATTACAAATACTTCCAACAGGCTTAAATCTAACTTAAATTCTTGTGGAGATGAAAAGGAAAGAATAAGGGCAATAAAATACAGGGAAAAGAAATGCCCCCGGCCCCCGAAAAATGGGACGTTCACTTATTTAGGGGCTTCGCGACACCGTGGTCATGTTGCTCCGTGTACTTGGGTGTGTGTTAACTTTGTCTGATAACCCATCTTATTGTGATGGCTGTATTATACATTTTCACAGATGTTTTGGACAGATTGTTTACTTATTTATTTACTTATTTATTTACTTACATATTTACTTTCTTACTTACTTACATATTTATTTACTTACTTATTTACTTACTCATTCATTCATTCATTCCTTCCTTTCTTTGTTTATTTATTCATTCATTCAATCATTTATTTATTTATTTATTTATTTATTTATTTATTTATTTATCACCTTCTCTGGAAACTGCACGTAACCACTTCTCACGCAGTGAATTGTCCAATGGTTGCCTTTATTTGGAAACGAGGCTGTACGTACAAACCAATGCTGTAATCGTTGAATGGGCAGGCAGTTTAAAGCAGCCAGGAGGGATGCGATCCAGCTGGCAGTGCCAAGTTCTCGGCTATATAATCAGCATACTTTCTCGAATTTGGCCTTCTCTTGTAGGTCCTCGTCATTGTGCGATCAGAAACTGGAACAAAAACAACCAAAATAATTTTGCACAACAGTAACATACAAAAAAGTGTTTGGGTAGTAAAACATTTTTATTTTAATTTGGCAGTAAGGAAGGTATTCGTACTTCGGTCCAAACCAAGCCTGGCCCAAAGTAGCCCCGAAAACACTAGTTTTTGGTTACGTTTACAAAATCTTAAAAATGTACTGTCAAAACAAAAAGAATAAGGAAAAACAATGGTAACAGATTACTAAAATAATACTGTATTTTGACACTTACCTTATTTTATCTTGGTTCTGAATTCCTACACGATGAAAAGTTTGGAGTTAAATATTTCACTCATCAAGACGATGGTTTACGAATACTCCAATGTTGCCAATAGTAAAAAACTTCAAATTACCCAAAACTATTGTATTAAAATGCCCTAAAGTAGGATACATAATGCTTTTAAAACCCAATACCTATATATCTTGTTTCATTTGTTCAGTAAAAAAAATGATTTTTTGTTGTTGTTGGACCCAAAGTACCGGTCGACGGTACCGCTCAGGCTTCAAAGCTGGTGAAAGGGAAGTTGTTTATTTTACCGACAATAACACTGTCAAACACGAAATATCATTACGGCGAGTTTATTAAATTAAGGAAACATAAATGTAAGCGAAAACTGGTATATTTTTTATATTTAAAATCGTAAAACAGTTTACAGAAAACGTAAAAAGTAATAATTAGGAAGTGATTTGTTAAAAAAAGATTTGTTGTTTGTTTATTTATTAAAAATCTTTCTCAAGAAAACTTTTTCGTAACGTGGTTAGTAAGAAAACAATTAACAGGGAGCCCTAATTGATACAGTGTAGCCAAGTAAGTGCTCAGTTCACCACGCCGACATGCTCCTCCTCACTGCCATCGTCGTGTACAGGCCATCATGCAGCGACTCTGACGAATTGGTCAGCTGATTGGCAGGGTGGTAGAGATGACGACCATTTTGCTTTGTGTGTGTTGTTTATATCTCTTACGGATGAGTATCGCGTGATAAGTGATACTTGAGAACGCTTTTACTTACGTTATCTAGAATGGGAATATACTTATTTTCTGAAACAAATCAGAATGGAACTCAGCTTACAAGAGGACATCTCGATCATCCAAATATATGCACCTACAGAAGACAGAGGTGAAGCAGAGAAAGACGACTTCTACCAAGCCTTGCAGAAAACAATTAACAGAGCTCAGGATGGGAATAAACATGCCGTTGTCATGGGAGATTGGAATGCACGGATAGGTAATGAGTTTGATGAAGGATATGGATGTATTGGCAAATATGCGGAAGAAGCATTTAAGAATCGTAATGGACACAGAATGATTGAGTTTTGCATAGATAATCTATTACTTATTGGAAACACTTTCTTTTCCCATAATAAATGTCATCAGATGACATACGTGCCTGAAGGACGAGATGTAACGAGTGCTATAGACTATTTTACATACACAGAGAGTGCCAGATATGCAATCGATGATGTACGAGTTTTTAAAAGAGCGGAGATGAGTACTGAACATCACCTATTAGTCATGACTACGCACTTCCGGACACCAAAGCCTCAGAGACCCAGAAAGTACTCTAAGTTGAACATAGACCAACTTAATGATGAAGAAAAGAAGACGAAGAGATGTAGAGATGAGTTGGATCGGAGGCTGTAGGCAGCCAGAGCGAATACGGAAATGAATTCAGCCGAACAAGTCTGGGAAGTACTAAGAGACATCATCAAGAAAACAGCAAAATATATATGTGGGATGAAGACAGTAGGAGGCTATCAGAAGAGAACTAGATGGTGGAATGAAGTAGTGCAGGAGGCAGTAAAGGAGAAGAAAGAAGCATGGAAGAAATATGTACAAAGCAAGAGGAGGGATGACTGGGAGAAATACGTGGAAGCGAGAAATGTATAGAAACAAATTGTCAGGCAAGCGAAAGAGGATAGTTGGAAAGAATTCGGAGATGAAACAGAGAAAATTTTCCATGAAAATAAACGAAGGTTCTGGACATTTGTCAAAGTACTTAGAGGAAAATATGGGAAGAAAGTAAGAAGTATACAAAACAAAGACGGCATACTTAAAACCAAAGTAGAAGAAGTACTGAAAACATGGATAGATCACTATGCAGAGGTGTTCGAAACTGAGAGGCAAGAGACAGAGCAAGAGCAACAACTACAATCAGAAGAGATGGAGGATGATGATGAAGAAGAAGAAGAAGTAATCAGTAGATACGAAATTGACGAAGCGATAACCAAGATGAAGCATCGGGTCCGGATGATATTGCTCCTGAAGTGATTAAGAAAGGAAGTGATGAATTAAAAGAATGGTTAAGAATTTTGTTTAACATTTGCTGGAAGGAAGAAATAACACCTGAGGAATGGACAAACATCATCATCTCAATCCATAAGAAAGGAAGTACAACATATTGTCGGAACTATGGAACCGTTTGCTTATCATCAGTTGTATTGAAGCTATACACGAGAATTGTAGAGAAAAGACTACGAAGACAGGTGGAGCCAGAACTACAAGAAGAACAAGCAGCATTCCGACCACATCGGCAAACTCAAGATCAGATTAGTTGTCTTCGACACCTCATAGAGAGAATAAACAACAGAGGGAAGGAAGCATATTGTATGGGCAAGGAAGGGCTTCTACAATGGGTATAGGGGTAGTTTATAGTGTCGTGTAGATCGGGGCTGTAAGTGTAGCTGTTTGGGGCTCAGGTTGTGTAAGGAGAGTACTTGTAGCTTAGACGTACTTAGAGGGTAGCTTCCAGTTATACGAGGTATCTGGAGAGCTAGGGGGTGAGGTACTAGTAAAGGGTTGATTGGTAGTTAACAACCTGCTGAGGTATAGTCACTACTCAGCGCTTACGGCAGGCGCACGCAAGCGAGTACTTATGTGTAACAGCAATGCCGACCGATGCTCTTAACACGAGCCGTCAAGTGGATTGCCTAGCTAATGACTTTAAACAATTATTTACTACTGGACCCTATTGGGATTAGAAGGGGTCAGGTAGGGGCTTATCGTACAATTAAATAACCAGAAATACCAGTGTAGTGGAAACCAATCGGTTTAATGAGTACTTCTTGTGAAGTGTTAGTAATATTCTACAGAACAGCTCTAGTGCTATGGATTCTTGAACAATGCAAGTACAAAGTGGATGTGAATGTGAAAAGGTGTAATCTCGCCATCACACTCACCTAGATGGTAGCTGGCCTCGAGGTGTGGGAGCATGTCCGCTTTATAGATGCGGTAATGCAGTGTGTGCATAATTGGCACATTCCAATCAGGTCGGTATTAGTGTCGGGGTCGTACGAGTTCAAAAAGGGTTCACATGAGTTCAAGAAGATTCATGCCAGTTCAAATGAATGTGTTAATTATCCTGTAGTTGATATAGGCACTGGAAATGTAGAGACGTATGGGGCGAAAGTTTAATGTATATTTCCGGGGGTGTGCATCCCCTATGAGGTGTAACAACTCCCCGTTTTGGGTTAGTCGACGACCTCGTCGACTGGAATTGGACATAGGGGGTAATGTGTAAACATCCTTCTGCTTCTCTCTTCAAAATCTTCACTCTTCTGTTCTTCTCTTCTTCTTCTTTAGGGATGGCGGTGTTGATGGGGGTTGGTGTATTCTTTGAATACACGGTACCTGAGATATAATTTTTGTTGCTCCTTGCATGTTCATTTCTTCCTTTCTCTTTGTCAAACACCAACAGTGATCTTTTGTTTTCTCCTTGATAGGCAAATCTCTTATGTCTTCATAAGTCTGTTCTAGATATATAACTTCTGTGACCCACCTAGCGTCACCTCGCAGCGAATCTCTGAAGCTCCTCAACTCTTCCTGGTGCTAGAGGACTTACTTATCCATTTGGCCACCAGATCCTGTCACCATCGCCAGCTATTTTCTCCTTGAGCAAGAGGACTACGTCTACTTCTTTACTCACCATGCTGCGCTAGTATCATCTGTTATCAACTCTTAGAAGATCAGCTCAGCAAGAGATTAATTTTTTGTTTTAAAGTTGGCAATGTTTATATGTTCTCCTTTTGTCTCCTACCCCCCTCTCTTTTCCCCTTCCTTGGTCCCTCCGTGCTCCGTTGAGCAGCTCTCACTTCTCAGTCTGCAGTTGACTCGGTCAGTCAAAGCTCCGCTCGAGCTAACCTCCTCAAACCAAGAGGCACACACTCTTCTACGCCATGTTGGCTAGGTAGTCATCAACGGAAACTTCGACTTCAACATGAAATCAAGATAAGTACCATTTTAAAAGTTTTAACCACATCTTCATGGTTTTAACTTCCACGTGCTTTTAATTATAATTTATAGACAGTGTGAAATTATTTACTTTGGGGCAAAAATCATTCTTCGTGGGATTTGCCATGTTGAGCTTTTGCTTGTATAAGCCAACCTTACTAAAAAAGAGCTTTTCTTAAGCTATTCAAATGAGAAATCCTCTCGCTACGTGGGATATTATCTAATACCCGCTGTCTATAATTATAAAGCTAGTTCCTCCGTTGGATTTTCTCAACCCCATTTTCTGCTAAGGTCGTTCTGGAACCTTCGAGATCTTGTACTCTATCTGCGAGTCTTGCCGTCAAGTATTGTTCACGCACTTGTGAAAATGCTAGTTAAAATGAGGAATCTTCCTTAAATTACTGCAATAGCGAACTTTCTTCCCCCGTTGGAACATTCTATGGCGCATTTAATTGTAAATCACAACTTTTTCAAGAAATAGACTCTCACCTATATAGTGCAATCAGTTATTTCCATAATTGCAATAACTTTCTTTCTCATAAACTTCAGTGTTTCTATAGTGAACTTTGCATCCATCTTTATAGACTACAGTGATAACCAGTGCTTGCTCCACGTTTCTACCGCGTCGCGCTCGTCCGTTTTCATTAAATACGGCCATGAACATTGATCCTATATCCCAATGATCTTTCCTCAACCTTCTACTAACAACCATTATTAATAAAATTGTAACTTTCTATAAGGCGTCACTCACGAAGTGCCCTTCCAACTTTGCTAGTTTAACATTAATTAAATTCTGCATAATTGCTTGTGTGATACAAGTTTTAAATCACATTGTTCCTTTCCTATAATCAGGGAAAACATTTCTTTAAACTCTTGAGCGAGTCATGTTCAGGTTTCACGAAATGGAAACTGTCCCATTTGGCTAGTGATTCCTGCTCAAACTTGGGAAGTCTAGAACTTTCCTTTTCACTTTCTTCAGGTTTCACAGTAAGTGACCTGCCCTCTTTGTATAATTCTCATATATTAATTCTGTATAAATATAAGAAGTTGTAGGAACTTCTATCTTATTTTTCATGTTGTTATTATTGTTATTTTCAAAGTTGTCACTTTCTCTAGATCATTCTCTCAAGAATTTCTTAAGGTGCACTCTTTGTTCTCCAATTCACGTTCAAGCTTTAATTATTTCATTGCTCATTTGTTTAAATCTTATAAAGATTTTAGAAACATGTAAGGTTTGAAACCTTGTAAATTGTCAATTGCCTGGAGCAACCGTTTAATGTTGAGAGTTCTGCGACCCTATTTGTTAAAAAGTTTAAATGAACTATGTTTGTCAAAATTATATTGCATAATTGTTAATTTCCTCAAACTTCTTCTAATTGTAAAATAAATGAATCGTTTCCCTTCGCTTTTTCATTTGCGAATACAAAGTTTAGGCAAAATCCTGTCTTCCTTGACTCTCCTCACTCAATGACATTAAAATCATTAATAGGGCTTTCACCATTTGTTGCATTTGAGCAAGAACTCTTAATTTTCACCTCACTAAAGTTCTTTTTAGCTTTAATAGCTAATTCTAATTGGCCAGTAAGGCAAGTAAAGCTCGCTAAGCCAGCTACCTGCTTGTGGAGACCCTCTCCGAAAACTTATGGTCAGTTTTCTAAAAGATAAGTGTTTCCTTTTGTCTAAACTTTTAGCCGGCTCCTCGCTGAGTAAAAGCTTAGCCATTCTCCAATGCAACCATTGGTTCATTTACCAAGATTACTCCATAAGGCATAATCCTTTATCATTTTCCTTCTTAGGGACACTTGGTCGCCCTTACAGGAACTCCATAATTTTGGAAATTGAAAATACCAAAACTGAGTTAAATCATTGGCATTCTTCGAATTACTCTGTAAAACCTAATTTCTTTGAGAAGACATACAGTAAATTTGTTCCTCTCAGTCTTGCCAGACCATCACTCTTCCCCATAGTAGTTTTATATATGCTTGAGAGGGATTATACGAAAGCCACTCTCTTGCAAACCGCCCAAGTTCTATCTGTGTTTCTCGTCAGCTTAGACCAAGTCCTTACTCATTTTAGGTATCCGAAAGCGGATTTTCGGTGGCAACCACCTTTAAGTGTGTTTAAAACTAAACTTATTAATTTTGTGGGACTCTCCTCCTATTTTTCTATCCTTCTTTTCCAATCCCAAATCTACTTCCTTCTCTTAATCATCTTCCCTTGGTGGGTGGGTTATTCCTCAGCCAAGAAACTACCCAATATTTGGTGCCGAAACCCGGGAGAGCCCATTTTTTCTTTTTTCTTTAAAAAAAAGTGTCATTTGACAATACTTTGCATATTTCTAATATCTGTGTTGAATATTTCAGCTATAACCACATCGTGCAAAGCCTGTGAACGGGAAAGAGGCCGCTCCTGTCTCCTATGGTGTGTCCCATTCTTTCTACTCATTCGCTGCCGCCAGCTTGACAGCATTTCCAAGGTTCCACAGTTTCGTGAGTTACATTTTCATCTACCTTCTTTAATATGGCTCCCACTGATAAGGATAAGGATGAAAAACTTACTTCTAAACGAGCATCCTATAAAGGGCAAATTACCCGATTCAGAAGGTACATAAAAGAATTAGATCCCTCAGACGCGCAATTAGACTTGTTGAAACATCGTGTAAAGGATTTTGAACGTTCATATGAAAACTACTGTAACATTCAAACTGAAATAGAAACTTGCATGCTTAATCAAACAGAAGATCGTGTCGAAGTAGAAAACCTATATTACGAAGGCATAGGTTTGCTTTCAAAATAATACGCCAACTCGAAGAGGAGCAGAAAAAGGACGCTTCTGTTCTTGGTTCCCTTCACGAACCACAAACTTCGTTCCGTGAGGGCACTCACAAGCCCAAACCAACTTTACCGAAAATTGATTTACCCCATTTTTCTGGAGATGAATCTGCTTGGGATTCTTTCTATGAGTTATTTTGCTCCCTTGTTCATGACAATGAAGACATTCAAGTCATTTACAAGTTTCATTACTTGAGATCTATCCTTCGAGGTCAAGCTTTGCAGTTGGTTGAAGCACTTCCTCTGCGTGCCGAAAATTACCCCATTGCCTTTAACTTATTAAAAGAAAGATATGGAAATTTACGTTTACGTATTCAACGCCATATTAAGGCTGTATTTAACCTACCTGCGTCACAGCACAATGACGTCACTAGTTTGCGTACTTTAATTGACACTACCCAACTCCACGTTAAAGCTTTGTCCCAATTAGATCAACCTACTGAACATTGGGATACTTTCATAATACATTTAGTAGTCTCTAAAGTTGATGCTGCTACCCTCAAAGCTTGGGAAATTGAACTTTCTAAAGAAGACGACTACTCTTACGAGCATTTAGTCACTTTCATAAACGCTAGATGCCAACTTTTAACCGCTCTAGCTAATCAAAGTGAACCTTCATCTCCTAGTTCCAAATTCGAATTAATGTCCATCAAATCCAAAAGTGAACGCTCAGCGTCCAATACCCAAAAACCCGGGTCCAGCTCATCCAAATTCAAATCAAACTCCACTGGTTACCCAACTTGGTCTAGTGAACGTCGTGTTGCTAGCTCTATTGTTTTAAACACGCAAAGCGAACCTCGCAAAAGTTTAAACGAACCTGTAAAGTGCATACTTTGTAAAGATCCCCATGCCCTATACCTCTGCAAATCTTTTAAAGAAATGTCAGTCGATGACAGACGAAAATTAGTCGCTCAAAACAAACATTGTTTCAACTGCCTAGCGCCCACGCATTCTGCTTCTAACTGTAAGTCCACAAGACTTTGCTACCATTGTGAAAAGGCTCATTATACTCTGCTACATCGTCATGATCAGGCAAGGTCATCGACAGCATCTACTTCGCCGAAAAATGATAGTGCTAACAATTCCAATGCTTCATCTTATATTCAAAATGCCAAGTCCATTCGCAGTGCTCAAGTATTGTTGTCTACTGTCCAAATCGAAGTTCAGGATAACTTTGGCAACTGGGTCCGTGCACGCGGTCTTCTAGACTCAGCGGCAACTCATGATTTTGTGTCCAATTCCTTGACTAGAAAACTAGGCCTACCTGTAAACCCCACTTCTATCAACGTGTCGGGCATCAACAGCTCAAAATCGCAAGCTTTACAATTCTCAAAGCTAACTATAAGAGATACTTGTCATAGAAACAACTTTCTTAAACTTAATTGTCTAATTCTTAATAGCATTGGAGAAGACACTCCAAGTCACTCTGTGGATATTTCAGGGTTAAACATTCCCTCGCATTTAAGGCTAGACGATCCTTGTTTTAATATGCAGAACCCTATTGACATACTCTTTAGTGCCAATGTTTTCTGGAATTGCCTACGTAAACAGGTTCGTAAGTTATCCTCAAACGTGGTCGCCAGAGACACTAATTTTGGATGGATCGTCACGGGGCAACTTCCCCATTATTCTCCTCAACCCGCATCGCAATGTTACTTCTCCAATACTGACCTGGAACAGTTCTGGAGGCTTGAAAATGTTGATTCTCCTAATGTAACCTCTTCAGAAAATGAATTCTGTGAGCACCTTTTTTTGAACACCACCACTCGTTCTTCTGATGGCCGGTTCGTTGTTCAAATGCCAAGATTACACAATCCTCCTAAACTTATCAACTCTCAGTCTAAAGCTCGAAAAGCTCTCTTTGCTATCGAGAGCAAATTCAAAAAGGAACCTCTTGTTAAACAACAGTACACTGATTTCATGGATGAGTATGAAAGCTTAGATCATATGGAAGTTGTTAACAAATCTAATGATGAATTGCACCCCCCAATTGAAACGGTTTATTTAAATCATCATCCCGTGTGGAAAAACCCTCTTGTAAAAGATAAAATTCGAGTTGTTTTCAATGGTTCATCATCCGACGTTAATGGCAACAGCCTTAACGACACTCTTTATTCTGGTCCTGCTATTCAATCAGATTTATCTGCTATACTCTTAAACTTTCGATTATTTCCCATAGCTGTCATAGCCGACATAAAACAGATGTACCGTCAAGTGTTAATTCAACCAGAACAACGAGATCTTCAAAGAATCTTGTGGCGTGATGAAACCAGTAAGCCCATTAAGGTGTTTCGCTTGAAAACGGTTACTTATGGCTTAAAACCCTCTACTTTCCTTGCTATCCGATCCCTACACTTGCTAGCCTCTCAAGATGGTCATTTATTTAACCCCAAAGCCTCTGAAGCACTAACTACGTCATTCTATGTTGACGATTATTTGCAATCCTTCCCTTCTTTGGAGGAAGCTTCTTTTGTATCTTTAGAACTTCAGGCATTACTAAGGAATGGAGGTTTCCCACTCCATAAGTGGAACTCCAACTCCCTTGAGTTTCTCGCTCAGTTTCCCATCGAAGACGTATATCCTTCTTCTGTCGAAATTTGTGGAAACTCCGAATCTATAAAAACTCTAGGAGTTCACTGGTGCACTAGCACTGACACTCTTATCTATAAAGTTTCGCTCGCAGAAGAGCTTCCTAATACAAAAAGACAAATTCTCTCTGAAATTGAAAAATTTTTGATCCACTTCAATTCCTTGCCCCAGTTATCGTTAGAGCCAAACTCTTCATGCAAGAGCTGTGGTCGCTTAAATGTGAATGGGATGACACTGTCCCTCTTTCTTTTCTTAATCGTTGGCTCTCGTTTCGCAGCAATTTGCTGGATCTTTCCCTTATTGAAATTCCCAGGAATTTAATCAGCTCTCATTCTAATGCATATTTTTTCCTTCATGTGTTCGCGGACAGTTCCGAAAAAGCTTATGGTTGCTGTGCATATTTAGTTTATCACGATTCACTCTATGGATCTCTAGTTTCCAACCTTGTTTGTGCCAAATCGAAGGTCGCTCCTCTTAAAACTATCACTTTGCCTAGGCTCGAACTGTGCGCTGCACTCATGGCTGCAGAACTTGTCAAGAAATTACGGGAAGTATTAAAGGTCGAATTCTCGCAAATCTATCTCTGGAGCGATTCCATGATCGCCCTTTCTTGGATCGCCAAGAACCCCTCTCACTGGCAAACTTTCGTTGCAAACAGGGTTTCCAAAATTCAAACTCTTTCTTCTGGATGTCAATGGAGGCATGTTCCCAGTGCGGATAATCCAGCCGATATTATCTCTCGTGGTTGTTTACCCTCTCAATTGGCAGCTTCCCAATTGTACTGGCATGGGCCCTCGTGGCTAATCGAAGAATCTTCCTCATGGCCTTCTAAATCCCCAGCTACAAACTTCAACTTGCCTGACGCTAAAGTATCTCTACCCATTGCTTCGTGTCTTGTTTCCAACGCTTCTCATCCTTTGTTGTCCCGCTATTCTTCTTTTCATAAATTACTACGAATTGTCACCTATCTCCTTAGATGGAAATATCTTGTGGTTGACCAACCTCTTCTCCCTAAACCACACCTTACCAATCATGAATTGAATCTCGCTACCGTTAAGGTTTTACAACTGACACAGCAAGAAGCCTTTTCTTCTGAATTGTCATTGCTTTCTTCTAAAAGAGATCTTCCCAAATCCAGCCGTCTCCGTGCTTTAGCCCCGTTTCTTGATGACCATGGGTTACTCAGGGTAGGTGAAAGGCTTTCGCAATCTTTACTCTCTGAGGACAAAAAGCATCCCGTTATTTTGCCTTCCAAACATCACGTAACTTCCTTAATTATACGTGACTTTCATTACCGTAATCTTCATGTTGGTACACGTACTCTGCTTTGCCTCTTAAGGGAAAAGTACTGGATTATAAATGGAATTCATGAAGTTTCTTCTGTAATTCACAAGTGCATTCCTTGTTTCAAAGCGAAAACTAAAATCAACACTCAATTAATGAGCGATCTGCCCTCTTTTCGTTCTTCTCCTATACGCCCATTTGCTTTAACTGGCGTGGACTATATGGGTCCGTTCCAATATCAACGAAACTCTCCTGAAGCTAAACGCAAATTGTTTGGTAAGCTTTATGTTTCTCTCTTTGTTTGCATGGTTACCGGCGCAATCCACTTGGAACTAGTAACGAATGCTTCTACTTCTTATTTTTTATCAGCTGTCTCTCGTTTCACTGCTAGGCGTGGTGTTCCTTCTGAGATGTTCTCTGATAACGCTTCCACCTTTCAGGGCGCAGCTTCCCTATGGAAGAAAGCTCTCACTTCCTCTCCTGCCATGGAACAAATCTCTAATTTTTCTTATTCAAAAGGTTTCAAATGGCGCTTCATACCTCCTTACGCTCCGCATCATGGTGGTAGGTGGGAATCTTGCGTAAAGCTCACTAAACGTCATTTAAGAAAAGTCTTAGGTAATCGAATTCTGACTTACGAAGAATTCAATTCACTGTCTGTTCTGATTGAAGGTGTTGTTAACTCTCGCTCTTTAACTCCACTTTCCAATGACCCTGATGACCTACTTCCACTCACCCCTGGTCACTTCCTTATCGGCACTTCTCTTTCTGCCCCTCCTCCTCTTCCCAATTCTTACAGGGATTTTAATTTACCTATTGTTTGGCGTAAACTTGAAGCCCTCCGTAATTCTTTTTGGAAGAGATGGAACTTGGAATATTTAACTTCCTTGCAACGGAGGCAGAAGTGGTTTCTTTCCAGTCCCGACATTAAAGTGGGGGACTTGGTCTTGGTTAGGGATGATTCTCCCCCTCTAGTCTGGACTTCCGGTAGAGTGACCAAGTGTTACCCTGGAAGAGATGGGAGAGTCAGGGTGGTCAGAGTCTTGACCATTAACGGTTCGATTACAAGACCCCTGTCTTTGATCGCTCCTCTTCCATTAAATGTGTAACTGTTTATTTGCTCTCTGTTGGTGTTTCCCCCCAGTATGGTGTATTCTTTGAATACACGGTACCTGAGATATAATTTTTGTTGCTCCTTGCATGTTCATTTCTTCCTTTCTCTTTGTCAAACACCAACAGTGATCTTTTGTTTTCTCCTTGATAGGCAAATCTCTTATGTCTTCATAAGTCTGTTCTAGATATATAACTTCTGTGACCCACCTAGCGTCACCTCGCAGCGAATCTCTGAAGCTCCTCAACTCTTCCTGGTGCTAGAGGACTTACTTATCCATTTGGCCACCAGATCCTGTCACCATCGCCAGCTATTTTCTCCTTGAGCAAGAGGACTACGTCTACTTCTTTACTCACCATGCTGCGCTAGTATCATCTGTTATCAACTCTTAGAAGATCAGCTCAGCAAGAGATTAATTTTTTGTTTTAAAGTTGGCAATGTTTATATGTTCTCCTTTTGTCTCCTACCCCCCTCTCTTTTCCCCTTCCTTGGTCCCTCCGTGCTCCGTTGAGCAGCTCTCACTTCTCAGTCTGCAGTTGACTCGGTCAGTCAAAGCTCCGCTCGAGCTAACCTCCTCAAACCAAGAGGCACACACTCTTCTACGCCATGTTGGCTAGGTAGTCATCAACGGAAACTTCGACTTCAACATGAAATCAAGATAAGTACCATTTTAAAAGTTTTAACCACATCTTCATGGTTTTAACTTCCACGTGCTTTTAATTATAATTTATAGACAGTGTGAAATTATTTACTTTGGGGCAAAAATCATTCTTCGTGGGATTTGCCATGTTGAGCTTTTGCTTGTATAAGCCAACCTTACTAAAAAAGAGCTTTTCTTAAGCTATTCAAATGAGAAATCCTCTCGCTACGTGGGATATTATCTAATACCCGCTGTCTATAATTATAAAGCTAGTTCCTCCGTTGGATTTTCTCAACCCCATTTTCTGCTAAGGTCGTTCTGGAACCTTCGAGATCTTGTACTCTATCTGCGAGTCTTGCCGTCAAGTATTGTTCACGCACTTGTGAAAATGCTAGTTAAAATGAGGAATCTTCCTTAAATTACTGCAATAGCGAACTTTCTTCCCCCGTTGGAACATTCTATGGCGCATTTAATTGTAAATCACAACTTTTTCAAGAAATAGACTCTCACCTATATAGTGCAATCAGTTATTTCCATAATTGCAATAACTTTCTTTCTCATAAACTTCAGTGTTTCTATAGTGAACTTTGCATCCATCTTTATAGACTACAGTGATAACCAGTGCTTGCTACACGTTTCTACCGCGTCGCGCTCGTCCGTTTACATTAAATACGGCCATGAACATTGATCCTATATCCCAATGATCTTTCCTCAACCTTCTACTAACAACCATTATTAATAAAATTGTAACTTTCTATAAGGCGTCACTCACGAAGTGCCCTTCCAACTTTGCTAGTTTAACATTAATTAAATTCTGCATAATTGCTTGTGTGATACAAGTTTTAAATCACATTGTTCCTTTCCTATAATCAGGGAAAACATTTCTTTAAACTCTTGAGCGAGTCATGTTCAGGTTTCACGAAATGGAAACTGTCCCATTTGGCTAGTGATTCCTGCTCAAACTTGGGAAGTCTAGAACTTTCCTTTTCACTTTCTTCAGGTTTCACAGTAAGTGACCTGCCCTCTTTGTATAATTCTCATATATTAATTCTGTATAAATATAAGAAGTTGTAGGAACTTCTATCTTATTTTTCATGTTGTTATTATTGTTATTTTCAAAGTTGTCACTTTCTCTAGATCATTCTCTCAAGAATTTCTTAAGGTGCACTCTTTGTTCTCCAATTCACGTTCAAGCTTTAATTATTTCATTGCTCATTTGTTTAAATCTTATAAAGATTTTAGAAACATGTAAGGTTTGAAACCTTGTAAATTGTCAATTGCCTGGAGCAACCGTTTAATGTTGAGAGGTCTGCGACCCTATTTGTTAAAAAGTTCAAATGAACTATGTTTGTCAAAATTATATTGCATAATTGTTAATTTCCTCAAACTTCTTCTAATTGTAAAATAAATGAATCGTTTCCCTTCGCTTTTTCATTTGCGAATACAAAGTTTAGGCAAAATCCTGTCTTCCTTGACTCTCCTCACTCAATGACATTAAAATCATTAATAGGGCTTTCACCATTTGTTGCATTTGAGCAAGAACTCTTAATTTTCACCTCACTAAAGTTCTTTTTAGCTTTAATAGCTAATTCTAATTGGCCAGTAAGGCAAGTAAAGCTCGCTAAGCCAGCTACCTGCTTGTGGAGACCCTCTCCGAAAACTTATGGTCAGTTTTCTAAAAGATAAGTGTTTCCTTTTGTCTAAACTTTTAGCCGGCTCCTCGCTGAGTAAAAGCTTAGCCATTCTCCAATGCAACCATTGGTTCATTTACCAAGATTACTCCATAAGGCATAATCCTTTATCATTTTCCTTCTTAGGGACACTTGGTCGCCCTTACAGGAACTCCATAATTTTGGAAATTGAAAATACCAAAACTGAGTTAAATCATTGGCATTTTTCGAATTACTCTGTAAAACCTAATTTCTTTGAGAAGACATACAGTAAATTTGTTCCTCTCAGTCTTGCCAGACCATCACTCTTCCCCATAGTAGTTTTATATATGCTTGAGAGGGATTATACGAAAGCCACTCTCTTGCAAACCGCCCAAGTTCTATCTGTGTTTCTCGTCAGCTTAGACCAAGTCCTTACTCATTTTAGGTATCCGAAAGCGGATTTTCGGTGGCAACCACCTTTAAGTGTGTTTAAAACTAAACTTATTAATTTTGTGGGACTCTCCTACTATTTTTCTATCCTTCTTTTCCAATCCCAAATCTACTTCCTTCTCTTAATCATCTTCCCTTGGTGGGTGGGTTATTCCTCAGCCAATAAACTACCCAGGGGTGCGTATGAGGGTGTGTAGCCTCTTGGTAGGCGAGTCGTAGATGTGGGGTGGAATATATATATGGTGTACATTGGGATTAAAATTGTTGAATCGATTGGAATGTAGAACGATGTACATCCATAATTGGGGACTGTGCATTTGGGTGATAGAAAATGTTGGGGTTCGTGTGTTGCGAGATTTTTCGAAATGGGAAAGTGGGGAACTATATTTCTTTACATGAGTAAACATGGTGAGTTATAAATCAAAATCATCAGTCATAACAAATCATGAAGTGTAACTCAAAATCAACAATCATGAAAAAATCATCAATCATAAAACCTAACGTACGCTAAGAGGAAACAAACATTGCTGGGGTCAATTCTACCCTCTCGCTGTCACTGCAGCGGGACGAAAATTGCTCTCGCGCATGCACAGTGTAAAAGATAAAGTATGTAAGTAGATAGACTAGAGGGAAAGAAAAACAGATGCCTCAAGGTGTATTTTAATGGGAATAATATAAAGTGTTTATTGTGAGGGGGAGAAATAAGGCATCTTTACAATACATGCTTTAGAAGAATGGAAATGAAAAAATAAAATGTGTAAATATGTAAATGTATAAGTGTGAAAGGACAACAATGGTGCATTAGAATAATAAACATACAGTAGTGAGCGTGATAATAGTGTAGTGAACAATAGTTGCTTCATAAGAAGGATCGTATTCGCATAGTAGCATTGTATGGATAATAATAATAATAATAAATATTAATAACTAATATTGATAATAATAATAATAATACATGGCAATCGTAAACATAACCATAGTATAAATAACAAGTGTTTATTTACTACCGTACGTAGTAGAGCTCCTTACATTTAACCTCACGCGCGCTATTAATTATTATCTAGCTTAAGCCTATATGGCCGTACTTACTATACCTTATTACTATGTAGGCTATTTTATTATTAATAGACTACCCTCTGTGGACGGGCGTCTATCTTGGTGACGAAGATCGGCCCTTACCAATTTTTGGGTACGACCCTTGCCGCCGTATTTTACACCTCATCTTAGGTGTCATTGTTGGTCCGACCTTGGTTATAAATACCCCACAGGCATTTATGACTTGGGTACGGATGTGTTAAATAGTTTTATGTTTTTGTGTATATCATGTAATGAAGAAATAATAATAGAAGTGTGATGTGGGTGGTAATGGGAAGGCGTGTTCTGGGCGTTGGCAAATTATATACAAAGGCCGACATCTGTGGAAAGAGAAATAATGTGCATGTATTATTGTAGGATGTTGGCTGGTCTGAGGACCTGGAAATGTAATGCATGGTGACTGTCATTATCATTTGTGTACATATATATTCATTCCTTCATTCACATCGTGAACATACACTCTGGCGCCTTATGTACTATATTCATAGAGTTAAAATGTTTACCATGCCGCATGGGCATCACCTGTACCATGACCTTGTCTTGTTGCTGCATTGGCGCGCTCGCTCAAATGATATATAAATCATATAATTATTAGTACCAATATCCATGTGTTCTCCTGTCTAACGTCTTAGGTGTGTTCTCCTGTCATTCAACCAATCTCTATCGGCTGTGTGTATCATCGCTCGTAATCGCATTTATATATTCATAATCGCATCCTCGGGCGTACCCGGAAATCATTTATCATCGTTCGTAATCGCATTCTCGTGCGTACCCGGGAATCATTTAACATCGTTCGTAATCGCATTCATAATCACATCATCGGGCGTACCCGGAAATCATTTATCATCGTTCGTAATCGTATTCATATATATTCATAATCGCATTCATATATTCATAATCATATCCTCGGGCGTCCCCGGTATTCATTTATATATATATATATATATATATATATATATATATATATATATATATATATTCTTCTTTCTTGACGCACAAATCTTCTTTCTTGACGTATACTCTTCACCTAAACGCATATAGTTCTTGCTCCCACGCATCAGGAGTGGCGTACTTACTTAGAGCTAACTAACTTACAACTAATATGTCATGTCAGGCGTCCTGAACGTTCCCCGGCCGGCTGGTCGAAAATTACGTCATAACGCAGCGCGGTGAGCGTTCTGGTCTTGTCAGGGTCAACTTCGCTTCGGACTACGGAATGAGCTATGTTCCTGTCCGTAACTAGGTATCAACTGACATGTCTGGTCTCGTGGTTCGTCATGTCAAAGGTTGTAATCACAATATACATTGATGTATTATATTGGTTGGAAAATGTCTGCTTATATTTTAATATCCTTGCCATTTTTAAATTTTATGGACTTTGGCCTTACCATATAGGTCAAGTGCGCGTGCAAGAATGGATTTGTAGATATAGGGTAGAGTGTAATCACCCAGGTATTAGGCAGTGCCCTGGGGAATGTCGTGGCTATGGGATAGTGTTGTGCAATAATGGATAGTGTATGGAATGATGTATATTGTTTCCAACAATAAATAGTGTAAGAAATACTGTGTAGCGTTTCCAACAGTGTAAATAATATAGGGCATTGTTGTGTTAAATTGGATAGTGGAGGGCATAATGGATATTGCCTCCAATACTGAATAGTGTAAAGAGTAATGTGTAACGTTAGAAATAGTGTATCGAATAGTATGTAGTGTTGTGTGTATTGGATAGTGTCGGAGAGAGTGTAAGGAAAAGGAATATTGTAACTCGCGCTGCGTTTTGCACTTCATGCCGAACGGACTTCTACGCCATTACCACGTACGTAAGGCCTAGAGATATTAGTAGGTTGGGTAGCATGCATAGGTTGGTTATTGGATAACAGTGGTAGGTTAGTAGGGGGTCATTCTCGTTGGCATGCAAGGGTTGAAGGGGGAGGACTAACATGCAGGTGAGGAAGGTAGTTCATTGAGCCTTTTTCTCCTAATTTTCTGGCTGGTTTGTGTTGTATACTTGGGATTTTCGTCATGGGGATCGCATGCAGAGCGATGTGAGTCGGGCGAGTGCTATTTGATGCTCTAAGGGAGGATATAGGTGAGTTAGTGGGGTTCATGCAGGGTATCATATGCAGGTAAATTAAAATATTTTGTTATTATTGCTTTAGCCTTAGCGTATGTAGTCTATCAGGCGTTTGTTAATTATTTCAGCGCGCCCCTTGAATTCAGGCGCTGGCTTTGTGCGTTTTGGATGGGGTGGGATTCAGCTATCCCTGTGTGCGGAAGAAAAAGAGGTGTGGTTAAGGGTGTGTCATGTGCATATCCGTGCATATAATGTCTCAGGGGGATTCGGATATGGGTGTAAGTGGTTGATAAGTGTGTGGGTATTTCCCATGATAGGGGATGGCATCGGGTGGTTATAATGGTGGCTGAGTGGAGGTGTATACGTAGTAGTGAATATGTAGCACTCTTGGGAATTCGTTTGGTACAGGGTGATAAATGCCGCTTTGTTTCTCCATCTGTCTTAGCATGGGGTTGTCGGGTAAATTCTCCTTGAGAATCCTCAATCCTAGGGGTGGTTGAAAACAGGTCAGCATATTTCCTTGTGCTGAACTAATCGTTTCATCGCTGTGCATTTATGGCATTCTATGTCTAATGTAATGTGTGTAATCTGTGTTAACATTGGTCTATTTCAACAGTGATGATCGTCAATCCTGACATCCATAGTAAAGTTCCTATTCGTGGGTGTGTTAGTATGTGTCCTACGAACCTATCATGTCGCTTCATGAGTAAGTGTGGGAAGCAATTCTTTCCTTCCTCCTACTAGTGTGAATATCTTTACTTGTTGTTGTTGTTGTTTGAGTCTTCAGTCTTTTGACTGGTTTGATGCAGCTCTCCATGCCTCCCTGTCCTGAGCTAATCGTTTCATCTCTACATAGCTCCGACACCCTACATCGGAGGCAATCTGTTTAACATATTCTAACCTTGGTCTACCCCTACAGTTTTTGTCCTCGACCCTTCCTTCCATAACTAAGCTTGCTATTCCTGGGTGTCTTAGTATGTGTCCTACCAACCTATCTCTTCTCTTCATTAGCAGTCGCCAGAAACATCTCTCCTCTCCCACTCGTCTTAATACCTCTTTGTTTGTAACCCTATCTACCCATCTGATCTTCATCATTCTCCTGTAACACCACATTTCAAATGCTTCAATTCTCCTCTTTTCTGCTGCACCAATAGTCCAAGTTTCACTTCCATAGAGCGCCACGCTCCAGACAAAGGCTTTCAAAAATGACTTCCTAATACCTAAATCTATATTCGATGTCAGCAGATTCCTTTTTTGTAGAAATGCTTTCTTTGCCTGAGCCAACCTACTTTTAATATCCTCTTTGCTTCGTCCATCACTGGTTATTCTGCTTCCTAAGTAACAGAAGTCTCCTACTTCCTTCAGCTTTTCACCTGCCAATTTGATCTCCATAGAGGTTTCTGATTTATTTCGGCTGCATTCCAGTATTTTTGTTTTACATTTATTTATTTATTTATTTATTTATTTATTTTCATCATGAATTCTTTCCGTAAGACGGAGTCCATACCATTCAAAAACTCATTCAAATCCTCAGGCTTGTCGGCCAAGATGACTATGTCATCAGCAAATCTCAGAGTTGAAATTATTTCTCCTTGAATCTTCATTCCCACTTTAAATTTTTCTCTAATTTCCTTCATTGCTTGTTCAATGTAAAGATTGAAAAGTATGGGTGATAAGTTGCAGCCTTGCCTTACACCTTTCTGAATACCAGCTTCTCTCTCATGTCCTTCAACTCGAATGACTGCTGTCTGGTTTCTGTATAGATTGTATATCACCCTCCTATCCCTGTACTTTATTCCAATCGATTTCAAAATGTCAAACAATTTAGTCCAATCAACGTTATCAAAAGCCTTTTCTAAGTCTACAAAAGCCATGAACGTTCTCTTATCTTTCCTTATTCTACCTTCCAAAATCAGCCTAAGACTTAGTACAGCTTCCCTTGTTCCTACATTTCTCCTGAAACCAAACTGGTCTTCACCCAACTCCGTTTCTATCTGGCTTTCAATCCTCTTGTAAATTATTCTAGACAGGATCTTTGAAGCATGAGTAATCAAGCTGATTGTACGGTAATCTTCACATCTGTCAGCTCCCATTTTCTTTGGTATAGGGATGATTAGATTCTTTTTGAAATCAGGGGGTACCTCACCTGTCTCATAAATCCTACACACCAAGTGAAATAACCTGATCAGACCTTCATCTCCTATGCAGCGTAGCAACTCAATCGGTATATCATCTATGCCTGGTGCTTTGTTCCTGCTTAAGTCTTCCAAAGCTCTATCAAATTCTGATCTCAATATTAAATCTCCTTTCGCATCCTCATCAATTTCCTCCTCCCTTTCCATTACATGATTCTCAATCTCCTTTCCCTTATACAAACTCTCTATGTAAGCTTTCCATCTCTCAACCTTTTCTTCCCTATCTGTTAGAGGCTTTCCATTTGTGTCCTTAATATTACAGCACTTAGTCTTCTTTTCCAGAAAAGTATTCTTAATCCTTCGATAAGCTGTGTCTACTTTTCCTAATTTCAGACAATTTTCTATACCTGCACATTTCTCTTTCAACCATTCTTCTTTCGCTTCCTTGCACTTCTTGTTAACCTCATTTCTCAGACGTCTGTATTCTGCTTTCCCCTTTTCATCTCTTAGATTCTTGTGTTTCCGCCTTTCATCCATCAATTCTAGTATATCCTGAGTGATCCACGGTTTTCTACCTATTCTTTCTTTCCTACCAATGTTTTCTTCTGCGGATTTTGTTATTTCATTCTTCAAAAGTGCCCATTCGTCTGCAATTGAAGTTTGTTTAGGGTTTTTCATTAGTCCTTCCTTTATACTCTTCTTGAATCTTTCTTTTACATCCTTCTCTTTCAGTCTGTCTATTGCCCACCTTTTTGGCTTTTGACTTTTCTTCAGTTTCTTCAACTTTAATCTGCATTTCATTACAACCAGATTGTGATCAGAGTTTATGTCAGCACCAGGATATGTTTTACAATCCATAATCTGGTTTCGAAACCTCTGCTTGACCATAATGAAGTCGATTTGGTAACGCCCTGTATCTCCTGGTCTCATCCATGTGTATATTCTTCTATTGTGGTTATTGAATAAGGTGTTAGCTATGACCAATTCATGCTCGGTGCAGAATTCTACCAGCCTGCTTCCTCGATCATTCCTTTCACCTAATCCGAAATCTCCTACTATCTTCCCTTCTCTCCCTTTTCCTACCACAGCATTCCAATCTCCCATTACTATAACATTTTCATCACCCTTGATATACCTCAGAATTTCGTCTATTTCTTCGTAGACCTTTTCAACATCCTCATCATCAGCTTGACTGGTAGGCATATAGACTTGTACCACTGTAGTGCAGGTAGGTTTTGTATTGATTTTTGCTACAATAATCCGTTCACTATATTGCTCATAATATTCCACCCGCTGTCCAAGTTTCCTACTCAATATGAGGCCAACCCCTGCTTGGCCATTGTTTGATTTAGTGGTAATGACCCTATAGTCTCCTGACCAAAAGTCCTGTTCTTCCTGCCAGCGCATTTCACTAATCCCAACCAAATCCAACCTCAACCTATCCATTTCCCTTTCTAAGTTTTCTAACCTTCCACTTCCTAGCAGACTTCTAACATTCCACGCTCCGATCCGTAGAATGTCAGATTTCCTCTTTGTCACTTCTGTGATGTTAACCCCCTCTCGAGTAGTCCCCACCCGGAGATCCGAACGGGGGACTAGTTTACCTCCGGATTGAAATTTTACAAGGAAGGAGGCCATCATCACATGTAATTATGCATAGAGAGGTGCATATCCTCGGGAATAGCATACGGCTGTAGTTTCCCGTTGCTTTCAGCCGTGCAGCAGGACGCAGTGTAGCCATTATTGGCTTATATTATCAATATCTTAACCGTCTATAAGACTAGTAAAGAATTGATTTATTCTGAAAGGCTGCTACTCCCTTTCAGAATAAGTAAAGAGCAATTCTACTAACAAAAATACTAACCTTCTACCGTACTAACAATTAAATACCAAAACTCTACTAACAAAAACTTAAGTTCCACCAACAATAAATACTACCACTAAAACGGTCTGTCAACAGGCACACTCACATGCACCCTCACACATCACAGTCTACTGAAACAATGAACTATAACTAATAAACAATGCAACTGCTACCAGACACACTCACACACCACAGTCTAATAGAACAATGACATATATCTAATAGACAAACTAACTACCTACTTACAACTAAAACTAACTACATACTTACTGTACTTTTATTTGAATTGACAATATTTACAAAATGCAATTTAGATAGAAAATACTTACAAAATGTAATTTAGATTCAAAATTGTCACAAAATGCAATTTAAGGGGGACGTATGCAAAATTGCACTAAGTGAGAAATGGTTTCATTTCGGCTGTATTAAGGTAAATAAGGAGGATTGTGTAGTCGGGAATTGGTTTTTGACGTTTGTAACAGTGTTTTATACGAGTGGCACTTCTTTTCCACAGAATATCAAGAAAAACATGTATTTAAGCTACTCAAGGTAGCAGGCCTTAATCTGGAAAGTCCGTGCTTTTCTCATGGCCAGTTATACGTAGCTTGCTCAAGAGGGGGCACACCTAAACATTTATTCATTTATACACCAGAGGGAAAAACAAGGAATATCGTTTATCCTAACGCACTCCATTAATTTCCATGTTAGTTACATACCTACATATTAGTATTTATTAAATAACAACTGCGAAGTGAGATGAAAAATTTCTCTGAAGTTCAACCATTACAACGTATATTAGACCGTGTTACCTTGCGTGTCATCTGTCTAGGATACTAATCTACTGTCACTGTATTAATTTATACCAATGATCTGGTTGCTCTTCTTGTGAACCTGTACCGAAACATGTAAGCCGGTCACGTATAAAATTCACATCGAGTGTTATGTTATATCATACATCTCTTTTCTATTTCATACCTCTCATTCCTTTAACGAATTAATTTTTCCCATTCGTTGAACGAACAGCTGATAATATAGTACTGTAGTTTAAAGAAGGTAGTCATGTAACTGGTTTGGTGTTTGGAGAGATTAGTTCTGTTTTCATGCTATTAATAGGAGTTGGATTTTAAACAAATTATCCACAGCGATCATTTTTTATTGTCCAGGCTGATTTCCTTCATTTTCTGTTAATTACCCCTCATCACAACGATTAAGTAATTTTAGCAACACCCTGTTATGACGAAAAGACAAATTTTCGGATTTCTTACTATTTTTTGCTATTTTTGTTCCGTTCACACGGACAAGTTCTCGCTGGTCGTAAGTATTTGATTGAATGGACTCCCAACTCCAGCTTTTCAATTGCTTCCGAAATGTAAGGCTATTCACTCATATACTAGTCATTGTTTACCTGTGGGACTATCCGTCAAACACTCTATGTTCTCTGTACTTTGTCCATCACTGATTATTAAATTTCCTAATTAACGTAAATATGTTTGATTTGACGTATTTCCGCTATTTGTAGCTAAAAGGCTGTCATTGATACATTGTAGGTAGCTAATCGTATAGCAGAAGTGATCCGTTGTCCCTAGTGGGGGGTTGGGGGATGAATATGGGGTGGTTGTGCTAATTAATGCTTGTGTTGCTCCAAGAATCAATATTTGTTTATGATAGCGCTACTAACTCATTATAATATCCCTGCGTTTGCTTATTTTGCTCTAATGTGCTACTGACGTTCTCCGTGCTTCTCCCATCGCCGATTAATGTGTTTCATAAATTCCTACTCTCTGTAATATATTGTATATCGAGTTGCTGTTTCTAGAAGTGTCTAATATGTGTCGGCTATTGACGCCTGTGATTTAATAGTGTTTCTTATCCATTATATTCATATGAGCTACTTTATTTCAAAGTGAGCCTATCGGCTGTGTTGCTATGTCGCTATTTTTAGTGGAAAAAATAGGAAATGGTTAAAAGAAAAAAGTATATATATCTGTGTGAAATGTTATTGGCGCCCTTGGCCTAGTACGCACAATATCGCTAAGATCGTGTTAAAATATCAGCGTATTCATTTGTACTTGTGTATCCCTGCTGGGTAATATTAATAATGTTTGCGCGTCGATTATTCTAATGTATGGGAAAGTTGTACCTAGGGTATATGGAGTTACAGCGTGTGAATGTGTCACTGCGTCTATGAATGGAAGTAGTAAAGAATAATGGCTGCCGAGGTGTGGTCACGTGATAATCAATCTTACTCGCAGTTTTGTAACCAGAGCTCGTAGGTGTGGCTACAAGTGATTGTGGTGGGCTCCGCCTACTCGGTGAACGCTGGTACGCTGTTCCTTATCGTGCGAGGCGGGACAATGCGATTGTCTCGCTCGCTTTGTGATAGCGACCTCGTGTTGTAAAATAGTGTATGGCTGATCTTTGTTAACATTGCTATCCACGTGTTACTTGGGTGTCTCGTGTAAATATATTACCTTATTTCGCCGTGTATAACCCTGGTGCTAGATGTGTTAATGTATTGGGTGAAGCGTATCCGCGGCAGTGTTGGTGTGTGAATGGGATGTCCGTGGTTTCCGCCCAGTACTACAGGAAAATGTCACACTGTGTACTCGTACTCGTTACTGTATGTGTTATTATGGTATCTGATTTTCCTGTGTTTGTGAAGCTATGTTATTATGTTATATGTGTTGCGAAGATTGTTCTTCTCTCCGACTGTAAATACTATCTCTCGCTTTCAATTGTCGGCTAAAATATCATTTTCCGGAGTGTGTTACTTTTCATGTACCAAGGTTTAATTAGTCTGTAGTGTATGTGTATGATTTCATCGGTTTTCCCCGTGTAATCAATTCTGTCCGTGGTTTAACTCTGGTACTCCAGGGAAATGTTAAAAATGAGTGGGAGTGGCATTGGTTAGCTCCCGTACCCTATATAAGCTATTAATATATTTGTTACTATTTTGCGGTCCTTCTCTACTCTATATAGGCCGCGAAATTAATTTCGTGGTTTAGTGGACTGTACCTATGTCCCTATTTGTTTATAATATGTATAGTACCATGCGTACGTGTGCTCTCTAAAGTCTAGGGGAGTGTCCGGTGTTTCCTCCTCTATATGGCGATAATGATGTTTGTGTAGATTATTGCCTTTGTAAGACGGAAAGTTTGTGTAGTTGTGTTTTCCATCCTCCCTGTAGAAAATATATATAATGTGTATGTGTGCCCTTCGTTTACTGCCGAAAATGTGTGTTTGGAGATTCCGGTGTTATCTCCTGTGTATGGCGAACGATTATGCTGGTAGGCATTTGTACCTGTATAAGACGGAAACATTATATAATCATTTTCCCGCCCTGTATACAATGATACTGTATCCGTGTATCTGTGAATGTACTCTTAACGGTGCGCGTCTTAGTGTAATAATGGATCTGTGCGCATCGGTATGACTAGTTCATTGCCACTAGGAAAAATGTCTATCTTTAATGAAAAATATGTTAGTGTGGGACTGTAAATTATCGTTAACAGGGGAAGATGTTTCCTAATTGTGTAATTTGTTTGCGTTTGCAAGTGTTGTTGGGACGTGTAATTTTAAGAGAATCAATTTTGCATTTAATTATTGTTTCCTCATGATTATACTATAGGAAAGGCTGTGGAGTGTCCTTCATTGTGGTTCCAAGAATGGCAACTTAGTGTGCTAGACGTACAAACAGTCTTGCGAAAACGTAAGAAACTCTACGTCCTTCCCTACATGGCGATATTTATTCATCATTCTGTTTGCAGGTGTGATTATTTAACGTATAAAATACGAGCATGCCGGCGAAAACGTAGGATAAATATGTGCCCGATCGTTAATACTAATATATATATATTACTATTATATAGTTAAACATATATTAATTTATTACGTTATTATGGAGGCCAAGAAATGATTCTGGAGACAAATGTAATTCAAGCGTGTATTGGGATCTTGCCTTGGAATAATCTTGTGGTTTTCATTGAGATATGGTGTTACTAAATTACATGGTATTGATGCGCCATATGGCTGCTTTTACGGTCCGTTCATAAATTCCTTTGGCGTTGGATGATTATATGGATCCCTTTGTGGCGGGTTATGCGATTGGACACAATCCGAGCACTCAATGGTACAAGGCCCCGCCTCGAAGGCTAAGCATGGGCGATATTTGAAATTTGAATGAGGTTCCCTAATCGACGGCTAATGAGAACGCCTGAATCAGGAACTGGCTGTACAGTGTAGCCCTATGTCGCTCTGGTTTGTCATTCCGACTTAATAAAAATAAAAGGAGATCCCATTGGGGGAATATGTAAATGTGTGTGAAGATGTATCTGTACTATCGAGTGTGTCGCGCATGTCCTAGTTAGTTTGGTCTCCTTGCTGATTGCGTGCTCGGCGAGCTGTGTAGATTTTGCAGTGTGAGCGCCCTGACTTCCGTATGTTTATCTGTAGCGTGTATCTGTGTGAGATCATGGAAACTGTGTATGCAATTCTGAGCGTTAGCATGTAGTGTAATATGGTGTGTGAATATCTCGGTGTTGATTATGTGATTGTATGCTAGAATGGTTAATTACTCTTCATGTGGATTCTCTGCACATGTACGTATAAATTATTGGATTTAATTACCGTACTAGAATATGTTGATTCGTGTTTGCATTCCTACATGCATAATCCGTGTCATTGTAATGTACATTCTGAACTGTGTCTTTCTTAGCTAGTGTCATGGTAGTGTCCATTCCGAGTAGAGTTTCTAACTAGTGTTATTGTGGTGACTAAACCGAACTGTGTCTTTCCTAGCTAGTGTCATTGTGATGTCCAATCTGAGTAGTGTTTCTAACTAGTGTTATTGTGGTGACTATTTTGAACTGTGTGTTTCCTAACCAGTGTTATTGTGGTGTCTATGTTCTTGTGAGTGTTTTTTCGTAACTGTGTGATCGTAAGGTGATCTAGCGTTTTCACTTTTTGGCCTCGTGAGCCCGGGGTTTTGGAATCGTTTCCCGTGTATGGTAGAGTTTCATTCTACGCATGTGAACCGTATCTTTAATGATTTTGTGATTATGGCGAATATTCACAATATAGTTAAGATCTGATAGCTTCCTGTGTACGTTAAATGGACCTGTCCATTTCGGAATAAGAAATTCCGACACGTTCTTTATACACGTAGGGGTCCAAATCATAACAAATTGCCCGTCTTTATATTCGTGATGTGTGTGCTTCCAATCGTAAGCGTGTTTTTGTTTCTTTTGTGCTGCTCGGATGTTCTGTCGCGCTGAGATCCTCGCTGTTTTTAAATATTGTAATCGCTCAGCGTTACTGGGGAGGGTATCTTGCGGAATGTATATATTGTCGACGGGGCTTCGCGGATAACACCCACGTAGAAGAAAGTGCGGGGTGTATTTGGTAGCCCGCGACACTGACGTAGTATAACTAAAAGTCACTGCCTGCAGGTAATCGTCCCAATCGGTGCCACTGTTATTGGCGATTCTGGCCAGAGCTCCACCAATAAGTTTGTTCATGGCCTCCGTCAAGCCATTGCTGTGAGGGCTGAAACTTGTCGTTGTATACGCCTTTATTTTAAGCAGTGTGAGTAGCTGTGTTATGACCCTCGTTGTGAAAACTGTTCCCCTGTCCGATAATAATGTGCGGAATGTGCCGTATTTAGTGATAATCTCTAGCAGAAACTCCGCGATCTGTTGAGCACTGGCCTTTGGGACGGCCTTAGTGATTATGTATCGTGTGAGATACTCAGTTGCTACAAGTATGTATCTGTTACCCCTGTCGGATGCGGTAATTGGTCCCTTAACGTCAATTCCGACCCTGTGAAATAGCTATCCCACCGGCACCGGGTGGAGTAGTCCGTGCGGTTTACCGGGCTTGTTTTTGTATCGTTGGCAAGTGTGACATGTTTTTATAAACTCCTCTATGTCCTTTTTAATATTCTCCCAGTAATTTTTCGTCCTAATTCGCTGATATGTTTTGTGTACGCCTAAGTGTGCGCCACTGAGAGGTGGATTATGATATTCTGTCATAATATGATTTTTCAGTGTTTTTGGAAGTGCTATCGGCTAGACGTCATGTGTGGCTGTGGGCTTGCATCTTAGTATGTCGGCATTATCTAGAAAAAATCGCCTAGATAGCCGGGCAGTTTTACTATCTACCTTATCTAGGTTATCCAATGCTATCCTGATTTTCCCTAGATGGGGATCGTCTAATTGCTCCTGTAGCATGTCCACTTGTGTAATTGCATAGATGGGTAGGGTATCCCACTCATGGTCAATATTATCGTCTGGCGGTTCGAGTACCGGCAATCTCGATAGTCCGTCCGCGTCAAGATGGGTGTTACCTTTCTTGTGTTTAACATCGAATGTGTAATCGTACAGCCTGAAAATAAATCGGTTAAGCCGGGAATTGGGGTTCTTGAATTTGTCCCAAAAAAGCAGACTCGCGTGGTCTGTAACTACCGTAAAGTGAATGCCGTATAGGTATGTTCTGAAATAATTTACGGCCCTTGAAAATGTTAACATTTCCCTTTCAGTGGCAGAGTATCTACTTTCAGCCGGTGTTAGTTTCCTGCTCGCGTAAACTATCGGATGATGTTGTTTAATGTCATCTTCCTGTAATAGTGCGGCGCCTATTCCAAATTGACTTGCGTCTACGTGCACAAACGTGGGCTTATCGTCCTGGAAATGGTGAAGGAGTGGCGGTGTGGTTAATAAGTGTTTCCTCAAACACTCAAAAGCTTCCCTGTGTTGTTCTGTTATAATGAATGGTGTTTTCTCGTGTGTTAGGTCCATTAATGGACTGGCGATATGTGCAAATCGAAAGATAAATCGACGATAATAACTTGCAAGTCCCATAAAGCTGCGAGGCTGTTTAACGTTCACTGGCATTGGAATATCGTTAATGGGAGCGGTTTTAGCTGGGTCGGGTATAATGACCTCTTTGCTGACAATATGTTCTAGGACATGTACCTTCTGTTGTGCGAACTGACATTTCGCTGGCTTTAGTTTTAGTTTCGCGTATATAATTCTGTCAAAGGCCTCCTGTAAGTGTTTGATATGTTCATCAAATATCTGAGAGAATATCGTAATATCGTCAATGTATGTAAGTACTGATCGGTATTTAAGCCCCGCAAATGCTTTATCTACCAACTTCTGAAATGTCTGGCTAGCATTCTTCAATTCCATGGGCAACGTCAAATAGGTGTATATACCGTTTTCTGTAACAAATGCGAGTTTGTTCCTGTCAGGCTCATAGAGGGTATCGTATAAAATCCAGAAAAACAGTCGACCGTTGTGAAATACTTAGCTCCACTGAGCGTTTCGAGATAGGTGTCTGTACGTGGAAGTGGTTAATTGTCGCTTTTAATTAATCTGTTCAGTCGCCGATAATCTGTACAAAATCGATGCGAACCATCCTTCTTTTTAGTGAGGATCACTGGGGCTCTATAGTTCGATATTACGGGTGTTATGATATTAGCGTCTAACATCTCCTGAATTTGGGTGTCAATAGCTTGTCTTTCTTTTGCGCTAACTTTATAGGGAGTCTGCTGTACAGGGTTATCGCTAGTTAAGTCCACGTGATGTTCGATTAAATCCGTGACCTCCAAATCCGCTAATGAGTGTTCAAATATATATTTATATTCCTCTAGCAAGTCGGTAAGCCTCTTATTCTGCTCCGGTGTCAATTATTGTGTAGAAGTGTCTTTGCCTGTTGCCATTATGGTGTCTGGGCCGGTTTGTGGATGTATTGTGGCCAACGAGGAGACCTGGTGCTCGCGTGTGTCTCGCTGCGGTCGCAGACTGTCTGTGTTTCTAGTGTGCGTTATCGGATGTGTAGTCACATGGTCTCCGTTTACCAGGCGTATTTCAATGTTGGCGAAACTTATGTCCGCGTTATATTTCGCGAGGAAATCCGTGCTGATTATTCCTGGAACTGATAAATCGTCTCTAACACACATGGGATGGGTTACTTTAAATTCGCCCATTTGTATCCGTATATCTGCTATTCCTAAGTAACTAAGGCTCTGTGAATTGGCCGCGATAAGTCGAGTATTAGCGTCCAACCTGTATATATTCCTGTCGGGAATATATGTACTGCGTACGCAAGACATGGCGGCTCCAGTATCAATTAATATGTGTACTCTGTGTTCATTTATATTAGCGGGTATTGTTAGTGCTGCAATAGTGTTCCCAGCGTGTGCAATATGCGTATTGTTGATAGTATATGTTATTGTAGGTGCTTTTGAGCCGTGGGGATGGAAAGTGTGTTTGCCAATGTTTACACCGGACTGAACTGCCGTCTGTACTGTCTGTCTAGTATTTTCGCTGATGCAGCGTTGAGCATCCTGTTGGCGACTGCATTTGATACGCTTGGCTGCGTCAGGGAGGACTTTAACCCATGCCTCTTCCACACCTTGCTCAACTCCTGGCCGGTCTTCACTGTATTGCCGTTTCAACTTCCGCCTGAATGAAACACCTTCTTTACCGTTTCGATAGTGATTGGGTTCGAATTCTAGCCTCAGCTTTGGTGTCCTAGTAATTTTACTCTTTCGGGCGCGTATGTGTTCGACCCTCTGTTTCTGTGCATGCGCGCCAAACATTCTAGCGGTCTCGGAAGGTATGGGTTCGTATCCCGTCCCTCGAGTAGGTGTAAAATCCGTGTTTTTGTCATGTGACACCGAGTTATTCGGTTTTGTGTCTTGGCAAGGTAACGGCTTGCCTCCGCTCGGCTTATTAGTGGCTTCCGTGCTTGCACTCACGGGCTGGGCTAGCGTGAGTTCCATTCCTGCGCGCGGCATCGATGTAGAAGGTGTGTCATTGTTCCTGGTGGATGTGTGTTCGATTCCCGGTTCCTGTTTGGAAGCAACAGTCACTTTCCCACTCTGCAGGGTTGTGGGTTCGCTCTTGTGTTTTGTTTCTGGTGTGAGGGGGCTGTAATGTCCTGAATTGGGACATCCCGTACATAATAAATGGATGTTCTTGTGAAATCCTATCGTGGAGAGTGTGGGGCCCATTTTATCCATCGTGTAGACATGTATATTGTGTTTTATTCCCTTCGCCAATGCGGTGACCTCGGTCGCTCCCGCATAGACGCCATCTTTGTGCATGTATTCCCCGTAAGCGTATTTATTAGGGAATAGTTTATTGTTCCCGTCCGCGACAAAGTATTGATATTCGTCTCATTGGGACATAATGTGCATATCCGTCTCAGTTCGTAGCTCCCTGTGTTTGTCCTCACTCTGATGTATGAGGTAGCTGACTGCCCTAAATAAACAGTTTCCGTCCCCTTGGACCGTGTGCGGTTGTAGATCTGCTCGGGGTACAGTTACTTCAAGTGTGTCCTTGCGGTTGGGGGTTGTGGGAGGTTTATGTTTAACGGGACGTTTGTGAGTGTCTATTGGCGGGGGCGGATTATCGTGTGGAATACTCTCTTGTGTCCGAATAAGGGGGTCACTTTTTGGGGTAGTTCGTTGTGTTTTGATAACTGTAGGGAAGGGGTCACAACCGTTCTTACTGTTGGTTCCCCTTCCCTCCCTAGAAGTTTCTTTGATAGGTATATCCTCGCCTTTCCATATACCGTGGTTGCCCTCTGGGTGCATTGCTCCGCCAGTTGTCTCTCTGGGGTTTGGATGCGGGAGTAGGCAGCAAGGCCCTTCGATCTTGTTGGGGGGCGTATTGTCTGGACCCCTGTGTATAGTCATCGGGTAGCAGGTATTGCTCCGGTCCCGGATTGTGCTGAATAGGGGCTCATGTGCGTGTGGTGGGGTTGGTCTGCCGTAGCTAGGGCCATTCCGATTTTGCTGTGGCGAACTATTCTGCTTGCGATGTGGAGGGGTATATGATTGGTATCTTGGGAGTGTGTTGGCACTGTGGGCCTCGTTTCGTCCATACCGTGGGGAGTCGTAATCCTGTCGAGGTGGAGGTGGTCTGTTTCGCCGCGGTATATCCTCCCTGTATTGTGGGGGGCGATACCCTGGCTGACATGGGGGTGGGCTGTCCCGTCGAGGTATGTCCTCCCTGTATCGTGGGGCGCAATATGTTTTCCTAATTGGGGGTGGACTGTCCCGCCGAGGCATATCCTCCCTGTATTGGGAGTGATAATACTCTTGTCTCTCTGGGGCTGAGTTGTGCCAAGTAGGGTTGCTTTGTCTACGCTGCTTGCGAATGTAATTGTCCCTATAATCTTCTTGCCTGTCAATATATTGTGACCGCCATCGGTCATCTTGATCATCCCTTTGTGCCCGTCCTCCTGTGTGAGGGTGAATGGCAGTGATTTGCATTTCCTGCATTTGCAGTGTGAGATCCTGTATTTGCTGATGCAGGTCATGATTATCTGTCCGGATGTGTTGATCTACCGCTTTCTGTGTGATTTTATTACCTGCCTCTATGAATTTAATATTCTCCTGCAGGTCCTGCACCGTCTGGCTTCGCATAGTGCATAACTTGTCAACTAGTGATGGCTTAAGGCCTTGCATGATGAGGCGAATTTTCTGTCTATCTGGCATTGCTCTATTATATTTATCGCACATCAAGAGTTTGGCATTGATATATGACTGTGCACTTTCCGCAGGGCCTTGGGTTCGTTGCCTGATGCGATCGTACAAATCGTCCTCATCAGACGTGAGTTTAAACTCATGTATCAGGGATGCAGAGAGTTCTTCCCATGTGGCGTCAGTTAAAATGGCCTCATTGAGTTTGAACCCCGTTAATGCTGACTTTGAAAGGAATGCCGGTAAGAGGCGTCTCTTATCGTCACATGACCACCTGATAATTTTTGCCGTTCTGTTGAGGTACATGGCTTGCGTGGCCATGTTTTCTGCGTAGGAAACCCCGTGTCCGCTTAATGGGGTGTGATTATTTGGGCTACCTTGACTATTGTTGTGTGATGAAGCGTTTGAACCTTCGTAACTGTGTGACAGATTGTTGGTTTCCGATCGTGTGAAATATGTACGCCTATCCTGAAAGGTACCCGGTTCGTTGGGTGTAGAGTTTATTGCGTATTGTGTGTCAATGGGTTCAGTATCCCCATTGTTATCTAGAGATACATTGTGGTCAATTTGCGCCGATTGTACTGTGGAAAGTGCTTTATTGATATTTTGTTCTAGCGTATCAGTTGCGGCCTTAATGTCTGTAATCAGCGTTGTACTTTCTGCGTCGCGTGCAGTCCCTTCTAACTGTTGTATGAGAGTGTACAAGCTTGCTGCGTATCGATAATCTTCTGAAGTACGCAATGGGGTAATGTGGGGGTTAGTTCCTTGCTAGTGTGACTATCTGAGAATGATATTGTGGTGTTTGAAGCCATATTTTCAAAGTTGCCTTAGTAAACAAGAGTTCAGTGCTTTTCAGTCGGTCAACACGAATGTACCCAAAAGAGATGGGTTATGCCCTAATCCTGAAATAAATTACATGAGATTAATAAATACACTAGGATGACCAGTTTCGATCGTCAAGCGATCATCATCAGATCCATTACACTTAGGCTATAAAATCTATGTTTGAAATACAGGTGTAAATATTTACAATATGTACAATTATTTAGTTGCTGTGTAGGTACTGCAACTGTCGGTGTATGCTAAATGCAGTATATATGATGTTAGGTGAAATGCTAAATGGTGATAGATATCCGGAGTTTGTTCTTTGGAGTGATTATATGGTTGTAAAAATCAACTATGGTTAAACTATAATATTATAGGCTGACTACTTATCTGATTGTCTTCCTCACTAGAGCTACGCGCAGTTATCGTGATCACTGTTACTCACGGTGCGGTCGACAGCGGTGGTTGTTATCTTAACGACTGTTTTTTCCCTGCCTTCTCCCACCTGTCCATATGTGCTGTGTGGAGTCATTGCTATGTGTTTATGTGAGGTGTTGCCAACCTAGATAAGATGTATGTTATTGAATGAGGTGGTTCTCCAACTATTAAAGACCGTGGATTAGCCCTCACCACGCGTGGACCATAAGCCATTCAACTAAGCGCTGCCCGGTCTTATGAGGACGTCCCGGCACCTTTAATACTGCCGCGAATATGGGCCTTGGTTTATTGCAGAAGAAAAGTACATCGTGCACCTGATCCAGATAACATTTACCTATTAAAACCCCTAATTCTCCCCCCCCCTTTTTATCTAGCTTGGCTGTGTCCCTAAATAGTGTCTTGTTTTCGACAGGGTGTGTTTTTAGTAGCGTGAAGAGGGGTGAGCTCACCATGAACGTGTGTTCATTTAGATTGTTGGGATTGTTTCCTTTGGCTAGGTGTATCTCGATTGCTTCCTTTATGTCATGAGCTCTGCCTTTCGATTCGTGATGGATTATTTTAAGGTCCGACTCTATGTTGGTAAAGCTGTGCCCCGCGTCACACATATGTTCGCATACGTCTGAATGTGTTCCGTTTCTTATCGCATTCCTATGTTCATTATAACGTGTGTCTACTCGTCTTCCACTCTGTCCGATGTAATTAGCTTGACAACCGGTGTCTTGGCACGTTATAGAATATACCCCTCACCTTGAATACGGGTCACGTTTATTTAGATTACTATTTAGGAGGTGCCTACCGGTTGTGTTTTTCGTTGTGAAAGCAATCTTTATGCCTTGCTTTTTGAATAGGTTAGTGATTTTATATGTATTCGCATTCACATAGTTGAAACGCGCAACTTTCTTCTCATTACTGTCCGGTTTGGGAATCGTTTTATCTTTATTTTTATGTTTGGCTATAATTTGGTTTATTTTGCTTGGCGGGAAATTGTTTTCCTTTGCTATTTGCTTAATGTTTCTTATTTCCTTATTATAGTTGTCTATTGACATGGGTATCTTTAAAGCCCTGTGCACCATTGAATTGAAACCCACTCGTTTGTGCGTACTGGGGTGATTAGACTGATTGTCGATTGCATGCGAGGTTTGTGTTTCTTTCCGGAATATGGAATATAAAAGCTCGTTGTCTTTACGTTCAATAGTTATATCGAGATAATTTATTTTTCGGTCTATTTCGGATTCCTTATTGAATTTGATTGAGTGGTGTAGGCTATTAATGGATTGGAGAATTGTCTCTTCGCTTGTTAGTTCAGTATCGTAGATGCAAATTACATCATCTACGTATCTTTTCCATATTATTATTCCCTTTGTTGAAGTCTTTTCTAAGAACGCAATTTCCAGTGCATTGATGAAGATGTCAGCGATTAACCCGCTTAGTGGCGATCCCATCGCTAGGCCTTCTCTCTGTGTGTACATTTTTATATCGAATTGAAACACGTTTTGGCTGAGAACGACCCTCAGTAATCTCACAATCTCCTCAGTTTCTTTTACCGAATTGTTGGATTTACCTTCATCAATGCTCTGGAAAATGCGTTCTTAGAAAAGACTTCAACAAAGGGAATAGTAATATGGAAAAGATACGTAGATGATGTAATTTGCATCTACGATACTGAACTAACAAGCGAAGAAACAATTCTCCAATCCATTAATAGCCTACACCACTCAATCAAATTCACTAAGGAATCCAAAATAGACCGAGAAATAAATTATCTCGATATAACTATTGAACGTTAAGACAACGAGCTTTCATATTCCATATTCCGGAAAGCAACACAAACCTCGCATGCAATCGACAATCAGTCTAATCATCCCAGTACGCACAAACTAGCGGGTTTCAATTCAATGGTGCACAGGGCTTTAAAGATACCCATGTCAAAAACAACTATAATAAGGAAATAAGAACCATTAAGCAAATAGAAAAGGAAAACAATTTACCGCCAAGCAAAATAAACCAAATTTTAGCCAAACATAAAAATAAAGATAAAACGATTCCCAAACCGGTCAGTAATGAGAAAAAATTTGCGCGTTTCAACTATGTGAATGCAAATACATGTAAAATCACTAACCTATTCAAAAATGATGGCATAAAGATAGCTTTCACAATGAAAAACACAACCGGTAGGCACCTCCTAAATAGTAATCTAAATAAACGTGACCCGTATTCAAGGTGAGGGGTATATTCTATAACGTGCCAAGACACCGGTTGTCAAGCTAATTACATCGGACAGAGTGGAAGACGAGTAGACACACGTTATAATGAACATAGGAATGCGATAAGATACGGAACACATTCAGCCGTATGCGAACATATGTGTGACGCGGGGCACAGCTTTACCAACATAGAGTCGGACCTTAAAATAATCCATCACGAATCGAAAGGCAGAGCTCATGACATAAAGGAAGCAATCGAGATACACCTAGCCAAAGGAAACAATCCCAACAATCTAAATGAACACACGTTCATGGTGAGCTCACCCCTCTTCACGCTACTAAAAACACACCCTGTCGAAAACAAGACACTATTTAGGGACACAGCCAAGCTAGATAAAAAGGGGGGGGGGGAGAATTAGGGTTTTTTAATAGGTAAATGTTATCTGGATCAGGTGCACGATGTACTTTTCTTCTGCAATAAACCAAGGCCCATATTCGCGGCAGTATTAAAGGTGCCGGGACGTCCTCATAAGACCAGGCAGCGCTTAGTTGAATGGCTTATGGTCCACGCGTGGTGAGGGCTAATCCACGGTCTTTAATAGTTGGAGAACCACCTCATTCAATAACATACATCTTATCTAGGTTGGCAACACCTCACATAAACACATAGCAATGACTCCACACAGCACATATGGACAGGTGGGAGAAGGCAGGGAAAAACCAGTCGTTTAGATAACAACCACCGCAGTCGACCGCACCGTGAGTTACAGTGAACACGATAACTGCGAGTAGCTCTAGTAAGGAAGACAATCAGATAAGTAGTTAGCCTATAATATTATAGTTTAACCATAGTTGATTTTTACAACCATATAATCACTCCAAAGTACAAACTCCGGATATCTATCACCATTTAGCATTTCACCTAACATCATATATACTGCATTTAGCATACACCGACAGTTGCAGTACCAATACTGCAACTAAATAATTGTACATATTGTAAATATTTTCACCTGTATTTCAAACATAGATTTTATAGCCTAAGTGTAATGGATCTGATGATGATTGCTTGACGATCGAAACTGGTCATCCTAGTGTATTTATTAATCTCATGTAATTTATTTCAGGATTAGGGCATAACCCATCTCTTTTGGGTACATTCGTGTTGACCGACTGAAAAGCACTAAACTCTTGTTTACTAAGACAACACTGAAAATATGGCTTCAAACACCACAATGTTCACGGCTATTCAGGCAAATCGTGAAGCCAAGAGATTCAAATCACTCAGGCTTAAACTCATGAATTTAGACTAGTCAATTTGGTTCAACAAAAAATGTATAGAACTAAACCTCACCCCTAAATACGTACCGATTAAAACCGTACCGAACACACCAGCCTCGATTATTTCAACTAAACAAGCCAAAGCGCTTTGGATAAAAAAAACGAATTAAGATTTGCATACATAAGAAAGCAAAAAATAACCAACAATTATACGACATTCAATTGCAACTATGTAATTTCTGGCACGCAGCCCAATGGGACAGCTTCACCGAGCACCTACATGACACCATCAAAATCAGAGCAACGAGGAAGCATGAAGCCCTAGAAAATAAATTATGAAAACTAGGAGAAACACAGAACAATCAATCTAATGAACGACACACGAATAACAATGAATTCAATTTCCACAGCAGAGTAAACAACAGAACGAACGCAACCTTTTCTCAAGGTGAAATGAATATGTTAGACAAAGGTTTTAAATACAACTGCACAGACGCACACACGAACCACAATATAAAACAGTTAATCACAGATATTGAGATAGCAAGTCACAAGCTCCCAGCGGAAGACAGGGAATTAACCAAAAATTTCGCCACCAACGAAGCCAAAAAATTCCTCAAACGAGAGGGCGAAAGCAATTACATTCAAAACAACAAAGAACTCAAAGAAATAAAGTCATTGAAACAAAATATAAAAGAACATGACCTAATCATCACAAAAGCAGATAAGGGAAACACTTCAGTAATTTTGAACAAAAGAGAATACATTGAAAAAACAGTCGAATTCCTAAACAACAACGAAATCAAGGAATTAACAAAAGACCCCACCAACAAATTCCAAAAAACAAATAAAAAGTGCGCTAATAGAAACAGAATACATACTGACCAAAGCCAAAAATCAAAACTAATAAACATGAACTCGAAAATACCGTCATTGAGGGGACAACCAAAATACACAAAAAGGAATGCCAATGAGACCAATAGTCAATTGTAGGAATGCCCCTAATTACAAAATCAGCAAAGAGTTACTAAAAATCTTAAAATGCCGTCTTTCAAACGATTAAAACAACTCTGTAAAGAACACAACAGAACTAGTAACAGCATTGAACAACCTACAAATGAAGCCTAGCTTCAGGCTAGTATCCTTCGATGTAACTAACATGTACACCACAATCGAAAACAACTTAAAATCCAACAATTCGGTAAAAGAAACTGAAGGGATTGTGAGATTACTGAGGGTCGTTCTCAGCCAAAACGTGTTTCAATTTGACAATAAAATGTACACACAGAGAGAAGGCCTAGCGATGGGATCGCCACTAAGCCGGTTAATCGCTGACATCTTCATCAATGCACTGGAAAATGCGTTCTTAGAAAATACTTCAACAAAGGGAATAGTAATATGGAAAAGATACGTAGATGATGTGATTTGCATCTACGATACTGAACTAACAAGCGAAGAAACAATTCTCCAATCCATTAATAGCCTACACCACTCAATCAAATTCAATAAGGAATCCGAAATAGACCGAAAAATAAATTATCTCGATATAACTATTGAACGTAAAGACAACGAGTTTTCATATTCCATATTCCGGAAAGCAACCCAAACCTCGCAAGCAATCGACAATCAGTATAATCACCCCAGTATGCACAAACTAGCGGGTTTCAAATCAATGGTGCACAGGGCTTTAAAGATACCCATGTCAAAAACAACTATAATAAGGAAATAAGAACCATTAAGCAAATAGCAAAGGAGAACAATTTCCCGCTAAGCAAAATAAACCAAATTATAGCCAAACATAAAAATAAAGATAAAACGATTCCCAAACCGGACAGTAATGAGAAAAAATTTGCGCGTTTCAACTATGTGAATGCGAATACATATAAAATCACTAACCTATTCAAAAAGCAAGGCATAAAGATAGCTTTCACAACGAAAACACAACCAGTAGGCACCTCCTAAATAGTAATCTAAATAAACGTGACCCGTATTCAAGGTCAGGGGTATATTCTATAACGTGCCAAGACACCGGTTGTCAAGCTAATTACATCGGACAGAGTGGAAGACGAGTAGACACACGTTATAATGAACATAGGAATGCGATAAGATACGGAACACATTCAGCCGTATGCGAACATATGTGTGATGCGGGGCACAGCTTTACCAACATAGAGTCGGACCTTAAAATAATCCATCACGAATCGAAAGGCAGAGCTCTTGACATAAAGGAAGCAATCGAGATACACCTAGCCAAAGGAAACAATCCCAACAATCTAAATGAACACACGTTCATGGTGAGCTCACCCCTCTTCACGCTACTAAAAATACACCCTGTCGAAAACAAGACACTATTTAGGGACACAGCCAAGCTAGATAAAAAGGGGGGGGAGAATTAGGGGTTTTTAATAGGTAAATGTTATCTGGATCAGGTGCACGATGTACTTTTCTTCTGCAATAAACCAAGGCCCATATTCGCGGCAGTATTAAAGGTGCCGGGACGTGCTCATAAGACCAGGCAGCGCTTAGTTGAATGGCTTATGGTCCACGCGTGGTGAGGGCTAATCCACGGTCTTTAATAGTTGGAGAACCACCTCATTCAATAACATACATCTTATCTAGGTTGGCAACACCTCCCATAAACACATCGCAATGACTCCACACAGCACATATGGACAGGGGGGAGAAGGCAGGGAAAAACCAGTCGTTAAGATAACAACCACCGCAGTCGACCACACCGTGAGTTACAGTGAACACGATAACTGCGCGTAGCTCAAGTAAGGAAGACAGTCAGATAAGTAGTTAGCCTATAATATTATAGTTTAACCATAGTTGATTTTTACAACCATATAATCACTCCAAAGAACAAACTCCGGATATCTATCACCATTTAGCATTTCACCTAACATCATATATATACTGCATTTAGCATACACCGATAGTTGCAGTACCAACACTGCAACTAAATAATTGCACATATTTTAAATATTTTCACCTGTATTTCAAACATAGATTTTATAGCCTAAGTGAAATGGATCTGATAATGATCGCTTGACGATCGAAACTGGTCATCCTAGTGTATTTATTAATCTCATGTAATTTATTTCAGGATTAGGGCATAACCCATCTCTTTTGGGTACATTCGTGTTGACCGACTTAAAAGCACTAAACTCTTGTCTGAGGATGATAGTTGAGCGTTCTCTGCCTGTGCCCTAGTGAGGGGAGGTGCGTGTGCTATTGCGTCAGGGTATTTTATTCAGAGCTCTAAAGCTCCAGCTTCAATTTCGGCAATAATCGACCTGCGTTATGTTCGCTTATGAGGTTCGCGTTGGTCAAACGGATTTTAGGGCGTGTGGTTTGGTACTGGCGGCAAGGTGTTAAGTCTTGCTCTGGATATTTAGCATAAAGGTGCTTAATTTGTTTATGTAATGTACTCAATTGTCTACTCAGTTTTTTTTTTTTAATTTTGGGCTTGGCGTTTGTTTTGCTAAGTCGTACTCCTGCTGCGGGATTAGTTGTATTAACCCCCTTAAAATGCAGTAGCCCGTGAATCCACCAATTGTATGAGCCTGGAAGGGCTTCTACAATGTGTATAGGGGTAGTTTATAGTTTCGTGTAGATCGGGGCTGTAAGTGTAGCTGTTTGGGGTTCAGGTTGTGTAAGGAGCGTCTATGTAGCTTAGACGTGCTTAGAGGGTAGCTTCCAGTTATACGAGGTATCTGGAGAGCTAGGGGTGGGGTACTAGTAAAGGGTTGATCGTTAGTTAACAACCTGCTGAGGTATAGTCACTACTCAGTGCTTACGGCGGGCGCGCGGAAGCGAGTACTTATGTGTAACAGCAATGCTGACCGATGCTCTTAACGAGAGCCGTCAATTGGATTGCCTAGCTAATGACTTTAAACAATTATATACTTCTGGACCCTATTGGGATTAGAAGGGGTCAGGTAGGGGCTTATCGTACAATTAAATAACCAGAAATACCAGTGTAGTGGAAACCAATCGGTGTAATGAATACTTCTTGTGAAGTGTTAGTAATATTCCACAGAACAGCTCCAGTGCTATGGAATCGTGAACAATGCAAGTACAAAGTGTAAGGGGTGGGATAGTGGATGTGAATGTAAAAAGGTGTAATCTCGCAATCACACTCACCTAGATGGTAGCTGGCGTGAAGTCGTCCTTCAAAGGTTTCAGTGTACACAGACCTCGAGGTGTGGGAGCATGCCCGCTTTATAGATGCGGTAATGCATTGTGTGCATAATTGGCACATTCCAATCAGGTCGGTATTAGTGTCGGGGTAGTACGAGTTCAAAAAGGGTTCAAATGAGTTCAAGAAGATTCATGCTAGTTCAAATGAATCTGTTAATTATCCTGTAGTTTATATAGGGACTGAAAGTGTAGAGAGGTATGGGGCGAAAGTTTAATGTGTATTTGCGGGGTGGTGCATCCCCTAAGGGGTGCAACAATATCTGGCATTCCTAGACATTACAGCTGCGTTCGATTCGGTAACTAAAGAGGAAATATGGAAAGCACTGGGAATTTTACCGATAGGAAGAAAGGTGATCAGAGTAATTCAAAGTGTTTATAAGGTGGCCAAGGGCTTAGTGAGATTGGATGGACATGAGAGTGGACAATTCAGGATGGACAGAAGAGTGAAACAAGGATACAGCCTGAGTCCACTCCTCATCATTGTATTCATGAATCAAGTGATCAGTCAACGCAGAGCTAGGACAAGGCGAATGAAAATTGGAAACTGGAAAATAAGACCGATGTACTGAACTCGAATTCAGCCCAGCTTAGGACCTTTGACCGAGCCGAGGTTCGAACGACTTGTGCACCATTGGAAGGAAAAATTGGAAATCTGGAATTAAAATAATTTAATAATTACATATGTATTATGGGATGCAAATGAAGCATAATGAAAGTATTTTGGAGAATTTCGAAGCATTTTGAGGAATCTATTATTTGGAAATATTCTGGTGAATGAGATTTTAACTAAGGAAGAGTTCGATCATTCGAAGCTGAAAATTGTACAAAGCTTCATGTTTGGCACTAGAAAACCAGTTTTGGTTAGCAAGGCGATCATAACAAAGCTATGCACACGACCCGTGGATAAGAGGCTAGACCCGAATATTTATACAGCCAATCAAATAAAAGCACATAATTTTTGTGGGAATTGCTTTTATATAAATTTTGCAAATATAAAGCGAAATAAGCACATCTACAGGTGTAGAATGCAATATGAAATTTATTTGGTTGAAAAGAAATATAAATGATTGAATAATAGAGCAAATATGAGTATATTTCTATTAATATACATGTGTGTGAGGCTAGCTGAGCTAGGCTAGCAGTGACACGCGCCGCGGAAAGGAGAAGCGTGGCGTTACTCTCTCACAGCGACTGGACACGAGTGGACGCGTTTCACGCACGTACACAGCAGAGAAGCATTTATTGCACGCAACATAAGCCCAGTCGACAAGCACCGTTGTTTTATCGAACGACCAAGGGATCGCCGAGGAAGTTCAGAAGAGGAGCCGGCGAAATGAATGTACATTAGTATGGAGAGACCAGCGTTTATAAAAGTATAATATCATTAGAACAAGTCTTCGCTTATAAACAGCACTTTCTCGAGAAGCAATAACTAACAGCATTGTTTATTGCAAGCTACAATATTGCGACAACGATTTCAACTATATAATTCAACAGTATTTCATCACATTCTACATTACAGTCTACATGATGACAGCGATTGTAAATTGGGGAGGAGAAGCTTATTATACGTTTACTGAAGAGAATATTATGGAGAACTAAGTAAAATGAAAGGAGGTTAATCTATACCATGGATTGGGAAATCAGAGTGACTTGGAAATTCAAGGATCGACATAGCTACAACTGCGCAACAACTTGCAGTATTCCAATATGAGTTTCTACACTACAAGCAAGATGTCCAACAACATCAGGACGAGATGTCAACTCAGGACTTGCGGATCTACGATGGCGAGACCACTCTGCAGGACAGAGATAAGAAGCAGAAGATCGTTTGCAGCCAATCAAACCAAGAAACGCAGTTTCCAGGTCGATGGCCCTGAAGATGGCAGATCTACCGTTAGCAGCTCAAGCCGAGACGCAGACCAGGTGATTGCAGGCCGAGTGAGATGGGGTCGCCCGCAGTTGATTTGCACGTGCTTGGCTGTAACTGGTTTCTCTAGGAGGCGAGCGATGGCAGCTTCGACGGAATATCAAGAACAGCTGATAGAGGTATTCCTTGGCTGTAGAAGACGTCTCAAGGTAGAACAATCGTTTGATCTAATATTTGTAGTTTTGCTGTAATAGTAGAAATCCATTCTTGGAGTGACCAACTTCATTTGTAGTAATTCTTATCTTTATTCTTCGTTTTTAATAGCTTAAATTTTAGAGTTTCATTGTTAATTTTGATACGTCTTCGTGTGTCGTTTAAGACGTTATTTCATGCATATTTAACTTAGATTTGCGTTTCACGTATTTTTTATTTGGAAGGAAACGTTGTAAGACCCTCACTTTCGAACGATACTCGTTTTATAAAAGGAATGCTTCGACTATTTGTTTATTTGGTATCTCAAAGAGATTATTCGATTATTCGATTACATTGTATTTTGGAGAGGAAAGCGTAAATAATGACAAATTGTAAGAACATTTAAACATTATAATTGTTATTAACAATTTCTATGCGTAACAGCGAAAGTATACACTTATATGTCTATAATGCATTGTTATCAAGTAAAGCATTATTGTGAGATGCTATAATTCTATGTAACAAACATTACGATGTTAATATACATCTGAAATATTTATTTATGACAATTTGAACGTTATAAAATTCCAATAGCGGAATACAATTTATTAGACATCTAAATAGTCTTAGACTACTTATATTACGAATATACACTATAAATTAGGATCATGGTAGTGACAATTGAGGTCAAATGATGCCTATATTTATCAACAATTAAAGTAGAAACATTGTTTCACTGAGATGAATAGACCAGGAAATATGTTAATCTACCTGCGATCTAGTATTTTAAAAAACACTTAAATATGAATTGTTCATTTATTTAAATGTACACCAGAAGCGCGAGGACATGTATTTATTTTTATTAACAACTAAATGACGAGTGAACTACAAATTAACATTGTTAACGTTTGGTAACGTGGAATAACAAGTTTGTTATGGATCAAAGAGAACGAATAGCGCTAATGAAAGGAATAAGAAGTACTTTGTGAATTGTATTATTGTGAACGAACATGTAATTGTTGTAATTCGATTCACGAGGTTTAATAATTTAGACAGGAGTTGAGAGTTAGGAGTGCATTCTGAACGGTAATATACTCTAGCGTAGTTACCTAGTAAAATCACTAATTCTTCTACAAGTGTGTAGTAAGATGGTTTTTATGGAAGTAATGTCGTGCGGAGTTGTGAAGATTGTTTGTAGAAAGGAATGGAAGGAAGTGTGACATGTTTGGAGCGTAGTAAGACGCCATTGATAAGTATTGTTCACTGTATTTCGGAAGGAAGGAATATATTGCTATGTGGAGCAACGAATTGTTACAGGTTGAGTAAAAAGCGCTAACACAAAGGTTAAATGTTTGAATTGTTTATGTCTGAGAGTATTTGTATATGATCCACGTAATGTATAGAGTCTTTAAGTAGTTTCGCATCGCTCTTTATCCTATTGTTTTATTTATTGACACGACATTCTAAATTGTTTGATACTCAGCCTTATTTATTATGACTTACCACTAGACGTACCTGAGAATTTGATCGTTGGTAGAAGCATTGTTCAAAGAACTGTTTATGTAACAGAGACACTATGAAGCTGTCAGATCGCGACTGGTAGTGTTAATGGTAATTTTTAAATCGTGTGAAGCACGAGAACTGTAAATAATGTAAATATTTAAACCATATATAATTTATAACAGTATTATTAGAGTAGATAGTTACATTTACGTACACCCGTGTATAATGTAGGGTTTTTGTAATGTTAACTTCATTTTCACGAGTGAACAGCTGATTTTAATCATATTATTTCAATGACATAGCCACAGGGTGACTGTCAATTACGTAAACATTTGTGAAACTTAATATAACCACATTGTTGTAACGAGAATGTTCAGAAACATTTATTCTACAGATAGTAGAACTATCTGACGTGTGTAAAAGTTAATTTAACTTGTGTGTTTATTTTAATGGTGATAGGAATTATTATTTTTCTTATTTGTATTTCTTTGGAAATAAATCCCAGGCACTAGTTTTTGTTTGCCTGTCCGTTTTTATAAATCTGATCATCATTTCATTCTTGCAATCGACATGCGATAATACTGCGAATTAGTTACAAGAATTCATGTTAGTCTCAACTTTCACCGTTCACACCCGAGATCCGAGATTCTCGTCCTACCATTTTGTGTTTAGGATAGTTTATTTTCTATGTAAATGTGTAACTAATCGGTAGTTTTGTCCGGTATGCATCGAGGGTTCCCTAGTCATTATCCTAGTAGGGTAGTGTTGGTTAACCTGGCTGGGTATCGATCGCCCTACAATCCTTTTCTATCTTTGCGGATATAGGCTATGACTATGCGGGATTCGGGTGAATATAGGTGGTAATTTCTTGGCGCCCAAACGTGTTTTGGCAACCCATTGTGTTGAGACAGTGTAGTCTGCAACGATAACCGTACAAGATATTTGTTAGATTTTGGGTTTATTTACAAATGCCGATCCCAAATTTTTTGGAAAGTTGTTTAAGTGAATAAACAATGCCAAATTTGAGGAGTACAGTTTGTTAGAGGCATGTTTGTTTATCCAGCTAATTACATTTTTGGTCATATTACAGTCAAATTTAGATAAATTCTTGTTGTCGAAACGTAATATTAGTTAGGGATTGCGAGGTGAAAGAAGATCAGTTTATTAGATTAAGGTTAGATAAGATTGTAGACGTTAAGGTATTGAATTTTAATGCGTATATCGAAGTATTCCTTTGTAGAATTTAAATGAGTTGGTCACTCTGACATGTCCATGAAGTAGTATAGATGATACCTCCTTATTTCTCAAGTGTGAAATTATTATGTCGGCGGGAGATATGAGCCATATCACGGCCATCCTGGAAAAGATCCAGGAAAGCCAGAACCAGTTAACAGGAGATGTAGATGCCCTCCATAAATCCACACACGAAAGTACTAAGAAGTTATAGAGATAAAGCAGTCAGCAGCTAGAGTTAAGTCTGAGATGAAGGGAGAGTTAGCATTAGCTCAGTCAGTTACTAAAGCTAGTATATCCTTAGTTCATTAGGAGTGCAGGAAAACTCAAGAGAAAGTACAGGAAGGAATAAGAAGGGCACAAGAGGAAACTCAAGAAGAAAATAGAAAGGCACGAGAAGAGGAGAGAAAGGCTCGAGAAGGAGATAGAAAGACCCAAGAGAAAGTACAGGAAGAGATGAGAAAGGCCAGAGAAGAAGACAGAGCAGTCCGAGAGGAAGCTAGAAAGGTGCAAGAAGCTATAAGAAAAGCCCAAGAAGAAGTGAGACAGATACAAGAGGAGGCGAAACAGACGCAGGAATAAATTAAGAAAGCCTTAGAAAAAGCCCAGGAGGAAAGAAGATTAGCTCTGGAACAAAGCAAACTAGCTCAGGCTGAAAGTAGAATTTCTGTAGACGAGAGTAGGAGAGCTTTGGAAGAGACCAAATCAGCTTTCAATCAGGTGAAAGAGGATGAGGTTTCTACCAAGTTGGAAATAAGCTCACTTAGAGAGGAAGTTAGCCAAAAGGTTGTAGAAGCTAGAGTCCAATGTAATGACAATATCATTAAGCTAGAAGGAAAGATACAGGAAAGCATAGGGAAAGCCACAATAGAGCAGCTTAAATACAATGACTCCATGTTAGGTTCCCAGAAGAAACTCACTGATAAGCTCAGTGACCTGAACATCACTGTTGGTAACTTAGAAGGTAAGTTGAAAGACCAACAGAAGCTGATAACAGAGGTTATAAATGTTGACATTGCTTCTTGTATAACTAAATCTGTTAGTGATTTAAGAGATGAGGTTATTAAATCAAATAGGGATTACATGCAGAAACTGCATGGTAAAATATTGCAGGATGTTAATCAAATAGAGAAAAATGCTAAGACTCACAGGGATGATTTGAAATTAGAACTGTATAAGCATATAGAGGAAAGTAGAAAATCGAGCATTACCGAAATGAGAGGTATTGTAAATAAAACAGAATCGGAAAAAAGTGAGGAATTGAACATTATCCGCGCGACAGTTAACGAAATAAATCTTGATCTCGCGAAAGTAAAATCCAGTCAGGAAAGCGAACTAGTAGCAAACTCAACGCACTTACTTTAGCAGAACCATGTGACCATGAAGGTTTAAAGGAAGAGATAAGATTAGGAAAGCAACGGGATATTACTCAATTTTTCCTAAGTAGAGAGGAGAGATACAAAGAAGAATTAGGAAGACTTAGTAAACCAGAAGAAAGAAACGATGAAGACACAGAAAGCATTTTTAGTCGAAGACAGGAGCGACCACATATGATGCAATAACCGGACCGTATTCAGAGGGAATATGCAGGACTGGGAGGATTCTATGACCAGGGAATCCATAGAATTAACCAGAACGTTATCGTAATAAGGAATATTGACGATAAGCCAACTCGTTTCAGCGGAGTAGGAAACATCACAGCAGTCGAATTTCTTAGAGACATGAGACATAATCTCGATGAAAATCGCATACCGAGGGACCGAGAAATGCGTGTAGTTGAAAAGTATCTTGAATCTGAGGCCCTAAATTGGCATAGATTTTTCAAATACACATACACCAATTTTGAAGAGTTTGCGGATGCTTTACAACGCAGATTTTGGAGTTTAGAGATGCAGCAGGACATTAGGGCTGAGGTATACTCTAAAAAAATATGCGCACTCTACCCCTACGCGTTATGCAACGTTCTTTACATCGCAACTCGCAAGGCTTCAGTATCTGGCTCCACCATTGGCTGAGACAGAACTGATTCATGCCAAATAATGTCAGAAGACACTTAATTGCGGCAGATGTGAAATCTCTGGAAGCCATGGCAGAAATATTAAGGAAATTAGATCATGCTAGTTCCACGACGAATGCAACGACTTGTAACAATACTAGAGGAAGACCGGAGCATAGAGAATTTCACACCGTGCTGGTAGATCAGACATAGCAGACGGAGGAGAACCGTAGTAGACCAGGTCCTAGTAGAAACAATGCATATGGGAGGAACCGTTATGAACCGCCGTATCGAAGATTTCGAGATGGAAGGCCATACCAGGCAAGAATCTGGAATAATAGTCAGAGAAGGACAGGATACCACCGAAACAATGATTCACGGAGGTACGACTATTACGACCGAAACAATAGAGCAGGAGGTTATCGCCGATATAAAAATTGGAACGACGATAATTATGCCCGCCAACAACAACAACAGCAGCAGCAACAACAACAGCCAAGGCAACAACAACAACAGGGAGGTTGGCGAAATAACCAAAACGTTAGGCAGTATTACCAAGATCGAGACAGGAAAAGTCAAGACTATAGAAACAGCCACAGAGAAAATGAGGCAAGAAATAGCCAAGGAAGAGAAGAGGTACAACCTCAAGCCTCGAACTCAGGAACACAGGAACAGAACCTGAGCGGGGTACAAAAAAACTCCGATTGGAAAACGGAAGTAGAGGGAGGAACAGTGTTCACCAACGATAGGCATGATATCGCCGTGAACGAATTTTATCAGGTACTGTCCCCGTAAATTGAATTATTTAGGGACAAAATGAGAGTATTTTCCGTCCCCATGATAAAATTTAACTAGCAAATATAATTTCTGGAAGTGTGACACGAGAGTGTAGTGTTACAAGCTCGAGACTGTGGGAGAGCCCGATCACGTGATATATTGCACAATGGACGCTTCTAGAAGGCTATATTTAGCATAGCAACAGCGAGTTTGGAAATTAATATTATAAATATTGTTATAAATTATGCTATTGGATCCCAGCCCAGAGCCAATGAGGACAGGTCTTATTGAAGACGGGATCAACTTTATTTACACAATATGATGAAATTATGCATTTAGGCCCTTAGAAGAAGATTTTTTTATTTGGTAATGAAGAGAAATTATGTCTGATACACAGATCGGTTAATCTGCGCAGTAATAAGCATTGGTAATCTACGCGCTAAAATTATGGCGGGAGATTGATATGGCCGCCAAAAATACGACTTGGAGGTGGAGATCCAAGGATCGAGGTTCTTATTCCAGCAGACTTTGAAGAGTGAGGAAGTGTTTTTACTGGGTTAACGGAGATCCCAAGGCTTAGTCCGAGTGCGACGACTGTCGACTTGTGGAGACGCGAGGATAGCTAGGTGGAACGTAAGAGATCACCGCACTTCCATTCTACGTGAAGTTGCGAGGAACATTGTATTGATTATATCTCATATATAGTTGAGATTTGAAGTTAAATAAGCGAATATATATTAAGAACAGGTCGCCTATCATATATTGTGAAGAGTCGAGCGCTTTAATATTCACCGTTTCGACAATATCAGCCTGTCAAGTTAGATTTCCAAATGTGTTGGAAATAAAGCTGAATATTTAGGCAACGTGAAGTTGACGAACGAAGTTCAAGTGAACAGTGGCGGGGAACTTTTAGTATTGGCGCAGCACATAAACATTAATAGAATGACTATTATTATTCTTCAAACATTATCATTCAGCATAATTAATATTGTTGATATGATGAACTAAACAGTCATGCGCCAGAGACATATTCGAAAACAGGAGTTAAGATACAACGATGGAGCTTCTTTAGACAACGTATTCTTGAATACATACGTAGTGTACGGTCAATCTTGTGCATTTTCGTCAGTCTACGAACACTAATATAACATCAATTAGCAATGGAAACATTTAATTCACTATTTATATGAATATTTCCATAATTATATTCCAATGATGAAGCTGATACATATTTACGACGGAGAATGAAGACGCTACAGAAGAGATTTGTCAAGATGCTAGGGAAAGGTAGCCCAGCAACACAGAAGAATTTGCCAGAAGGATGTCGTTCGAGCCCAGGCGAATGTTGGTGAATTCCAGAGAGAGACGTTTCTTATCTCTGAGGTCGCAGATCCGAGGTTCGAATGCAGATCCATATCAGTGTCTTGTACTGAGGAAATATCTTAAGTATTGTGGGAATACTTACATTGATCTTCAAGTTTTCGTCTAAATAAGGTATTAGTGTATCTCATTAAAACCACGCTTATTTAACTTCAAATCTCAACTATATATGAGATATAATCAATACAATGTTCATTGTTATATAGAGCTTGATTAGTTACATTCTGAGCCGGCGATCTTATTCCATATTTTCAGCGATCTTATTCCATATTTCTATATTTTCACATTTCATGTATTTCAGTGCTTTTGTGTAGTTTACACTTCAGATGTGTGTTGAGATTTTTATACTTCAAGATTATTTAGAAGATGATTGAATTTCATCTATTATTCAATTTTATTCTACGGATCAGTTGTGGAACTGACATTAAAAATTTTGTTTGAGGAATCATATTGCCTCATAGGAGACTGGTCGTTTCGACTCTCGAATTTTAATAATTTCATTTAAACCAAGTATTCTGACATTGTGTCATAGCTTCAAATTAAATTGTTATTAAATTTAATTTGAGCACTTTAATGTAACAACATATAACTTCAAGAAAAGAAGAAACATCGAATGATATTGTTATATCATTATTGTATATAAACTATCGACGATCTAAGAAATACCAATCGTTTGATAAGACCGAAGTCTTTAATTCCTATGAACATTCTTTGTGTAGAGTGGAAAAACATTGACAAACCTTTCTTATTATCTGTAAAGCTAAGAGCTTTGTTCATTTATTTTGTTAGAGGAAATACCTTTTGAAAGAAGATTATTCAAATCTTTGGCTAGGAATTCAAAGCTAGTTTATCCCGGTCAAGATTGAATTCTATCTGACACTATAAATAACATGTGTGTTTTTTTATCCTATTTGTGTAACATCACGTCATTTGTGGACATGATATTACAACGATAAACAATTTATAGCTTGACAAGTGAGATGAAACAGGAGTATTATTTTTATTACATGTATTTGCGACAGACGAGTTAACAGTTAATTATCTTGTTGTGGAGTAAACTTTAGGAGGTTAATCACGACTGTCTAATATCGTACATTACAATTGGAAGTTTCGTTTGAAGAACTTACGTATGTATAATTGTAGTCCAGTAGTCATGTGCAATGATACTGGGGGTCATGCCAGTATTTGAGAGAAGTTACTACATAAGATATGTTAATAACAATTAATCCCTTTTGGTTATTGTTTAACATAGTAGATGATAATTGTTTATGCCATATATACTGTTATATGAGGTTTTGTAGAGCTATGGAGTGCTCGTGCGAGGGAATTCCGCATTTTAAGGAAGTCAAATTATTGTTGTTCTTTGAAAAAAGGCATGTATCATGATAAGAGCCGTTGTATACAAGTAGTCCATTTCTTGTGAATTAACGATTTAGCTGTGTTAACAGGAGGGTTTCAGCGGAATTGCAACATGGGAAAGATTGTCTACTCACGTCTATAATACAATTATTAAATTTTATTAAACCCGAATTTATGTAATCACGTACAGTTTACCTTAATCAGTCGACTGTACTATACCGATAATGTAATGAAACCTATATAAGGCGAGGTGTAAGCAGTATATTAAAACTACGGAACGTTAGAGAAGGATGGTTATGTGAAAACCAGCATATATATTTAGTTAAGAATTATATTCTAACCGAGAAGTTAGAATCTCGAAAGTGCCGCGTTAGCAACACTAGATAATGGATATTATTATAAACATATTACATGTAAAGCTCAGCAATTCTTCTAGGTTTGTGCCGTGTCTTGTGTGGGGTTTCGCCTAGGACACCAAGCTAGGCTCATCGGCGGGCTCTTGGTGTCCCCGCCCGGACCCCCACAGGAGTGACGAACTGCGCGCCACCTCCCTTTATATAAGGTGCAACTGCACCACTTGACTACGAGAACTAAAAGTTCAAGCAGCCTTAACCTCCCTATGAAGGCTTCCAAAAAGATGGTATGCCATATTACATGTAAATAATTTTTGTGGAAATGATTTAATTAGTTAAATAATTTAGTAGGATTTATTAATCAATTGGTTTGGAACAGTGTGTGTTTATTAGCGGATGTTTTTGGTGTGTATGATTATTCATTGTTAAGAGCAAATGTGGAATCGTATTGGTCTAGAACGATTACGGAGTGCGAATGAAAGAGTGTATAAAATGTTTAGAATGATTGTTTAAGAAACAAAGTAGTTATGTGAACTTTTGTAAGATCTAAATGTTAATTTTTACGTTTTTTATAAATGCACACACAAGCAGTCTCTCTGTGGACTAGCGAGAATGATTCACCGTTAGCATTGGAGAGCGATGACATAATATTAAGCAGGTGTAGACTCACAGCCTTGTATTTATTGTATAAACCAGTTTTGAGTTCAGCGTGGTGCCGATATTACATTGATGAAACCAAGTTTCTGCACGTGCGTTCTACAACGCAGGCTTGTGAATGAAACCATGTGTCTGGAATGCCATTAAGAGGCTTCATTAAACGTTTTTATTTTACGCTGTGTAGGCCTAGAACAAGCCAAGATTTATACTCATCATTTTTAATACAGCATTGTAGTAAGATGTAGAATTGAAAGGAGGTGTGAATGATTGTGTGTTTTTAATGTGAATGTCTATTGTTAAATTTGTTTATTGTTATTTGTTTATAGTAGATTAGTTTACCTTTTTGTTAATAAATTTGGTCAGATTGTTTTCCATTGTTGTTGGAGAGATTCATTTTAAATATAAGGAGCAGAGTATTGTGGATTTAGTGTAGGCGAAGCTAAGTCCCAGTCCCCGAGGTAAGTAAAGGTGAGTGCCCCGTGTAGTTGGTTGTTGATCCACAATATTCTGGTAACTGCTGTCTGTAAATCCCTAAAGAACATGATGGAAGCGATTTCTAATGTAGTATTTGCCGGTGCAGTTAGAAAAAGGCAATCCAAAGGGGGCAATGGATATTCCAACAGGATCCTTTCCGGATTATCGGGTACAGTAGGAATGGCGCCCTATGAACTTTGGGGCTACGAAATTAGCTTCGTAGTGTCTCTAAAGGAAGTTGGTTTGAACATTTCTAGTGAAAGAAATAATTACCAGACTTGTGGGATGTCTTAACAATTTCGGATGGATGTGAGTGTACTTATATAGGCTTAATTTAAATTAATATTAGGAAGGTTACACTCAGATAAAGATCAGATCTTAGAAACCTGAGAGAGGTGTAGTAGGTAGACAGTTTCGAAAAACGACCTACGATCTGAATATCTATTTTATTTCACCGGTACATGACGATTGCTAAGGTCATGTGTAGAATAAAGCTAACTTGTTTTGATGATTGTAATGGTAAAATTTTTCTTTGTGGTAGTATATTTAAAGTGAATCACAGGAGAACGAACATTTTGAGTAGGTTTATTCAACATATGGTGTACTTTAAGTTAATGCTAAGGTAATTTTAAGTTACTTTCAGACATTAAGGTGCTCAAAAATATATATGGAATAGGACGTTGCTCAGTTGTTGTTATTTTGCTATGTTATTATATATTATATAAAGGGTTATTGCAATGGCAAGTGAGGATGTAAAGAGGATGTTAGAGGAGTTGCAGCAGAATTTGAAGGAGCAACTGCAGAGCAGTTTAAATATTGTCAAAGGTGAGATAAAGGAGAATTTATCTGCGAATATGGTAGATATGGAAGGTAAATTTCAAGAGGCGAAGCAGGACCTTGAACAACTGAAGCGGGAACGAAAGGAGGACCTTAACACAGTGATTGTTAAAGTTGTTGATTCTCTTACAGATAAAGTTGCAGAAAGTGTCAAAGAGAGTTTCAAAATTAAAATTTAGGAAGTTCAGACTTCTTTAGAGGGTTTGCATACTAATGCATCTAAAATGGTTGCAAATGTCACGCGATTACAGGCCAGCTCAAAGCAGATACAGGACGATGTAAGTGGTGTACGAACAAAGGTAGACATAATACAGTCCGATGTTAGTAATGTTAGGTCAGATGTATCCCATGTTCAAAGTAAAGTCGATACAGTCCAAGTAGTTGTATCCACAGTCCAATCCAAAGTAGACATAGTACAGTCCGATATTGGTAATGTGAGGTTAGAGGTATCCAATGTCCAAGCTAAAGTAGATACAGTCCAAGCCGATGTCACCAATGTTCAGGTTGACATAAATAACATGCAGTCAGATGTCACTGATGTACAGTCTTACATAGGTAAAATACAGACAGAAGTCAATACGGTATTTTTAGATGTATCAAAAGTCCAGGTGGACATTAATAAGATTAGACAAGAGGTAGAGGCGTCTAAAGAATTGTGTACACAGAATATAACTGCTTTAACGACACGTTTTGTTAATGATGCGTTAAAAACTTCAGCTTCTCTGGTCGAATTAAAAGGTAACGTAGAAACTTTACGAACACAGGTTATTGACCATAATAAAATTCTTAGGGCAGACATTGAGGAGGACTTAGCTGCAATGTTAAAAGCTAATGTAGTTGTATGGAAAGACGAGTGGAACAAATCTAGTGGGGAACATGTTAAGCAAATCCAAGATAACATAGAAAAGAAATTAGCCAGTACCCAAGTAGAAATTAATAGAGAGGTTATTGAAGTAAGAACAGATTTAGGTAAAAGGATTGATACGCTCACTGAAAAACAAGTAGAGGATAGAACGCAATCTAGTCAGGATGTGCAAGCTTTGAAAAAATCGTTAGAGAACAAAACTAAAACGATAGAGGAACGATTAAACAAGGTTGTCACTAACGTTAATGCCATGAGTGAGGAGAAAACTAATGAACTAGAAGAATACGTATCCAAGAAGTTACAAAATCTTAATCTAGGAGATGTTGCCAAGCTTGAGACGTATAAGGAAGATTTAAAGACCGAAGTAGGACAACAGCTGAAGAAGATTATCGCTGAGATAGAAGAAAAGGAAAGGGAGAAGATAGATTTCGAAGATTAGAGGAATCAGACTAGAAGAAATAGCCTAGAAGTGGAAGAAAGGGAAATTAGGCCGGAAGAAAGATTATTCAGGTTTACGAAAGGTTTAGAGGAGAGGAGTAAAGCGCCCGAAAGTTACAATAGAGATTTTCGACAAAACCTTCAGGATTCATATCCGAGAAACGTGACAGTCATAAGGAACTTCGAAGACAAACCGCGCAAGTTCAGCAACCTAGATAATTTCACACCGATTGAGTATATCAGAAATCTCAAAGGGTACTTTATCGAAGCGCATATTCCAAGAGAGAGGGAAATGAAGATCGTAGAACGCTTTTTATCAGATGGGCCCCTTGAATGGTTCAGAGCCTTCAGATATACCTTCATGAACTTCGATGAATTCGCAGAAGCACTAATAAAGCGTTTTTGGTCTATTGAAGCACAAAATTCCCTACGCGCAGAAGTATACTCACGAAAATATTCAGGAACTCTTCCTACACGCTACACAGACTTCTTCACGAGTCAGTTAGCCAGGCTCAGATTTCTTCAACCCCCGTTATCTACAGCTCCGTTGATAGACCTGATAGCCAGGATGCTCCCTGTTGAAGTCAGACGTCTAATTATCTCGTCAGGGATCAACGATCTAGCAAGCATGGACGAATTGCTCAGAAAACTCGATTACACGAGCCCTATGCCAAACGTTGTTGCGAAGAACCAAAGGCAAGAGTACAAAGACATTAACACAATATATCTTGACCAAACACAACAGACAGACAATCCGAAAGAACCAGAAAAGGGAAATATTGGTCCTGAAAGGAATAATTATTTCCGGGATCGTAGACCAGAACCCAGATACAGGAGATTCCGTGGAGGTCGTCCATACCAGCAACAGCAAGGACGTAATAACGATAATGGCAATGGATATTCCAACAGGATCCTTTCCGGATTATCGGGTACAGTACAAGATGAAGATTTATTATATGAAGGAGAGGAGCCAGAGAGAGGAAAAATAGCTAGTTTACCTATTTTACAAATTACGACGGAAGGAGAGAATTTAAGGACACTCTTAGATACGGGAGCGAATGCATCTATCTTGTCAGAAAGTTGCTATAACAAGTTGAAAGATGGAAAGTCTATAATATCAATGCCAGTTTCAGCTATTAAAGTTCGTGGCATATTCAACGATAAGACAATGAAATGTAGAATACAAGCACTTATGAAGTTCACTATAAACTGTCATGCTTATGAACAAATCTTTATAGTTCTGAATAAAATTAATTTCGATGCTATACTGGGGATAGATTTCATCACTAAGACAGGTGTAGTGATAGACTTAAAGAATGGCATAGTGAAGTTTAACGAGGGGAACAACGGCGAAGAAGACGAAGAAAGAAATGAATACGTAATAGAAACGGGAACCACGGAAAAATATTTGGAGAAAATTATTTCGGAAGTCGAATTAGAAAAGACAGGACATTATGGTTTGAAGATAGACGATTTTGAGGTCTACGATGGCAGATTGGAAGCATTAATTCAGGAATATTCCGACGTCTTCGATGATAAACCAGGTCTTATCAAGGGATTTAAATACGAAATTAAACTGAAGGACAATACACCATTTCAGAAGAAGCTATACCCTATTCCTGAGAAATATCAAGCAGAGGTTGCTAATCTCATTACAGGAATGGAAAAGGATGGGATTATCCGAAAACAGGCGACAACTTACTTGAACCCAATCACAGCAGTGAAGAAAGCAGATGTGAGTCTGCAGGTTTGCCTAGATACTAGGGGTCTCAAAGGTCTCATAGAAAAAGAACACGACCGACCGCCTAAGATCAGAGAACTATTAAGGAAGTTTAAGTGGAAGTCATGCTTCAGTATATTGGACCTAACTTCGTCCTTTTATCAGATTGAACTTACTGAGAAGAGCAAGGCTTCTTGTTCGAACAGAATAGCTTCTGTTTTGAACGCGTTCCGTTTGGACTTATAAATTCGAGCCCTGCTTTAATTAGAGCATTGGATAGCAAGCTCACAGAAGAAGTGAAAGCTAATGTCATGTGCTACGTGGATGATTTAATTGTTTCATTGGAAAATCCCGAGCAACACCTAGTTCATTTAAAGAAACTATTGGAGAACCTGAGAGAGGTCAATATGAAAGTCAATTTCAGTAAATGTCACTTCTTTCAACAGATGATTAATTTTCTGGGGCATACAATTGATCAACATGGTTACCATCCAAACCAAGACAAAATTGATGCTATTTTAAAATTTCCTCGACCGAAGAAGATCCGAGTCGTGCGAGCTTTCGCAGGTCTATGTCAATTTTTAGCAGCCATTGTCCTCGTTATTCCGAAGTTATTGCACCATTGCACAAGTTATTGAAGAAGAATAACCGATGGAAATGGGGAACAGAAGCTAAGAATGCATTTATTTTGGCAAAGCAGATGCTCAGAGATAATATCAAGCTCGAGTATCCGGACTTTGAACGTTCGTTTATTGTTGAGACGGACGCTTCAAATGTCGGAATCAGCGCAATTCTGTACCAGAAGGATCAAGAGGGAAACAACCATTATATTTCCTTCAACAGTAGAAAACTGAAATCTCATTAAATAAATTATTTCACGACAGAGCTGGAGGCTTTAGCAGTGACAAACGCTCTCCATCACTGGAAGAAGATCTTAATTGGACACCAGATCATTATTAGGACAGATCACAAAGCTTTGGAATTAATGCTCAAGTCAGATTTATCTAGTGACAGGATGACTAGATGGACGTTGTTTCTGCAACAATTTAACGCCACGATAGTTCATGTTCCTGGTAAGGAAAACTTGTTGGCAGACATTCTATCCAGAAATCCAACTGCAGAGAGGAGTGTGAATGTCAATGTAATAGAACTGGGCGATGAAGATCAGCATTAGAACGTCTGAGGAGGATAGCCATCAGTCAGAAGAGGGATTCTAGTTTGAGAAATTTGTACAGATTCTTGTCAGGAAAGATGCAGAATGACGATGAAGCATATGAGGAAACACGGAAGAAAGCTACTCAGTATGTATTAGTAGAAGGCATTGTATACAAGTACGTAGACACTGACCACAAAAAGGTGAGAATTGTAATTCCACCTATGTTGCGAGTGCCCATAGTTTGGTTGGTTCACAAATCTACTGGTCACGGAGGTGTAGACAAGACGTAGAGTACTGCACAGGAGAAGTTCTATTGGAGCAACATGCGGGAATCCATATCTGTCATTATCAGGACATGTGAACTATGCCAGAAAAATAAGTATAATTCTGAGCTTTTGAAGGAGAAGAAAAAAGCCATAATACCCACTAAACCTTTGGAATTATTCAGTCAAGATATTTTCGGCCCAGTTCCTAAGGGTAGCAGGGGTAACAAATAATTGCTAGTCACTATGGATGTTTTATCTAAAATAGTTATGATGAATCCAATGCAGAAGGCAACTACGAAAACTGTATTGTACCACTTAGAGAAAAACATAATTCCTAAGTTAGGAAAGCCCGAACGTTTATTGACCGACCATGGAACACAGTACACTTCTACGGAATTTCAACAGGCTATGGAAAGACTCGAGATTGGACATATATTTAGTTCCATCCGTAGTCCACAGACAAATCCTATTGAGAGGACTATGCTAGAGGCCTCGAAATACATACGACTCTACAGTTCAGAGAACCACGCTAATTGGGTAAGCGTAGTTCCACTTATGGAGTTTTGCATAAATAACACATGGCATGAGAGCACGAACCATGTTCCAGTGACACTTCACTACGATGAAAAACCAGTTAGGCCGTGGGACGGAATCTTCAATCTTCCGGAAGATGACGAACCATCGTTGGAACAACGAATAGAAACCGCTAGAGAGCACTTGAATAAACAAGCGGAGAAACGGCTGAAGAGAGGTTTTGGAAGGAGGTACAGAAGACCACTGATACCCAGAGAATTAGTCCTAGTTAGGATGCCCATCAAAGTTGACGTTTTGAAGAAGACATATGTCAAATTTGCCAATGTGTTCAAAGGCCCGTTCAAGGTTGGCAGAGTATTCAACAACAATTGCTATGAGATCGTCAGGATAGAAGACGAACGACCCATTGGAAAGTACAACCATTCAAAATTGAAAAGATTTTATCCAGGGATTCATTAAGGATGAATTCGATTTAACAAGTCAAGTGTTAAATAAAGTCTGTTTTATACTTTATTTATAAGTCGGGTGAGGATCTGAACTCGAATTCAGCCCAGCTTAGGACCTTTGACCGAGCCGAGGTTCGAACGACTTGTGCACCATTGGAAGGAAAAATTGGAAATCTGGAATCAAAATAGTTTAATAATTACATATGTATTATGGGATGCAAATGAAGCATAATGAAAGTATTATGGAGAATTTTGAAGCTTTTTGAGGAATTTATTATTTGGAAATATTCTGGTGAATGAGATTTTAACTAAGGAAGAGTTCGATCATTCGAAGCTGGAAATTGTACAAAGCTTCATGTTTGGCACTAGAAAACCAATTTTGGTTAGCAAGGCGATCATAACAAAGCGATGCACACGACCCGTGGATAAGAGGCTAGACCCAGGAGCCTTTATCCGAATATTTTAACAGCCAATCAAAAAAAAGCACATATTTTTTGTGGGAATTGCTTTTATATAAATTTTGCAAATATAAAGCGAAATAAGCACATCTACAGGTGTAGAATGCAATATGAAATTCATTTGGTTGAAAAGAAATATAAATTATTGAATAATAGAGCAAATATGAGTATATTTCTATTAATATACATGTGTGTGAGGCTAGCTGAGCTAGGCTAGCAGTGACACGCACCGCGGAGAGGAGAAGCGTGGCGTTACTCTCTCACAGCGACTGGACACGAGTGGACGCGTTTGACGCACGCGCACTGCAGAGAAGCATTTATTGCACGCAACAAAAGCCCGGTCGACAAGCACCGTTGTTCTATCGAACGACCAAGGGATCGCCGAGGAAGCTCAGAAGAGGAGCCGGCGAAATGAATTTACATTAGTATTGGAGAGACCAGCGTTGATAAAAGTATAATATCATTAGGACAAGTCTTCGCTTATAAACAACACTTTCTCGAGAAGCAATAACTAACAGCATTGTTTATTGCAAGCTACAATATTGCGACAACGATTTCAACTATATAATTCAACAGTATTTCATCACAATCTACATTACAGTCTGCTTGATGACAGTGATTGTAAGTCGGGGAGGAGAAGCTTATTCTACGTTTACTGAAGAGAATATTATGGTGAACTAAATAAGATGAAAGGAGGTTAATCTATACCATGGATTGGGAAGTCAGAGTGACTTGGAAATTCAAGGATCGACATAGCTACAACTGCGCAACAACTTGCAGTATTCCAATATGAGTTTCTACACTACAAGCAAGATGTCCAACAACATCAGGACGAGATGTCAACTCAGGAGTTGTGGATCTACGACGGCGAGACCACTCTGCAGGACAGAGATAAGAAGCAGAAGTCCGTTTGCAGCCAATCGAACCAAGAAACGCAGTCTCCAGGCCGATGGCTGTGAATATGGCAGATCTACCGTTAGCAGCTCAAGCCGAGACGCAGACCAGGTGATTGCAGGCCGAGTGAGATGGGGTCGCCCGCAGCTGATTTGCACGTGCTTGGCTGTAACTGGTTTCTCTACGAGGCGAGCGATGGCAGCTTCGACGGAATATCAAGAACAGCTGATAGAGGTATTCCTTGGCTGTAGAAGACGTCTCAAGGTAGAACAACTGTTTGATCTAATATCTGTAGTTTTGCTGTAATAGTAGTAATCCATTCTTGGGTGACCAACTTCATTTGTAGTAATTCTTATCTTTATTCTTTGTTTTTAATAGCTTAAATTTTAGAGTTTCATTGTTATTTTTGACACGTCTTCGTGTGTCGTTTAAGACGTTATTCCATGCATATTTAACTTAGATTTGCGTTTCACGTATTTTTTATTTGGAAGGAAATTTTGTATGACCCTCACTTTCGAACGATACTCATTTTATAAAAGGAATGCTTCGACTATTTGTTTATTTGGTATCTCAAAGAGATTATTCGATTATTCGATTACATTGTATTTTGGAGAGGAAAGCGTAAATAATGACAAATTGTAAGAACATTTAAACCTTATAATTGTTATTAACAATGTCTATGCGTAACAGCGAAAGTATACGCTTATATGTCTATAATGCATTGTTATCAAGTAAAGCATTATTGTGAGATGCTATAATTCTATGTAACAAACATTACGATGTTAATATACATCTGAAATATTTATTTATGACAATTTGAACGTTATAAAATTCCAATAGCGGAATACAATTTATTAGACATCTCAATAGTCTTGGACTATTTATATTACGAATATACACTATAAATTAGGATCATGGTAGTGACAATTGAGGTCAAATGATGCCTATATTTATCAACAATTAAAGTAGAAACATTGTTTAACTGATATGAATAGACCAGGAGATATGTTAATCTACCTGCGGTCTAGTATGTTAAAAACCACTTAAATATGAATTGTTCATATATTTAAATGTACACCAGAAGCGTGAGAATATGTATTTATTTTTATTAACAACTAAAAGACGAGCGAACTACAAATTAACATTGTTAACGTTTGGTAACGTGGAAGAACAAGTTTGTTATGGATCAAAGAGAACGAATAGCGCTAATGAAAGGAATAAGAAGTACTTTGTGAATTGTATTATTGTGAGCGAACTTGTAATTGTTGTAATTCAATGCACGAGGTTTAATAATTTAGACAGGAGTTGAGAGTTAGGAGTGCATTCTGAACGGTAATATAATCTAGCGTAGATACCTAGTAAAATCACTAATTCTTCTACAAGTGTGTAGTAAGATGGTTTTTATGGAAGTAATGCCGTGCGGAGTTGTGAAGATTGTTTGTAGAAAGGAAAGGAAGGAAGTGTGACATGTTTGGAGCGTAGTAAGACGCCATTGATAAGTATTGTTCACTGTATTTCGGAAGGAAGGAATATATTGCTATGTGGAGCAACGAATTGTTACATTCGTGTTGACCGACTGAAAAGCACTAAACTCTTGAATTGTTACAGGTTGAGTAAATAGCGCTAACACAAAGGTTAAATGTTTGAATTGTTTATGTCTGAGAGTATTTGTATATGATCCACGTAATGTATGGAGTCTTTAAGTAGTTTCGCATCGCTCTTTATCCTATTGTTTTATTTATTGACACGACATTCTAAACTGTTTGATACTCAGGCTTATTTATTATGACTTACCACTAGAAGTACCTGAGAATTTGATCGTTGGTAGAAGCATTGTTCAAAGAACTGTTTATGTAACAGAGACACTATGAAGCTGTAAGATCGCGACTGATAGTGTTAATGGTAATTTTTAAATCGTGTGAAGCACGAGAACTGTAAATAATGTAAATATTTAAACCATATATAATTTATAACAGTATTATTAGAGTAGATAGTTACATTTACGTACACCCGTGTATAATGTAGGGTTTTTGTAATGTTAACTTCGTTTTCACGAGTGAACAGCTGATTTTAATCAGATTATTTCAATGACATAGCCACAGGGTGACTGTCAATTACGTAAACATTTGTGAAACTTAATATAACCACATTGTTGTAACGAGAATGTTCAGAAACATTTATTCTACAGATAGTAGAACTATCTAACGTGTGTAAAAGTTAATTTAACTTGTGTGTTTATTTTAATGGTGATAGGAATTATTATTTTTCTTATTTGTATTTCTTTGGAAATAAATCCCAGGCACTAGTTTTTGTTTGCCTGTCCGTTTTTTATAAATCTGATCATCATTTCATTCTTGCAATCGACATGCGATAATACTGCGAATTAGTTACAAGAATTCATGTTAGTCTCATCTTTCACCGTTCACACCCGAGATCCGAGATTCTCGTCCTACCATTTTGTGTTTAGGATAGTTTATTTTCTATGTAAATGTGTAACTAATCGGTAGAGTTGTTGCATGGCCGGTATGCATCGAGGGTTCCCTAGTCATTATCCTAGTAAGGTAGTGTTGGTTAACCTGGCTGGGTATCGACCGCCCTACAATCCTTTTCTATCTTTGCGGATATAGGCTATGACTATGCGGGGTTCGGGTGCAGTACCTTCAGTCACTAGTGTATGCTGACGACATCGTACTTATTAATAATATTTCAGAATACCTGCAACAAGCTGTCACAGAGTTTGCAATTTCCCTACAAGACAGCGGACTCACCATTAATATAAATAAGAGTAAGGTGATGAAGATAGGAGGAGATAGGGAAGATATGTTGATAGAGTGGCAAGGAAGGACTACGGATCAAGTTCACAGCTTTACATATCTAGGAACAATGCTGACTGAGGATGGAAGAATTGACGGAGAGGTTAATACACGAGTAAGGAATGCAAATAACATATATTATCAGTTGAGCCAGTTTATTGTGGAAAAGAATGAAGTCTCGTAGAAAACCAAGATCCAAATCTATAAGACAGTTTTTTTACCAACAATCACCTATGGTGCTGAGACATGGACTATGCTGTACAAACATGAAAGTAGAATGACTGACTCAGAGATGAAATACCTCCGGAAGATAGTTAATAAATCTAGAAGAGATAGGGTACGAAATATAGCGATCAGAGAAGAGTTAAAGGTGGAATCGGTAGTACGTACTATCCAGAAGAAAGCTTTACAAAGGTATGGACATATCATAAGGATGGATGAAGAAAGGAAACCGAAGCAAGTGTTTGAGGCAAAGCCTGAAGGCACTCGAAGAAGAGGTCGTCCAAGGAAAGAATGGATCCAATATGTCGGAGAGGTGGCAGAGAAGCAGGGAAGGACTCTGCAGCAAACCAGGAGACTCGAAGGGAATAGGAATGAATACAGACAGTGGCTGGCAGACCCGACGCAAAGAGGCAAAAGGGATAGATAAAGAAGAAGAAGAAGAAGAAGAAGAGAAGAAGAAGTCAAAGAAGGAAATGTCTACACAAATTATATAAAGAACACCACACAACACTTGAATTCAATTTATACTACAAAAAATACACTAGCATATTAAGTAAGGTAATAAGACTAGCAAAGAAAATGCACAATGATAATTTTATATCCCAATCATCTAATAAAAACAGGGCTATGTGGTCCGTGATAAAGAAAGAAGCTGGAAAATCTGCTAAAATACAAAGGAACATTACACTGACCTGCAATAATAAAGTGATTAATAATCCAGAGGAAATAGCAAACACTTTTAATGACTATTTTCTGGAAATTCCACAAAAAATATTAAATAAATCACAGGTAAATACACTTAATTCTAATAATAAAATAAATATATGCAGTGATTCTTTATTTATTCTTTATTTATACAAGTAAAGAGTAAAAATAGTTATAAAAGAGCTAAAACATAAATTCTGTGCTGGTATTGATGGCATCCCTGATGCAATTTTTTTTAAAAATGTGCAGAAAATATAATAAATCCACTTACGCACTTAATAATTAGTTCAATTCTCTCAGGAACTTACCCGGATATTTTGAAGTTATCAAAAGTAATTCCAGTGCATAAAAACGGTTAAAACGTGAATTACCTAATCGTCCTATTATCTTAACAACTGGTATTGCAAAAATTGTGGAAAAAATCATGTATAAGATACTCATAAGTTTGATAGTAAAAAATAAAATACTATCAAACTCACAACATGGATTCAGAACGGAAAATCTACCCATACTGAAATTTATGAATGTATTAATAGTATACTGAAATTAATTGACAATAAGGAACATGTAACTGGCTTATTCTTGGATTTATCGAAAGCATTTGATTTTGTAGACCATATAATCCTCCTTGCAAAATTAAATCAATATGGTATTAGAGGTCTAGCTAATAAAGGGTTCGAGTCTTATTTAACAAGGCGTAAACAAATAGTAAGCTTGAGACACAAGGATGATGGAACCAGATTACTTAATGAAACATTGTCCAATGAGGGTGTTATTAAATTTGGAATACCTCAGGGATCGGTTTTGAGCCCACTACTGTTTCTTTTATATATCAATGACATAACACAGAACGTTGTTTGTCATAAGGAAATTTTCTTTGCGGACGATACAACACTCGTAATAAAAGGTGAAACTAAACTTACAGAAGAGTTAACCAAATGGTCGCAAGATAATCACCTCATAATAAACTATAAAAAAAACAGTATGTCTAAATGTCCACACTATACAGAATAGGAATCCTGCTTCGCCCAATATAACATTAAATGGTCATCAAATAGGAAACAAATCGGAAACAAAGTTTTTATGACTATGGATACAACATGTCTTGAAATGGAATAAACATATACAATATCTGAATACTAAACTGAACTCGATGTGCTTTACGTTACGTATTTTGAAAACCTGCACTAGCATGCGCACATTAAGAAATACTTATTTTGCTTATTTCCATTCATACTTAAGATATGGGGTCATATTTTGGGGTATGTCACCAGATGTACTAAGCACGTTTAGGATACAAAAGAGGGTGATAAGAATTATGGCAAATGTAAACACTAGAGAATCCTGTAGACCTCTGTTTAGAGATTTAAACATTCTCCCATTGGCCTACATTCATATCTTTGAAAGTATTATGTTTTTTAAAAAGAATGTAATGAATAAAGACGTTTTTCTTCAAACATTGATGTTCATAGGCATAACACAAGGCAAAATCAAAACATTCATATTTCACACACACAAGCATATATCAAAAGGAACTTTTCACACAGGAGTTAAATTATACAATATACTACCCCAGTATATAAAATTTGCCCCGAAAATAAAAGAATGTTGAAAGCTTATCTGCAGTGCAATTGTTTTAGTCTGCAATTGAATATATTAGCATATAGGAGCGATGAAATCTATAATTATATTTTACTTTTCTATTTTAATTGTAATACCTAGCTGTAAGTTGTTGTATGTATAGAATTAAGTTTTCATATTGTGATAATAGAGTAAGGTGTAAATAGTTGTCCAATAAGATTGTATCTCTTAAGATCTGTTATTGTAATAAGTTATAAATAGTTATAGTATTAGTAATATATACCTGTAAGTTCTTTTATTTTAGAGATGTAATTTCTGACGTGTCCTATATCATAAATGTATTGTATACATGTAATTGATCAAATGAATAAATACAAATCTAATCTAATCTATGCCAAAAGTTTGTTGCAAAAGCAACTATTATGAATAAAATGATTATGTGTCTTGTTTTTCCTTCCCCACCGACGAATATTTAAGAAAGCAATGTATACACAAAATTCCTATAAATGATTTGTACCGGTACATTACGGGGAATACAAGAGTGTGTGATAAACATTTCCCTGGTGGTAGGTTGTAAATATGGTTTCAATTATTGTCTGAAGTTTCCAAATGTCAACCTATGCTAGGACTGGAAAAATTTCTAATATGATAATGCTGAGGTTAAGTTACTTATGTAAAACAGAGGAGTGATTTTCAGTACGGTAGGTAGGTATCTATTGAAGTCAGTCCAAGTTATATTATTTGAGAGAATGGTCTGTCGATCAAGCTCAAGTGAACATGATAATGATTTCGTGGCAGCATTTATATAGGCTGCTGTATTTACATTAATGGGATTGTTAGCACCTGGTGTATGTAGGTTATTGATACCTGATCTCAAAATTACAACCCCAACAGGACCAACCAGAGTTAAGGTAGGGCAACGGAAAGGGTCTGCTTCAAGTGCAATCAAACAGGCCACATCAGAAAATGTTGTCCAACCGTTGACTGCAAGAAATATGGTAAAATGGGACATTGGGCTTCTGACTGTAGAAATGGTAAGAGAGAGAAAGTTGAAACCAGTGGTAATGAAAAGAAAATTAACAATAAAGGTCAAGTTGTAGCATGTGTGAAGTGTATGTGCAATGTTGTCATCAAGTAATCATTATCTGTGGTTTTGGACACTGCTGCGACCGTGGATATGTCTTCAAGGAACCTGAACTTCGATTTAATTCGATATCTGTATCTAAGCTAACTGCACATACTATAAATGTATGTTTCTTGTCCGACAAAGCTGAAGCTACCAAAGAAAACATTTCTGCAGTTACTGCAATTGGGTGAAATGGCTTGTATGTGCTTGAAATTGCTGATGTAATTTCAGATGGTAGCTATTGTGAGAGAGACTGCGTGTGAGTGCACTGATGGTTCGATTGAAGCTGTGGCATTGAGGAGTGGAAGATCATGGCATCGTAGATTGGGGCATGTTCACTTTAATGCCATTGAGAAAATTCCAGGACTGGAAAATATAATGATTGATGGTAAGGAGCAGACTGAATGTTTTATTTGTATTCAAGGTAAACTTACTAAAACTAGTGTACCTAAGAAAAGTGAAAGAAAGTCTGAAAACCCCTTTGACTTAGTTCACAGTGATCTGATGTGTCTGCCTATTGTGTCTAATGCGGTTGCGCGATATCTCATAAGTTTTATTGATGATTATAGTAGGTATGCTGTTGTGAAATTATTGAAGAGGAAAAGTGATGCTTTTTTTAAATTAAACAGTACAAGGCAGAGGCAGAGTTGTTTCATGGCAACAAACTGCAAGCATTCCAAACGAATGGTGGGGGGGGGGGGATATTACAGTAATGAGTTCAAGGAGTATTTAGAAGGGAGGAGTATTGTACACAGATGCACAGTGCCTCACTCACCCCATCAAAACGGAATTGCTGAAAGATTCAACAGAGTGATAGGTGACATGTTAAGGTGTCTACTGTTAGAGTCAAGTATGCCAGATAAATTTTGGGCTGAGGCAGACAACCCTGCTTGTGTGTTAAGAAATGTATGTCAATCTAAGACTATCAAATACTGAGTACCTGCAGCATTATGGAAAGGGGTAGATGTATCGCAGGATGTTTCGAGATTGCGTGTATTTGGCTGTAGAGCTTGGCTAGCTCAGAATAAGGGTAAATTTGAGCCCAGGGCAGCTGAACATGTGTTTATTGACTATAAATAAAATGTCAAGGGGTTTAGATGTTACAACATAGTTGCAGAGAAAGTTGTAATTGGTTTGCATGCCAAGTTTGAAGAGAGTGTGTTTCCCTTTCAAGCTAATGCAAAATGCAAGGAGTAATATCCATGAATGATTACTCAAATGAGAGTGATGATGATAATGTGAACATTGACAATGTAACTGTTGATAATAAGAATGTCATGAATGTTAATCATGTTGATGTAAATGTCATGAATGTTGATCATATCAATAGGGTGAATGAAAATGTTGACGTTTTAAGTCCACGGAGAAGTAATAGGCCACCAAAACCCAAAACATGTGGCTGCTGTAACCAAACAACTTGTGATTATGAAATGAATGTGATTGATTGTGTTGATAAGGTGATAGAACCTTCAAACATGAAGCAGACTATGTCTGGAGAAAATGCTGCTGAATGGAGGAAGGCCATGGATATGGAGTATAAACAAATGGTAGATTTGGGATAGAAATTAAATGGCTTAACAATTTGTTTTCTGAATTGAGTTCATGAAGAAACCATGTACAGTATGTGGGTAGATTATTAGCTTGGGAATAACCTAACCCCCAAGGGAAGATGATAAAGAAAAGGAAGTGGTTTTCGGACTGGAGAAAAAGGATGGAGAAATAGGACGAGAGTCCAAAAGAAGTTATAATTTTAACTTTAAATGTACTCAAAGGCAGCTGCAACTGCAAATCCACTCTCCGATACCTAAAGTGGGTAGGGACCTGGGCAAAGCCAATCGCAAGGAAGTTTCTAGGATTCCTATGTTTAAGTAAGGATCACGAGACAAATGGGGTAAGTTTCCCTTTCGTGAAACCTAGAGATAACTCACTTATGAGTTGAAAGAATTGTATTCCCAAATTAGAAGGGAGAAACAATACAATTTAAAGCGTGTACTAGACACGAAGTTATACAGACATTAATTCATGGTACATAGAGCAAAAAAAGGGAGGGCACTAATTGAGAGTGACACCTCATTGAAAAAAGACCTAAAGTAACAATTTGATTATTTTGGTTTGTTAGTAAGGGGTTTGGGAAGGATCAAATAGGATTCAGGAAAAGTGTTCATGGCCGTATTTATAGTATTCGGACGAACGCGACGCGGATGAAAGGTTGAACAAGCACTATTTTCACTATAGTCTGTTGAAATAGATGAAAAGTTCACTGTAGGAGCACAAAAAGTTTATGGCAAAGAAAGTTATTGCAATGATGGAAAATAACTAGTTACACTAGATATGCGAGAGTCTATTGTTTGAGAAAGTTGTAGATTATAGTTGAATGCGCCAGAGAAAATCCCAACGGAGGAAGAAAAATTAGCTATTGTTTAGTAGTTCATAAGGAAGATTCCTTAATTTGAAAAAGTATTCCCACATGTGAGTGGAAAATACATGACAGTATAACTGGTAGATAGAGTGCAGATTCTGGAAGGTTCCAGAGCAATCATGACTGAAGAATAGGGCAAAAGTTAGTCCAGTGGTGGAACGAGCTAAGTATTTTATAGACAGTGGGTAATTTAATGGTATCCCACGTTGTGAGAAAATCTCTCATTTAATAAGCATAAGAAATGCTGCTTCCTGTTAAGATTGGCTTAGATAGACAAAAGCTCAACATAGAAAATCCCGCGAAGGATGATTATTGCCCCAAATATGGTAATCTCACACTGCCTATAAAATGATCATTAAAAAGCATGTAGCTATTTAAAATCCATTAAAATAAATTGAAGAACGTAGAAGTAGTACTTAGCTTTGCTTCATGGCGAGGGCGATGATCCCTTTGACGGTTGATACTAAAATTCTAACATGGCGTAGAATTTGAAAGTTTGCCTCTCGAGTTGAGGAGGCGAGCTTGAGTGGAGCTCTAACTGACTTAGTCGACTTCCGACGTACAAGTGAGACACGCTCAACGAAGCACGGAGGGACCAGGGAAGGGAAAAGAGTGGGGGTAGGAGACAAAAGGAATACATATAAGAATAACCAACATTGAAACGTTAAATTCTCTTGATGAAATGGTCTTCAAAGAGTTGATTGCAGGCAACACTAGCGCAGCCTGGAGGGTGAAAAAGTAGACGAAGTTCTCTTGATCACGGAGATGATAGCTGGCGATGGCGACGAGATCTGGTGGCCAGATTGATAAAGAAGTCCTCTTGTACAGGGAAGAATTGAGGAACTTCAGAGATTCGCTGCTAGATGACGCTAGGTGGGTCATGGAAGATATATCTCTAGAACAGACTCACAGGTAACATAAGAGAAATGAACAGCAAGGAGAAATCAGAAGATCACTGTTGGTGTTTGAGAAAAAGGAAGGAATGAACTATAGCAAAGAGAAACAAAAGCTTACTCTATCTTACCGTGTATTCCAAAGAATACACCAAGCTGGGAGGGTTAAACACCAACAGGGAACAAGACAAACAATTAAAAGCTTAAAGGTAATGGAGCAATTAAAGACAGTGGTCTTATGATGTGACGGTTAGTGGTCAAGATCCTGGCTACCCTAACTCTCCCATCCCTTCCAGGATAACACTCGGTCACTCTACCAGAAATCCAGACAAGGGGAGGAGAAACATCCCTAACCGGGACCAAGTCCCCCACTCTGATGTCGGGATTGGAAAGAAACCACTTCTGTCTCCGTAGCAAGGAAGTTAAGTATTCCAAGTTCCACCTCTTCCAGAAAGAATTGCGGAGGGCTTCAAGTTTACGCCAAACAATAGGTAAATTAGAATCCCTGTAAGAGTTGGGAAGGGGAGGAGGGGCAGAAAGAGAAGTGCCTATAAGGAAGTGACCAGGTGTAAGTGGAAGCAGGTCATCAGGGTCATTGGAAAGCGGAGTTAAGGGGCGAGAATTAACAACACTTTCAAACAGAACAGACAGCGAATTAAATTCTTCATAAGTCAAAATTCGATTACCTAAAACCTTTCTTAAGTGACGTTTAGTGAGCTTTACGCAGGATTCCCACCTACCACCGTGATGAGGAGCGTAGGGAGGTATAAAACGCCATTTGAAACCATTTGAGTAGAAAAAATTAGAAATCTGTTCCATGGCAGGAGAAGATGTGAGAGCTTTCTTCCACAAGGAAGCTGCGCCTTGAAAAGTGGAAGCGTTATCAGAGAACATCTCCGAAGGAACACCACGCCTAGCAGCGAAGCGAGAGACAGCTGATAAAAAGTAAGAAGTAGAGGCATTCGTTACTAGTTCCAAATGGATCGCGCCAGTAACCATGCAAACAAAGAGAGAAACATAGAGCTTACCAAACAATTTGCGTTTAGCTTCAGGGGAATTGCGTTGATATTGGAACGGACCCATATAGTCCACACCAGTTAGAGCAAAAGGACGTATAGGAGAAGAGCGAAAGGAGGGCAGATCGCTCATTAATTGAGTATTGACTTTAGGTTTCGCTTTGAAGCAAGGAATGCACTTGTGAATTACAGAGGAAACTTCGTGAATTCCATTTATAATCCAGTACTTTTCCCTTAAGAGACAAAGCAGTGTGCGTGTACCAACATGCAGATTGCGATAATGAAAGTCACGTATGATTTAGGAAGTTACGTGATGTTTAGAAGGCAAAATAACAGGATGCTTATGTCCTCAGAGAGCAAAGATTGCGAGAGCCTACCACCTACCCTGAGTAACCCATTGTCATCAAGGAACGGGGCTAAGGCACGAAGACGACTGGATTTGGGAAGATCCTTTTTAGAGGAAAGTAAAGACAATTCAGAAGAAAAGGCTTCTTTCTGTGTTAGTTGCAAAATCTTAATGGTAGCGAGATTCAATTCATGATTGGTAAGGTGTGGTTTGGGGAGAAGAGGTTGGTCAACCACAAGATATTTCCATCTGAGAAGATAGGCGACAATTCGAATTAATTTGTGAAAGGAAGAATAGCGGGATAACAGGGGATGAGAAACGTTGGAAATAAGACACGAAGCAGTAGATATAGATACTTTAGCGTCAGGCAAGATGGAGTTTGTGGCTGGAGGTTTAGAAGGCCAACAAGAAGAGTCTTCGATTAACCACGAGGGCCCATGCCAGTACAACTGGGAAGCTGCCAATTGAGAGGGTAAACATCCACGAGAAATGATGTCGGCAGGGTTGTCAGCGCTGGGCACATGCCTCCATTGACATCCCGAAGAAGGAGTTTGAATTTTGGAAACCCTGTTTGCAATAAAAGTTTGCCAAAGAGAGGGGTTTTTGACGATCCAAGAAAGGGTGATCATGGAATCGCTCCAGAGATAGATTTGCGAGAATTCGACTTTTAATAATTCCCGTAATTTCTTAACAAGTTCTGCGGCCATGAGTGCAACAAACAATTCAAGTCTAGGCAAAGTGATAGTCTTAACAGGAGCCACCTTCGATTTGGCACAAACAAGGTTGGAAACTGAAGATCCATTTAATGAACCGCGATAAACCAAATATGCACAGCAACCGTAAGCTTTTTCGGAATTGTCCGCGAACACATGAAGGAAAAAAGATGCATTAGGATGAGCGTTAATTAAATTTCTGGGAATTTCAATAAGGGAAAGATCAAGCAAATTGCTGCGAAAAGAGAGCCATCTGTTAAGAAAAGAAAGGGGAACAGTGTCGTCCCATTCACATTAGAGCGACCATAGCTCTTGCATGAAAAGTTTGGCTATAACGATAACTGAGGCAAGGAATTGAAGCGGATTAAAAAAAATTGCAATTTCAGAGAGAATTTGTCTTTTTGTGTTAGGGAGCTCTTCTGCGAGCGAAACTTTATAGATGAGAGTGTCAGTGCTAGTGCACCAATGAACTCCAAGTGTTTTTATGGATTCGGAGTTTCCACAAATTTCGACGGAGGAGGGATCTACATCTTCAATAGGAAACTGGGCGAGAAACTCATGGGAGTTGGAATTCCACTTATGAAGTGGGAAACCTCCATTCTTTAGCAATGCCTGAAGTTCTAGTGACACGAAAAAGGCTTCCTCCAGAGTGGGGAAGGACTGCAAATAATCGTCAACATAAAATGAGGTAGTTAGTGCTTCGGAAGCTTTAGAATCAAATAAATGACCATCTTGAGAGGCTAACAAGTGTAGGGATCGGATAGCAAGGAAAGCGGAAGGTTTTAAGCCATAAGTAACCGTCTTTAAGCGAAATACCTTAATGGGCTTGCTGATTTCGTCGGCCCACAAGATTCTTTGGAGATCTCGTTGTTCAGGCTGAATTAAAACTTGACGGTACATCTGTTTTATATCCGCTATAACAGCTATGGGAAATAATCGAAAATTTAAGAGTATAGCAGATAGATCTGACTGAATAGCAGGACCAGAGTAAAGAGTATCTTTAAGACTGTTGCCATTAACGTCAGGTGATGAACCATTGAAAACAACTCGGATTTTATCCTTTACATGAGGGTTTTTCCACACGGGATGATGATTTAAGAAAACCGTTTCAATTGGAGGGTGCAATTCGTCAGCAGATTTGTTAACAACTTCCATATGATCTAAGCTTTCATGCTCATCCATGAAATCAGTGTACTGCTGTTTAACGAGAGGTTCTTTCTTGAATTTGCTCTCGATAGCAAAGAGAGCTTTTCGAGCTTTGGGTTGAGAGTTAATAAGTTTAGGGGGATTATGTAATCTTGGCATCTGAACAATGAACCGGCCATCAGAAGAACGAGTGGTGGTGTTCAGAAAAAGTTGCTCACAGAATTCGTTTTCTGAAGATGTCACGTTAGGAGAGTCAACGCTTTCGAGCCTCCAGAACTGTTCCAAGTCAGTATTAGCGAAATAAAATTGCAATGCGGGTCGAGGAGAATAATGGGGAAGTTGACCGGTGACGATCCATCCAAAATTAGTGTCTCTGGCAACCACGTTTGAGGATAACTTGCGAACCTGTTTACGAAGGCAATTCCAGAAAACATTGGCACTAAAGAGTATGTCAATGGAGTTTTGTACATTGAACAGAGGATCGGCTAGCCTTAAATGCGAGGGAATGTTTAACCCTGAAATATGTACAGAGTGACTTGGAGTATCTTCTCCTATGCTATTTTGAGAATGAGACAATTCAGTTTGGGAAAGTTGTTTCTGTGACAAATGTCTCTAATGGTTAGCTTTGAGAAATGTAAAGCTTGCTATTTTGAGCTGTTCATGCCCGATACGTTAATAGAAGTGGGGTTTACAGGTAGGCCTAGTTTTCTAATCAAAGAATTAGACAAAAAATCGTGAGTTGCCGCCGAATCAAGAAGACCGCGTGCACGGACCCAGTTGCCAAAGTTATCCTGAACTTCGATTTGGACAGTAGACAATAGTACTTGGGCACTGCGTATGGACTTGGCATTTTGAATGTACGATGAAGCATTGGAACTGTTAGCATTGTCACTTTTCTGAGAAGTAGATGCTGTCGATGATCTTGCCTGATCATGACGATGTAGTAAAGTGTGATGAGCTTTTTCACAATGGAAGCAAAGTCTGGTGGACTTGCAATTTGAAGCAGAATGCGTGGGTGCTAGACAGTTGAAGCAATGTTTATTCTGGGAAACTAATTTTCTTCTGTTGTCGACTGACAGTTCTTAAAAAGATTTACATAGATATAAGGCGTGGGAATCTTTACAAAGAATGCACTTTAATGGCTCATTTAAACTCTTGCGGGGTTCGCTTTGAGTGTTTAAAACGAGAGAACTAGCAATACGGCGTTCACTAGACCTATTTGGGTAACCAGTGGTGTTTGACTTGAGTTTAGATGAGCTGGACCCAGGTTTTGAGTACTAGACGCTAAGCGTTCGCTTTTAGGTTTAAGAGACATTAATTCAAATTTAGAACTAGGGGATGAGGGTTCACTTTGATTAGCTAAAGCAGTTAAGAGTTGCCATCTAGCATTTATGAAGGTGACTAAATGCTCGTAAGGGTAAGAGTAATCGTCTTCTCTGGAAAGTTCAATCTCCCAAGCTTTGAGGGTAGCAACATCGACTTTAGAAACCACTAAATGTATTAAGAAAGTGTCCCAGTGTTCAGTGGGTTGATCTAATTGGGACAGAGCTTTAACGTGAAGTTGTGTAGTATCAATGGGAGTACGCAAACTAGTGACGTCATTGTGCTGTGACGCAGGTAAGTTAAATAGAGCCTTCATATGGCGTTGAATACGTAACCGTAAATTTCCGTATCTTTCTTTCAATAAGTTAAAGGCAATGGGGTAATTTTCGGCACTTAAAGGGAGTGCTTCAACTAACTGCAGAGCTTGACCTCGGAGGATAGATCTCAAATAATGAAACTTGTAGATGACTTGAATGTCTCCATTGTCATGAACAAGAGAACAAAATAATTCATAGAAAGAATCCCAAGTGGATTCGTCTCCAGAGAAGTGGGGTAAATAAATCTTAGGTAGAATTGGTTTGGGTTTGTGAGTACCATCGCGAGAAGAGGTTTGTTGTTCGTGAAGGGAACCAAGAACAGAACCGTCTTGTTTCTGTTCTTCTTCGAGTTGGCGTATTATTTTGAAAGCAGAACCTATACCTTCGTAATATTGGTTTTCTACTTCGACTCGATCTTCGGTTTGATTGAGCATACAAGTTTCTATTTCAGTTTGGATGTTACAATAATTTTCATATGAACGTTCAAAATCCTTTACACGATGTTTTAACAAATCTAATTGAGTTTCTGAGGGATCTAGCTCTTTGATGTATTTTCTGAATCGGGTAATTTGCCCTTTATAGGATGCTCGTTTAGAAGTAAGTTTTTCATCCTTATCCTTTTCTGTAGGAACCATGACAAAGTAGGTAAATTAAAGTATAACTTACGAAACTGTGGAAGCTTGGAAATGCTGTCAGGCTGGCAGCAGCAAATAAGTTGAAAGAAAGGGACACACCAAAGGAGACAGGAGCGGCCTCTTTCCACTTCACAGGCTTTGCACGATGTAGTTATAGTTGAAAAATTCAAAGAAGATATTAATGATTTGCAAAATATTGTCAAATAACACTTGAAAAAATGGAAAATGTGATAAATGGACTCTCCCGGGTTTCTGGGACCAAATTTTGGGTAGATTACTAGCTTGGGAATAACCTAACCCCCAAGGGTAGATGATGAAGAAAAGGAAGTGGGTTTCGGACTGGAGAAAAAGGATGGAGAAATAGGACGAGAGTCCAAAAGAAGTTATAATTTTAACTTTAAATGTACTCAAAGGCGGCTGCCACTGTAAATCCGCTCTCCGATACCTAAAGTGGGTAGGGACCTGGGCAAAGCCAATCGCAAGGAAGTTTCTAGAATTCTTATGTTTAAGTAAGGATCACGCGACAAATGGTGTAAGTTTCCCTTTCGTGAAACCTAGAGATAACTCACTTATGAGTTGAAAGAATTGTATTCCCAAATTAGAAGGGAGAAACAATACAACTTAAAGCGTGTACTAGACATGAAGTTTTACAGACATTAATTCATGGTACATAGAGCAAAAAAAGGGAGGGCACTAATTGAGAGTGACACCTCATTGAAAAAAGACCTAAAGTAACAATTTGATTATTTTGGTTTGTTAGTAAGGGGTTTGGGAAGGATCAAATAGGATTGAGGAAGAGTGTTCATGGCCGTATTTATAGTATTCGGACGAACGCGACGCGGATGAAAGGTTGAACAAGCACTATTTTCACTATAGTCTGTTGAAATAGATGAAAAGTTCACTGTAGGAGCACAAAAAGTTTATGGCAAAGAAAGTTATTGCAATGATGGAAAATAACTAGTTACACTAGATATGCGAGAGTCTATTGCTTGAGAAAGTTGTAGATTATAGTTGAATGCGCCAGAGAAAATCCCAACGGAGGAAGAAAAATTAGCTATTGATTAGTAGTTCATAAGGAAGATTACTTAATTTGAAAAAGTATTCCCACATGTGAGTGGAAAATACATGACAGTATAACTGGTAGATAGAGTGCAGATTCTGGAAGGTTCCAGAGCAATCATGACTGAAGAATAGGGCAAAAGTTAGTCCAGCGGTGGAACGAGCTAAGTATTTTATAGACAGTGGGTAATTTAATGGTATCCCACGTTGTAAGAAAATCTCTCATTTAATAAGCATAAGAAATGCTACTTCCTGTTAAGATTGGCTTAGATAGACAAAAGCTCAACATAGAAAATCCCGCGAAGGATGATTATTGCCCCAAATATAGTAATCTCACACTGCCTATAAAATGATCATTAAAAAGCATGTAGCTATTTAAAATCCATTAAAATACATTGAAGAACATAGAAGTAGTACTTAGCTTTGCTTCATGGCGAGGGCGATGATCCCTTTGACGGTTGATACTAAAATTCTAACGTGGCGTAGAATTTGAAAGTTTGCCTCTCGAGTTGAGGAGGCGAGCTTGAGTGGAGCTCTAACTGACTTAGTCGACTTCCGACGTACAAGTGAGACACGCTCAACGAAGCACGGAGGGACCAGGGAAGGGAAAAGAGTGGGGGTAGGAGACAAAAGGAATACATATAAGAATAACCAACATTGAAACGTTAAATTCTCTTGATGAAATGGTCTTCAAAGAGTTGATAGCAGGCAACACTAGCGCAGCCTGGAGGGTGAAAAAGTAGACGAAGTTCTCTTGATCACGGAGATGATAGCTGGCGATGGCGACGAGATCTGGTGGCCAGATTGATAAAGAAGTCCTCTTGTACAGGGAAGAATTGAGTAACTTCAGAGATTCGCTGCTAGATGACGCTAGGTGGGTCATGGAAGATATATCTCTAGAACAGACTCACAGGTAACATAAGAGAAATGAACAGCAAGGAGAAATCTGAAGATCACTGTTGGTGTTTGAGAAAAAGGAAGGAATGAACTATAGCAAAGAGAAGCAAAAGCTTACTCTATCTTACCGTGTATTCCAAAGAATACACCAATATGGTGTGATATTACTCAAGCAATTAAGTTGGGTGATACAGGAACTGTAACTGAGAGTTCCAAACATATTGATCTGAAATATCATTTCTGTTGTGAGCAAGTTGAAATTGGTAATGTTGTGTTTTCTTATGTGCTATCACATGAACATTTCAGTGATATTTTCACCAAAATAGTAAGTGGTCCAAAGAAGAGATCATGCTTTACTTCATTGGGCCTAGTGCCATATTCATCAATTTGAGTTGTTTACTCTAAAGCCTTAATTATGTCATATTGTTTTGTGTTGTTTGAGATATGTCAAGTGGGAGTGTTAGTATATGTATTGCCAGTATGTCAAACAAATGCCAATTTGATTTGAATTGCCCACCAGGGGTTGGTTGTATTCTTGTTTGGTGGTGCGCTCTAGCGAGCGTGTTCAGTGCTGTGCATTTCTTTTCTCGTGTCGGCGGATGTTGCGAGGGTCGTCAGTCAGTCGTTAGGAGGTCGTGAACTGAGAGCTATATTGCTCTGTAGGCGTGAGTGGAGATAGAACAAGCTGGTGTTATGTGTTGGACGGTAATATGTAGCCTAACAGTTGTATTCACATATGGTATAATAAACTGTACCTTATGTATCAACACTAAATGTATAATTCCACTGCATTATCAACAAACCTAACTGTATGGACGAAAGAAGAAATGCCCAGGGATTGGACTGTAGAAATAATATGTCCTTTGTATAAGAAAGGAGATAAATCAATATGCGGCAATTATCGTGGGATTACTCTGTTGGACGTAAATATAAGGTGTTAAGTAAGATTTTAGGTTCTCGACTGGAGCGTAGTGTAGAGAAAATATAGGGCGACTATCAAGCTAGATTTAGGAGGAATCGCTCTACTATGGACCAGATATTTGCAGTGAGGCAGATACTGGAGAAGTTTTATGAACATGATAAACAGCTGAATCAATTGTATATAGATTTTGGGCAGGTATATGACAGTTTAGATAGGAGATCCATAAATTTATGAAAGAGTTTAAAATTCCGCTAAAATTGGTCAAGCTGACAGAAAGGACTATGGAAACCACAATCTGTAAGGTTAGATTAGAATAAGAGATGTCCGAAGAATTCATTGTAGAAAGGGGTTTGCGACAAGTAGATGTAATTTCTACATTACTCTTTAATGTAGCTCCAGAAAAAAAAATTCAACAACTACCAATCAATCCAGGAGGGACCATATTTAACAGACAAGTGCAGGTGATAACATATGCGGATTATGCAGCATTAATTGCAAGGAACAGTAAAGCATTAGCTATGTCCTGTTGGAAGACAGTGCACGAAAGTTAGTATTAGAAGTGAATACAGGTAAAACTACTGTAAGTATCGGTATATGAAGGTGGGAGACTCCAGAGAGGCTAGAAGAGAGCCGTATATTAAATTAAATTGGAAAGAATATCAAAGAGTAGAAGAATTCAAATATTTGGGCTCAATAATAACGGAGGATAACAGAACATCAGTGGAAATACAAGAAAGAATACAAAGTTGAAATAGATGCTATTACGCTTTGCAAAGCATATTTAAATTCAGAAATGCTGGTAGGAATACTAAAGTAAAAATTAACATTACAATACTAAGACCTGTGGTTATGTATGGATCGGAAGGTTGGGTTCTGAATAGAAGAGAAGAAGAATGGCTGCGAAGATGGGAATGGAAGATCTTGGGGAAAATATACGGACCAGTGAGAGAGGAGGAAGGTTGGAGAATAAGAACAAATATGGAACTACAGGAACTCTTCGGACAGGCAGTGTGGTGAAAATTAAGCAGGGGAGGGTAAGATGGGCTGGACACGTACAGAGCATGCCAGAATCGCGTAGTGTCAAAAAGGTGTTTATACAAAGACCGGATGGAAGAAGGAGAAGAGGAAGACCCAAAGGACGGTGGATAGAGGACGTGGAAGACGACCTTAGCAGTCTGAAAATCAAGAACTGGAAAAGGAAGGCGGAAGATAGAGATGAATGGAGGCATGTGATAAAGGAGGCCAGTGTTCTTCAGGGACTCTAGCGCCGACCAGTAAGTAAGTAACAAGAGTTGGTAGTGGTGGGAGGTGCAGTATCTATCACATACTCTTTGGTATCAGTCAGGATCAGCATCAAAAAACAATGGTGTGTATCACATGAATAATGAACCTTTCCACAACGAATAATAAAATGTGTATTTCGAAGGAGTCTATGTAACCTAACAATTATTTTGAAATCATGGATGAAAATGATCCTTAGTTCTGTTGTGACGTAATGGTCGCGAACGTTGTACTGTAAAAAGGAATTCCTAGGTTTGAGACCATGCTCGATTATCAAGCATGGGATATTTTTCAATTACATTGAAGCTCTATAGAGAGGAAGATATGCGTGGTTAAATCTGTACGAAGTTTCCACTCGGTATTAATTCCGTGCAGGCGAAGGGTTTATTTAGACAGCCCATGTGGCAAGAGGCACTTGTGGACCATTAAGTTTAAGTGCCCCTATTGATATTCTCTCGCAGTCAGTCTCCAAATTTAATTAGTTGCAACTGTGTATATTTTCAGCTTTAAATATTGATACGTGCTACCCCTAGTAGCAAGTTCGTTAATTGGATCAAAGTAGGTAAAGCACAACACAAATGGTCGTTTAAAGAAATATTAGCTTTATTGCAAGTCAGAAAGTTACACCACACAATAAGCAAATAGAAACAATTAGCTGTCTTTTTCAATTTTGCTCCCTTATGGAGGACACTCACCCTTTCACTTGCTCACGCAGTTAATCCCTCGCTAATGAGACTGGTGTCCTCGGTAGAAATACCTGCAACACTTCCTTGAGTACACAAACTACAGTTATTTACGATAGTCTGGCACTCACCACTAAATGCTTGAATACCGCACACTGCTTCGCTGTCCACAGGCAAGGGAACAGTCCACTGGGTTTCGCAATTCACCACAATAACCTCTGTCACACAGTGAAACACAGTCGCTCAAAAAACTCAGTCCCCGTCGTCACCGGCCAGGATCGAACTTTATATATCGGGGCTGATGACTCACAGATGTTTCTAGAGTAGACCAGGGTTCACATCTTCTCGAGATTTCCAATACTAGGCGGGCCACGAACCTTCTGGACCATGTCCTTGTTCTTGCAGCCCCGTTGCGTAAGGCGCTGGTAACACGCAGTCAGGGATAGCCTGGGGCGGCCTGAGTCACGCGTGAGGCAACGAAGCTGTCTAGCACTCGTAACAATATTTATAAACAAACCATAACACATGAAAACCTCAGGCTTCTCATTAGAACTACATTTTTATTTTATTATATTGTATCTATAAGCCAACGAAGGAATTATTTGCCATATGCTGGCCTGTGAGACCTAAGTAGACCACCCATCTCGAACACGGACACGAAGATTTGACCAATTAGAACGAAAGGACGCTATGACGCGAGGATTGAACCTGGAATGGTTGGATACGAAAATCGTCATACCCTAAAACAAGCTTTCCAAACTCTTTCTCGTGGCGACACCCTATTAGCACACACAATTCCATATGCCACCCATTTAGTTATAAAAATAGACTATTTTAACAAAGAAGATTCACTTTAAAAAAATTAAATTTTTATGGTATATATGTACGGTACATATATACTGTATATATATGATTTTCCAAGTATAATATGCAATACTAAACACCTTTCTCATAGATTCACAACGTGCACCTTGATGTTCTAATTCAATGACTGCTATGGGCTTGGCGATCATTGCAAATATGCTTTATATTAGTTCGGGTGCTGGACAAATTCACTCGCATTTCCTCATCTAACATTCTCAAACTTCCACGTTTAACTGTTTTTGTATTAGCTATAACAAAAAACGCACTTTCACACGAATATGTCGTAGAAAAATGCAACAAAATGACGAGGGCTCTTTTACTCAGGTGAGGAAAGTCCTGTTGAATAGAAATCCTGAAACTGTCTAACTCAGACTCTTGGTACTCAAAGGAGAACACAGCACAAAAACACATATTTCGTTATTTATTGCTAAATATGCAACATGGAAATTTAATAACAATGCAGTTAATCCGGAGCCTCTACGACCAACCGTTCTCAAGTTATGTGCGAAACTAGTAACTGCTCGTGACGTCACTGCACTCTCGCGTCTACATGTTGCTGTGCATAAGCTCGGGCAGTCTTTTCCCGCACTCCATCTGCTGCTGCCGTGTTCTTCTGTTGCCATTGTTAGTGTTAGTCAAAAGACTTACAATGGATGTAAATATCATTCGGACGTATCAGTTTGAGCCAGAACGAACGACATTTGCTGATGTCCATTCAGATAGCGATCATGAAATGGATATAGTAAACACCACTGGCCGAGCCGGCATGAGAAATTGGTGTAAGTGTAATGAGTGTACCATCATGGATACGAATGAAGAAAGTGTATGCTGTTGTGAATTAGACAATGTAAAAGCACTGAAATCGGAAGAATTTATGTGTATAACCAGAAATCCCTCGTTTTCAAGGCTTAATTTAGACCACGAAGTGTTGACAATGGCAAGGCATAACATGAGCATAAAAACAATGAACAGGGCAAAGAAACGTTTACTGACAGCTTTACCAACAAATAGAACTTGGCGATTTATCTGTAGCAAGCAGTTCAATTCCTGGGTAAATTCATGGACTGCGATTGGTAAAAATAACAATTGTCGTGCCATCATGTGTTGTCAACATCATAAGAAACACATTTCCGGTACCCGGTGGCACCTATGTCGGCTTCAAGCTGTAAATTCAAACAAAGGAAGGTAGATTGTAGTATTACGTGACCGTGAATCGTGTCATTATGAGCCACGGTACCTCCTTTTTAGGTGGATTCCGAACCACAGCACATGGCATTTCACTTCGAAAATCTCACATGCATTGACCGGGGATGAAACCCAAACCACCTTGGAGAGAGGCCAACAGCTTGACCGCTGCGCCACCACAGCCACCGTAAATTAGAACAGTAGAATTATGTAAGAGTGTTCTAAGATTGTTTAATTTACGATAAATATAGACATATTATTTTGATATGCAGTACGGTACATCATTTATTGGGGGCGTGGTGGCTCAGCGGTCAAGCTGTATGCCTCTCACCAAGGCGGACCAGGTTCGATTCCCGGCCAATGCATGTGAGATTTTCTAAGTGAAATGCCATGTCCTGTGGTTCGGATTCCACGTAAAAAGGAGGTCCCGTGGCTCATGATCTAGAGATTGACGGTCACGTTAAACTACCAGCTTCCTTCCTTCCTTACATCATTTATTGTTGCATGTGAAATCGTGAGAAGTACTTCTTCATCAGGTCGTCCTTGGAAGGTCGAGGTATTGGAGCGATGTTCTTAGGCAGTGACAGATCCATTGCTTCAGCTTCAGGCGAAGCTCTACTAGTCAATTTGTGAGAGGTTAATTTTGTTCATTATTGCTTTCTTCCAAGCCTCCGTGGCTTAGGCGGCAGCACGCCGGCCTCTCACCGCTGGGTCCCTGGTTCAAATCCCGGTCACTCCATGTGAGATCTGTGCTGGACACAACGGAGGCAGACAGGTTTTTCTCCGGGTACTCCGGTTTTCCCTGTCAAAATTTCATTCCAGCAACACTCTCCACTATCATTTCATTCCATCTGTCATTCATTTAATCATTGCCCCAGAGGAGTGCGTCAGGCCTCGGCAGCCGGCACAGTTCATATCCTCGCCGCTAGATGGGGGCTTCATTCATTCCATTCCTGACCCAGTCGGAGACTGGAGGCAGGCTGTGGATTTTTTCATTGCTTTCTTCCATCCATCGTTTGACACTTCGTATTTCTGTTTTATCACCCAGGCTCCTGTTGATTTTGAGTACTGAGTTTTGGTACCGACTTTCAATTTATTGATGTTCCAATTATAGTCCAATGCAGCAAACTGTAGCAAATTTCAAAGAGTGTGAGTAAACTTGTCCACGCAACACAAAAATATGAAGCTGCAATATGTGCATCGTCCTGTTTGTGTTCGTAATCAGTATCACTATTATCACTTTCACTGTCACTTTCATCATTTTCATCTGGCTCATAGAAACTGTCGTTCAATTGTTCTTCCATTACGTCACTGTTCAGGGCTGGGCCGGAATTTGCAATGTTTAAGTATTTTCGAGCTACTTCACTTCCTAACTCACACTGTATTTCTAAACAACATACGTGACCATCTGATAACATATTTTCAATCACATCATTCGGTACATCGTGTACATCTTTATCGTTATCACTTTTGCTTAATACTGTGTCAAGAAACTCCCTTCGTCTTTTAGTCTCACACCTTTCCGTCCTGCTCTGCTCAGTTCCTGACGAGGAACCCCCACAGTGTACTTTGTGAAGCGGCTTGCGTATGAATTAGCATTCCTGCATGAGAAGTATATCCATCTGTCGGCGCCGGGCACCTTATTGAAGGAACAGCTCCTGGCTTCAATTTTGGACCTTGTAGCTTTTCCGTAGGCACCAACTTCATTTACAAAAGTTGCGTTTCATCATAGTCTGTCTTTTTAAAATGCATTGAACACACAGTAGCCCCATTACCGGGAGAAAAATGTTTCCTCTTGCAAAATTGTAGTTTACCCAACTGCTAAATCTACGTGGCGACTTACATCGATTTGGAAATCTATGGAAATGTACTTCTTTTTCTCTACAGTTTCGGTTTTTACTCGTTCTGTTGTTACATCCGTATACACTACACGAAGGCATTTTGCCAACTGGCTATCACACTCGATTATAATAAACAACACTAATCAACGGAAGAGTGGCAGCGCGCGTATTCCAACAATCAACAGAATGGAGCGGATAGCTCACTCACCACTTACGTTGCTATGACGTCACAGCTATTCGTGTTTCCTTCGTTTACCGGCCTGCGGAGCGGCTTAGAGCAAAAGAAAATATATAGCTGAACACTGCCTGATACATACTTTGATTTTGAGGCAAGTTTACTTTTGTGTTTTGGTCTCCTTTAAGTCTTAAAGTCTGGTAGTTTTCAAGTTCCGCCAGTTCCAACTCTTCGATAAGTTAAAGTACACAAGAGCTGGAGGGTGCAAAAGGATTTCTTATCCAGTCATATTGGTTTACATTTAGTGTTGGAGAATATCTCACGACACCCTTGATGGTAGCACGTGACACCCTGTTTGGAAAGCACTGCCCTAAAGTATTATTAGGTTGTGCATGGGTCGACTCGAGGCCTGTTGTTGTGTATATCTTTCGGGACGCGTGTGCTGTCCATTCACCGAGAAGGGCAGATGTTGTCTTCACCGAATTCGCAGCAGGACCAGTGTACAGTATGTATATATTGTGCCCGATAATCTGGCTTTGGATTGGGTGGCCCTACACACACGTCAATTCTCACCCAGAATTCGGTACAACTCGAAAAGAAAAAAAAATGAATGTCCGAATCAATTTTGGCATTAAAAAACTATGTCGGAAACGAGATTCAAACAATCCCGGCGTCTTTATAAAGATGGGTACAACTGGGGTAAAATCTCAAAATTGATCCGGTGGACACACATGTATGACAACGAACAAGAATGACAAAAAACTCCGCTGTTAAAATAAAACTCATCCACCATTTATTACAGAACCACACCACGAAATACATAAAATTAAACACAGAAGCCTACCTTCGCTCGGAGACTTCTCAAAATTACTCTTGATGTGCAAATAAATTAATGGCGCAGAAGCAAAATTCAACTTAATGAGGACAAAAATCTCCGGGCGTCCTAATCTTTGGATACAAAATAACTTACGGAGACCAGAGCTATATCACCCTAGTATTACAACCATTACTTCAAAATGCTATGTCACCTCTCCGTTGAATAGTCCATAAATGAGCAGGTGCATAAATATGAGAAAATATTCAAAGGAAAAATTATTGCCTCATTCGATCTCCTTCTAACTAAATGTAATCACCAAAAGAAAAATAAATATATATATTTATATATGGATGTCATTGGCGTTAAATAATTCATTTACAAAATTTTAATTCATGGATTAAATACTTTCATTATTATTTTCACTGGTTTCCGTTCAGCTGTGCCACATTCAGAAAATGACTGTTTGTTGACTGTTACATTTATTACTTTACATGGTAAAATCTTTATGATTCCAGTTTTTTTTGTTAACCACTGCATGCTCTTCACACATTTATAAATACACCATAAACATTTAAATAGATGGCCTCTGCCTATCTGTATTATTTCTCAACTGACAATTGCCTCAAAATTTCATATTCTTCAACCTATCACGTAACATTAATTATAATCATTTATTTTATTCACCTCGCTATAGTGAGAACATTTAGTTTCATCATAACTTCGTATTAGACAACCCTACTATTTTATCAATGCTGTTTCTTTATTTACACAACCTTGTATCAGTTACCTACTAAACGCATCTCCTCATGTTAGCATGTAAAGGGAAACCTCAGTGACGTGTGAGTGTTTAGTATAAATATCATGATGTGCGCACAAAAAGTGGCCCCTTAAGTGTAAATGTTCCCCCAATAATTTAAGCATGTTCAAACCATAAATTGTCATCCAGGTTGCACCATTTCAAAGAACACAGTGACGTAACACGCTGAAAGATCCATGTACTCAGATTATATTTTAAAGCATCCATTTATTTCATTTTAAATCCTAAATATGACTGTAATAATCTCTCAAAAGAAAACTTAAATTTACTGTCCTAATAATCTTGTCATGTTATCGCATTTTATTTTATTTTTGTTTATATTCTATTTAGATTATAAGCCCATCTGTCCAAATCTTAGTAAGCACTACCCATTAACCACTACTTAAGAATTAACATGGTGTTCAGTACCTTCCAGCCGCCTCAGTCTTGGTTTCGCTGACACGTTTCCTGGGGGGTTTGGTTCCACGTTCTTCTCATTGAACATCCTCCCCTCTCGCCCTGGATCCAGCTCGCGACCCTCTGGGTATCCATGGTCCTGGATCTCCTTGGTTTCCACGTCATCATAACAGCTTCCTCGTTTCTAGATCTAGCTGGTCATCTCTTCGCTCGTAAAGTTCTTGTCACAAAACTCGCATTGGTCTGTACGGATAGCCTTTATGTCCGTCCAATACATCGCTGCAATCTTCATGTCGAATATGCCAAGTAATATCAACTTATAGCCGTGATGATAACTCTATAACGACACAGGTTATATCGTACGCATTTACACCGGCCTGTACTCATAAGAAATTACGTCCGTCTTTGGCCTTGGATATCGCTCTATATTTGGACTACAATCAGTTTATCTCTCATAGTTCACTGACCCTGGATACTCACTTGTCTGCTTGTCAAACAAATGCACATCGCTTAATTCATATGTTCTAGGCGTCAATTATATCGCGCTCGGCCCATGCAGTCCCGTACCTCGTAAAAGCTTAAGACACCACGTGTGTTGGCTCACCCTCCGCTGTACTAATGACTAGTATTTCACAACATAATGCATTATGATCAGCGTTATAATATCGCCTCGCCACATTTGGCTTTAATATTCAATAATACAGAGCTGTTCACGCAAGAAATAATACTGAGTCTTTCAGCTACGTTCCAAAAAATAAACTATCGGAATACCGCACAGGTTCCAAGTTGCCACGGTACGACTGCCCCTACACACTTGCTTGTAACTTCGGCGTACGGCGACACAAAATATAGTGAACTTCGGTGTACGGCGATACAAAAGAAAGTGAGCTGCCACTCCGACGTGACCTTCCCATCTTGACTTTTCCTGGAGCTCATCAGCGCCCTCTACCCTTCTGGAACATTCGCCTAGTCATGCAGTCGACCATATCCATGACGTAAAACATAAACCTCAGGTTACTTCCGCTTGCTTTCTTCCTCCTGCTATGCGACGTTGCCAGAGCTCTCAAAAACATGCGATGTCGGTTACAATATATATATATTAGAAAGTGTTCTTTCTAAATTGGAGTTGCTGTAGATTGCGGTGATCTTGTAAATATTGATGCAGGGAATTGACACTTCTAACATCGACCTCCGCCAAAGCCAACACTTCCGCGCTGATATATGATTGATTACAAGTTCCACTCGAACCAGGTGCTAAATTTCTTGTGCTAAGCAAGTTATACTTGCATATGAGTGTTCTGACGTTAAATTGTAACTTAAGAAAGAGCTGTTCTTGTAGTTAATACAATGTATGGCGTGGACTTATCATGTGCATTTGTAAGTATATTTTTAATGTTAAACGCTTTTGAACGCTGAAGAAGGTATCATTGTACTGTATATTCAAACATGTTCTTTTAAATATTATTAAACTACATATTTTAGTATTGACAAGGCGGATTATATTTAAAAAAATATTTAATGATACCGGTAGTCAATACGGATCAACATTTACCAAACCAAATTGGCAGGCTACACATACACGCATTTCATAGTGTATGCTTGCCAATTTTAGACAAAATGCCAGGTTGTTGTGCATTTGTGTGTATTAATAGACCTAATATAATTTATCCTGACTTTATTCGTCCAGGCAGCCTACCCAATTGGAAGGAAACAATAGTCTTCATAAAATAAAAGGACCATATACAGCCCGATTTTGTAAGAAATGGTTAAGCCATAACAAGTCTTTGGGGCCCCTAAAGACTGGTTAGCAGTCTAATTGGTATTCTGTAACGCCAAATCGCATCCATATTGTGACGTAGGTCTTACCGCTGAACCATCCGCCGTAAAGGCCTGTTCCCAGGGCTTGTTAGCCGTGTTGTAGCCAATGGTTAGCCCATTTGGAACGATAAATCAAAGATGGAAGTTAACAGCTGATATGTATATTGTTCTGTCCGGGGGTGAGATGGGATGGACGAACAAGGGGTGTAAAATGTCAAATTTAGGGGTGGTGTCCAAAAAGGTGCAGGTTTCCACGTATGTGCGGAAACTGCGAGCGTGGGTGTTTGTAAGGGAGTGTGAGTGAAATGGGGGTTAACTCTAAAGGGGTCTGATCGGCCCTCAAGGGATGCGCGATCAAGATGTGGGCTAATTGCAGCGCTGAACAAACAATTGTGTGTGTGCTATGAGCCTACCTGCTGAGTGGGCTGGACTGCCTGGCAGCTGGCGTTCTTCTATGTTAGCACAATGTAAATCCTTACTTAGCACTTATATAATTGACGGTCACGGGCAACTAGGAATGTCAGGCGGGGAGTTGGAACGTGAAGACAAGTGTAAGGGTTTCAGAGATAACAAGTGAGTAAGTGTACTGGTCAATGGTTTATTGGACCAGCACTGTGCTGTGAGATGTCCCTTTATGTATGGGAGCGTGTAACACAATGTAATTGGTGACAGAGTAATAATAAGGGTGTAAAGTGGTAGGATCACAAGTGTAATGTGTTTAAGGAATTTGAGAGCACCTTACCTTCAGGCGATGATCGGGAACCAAACCAGCAGAGCCACCGGCCACGATAGACAATGGGTTCGGTTCAGGTACCTTTCTTATAGTTTTGGACTTGCTGAGTGGACGATTCCTCACTCTTGTTGATGCTCCAGTTAGCTCCCGTGTAAGTGTGTGTGGATTATGCACTTTGTTAGGCAAGAGCTGAGACTTCAACTCTGCCTAGCTGCGTGTAATGAAGTTGTATGGCCAGCTGTTGGCTTCGGCCTAAGGGGTGGTTTTGGGGAGAAACTGGTGTAAGATGTTGGGCAGATTGATGATGGGGTTTACCGTTGAGGGATGCGTGTTTGTGTGGCCGCCTGAGGGTTCAGGGGCGTAGGACACATTTCCTTAGAGGTGCGTGAGGTCTCAGGGATGAAGCGAAGCTTCTCCCTTAACAATATTATCACCTGCTGGCTTGAATATTAAAGTTATTTATTGAATATGGGCTAAGGTAACAAAACTATATATTTTTGATTCTTCAAGTTGTGCAAATATATCTCTTTGACGATTAAGGTAAATATCTTAATTAATATGAATAATGTCATCCCGTGTAATGTTCCACTTGTTTTTGTTTTCAGATGCTGTACGAATAAAAGAGATCTAAAACGATTTGTATTTGCTGGAGAAGAAACTTAAGTGCTATTTTACTGCTTTGGAAAGAATTAGCTTTAATTTAAATTGTAGAATTCGAATCATATTTGCGGAAGCTTAAGTACCGGTAGTCAGTAGTCTTCGAATCTTGTTTCTAGGTTATGGGAATAATTGCTGTCAGAAGTTTGAAGACGAATACCTACCTACCGTCCTAATGTGCGACAATTATCCTTTTCATTATTTAAATTATCACTGCTTGAAGAGAGTCTGCAAACGTTCACATTTCTTCACGGCCTTGGCCTATGCCATTGGTAAATTATAATTAATTGTGGGGACAGAGACATGACAACTTGATCACAATGGACTTTCACAAACTGAAATTAACTCATTTATCTAAGGAAATGATAGAATTAGAGGAAATGTTATTCCCTTCATCAGAACTGATGCAGTATCCTAAGTATTTAAACAGAGCTTGGCAAGTAGCCTTAGTACGTTAGTAGGCAGGTTGGAACATAAAGAATATTGTAGGCTTTCATATTGAAATAATGAGGGAAGTTAATGTTAAATGTAATGCATGGAATGGATTAACAGTGTAGACCTAGAATGCAGTAGCATATATCAATATATCATTCTAATGAAATTGGCCATCATTTAGACATAGCCTAAACCAAGACATAGAGATAGGAAATAATATCCGAGCCCAAAGTAACTAAATTTAGCAGTGTTACATGTAGGCAAAACCATTGGCCTGGATAAAGATTATTCATGCGTGACTACCCACACTGTACGTGACAAAAACCAGGGATGTTTATTAGTGATGGGCAGAAGTCTCGTTCGTGATACTCGAAACTGACGTCAGTGCTCTCCATGCATCTCGAGGCGTACCGTACTGATGAGTATAATTCTCGTTCGAGATACTCGAGACTCACGTCAGTACTCTCGAGTCAGTCTTGAGTGATGCTCGAATCGGATCTCAGAAATTTGTCAAAGATCTTTTATAAAAGATATGGCAGTGTAATGGGAAAATCATTTATAAAAGGTGGTTTTATAAAATTCATTTTATAAAATGTATGACAATCATGCTATCTTTGATGAAAGATTCAAACCCAAATGGCGGATCATAACAGCTGGAATATTACCACAACAAAGATGCTCATATCAGAGTGTGAAATGCATGAAATGTTACATAATGAATTTTATACAATGTAAAACATAAATAACAGATATAAAGTGTAGGTAAAATAGTCGAGGCCATAAACGCTGCCCACAAATGACGCACATTTCAGGATATAAAGAAGAATTAAATTGTTAAATAGGCTGAAATAAGCCATGAATAGCAGTGTATTTTATCATGTAATATTTGTATTGTAGGTAATTTGTCAATTTACAAGCGAGTGTAAATAGGCATTTTATCTTTACCGGTAGATAATATAATAGACAAGAGTAGACAAAATCAGGTAAAAGAAAGAAGTGCTATAACTTAGTGCTGTATTACTAGAAACATTACCCGTGTTATGTGATTCCTAAAGCTGTTGTGTGAGGGGAGTTCAATCAATGTGTGAATAGTACATTAAGTTACTGTATTCTTTTAATATTTTGTAGTGTTTGTAAATTATGTACCTCATTTGCCACCGAGGTTGACACCTCATTGCAAATAAAAAGATTTTGATTTTGAATATGTAACCAACCACTTAGAGCAAGTGGTTAGTTGGCGGAAGGGCTAGAGCGCTCGACTCCCGCACGATATGACCAAGGATCGAATTCAACTTATTGCTTACTTTTTATTTCGTATGTTTCAATTTTATTTGCTCGGGCAGTGGTTGTTTGGAACGTCATCATCATTCATTTCTTCATAATTATTATTAATTAAATATTGACATTTTTCAAGTCCTCGTACTGCAGCTCGTTCACCAAGATTTTACTTGTGCGACCCATGGTTTAACCCATAGACGTTCACTTTATCTTTCCGTTTCTTGTATATAACGGTATTGCCACCACAGAATTTCAACTACCATAATATACAGTAGTTAAGTGGACAAGGAACTGTCCTTCATACATTTTGCTGAACTATGATAAAATATTTGATGTAGTGTAATGGTGCGATGATTGCTTTGTATAACTTTTATAAAAGTTTAGTTTTATAAAATTCCTTTGATAGTGTAATACCGGCCTTACCGTGGCCAGGAGCGAACCTGCAAGCTTTGAGTTGGTAGACCGACACAATAATCATTCACCCACCGTGGCAAGCACAGTGATCGGCAGGCAAACAGCCTACAGGCGAGGAACAGCACACAGCAAGCGCCTGATGTCTCGATACAACATCGAGATGATCGAGAGCTCTAAATCACGCTTGCCAGCTCTAGCCCGAGAGTGAAACCATATGCGCCTGATGTCACATACAGCATCGAGATAGCATTACAAGGCAGGGACTGCATCGGTTGCTCAGCCTGGATCGAGAGCTCTGCATCACGCTTCCCATTACTAGTGTGTATACAGGGTCTTTATATTTGCTTGGCAAGGACATTCTCGCTCAAACGCTCCGCCAGTGACGGCTCAGTTACCAGCGACCGCGCCCGCATATGTACAGCAGAATACGGTACTTAAAATCAGTATCATGCATTTTTACTCTCCATGTTTACAGTAGATGCTGTAAATGTTCCCCATCCGCTGCCGAACATAATTGGCATCTCCTTATGACGTTTCCGGTTACTCCGGTTAATTTAGCTTCAGTAATAAAATTTTATTGTTTACTGAACCTGTATGTTTGAATCTCTTAGCAAGTTGTTTTATTGTCCAATTTATTAGAATCCCTGGAAATTTCACTCAATTTCACTCGAAACTTTTGTCTTGTTCTAGTGCACGATTTCCTGCACTTTGCGTACATATTGTGCAGATATTCGTTCACGTAATAAATATTTCACATAAGGCATTACAGCACTATACACAATTACAATAAAACAAAATACAATACAATATACAGTACACAGTAGCTTTATAAAACACCCAATTAGCTCGGTGCTCACACGTCTACCGCAGCAAGAGCGTGGGAATACGGCCGGGGACCGCGCACGCCAACCTGTAACAGCCGGCTAAGGTCGAGCGGAATCACCTTGCCAAGCAAAAATAAAGACCCTGTATTAGCTAACGCGGCCCTGCTACGTAACAATTATTGGTCTAGGCGAAAACCATTGGTCAGCCGTATGCAATATAGTACCGAATGCGTGGGGTTGGCAATATGGTACTGTACCCTTATATCTGGATGATCCACCAATATCCTCCGGCTGGAAATAATCTGGGGTTGTAGCATCTTGACGCCCCGGCTAAAAACGACATGGTGCCACTTGGCAAAAACACTCAGAATAAGGGACAGGTGTTTTCTCAAACGGAATGTGCTGCAGCATCTAACTACAGAACAGTAGGGTCATCTAACTACTTAGGATTTTAAAAAATAACTCTATAAAAATCTCGGGCGTAAGGATACGGATTAGGTCCCTCGGGCACTTCCACCCTACAGCACATTCCTCTACCATCTAACTACAAGTATAATGCCAGTTTCCTATAAAACAATCAGGAAATCGTCAACACGAATCCGTCTATTTATTAAAAAAGACAATACACATCTCGTGTCACCGATCTTTGATTAAATGCTCTCGAGAATAAACCATGAAATAAAATATATGACTAAGTGTCATTAATCCATATACAAGTACAAATTGTTTCGCTACGAAACCGTAAAAATTGTTACGTGTAAGCTTAAATAAGCCTCTATACAGCGAACAACTGCTGTGCCCTAGGTGACGGGAGTTTATAACAAGGAAAATGTTATAAGCTAAAAATTTAAATAATCCCAAAAATAAATGACGTTACCCATGATGTAGATCTCCGTCATTACAAATACTAATCATTACTCTATACAATTCATCTCCCGCACCCTAACATTAATATTTCTTCCTCTAAGAAGCGCAAAATCTCTACACAAATTTTTAAGGTTTAAATTTAAAATATAAAACACTCCTAAATCTATTTACGAATTTATCTGAAATACGTTTAATATAACATTCTATACAATGGAAATAACCACGTCGTAGTTCGTCAGTTACTTACTTAGAAATAAAATATTTACAACACGTTCGTTCCTTTCTCCCGACAATACAACATGTAACTGTCCTTCCACATTACTTCTAAATCTCAACGGGCTTCAGAAAAATATTCCTTCACTCTACTTAGTCTTGTTCGTGTTTTACGTTAACATCTGGGATTCCATAATTCATACAATTAAGTAGAGACTAGTTCAAAAACCTTTTACAACTTATATGTTTATGTAATAAAAATACTTAATAAAAATACACATTTCCACTCGTTGAATAATTACCATAAATGACAAACATTAGGATAAGAACCATTTAATAGATCTCAGTTTACTCTCAGCTTCAACAGAGATCCATTAAACCCTATAATTTCTATTAGATTTAACTTCATCCAGGATCCGCTGTCCTGTGAATTTCAAGGAGTTTCAACTCTATTGAGACTATTGCAATAACATCCACAATTAATAAACTTCCGTAACAATTCTCTTATAACTTCTTACTTTCATGAAATACATGCGTCTGTCCCTACAGACATTTCCTCAAAAATAGATCAATGGCTACACACTGGCTCGTTGTCTCACAACAAATACCTCCGTCTACAACGGGAATAATAAATCTCATCCATCGAGATACTTCGCAAATTTCCATAACATTTCTTTCTCTACACTTTCCAATAATAAACTCTTCATTCGGTCATCACAATCTTAATGAACATATAATAAAAATACTGGTTCTCTCCCTGCCTCAATTTAATAGGTAATGCGATAAAATGATAATCTTTAAATAAAATCTTATTTCTTTACTTCACTCACATTTCTCAAAATTCTTTCAACAAACTGTAACATTTCTTCCATTTCATCATTAAGTTATTTCTTACTTCAAAATATGCTCTCGTTCGCATCTGTTAATTCCACATTATAATACTTCACAAATTCTTTCTTTAATGTCTGTTCAACAAATTCTAATACTTTCAAAAAAACATTGCTTACAAACTTTCTTCACTAAATTCGTTTCATTATTTCCCAGTTCGTGACTTTCTCTAGATCTCTACAATAGATCTTTCGTAATTACATTCTTTGACATATACTTCCTTTCACATACTTGGAAAACATTTCCACTATTACATTTATTGATAAAACATATATATCGTTCGATTTTATACACGTTTGAACTTTACAATAACAATTCTGAACAAACTATAAAATCCTGAGCTAAAATATAAAATCTGAATTAAACTATAAAATCTCCCTTCAAATTTCGAATATCGCAAAAATCGAAAAATCGAAATGAAAAATCCCTAAAATTCCGAAGTCGTCGAAAAATACTATCAAACATCCGCATGATGTTTTTACGAATAAAACAATGAAAACTGCAATAAACTAATAAACAATATAGAAAAATGGCATTCAACGATAGTTGTCGGATATTCAAGATCTACAATTCTACATAGTGGAATATTTAGCGTTGGTCCTTGGACTACCTTGTGCTGGGTTAGAGTTGACATGAAGTGGACTCCCTTTGGTTACCCATTAGAAACGGAATGTTTCTAGCGGCTTAAGACTGCGTGGTGGTCAGCATTCTTGTCCAAATCTCCCTCCGAATATCTCGTGCGGTCAGGTACTGGGATTCGAACTCGATCATCATCGTGCTGTCTCCTCCTTCCGCCGATGACTCTTCTGATTGAGATGGGATGGCCCTTTCTCTCTTCGGCACCGGGTAATTCCCTGGTCGCCCTCGTACATGAATAACTTGCAGTCTTCTTCCCCCATAGTTCCCTGTAGATCGTCATTTGAGATGGTAAAATGACTGATGATTGTAGACTTTCTATTACGGGAGAGATGAGATGTTAATCTCCCCCGAGATGTTGATGTTAAGTCATTTCGGATGTTCTTAATGCCATCATAGCGTTGTTCCCATAATTGTTTAAGCGTTCATCACGACGCCTGTAGAATCTTCATGAAATTCCTCCCTCAACTTTTGAATTTTTATCATCTTGAAGCCGTAGCTTTATCGTATAAATTTAATATTGTTTCCTCGCTGAATATCTATGTTAATATTACATGCACATTACTGAGTGCATTCGATGAATAATTCTATCTCTTTCGTTCAACTTGGAGACTAGTTCGTTGTAACGTCCTTCTACTTCGAAGTCGTGGTTGATAAGAGCCTCGCTTCCTCTCGTCTTTTCTCCGCGTCTCATTTCCAAAAACCGCGTCCTTTTAAATCCATGGCTCTGATTGGTTGCTTATATTAATTGATCAAACTCTTCATTAATAACTTAAGAACTCGGCTGTAATTATATTCAAACGTTCTTAATTATCATTTAACACTCTTCATGATGGTTTAATGTAATAACTTTGTCCTAGTAATTATATATGTTAATTACTCTGTTGGTGTTAATTTTAATAGGTGGCTTCCCATTGGTCGTGGTCGCGTGTCGGTCTCGCGTCGGCTCCCTCTTCTTTTTCTTGCCACACGCTTAGTTCCTCTCCCCATTCTTTTTCACTCGGGCGTCCTCGTGACGGCTCGGGTTCTTTGTCGTCCTAGCGAAGCTTGTTCCGAGTCCCCTTGCGACTACTAATTGGCTATTGGCCGGCCGAATTAAATCAGTTAATTCACTCTCTAACAAAACCAGTTTTGTGTTCGCTTCCAGCATCGATACATTTTAACATGGGCTAATTTAGAAAACTTTCCACTACTTGTATAATTTTCTGTCTCGTCTCCCCAAACGCGTACAGTACATGATACTAAAGATGGCTGAATCGGCTGGAATTTTGCCTATATAAGTTGTGTTCATATTTGGGATGGCTGGGTGGGTCTCAGATAGCAGAGGATTAAACATCAATTACTACATCATCTCCAGATATTTTCCCGACTATTAATTCAGGTAATTTGGTTAATTTCAGTACTGACTGGCTGAGTGGCTCAGCGGTAACGTTCTCACTTGCTGGGCCCAAGATTGCAGGTTCGTCTTCTGGCGCAGACAGCTGGCATTTGAGGGTGCGCAAATGCGAGGGGGCCGTGTCGGAAGATTTACTGGCACATTAAAGATCCCTTTCGGGGCAAAATTCCTGCACTCCGGCGTCTCTAAAAGTCACAGTAGTTAAAAGGGACGTAAAATCAATAACATTATTAATATTATTAATTTGAGTACTTTAAGAATTTTGTACCAAAAAGTACCTCTTCTGAATGTTTACCGTTGATTCTTGGTTATTTATACCAAATTTAAATGCTGCTAGATGTTCTTACGAGGAATTAACAGCACCCTGCTTTGATTGACATGATCAGTTCAGTTGGCGATATTTATACTCATTTGTGTATGCACGAATCAAGTTATATTACTGAAATAAGGCCATTGTATTACGATGGTATACTGTTGCGTGCCATTTTGTAAACAAAGCTCTAGAAATAATGTTCCTGGAACTAGTTTTCATGAATTTCCTAGTCCAGAGCCAACTAGGAAATTATGGATTAAAGCAATAAGACAAGGTATGTAGCCTACGCTGACCATGCGACTGAAAATTAGGTGATCTTGTATTATTGCTCCAGTTCTTATGATGATACATGACCTCGTCGTGTAGTGGCTACATTCTTGGTTGTCGCCCCCAGAGATCCATGCTAGAATCCTGGCTCCGCCAAGAAATTTAATTCTGGTCTGAGGGCTGGAACGGGGTACACTCATCATCATGAGGTAAAACTGAGAAGAGGTGGGTAAGATTCCCATCTCATCCTTCCTGGACAGGTTTTCCGTAGTTTACCACTTCTACTCCAGGCAAATGCCGGGATGGTTCCTAACTTAAACGTCACCTTCCAAATTATCACCGGAATTACAAATGCACACGCCGTAATGACACAGGGTAGCAGACACGGGGCTAAATGTCTATAACAAGAGCTGCAATGGCCTATATTGGAGGGTATTTGGTACGAGCTGTCGAGTCCGCCTCGTTGCGTAGTGGCTAGCATTCTTGGCTGTCACTGTGGAGGCCCGAGTTCAATTCCTGGTTCTGAGGGCTGGAACGGGGTACAATCAGCCTCATTAGGCAAACCTAAGAAGAGGTGGGTTCGATTCCTACCTAAGCTATTCTGGAAGTGTTTCCCACTTACATGCCAGGCAAATGCCGGGATGGTACCGGTATCTAATTTAAGGCCACGGCCGCTTCCAAACCAAATTTTACCTAAATTACAAATACACAAACTATTACAGACATTACAGTGACACAGGTTATCAGACTAATTCTACACACAGCCAAGAACACGGGGCTACATGACCACGATGTTGCAACGCCCCTAAAGAAACAACAACAATAACAACGAGCTGAAGACAATAGCCTACCTATATCATGTCAAGAGTGTTTGTTAAAATTAGCAGTATCCCGAGTTAGTTATTGTTTTAAGTGACGGAACAGCGAGGTCAACTTGCCCCTCTCCAGTGATGTCACTAATTTAAAATTCCAAGACAGACGGAGAGGTGGTCTCCGGTATCGTAAGCCAGGTTCTGATAGATAGATAGATAGATTTTATTAATTCCATTTGATCAAATACATGCATACAATACATTTTTGATACAGAACACGTCAGAATTTACATCTATAAAATAAAAGTACTAATAGGTGTATAATAATACTATAACTATATATAACTTATTATAATAACAGATCTTAAGAGATACAATCTTATTGGACAACTATCTACACCTTACTCTGTTATCATAATATGAAAACTTAATTCTATAAATACAAAAACTTACAGCTAGGTATTACAATTAAAATAAAAAATATATATAATTATGAATTTCATCGCTCTTATACACTATGGTATTCAACTACAGTGTAAAAACAATGGCACTGCAGATAAGCTTTCAACATTCTATCAAAGGTTTTTATTTTTGGGGCAAGTTTTATATACTGGGCTAGTTTATTGTATAATTTAACTCCTGTGTGAAAAGTTCCTTTTTGATATATGCTTGTGTGTGTGTGAAATATGAATGTTTTGATTTTGTCTTGTGTTATGCCTATGAACATCATTGTTTGTTTTAAGAAAATCATCCTTATTCATTAAATTCTTTTTAAAAACATAATACTTTCAAAGATATATATGCAGGGCAGAGGGAGAATGTTTAAATCTTTAAACAGAGGTCTACATGATTCTCTAGAGTTTACATTTGCCACAATTATAATCGCCCTCTTTTGTATCCTAAACGTGCTTAGTACATCTGGCGACATACCCCAAAATATGACCCCATATCTTAAGTATGAATGGAAATAAGCAAAATAAATATTTCTTAATGTCTGCATGCTAGTGCAGGTATCCAAATACGTAACGCAAAGCACATCGAGTTCAGTTTAGTATTCAGATATTGTATATGTTTATTCCATTTCAAGTCATGCTGTATCCATAGTCCTAAAAACTTTGTTTCTGATTTATTTTCTATTTGATGACGATTTAATGTTATACTGGGCTTCGCAGGATTCCTATTCTGTATAGTGTGGAAATTTAGACTACTGTGTTTTATAGTTTATTTTGAGGCGATTATCTTGTGACCATTTGGTTAACTCTCCTGTAACGGAGTCAGCAGACTGCTGTATGACCTATTTAGTTTCATCTTTTATTACGAGTGTTGTATCGTCCGCGAACAAAATGTCCTTCTGTGAATGAGCGTTTTGTGTGATATCATTGATATATAGAAGAAGGAGTAGTGGGCCCAAAACCGATCCCTGGGGTACTCCAAAATTAATAATTCCCTCATTGGACAATGTTTCATTAAGTAATTTGGTTCCATCATCCTTGTGTCTCAAGCTCACTATTTGTTTACGCCTTGTTAAGTAAGACTCTATCCATTTATTAGCTAGACCTCTAATACCATATTGATTTAGTTTTGTAAGGAGGATTTTATGGTCAACAACATCAAATGCTTTCGATAAATCCAAGAATAGGCCAGTTACATGTTCCTTATTGTCAATTAATTTCAGTATACTATTAATACATTCATACATTGCTGTCTGTGTAGATTTTTCCGTTCTGAATCCATGTTGTAAGTTTGATAATATTTTATTTTTTTCTATAAAATTTATCAGTCTCTATACATGATTTTTTCCACAATTTTTGCAATACCAGTTGGCAAGGTAATAGGACGATAGTTATCTAATTCATCTTTTGAACCGTTTTTGTGCACTGGAATTACTTTTGATAACTTCAAAATATCCGGAAGTTCCTGAGAGAATTTAACTGTTTATTAAGTGTGTAAGTGGATTTATTATATTGTCTGCACGTTTCCTTAAAATTGCATCAGGGATGCCATCAATGCCAGCACAGAATTTATTTTTTAGCTCTTTTATAACTATTCTTACCTCTTATTAACGGACCATTCCGACATCAAGTGCAGATGGAGAAACTACTATGGAAAACTTCTTAATGAAGAGAACCCAAAGGTATATTTAGGAGAAGGAGAAAAACACCAGGGTCTGACAATGGATATTAGAAAAAAGAAGTAACATTAGCACTTAGGAAAATGAAAAACGGAAAGGCAACAGGACCCGATGAAATACCAGTTGAAGTGTGGAAGTATCTAGAGAAAGATGGAATCGACATGTTGTTGGATTTAATGCAAAAAATGTACTCTTAGGAAACAATACCTGATGAATGGAGAGAAAGTATTTTAGTGCCTATATATAAAGAGAAGGGGGATATTCAGGACTGTGCTAACTACATGGGCATTAAGTTAATGTCCCATACCATGAAAATCTGGGAAAGAGTGATAGACAAGAGGATCCGGGAGGAGACTAGCATTGGCGAGCAACAATTCGGCTTCATGCCAGGAAAAGGGACCACGACGCAGTGTTTGCCCTGAGACAAGTAATGGAAAAGTATCGTGAAAGACAGAAGGGATTACACTTCGCATTCATGGACCTAGAGAAAGCATATGACCGGGTGCCCCGAGGTGAAGTCTGGAGATGTTTACGAGCGAAGGGAGTCCCTGAGAAGTACGTGCAGTTGGTTCAGGAAATGTACAAAGACGCAAGAACACAGGTTAGAAGCAGCGTTGGACTTACAGATTGGATTCCGGTTCGAGTAGGTTTACACCAAGGTTCAGCTTTAAGTCCATATCTGTTTGACCTAATTCTGGACGAAATGTCTTGTGGATTACGAGACCAAGCCCCCTGGTGCATGATGTTTGCGGACGATATTGTGTTGTGTAGTACCACCAAAGATGTCATAGAAGAAAAACTGGAACAGTGGAGGGCAGTCTTGGAAGACAGAGGACTCAGGATTAGCAGGAAGAAGACAGAGTATATGAGGTTCAATACAGACCAAGACTGTGAGATCAGAATGCAAGGGGTAACGTTAAATAGAGTGGATGAGTTCAAATACCTGGGTTCGGTGGTGACTGGAGATGGAAATCTGGATCTGGAAGTGTCACACAGGATTCAGGTAGGATGGATGAACTGGAGGAAAATGTCAGGAGTGCTCTGTGACCGCAGGATCAAGCCTAAGGTTAAGGGGAAAATATATAAAACTGTCGTAAGACCTGCATTGCTGTATGGCTCTGAAACATGGCCTGCACGCAAAACGCACACACACAGGCTTGACGTCACGGAAATGAAAATGCTCAGGTGGATGAGTGGAGTGACTAAGCGTGATAGAGTGGAAAATGTCAAAATAAGAGGAACATTGAAGGTTGTGGAAATATCTAGGAAGATACAAGAAAAGCGACTTCAATGGTACGGGCATGTGAGAAGAAGGGAGGAATCCTACGTGGGGGGGGGGGGGGGGGAAGATGCTAGACATGCAAATACAGGGAGTGAGAATGCGAGGCAGACCTAAACGAAGATGGATGGATTGTGTACAGGAGGACCTCAGAGAAAAACAGTTGTCAGAAGAGGATGTGCATGACTGGGCTAAATGGAGGAGAGCTGTCAGAAACATCGATCCCACATAGGAGTGGGAATGATGTAAAGAGAAAGAAGAAGACCTGTGATTTATTTAATAATTTTTGTGGAATTTCCAGAAAATAGTCATTAAAAATGTTTGCTATTTCCTCTGGATTATTAATCACTTTATTATCTCTCGTCAGTGCAATGTTCCTTTGTATTTTAGCAGATTTTCCAGTTTCTTTCTTTATCACGGACCACATAGCCCTGTTTTTATTAGATGATTGGGAAATTAAATTAACATTATGCATTTTCGTTGCTAGTCTTATTACCTTATTTAATATGCTAGTATATTTTTTGTAGTATGAATTGAATTCAGCTGTTGTGTGGTATTGTTTATATAATTTGTGTAGACATTTCTTTCTTTGACATGAATTTCTAATCCCTGTTGTTATCCAATTGCTAGTTTTGTTATTTTGAACAGTTATTTGTCTAAAGGGGAATGATGCTTCAAAATAGTGTTTACATTTTCTAGTTTATACAATTCTGACCATGTTTCCTTATTTAATAAGTCATTGAAATATGTAACAATTGTTTCAGTGAATGACCTGCACTTTGATTTTACTCCATTATCATTATTATTGATTATTTCGGGTACTTCAAAACTCAGTATTTGTCCATGGTGGTCACTAAAACCCGGACAGTAGACTTCTATTGAATGGTGATATTTTTCTGTATTTAAAAAAAAAATGATCAGGAGTGGTTTTACTAAATTTTGTTATTCTTGTTGGGGTATTTACTGTAGGTTTCAGTCCATAGGAAATTAGTAACTGTGTTAATAATTCACAATTTCTATCAAATTTTGAGGAATCCACATTTACATCCCCACAAATTATTATATCGAAATTTACTTTGCTCATGTTATTGAGTGAAAAATGAAAATCCACAGCCTGCTTCCAGTCTCCGACCGGGTCAGGAATGGAATGAATGAAGCCCCCATCTAGCGGAGAGGATATGAACTGTGCCGGCTGCCGAAGCCTGTTGCACTCCTCTGGGGCAATGATTAAATGAATGACAGATGAAATGAAATGATAGTGGAGAGTGTTGCTGGAATGAAATTTTGACAGGGAAAACCGGAGTACCCGGAGAAAAACCTGTCCGCCTCCATTTTGTCCAGCACAGACCTCACATGGAGTGACCGGGATTTGAACCACAGACCCAGCGGTGAGAGGCCGGCGTGCTGCCACCTAAGCCACGGAGGCTCTCATGTTATTGAGTAACAATTCTAATTTATCTAAACGAAGATGGATGGATTGTGTACAGGAGGACCTCAGAGAAAAACAGTTGTCAGAAGAGGATGTGCATGACCGGGCTAAATGGAGGAGAGCTGTCAGAAACATCGACCCAACATAGGAGTGGGAATGATGTAAAGAGAAAGAAGAAGACCTGTGATTTATTTAATAATTTTTGTGGAATTTCCAGAAAATAGTCATTAAAGTGTTTGCTATTTCCTCTGGACTATTAATCACTTTATTATTTCTAGTCAGTGTAATGTTCCTTTGTATTTTGGCAGATTTTCCAGTTTCTTTCTTTATCACGGACCACATATCCCTGTTTTCATTAAATTAGGTGATTGGGAAGTAAAATTATCATTATGCATTAGCTTTGCTAGTCTTATTACCTTATTTTATATGCTAGTGTATTTTTTGTAGTATAAATTGAATTCAGGTGTTGTGTGGTATTGTTTATATAATTTGTGTAGAAATTTCTTTCTTTGACATGAATTTCTAATCCCTGTTGTTCTCCAATTGCTAGTTTTGTTATTTTGAACAGTTCTTTGTCTAAAGGGGAATGCTGTTTCAAAATAGTGTTTTAGGGTACTGTTAAATGCATTAAATTTATCATTTACATTTTCTAGTTTATACATTTCTGACCATGTTTCCTTATTTAATAAAGTCATTGAAATATGTAACATTTGTTTCAGTGAATGACCTGCACTTTGATTTACTCCATTATCATTATTATTGATTGTTTCGGGTACTTCAAGACTCAGTATTTGTCCATGGTGGTCACTAAAACCCGGACAAATAGACTTCTAATGAATGGGGATATTTATCTCTATTTTAAGAAAAAATGGTCATGAGTGGTTTTACTAAATTTTGTTATTCTTGTTGGAGTATTTACTGTAGGTTTCAGTCCATAGGAAATTAGTAACTGTGTTAATAATTCACAATTTCTATCAAATTTTAAGAAGTCCACATTTTCATCCCCACAAATTATTATATCGTAATTTACATTGCTCATGTTATTGAGTAACAATTCTAATTTATCTATAAATAAAGGAAACTTTCCTGACGGAGAACGGTATACGCATACAATTATTAACTTAAACTGCTGTATTTTTACGGCGGAGAAATCAAAATCCTGTTCCATAATTAGATAATCATAATCTGTTAACTGTTCATGATCTAAATTATTTCTTAGGTAGATAAAAGTACCACCATGGCTATTATTAGTTCTAGAGTATTTCCTAGCTTGTATAAACCCTGGGAATTGAATTAATTTGAGTTGTTCCTCTTTCAGCCAATGTTCTGAAATACATAGTGCTGAGATGTCTTTAAGTTCATTTTTAAGCATTAGATTTATGTAATCAATTTTATTATAGAGAGACTGAACATTCTGGTGGTAAATTCAAAATTTGTTACTTTTGCAAGCTTGTGTTGGTGATTTATTTACATTATTATTATTATTATTATTATTATTATCATAATTTTTATTATTATTGTTGCTAGACAAATCCGAAATACCATTGTTGCACTCTGTTAAATTTGACATCGAAAGATCTGAATGCCAAACCTCACGTTTGGCTTCTTTTACAAGTTTCCCTGCTTCCACTCTAAAGATATTACTGTTGAACTATTCTTACCATTTGAATTTACAATTTTGCAGATTTCATCACTAAGATACTCTGTTCCTAACCTATTTAAGTGTAGGCCATGTCGAGTGTGGAAATTCCTGTCTAATTTACTTACATCTATAATTTGGACATTTGGAAAACTCTTACAAATTTTACGAATTTTTCCATTTGAAACCTCTATTTCTACATTTACACATGAATTGGGAATTAAATCCTATCTCTGCGGAATGTTTACAATAATGGCATTTGTGTTATGCATGGATGGCAATGTACCCTTTAAATCTTTGATTACCCTATTACTCTCATTTCTATAGACGTCGTTAGCTCCAGCGATGATTACTGCATAGTCCTTTGAAGTGAGGGTCGCACACTCTCCTACAATCCCATCCGTGACCGCTGCAATGGGTGCTTCTGGCTTTACTGTCGAAGTGACCTCCATTTCTCCGCTCCTCTCCAATACGGTTGCGGCTACATCTCGCCCGTGGCTATCCGCATCTTCCTGGATTTTCTCTTTATCACTTTCTTCTTTTCCTCTTGAAGAAAGTCATCATTTTCTTCGACGAGCGCTCCAAATGTATTTGAGACGGGAATTTCAGTTACATGTACTCCATTGATAGGCCTAGGCTTATTCAATCTTACCTTACCAGCAACCACTGTCGACCAAGTTTCCTTGCTTTCCTCTCTGTTTCCTTTTAATTTATTCAACTCTTCCATTAACTTAGCAATATCTTCCTATAGCAGCGTTATAATTTCATATTTTGAGGACAGTTCGTTTCTCAGGTTATGACATTCGCATGACGGTACCGGTAGGCCTACATTACGACAATCGGTTTCACTTTTCTCCTCACTCAATTTTACCTGAGATCTTGTGATCATTTTATTTGCATTTTTTACTTTTATCTTGCACGACGAGCATAAATCCGTAACAGTTACACTACCTGACGAGACACTAACACTGTTAACTGACGACATACTAGAGATCTAAGTTAGCCTAGATGTTTATACCAAATTACACTAAATTTATTTTAATTATTACTACCTAAATGAGTTAATCTGACTACCTACCAATAAAGAAGAATGTGAAATACGTATATCTTCCAATCGGTTGAAATCTCGTAAAAGCACCACTTGGATACACGTTCCCACAACTTAGTTTAGGTTTATTAAATTATCAATAAGAATATCTAAATACTATCAATATTCCATATTTCACTTGACCTAAGGAAAGTAACTTTATAGATTTTATACTTCTGTTATAATATTTTACCACTTTTATCAAATATTTAAACTTGCTGCTATTTCACTACACTTTCAATGTGACGCCATCTAAGGTTGACATGATCCGCTGGAATACAGTATCCGTTGAATACTATAAATAAGATACTCCTAAATAAAATAAGGTATTAATTAAGGCAATTGCTAAAGAAAATCCTAACTGAAATAGATATTCATGTGAACAGACAGCGTAAATGTTTTCGCAAATGGGGTTAGGTGTACCGTATCTTATCAAGTTGAAGTAAACCGTATGAATGGTCAATGCATACGATAAATAAAACACCATAATAAGCGAAAGTATCGGTCAAGGCAATATGGAACATAGGAAATAGTTAAAAAATAAAATGATACACACTAATTGCGATATATAATGGTTTGAAATACGTTGAAATAACGCGCCATCTAGTGGAAGGCTTTCGTACTATGAAGATGGCTATGAAATCCTGATCCTGAACTCGTAACAAGCATCATAACAAGGTGAGTAGGGGAACAAGGCGGTTTTAAAGCCCTAGAGTCAGCAGTTTTTAAATTGCGCGCGCCTGAGCAAAGTAAGATGGTCGATATTTCGCGAGCCCATGGATCGATTTTGACAAACAATATGTCGTAGGACTCAGAGGGACGCCCCTTTTTTGAATGTGTTTTTGAAATTTTGACAAAGGGCCTAACTATACTTTTGTTAATATCTTGTGAATGAATAATTGGATTTGGACATGCGACATGTTGTTGGGCTCGGTGTGAGGCCCCCTTTTGTATGGCGAGCTTGTGATACTTAAAAAGAAAAATTGAAAATTTTTGTTTTGGAAAGTAGGCTATATTTTGAACACTAATCATAGTCTTAAACGAAAGGTCTCTATGTCCATGATTGTTAGAACAGAACTTTATATTTTTTACATTTTTTTAAAGTATAATTTTGAAATTTCTATATTTTGCCCTTACCTAACAACTATCTAGTCATGAATGTTAACAGGGTGCGAGGCACATCCACTATCAAGCAGACAAGCAATATGAAGCTTGCTGGCAACACTGCAGTGCTCTTATCACCAACTCTCACTACACAAACAAAGCCAGTGTCTCTGTGCAGGTTCAACCCACCGGTACTATGAATGCGTGTGTTTGTTTAAAATCCAACCTTAATATAACTCCACTAATACCACAGAGGTCCGGGTTCAATTTTCTAATCGCTAAAGGCTGCAACAGGGTACACTCAGTCTTCTCAGGTAAAATCTTTTGGGTCAATTCATGGACCATGACAAAGGGTTGGCAATCCTGAGTTCTACAACACCTGAAACAAATGTTTACTGTTACTTGTTAGTTACCTATACACACATTAGTCCTTAATTACATAATAATCATAATAATAATAATAATAATTAGCAAGCCGTCATCCTCCACACACACATCCATTAAAAATTGTTTCACAAAACTCTTATGTTTTTTAGATGTTTAATACCTCCCCCCCCCCCCCCCCTGTAAAATCACAATTCCCTGTTTTAGGGTTGAGATAACCTATCGAGGTAAAAGCGTATGTCATCACCTATTTTTGAACTATTACACCTATTTTTAGGGTTCTTAGTTTCTAAGGTATAGATTTTTTCAATTTTGGAGTAGTTTTCACCCTCCTATCATTTTTCATGATAAAACAAAAGATCTTAGGTTCAATTATCATTTTTACATGTTTAACACCTTTTCCCCCTGTAAAATCACTAATTACTGTTTAGGGGTGAAATGATCTATCCAGGTAAAAGCGTATGTCATGACCTATTTTTGAAGCTATTACACCTAATTTTACGGTTCTTAGTTTCCAATATATTGTTTTTTCAATTTGGGGGTTGTTTGCACACCCTGATATTTTTCATCAAAAACAAAAGATCTCAAGGTCATTTTATCATTTTTAAGTGTTTAACAGTTTTTTGGCCGTAAAATGACTATTTACCGTTTTAGGGGTGAAATGACCAATTGAGGTGAAAGCCCATGTCATCGCCAATTTTTTGAGCTAGCTCGCCCAATTTTAGGGTCTTAGTTTCCAAGATATTGATTTTTCAATTTTGGGGGGTTGTTTCATCCCCAAAGGGGGACGTCGCCCCAAGTGCTAGGACCCCCCTAGCATGATTGGTTCACGAGATATTAACAAAAGTGTAGTTAGGCTCATTTGACAAAAATTGTAAATAAAATCAAAAACGGGGCGTCAGCCCAAGTGCTAGGATACTGCCTATGACAAAATCCCATTAGGAGTTCAAAAATTATTGACAAAAGTGTAGTTAGGCCCTTTTGCGCATACATACAAAAATTACTATTTTACCTCCGGGTTAGGATAGTTTTTATTTTGGGGTGGAAATAAGTTGTCCGTAGGATTGGGGGTTCACCACGAGTCCTACGACACCCTATATGTTTAAATCCGATTATTGGTTAGCGAGATACTAAAAAGCCGATGACCTATTAGTTTTTGGGTTCTTTAATTGTTAAAAAACTCATCTATAAATAATCATTTATAAAGCCCGCTCTCTTACAGAAAGCCCCAAGTGTGTATGCATACAAAAAACACTATTCCCCCCCCCCCCCCCCGCCTCTCCCGGGTAGTTTTTATCTTGAGTGGACATACCTCGTCCTTAGGAAAGAGGGGGGGGGGGGGGGGGGGTTCACCACGAGTCCTACGACACCACGAATGTTTAAATCTCATTATTGGTTAGCGAGATACTAAAAATCGGATGACCTATTAGTTTTTGGGTTATTTAATTAATATATTTAAAAAAATAACTCATCTATAAATAATCATTTTAAAAAACGCTCTCTTAGAAAAGACCCCCAAGTGTGCAAGCGTACAAAAAATCACTACTTCACCTTCCGGGTAAGGTAACTTTTTATTTTGGGGTGGAAATACGTCGTCCATGGGAAAGGGGAGTTCACCACGAGTCCTACGACACCTCATATGTTTCAATCCGATCATTGGTTAGTGAGATACTATAAAGCCGATGACCTATACGTTTTTGGGTTCTTTAATTATAAAAAAACTCATCTATAAATAATCATTTATAAAGCCCGCTCTCTTATTAAAGCCTCCATCATAGACATAACTTTAACCGTTTCCCAAATATTTACAAAAATGTCGGAAACACATTTTTTGTCCAAAAAACATGGTTTCACCTTTTCAGCACCTACATCCCCGTAAAGAGGACAACAACACGAACACGACATCATCTCCATCATAGATATAACTTGAACCGTTTGAGAAATATTTCCAAAAATAACGGAAACACATGTTTTGACCAAAAAACAAGGTTTTACCTTTCCAACACCTACATCCCCGTACACAGGACAACACAAACTCATCATCTCCATCATAGACATAACTTAAACCGTTTTCCAAATATCAGGAATATGACAAAAAAAACATAGGATTAACCCCAAAAAGTGCACAGTTTTTGACCTAAACACTTCGAACTTCGTTTGTGGCTACAGGGGCTAAGGACCTTTCATTTATGTCGAACAAACGTTTTTGTAAAATTCTTCGTTTCCAAAATAGTGACCATTTTTCAAAAAAAAAAAATTGGCGTACAGACTTCAAACTTGGTTTCTGCCTCGGGGGGCTTTCATTTACGTCAACAAACTTCTTTGTCGTTTGCAAAATAGGGAAAATTTCAAAATCAATTTTTTTAATTTTTTTTTAAGAATAGTACCAATCATTCATACCACAGAGGACGTCACGCCGACTCCTACAAGACAACACACATCAAAATCCGATTATGCGTTCGCGAGATATCGACAAACTTCGCGAGAAAGTACGTGTTTCACATTCACTTGGCCGCCATGTTTGTTTGTTGGGCACAGCAACGTCGAGTGAAGCAGCACCACCGTTCTCCCTCTACACTCATCAATGAAAGGAATGATTCCAAATACTCCACTATGACAAACCTTTTTTCTGCATAATATATTAGTAATTTTAAAGTAATCGTTCCATAAAAAATACATTTGAAGTGTAGAATCCAGATCAGTTCCTGGTACTTGATGAAGACAACATTCCTGTTTGTATATTATTAAAGTTGCTCCAATACTTCATATTGTTAGTTTGATCTCTGGATCGCAAATGATTAATTTATTTGAGATAATTCAACAATTAAGAGCGCACTGCAATATATTTATACCACTGATTTCAGGTTATTACATCCAAATACTCCGAATCCTGTTGTAAGGAATACTTACGCATCGCGACATTCCACTGGCACCCTATCTGGAAGAAAATTTACAACCAAACAAAATTTGAAGGCGAATCTGCTAATCCATACCGAAAAGGAGCATTTCTCATGTACCACATGCAAAGCCAAATTTTCATACAGGGAAAATTGGAAGATTCACATGCTAACCCATAGCGGTGAGAGGCCATACCTGTACCCATGCAGTATTTGCAAAGCCACGTTTTACCAGAAGCAAGTTTTGAAGACGCACATGATAAAACATAGCGGTAACAAACCATACTCGTGCACTGTATGCGAAGCCAAATTTACCCGCAAAGGTATTTTGAAGGGACACATGTTAACGCATAGCGGTGACAAGCCATACTCGTGCAGTATATGCGAAGCTAAATTTGCCCAGAAACAATCTGAAGATACACAACCTAACGCATAGTGGTGAGAGACCATACTCGTGTAGTATATGCGATGCAAAGTTTGCACAGGCAGGGCATTTAAAAACCCACCTCTTAACGCATAAAGATGAGACACCATACTCGTGCACTGTATGCGAAGCCAAATTTGCCCGCAAAGGTATTTTGAAGGGACATATGTCCTTCTGAGTCGCTTGAATATCTTTGGAAATTACTTGAATATGGGATGACAAAGATTCTCTAATCTCCTTGACTCCATCTTGGTTCTCCAGCTTGAGTGTGTTTTTAATCTCATCGATAACTGTGGTTTTAATTTCAGTTTGTAATTCATTAATCACACCTTCTCTTATTTCACCCACTACGAGTTCTTTGAATTGGTCTGTCAAACGTTGAACAACTCGAGTTGCCATCTCATTGCTCTCTTTCTTCACTCTGACTTCTAGGTTGACCATGTCTTCACCAACTTTCCTAAGACCACTTTCTATCCTATCAGCTAAGCTTTGGGATCTTAGATCGGCATCGCGAAATTTATCGTCCATTAAACTTGCGTTAGTAGCTAATGAAGTTTCGAGCTCATGTGTTTTTTCGCATAATTTAGTCATTTTACCCTCAAGTGACATTTTCAAGATTTTGGAATTCTCTTTAAATTTATTTTCCGTAATTTAATTATTCATCTAAAATATCGTATTTCTCTGTATGAATGTCCTCGGCGTTGACTCAGGATCTTTTTAAAAAAATATGTTACGTATAATTGTACAGAAATAATGTCTGAAGTGTAGCGCTGTGTATTATTCGAATCAGTTGATTTACAACAACACTAAAAAACTTAGCAACACAGCTCAGCTGTGCCAAGCTCCCGACATATCCTTCACGTTGTTTCCTTCGAAATACAGGGTGTAGGTGAGAAGCATACTCAGAATTCCTGCCGTGTGGCAGTTAGACGTAGGGTCTTGTTATGTGGCGACCGTGGGTTGCGGAGAGGAAAAGTGGGGCAAAGTGACAGGAAGGCTGTCAGTACTGAATGCGCGGGGTTAGCAATACTGCATTTGTCCCATAATTTACGCGTGTAATAGCGGACACACCTCCAATTTTACTATAAAAGTCGTGATCTAAAAAGGGATAGTGGGTGGGTAACATCTATTATTACATGACCCCCCAAAATTATTATTCATTATTACAAAGGGTATTTTGTCTATTTTCAGTTTTGTCTTACGACGACATCAAAATAATCTATAAGCTTAACGTCAAACATGAATTAAAATAAACATACATGCCAAATTTTATTATTTACCTATAAAAATTAAGGGAAGCAGCCCTTTATGGCTTTTTGGCAGTACTCAAGTAATGACTACATAAAAATGAATATTATGCGCACCCGCCATCTTGGAATATTATAATATATAAAATAAATAACAGTACAGTAAGTATGTAGTTAGTTGTAAGTAGGTAGTTAGTTTGTCTATTAGATATATGTCATTGTTCTATTAGACTGTGGTGTGTGAGTGTGTCTGGTAACAGTTGCATTGTTTATTAGTTATAGTTCATTGTTTCAGTAGACTGTGATGTGTGATTGCATGTGAGTGTGTCTGGTGACACTGTTTTAGTGGTAGTATTTGTTGTTGGTGGAACTTTAGTATTTTTTCGTTAGTAGAATTTTGGTATTTAATTGTTAGTACAGTAGAAGGTTAGTATTTTTGTTAGTAGAATTGCTCTTTACTTATTCTGAAAGGGAGTAGCAGCCTTTCAGAATAAATCAATTCTTTACTAGTCTTATAGACGGTTAAGATATTGATAATATAAGCCAAATAATGGCTACACTGCGTCCTGCTGCACGGCTGAAAGCAAGGGGAAACTACAGCCGTTTGCTATTCCCGAGGATATGCACCTCTCTATGCATAAATACATGTGATGATGGCCTCCTCCCTTGTAAAATTTCAATCCGGAGGTAAACTAGTCCCCCGTTCGGATCTCCGGGTGGGGACTACTCGAGAGGGGGTTAACATCACAGAAGTGACAACGAGGAACTCTGACATTCTACGGATCGGAGCGTGGAATGTTAGAAGTCTGCTAGGAAATGGAAGGTTAGAAAACTTAGAAAGGGAAATGGATAGGTTGAGGTTGGATTTGGTTGGGATTAGTGAAATGCGCTGGCAGGAAGAACAGGACTATTGGTCAGGAGACTATAGGGTCATTAGCACTAAATCAAACAATGGCCAAGCAGGGGTTGGCCTCATATTGAGTAGGAAACTTGGACAGCGGGTGGAATATTATGAGCAATATAGTGAACGGATTATTGTAGCAAAAATCAATACTAAACCTACCTGCACCACAGTGGTACAAGTCTATATGCCTACCAGTCAAGCTGATGATGAGGATGTTGAAAAGGTCTACGAAGAAATAGACGAAATTCTGAGGTATATCAAGGGTGATGAAAATGTTATAGTAATGGGAGATTGGAATGCTGTGGTAGGAAAAGGGAGAGAAGGGAAGATAGTAGGAGATTTCGGATTAGGTGAAAGGAATGATCGAGGAAGCAGGCTGGTAGAATTCTGCACTGAGCATGAGTTGGTCATAGCTAACACCTTATTCAATAACCACAATAGAAGAATATACACATGGATGAGACCAGGAGATACAGGGCGTTACCAAATCGACTTCGTTATGGTCAAGCAGAGGTTTCGAAACCATATTTTGGATTGTAAAACATATCCTGGTGCTGACATAAACTCTGACCACAATCTGGTTGTAATGAAATGCAGATTAAAGTTGAAGAAACTGAAGAAAAGTCAAAAGCCAAAAAGGTGGGCAATAGACAGACTGAAAGAGAAGGATGTAAACAAAAGATTCAAGAAGAGTATAAAGGAAGGACTAATGAAAAACCCTAAACAAACTTCAATTGCAGACGAATGGGCACTTTTGAGGAATGAAATAATAAAATCCGCAGAAGAAAACATTGGTAGGAAAGAGAGAATAGGTAGAAAACCGTGGATCACTCAGGATATACTCGAATTGATGGATGAAAGGCGGAAGCACAAGAATGTAAGAGATGAAAAGGGGAAAGCAGAATACAGACGTCTGAGAATGAGGTTAACAAGAAGTGCAAGGAAGCGAAAGAAGAATGGTTGAAAGAGAAATGTGCTGGTATAGAAAATTGTCTGAAATTAGGAAAAGTAGACACAGCTTATCGAAGGATTAAGAATACTTTTGGGGAAAAGAAGACTAAGTGCTGTAATATTAAGGACACAAATGGAAAGCCTCTAACAGATAGGGAAGAAAAGGTTGAGAGATGGAAAGCTTACATAGAGAGTTTGTATAAGGGAAAGGAGATTGAGAATCATGTAATGGAAAGGGAGGAGGAAATTGATGAGGATGCGAAAGGAGATTTAATATTGAGATCAGAATTTGATAGAGCTTTGGAAGACTTAAGCAGGAACAAAGCACCAGGCATAGATGATATACCGATTGAGTTGCTACGCTGCATAGGAGAGGAAGGTCTGATCAGGTTATTTCACTTGGTGTGTAGGATTTATGAGACAGGTGAGGTACCCCCTGATTTCAAGAAGAATGTAATCATCCCTATACCAAAGAAAGTGGGAGCTGACAGATGTGAAGATTACCGTACAATCAGCTTGATTACTCATGCTTCAAAGATCCTGTCTAGAATAATTTACAAGAGGATTGAGAGCCAGATAGAAACGGAGTTGGGTGAAGACCAGTTTGGTTTCAGGAGAAATGTAGGAACAAGGGAAGCTGTACTAAGTCTTAGGCTGATTTTGGAAGGTAGAATAAGGAAAGATAAGAGAACGTTCATGGCTTTTGTAGACTTAGAAAAGGCTTTTGATAACGTTGATTGGACTAAATTGTTTGACATTTTGAAATCGATTGGAATAAAGTACAGGGATAGGAGGGTGATATACAATCTATACAGAAACCAGACAGCAGTCATTCGAGTTGAAGGACATGAGAGAGAAGCTGGTATTCAGAAAGGTGTAAGGCAAGGCTGCAACTTATCACCCATACTTTTCAATCTTTACATTGAACAAGCAATGAAGGAAATTAGAGAAAAATTTAAAGTGGGAGTGAAGATTCAAGGAGAAATAATTTCAACTCTGAGATTTGCTGATGACATCGTCATCTTGGCCAACAAGCCTGAGGATTTGAATGAGTTTTTGAATGGTATGGACTCCGTATTACGGAAAGAATTCATGATGAAAATTAATAAATGTAAAACAAAAATACTGGAATGCAGCCGAAATAAATCACAAACCTCTATGGAGATCAAATTGGCAGGTGAAAAGCTGAAGGAAGTAGGAGATTTCTGTTACTTAGGAAGCAGAATAACCAGTGATGGACGAAGCAAAGAGGATATAAAAAGTAGGTTGGCTCAGGCAAGAAAAGCATTTCTGCAAAAAAGGAATCTGCTGACATCGAATATAGATTTAGGTATTAGGAAGTCATTTTTGAAAGCCTTTGTCTGGAGCGTGGCGCTCTATGGAAGTGAAACTTGGACTATTGGTGCAGCAGAAAAGAGGAGAATTGAAGCATTTGAAATGTGGTGTTACAGGAGAATGATGAAGATCAGATGGGTAGATAGGGTTACAAACAAAGAGGTATTAAGACGAGTGGGAGAGGAGAGATGTTTCTGGCGACTGCTAATGAAGAGAAGAGATAGGTTGGTAGGACACATACTAAGACACCCAGGAATAGCAAGCTTAGTTATGGAAGGAAGGGTCGAGGACAAGAACTGTAGGGGTAGACCAAGGTTAGAATATGTTAAACAGATTGCCTCGGATGTAGGGTGTGGTAGCTATGTAGAGATGAAACGATTAGCTCAGGACAGGGAGGCATGGAGGGCTGCATCAAACCAGTCAAAAGACTGAAGACTCAAACAACAACATATTTTGGAAACTAAGAATTTTACAAAAACGTGTTTGACATAAATGAAAGATCTCTTTCCTCTCTACCCTCAAACCAGATTTCATGTCTTTAGGACAAAACATTTATTATTATTATTATTATTATTATTATTACAGCACAATTGTTGTTTATTGTTGTTGTTGTTTTTGTTTAAGGCAGGATGATGGACGTGTTAGAACTTGTTAAGCTCATGAGATAAGAAGACTAGCCATTCAACAAAGGGGATGTTAGGTTTTAAGCGCTAACATTTGCCTGGAGTAGAAGTGGGAAACCACGGAAAACTATGTTTAGGATGACCGATTTGAGAATCGAATCCATGTCTTTTTAGTTTTGTCTTTAAACTAACTATACCCTGTTTTAGCCCTCAGACCAGAATTAAGTATTTTGATAGAGCCAGGAATTGAACCCGAGGCCTCTGCAGTGACAGCTGCGTGGTATATTAAAGAATGAATGGTGGAATTGGAACCACAAGACGTTATAGTTGACTTTGAAATATCTAATTATGGTATTGAAAGTTATTTTTAAGTGTGGTGGATATGAACTTACTATAGTTATGAGTTGAATGTTATAATAACATAGTGCATGCAATGGCTTGAGACTGTTTTCAGTCAGAGACGGATTTGGCTCACAAACACACACACATACACACACACACACAGCGAGGATATAAGACACTTTGCCTCTTTGTCACGTACACAGGGAGAGAGTTTGATACCAGCTCTGTTCTTGGCAATTATTGTCATACTTTCAGACTGTCAGCTGCTTACACAACCCATGTATATAATATGGTTGCTTAAAGAAAGTCTGGATTTGGGAAACGTGTTGAGATATAATGTGGTAAGTGGTATGAGGTTTTTTTTATGACAGCCTGTTTATGATGGCGTTGCGAAATTTTTGTTACAGTGGAAAAAAGGGGCTAAAAAAAGGTTTTTTACGGAAACGTGTTGAGATATAATGCAGTAAGTGGTATGATGTTTTTTGCTATGACAACCTGTTTATGATGGCGTTGCGAAATTTTTGTTATAGTGGAAAATGGGGCTAAAAATAGGTTTTTTACGGAAACGTGTTATTTTGGGAAACGTGTTGAGATATAATGCAGTAAGTGGTAATGTTTTTTGTTATGACAACCTGTTTATGATGGCGTTGTTAAATTTTTGTTATAGTGGAAAAATGGGGCTAAAATAGGTTTTTTTTTACGGAAACGTGTTGAGATATAATGCAGTAAGTGGTATGATGTTTTTTTTTGTTATGACAGCCTTTCTACGATGGCGTTGCGAAATTTTTGTTATAATGGAAAAACGGGGCTAAAATAGTTTTTTTTACAGAAACGTGTGTTTTTGGGAAAAGTGTTGAGATATAATGCAATAAGTGGTATGATGTTTTTTGTTATGACAACCTGTTTATGATGGCGTTGCGAAATTTTTGTTATAGTGGAAAAATGGGTCTAAAATAGTTTTTTTTACGGAAACGTGTGTTTTTGGGAGCCGTGTTGAGATATAATGCAGTAAGTGGTATGATGTTTTTTGTGATGACAGCCTGTTTATGATGGCGTTGCGAAATTTTTGTTACGGAGGAAAAATGGAGCTAAAAAGTTTTTTTACGGAAACGTGTGTTTTAGGGAAAACCAATAATAAAACACAAAATCTGTATGTTTAAATTGTAGATCGTGTGGTTTGTATGTGATTAAAAAGAAAAACGTATTATGAATATTATTATTTGGAAGTGAACTGGTGTTTGAACTAAAGACAGGTAAAGCTGTGTGTAGATAACGCAGAGCAAGACATATGATAATATATGAAGCTGACAAGTGTGTTCTCGAAATGTGAGTAAAGACTGTCTAGTCCCTGTTCGACGGAAACACATGACTATGCTGTTTTACACATGCATGTAACTTGAGAAAGTGCAAGTGTTCAGCACAGACATGTAGCTTGAGAAAAAAATAGTGCAAGTGTTCACAGCTGACTCAGCTGGAAAAGTCCTGTGCTTCCGTGGGAAAGACTTGATATAACAAGGCCACAGAGTGGTGGGGAGATGTGAACTGCAACTATTGGATCTATATACAGTATATAGACGGTGATTGTGAGACAGTCATCACTTTTTACTTAGCATTTACCGGTGATGGTAGCGAATCTGTATGCTTACAAGTAACTTGAATTTTCAAAACATTGATAAACTATTGAGAAGGTATGTTATGCTCTTATATTTTATGAATGATTAAATGCTATTTATTTATTTAATGTTTTTTTGCGTATGGCTTTTAGTGCCGGGAGTGTCCAAGGACATGTTCGGCTCACCAGTTTTGTAGCTGCTTCGAGACGGACACCCAATGGGTGAGCTACAAGTGCCGTGGGGGAGGAAAGTTGGAAGGGAAGGTCGAGGAGTTGGAAGGTAGCGGCTGTGGCCTATAGTTAGGTACCAACCCCGGCATTTGCCTGGAAGGAAGATGGGAAACCACAGAAGACCATCTTCAAGGTTGCCGGCGGGGGGATTCGAACCTCCTCGCCTCCCGGATGTGAGCGACTGCCAACAGTCATGCAGTAACGACCACGGCTAACTCACCCGGTTTATTTAATGGTGATTGATTTATTTATGGTGTTGACTATTTTTGTTTTGTTTTTGTTGTAGACTTACTGTAAACGGGGAACAGTGAGAGAGAGAGAAAAAGAGAGAAAGAGAGAGTGAGCGAGAAAGGAAGAAAGAGAGAAGCAGCTTATTGATTTATTGAAAGGTGAGTGAGTGCGTGATATACAAATCATAACGGGTTTTCACTCATGAATGCTATTTATTTAATGGTAATTGTTTTACATATGGTGTTGATTTTTTTATTTTGTTGTAGAATTGCAGTGCTAGAGAGAGGCAAGCAGCTTGACCATTGAATCACTGTTCCATTTATTAAAAAGGTGAGTTTTTGTTAAATTTGTTTATTGACTTTGTTAGTTTGTCGTTGTTGGTTGTTTTGTATAGTTTTTTAACTGGTTTGATGCAGCCCTGTATGCCTTTTTGTTTTGAGCTAATGGTTTCATTTGTATATAGCTATGACACACTATATGCACGGCAATTTGCTTGAGCTATTGTATTTTTAATCTACCGCTACAGTTATTGTCCTTTACTTTTTAACTAAGATTGCTATTTGTAGACGTATCTGCATGTATCTTACCAATCTATTTTTTGTCTTGATTAGCCATTGCCAAAAACATTTTTTGCCAGTTGTATTCAAACAATTTTATTTGTTAACCTATTTAACCATTTTTTCTGTAACGACACATTTTAAACATTTGTATTTATTTATTTATTATTTTTGCTATTTTAACAGCGCATGTTTTATATTTATGGAGCGCTACGCTTGATACAAAATCTAATTATTTTCTTGGTTGGTTGCATTACAGTGTATTATTGGAAATGTGTTGGCGACTGCTGTGCCCAAGGTTTCTGGATTAAAGCCTGCACTATACAGCAGCTGCTACTAAAAACCTCAAAGGTGCTTACGTGTGATCTATTGTTGTGCTGTCAGCGACAGAAAACACAGGTAAGACTGTTTTTAGAAAATAACATTTGATTCAACCGCTATGAAGAGTTTAACTTGGGAACCTCTAAACAGTTGTTTTAAATCCCGTGTGTTCTCTGGTCGCGTGGTCAATGTTAGGGAAAGTTTAATCCCAAAAGAATTTTTAGAATCTTGCTTCGACATTTTTAGGAACCAAATTTGTAGAGCGCAAGGGTTGCACACAACTTTAAAGGTGAATACAGAACTTGTATGCGATTTTGTATATAAAAAGAAGGACGTTGAGCATAAAGATACATTATATATTTGCAGTAAAATGCGTGAGCTTTTCATAGCCCATAATTTGGAACAGTGGTATGAATCCAACGTGGTCAATTCTCTGCTGACTAAATTTGACAAAATGCAAGAAGGACCCAGTGGTCTTGCGTTAGAAAAAATGTATAACTTGCAAATCAACATTTGTCAATTTAATCCTTTCAATGCTGGGTCTAGTTTTATTGAGAAACCATCAGCGATTGCCTGCCGGAGAGCGGTGGTTAACATTGAAAACAGGGACGATAAATGCTTTCTGTGGTCAGTGGCTGCGTTTTTGCAGCCAGTACAACAGCATTGTTACAAACCTGGAAAGTACAAGGACATGAGCGAACATTTGAATCAAAATTTAAATTTAACACTTGTTTCGTTCCCTATGGACTTAACCGACATCCATAGGTTTGAACAAGATAACCAGGACTTTTCGTTTATGGTGTATGGCCTTGATGGCGATGACATTGTTGGTCCTCTTTATGCTACAAAAGAACCGAAACGACACCACATTCATATTTTATATTTGTCTGAGGGAGAGATGAATCACTATTGCCTCATTAAAAGCCTGAGTAGATTGCTAAGCAGTCAAGTGTCCAAGGACAAGCGTCCAAAACATATTTGTGATCGCTGTCTGCAATATTTTAAAACCCCTACACATTTGGAACGTCATAGGGTAGATTGGGTTTCTCAGGAACCGGTGAGATTGATATTGCCACAAGGGGACAAGGCTATGTTAAAGTTTAAGGACATTCATAAGCGTGACACTGTTCCCTATGTGGTATATGCAGATTTCAAAGCCCTCACTACTCCCATGGCGGGATGTGAACCAGATCCCTCCATCAACTCAACCACACCCATTCAAAAACATGAATCTTTTGCCATAGGATTTAATGTGGCGTGTGCCTATGACCCCACACAATCCGTTCCAAATACCGTGAGGGGCCAGATTGTGCCAGATGGTTTTTGGATGAACTTGTAAAGTTGGCTCATCATGTACTGGGATTACTGGACCACCCAGTACCCATGAGCCTATCTCCAAAACAGCAGCAGCAGTATGAGCATGCCACGACATGTCATATTTGCGAAAAGCCACTGATCAGTGCTGAAGACACCGTTCGTGATCACTCGCACTTTACGGGAAAGTTTCGTGGAGCTGCGCATTTTAAATGCAATTTGAACTTTCCAGTTCCTCGTTTCATCAGTGTCTTTTTCCACAATTTGGCGAATTATGACATTCAGTTTTTGATTCGTGAATTGGGTCATGCCAACAAGGGCTCGTTTACCATTATTCCCCAAAACCATGAGCGTTTTTCAGCCCTGACATGGAGATTGGGAGACTTTAGCGTTTGATTTTTGGATTCCTTTAAGTTTATGGCATCCTCGCTAGACAGTCTTGTGAATGGCTGAATGAGGAGGAATTACAAAATACCAGAATGCATTTTAATGATCCTAAGTAATTTCAATTGTGCATTCGGAAAGGTATATTCCCGTATGATTTCTGCAACAGCTGGGACGTGTTAAAGCAAAGAAAACTCCCACCACAAGACAAATTTTACTCAAAACTAACACGCTGTACCGTTTCCGATGAAGACTATGCACATGCATGTCAAGTTTGGCGAGTGTTTGGCATTAACACGCTATGTGAAAATGCTATGCATTACCTAAAACTAGATGTATTGCTGCTCACCGATGTGTTTCAAAAATTCCGTGAGTTGTGTCAGCACATTTACGGTCTTCACCCGGCTCACTATTATACGAGTCCTGGGCTCTCGTTTGATGCCGCTTTGGAATACACTCAAGTGGAATTGGATTCACTCACTGATGTAGACATGGTTCTATTTTTTGAAAAGGGCATTCGTGGCGTCTTTGTCTCGCTTAACCAGCGCCATGCCAAAGCGAGCAATGTCTACATGCCTGATTATTCACCAGACAAACCAGAATCGTACTTAATGTACAATGACGTGATTATTTGTATGGCTACGCCATGAGTCAGCCTTTGCCCTATGGAGAGTTTGCTTGGCTGACTGAGAAACAAGTGTCAGAATTTGATGTAAACAAGGCTAGCCAAGTAACATGCCGTGGATATGTCTTAGAAGTGGATATTGAATATCCCTCATCCTTGTATGATGAACATGCCGATTTCCCATTCTGCCTTGAGCAAATGGTCCCCCCTGACAGTAAAGTCAAAATTGAAAAACTCATGGGCACACTTTACAACAAAAATCGGTATGTGCTGCATATCCAAATGTTGGTGCAATGCCTAGCCCAAGGCTTAGTGTTGAAGAAAATCCATAGAGGTATTTCATTTGCTCAAAAAGCATGGCTCGACCCATACATGCAACTCAACACAGAGCACCGACAAATGGCAACACAGCAGTTTGAAATTATTTTTTAAAATTAATGAACAACTGCATCTATGGCCAAGTCCATGGAAAATGTCCGCAAATACCGTGACGTCAAATTGGACAATGTCTGGGAAGGACGTTACGGTGCCCGTCGGTACATTGCCAAGCCAAATTTCAAATCAATCTAAATAATTTATGAGAATTTGGGCACTATTGAAATGAGTAGGACCAGTGTGACCATGGATAAGCCCATTTACTTGGGCCAAGTCATTTTAGACTTTTCTAAATCGGTCATGTATCGATTCCACAATGAGTTTGCCAAACGCCATTTTGAGGACGTCTCTCTTTTGTATATGGATACGGACTCATTCATTTACCACATTTGCCACTGCAACCCCTATGACGTCATGAGGCAGCATAGTGACTGGTTCGACACCTCTTGCTATAGCGCTAACAACATATTTCAGCTACCCATGAAAAACAAAAAGGAAATGGGTGTTTTAAAAGATGAATGCGGTGATTCTATCATGACAGAATTAGTAGGTTTGGCCTCGAAAATGTATGCTTATCGCACACTAGACTGTAAGGAAGCCAAAAGAGCAAAAGGTGTAGGTAGGGCAGTGGTAAAATCGCTACGTGTAGATGACTACTTAGCGGTTCTTTGCACTGGCAAAGCTATGTCCCATACAGAGTGCAGGATACAATCCAGCAACAATCATTTGTATCTTGTAGTACAGAGAAAACGCACCCTCGCCTCCATGGATAACAAACGTGTGTGGACTGATGACCTGCTCACTAGACTACCCTGGGGTTATGATCGCAAGGAGGAGGAGGTGTGATTTTTCTGTTTGTTCGTTTAGGGACATGGCTTTTTTGTAACTTGTAGATTTAGTATTTTGTAAATATTGGTTTTCGTCATTGTAAATAGTAGATTTTGTAAATAGTCGCAACCCACTTGGAACTTTTGCTCTTTAAAAAGTTCTATGCAACCTTATTTTAATTTTAAATTTAACACTGTTGGGAATTGGAAAATGGTATATAGTTTGATTCTTTTAAAGCTGTACAAAAATGTAGTTTTTGTATATATAAAATAAGTTATATTTTTTAGTAACTTAAATTATTTGAAAATGAAAATCCACAGCCTGCTTCCAGTCTCCGACCGGGTCAGGAATGGAATGAATGAAGCCCCTATCTAGCGGCGAGGATATGAACTGTGCCGGCTGCCGAGGCCTGACGCACTCCTCAGGGGCAATGATTAAATGAATGACAGATGAAATGAAATGATAGTGGAGAGTGTTGCTGGAATGAAATTTTGACAGGGAAAACCGGAGTACCCGGAGAAAAACCTGTCTGCCTCCGTTCTGTCCAGCACAGTTCTCACATGGAGTGACCGGGATTTGAACCACGGACTCAGCGGTGAGAGGCCGGCATGCTGCCGCCTAAGCCACGGAGGCTTATAGTAACTTAATTTTTATTTTTTTTTGTAATGTAAATGTTAAATTTATAATGAAAAGTTCTTTTGGGATAAGTGTGCATGTCGAGAATGTGCTTTTGGGGATAAATAAAGTGGTTGTGTTTGTTCCCCAAGACAGGTGTCAATGTATCAGTAGAGAGAAAGCTGGTGTGTATGTATAACCAGAGCAAACACGGTGAGGTAGAGTGGGTGGGTGGGGGGAAATTGTTACTTATATATCAAATGGTCAATAGTCATTTTGTTTTCAATAGTTTTGTTTTCTTTGAAATGTAGCGGTCAATAGACATTATTTTTGTAAAAACAGTCTTACCTGCAGTAGTCGTAGACCTCGACGTTTCTGCAATCCTCATAAACACATTGCATTATCATCATGGTCAAGCACTCGCATCAACATCATTGACAAATCTCAACTTTCGACATACACCAAATGGAAAAATGTGAAAACAGCAAAATGGAAAATCCATGTTTCGATACCGACAAAATTCAAAAAACGTAAAACTGTCATTTCAAAAACTGGAAATGGCCATGTGTCAAATATGAAAATTCAAAAAAAAACATCAAACGGAAATTTTTGAAAAGTTTCATCAACAAAATGGAAAATCCATAACATCAAAAACACAACACTTGAAACGAACATAAAAACTGTAAATTTCAAATTGGAAAATGGCAATGTGTGAATTGGTCATGTGTGAAATGAGAAAATGAAAAATCAGCCCATCAACATCATAATTTTTTTTAAATTAAACAACATCGTGCTCTGGTAAACCTTTGTTTTTATTTCATAACCATAAGCATTGACAAAAGAAAATAGAATACAAACACATCCCGATTCCTTACTCCTCAATTCCTTAATGTTCATGTCCATGCATCATCAACTTTCCTTTCATAGCACGCATGACAATCAGGGCTGCCATCCTCTCACCCACTGAGGCATCACAGGATGTGAAACGTTGTTTAGCTTTTTCAATAACAATTTATCTGCCACATGTCTTAAACCAGGATGACTATGGCGATAAGAAAGGTCATGTTCTTTGCATGCTTGATCCAAAAGATTAATGGGTACATCACCACGCTGCGAACGTTTTTCGAGACGAGTTCCAGGGCCACAAAAACGATAACCTGGAAGATGGATTTCAAAAGGTAAGTATTGAATCACTTTGTCAATGACGCCATTGCCTGTAAAGGTCTGGCATATCTTTCTCCATCGATCGTGAAAAGGTTTGGTCTTCCTTCTCATCTATGGACGATGTTTGTGTTTGTTGTTGTTGTTGCTTTTTCTCGCCATGACACCCGTGGAATGATTCAACAAAGTCTTTACACAGACTTTTATGACCGTGATACAAGTCGCGCAATGACGCATAGAGGGTATTTTTGCCATGGCCACTTGCTTATGGTGATCGTAATCCGTACAGGGTTGCAATTCACTCAACACAGGGTCTTGAGTCCATGATTTTGGTACATGTTGCCTGATTTCTTTCACCGCGTTGGCGGGCACATAATAAATGAACGACTTGGGCAGCGCTAAGAGTTCCTCTTTGGTAAAACTGTCTAGTTTCTTTTTGCACACAAAGAACTTGTCGATGGCTTTGTCCGTAGCATTGCCTTTCTCCATGGTATTACGTGCTGTAGATGTTTACACGTCGCTTGTAGAAATCTCACTGGCGTCATTCACAGGTAAATCTTGATTTTTAATTTTGTTCAACAACTCCCAACAGGCATGGGTGGTTAACCAATGAAAGAGATGCCACGCATCCGCTAGGGCTGTATGGGTAATGTTGCCACAGGGACAAGTATCCATGAGCGTTTGCAGGGATGGACAGCCCAAGTCCATGAGGTCGATACATTGACAGTAAGACGCCAAAAATGGTTGCAACCATTCACGTTTTTCATTACCTTTCAAAAATACCACATTGGCTGAGGACAAGTGGGCTTTCATGAACCACGTCCAAATATTTATAGGAAATGGTTCCTTGATTCCAGTCTAGTTGCCTATGATTTTCAATCCACTGGATATGTTTACGGTCTTTTTCACACAACAAATCAAAAGCATGGGGCGGTTTAAATAGCAAATGCGTACCTTGCGATATCCAAAAAGTGGTACAATCGATAATGCATTTCTCAATTGCAGGTGATCAAATTGTGTGGCGCCTTTAGTTTGCTGATACTTGTGATTCGTTTGAAACCCACGATGATGTAGAGAGGTCTCTCTGTATAGCGGGCTGTTTTTACAGACCAACTATGTGTGTTGGTGTGGGCAATAGCGGGTACTCATGGAGTGCCCAGCTTCTAAATTCCATGGGTAGAGGCTTATCCCTCTTTACCATCTTGAGTATGTCCAGTTTTTTGCTATCGTCAAGTGTTACATGGGGCACTTTCCATAGCAAGCGTTGTAGTTGAATTTTTGAATCTATGGGGGCATTGTCGGCTCCCTTGAGTGCATTATTATCACTCCTGTCTCTCACCAAATAAAGCACTTGTCTTTCGTTGACCACAATGCGCTGGTGATCTTCGGCAAAGCCTAAAATCACTTTAAGAGGTAAATATCCAGTAAAGGTCCCATCGGTGTGTACCATCCAGTCATTGGTCGAGTCAGGGCACCAACCTGCCATGCAAAGTGTTTTACCTTCTTCCTCACTATAAGAGGGGTATAGTTTCATGACACTGGAAATACCCACATTTCGAGTGCTATCCATCACGATATCGTTAATGACATACCGCATCTCAGAAAACAGAAAGGCGATAGCGTGGTTGGCCAACTTGGATGTGAAGGGTGTAGAGCCATCGGCTTTGGTGAGCCTACCTTCAATCTGAATGACACTTTCATGCGGTAGGGTGTAAATATCTTGGTTGTTGATAACAAATTGAATTTCATCATTGTTATTGAGTCCAGGTGTTTGAGCTTGATAGGAATGGAGATCAATTCTTACCACCCCTGGTTGCTCCTCGATGTGGTTCACTACCTCTAGGATAGAATTCATCATGGGGGTTGACGTGGTATCCCAAATGCTGTAAAATCTGCTTGTCCTTAGATGTTAACGTGTATTCACGTGGCAAACAACTAACACCATTCCTAGACGGTGTTGTTGCTTTATACACAAACTTCATAGTGGCTTTAGCACCATCTTGTAAGTCACTGGTGTGCTAGAATCAAGTTGAATGAGTTGTTGCTCTCTACTGATCAGTCTTAAAGTTATATTACTGATACCATCGACAGCCACAGAATGAAAAAGCACCCCTGGAGGGTTTCACGAATAATATAGCCATTGGGCGATGTCACAATAAAGTCATAAAGCGGATGCGATGGTTCATGATTGGTGTACACTTGGCTAATAATATTACACGTCACCGACACATGATGGTCCTCAATAAATTTCACTTCATGGTCTGATTCATGTTTTTTGTTGGGCTCTAACACGCTTGGTTTAAAACCTAGTAATGGACCAATGGAATCGGGGCGTGTTTTAAAGTCAATTTTGAATGTGGAGAAAATACTGCAGCGATGAGTGTTGGTATTTCCTTCAAGTTCAAATTTTCGCGTTCCATCGAGAAATGAATTTAAACCATATTCATTGATCAACATCACATAAATGTGTTCATAAATGTCATCTATCGTGTATCCACCAGAGTTCAGGGTGAGCACAGAATCATAATAGTAAAACTTGTTGTTCACATTTGCACGTATGTTGTATATTCGATTGTACGTTTCAAGTGAAACAAGTCCTAAACCATAAGGTCTCTCATTCAATTCGATGGGCGGGTAAAAGTCTAGGCTGACTTCAGGTCCACGTCCATGCAGTTTAAACGCTTTACTTTCTGCCGACATACTGTGAACGTTTTTGCTTATGCTGCGTCTTATATAAAAATAATAAACTCAAACGTCCACCCTGTTGGCTGTTAAACGTTTGCTCACGTTTCACATTATAATATATCTTGATCCTGTTTCCAAAATAGGTCACTAGTTCCATGGGTGGGGGCAAATTCCCAAAACTGTCAAAGTACCATACGATGGATCCCTCCTTGACATAAGCTACATAATGCGTTCCTGGTCCTCGGTGATCATCCAAATTGGCAACAGCGCATTCCTGTTTCCAGGTTCGTGGGGGTAATTGGTTTCACATAAACACACCTCGAAAATGAGAAGGCTTTAGTTGTTTAGCATAGCTTTCCACTTGTTGATGCGTCAGGGCATGTCTTGCTATGGCTGTTTTTTTATATTTCGAAATGGTGAAATCCCAAATCCTTGTTGATAAAAGGCTGGCTTTAAATTGGCATTTCTAGCCCCCATAGCAATCGCTTCCATCGTTTCATTATGTCGCTGACTTTCTTTTAGTTGTTGCTTGTCCTGCTGTGTGGCTTTAATGGTTTTCGCCACCGCACTGGCACCGCCCAAAAGTGAACCCAGAGCAGCCAAACCGGCAAATAATGCAGGTAAAAATCCCGCTCGTTTGGGGACGGGAATCACTCGCTCTTGTTTTAAACCCTGTCGCTGACGTTTTGGATTAACACGTCTTTGTGCTGCTCGAAGGGATTTACTTTATGGTCAATACATTATTTTTTTCTTTTTTTCTTTCGCAAGGGCTTGTCCACGAATGTCTTAAGCCCAGGCTTTGCCAAGGACAGGGTCTTATTTTTAGTCTTTTTAGACTTTCTCACCACATACCTTTGTTTCACCATGATGATAATGACCAACAACCTTTCACTAGAAAGTTTAAGTCACAACGAACGTCAGACTGTTATTTCATGGCTGTATATTCCAATTCCACATAAAGTGGGAAATCGTTTATGGTTTTTCCCGCTTGCCTTTCATCCCATGTCAACATGAGGTGAAAGGATAATTCGTCACCTGCATTTACCATTTCATGGTTATGGACCAACATCCTTTGACCATTTATCTTTATTTGTAAATGGCTCTCATCGGGCATCGCGTATTTCATGTGAATGGTTCCAACATAGTGTAATCGATAGTGATTTAAACCCGAAGCAAGCACATAAGTCAAGTGCTGGTCATGGACTAGCGGTAAATGGTTTCTGTTATTCGCAGGTTTTTCATTTGTCAGATGCACTAAAAATACAGATGGCATAAATTTATAAAGCCTTTTCATTTCATAGGTAACGTAACGCTTGGTACAGATATCGTCTTCGTCTTGCGGGTCTTCCACGTGAATAATCCGATGGTGATTTGTGCTATAGCTGTTCACTGTAAGCTGAGCACTTTATCATAAAACTCATACCCCTTGTTATCCACATCCTTTTTTTAGTAACGTCTGTAGACACTTGAGGATGTTTTACATGGGTTAACCGTTTTCCTTCAAAGTCATAATCTCCCTGTTTTGTGCGCGGCACTACTGACCTATCCACATAGTTTTTATTAGCAGGATCTGTTTCCTGTTTAGGATCATGTATGGGGACAGACCTAGCTTTGGCCATCAACGCACGTCCAAAGACATCCATCGTCAACCAGTAGTACCAGTCTACTGTTTCTATGACAAGGCTCGGAGCCATGTATATAGACAGCCTGCTAGCCTCACTAGGCCTTAGTTGAAATGAAGATTATTAAGCAGCAAGAGTCATTCCCCGTGGGGGACATGGTTTCCCATCTCTGTTCCACATCACGTGAACAACGCCATGGTTCACTGTTTCCATCTTCCATTCGCTGCATCATTGTGGGACCTTCCGGCTGTGGAAAGACCAATCTTTTGCTGACGCTCATCACAGCGCCCAATGTTCTGCGTTTTCATAATATCTATATTTTTGCAAAATCTCTCTACCAACCCCTCTACGTGTTTCTGGATCAAGTCATGTCTGGATTACAAAATGAGGATAGGGATTTTTTCACATTTTCCATGCAAGAAAATGTTATTTCACCGGATGAGGTAAAGCCTGATTCACTCATGATCTTCGATGATGTATCCACTGAACGACAAGGCATCATTCAAAGCTATTTCAGCATGGGTCGTCATAAACATATCGATTGCTTCTATCATGGACAAACGTATTCTAAAATGTCCAAACAGTTGATTCGTGACAATGCCAATGTCATTGTTTTATTTCGCCACATTTATAATGAACATGTAAATCCAGATATGACTTTTCAAATGTTTACTGAATTGTGTGCCAAGTGCTGGAACACTCAACGTCATGCCTGTTTGGTCATTGACAAACAAAGAGAACTCAACCAGGGACGGTATCGCTTAGGGTTTGATCATTTTATTGCTATTTAAGGCACTGTCTCATTCCCTGTCAAATCATTTGTGAAGACACCATGGCGTTAGCAGAGAGTCAATTGAAAAAGCATATTATTAGAGCAAAAAATACTATTCGCCAAAAGTTTCGTCAATTGAAACGATCGCGTGCAGATCATGCTTTGTTTATTCAACAACATTTAGCACCTCCGCTAAAAGCCATGTTGAAACCCTCTTTCATGCCATCTGAAACGCTACCCACCGTTTCACAAGCCACACAGACGCACCATGAAGAGGAAGAGGAAGAGTAACAGGAACAGGAAGATTTGACTAGTGTTAGCGAGTTTGAGGATGACGAGGAACAAGTGTTTACGCCTCCAAAAAAAAGTCCTCACCAATTGCAGAATTCTTAAGAAAAAAACAAATCCTTGGTCATGGTCGAAACACCTTGCCCTTCCAGATCGTCTCCGTTTTCACAACTCTTGACCACCCCTCAACATAAAGCTCATCTGAAAAACATTTTAATAAAATATTATAGATCAACACTGGAACCCTATTTCACCGATATATTTATTGGAAACACAGATACCACGTATGGTGTTCGCTATGAGGATGATAGTTTTAAAATTGGTGATTCATCCATTAAATTTGCTCGTACTAAAGCTGTCATTAAAAAGATCAACTATACATTAACACCATGACTGTTAAAGTTGCTCTTCTCTCGGACTCTCTCTTCCCATGATTATTCGCCAGAGGATCTTGGCAAATATAAATCCATTTTATTGGACACCCAGGACCACAAAAGACAGTATGATCCCACTCAACAACTGAATGCCAATATATCTCAAAAATATAAAACCATCATTGCAAAAATGTTTCCCACCAGTCAAAGTACTCGTCGTAAAGCATCCGCTTCGGGAGTGACATTTAAACCATTAAAACCCCTTGTGGCACAATCCCAATAAGCTCGTCCAGCGGCTACAGTTGTTGCATGCTTCACGTCAAGCCGGCCATACCGGTCACGATTGGGAAATTCAAGAAAATTGAACAAGAACTTCGAAATGCCAAAATTATTGTTTAAGCCCTCACCCATTAAAATGGGTATTGCTCACGAGTTGCATCGCCCAGCTAGGCGTCACTATCCACGACTCAAGGTGATTTCACGAGGTGTGGATGAACTTTGGCGGCTGACTTGGTTGAAGTGATACCCTATGCTAGAGTTAACAACGATGTACACTGTATGTTGATTGTCATTGATGTGTATTCTAAAATGGCCTTTGTTGAACCTGTGTGTCGAAAGTCTGGTCCACTAGTCACCAAAGCCTTTCAACATATTATTCAACAATCCAAACGCCAACCTCGGTTACTACAAACCGACGAGGGGAAATAATTTTTCAACAAGGATTTCTCCAGTTTTCTCAAATCTTTGGATATTCACCATTACACCACGTACAGCAATCTCAAAGCCAGCGTGGTCGAGCGGTTTAACCGAACACTGAAAACGCATATGTGGAAAGCGTTTACCGCTCAGGGCACTTATCGCTGGTTGGACATGTTACCAGAGTTAGTGTCACGTTACAATGACACCAAACATAGAACCATTGGGATCAAGCCACGCCTCGTGACCGAAAATATTCAGCGACTGATAAACTGTTTAACCCCATAAAAACAGCAGATCCTACACGTCACCGACTGAAAATTGGAGATTTTGTTCGTGTGAGCAAATTTAAGTCTGCCTTCAATAAGGGCTACATGCCTCAGTGGGGGACTGAACTATTTCGAATTCGTCAAGTCAACTTGGACAGTCCAGTCACCTATTTATTCGAGAACCTCAACCATCAACCCATTAAGGGTAGATTTTATGTCCATGAACTTCAGAAAACAGCGCCTCCTAACCATTATCTTGTTGAAAAAGTGTTGAAACAAAAAGGAAATAAACTATATGTAAAATGGTTAGGATTTAACTCTACCTTTAATTCTTGGATCAATAAATTACATATTGTGTAAACCTGTGCACTTTTTATTTATTGATTTATTCAGTCATGTTGTACACCACCTATAGCCCTATGTGTACAGTCCTCAGCTCCACATGTATTATAAGCAACACACATTTCTTTCCTCTCCACTTGTGTTCTCTCTTACACCACCCTCCCCTCCCCTCTCCTCTCCTCTCCTCCCTTCCCACCACTGCTGTCCACAGCTCTCGCCTAGCTATTGGTTTTTATGTCACTCCTACATGTGCATTATATTTTTACTGACTCAGCATCTCACACACTTGAAAATCCTGTTATCGTGCACGTGTACAGCTAACTTCCAAGGTCAACATTTGTGTCGCTTAAAACCTAACATCCCCTTTGTTGAATGGCTAATCTTCTTATCTCATGAGCTTAACAAGTTCTAACACGTCCATCATCCTGCCTTAAACAAAAACAACAACAAAAAACTATTGTGCTGTAATAATATTATTGTTAATAATAATAATAATAATTATAATAATAATAAATGTTTTGTCCTAAAGGCCTGCAATCTGGTTTGAGGGTAGAGAGGAAAGAGATCTTTCATTTATGTCAAACACGTTTTTGTAAAATTCTTAGTTTCAAAATATAGAAATTTCAAAATTGGACTTTTTTTTAAAGAAATGTAAAAAATATAAAGTTTTGTTCTAACAATCATGGACAATGAGAGCTACTTTCCAAAACAAAATTTTCATTTTTTCTTTTTAAATATCACAAGGTCGCCATACAAAAGGGGCCTCACACCGATCCCAACAACATGTCGCATGTCCAAATCCAATTATTCATTCACAAGATATTAACAAAAGTATAGTTAGGGCCTTTGTCAAAATTTCAAAAATACATTCAATAAAGGAGCGTCTCTCTGAGTCCTACGACATATTGTTTGTCAAAATCGATCCATGGGTTCGCGAGATATAGACCCTCTTACTTCGCTCAGGCGCGCGCAATTTAAAAGCAACTGACGCTAGGGCTTTAAAACCGCCTTGCTCCCCTACTAACGTGACTTACAGAATACCACTTTGAGCCTCGCTAGCCATTTGTTGTTATGCCCATGGTTACGATTCCGTCGTAACCATGTCGGTGGGTTGTTAAGAAGTGAAGATACAGAATCGGGGTGCATATTTATAAGGAAAAGTTCTTGGGTCATCATCATCTTCATTTCCCCTTTTCCAGTTGACATTGGGTGGGGACAAATATGGTTCCTCTCCACTTTGTTCTGTCATTCCACCATTCCTCTTCCGACACAGTGTTCCAATCCAGGTTCCGTTTTCTAATATTATTCTCCACCGAGTCCATCCAACGCATTCTCTGTCTTCCTCGTCCTCTCTTCCCTGTCATCCGTCGTTCCAGTGCTCGCCTTGGTAGCCGTACTTCATTCATCCGTTTGACATGTCCAAACCATCTCAATCTGTTTTGCTCCAGTTTGTCATTTAGTTTCTGTACTCGCAGTTCTTTCCGTATATCTTCATTTCTCACTCTGTCCCACCTCGTTTTCTGGACCATACTTCTCAGGAATCTCATCTCAGCTGCTTGTACTCTCTACTCTCTACTCATCACCACTGTTTTAATCTTCTCCACATTTATCTTCAATCCCCATTGCTCAATCTTTTCATTTATTAGTCTGCTCTCATCCCTCTTAGTCATTGTCCAAGTTTCTGCTGCATATGTCATTATAGGATCATAATATGCTTTGTACATAACTTCTTTAACCTTAATTGGTATATCCTTGTTCAATACTAGTCCCCGTACCTGTTGGTAGAAAGCACTCCAGAGTTGTATTCTTCTGCTTATTTCCAAATCTAGTCTTCCATCTTCAGTCAGTTCACTTCCCAAGTATTTGAAGTGTTTCAACACTTCCAATTCATTATCTCCTACTTTGATTACTCCTTTTCCTTCTTTCTTATCTCTACTCATCACCACTGTTTTACTCTTCTCCACATTTATCTTCAATCCCCATTGCTCAATCTTTTCATTTATTAGTCTAACAGTTCTTGTACCTCCATCTCATGCTCGCCCCAAATCACAACGTCGTCTGCAAACAACATTACCTTCATCTGTGCCCTACTATATTCTTTCATTGCTGCCTTCATGATGTCATCAATCACCATTACGAACAATAACGGTGACAACACTCTTCCTTGCTTTAGTCCAGTGTCAATTTTAAACCATTCCGATGTCCCGACTCTAGTCTTCACACTACTGTAGCACTCCATGCAGTAAAATATCACAGTAAACAAGAACCTCGTTTATCTGGACAAAGTGGGACCGGGGATAATCCGGAAACAAACAACAGTAATAAATGAATATAAGTTACGGTACTGAACTCGAATTTAGCCCAGCTTAGGACTTTGACTGAGCCGAGGTTCGAACCGACTTGTGAACCATTGGAGTGAAAAATTGGAAATATGGGATTAAAATAATTTAATATTTATATATGCATTTTGGGAAGTGAATGATGCGTAATGAAAGTATTTTGGAAAATTTGGAGCATTTTAAGGAATTATTATTTGGAAATATTCTGGTGAATGAGATTTTAACTAAGGAAGTGTTGGATCATTCGAGGCTGGAAATTGTACAAGGCTTCATGTTAGGCAGCGGAAAACCAGTTTTGGTTAGCTAGGCGACAATAACAAATTTATGCACACGACCCGTTGATAAGAGGCTAGTTCCAGGAGTTTATATCACGATATTTCAGCAGCCAATCAGATTAAAGCACAAAAATTTTGTGGGAATCGCTTTTATATAAATTTGGCATATATAAAGCGAAATGAGCACATCTACAGGTGTAGAATGCAATATGGAATTTATTTGGTTAAATAGAAATATAAATTATTGCCTAATAGAGAAACTATGAGTATATTTCTATTAGAATGCAACGGTGCGAGGCTAGGAGAGAAGGCTAGCTTTGGCACGCGCGCTATCGCGGAGAAGCGAGCCAGGAATCTTATCCAGCTACTTTAACCGGACGGACGTGTGAGGCACCCGAGCAGCAACAGCGGCAGAGCAGCACTTGTATACGAAAAATAACTACGGAGCACAGGCGAGGAAGTACCGCCAGGAGATTGACCAATCACCGAGGAAGATATTAGAGGAGCCGGTGAAGTGCAAATGCACTAGATATTCAAGAGAGCAGCATTTTATTTTGCAACGAGATTATCATCAGAAGAAGACTTCACAAAAACAGCGTTAGTCTACAGCAAAGCAATAACTATTTACTACAGCTACAGTATTGCTACAACATCTATTCTACGGTTCAACAATATAGTCAACATGAACGCAACCATCCTGAGTCAGGGAGGACAAACTTTTTCTACGAATACTGAGAAGATTATTTTGGGTAACTAAATCAATGGAAGGAGGTTAGTCTATACCATGGATTGGAAAGTCAGAGTGACTTAGAAGATCGAGGATCGATACATCTACAACTGCTCAACAACTTGCAGAATTCCAAAATGACTTTCTATACTGCAAGCGAGATGTCCATTACCACCAGGAGGAGATGTCAACCCAGGACATTCAGATCTACAATGATGATGCCACTCTGTTATATGGAGATAAGAAGAAGACGACCACTGGTAGCCAATTGGACCAAGAGACGCAGTTCCCAGGTCGCTGACCGTGAAGCTGGAAGATTTGCCGTTAGCAGCCACAGCCGAGGTGGAGTGCAGGTGAACGCAACACGACCGAGATGGGGTCGCACGCAGCTGCTTCGCACGCGCCTGGCAGGAACTGGTTTCAAGGGATGACGAGCGCTCGCAGTCTCGACGGAACATCGAATACATCTGATAGAGGTATTTTCGACAGCAGAAGCCATCTCAAAGGTAGAAAAACTGAATGCTCTAAAATCTGTAGTTTTGCAGTAGTATTAGAAATCCATTTGGGAGTGACCAACTTCATTGTACATATTCTTATCTTTATTCTATGTTTATTATAGCTAAAATTTTGAGATTCATTGTAATTTTTGATACGTCTTCGTGTGTCGTTTAAGACGTTATTTCTTGCATTTTTGACTTAGATATTTCGTTTCATATGTTTATTTTTGGAGGAATCGTTTTAACATACTCACTTTCGACCGAAACTCGTTTTATAAAGGGAATGCTTCGATAGTATCATATTTCGAAGAGAACGCTTCGATAATGACATATTTTATTGAAAATATTTTCAAATTGTAAGAACATTTGAACATTAAGATTGTTATTAACTGTTACAAATGCGTAACAGCGACAGAGTACATTTGTATATTTATATTATATTTTTCATAGAGGATAGCATTATTGTAAAATGCTATAACATTGTTTAACAAACATTATTATGTCAGAATACAACTGAAACATTTATTTATAACAATATGGATGTTATAAATTTCCAATAGCGGAATACAATTTATTTGACAACTATATAGTCTTGGACTATTGTTATTACGAAAGTACACTATAAAATAGGATCATGGTAGTGACAATTTAGGTCAAACGATGCCCATATTTATTAACAATTAAATTGGAAGCATTGTTAAACTGAAATAAATAGACCAGGAGATTTATTATTCTACCTGAGGTCTAGTATGTTCTAAAATCAGCTTAAATATGAATAATTCATTTATTTAAATATACACCAGAAGCGTGAGGATATGTATTTATTCTTATTAACTACTAAAGACGAGCGAACTACGAGTTACAGTCGACCAAAGTATTATGTGTACTCGAGTTTGATGGTTGTTTGTGACGTAACCAATAGACATACATAAAATCCAATAACATTATCATTTTCGTCGTTCTATTTTACGTGAGTTCATGTAGGTTTGGAATTTTTAGTTTATATTTTAATATTTTTTATCGTAGTTGGAACACAAAAAGTGCCCGTTTTTAAGCGTGTTTCAACCATGCGTCACATTTAAGAATTATTATCTCACAAACACGTCATCAGATCGAATCCAAATTTTAACACAATATGCATTGGAATATTGTATAACTGGTTTATTAATTTCCAAATTTTGCGTGTTCAAGAAACAAAGTTGTTATCATTTGTGTAAGGTAACGTTTTCTCGGCTTGGGATGGTTGGAATATGTAGTTCTTGGTCGCGTTGTAATCCTTATACATCAAAAAGTTATGCTGTATGACTTTAAAATACGTAAATTCATTCACTTATTTTATATCGGTTTATATTTGAACGGGGAAATACGACCTCTCCTCGCTCGGCAGTGATGGGCTCCATCTCAGCAACGCTGTACAGCTTACCCCGGAGCGGCTGGCTGGTGAATCATGCCTTATTTCCACGAACAAATACAAACCGATATAAAATAAGTGAATTAATTTACATATTTCACAGTCATACAGCATAGCTTTTTGATATATAAGGATTACAATGCAACCAAGAACTACATTTTCCAACCACCCCGAGCCGAGAAAAAGTTACCTTACAAAAATGATAACAACTTTGTTTCTTGGACACACACAATTTTGAAATTAATAAACCAGTTATACAACATTCCAATGTATATTGTGTTAAAATTTGGTTTCGATCTGATGACGGGTTTTTGAGATAATAATTCTTAAATGTGACGCTTGGTTGAAACACGCTTAAAAACGTGCACACTTTGTGTTCCAAATGCGATAAAAAATATTAAAATTTAAATTAAAAATTCCAAACCTACATGACCTAACGTAAAATAGAACGACGAAAATGATGATGTTATTGGATTTTATGTAGGTCTATTGGTTACTTCACAAACAACCTTCAAACTCGAGTGCACATAATACTTTGGTCGACAGTAGTATTCTTAACTTTTGGTAACGTGGAAAAACAATCTATTGTGGAATTAAGTGAACGAATAGCGCTAATGAAAGAAATAAGAAATGCTGTGTGTGGTGAATTGTTGTGAACGAACATGTAATTGTTGCATAGATGCACGAGGTTTAATAATTTAGAGGAGAGTTGGAGTTGGGAGTGCATTCTGAACGGTAGTATACAATTGCGTATTTACCTAGTAAAATCACTAATTCTTATACAAGTCTGTAGCAAGATGTTTTTTTATTGAAGTAATGTCGTGCGGAGTATTGAAGATTGTTGGTAGTAATGAAAAGATGGAAGTATGATATGTTTGGAGCGTAGTAAGCGCCATTTATGAGTATTGTTCACTGTATTGCGAGAGAAACAAATGTATTGCCATGTGGAGCAACGAATTGTTACAGTATATGTAAAAAGCGCTAACATAAAGGTTAATATTTGTATTGTTTATGTCAGAGAGTATCAGTATATGATCCACGAAGTGTTTCGAGATTTCTTAGTAGTTTCGCATCGCTCTTTATTATAATGTTTTTTTCACTGACACGACATATTCTAAAGCTATATTTAACTTCAGTGTTTGATTTACAAGCTTTATTTACTTTGACTTATTACCAGAAATACCTGAGAATTTATTGTTGTGTGAAACATTGTTCAGAGAACTGTTATTTAACAGAGACAGTATAAGACTGTCAGATCGCGACTGATAGTGCGAATAGTATATTTTAATACCATGTTAAACATGGAAAATTGTTTATAATGTATATATTTGAACCATATTTAATTTATCTTATCATTACTAACATAGATATTCACGTTTTACACACGAATGTGTATAATGTAGGTTTTTGCAGTGTTAACTTCATTTTTGATGATTGAACAGCTGATGTAGATCAGACTGCTTCAGTGACAGAGTCACAGGGTGACTATTAATTGCGTAAACATTTTAATAATTCCTAATATAAATTCATTGTTGTAATGATAATGTTTATGAACATTTATTCTACAGATACTAGGACTATCTGACGTGTGAGATATTTAATTTTAACTTGCTTATATATATATATATATTATTGGTGATGGGGAATATTTTATTGTTTGTGATTTTTTTTGGGTAATAAATCCCAGGCACTATTTTTGTTTGCCTGTTCGTTTTTTATAAATCTGATCACCTTTTCAGTTTTGCAATCGACATGCGATAATACTGCGAATTAGTTACTAGAATTCACGTAGTCTCACCTTTCACCGTTCACGCTCGAGATCCGAGATTCTCCTACCATTATGTTAAGGATATTTTATTTCTAGTAAATGTGTAACTAATCGGTAGTGTTGTTGCATGGCCGGTATGTATCGAGAGTTTCCTAGTCATTATCCTAGTAGGGTAGTGTTGGTTAATCTGGCTGGGTATCAACCTCCCTACAAACCTTTTCCATCTCAGCGGATATAGGCTATGACTATGCGGAATTCAGGTGCAGTACTAATCTATACAAACCTTTATTTTGACACTAACAAGATTTTTAGAAAACACCTTTTTTGGCACACAAACTCAATACAGTATTCTACGTGCTGTATTCACTTCTATGTACTGTAAGTGTGTGTACGTTTCTTTTGTTTCAAAATTGTGTGGCGTTTGAGAGCAGGACAATCGCGTAGACTGTTCACTAACATCATTTCGACTGAAGTTCTAATCCGTCTGACGTTCTAGACAAAAAAAAATAGTTTTTTCATTTGTGCTTTTGCCTCCGCATGAGGCATTACAGAACTTCTTCTACAAAACCATCGCCTTTGTCTTGCAATTTACCATTACTGTCCTTGTCTCTATCACAGGCGCCAATAATTTCTCCATCGGTCATCATGCCGTAACCAGCATCACTGTCATTCTGCAACCAAGCATTTATGTCTACATACGAACAACCAGGAATGTTTGCAAATATTTGAAGGGATCCGGACGTGTGGACAACTTCAGAAACTTCAGCGGTAGAATCGCAAACAGCAGGCCATATTGTTTTCCATGACTTCGTACTTGATAGTTCAGTAACGTGATCCCAAAAAGGTGCAACCATAAATATTTCAACTTTGATATTTAGCAATTTCAATTCGGAAATATTGAAATCCGGAAATGCAGTTCCAAGAGCTTGCTGTGTAGGTACCTTTCTTTTAGGAATGTTGATGGTTAAGTGTACAGTGTTATTAGACGAAGGATGAGCGTATTTTCGTTATGAAAAAATAATAATACAGTAAATAAACATCAATCTGGATAAACCAAAAGCCTGGATTAATGAGGGCCCGATCAACGAGGTTTGTGTGTATTGTGCAGTAGTTTTCAATCCTCAACATAATTAAGACTGGCTGCATGGCAGACCTGTAACGTTCTGGACTGCTGTACCCAAGGTTGCATGATCGAGTTCTGGCACAGTCACACAATGTTTCATGCAAAATATTTCTTTGGTTTCATTGTTTTTATTCCTGGACTTATATTGATGAAATTTATTGACATTCTTGTTGGGGGAAAATGGAGGTCACATGGACTTGGCCTCACTGTCTAAAAACTGTCACTGTAATGAAATCTAAGATTATGTTATAGGTCACTCTATATACTTGCTTATTGGCTGCCATTGCTTATTGGCACTTCCCTACAAAAGCCAATAAAATCGTATTAACTTTTATCCCGCTTAATAGTCCCACGTTTAATTTGAAGGCTTGCTATTACAGTATAGTGGAACAAAGAAGATGCCTATATTTTTCTCCACAGGAATCAAGCTATCCTTAGGTTTCTCATTAAATTTCCACACTTTGCAGCATAATCTGCTCCCGGTTTTATATTAGGCTCTTAAACCCCTTATGTGGTCAGAGTAGCCAACTTTGATTTTCATACAAGCCGTAAGTTCACTGCAAAAATTGCTGGATTCCTATATCAGCAGAAAAAGGTTCATTTCTGTTATTGAAAAGGGTTTCTAAAGATTTATTACACTATAGAAAAGTTACACAGTGAATTTACCACTGAAATATATTTTAAATCCGTGAGAGCTAACAAAAGAACCATAACATTGACTGCATTGTGCACTGGCCTCTGTAAACATTTTTGCCAACAGCAAAAGTAATGTTTAGAGTGATCAGGTGAAGTGGCTACCTAGTGTATTTTTATTTATCCTTATGAATAATTTAGTACCGGTACTGGTGACAAACATGGCCTAAATGTGGATTGGTGAGTCCTCAAAAATGAATAAATAAATAAATAAATAAATAATAAATATAGGATTCCAAAAGTGTATGCCTGAATGTGTCTAAGAGGTTTTGATTGATGATTTAAGGCAATTATTTCCAAGACTGAATAAGATTAGATTTGTATTTATCCATTTGATCAATTACATGTACACAGTACATTTTTGATATAGGACACGTCAGAAATTACATCTATAAAATAAAAGAACTTACAGGTATATATTACTAATACTATAACTATTTATAACTTATTATAATAACAGATCTTAAGAGATACAAACTTATTGGACAACTATTTACACCTTACTCTATTATCACAATATGAAAACTTAATTCTACAAATACAACAGCTAACAGCTAGGTATTACAATTACAATAGAAAAGTAAAATATAATTATAAATTTCATGGCTCCTATACACTAAGATATTCAACTACAGAGTAAAAACAATGGCACTGCAGATAAGCTTTCAACATTCGTTCAAAGGTTGTTATTTTTGGGACAAATTTTATATACTAGGGCAGTTTATTGTATAATTCAACACCTGTGTGAAAAGTTCCTTTTTGATATATGCTTGTGTGTGTGTATGAAATATGAATGTTTTGATTTTGTCTTGTATTATGCCTATGATCATCATTGTTTGTTTTAAGAAAAAGGTCTTTATTCATTAAATTATTTTAAAAAACATAATACTTTCAAAGATATGAATGCCGGGCAGTGGGAGAATGTTTAATTATTTAAACAGAGGTATACATGATTCTTTAGTTTTTACATTTTCCATTATACTAATCGCCCTCTTTTGTATCCTAAACGTGCTTAGTACATCTGGTGACATACCCCAAAATATGACCCCATATCTTAAGTATGAATGGAAATAAACAAAGTAAGTATTTCTTAATGTGTGCATGCTTGTGCAAGCTTTAAAAATACGTAACGCAAAGCACATCGAGTTCAGTTTAGTATTCAGATATTGTATATGTTTAGTCCATTTCAAGACATGTTGTATCCATAGTCATAAAAACATTGTTTCTGATTTGTTTTCTATTTGATGACCATTTAATTTTATATTGGGCGTCACCGGATTCCTATTCTGTATAGTGTGGAAATTTAGACATACTGTTTTCTTATAGTTTATTATGAGGCGATTATCTTGTGACCATTTGGTTAACTCTTCTGTAACGCAGTCAGCAGACTGCTGTAAGACCTGTTTAGTTTCACCTTTTATTACGAATGTTGTATCGTCCGCAAACAAAATTTCCTTATGAGAGTCAACGTTGTGTGTTATATCATTTATATATAGAAGAAAGAGTAGTGGGCCCAAAACCGATCCCTGGGGTACTCCAAATTTAACAATACCCTCATTGGACAATGTTTCATTAAGTAATCTGGTTCCATCATCCTTGTGTCTCAAGCTTACTATTTGTTTACGCCTTGTTAAGTAATACTCTATCCATTTATTAGCTAGACCTCTAATACCATATTGATTTAGTTTTGTAAGGAGGATTTTACGGTCAACAACATCAAATGCTTTCGATAAATCCAAGAATAGGCCAGTTACATGTTCCTTATTGTCAATTAATTTCAGTATACAATTACTACATTCGTAAATTGCTGTCTGTGTAGATTTTTCCGTTCTGAATCCATGTTGTGAGTTTGATAGTATTTTATTTTTTTCTATAAAACTTATCAGTCTCTTATACATGATTTGTTCCACAATTTTTGCAATACCAGTTGGTAAGGTAATAGGACGATAGTTATCTAATTCATCTTTTGAACCTTTTTGTGCACTGGAAATACTTTTGATAACTTCAAAATATCCGGGTAAGTTCCTGAGAGAATTGGACTGTTTATTAAGTGCATAAGTGGATTTTTATATTTTCTGCACATTTCTTTAAAATTTCATCAGGGATGCCATCAATGCCAGCACAGAATTTATAACTATTCTTACCTCTTCACTTGTGACATGATTAATAAATAACGAATCACTGCATATATTTATTTTATTATTAGAATTTAGTGTATTTACCTGTGATTTATTTAATAACTAGCAACCCGACCCGGCTTCGCCCAGGAACAGTTATGAATGCATTACGTGATAAGCGCTTTTTTTTTCAATTTCAATGAATAACGACCAATATCCGTTTTAAGTCTCCACATGATGGGTTAAAATCACTGACTGGACTATTAATTATATTATCATGGAGATACATGTGCAACAAATTCTTGTCAGACGTAATTTAAGAATGGCGAGATGCGTCCAATTTTAACTTGACTGTGTATTTTTCGGAACGGAAATTCCACAGGGGAAATGAAGAAAAGCTGAGTTGCACTTCCAGGGAAACTCCAAACACAACCACTCAACACGACTCAACATTTTGCTGCTGGCTGTATCTGGGGCAATAAGCTCGTCCGCTAGCTAAGCTCTAACTGGGGTGATAGACTTGCCTCTTGCTAGGTCGTAAACTGTCGCCTCAGTTACTGAATGGAGATTGTTGGAAGAAATGAAAACGTAAAAACACTTATTGTAAGCGATGTATTGAAGATAGAGATATGCTCTCCCGTGCTTTTTGTAGAACTTTTCATGCTGAACAATTCTTACAATCATAGTATATAGATATTTTTAACGGTTTGCCCAGCGTAAGCTTGAAAAGCGCCCGGACGCCAGTCTTTTGACCTTTTAACTGAAAGCGTTAGTGCTTGACTTCCTTTGCACATAAATAAATTATTTTCTACAGAAACCTTCCTCGAGATATCCTTTACAGAATGGTGAAAACCGCATCAAAATCCATTCAGTGGTTCTCGAGATTACCCGTGACATCATAGAATCGGGGTCTTTGTTTTATACTGTACCCGTTCGTCCTGGGGATGCGATGACCCATCTGCTATTACATCGCATTCCTGGAGTTCCAGGACAGAGCGGAGTTAAATGAACCTCTAGTCAAATAAGGAATGTGTCGGAAATTCAGCTGAGTTATCGAAAAAGCAGTGGGTAACACGAGACAAAGTATCTCTAGGGTCGTTACGGGCTTAAGTTTAATAAAAAAAATGCAAATATAAATGGGCGCCATCAACTGAATTCCTAGCAAACCACATCCTTTCCGGTTAAGCCTTACTCAAGACAAGGAAAGAAAAAGGAAAATCACACCATCATCAGATCACAACTAAGATAAAAACAAATTTATTTCACTTTGATAGTCAGACAGACATTTTAAATATACCTCCTACCTGAGAGCATGGTCGAATGCCAACGTTAAATTGTCATTGTCCAAAAATCGAACCATCTCTTTTCTAACCAAAATTATTTCATCCACATAGAACAAGAAAAATCTCTAAAGTTCTCTTGGGTTCTCAGGATCACTGTAGCACTATGTCTTTCGTCACTGACATTTGTGATACCTGAGACCTAATTTCTCTTTAATTTAACATCATAAATGTGGATTTGAAAAAGTTATTAATCTGTCTAAACATACACATATTATAATCACATATTTTAAATATCACGCAATTTACGGCTTGCATGGCATAATTTAAATGTTGAACACGTTAGTAAAATGCTCCTAAACATCGAATAATTAATTTACACTATTTACATTGTCATTCATAATTACTTGTTTGTGAATTACAGAAAATTCACGGCTCATTGGTCATCGTTATCATCATCATCAAAGTTAAACATTTCTCACATTAATTCTCATCTCAAAATTCAACATATTCCTGTCAGAATCATTAATTCATCACCATTAAATCATTTAAATCCTTAACTCAAGTTGCAATTCCTCAAATTATATCTCAATTAAATTTATTTAATTCCATATAAATTCATTAATCATCAGCTTCTTTAATTAATTATCACCTTCTAATTCAGTTATTCATCATCTATCCAATCATCTATTAATTTATTTAAATCAGTTTATTTATCCAATCTTTAATTCATCCATTTATTTAATTCATTGATTTATTCCAAAATTTAATTTATCAATTTATTTAAATTTTATTCTTCTGGTTATGTAGATTTTCATTATTTCTTCTAGTCATTCTGATTTTTATTTCTTTAGGTCAGATCATTAATATGCTTAATTTTCAGATTATTATTTCATTAATTATTATTCGCAGAAAATCTTGTATTATCAACTTTATTTATTTGTTTAATTTCCTAACAAATTGTTTAATATGGATTATAGAACGTTGTCTTACAGTTTTATCACTTCCAAGTTATATCTCGTATTTAATTTTCATGCCAAAAAATATTATTGCCTTCACGACATCACGTTGGATCTGACTATCCACAACTACATTATATATCCTCTGTTCTTCAAATATCACATTTGAATACAACAATTATTCCACAAAACTCCATAAATATTCAGCACATACAGCATGAATCTCAACAATTACGCTAGACTGGGTTCGACAACCTCATGTCTGCTTCAAAATGCATTAGCAACATTGCAACTATCACTTGGCAACTTCCACAAAATGCCTATCACAAACTTCACTTAACCATGTTGCATGATCTACAAAAAATATATAACTGGCTTCAAATTATCAACGCACACAATCTCCAATAACTGTAATTACTCTGATCACATCTAGACAACTTCTTAAACAATTGGAAAAATATTAACTTAGTAATTCAAGATCTGCTTTCAAATAGCATAAATTCTCTTACAATTCTCATAATTCACATCACAGAAAAACACTAATGTGCTATAATCTCTCATATAAAAATCTGCAATACTGATCTGCCTTAAAATAAATCTGACCATTAATGATTCATCTTACAAGATTCAATTACTTTAAGTCCTTCTCAAAGGTATCAAACTCAATTATAAAAATCATCAAAAGCATCAGCTGTACCAGCTGTTAAACTGAAATTACTCTCAAAAGAGTATAGCAACAAAATATTGGATTGGCAAACAAGAATTACAAATGTAACCCTGCTGACATTTATCTGTACTTTATTTAACAACATTTCGACTGATATGTGACTAGTAGTTCCTTGTTTGATTCACTTACAATCTCATGTACACTCGGATGATAAAAATGAGTCCCTCAATGGCAAGTAAGATGAGTAACCACCGTACAATCGTATAAATACGAAAGACCTCGCCCCGTCGACTAATCATGATAGTGCCCTAAACGATGGGTAAGATGAGTAACCACCATACAATCGTATAAATACGAAAGACCCCATCTCGCAGACTGTATGAGTGAATGTACCAGATAGGAATCAACAAGTCTCTAGTTGTCATATAAAAGCGATATTTATTCACTAAAGTGAATAACATCTTAATATCTCCAAACAATCCAATGGAAAAAATCCCTACTGATGAATAATACACACTCGCTAGTATGCGATGAACTGACGAAGTAATTTAGATAATCAATTGCAGATCACGAGTTCGAAATACTCGTTACACAAAAAACTATTCATGAAAACTATCCTTGCTGGAAAAATGTCTAAAAGACCAAACATCTGCTTAATAAAGCCAACCAATGGTGAGAATTTCGTATAATGATGCCTGCCATATCATATGGTCACGCCATATTCTAGCAAAATTCGAAGCATATAAAGTCAAACCATGTCTAAATAATCGTATCACTCCTATTAGAAAAATATACATGTATGCCCAGTATTCATGAAAATAATCGTATCAGAAAGTTATAACTCTTACAGTACCTTCTCATAATCAGCTGTTATTAAATTTCAAGGATCGTCGATTTTCCCTATGTAATGAATTTCTCGAAAGATCGGCGTGAATATCATTCCATCCATGCAATGACGATTGCCTTCAAATTCCAAGTGAATCAGCTGGTGGACCTCCTTCTCGTCAGGAATCGAATCCTAAGTGCATATGCTTACAACATTCCATTTGCTTAAAATTGTTAATGTTGCTTGGAATGCGTTATGAAATGCATAGTCGTAATGTCATTAAGAAAAACTACGTTCATTCGAAGTTCAAAGTTGCAGTATGTCGTAACTATCTGCTTTTATAATTCAAATGCTGAATAAACGTTCTAACTCAATGTAGTAATGAAGTTCAGCTTCTGTCATAATGCTTGCGTATATAATGGGAAATAACCCGCTCGGTTTTACTGCAATGCTATAATCATCTCCGCCTAAAGCTGGCCTCGCCATGTCACTCTACTCTGCCGTTCTGCGTTGAAATGCAGCTTGGAATAAAGTTCTCCAACTACTCGCAATGCTGTTTTAAAAACCCCGGCCTCCTATGCTTGTTTGCTGCGGATGTCCGACCAGCTCACTGACCTACTTGTCGTTCGCTGCTCGGAGAAGTTGAAACTGTCGCTTTCACTTTCCGTGACAGTTTCTGTTCGCTGCGCGACCTTGTACCATGCGCTAGGCGTGTGCTACTCAGCTCGACTCTCTTGCTTGGCTCACAGAGCTCCACTGACTGTCTCTGCACTGTCTTGACCCTTATCTGCCTGGCGCAGATACGTGACGTTCTCCCCACCACTATGCTCTTGCGTCACAACTATAATCTCGAACCCTCATCATCTCGGCTATTAAGTTATAAAATAACTTAAGGGTTATCTGACTTCCTTAAAATTATTACCACATATAATGCATGTTATATCTCCTCTTCTAAGATGTTTAAATACCATGTTCCATACAGATCTTAATAAAGCTTCATAATTCCATCCATAATTCCATCTTCTTACCGATGTCAGTGCCTTCTTGATCCTAGACCTCCTACGTCATCCTGACATTCCTCTTGACTCGATCTGAGCGCTATCTTTTCTTAACTCTTCCCAAAATCTCAACTACGGCTCAATGTCTGCTGGCGTAGCCGATAGCCTCAACTAGGTATCGGGTACATTCTCTCTAAAGAATGTCATTTCAGATTCCTGATTTTCCATAACCCCTTCTTGAAAGTACATGCGCCTACTCTGCATATCTATGATCAGGCCACTTTCACTTAAGAAATCCACTCCTAGGATCATGTCAAAATGTAGTTGACCCACTACTAGGAACATCTGTTCAAAACTTCTGGTTCCAATCCCAACATCTAAAAGTACCTGACTTTTACATTTCATACTTCTGTCTGGGATCACCCCTTGAATCTTGCTAACAACAGTTGGCAACATCGTAATTTCTCCTGATAATTTCAACTCATCCAGGCAACCTATGGATATAAAGTTCACCATAACCCCCGTGTCTACAAGTGTCTTTATTTCCTTTCCCATGACTTCCACACTGATAACTGGCAATTCATGTCTATTTCCTCGATGTACTATGTCTTCCTCCTCGATTAAATCCTCGTCCTTGACCTGATACGTTTCCACAATGATGATCGATTCCCAATGATTAGCATTTTTCTCTAGAGTTAATTTGACGTTTTTTTTTCCTTCGCCACTCGTGCTTGCTCGATTGACATCTCTGACTGTCTCTTCGAATGGTGCACTAGGCTGTCTATTTTCTTGCCTCGATCTCTCATATTCACGATTATCTCGTCTTTCGTTAGGATCGTTTCTTCGGCCATCCTGCCTGTCGTTCCGATTATACTGTTGACCTTGGCTCCAGTTATTTCTACCACGATATCTATTGTTGTATCGATTCCTATCTTGATATCTTGAATTCTGGTTATAATTTCTATATCGGCTATCTCTTGCTTCCTGATCGTATGGCCTCTCATATCGTCCTCTATATCGATCATTTCCTCGAACGTTACGGATGTTTCCTCGATTTCCTTCGTTCCTTCTGTTTTCCCAGGAATCTCTTCTGTCCGTCTGAGCTGCGTTGTCAACGACTACCGCATTCACCTCTTGCGTGTTTCTATTGTCGTTTCTTGCATTTCTAGGCGTAACTTGTGCGCTTGTATAGTCTAATCGCCGTAAAATGTCGTCATAGTGCTCAAGTGTGTTTGCTCCCGACGCTATGAGTGATCGCTGTACCTCAATCGGTAACTGCCTCGCTATAGCTTGCAAAAGCTCTTCTTCAGGCAATGGAGGAATCAGAAACTGTAATTTAGCCAGCTGTGACGTAAAATAATTGGCATAATGCGTCGGATGGGACGTAGAATAACGCTTCGAGTACATTTCCGCTCTTACGTTCAGTTGATCCTCGGCACTCCAAAATCTCCTCAAGAATGCTATGGCAAATTGCTCCATATTCGCAAAATTGCTTCTGAATGCTCTAAACCAAGTTAGCGCAGACCCGTCTAAGGCGCGTTCGACTATCCTTAGCTCTCTTTCCTTGGCTACTCTATGTTCCGCCATGTAGTCTCGAATATCTCGCAGAAATTCGACTGGTGTGACTCCTGTATTTCCCGAAAACTTCTTCGGCTTGTCATCCAGATTTCTGATAATGGTAACTGGACCTGAGTATCGTTCGCTTGTACCCAACGTACTCCTATTCGAACTTGGATTATCCTGAGGGGTTGAATTTGCCCTTTCGAATGTCACATTCGGTTGCGTTTGACGGTCTTCTCCCATGCTAACTTCTTGATTACCCATACTGCGGTCTATCGGTGTCTGATTTATCGATATTTCCCCTGATGTAATATTCTGACTGGTGAAACTGTTAATCATAGATTCTACTTTAGTCATCCTATCTTCTGCCAATTTCTCTGCGGTCTTGACCTGAGTCTTCAACTCGTCTAGCGACGTAACATTCTGCGTTTTGTTACTCTCGTCTAAATCGTTTTTCAACTTGTCAATCTTGTCTTCGCATGTATTCTTTACTGACGCGACTTGTTCCTTTAACAGATCAACATCTGTCCTAAATAGAGTTGAATCTATCTTCATCGCTTCCTTGTTCTCCGTAAATCTCGCTTCTAAGTTCGCCATACCTGCGATTAATTTCTCGTCTAATCCTGCACGTTTTTCCTTTGCTTCGGCATCGACCTCACTATACCGTTCTTCCACGATTGCACCGACTCTATTTTTGAATAAACCTAAGTTTTCACTAACCTTTTTCTCTATATCGTCATCCATCTTCCTAATATCTTTCTGCAATTGATTCTCTAATGATTTTAAATTAGAATTAACCTCTCCTAAGACTTCCTCTTTAATGGTCCCAATTACTGTCTTTAAATCTTTAATCTCATTACCTAGATTCATTTCTAGACCTTTGATTTTAGTCTCGAAAGATACTTCGGTAGACCACTCTTGAATTTTGCCTACATCTGCCACTAAACCATCGATGTCGAATCTCAACTTCGATACATCCGATTTAATGTCTTTCTGTATGGACATAACGTCTGCTCTTAAAGTAAGAATGTTTTCTTCTCTTCTACTTTCTAATTCAATAATATTCTTTCTTAATATTTGAACATTTTCCTCTCCTTTCATATTTACTGCAATTATATCTAACTGTAAAGTCTTAAGCATTTCATTATTCTTTAAAGTTAATCTATTTTATAACCTAGTTAACTTGTTTTGTAATTCTGTATTAGTTTCTTCACTACGAGCTTGTAATTTCTCTTCCAATGATTTAAAATTATCCTCACTATTTGACTGTAATCTTTCTTCTAATGACTTAAAATTGTCTTCACTATTTGACTGTAATAATTTTAAATTTTCTTCATTACTGGTCTGTAATCTAGTCTCTAATGACTTTAAACTGTCGTTCAGATTGCCTTCGTAACTAGCCTGTAATGCTTGCACATTCTCTTTACATCTAGCTTCTAACCTAGCTTCTGAACTATTTATCTGTTCTTTAACTTCCGTTTCCATTTTAGAAATAGTTTCTGCAATACCAGACATACCACTCTGCAACTCTCCTAACACCTTAGCTAAATCTTCCGGCAACATAACTATATTTTCAATATACGTTTTATTCAGAGACGTTAGACAACAACACATCACAATGTCTCAATTCCTGCATTCACCTGGGTATAGGAAAAATGACTTATAACTAACATGATATAATACTAATACGATTAACATGAACACTGGAATGGGCACACAAGTATATTGTCTGACTAAGTTTAATAAATTTTATAACACCATTAAAAGAACTTGAGATCAATCTCTCAGTAATCTAAATCTGATGTGATTTCATAGAATAAACAAAATCGAAGCCCCACAGGTGGGTAAAGCCAATTCTCCCTCTCTCTCTGTACCCGTTCGTCCTGGGGATGCGATGACCCATCTGCTATTACATCGCATTCCTGGAGTTCCAGGACAGAGCGGAGTTAAATGAACCTCTAGTCAAATAAGGAATGTGTCGGAAATTCAGCTGAGTTATCGAAAAAGCAGTGGGTAACACGAGACAAAGTATCTCTAGGGTCGTTACGGGCTTAAGTTTAATAAAAAAATGCAAATATAAATGGGCGCCATCAACTGAATTCCTAGCAAACCACATCCTTTCCGGTTAAGCCTTACTCAAGACAAGGAATCAAAAAGGAAAATCACACCATCATCAGATCACAACTAAGATAAAAACAAATTTATTTCACTTTGATAGTCAGACAGACATTTTAAATATACCTCCTACCTGAGAGTTTGGTCGAATGCCAACGTTAAATTGTCATTGTCCAAAAATCGAACCATCTCTTTTCTAACCAAAATTATTTCATCCACATAGAACAAGAAAAATCTCTAAAGTTCTCTTGGGTTCTCAGGATCACTGTAGCACTATGTCTTTCGTCACTGACATTTGTGATACCTGAGACCTAATTTCTCTTTAATTTAACATCATAAATGTGGATTTGAAAAAGTTATTAATCTGTCTAAACATACACATATTATAATCACATATTTTAAATATCACGCAATTTACGGCTTGCATGGCATAATTTAAATGTTGAACACGTTAGTAAAATGCTCCTAAACATCGAATAATTAATTTACACTATTTACATTGTCATTCATAATTACTTGTTTGTGAATTACAGAAAATTCACGGCTCATTGGTCATCGTTATCATCATCATCAAAGTTAAACATTTCTCACATTAATTCTCATCTCAAAATTCAACATATTCCTGTCAGAATCATTAATTCATCACCATTAAATCATTTAAATCCTCAACTCAAGTTGCAATTCCTCAAATTATATCTCAATTAAATTTATTTAATTCCATATAAATTCATTAATCATCAGCTTCTTTAGTTAATTATCACCTTCTAATTCAGTTATTCATCATCTATCCAATCATCTATTAATTTATTTAAATCAGTTTACTTATCCAATCTTTAATTCATCCATTTATTTAATTCATTGATTTATTCCAAAATTTAATTTATCAATTTATTTAAATTTTATTCTTCTGGTTATGTAGATTTTCATTATTTCTTCTAGTCATTCTGATTTTTATTTCTTTAGGTCAGATCATTAATATGCTTAATTTTCAGATTATTATTTCATTAATTATTATTCGCAGAAAATCTTGTATTATCAACTTTATTTATTTGTTTAATTTCCTAACAAATTGTTTAATATGGATTATAGAACGTTGTCTTACAGTTTTATCACTTCCAAGTTATATCTCGTATTTAATTTTCATGCCAAAAAATATTATTGCCTTCACGACATCACGTTGGATCTGACTATCCACAACTACATTATATATCCTCAATTCTTCAAATATCACATTTGAATACAACAATTATTCCACAAAACTCCATAAATATTCAGCACATACAGCATGAATCTCAACAATTACGCTAGACTGGGTTCGACAACCTCATGTCAGCTTCAAAATGCATTAGCAACATTGCAACTATCACTTGGCAACTTCCACAAAATGCCTATCACAAACTTCACTTAACCATGTTGCATGATCTACAAAAAATATATAACTGGCTTCAAATTATCAACGCACACAATCTCCAATAACTGTAATTACTCTGATCACATCTAGACAACTTCTTAAACAATTGGAAAAATATTAACTTAGTAATTCAAGATCTGCTTTCAAATAGCATAAATTCTCTTACAATTCTCATAATTCACATCACAGAAAAACACTAATGTGCTATAATCTCTCATATAAAAATCTGCAATACTGATCTGCCTTAAAATAAATCTGACCATTAATGATTCATCTTACAAGATTCAATTACTTTAAGTCCTTCTCAAAGGTATCAAACTCAATTATAAAAATCATCAAAAGCATCAGCTGTACCAGCTGTTAAACTGAAATTACTCTCAAAAGAGTATAGCAACAAAATATTGGATTGGCAAACAAGAATTACAAATGTAACCCTGCTGACATTTATCTGTACTTTATTTAACAACATTTCGACTGATATGTGACTAGTAGTTCCTTGTTTGATTCACTTACAATCTCATGTACACTCGGATGATAAAAATGAGTCCCTCAATGGCAAGTAAGATGAGTAACCACCGTACAATCGTATAAATACGAAAGACCTCGCCCCGTCGACTAATCATGATAGTGCCCTAAACGATGGGTAAGATGAGTAACCACCATACAATCGTATAAATACGAAAGACCCCATCTCGCAGACTGTATGAGTGAATGTACCAGATAGGAATCAACAAGTCTCTAGTTGTCATATAAAAGCGATATTTATTCACTAAAGTGAATAACATCTTAATATCTCCAAACAATCCAATGGAAAAAATCCCTACTGATGAATAATACACACTCGCCAGTATGCGATGAACTGACGAAGTAATTTAGATAATCAATTGCAGATCACGAGTTCGAAATACTCGTTACACAAAAAACTATTCATGAAAACTATCCTTGCTGGAAAAATGTCTAAAAGACCAAACATCTGCTTAATAAAGCCAACCAATGGTGAGAATTTCGTATAATGATGCCTGCCATATCATATGGTCACGCCATATTCTAGCAAAATTCGAAGCATATAAAGTCAAACCATGTCTAAATAATCGTATCACTCCTATTAGAAAAATATACATGTATGCCCAGTATTCATGAAAATAATCGTATCAGAAAGTTATAACTCTTACAGTACCTTCTCATAATCAGCTGTTATTAAATTTCAAGGATCGTCGATTTTCCCTATGTAATGAATTTCTCGAAAGATCGGCGTGAATATCATTCCATCCATGCAATGACGATTGCCTTCAAATTCCAAGTGAATCAGCTGGTGGACCTCCTTCTCGTCAGGAATCGAATCCATCGCTCTGTGGTGCCATCGCGTGTCTGTCTGCGTTTACTCCGACATGATGAACTTCTGGTTATCCATAGCGGATATTGTCCAAATCCTCACGAAAAAGTTCATAGAAACAGCGGACCCCCTATTCCTCTTCTACGTTACGCCACTGTTCTATACAATGTTCAGTTTGAGTGTTGAAAGTTCAATTTCCACAGCGGTTTAGTTTTACTTGTAGAAAATAAAATTGTTTTATGAGAGTGTCTAAGTTTATGACACACCCTGTATCTGTGTTCATACTCGGTAATTCATAACACTGCATAAGAAATAATTGCATTAATTCACGTGCAAATGTTCCTAAGTGCATATGCTTACAACATTCCATTTGCTTAAAATTGTTAATGTTGCTTGGAATGCGTTATGAAATGCATAGTCGTAATGTCATTAAGAAAAACTACGTTCATTCGAAGTTCAAAGTTGCAGTATGTCGTAACTATCTGCTTTTATAATTCAAATGCTGAATATACGTTCTAACTCAATGTAGTAATGAAGTTCAGCTTCTGTCATAATGCTTGCGTATATAATGGGAAATAACCCGCTCGGTTTTACTGCAATGCTATAATCATCTCCGCCTAAAGCTGGCCTCGCCATGTCGCTCTACTATGCCGTTCTGCGTTGAAATGCAGCTTGGAATAAAGTTCTCCAACTACTCGCAATGCTGTTTTAAAAACCCCGGCCTCCTATGCTTGTTTGCTGCGGATGTCCGACCGGCTCACTGACCTACTTGTCGTTCGCTGCTCGGAGAAGTTGAAACTGTCGCTTTCACTTTCCGTGACAGTTTCTGTTCGCTGCGCGACCTTGTACCATGCGCTAGGCTTGTGCTACTCAGCTCGACTCTCTTGCTTGGCTCACAGAGCTCCACTGACTGTCTCTGCACTGTCTTGACCCTTATCTGCCTGGCGCAGACACGTGACGTTCTCCCCACCACTATGCTCTTGCGTCACAACTATAATCTCGAACCCTCATCATCTCGGCTATTAAGTTATAAAATAACTTAAGGGTTATCTGACTTCCTTAAAATTATTACCACATATAATGCATGTTATATCTCCTCTTCTAAGATGTTTAAATACCATGTTCCATACAGATCTTAATAAAGCTTCATAATTCCATCCATAATTCCATCTTCTTACCGATGTCAGTGCCTTCTTGATCCTAGACCTCCTACGTCATCCTGACATTCCTCTTGACTCGATCTGAGCGCTATCTTTTCTTAACTCTTCCCAAAATCTCAACTACGGCTCAATGTCTGCTGGCGTAGCCGATAGCCTCAACTAGGTATCGGGTACAATACTAAGTAGAGATTATACGCCAATCAGTATACTTTAATATAATATAATCCCCCTTCCGTCCAATTTTTAATTGACTGTGAATTTTGCGGAGTTCAAAGGCGAAATGAGAGTTGCACTGCCAGGGAATGGCGAGGTGAATGAAACTCAAATCCCCCTTCCGTCCAATATTAACTTGACTGTGTTTCACAGGGAAATGAAGAAAACTCGAGTTGCACTTCCAGGGAAACTCCAAACACAACCACCCTTTTCAGAAGTCTTAACTCAACACGACTCAACGGTTTGCTGCTGGCTGTATCTTGGGCAATAGGTTCGCCCGCTAGCTAGGCTGTAACAGGGATTATAGGCTCGCCCTTAGCTAGCTCGTAAACTGTCTCCTCTGTAGTTTATTGGACATGGTTGGAAGAAATTAAAACGTAAAAACACTTATAGTGGGCGATGTATTGAAGACACTCCCGTATTCTTCAACACAATGTAACTGCGGACGTTTTTGTAGAACTTTCCATGCTGAACAATTCTTACACTCATAGTATTTAGATATTTTTAACTGTTTGCCCAGCGTAAGCTTAAAAAGCGCTCGGACGCCAGTTCTTTTTTCGACTTTTCCACTGAAATCGTTACTGCTTGGCTTCCTTTGATCATAAATACATTATTTTCTACAGAAATCTTCCTCGAGATATCCTTTATAGGATGGTGAAAACCGCATCAAAATCCATCCAGTGATTCTCGAGTTGACCCGTAACATCCAAGAATTGGGGACTTTGTTTTATACTGTCCCCGTATCGTGCAAACGTCCGTGACATAATGACGAGCTGATGGTAACGAACGAACGCTAGTCCAGAGAGACAACAAGACTAATGATGTTTGAAAAACGCGCTCGGAGGACAGAGTGTTGAGGGAAGCATATAGAGACAGGAGTGAGTGACGCAAAGGCGTGACGTGAGAGCTTGCATGCGTCATGAGTTGAAACTTTTATAAATTTTACTCAAGGAGACGGATTAGCGACTTAAAAATTAGCACCGTTTTCTGGCACAGAAAAGAGAAGAATTTTAATATATTGAGCAGATGAATACGTACACCAGGAGCCGAGATATGGAAATGGAATTTTCGAGAAAGATTGCTGGCTGACCTATATAAAGGGCCAGGTTTCCAAGACAGTCAAGTCATTCCTAGCAAGCAACTGCTTGGGAGGAACTCGCCGCTACGCTTCATAACAGTGAATACTACGTCTTACTACACGCCGAAGGAACTTTGCCACCAAATAAGCCATGTGGGCTGGGGCTATGTTCAAAGTGATAGAAATTTTCAACAAAGGACTTGGAATATTAGAGGACTCTATAGTCAGATAATCTTACAAGTACTCTACAAGTGATGGTTATTTGATAAACCATTCACTGAAGTCGCCTACAATAATTTGTTGTTTCTATTTGCGAAACTGTACAAGGCACTTCAAACTTTTGACAGGACAGACTGTGAACTTGGGGTTCAGTCTCAACTGCTAATATGTGTTCCTATGCGAGCGGACGATCAGAACAGTATTTTCGAACGTGGAACTTGTTCCGAGAAACGAAATTGCAAGAGTAACACATTCATTTGGAACTATTGCTACAGTTCGAAAAGTTACATTGTGTTGAAGAATACGGGAGTGTTTGTTTTAAACGAGCGATCATAAAAATCGACATGCGCCGTTAAACGAAATAAGGATAGGTGTGACGTGGGACCAACGAAGTTGAAATGGATTGCAGATGACCATGGGAGACGCTATGGGTATAGCGTTTACTGAAGGACACGCATCGCCAGCACAGCAAGAATGAAGTAAGAGCTATTTCATGTACTATCAACTAGCTTAGTAGAGCATTTTGAGAATTCTTTTTACTCAGTCATTTTAAGAAATCAACACCACCGTTTATTTTGAATATCATATTTGTCCAGGATGGCAAATGGAGCGACATGAAAGTCTGACAATTTATTTTGCCGTATTTTCTATTTCGTTCAGACTACAGTCATGTTCATGATTTCTGCAAGAAGAAAGATATAAAATTTTTCCAAAGGATAGGAAGAATCTAAGTAAATTCTTATGAGATATTTAAGATACATCTTGGATTATTTGAATAATTTAATTTTATAAATAAATAAATAAATAAATAAATAAACATAAAAATAAAACAAAGATAATAATAATAATATCAAATGTGAATAAAATAATTTCGTAATGTTATTGATTAAAACACTATTTAACGTTGTAAAAGATAATTTGGTAATAGCACCATTTACTAAAACTAAATAGAGTTAAATGATTACCGCATTAATAATAATAATAAAGTGTTAGAGATAATACGCGACAAGGAGTTAGATAATTGTTTAGGAGTGAAACAGGGCATTAATAATCCTTATGAAGTAATAGGAAAGCATTATTAAATAAACATTTTTTTTTGCCATTGATAATAATACTAACTTGTGGAGGAAGTTATTTAAATTGAAGGTTTTAAATGCGATAACATTTGTGAAATAGAAGTTAAAATTTATAAACAGGTAGAATGAATTGGTAAATGAAGGTGAAATATAATCAATTTTGAGCTCAATAAAATTTTCCATGAGAAAAAAAAACAATAAACGAATATCAAAAGAAAACAATAAGGCAGGTACTTATGTATAACTCTAGGGCAGAATTTATGTAAAAGGGAAGGCCAGGAAATGTTGAACATAATAAATACATCTTTTCTTATAAAAATAACAAGAAGTTCCGTGACGAACTAAAGAGCCTACTTTTCTTAAAATTTAAGATTCATGCCAATGATTAATCTATATGGATCTATCTAGAATAATGACGAAATTAAGTTGGTAATATCGAAATTTCTAATTAGTTCGGAATACTGTATACCTGGCATAATGTAGCCTAATAGAGAACTACAGTTGGCAGCCATGGTGACTGAATATATTCTTAGTTCCATCTCTTAATGTACAGAATACAAAATTTGGTTGAAGTCCAATGGATAGCATGGACGTTACATGCAGTTAAACATTGGATCTAACAGCGTGCGTAAAATCATGTTGGCAACAATGACATACATGTATTGGTCAGAAATAATCTGAAATAATATGATCTATTGTTGTGTCTATTTTGAATGAAATCCATTAGTTAGTATAGAAGTTACATGCATTTTAAAATTGGACCTATCAGCAGGCTTAGAATCATGTTGGTAGCACTGACGTATATAAGTTACTCCAAATTAATATAGAATATCAGGTACTATACGTGTGCATAGTTTAAAGCTGTCGGCTTGCATACTTTCTGATCAATGGATATTTGGATTTAAAAAAAAATGATTGCATTTATTAACAGTTGGCAGCCCTGGTGGCTCTTAAGAATATGCTCAGTCATATCTGTTTATGTACACATAGCACATACGAAATTGGGTTGAAATCCAATTGATAGAGTAGAAGTTATATGCATTTAAAATTTGGACTTATCAGCGGGCTTATAATCATTTTGGCAACTTTGCCATGTATGTACTCCTGGAAATTAAACTGCAATATTATTATCTATACGTGTGCCAATTTTGAAATAGCTCCCATTCATACCTTCCAAGATATCCAACATGGAGCTCAAACTTCAATTGCGATTTTTCAGCAGTTGGTAGCACTGACATCATTTTCAAATATCGCCGTGAGATATTCAGGTATAGATCTTTACTCCTACCAAATTTTGTTTCGATTGCTGCAGCCGTTTAGAAGTTGATAGGGGGGACACACACACACAGGCAACCAGACAGACAGACAGACAGAAGGACAGACAGACAGACACACATTTGCCCGATCTCATAAGTCTACTTTTTCCTCATTTTTGCAAAATGTGAAAAGTAGGCTAAAAATTGGGAAAAACGCAGAGTGGTAAGACAATATATTACAAAGAAAAGAAATATAAAAGTGTTTGGTGGATTAAAAAATATAATAGATGAAGTCAAATATAATTGTTTAGTGTGTGAATATAATTGTCAACACTTAAGTTTGGTCAGGAGGCCAGATGGGTCGTCCATGAGGGCTTTGAGTCCCATTGTCTTGCGCACACAGGGATATGCGTGTGTGTCATGTGAATGTTTATGGAGAGCATATGGGCTCTGAATTGAAAAAGAAGGGTAAGGCATTATTAGACCGCCCCATATTTTTAGTCTAATCCCACTAAATCTGTCGGTTTCAAAAACAAAAATTTTATCTGGATCAACTCAAATTTTCCAAACCTGATGCCTAAATATTTGAACAGTATGAGTTTAGAATTTGAGGAACCTGACCTAAGAAAAAAAATAGTTGGAAAATGCAAAGATTAACAAGATAAATAATTAAATATTTATGTTTTGTGCTTTGAGTATTGATAAAAAGAATTTTTCTTTTGATATGAGCAGTTAATATTCACCAGATGAAAAGTGAAACCCTGTTGTAAATAAATTTCTAAGGGAATTATGGAAATAATTTAAAAATAATAATAATAATAATTTCAGAGAATTTTATAATTAAAATTTTTGTGAAACATTGCAGAGATTTTCTATGTGAGAAGATGTTGTGGCAAGAAACTCAGTCAACTGAGAATAAATTGCAACAATTTTGTTGTTTATAACAAATAAATGTCAATTATGAATAATACATTTCAAATGATGAAATTCCTATTTTTGAACATTGTTCATTTGGAACAAAGAGACTTGTAAATAAATGAGATATAATTTAAGTTTCAATTTGATGAAAATTTCATAAATTTTGTTTATTGTTGAAACAAAGTTTTTGAAAATAATGATCGTATTAACATCCGACTTTGTTAAGCCGAATCTTAATATGAGGGTCGTAAGACAGAGTTAGCAATGAATCAACAGAATAAAATATATTGTTTTTGTGAAAAGAAAAAAATGAAAAGTGTATAAATATTTTTTTTGACTGTCATCAACGAACGACGAATCTTCGTAATGTGCAACGAGATATGTAAATAGGATGAATCACTCGGACTCTTTAATGAAAGTGATTATCTAGTGTAAATATGTAAAAAAATGTTTTTTTTATTGTTGATATCAGATGGACTTTGATTTCTGATTATCAAATTTTGCGAAGTGGTGAATGATAGGAAGGTTGATTTTTTAAAAGATTGTGTTGTTTGTTTGTGTCTTGAAGTTTTTGCCAGTTAAAGTTAATTTTAATTATCAATAAATTGAGATATTTTAAGAAAGTGTGTGTTTCCAAAAATCATTTCACTCCTTACCTACTTGAGAATTACCGAAATCAGGGATGCCAGATAGACCAATTATTTGCCTAGATAGACCCTGAGATAGATTTTCTCGTGCTTATCTGATTTCGGTATTTTTCAAAATGTGGTCATTTGGATCCTGATCCAAACGGGCACAATACTAAGTAGAGATTTTTGTGGAATTTCCAGAAAATTGTCATTAAAAGTGTTTGGTATTTCTTCTGGATTATTGATCACTTTATTATTGCAGGTCAGCGTAATGCTCCTTTGTATTTTACCATATTTTCCTGTTTCTTTCTTTATCACGGACCACATAGCCCTGTTTTTATTAGATGATTTGGAAATAAAATTATCATTATGCATTAGCTTTGCTAGTCCTATTACCTTACTTAATATGCTAGTGTATTTTTGTAGTATAAATTGAATTCAGGTGTTGTGTGGTATTGTTTATATAATTTGTGTAGAAATTTTTTTCTTTGACATGAATTTCTAATCCCTGTTGTTCTCCAATTGCTAGTTTTGTTATTTTGAACAGTCCTTTGTCTAAAGGGGAATGCTGTTTCAAAATAGTGTTTTAGGGTACTGTTAAATGCATTAAATTTATCATTTACATTTTCTAGTTTATACATTTCTGACCATGTTTCCTTATTTAATAAGTCATTGAAATATGTAACATTTGTTTCAGTGAATGACCTGCACTTTGATTTTACTCCATTATCATTATTATTGATTGTTTCGGGTACTTCAAGACTCAGTATTTGTCCATGGTGGTCACTAAAACCCGGACAATAGACTTCTATTGAATGAGGATATTTATCTGTATTTAAAAAAATGGTCAGGAGTGGTTTTACTAAATTTTGTTATTCTTGTTGGGGTATTTACTGTAGGTTTCAGTCCATAGGAAATTAGTAACTGTGTCAATAATTCACAATTTCTATCAAATTTTAAGAAGTCCACATTTACATCCCCACAAATTATTATATCGTAATTTACATTGCTCATGTTATTGAGTAACAATTCTAATTTATCTATAAATAAAGGAAACTTTCCTGACGGAGAACGGTATACAAATACAATTATTAACTTAAACTGCTGTATTTTTACGGCAGAGAATTCAAAATCCTGTTCCATAATTAGATAATCATAAACTGTTAACTGTTCATGATCTAAATTATTTCTTAAGAAGATACAAGTACCACCATGGATAATATTAGATTTAGAGTATTTACTAGCTAGTATAAACTCTGGGAATTGAATTAATTCGAGTTGTTCCTCTTTCAACCAATGTTCTGAAATACATAGTGCTGTGATGTCTTTAAGTTCATTTTTAAGCATTAGATTTATGTAATCAATTTTATTATAGAGAGACTGAACATTCTGGTGGTAAATTTTAAATTTGTTACTTTTCCAAGCTTGTGTTGGTGATTTATTTACATTATTATGTTCATAATTGTTATTATCATTGTTGCTAGACATCAAAAGATACTCATCTGAATGCCAAACCTCACGTTTGGCTTCTTTTACCAGTTTCTCTGCTTCCACTATAAAGATATTACTGTTGAACTATTCTTACCATTTGAATTTACAATTTTGCAGATTTCATCACTAAGATACTCTTTTCCTAACCTATTTAAGTGTAGGCCATGCCGAGTGTGGAATTTCCAGTCTAATTTACTTACATGTATAATTTTGACATTTGGAAAACTCGTGCAAATTTTATGAGCTGCCCTTATGTGGCTCAGACACTCCTGCCTTGGATAAAATGGTAGAGGGTGTGACTAGTCTTCAGCGTCACATTTGTTTCAGTTACAATACAAAATCGTTAACTTTTCACATACGAAGCTTCGCTAGTACTTCATCAACAAATTTTGACTAGAATTTGGCTAGAATCAGACTTTCTTATTATGAATGCTATTATTACTATTATTGTAATGATTTATTAAACACAATGAGTACATTAATTTACAAACATTTGTATACATATTTACTTCTGTTTTTCACCAGTCTTTCGTTAGCGTGTTTAGCGGCTGGGTTCTGTTTCCACATTTCAGCAAGTGATACTTGGGGCATGGTTTGTTGCATAATTCCCAGACGTAGTCGTTCTCCGGTTCGTGGTATGTTTTGTTCCGACATATCTTTCCATGGAACCCGTGGGCGGCGAATCTTGTGTATAAATGGCAGAGCTCATAGTTCGGTCCCTTCCAGGCTTCTGTTTTCATCGCTTCTGTGTCCATTATTTGCTCCGGGACTTCGTTAGCTTTGTTCTGTCTTTCCTTGATGACTGTTTTGTATGCGTGTGTTTCCGGTAATCCGAAGCAGAGTTTAATGTCCTCTATGAAGAATGACTCTCGTGCTATTGTATACGCGTAGCTGATCCTTGTGAATTTAGAGATCGAGAGGGCTCGTTTTAGGAATTTGGCTTTAATGCTTTCTATTTTCCTGAGGTTGTTTGCCGCCAGGTAGGGCCATGTTATTTGTATTCCGTACGTTGCTGTCGGAGCAACTTTCAGTTTGAACAGCGCGATCGCGGTTGGCAGGGATAGCTTCTGGAGCTTAGCGATGTCGTAAGTTGCTTTCGTTGCAGTCGTCACTCTCTCTTGTGTATGCAGAGAGAATATAAATAATAATGTTATTGGTTTTACGTCCCTTTTAACTACACTGGCTTTTAGAGACGCCGGGGTGCCGGAATTTTGCCCCGAAGGGGATCTTTAACGTGCCAGTAAATCTACTGACACGGCTCCCTCGCATTTGCGCACCCTCAAATGCCAGCTGACTGCGCCAGGTTTCGAACCTGCAACCTTGGGCTCAGCAAGCGAGAACGTTAATGCAGAGAGAAGGTGGTTCCAGTTGTTTGTAGTGTAACACCTAGGTATTTGAAGCTGGGTACAATTTCTATGGTTTCTTTCCCACACATGAAGTGTCCCTCTTAGGTAGCCTGCCTTCCCTTCTGAATGTCATTGCCTTTGTCTTCGCACTGTTTATTTCCATGGAGTTTTCTGTTGCCCATACCTTAATGTTCTCCATGACTGCCTGTAGGTCTTCTTGACTCTTGGAGAGGATGGCCATGTCATCTGCGTATATTAGCAGTTTAACGTTTCTTGTGCCTATGGTCTGTCCGATATCTGAAGTCATCACGTTAAAGAGGACTGGGCTCATCGGGTCTCCTTGCTGGACCCCTCGTGTTTGGGTTATGCTCTTCGACGTCGATATGCCATCATACATTGTGACGTAGTTGGGGTATAGAATCGACCTGATTGTTTTGAGTTCGTTGTTTGTGCTGCCTAGAATGTCCTCTAGTTTGTTGATGAGTATCCTCGTGCTGATGCTGTCAAATGCCTTCGAGTAATCTATGAATATTGCGTATAATGGTGTGGCGGGTTCGGCTAGTGTAGTTGTTATTTCTTGTATGATTTCTTAGACAGCGTGCAGTGTTGATCTGCCCGGGGTGATGCCATATTGATTCGGTGGTATGTAGACTCTTAATCTATGTTCTATACGTGCTAGTAGGATCTTGGAAAACAGTTTGAATATGACATTTTCCAGGGCGATTCTCCTATAGGAGTTTGGGTCATCCTTTCTTCCCTTCCCTTTGTATAGCTCAATTATGATTGACTTTCTCCATTGTTCTGGAACTGAATTGTTCTTTAAGCATTCATTAAAAAGTTCCGTCAGTGGTTCTAGTAGGTCTTGCTGTGCTTCCTTCAGGTGTTCCATGTATATTCCATCAGGTCCAGCTGCTTTGTTGAGTTTCCCAGATCTTATAAGTTGGTTGACTTCCTCTGTTGTGATTGGAACTATATTATGTTCGTTCGTTGTGTCTGATGTGCGATATACTGTTGGTTTGTCCTCTGCAAGGAGGCTGCTAAAGTGGGCTTCCCATTGCTCCATATTAACGAGGGGGCTTATTGCCTGCTTCTTTGACGACCTTAGAATTTTATACGGTTTCAGTCCGGCCTCGGCTATCAATTTCTGTTCTGTGGAGAGGTCGTGTTTTTGCTTCTTTTCTTTCAATAGCATTTTGTACCTCCGGCGTTCTTCGCCATATCCTTTTAGGGCGCTTCCTCCGTATTCTCTGGCTGCCTGGAGGAGTTGTAGAGTGCTTTGTCTTTTGATATAGCACTCTTCGTCAAACCATGGCTTTGCTGATCGAATGTGGGTGGACAGTTGAGTAGTGGCCTGTATGATTGTGTCATTCAGGGTTGCTGTTGCCGTGTCCAGGTTCCCCAGTTTCAGCATGTGCGTTATTGCCGGCAGTTTTTCTTTGTTCGTATTCCATCTTTTCTCCTCTATGTGTCTTGAAACTTTAGGTTTAAGGTTTTCATCTGTCTGTTATTGTAATCCAGTTCATATTTGAACTTCAGTTGTTACTGGTAGGTGCTTTCTGATAGCCTCTTTTCCTATTTTCACCTGTGCGATCGTGCTTTTTCCGTTTCGGGCTATGTATGTATATTCTTTCTCTCTGTTTAGCAGTCTTAGTTGTCGGTCCATGAGAAAGTCTGTGACCGCTTCTGTTTTTGGGTCCCGTTTATTTATGCGGCAGTTTAGGTCTCCTAGTAGCGTGGTAGGCTTGTCTGTGTCTATGTTCTCCAGGGCTCTTTCCAGTTCGTCGATGATGACCTCTGGTTCGGTTTTGGGTTGAAAGTGGGCTCCTATAATGTTCATTTTCCCCGTGACTACTGTTAGTGTGTTGGATGTACGATCAATTAATCTTATGGGTTGCAGGTGCTGCTTTATTACCCTTTGTTATGCATAGATATCCCATGATTTTATAAAAAATGTTTATTTTCCATTGCAAAAGAAAAATTCTCTCTCTCCATAAGACAATTTCCATTCCTTTACATTTGATAGAGAACTTCAACAAATTTGAGTTCAATCAAATAGTATTTATGTATTTATTTATGTATGTATTGGGTATAGAAAGTCCCAGTGAGCTGGTAGCTCAAGGGGGAAACGCCCTTTACAAATATGGCTTTGTAACTTATACTAGAATATACTAAGGTGGTAGGATAATTTATTCAGTGTTAACGGGCTCATCTATATTCTTCAACATATTGTTTCAGGAAGTACCTGCGTGCTTCCTTTTTGAATTTGTTTAAGTTGATGATTTGTCTCAGTTTTGGAGGTAAGTTGTTATAAGATGTGCTGGCTGAATAGGAAATACTTTTAATACCATATCTAGTAATTGTGTTTGTCGACTCCATGTATAACTGGTTTGGTGATCTTGTGTTATGGGTATGAATGTCTATCCTGCATTGCAGTTCAGTATTAAGACTAATAAGACGTTGTTTATATCTGAACATAAATAAAGCTTCAGAGTATTTTAGCTGGATCCGTAATGGCATTATGTTTGTCTCCAGAAATACTTGTACAGTCGGTTTCCTAAAATCGTAACCATACATGATTTTAATTGCTCTTTGTGGAGTTCTTCGAGCCAGTGGCGTAGCTAGACCTGAAGGGGCCCCGGGGCAAGACGTTGAAATGGGCCCCCCTCACTATCTTTTGAAGACCTGACCTAACTGCAGGCCTTTAATATTACCGTAATGATGTTTGATGATAAGAACTTATCAAAGTGACTTTATGCACTTTTCGAACTCCTCCCCCCTTGCACTTCCCATTTCGTGAAATATGTAATTTATACTTTGGCTGTTGACTCCATAAAATGTGCTAAATAATTATGATAAATAATAGTTATAGCTTTACAATTTGTGAAATTGTGATATCGTAATAAGAAAACTAGGTCTACACAAATATCAATTAGAAAGAGAAGAAAACTACATGTAAATATATAAGTACACATATTTGTCCTTTTATTACTGACAATAATGAAGCTAGAGTAGAAAACAAAAGGGAACAGATAGGATCGTCTATGAAGTACTAGGCTTTAAAAATAAAATACACGCCAGGTCGAAAGCTCAAAATTATGAATGTATTATATAAATAACTTGAAATAAAATAAATCTATAAATTTATACTCATTGTTAAAAACACTTTTTGTTGAGTTATTTTTATTAAACAAACTATTTAAAACAGGTAAAATTATCAACTAACCAAATTTACACAAAACATTTTTTCCTACTCTTTGCATCTGCAAACATGTTAATTACATGTGAGAAGTTAAGTTTTCGAGCTCTTTCATTTTCAATCGATACAAGCGCCAACCCACTTAAACGCTCTTGGCTCATTGTGCTTCTTAGGTAGGACTTGAAAATGTTCAGCTTGGAAAAAGATCCTGCTGCTTTAGCCGCTGTGACAGGTAGGCTACAGTCAAGAACATAAAACAAGCAGTACACACATCAGGATAACTTGCAACCAGAATGTGATTTTCAATGTAGAGGTCTATTAGTTGCTTAACACTCGACATTTTCTTAATTTTAGAGGAAAAAGATGCACGTACGCTGGAAATTTGTGCAGGAAATGTTGGCGACACATCGTCAGAAAAAGTCTCGGCGAAACATTTTGCCTCTTTAATCAGTTCGTCATCTGAAGCACTGTTCAAGAAATAAATCTGTACAACTTTGTAGGCATTAATAAACTGACTTCATGCCTTCAAATCTGCTGTTTAACTGAGCCATAATTGTATCAATCATGGGGTAAAACACAGTTACCCGAAATCTAGCTTCAGGATTGAGAAATCGGTGGTCTACACTCAGTTCATCAAAGTGCTCTTCAACTTGCTTTAGTCTTTCCTCAAAAAACTCACAGGGTATTCCTCACTTGGAGCCCATAGTTGAAGCTTCTTTTACAAGGTCCTAAAATGAATTTCTTAGTTCTGTAACAACTAATAGATCAAAAGCTGAAACAATATCCATATTTTCAGTTTGGAGACATTTAGATACGATGTTCAGTTGCTGCAAAATCTTTGTTTGTACAACTAACAGAAGCACAAATTCAAAACTTTCAATTTTCTTTTTCAATCCTTTCTTTTGCCTTATTACTTGTCAAAATAAGTTTGGATAGCGCTCTAAATACATCGCCAATCCTCTACTTTAAGGAAAAAACTGCTTCATACCTTCCTGACCATCTTGATGGGTTGAGCGTTTTTATCGCTATGTTTGCATTTTCAGATGCATCTTGCAGCCCCAGCCAGTGTTTTATACGGTGTCCAAAAACGTTGCAGACATTTTGTACATCCTCAAAAAACGGTGATATTTCACGATTGGCTTCTACCGCGTCTTTCAACACCAGTTTTAAATTGTGACTTGCACAATTTACAAAATATGCATGTGGCACAACTTCTTGAATCTTTTTCTGCACTACATTGTATACTTCACTCATTACGCTTACGCCATCACAACCTTGGCAACGACATTTTTTCAATTCAAGATCTTTAATAGATTCCACTATTCTACTTATCAAACTAAATGCACTTTGATCTTCAACTTTTGTAAAAGAAGTAAACATCTCGCAAATCTTTATTTGGGCTTATTTTTTCATCATTTACCACTTTGACGTACCTAAAAACTTTACTTAACTGATCAACTTTACTTATATCCTGGGTTGTATTCATAATAACAAAGAAAAAGGAGAGCTCAGTATTTCATATTTGATTTCCTTCAGGACTTCATTTGCCATCAAAGAAATAACTTCATTTTGGATGCTAGGGCTTAATTAGATTACCCTTCCTGCTGGCTTTTGAAAAAGGGTTTTTAGTACAGGGTCATAGTCAGACAGAAGTTCTATTATAGACAAGAAATTTCCTTTATTTGGATCTTCCATTTTACTACTTCTTCCGTGGAAAGCAAGGTTACAGGTGGCCAGTAATTGTTCCCTTCTTTTAACTGTCTTTCTAAAGCATCACTCATTGTTTCATCACTCCTCCATTTCTAAAATATAACACCAGAAAATATGTGGTCATTTGATTGTTCATGAGTTTTAATGCTATCATAAATATATTCCCAGTCCTTTAGTCCCGTACTACCGAAAGTGTTCTCTGAATGTTGTGGGAATAGCCAACTTGGTTGACAGTAGACTCGGTCTAACTTTTACGAGTAGCAATGCCAGAGTCGGTTACATTTCATCCCAGAACTTGATATAAAACTGTAGTAAATTAATTAGTTGAAAATGATATTTTACTTCCTCGTCCATCAGGCTGTTTTGGAAAGGAACCACGAGGTTGATAAGGTCCTGATGCTATGATTAACCTTTTCATTTCTGGATTATTGACGGGACTGGGAAATTCAATTTTGTCTGGCAAAATATAATTTTCAGCGTGTCCAGTTTCAGTCAAGCTTACTGCATCCTTGTTATTATCGACTGGCTGATCAAGACATGAAAGGCCACTATGAGTGGTCGGAACATCGATTTTATGTAGGCTACTTCAGACTGTTGATGAGCGTCAACATCTGAAAAAAATACATAGTGAATAATATTGAGCAATAAAATTTAGTGTAGTGGTTTACAATTCATTGCAGTGTTTTATTTGTAGAAACAGATTCAACTAACTGTTGAACTAAGCCAACTAACTGATTATTGGTTGTTTAACGGGACAAAAAGACTTTGTCACCAAAGATAGTCGTCCGTTGAAACGAAGCATACTGTATACCCAATACAGTGTGATTTTTAATGTGAAATGAAAGACAAACAAATGTGCTCAGCCCAAGTGAAGTGAATCAACCGTCGCAATTCGCAAACCGCTTCATTGTTTGTTTTTATCACACACTCTATGCTTTTTATAATATTAACGTAATATGATATTAGTTTGTTATAAAATATTACGTCCTGACCATATTGTTAATGGAACTCTTAATCACAATAATTTTACTTTGCTTAACAACTTATAACACTTTTACAATAAAGTTAATTTTGGTTTCTTCTTACCTTCATTATTTTCATTTTCTTCGTTTTGATCTTGTTTCTGCACCAAAACGTACTCTAAACCTGATTGAGTTTGAGGGTGCAACCATGCAGTTAACGATTTAGTACAAGCACGAACCGTCTCCTCGTATTTTTCTTTTATCCTTCCTACTTTAGCTCCACTTTCATAAGTACGTTTCATAGCGTCGTTAAAAAAATAGCACAATGCAAGCCACAACTTAAGTTCAGCCACTAAACAGGGAACCGCTGTGGCGACGTACCAACTGCACTACTGCTACTACTCTGCTACTGTGCATTGCTGTGGTGTGTTGTCACAGTGGAGGGGGAAGGGGTGGAACGATGAGTCATGGTCATGCGCTGAATGGGGAACAATGCATTGTCTGTCCGGTGGCCGGGTCGGACACCCGGCTATCAAAAAATACTCATAGAATACCACACAAATGGATGGATATATCTTACATACAGATTGCACTGAACGTGACTAGTTTCTAAACACAAGTTTAGACGTGTAGTTCCGTACAACTGGGGCCCCCGATCTAAATTGAATTCTCAAATATGTTTTCTAGTACTACTTTTATTTATTATTTATTTATTTATTTATTTATATTTTTTCTTTTAGGGTTGGTGGGCCCCCTGACCTAGGGGCCCCGGGGCGGTGCCCCGCTTGCCCCATTGTAGCTACGCCCCTGCTTCGAGCTCATTTATTGCTTCCTTTGTACACTTTCCCCATATTATTTCCATGTACATAATGTGAGAATGAATAAGAGAGCCATATATGCTCCTTGGATGTTCATTGCTTATTCCATATTCCCTTAATCTTTTTAGAACACCAATTACATTAACTATTTTCTTTTTCACATTTGTGACATGTTCATTCCATCTTAGGTTATTGTATAAAGTGAGGCCTAAATACTGTATGTGCAGGGGCGGATCCAGAATTTCTCTCTGGGAGGAGCACCCCTACTTGATTTTTGGGACCTATTTAATTTTTTAGAGAATGTTTATATGAAATAAAAATCCCAACTACGTCAAATAAAAGCTGTATTATTTGCAAAATACAAGAATATATAAATTGTACATAGAGGCAATTTATTTTGTCTACTTCCGTAACATTTACTGATTAGGGCCAGTTTTCCCTTATGTTTTCTAGCAAACACTTCCAACACTTCTTCAGGCTTAATTTCACTTGACAGGCCCTGATGTAGGCCTATGTGCAGCAAAGCCAGTCCATTAAGTCTGTCTTCCGACATAGTGCTGCACATATGCGGTACGTCTTTAGACGGCAGAATTCTGAGAAGGAACGCTCAGATGTACTTGTTGTAACTGGCAAAGTACACAAAGGCTGGAGTAATATTCTCACATTTGGAAGAGCATCGGCCAATTTATACGCTTTGGCTGGGTGTTTTGGCCTCTTGTTTTCTGGATGCGATTGCCATAAGTTCTTCCAGATTTGCAGCTCTCCTCTTAAAGCATAAAACAGGGCAAGTCATCTTCGTACAAGGAAGCTCCTTCAAGGATTTCATTCTGGTAATCCTTTTCAAAATTTGATGACAAAAGCATTTGCAATTTTCCCACACACTGCATTTCATTCTTCGGAAATATTGTAGTAATAATAATAATGATAATTTTAGTTAATTCATTTAAAATGAAGTTCAAAAAGGGGATGAAGACTGTTTTACGATAGTAGTCTCCAATTTATTCAACCTGTAGGTTTGATCTGTTCCTTTAAACGTTTGTTATTCTAGGCTTTTGAATGTCTGTGCCCATCTCTTCTGCTAGTTTGTTGATTGCTCAAACAATGCTTTGAATGGTTTTTCACTAGAGTCCCTTTCTTCTTTAATGCTTGCTATTGTAGCTTCAAGTTGCATTGCATGAAGGACGTCCATGTAATCTGCTTGTAGTTTTCGGGCAAGAGGTAACGTCACTCCCAGAATATACTGTAAGCCAACACGACCATACTTATCAAAATATCTGATGCCATGATAGAGTTGAGGAGTGGTAAGGCGTTGCTCCGCCTAGCATCAGGAGAGTTGGAAATAGTTTCCAAAACGGTGGGTAGAGTAGGAAGGTTTTCCATGAACGTCAGTACAGCCTCATGTCTCTCCAACCATCGCGTTTCACACAACGTTTTGAGCCCATGTTTTCCTTGCTTGAGGTTATGATTTTCCTGCATTTCGCCTTCGAACTTTTTAAATCTTCAAGCTGAGTCTCGGAAAAAATTGGCCAAGGTTGATTTGACACCTACAGCGTTTCTAATGCTAGGCACAGTACACGCTTTGCTGGCCGCTAAGTTAAGCCTAAGGCTGGCACAGTGACTGTAGGTAGCTAATGGCTGGATCTGTGCAATGCGAGCTTGCACACCTTTAAATATTCCACTCATATTTGATGAACCATCAAAAGCTTGTCCTCGGCAATCATTTATGTCCAGATCAAGTATTTCAAGCTCTTGTAATATTGTGTGAGCCAGGTTCTCACCTGTGAGATCCATTACATCAACAAACTTTATGAAGTCTTCTTTAATCCTAAGTTCCTTGGTATTGAAGTATCTTATACAAAATGTAAGCTTTTCTTTGACAGATACATCAGTAGTTTCATCAGCCAAAATAGTGAAAAACTTCGAATCTTTTATTTTTGTCACAATATTTTCGGTACCAGTAATTAATTACTTCACCGCAACATTCAATAATATCGTTTTGAGTTGTTTTACTAATGTAACTGGCGTTATTTCCACAAGTTTTCAAGTGGAAAGCCAAAACGTCATCACCAGCATCCATCCTAAATTTCAATAATGCTCTGAAATTTCCTTCACCGACCGAACTTCTATCAATGTCTAAGGTCCCGTCATCTCTATGCCCTCCCAACGGTATGTTCTGGGTAGCACATAAAATGACTGTTTTAAAGATAGGCATAAGTCTTTTTCGGATCTCTTTAATGATTTGTTTCTCTGCATTGCACATGCTGGACAATACATCATTAGCCTTGTTCTCATGTATCATTAAGAAATTATGACAAGGCAACCATGTTTCGTTTGTGGTATTCTGTGTCTAAATGGCGCTTGAGTAATTCCACAGCTTTCTTGTATGTTTTCATTGGCTCACAGACCAAGTTTCCAAGTTTTACATCGTTTTTTCCTCCTTCAGAACGGCCAAATAAGATACAAATTTTGCACAGACCTCCGCTCATTTCTTCACTGTAACCATTCATAGGTTTTTAACCAGCTGCGTTGAAAATAACGTTTTTTTTTTCTTCTGGAAAAATAAGAAATTTGTAGACTGCAGAGGGGGGCCATGAATGTTTCAAAAACTGGAAATCTATTATCCACTTATTTATTGACATTGACCCAGCAATATCCTCAGTATCATCACGTTCGTGTCACAGTATATAACATAAATTGCAGGCTTAACCAGTAAATAATGGAAACTAAGTAACTGTCGCGTGATTTAATGAGCCATTGCTACGGCATTTTTGATACCGGTACTCAGGTTTTAAATTTTGAATTTAAAAATACCACTCAAGAACCACAATTTATGTACTTAATAAACACTGTAAATAAGCATAGTATCTGTATATTACAATGCTGTTAGTTTAGGGCAGCATTCCAATGTTAGGTTAGGTAGCCTACCCTTCACATCTAGCTTGTAGGACAGGGTACACTGGGAGGCATTTTTATCTTACCTTGTTTCTTTTCGTAAAAAACTAGTCTAGCCCAAGTTGCCTTTTCGTTCCTCCGCCACCGCTCATACTTGTATTAATAACTCTCAAGAACTTATAATCATATACCACAGTACAGAATAATGAATCTATCAAAACTGCCTCAGTGTTGCCTCATTTTCAAATACGAATATCGTACAGTCCCAGCTAAATTATCGTACAAGAGCATAATATCATAAAACTATGTGCAACCAGCAGACGTCAGTGCTAGCGACCGTGATACTTCTGGTGGAAATCTACAAAACTACGCTTTCTTGAGATTATGCGAATATAGTTAAGATAATTTTGAGTAGAGGAAACATTTTAAAGTGTATACTAGGTCGTAAAGGGCTAAACCTAAATCTGTTTGTATTTTGAAAAGAAGTTTGTGATTAAGTGGGAAATTAATGAAATTAAACAATATGTATTTTGTAAAGTAGTTTGGAATTTAGATGTGAAATTAAACATTATTTTCCCATCAACAATAGTCTATTTTATCTAGTGTATAGACCGGTCGTTTGGGGAGGGCACGTGCCCCCGTGCCCCTCCCTTGGATCCGCCTCTGTGTATGTGTATTGTTTAATCCGTTCAATGGGCACATTGCCAATTTTAACTATGTTGCAAGTGTTTGAACTGTAAGCTGGTTTATGAAATAGCATGTATTTTGTTTTTAAGGTGCTTATGATTAAATTCCTTTTTAAAGCCATGTTGTTAGTATGTGTTATATTTTATTTATAATGATAGGAACACATGTATTATAGGATTGGTTTATTATGTGAGTCTTATTATCTAGTTTCTTATAAGACTCACCACAACACAGGGCAGCATTCGTCTGTCTCTCTAACTCTACAGATTCCATATCTAGTAATTGTGTTTGTCGACTACATGTATAACTGGTTTGCTGATCATGTGTTATGGGTATGAATGTCTATCCTGCATTGCAGTTCAGTATTAAGACTAATAAGACGTTGTTAATATCTGAACATAAATAAAGCTTCATTTTAGCTGGCTCAAAATACAAGGACAAGAATGATAATATACATCTAAACTTAAGGAGTATACGCTTTCATATGTGAAGGCGGTTTGCTAACTCTAACAGATCTCGTAGTATAAGTTTGATTAGTTTGAACATTTTGGTTTGTGTTAACATTTGCGTTTTGATTTACATTATTAGAACTCGCTAATTCTACATTTGGTTTAGTTACATTTGGTAACGCATCACTCTGAACATTTTTATTACAATTATTTTCAGTTGACGTTTTATACAAATAAACTCGGTTTCTTTCGATCTTTCTACCACCTGACATTTGAACTTTATAAGACCTTGGTCTTTCATAAATTTTAGTTACAACTGAAGGTCCTAACGGTTTGTCTATCTGTTTTCGCATGTAAACATTTTCTGATGCTGATCTTTTTTAAACATGTTTTTGATTGTTGCAATGTGACGTTCTACCATACCATTAGATTTAGGATAATTCGGACTCGATGTTACATGTTCAAATTTCCAAGAAGTTGAAAAAGTTTGCATGTTGTCTTTGACAAAATGTGTTCCGTTATCTGAAATCACTTTTTTAGGAATACCGAATCTTGCAAAAATTGATTTTAATTTAGCTACAGTCTTTAATCCGGATAAGTCTTTCATTTTTGCAACTTCTACGTACTTGCTAAAGTAATCAGTACGGTAACTAGTATCCAATGACTATCATTGAATTTAAATAAATCCATTCCAAGTATCTCCCATGGAGCGCTTGGAATATCATGTGGTAACAAAGGCTGTTTTACATTATTTTGCTCTCTTGAAAACGCATACAAGATTCGCAACTACTGACAATGTTTTCAATGTGCTGATTCATAAACGGCCAATACAAAATGTCTCACTTTTCAATACCAAGATGGCAATAATGAATTCTGTTTAACATTTCTTTCCGCAACTGATTTGGCACTACTATTCTATTATCTTTGAAAATCAATCCTTCAATAACAGTTAACTCGTCTGCATGAGTATGATATGGCTTGATGGCGTCAGGTATTTTTAGCCTATTTTCATTTTATGAGATCACCTTTTGTCCGTGTATGCGTATGTGAGAGTCCCCCTAATAACTTCTAAACGGCTGGAGCGATTTCAAAGAAACTCGGTAAGGTCATAGCACCATTTTGGCTGACCCCGACCGTCCTTCGAATTTTATTACGTCTCACCAATCCGTCATGGCGGTGTGCGAAATATTTCTCCAGCATTCAATATCTCCGAAACTATTACCGATATCACCCTGAAATTGAGTACGGTGATAAAGGGCACTACTTGAAGTTCACTTATGGGACTTTCAAAAACCTGGTAACTACAAAACCAACATGGCGGCCAGGTGATGTTGAGACTTTTAAATAGGCTTTTTTCGCGATTTAACCATCCAAACGTAATGAAACTTGGTACAGCAAATGTTTATAGACATTGTAATGCACTGGCATCTAATTTAGTACAATTGTTTACATAAACTCAAGATGACGGCTGTGCGAATTATTTCACTGGCATTCTATATCTTCGAAACTATCACTGATATCACCCTGAACTTCTGTACAATAATAAAGGGCACTACTACAAGTTGATGTATGTAACTTTCAAAAACCTGTTAAGTACAAAACGAACATGGCGGCCAAGCAAAGTGATACATTTTAATATACTTTTCTCGCGATTTAACCATCTGAGCGCAGTGAAATGTTGTACAGTAAATGATTATACATATTGTAATGCACTGGCATCTAATTTAGTTCAATTGTTTACATAACCTTAATATGGCGGCTGTGCGAAATTTTAAAATTAAGTTTTTGTTTTTGTGTCGTAATCATGGGATCGAAGTGAAAGTTTAAATAATGAAGCTACGCAATGAATTTCCTTTATTGGTACATAACTCTATGGCCTATACATATAGCAATCCAAAATGGAGACCATCCGAAATATTTAGATGGTTCTCGGTATCTACGAATCTTTAACAGCAATCAAACTGATATATTTTAATGTTTATAGAGGCTATGAACATAAGTTCACCTATAGGACTTTCAATAACCTGGTGAGCACAAATCCAACGTGGCGGCGACGCGAAGTATAAATATTTAAATGGGCGTTTCTCGCGATTTAACCATCCGAGGGCAGTGAAACTTTGTACGGTAAATGCTTGTACAATTGTTAATCTACTGGCATGTAATTTATTTCAATTGTTTCATAACTACAAGATGACAGCTGTGCGAAATTTTAAAATCTCGTGTTTACTTCTTGTGTTCTAATCATGCGATTGAAGTTTGAATACTACACCAACACAATAATCTTCATGTAATAGTACATAAATAATAATCCAACTTGGCGACCATATGAAATATTTAGACGATTCTCAATATCTACGAATCTATTACAACAATCAAACTGAAATTTTGTATGTTGATAGAGGCAATTAACATGAGTAGAATATATGAAAATTGCTGCATAGTTCTTCACGGAACTACTTGTTTTTCTCGCGAACAGGAGACAACACGGAAAATCTACGATATGCATTTGAAAATATAGGGCATGTAGGCCTACGTATGCATAGTGCCTGAAGATAAATTCTGAGGTCAGGAGATGCTCGTAGGTAAGTGACAGAACACAGGCCATTGGTAAACATTGTTTTATGGTATAGACAGCAAATACACAAGGCTACGTACAAAGGACAGGACTTCACTGGTTATAGACCTTCGAAATAATCACCCAAGGTGTCAACTCTGCGTTGCCAGCGGTGGGGCAGGCGCTGAATACATTTCTCTGCATGTGTCTCCACCTTCCCCAACCACCTCGCCACTGTGCTATAGGGTATGGCATGCACAGGTAATGCTTATTGCAGCTCTGAATGGCATTGGCGTGCATTTATGCCGCAGAGAACTGCGATTTTAATATACGATCGTTGCTCCTGCTTGTTGACTTCCATTGCGTGACACTCACACTCACACACTGAACTTGGAGGCATGCTCAGACCCACACTGTTGTTTACATACACCATTTAGTGGCATCCTACGCAAGTACATACCGTACGTTTCCAAATGCATCTCGTAGATTTTCCGTGTTGTCTCCTGTTAGCGAGGAAAAAAAGTTGCCATGACTTAAGACTCGACCTCCGTATATCTAATCGAAATGCTAGCGTACTTCCGTACAGGCGGCCAGAACTATAATAATCTGTTATCGATTTCAACCGGATATCACTGCCCCCCGCCTTCTCACTTCTCAACGCTTTCGTTCATCTCGTTATCCCAACCACTTATTCTCCCATCGTGATTTGAGGCACTGTACATTGCGCCCGTTAATCCACCAGTGTTTGGTGGCAATCTACCTCGTACCAATGAACGTCAAATTTGGGAACAATGTGAGCGTGAGAGTTGGATCTAAGTGTGTTCTGGGCAGCATTATCCGAGAGTTATAATACACTGTTCTTATGTCTCACGTGAAGGATGAGAAGGAAATTAATAACAAAATCAGAGCAATCAAAATCAAGAGTGGCTCACGGTTATTCCTAAAAGCAAATTAAATGTAGCCCTCCTACGTTCTGTAGGGATTTCGAAGATTTAACTAACTAACTAACAAGTAGTTCCGTGAAAAACTATACAGCCTATTTTCATATATCCTATATTTGTTAATTGCCTCTATCAACATACAAAATTTCAGTTTGATTGCTGTAGTAGATTCGTAGATATTAAGAAGCGTCTAATTATTTCGGATGGTCGCCATGTTGGATTTTTATATTATGTAGGTCTTAGAGTTATGTTCTATTACATGAAGATTGTAGCGTAGGTGTAGTATTCAAACTTCGATCGCATGATTAGGACACAAGAAATGAAAACCAGATTTTAAAATATCCGACAGCTGCCATCTTGTGGTTATGAAAACAATTGAAAAATTAGAAGCCAGTGGATTAAATTTTGTATAAGCATTTACCGTACCAAATTTTACTGCGCTCGGATGGTTAAATCGCGAGAAACTTCCATTTAAATATTTATATTTCTCGTCACCACCATGTTGGATTTATGCTCATCAGGTTATTGAATGTCTCATAGGTGTACGTGTGTTCATAGCCTCTATCAACATACATAATTCCAGTTTGATTGCTATCATAGATTAATAGATATTGAGATCCGTCTAAATATTTCGGATGGTCGCCATGTTGTATTTTTATATATGTAGGCCATAGAGTTGTAATCTATAGATGACGACTTTTGCGTAGATTCATTATTCAAACGTTTACTTCGGTCACATGATTAATACACAAGAAATAAAAACTTAATTTTTAAATTGCGCACAGCCGCCATTTTGAGGTTATGCGAACAATTGAACTATATTAGATGCCAGTACATTACAATGTGTATATACATTTACTGTACCATATTTCACTGCGCTGAGATGTTTACATCGCGAGAAACGTCTAAAATGTTTCACCTTCGCTTGGCCACCATGTTGGTTTTGTATTTTACAGCTTTCTGGATGACTCATAGCTAAACTTTAAATCGTACCCTTCATCACCGTACAAAATTTCAGGGTGGTATCAGTAATAGTTTCGGAGATATAGAATGCCGGTGAAATATTTCGCACAGTTGCCATCTTGAGATTATGTAAATAACTGAACTAAATTAGATGCCAGTGCATTACAATGTGTATAAACATTTTTGTACCATATTTCACGGTGCTCAGATGGTTAACTCGTGAGAAAAGCATATTTAAAAGTTTCAAATTCTGTTGGCCGCCATGCTCGTTTTGTAGTTAACTAGTTTTTGGGAGTCTCATAGGTAATTTTTAGTAGTGCTATCTATCACCGCACACATTTTCAGGGTTATATCAGTAATAGTTTCGGAGATATAGAATGCCAGTGAAATATTTCGCACAGCCGCCATGTTGGATTGGAGAGACGTAATAAGATTTAAAGGGCACGGTCGGGGTCGGCCAAAATCATACTATGACCTAACCGAGTTTCATTGAAATCGCTCCAGCAGTTAAGAAGTTATTAGGGAGAGACACGCACACGGACGCACACACATACACACGCGCAGGGACAAAAGGTGATCGCAAAAGCCTATTTTCTTTTCATAAATGAAAATAGGCTAAAATACACATTCCAGAAAGAATAACATCCTAGAACTACAGTATCGCCAAGATCGACCTAGCCTATTGCTATTAATGAACATCGTCAATTAATATAGCCTTTAAAGTGTTCGTTAGAGTTTATAGTACTGGTCTATGTCTTAAATCACATTCCTATGATGCATCTCACTTTCCAAATTAGGTAACATATTTTAATGATCACTTAAAATTTAACCCTGGAGTAGTAACGTTCAAGTTTTGGTACATTAATGCTAACGTGGGGTACTGTATGCCCCATAAATTAAATCGCAATATTTTGGTTTTCGACTAATTTTAATACAGCATAATTGCATATAGCCTATGTAAAATTAAACATACAAAGCACTGATATTTTACGCTATTAACTTATAATAATCATATTATATACATACACTGAAAATCATCAAAAGTTTCAGATTAGATCTTTTTCGTTCGTATTTCTCTCATGACCTTCTCATGTCCTTCTCATACCGCACACTTCCTGCAAATCACTAGTTTGTGTCCTGAACACACAAAATTCTTACACTCAGAGCAAATGATTGTAGTTGATGATAAACAAACAAAAATACACTATACCGCTGAAAAGTTGCACGAACACTAACGTGGGGAATAGCTTGCCGCAGAACATCGATAAAACAGCGATTCGGCCAAGGTGCATCAAGGTCACTGCGCAGTTGAAGACTGTTGAGCGGTGGAGATAAAATAGTCCAGGCTGAGTCACATCAGGGCTGCCAATCAACAATTAGAGAGTAAATACGTTTCTCTGGGGCACTCGGTGCCCCCACGTTACTATTCCAGGGTTAAATATCGGCCTTCCACTGAATTATGTACAATATTTTACAACACTATTAGGCCAATCAAATTAGATCCAAAAAAAGTGTTTTGAGGAATTAATTTCCAGAAAGCTGTAAATCGTTTTAATACCTTTGTTTGGTCCTAAATGCGTGTAATCCGAGTTTGCACTATCCCTAGAGGTGTGCATAACTTTTGGGACCCAAATAACCTTGAAATGTTTCCTCTTTTTGAGTGTTTTGCTTGTAACTTGAGAACGGTACGTCGGACGGAAAATATTAATCAGTTCAATATTAAAGAAGGTTAAGTTCTGCGCCAAATGGACATCAAAAACTTGAAATTTGGTTCAGAGTTACAGCCGAAATCAACAGTTCAAAACTGGGAAAATGTCTCATTTAGGTGCAAACTTACATTTTGCGACTTTCCAAGACCACATATCTTCGGAATAGGTTATCCTATTGAACTCTGAAATCGTGAAAATAAAATCAGCTGTTTCATACAAAGTTGTTATACCTACTCAACAAAAATGTACGAAACAGCTGATTTTTTATCAGAAGGTCTGACTGATCAGACGATTGAGCAGGTGGTAATGAGGTCTCTGAAAGCCCAAGGTGGGCTGTCTCATGGACGAGGCATATCAGACAGTACTCTGGTGACTTTGGTTGCCACAATACCTACCATCATCATGGAAATTGCGATACAAGTGGAAGACTTTTGTGGCGTGACGTATGGTACTTCTGAGCAGCACATCGACGCTAGGTTTTCAAGGGTACAGAGGGACGATGCAGACGTTGCGATCCTTCTTGACTGGTTTTCATCTCAATATTCCATACCAACTGGACAATTTGTGATGTCCATTAGCAGATGAGTAACTGGCGATGTGCAAATTGACTGCCATGAAGCGTTTGAAAAAAGGATTCATTTTATTGCTAAGATTATTGGCAACGACTTCAGTAATGTCAAGTTTCAACGAAAAAAACAGAGTGGTTCCTCTTAAAGCTTTCGACTTAAAAGTCAGGATACACGGCGAAGATATACTAGTAAATCCAGATACACTTTTCCGACCCATAACACTTCTTAAAAAATCTGAGGAACAGTTCAAACATTATTATTTGAGTTAGCTCCTTATCACCTTTCTATCTTTGATGAAACAGGAATGCGGAAAACAAAGAAATCTGTGTTCTACAATTTATTTTCACCAGTTACTGATCCACCAGCTCTTGCAGATAGTGCCATTGTAGTTGATGGGAGGTTCCTTCTACATCGAGTGGTTTGGGAATCCAAGGAAAAATTTTCAACAATTCTCTCCTAATATGTTGACAACGTTAAGCAATACTACAACCCTGCCAGTACATTTATCGTTTTCGATGGTTACCCTGATGATGCATCAGTAAAGAGTACAAATCAGCGGAGCGTCTTCGCCGTAAAAGCAAGCACTCTTCTTCTAACGTAGTGTTCACTGAAACGTTGACTGCAACCATGCCGAAAGAACATTTTTGGTTCAACGACAGCAACAAAGAACGGCTTATCTCCATGCTGCCTGAGAAATTAGTACAGCAAGGGTTTGAAGTGAGGCAAGCTCTTGAGGATGCTGACACTCTCATCATCAATACCTCCATCCAAGCGGCAGAGAACTTTGCGACGGTCATAATAATCGGAGAGGACACCAATCCTCTGATCCTATTAACCTCCAAAGCACCAAATTCAAACGTTTACGTCATGAAACCTGGAAAGGGGACCTCTCAGAACACGTTCTACTCTCCGAGGTACTTCAACTTCTCGTCCGCTGTCAAACAGAACGTTCTGTTCCCAGGGGTGGATCCAGAAAAGAGGGAAAAGGAGAAAGGAAAAGGGGGAAAGCGAAGGAGAGGAGAGGAGAGAAGAGGGAGGGGAGAAGAGAAGGAGGAGACACACAAAACGAACTATAAACAACGATTTTAACCTAACTAGTACTCAGTTAATAATCGTGCAATATAAATTAAATTACCTAGCCGCGACGCTCTCTTCTCGCTACCCCGCTCGCACTGTTGCTATTGTTGTGACGAGCCGAGCTGACTGAACACAGCGCAGCCACCGCGCCGCCTGTCCGAACGGAGCCAATTACAAACGAACAATCCCCTTAGGCCCGCTCCACCCGCGCCTGAGATATGTCTATCGAGGTAAATTGTATGAAGACTTCACAAGCTTTATAAATCTCTGAGAAACAGTGCACAACCGTTTAAAGGGAAAAGACGTAATTAAAGGGAAATGAAGAAAAAGAAACGAAATCCCAGTATCCGAACAGGAAGATATCGCCCGAAACGAAGGGAATGTCGATGGAAAGAGAAATAAAATTAATACTGAAGGGCTAGCGCAAGAATCGCCAAATCCGAAAACTGGAGAAGAGAAGCTAAATGATGACAATACCGAAAAAGCAATCAGCGTGTCGGAAACAGAAACCGAGCGAGAGCTACAGGAAGGAAAATAACCAAAGAAAGCAGAAACCGAAGAAGAAATCCACAAGCAAGAGATAAAGATGGAGAAGAAACTAAGGAGGATTCGAAGAGAAAGTTTCAAGCCAAAAATAAAGCCAAGAAACAAGAGACCAAAGAATTTGCAGAGCCTACTATCAAGAAAAAGAAGAAAAATGTAGCAGAACCAGAGGATGAAAATGAATACGACCAACAAACAAGAGATGAAGATGCGGATGCAAGAACTATAGAGGAGAAGATGAAAACGCAAACCAAAGAGAGAACCAGCAAGAAACAAGAAACCAAAGGAGTCCCAGAACCTACCGTAACCGGCAGAGACGTAGGTAAAACTGTGTTGAGTATTCTCAAGCATCACAGTCTTGTCCTATGTCGGTGTGTTGGCGTTGGTACTGACGGGTGCGCTATGATGGCGTCAGAAGCTTTTGGTGCTGTCGCCGAGGTGCAAACCGAAGCAGAGCATGCCATTAGGTGCCCTTGTTATAACCACGCTCTGAATTTGTCTATTTCGAAGTCCTCGAAATTCGTCGACGTGCGAAATGCAATAGGAGTTATGAAGGCCACTATTACGTTCATTGATTCGTCCTCAAAACGCTCCTATGTATTTAAAGCAACTCTAGGTGAACTTTTATGTGGACTTTGTGAGACGCGGTAGATCGAACGGCACGACGTTTTTGTACAATTTCGCTCTTTACTCCCGAACATAGTGGAGAGTTTAGACTCGATTACTTTATGGAAGGACTCATAAAGTGATTCTAAAGAAAAAACGCTCATGTGCTTCTAAGGAAAAAACTCTCATCGCTGTTCTATTTGAGAGTGATTTTATAGTTACCATCATTTGCTTGTCAGAACTCCTTGGAGGCACTAAAACACTCAGCATTTTGTTTCATAAAGGGCAAATAGACCTGAAGGAAGCCCAGGATGCGCCAGACGACACTATTACTGTGTTGAGCAAGAGGCACGAAGAGTACGAAACACAATTTGCTGAGCTCTTCCAAGAAGCAGAAGCTCTGGCAAAATAACTTGGAAACGAATTCTGCTCCTACGCATCGCACAACGGCAAAAACACCGCGAAAATCATCCAGCGTCAACCGTAGAAGAGTACTATCGTCGGGCCGTTTTCATAACCATTTTAGACTACGTCCTAGAAGACCTAAACCCTCCCTTCCCTAAAGCAACGCAGGAGTTACACAGCCTATCAGCATATTAGCAATGATGCCAATATCATCATGGACATCAGCGGATGTGGACACAATCGCTGCAAAGTACTTCAAACTTCTCAATCAACATTCTGCCGCGACTGTGGCAAAGCTTCTACAGGCTGAACTTCGTATGTGGAAGGCAAAGTGGTCCCGGGAGCTTGAATCGGGGTCAACCATCCCAAAGAAAGCTATGGAAGCTTTAATTGCCAGCGATAAAGATTTGTACCCCAATATTCGTCGATGTCTCAAGATTTATGCTACTTTACCCGTCAGCGCCGCTTCATCGGAAAGGTCATATTCTTCTTTGTGAAGGCTAAAACTTGTCTCAAAGGAAGAGGTAGAAATGGCATTTAAAAAATTAAAACCTAAGTCGTCGGCTGGTCCTGATAATATTCCACCGTTTGTAGTTAAGGGATGTGCTGAAAGTCTCAGGGACCCGTTACACTTTATATTTAACTTAGCCAAACAAACTTTTACGTTCCCTGACGCCTGGAAAATCACTCGCGTCTGCCCTATACTAAAATCGGGAGATCCATCACTAATTAATAACTACCGTCCTATAACTATTTTATCTGCAGCAGCCAAGGTATTTGAATTCATATTGCACGGAAGAATATCAGTATTTCTCAGACCACTCGTGACAGATAACCAACATGATTTCCTACCCAGGAAATCTACAGTGACGAATGCAATTAATTTTACTGAAATTATATCTAAAGAGTTAGATAAAGGAGGGCAAATGGATGTCATATTTACAGATTTCGAGAAAGCTTTCGACACAATAAATCACGATATCCTTCTTAAAAAATTATGTATTTTGGGATTCTCCCACCCATTACTCAAATTATTCATCTCCTACCTCAGAGACAGGAAACAATTTGTTTTGTTCCAGAAAATTGTCTCAAAGGAATACATAGTTCATTCCGGAATACCCCAAGTCTCTAACCTTGGACCTTTGATTTTTCTAGCAATGATCAATGATTTGCCACGATGTATACTGCACTCAAATAGTCTTTTATATGCAGATAACTTCAAAATTTTTAAATCAATTTCTTCCACTAATGACTGCACTCTACTACAAAATGACCTAAATAATATACACAAATGGAGAATAGAAAACAAATTATACTTTAACGCACCGAAGTGTGTTGTTATGACCTTTACACGTAAGAAGAACCCAATCACATTTGTTTATGGAATTGGACCTAAGTCATTGAAAACAGTAAGCGAGAAGAAAGATCTAGGGATTCTGTTTGACCGAGAGCTTGCTTTCACTTATCATGTGCAAAAGACGGTCGGGGATGCTTACCGCATGTTAGGGTTAATAATAAGAAACACTAAGCCATTCATTAGGACCAGTACCTGCATAAACCTTTATACTGCCATGGTGAGATCCAAGCTCGAGTACGCCAGCCAAGTATGGAGTCCCTGGCAGAAATCATGCATTAAGTCCATTGAGCAAGTTCAAAAGAAATTCCTCAGATATTTACACCTCAAAATAACGGGCAATTACCCACACATGGTACCCTACGTGAACTTTTGTTGAATTTTGGCATGACTAGTTTGGAGTCTCGAAGGCAAGTGAATGATATGAAATTCCTTTATAAAGTCATTAACGGTCAAATTGATAACTCATTTTTCCTATCGCTACTAAATTTCAACATCCCTCGCTTAACTAAATGATATAACCAATACCACTTCACATAACAATTCACCTGTATGGAGGCTTTGCAGTATTTACAACGATGCGGTTCGTGTAAACTGGAAACTAGATTTCTGTCTCTCAATCAGACCGTTCTTGGAAATTATAATCCAGTCACTCTAATTCATACTTGAAATTAAATTATCACACATAACAGAATCAACAATGTATATATATGTGGATAGGCCTGTTCCCTAGTTATTAATGTTTTAGTTTATTATGTAATAATTTCAAAACCTGTTTTTATGGTTTTATATTTGGCATTAGATCAAATTTAGATTTAGTTTTTATATTAACTTTTTACTACTATGCATTTTGATCTGTGTGAACTTCCTAGTTTTAAGAATTACATTAAGATATTAATACTTAATGCAGACATATCAGGAAACTGTGTAGGTGCACTATTATTGGGGCGCACACTGAGCCCTGTTGTGTACCATCAACAAATAAATAAATAAATAAATAAACTATGAACCCGGTATGATAGCGTTTTGATTAAAATTTAAAGTCTATCTCTAGCGATATTATTGGCATGGCAAATGATGAAATATAGTGCAGTGTCGGACTGGCCATTTGGGAAGAACGGGAGTTCCTATCGAGGCCTCGGGCCAGGTGACTATGAGTGCCTAGGCCCGCCCTTAGGCCCTTGCGCAAATAGGCCTGTGGCCCCAGTTATTAGCTAGCTAATACATTCTGCGTCCTTGTTTACAACTTAAGAGAGGGAGGGCTACTCGCAAAAGGGACAAAGTCAATCATTACCTATGAGGAGGTCCGGGGGACTTTTGACACCACTCGAACCATTCAAGGCATCTGAGGCATCAAGGGCCCTCGGGGCCTTAAAATTAATTACCTCGGCCCTTGTGCGAGTAGGCCTCTAACATCAGCTTATTATATTGTATCTAAAAATGGGGGAATAGGGGGGGGGATAAGTTCCAAAGGGGGCTCATTACGATCACAGTATTTCAATGCGCGCGATCCCCGTGTCAGTAAACTCCGCATAAAAATTGGAGCAAGTCACTGGGGGGGGGGAAGGGGAGGGTAAGCCCCGAACTCTCCCGCTCCCGTCGAGGGCTCCTAGGACCAGTCCGATACTGATAGAGTGTACGTAAGTATAAGTAAGTTTGAGCAAACAAAATATTTTTAGTGACCTCACAGAAAGTAGGAAAGTAACGAAAAATTTCACATTTCGAAAAAAATTGACATTTTGGTAAAAGTATGCGCAAATAATTCGATGTTTATTGTTAACTTTTAAATTTGCATATCTAATTATGGTATATTACCCCCACCATTTTGAGGACAGATATCATCACCCCCCCCCCCCTTCCCCCCATGATCAGTGTCTGGATCCGTCCCTGTGTGTTCCTACATGCAATCAGTGTGTATGATACAACCTCTGCATTCTATCGCCAAGGAAAGTTGAAGTTTGTCAAACTCCTTGAAAACAACACGGCTTTACAGGAGACTGTCAAGGTTTTCCACTATGCAGACGCTGATCCTGAGGACCTCATTTCAGCAGTTCAACTATTCCTGTTGGCCCTATATTCACCTAAGGCCTTGGACAAAATTTGCCACGAGATATTCTAAAAATCCCTCATAAAGCCAATTTTCAATCTGGCCTCTCTACCACCAAAAAAGCATCCACCGCCCAACATATTCTGGGTGTCTATCACCAAATTCAGAGCTGATATGATAGAAAAAAGGATCCTCTCAGCAGGGGTTGGAAGAGGACAACCCTGGGCTGCTCCCCACCATGAACACCAAGGATCCAGCTCGAGCTGAAATCCTCAACACAGTGTCCTTCGGATGTAAGAAGGGGTGTGCAGGGAGTTGCAGCTGTCAAAAAGTTGGTATGAAATGTTCAACAATTTGTCTCAATTGCCACGGCCAGTCCTGCTCGAATTCAGCACCATTCGAGGATGAGGGTGTGTCCCACATGCCGATCGCCACAAGAGCAGAAATAGATGAGGACAGTCTCTTTGAAGATGATCTCGATGAACAGGAGCTTTGTAGATGAAGGGCCATCGACATCTAAGAAAATGCGAGCATGAATGCTGCCTTATTTTCTGCTGCATGACTATTTATTTCTATAACATGTTTCTATTCATATTTTATCAACGTATGCCACTTTTAAATGTTCCTATTACTTTATTAATTAATATTAATAATGGTTACTAATTAAAGAATGTCAATATACAACTTTGTTCTAATTTAAATGTTTTTCATTCGTACTACTCGGAATCACTACTCAGAGTGTGTACATTTATATTATACAACTAGTTTTCTGATTTGCGTATATTTTAGAAATTTGAATTGAAATATTGTTAGCAGTGATCAGAGTAGGTAGATTGATTTTTCGTACTTACATCATTATGTCATAACATGAACATGCTTTTTTTTAGGAAAGAGTCGCTATTTTTGGAATTGAATTAAATATTATTATAGTAGTGATTAAATTAGTTAGCTAATCATTTGAAATTGAAAGGACTTATCAAAATTGTCTATTTAACATTAAATGTTATTCATTACAACTCTACAACTTTTATTCTATGGGTATTTCAACAGGAGAATCTGTTTCAAACATATGTGGTCTTGGAAAGTCGCAAAATGTAAGTTTGCACCTAAATGAGAAGTTTTACCTGATTTGAACCTTTGATTTCGGCTATACCACGGAAGCAAATTAGAAGGTTGATATGTTCATTCGACGCAGAATTTAACCCTCTTTAATATTGAACAGATTAATATTTTCCGTCCGATGTACCGTATTCGAGCTACAAGCAAAAACCTGAAAAAAGAAGATATATTTCAAGGTTATTTGGGTCCCAAAAGTTATGCACACCTCTTGGGATGTTGCAAATTCGGATTACACGCATTTATGACCAAACGAAGGTATTAAAACGATTTCCAGCTTTCTGGAAATTAATTCCTTGAAAAATTCTAATTTGACTGGGCTAACGGAGAGGGAGGGTGCGAACATCAACTTAGAGAGAGGCGTGAAACAAGGCGACCCCCTCTCACCAAAGTTGTTCACATGCCTACTGGAGAACCAGTTTAGGAAGTTGGAATGGGGCATCAAATACGGCATCGAAATAAACGGGGAACGGCTGACACACTTACGGTTCGCAGACGATATTGAACTGCTAGCAAAATCGGCAACAGACTTGGAACAAAAGCTAGCGGACCTGGACACTGTCAGTAAAGATGTAGGTCTATCTATGAAACCCCTAAAAACAAAACTGATGACCAACTCACTGGAAGTACAAATCCTCATCAATGGCAAACCACTAGCGTACACACAGGAATACGTCTATCTTGGACAAAACCTGTCATTTGACTGCTCCCAGGAGAAGGAAATCAAGAGACGAGTTGGACAAACATGGAAGAAGTTCTGGTCCCTAAAATTCATATTGATGGACAAATCCCAGAAGATAAGTGCTAGAAAAGTGTGTAATACCGGTACTGCTATACAACTGTCAAACCTGGGCTTTAACAGAGAAGCAAAGGCAAACAATCCGGGTATGTCAACGCAAAATGGATCGGAAGATCCTTCAAGTTTCCTTGAGGGACAGATTACGAAACGAGGAGATAAGAAGAAGAACTGCCATGAAAGATGCCGTGACAACAGCTGACAGTCTAAAATGGAAGTGGGGAGGCCACGTGGCCAGAATGAAAAACTATCGATGGACGCACAAGCTCACGGTATGGGACCTCAGGACAGGAGGAAGGAACGTGGGTAGACAGAGGACCCGCTGGAAACACTCAATCGTAAGGAAGACAGGCAAACACTGGACGAGGATAGCAAAGGAGAGACAAGAATTGAGACGTATGGAACTATAAGAAGGGAAGAGAAGGAGAGCTTCAACGAAGAAAGATGCTGGTAGACAGCACACCTATGACAACGCAACCTGTAACAAGCCAAATATCGCACAAGGTAAACTACAACAAATAGGCACATACAAGGACACGACAACTGGCCTCCGCGAACTTTCTAGAGAAGAAGATGCAAAGCGAAGTGAAATGTAGTGTAGTGAAGTGAACTACTGTGAAGTGGAGTAAAAACTTGTACACAACTCCTTAGGACTTGCTCGCCTAACGAGTTTAAACAAGAGCACGTCCCTGCTCGCAGGAGGCATTTGCCCTCATAGGATTATCTAGGCTATACAGTGAAACTTGGATAATTCGAACCTCAAGGGACCAGTAAAAACATTCGAATTATCCAAAAATTCGAATTATGAAAGTTCTTTGAAAAGGGTAGAGAAAATTTTAAAATTCTAATTTTCCGGTTCCCTCAACCTTTTTCGGCCTTTACCACTCTCAATTTCATAACCGAGAATTTTGTCTTCATTTTTTAGGTATGTTGACAACGTGTTTGGAGGAATCCCGAAAGTCTTTGCAATTTCAGATGTTTTCCTCCATTCCCTTTTCCACTTCTTTAATCACCGCTATTTTCTCCGCCAAAATCAAAGTTTTGCATAGAACCCGACGCTTTGGTGACGACATGTTAGTTCTGTATACACACTTTAAAACACAGGCAAATCCAATTTTCTGAACAAGCACAACCTCTACAACCTTAAGTCTAATCAGACCACTCAGCACGCACTACCAGACAGGTGTTAGGGATGACACTCTTATGAGTTATGAGATGTGGAGCGTTGCAAAACAATGGGAGGGGGAGGGGGAGGGGGAGGGGGAGGGGTTGTGCATTGACCTCGGAAGGAGCGTCGCAGGCGTGTTGTTAGTCATGAAGGCAAAACCATCGAGTAGGGGCCGTATGCCAATGACACGACGTTTTCCAGGAATTCCTGACCCAACCGTTTGGCTTCCGATGGGCTTTTTATACGAAAAACTTCGAATTATCCAAAATATAATTCGAATTAACCACGATTTTTTAGCATTGATTGTATATAAAATGCCAGGGACCAAGAGAAAAATTCGAATTAAAGAAGTTTTCGAATTATAGAAGTTCAAATTAGCCACGTTCCCACTGTATTTATTTATTTATTTGTATCATAATTATCACAATCTTCCTGTGGCGGGTTTCGTCGTAGTCAACGTGCATTTGTTTTGCCTATTTTCATTTATGAAATAATAGGCTGATATGACCACCTTTTGTTCGTGTGCGTATGTGTGTGTGTCCGTAATATAATCTAAACGGCTAGAGCGCGTTCAATGAAACTCGGTAAGGACATTGTTCTATTTCTTCCGACCCCGACCGTGCCCCACACATTTCATTACGTCTCACCAATCCAACATGGTGGCTGTGCGAAATATTTCACTGGCATTATATATCTCCGAAACTATTACCGGTATCACCCTGAAATATTGTACGGTGATAAAGAGGGCACTACTAGAAGTTCACCTATGTAACATTCAAAAGCCTGTTAAGTACAAAACGAACATGGCAGCCAAGCGTACGGTATTTGAAATATTTAAATAGTCTTTTATCGCGATTTAACATTCCGAACGCAGTGAAACTTGGTACAGCAAATTTGTATAGACTTTGCAGTGCACTGACATCTAATTTAGTTCAATTGTTTACATGACCTCAGGACGGCGGCTGTGCGAAATTGGAAAAGTATGTTTTTATTTCTTGTGTCCTATTCATCCGATCGAAGTCAACGTTTGAATAAGGAACCCATGCAATAATCGTCATCTAATAGTACATAACTCCATGGCCTACATACTATAGAAATCAAACATGGTGACCATCTGAAATATTTAGGCGGTTCTCAATATCTACTAATCTATGACAGCAATCAAACTGAAATTTTGTTTGTTGATAAAGGTCAGAAACATAAGTTCACTTATGGGACTTTCAATAACCGGTTGAGCACAAATACAACATGGCGGGACGCGAAATTTAAATATTTAAATAGACGTTTCTCACGATGTAACCATTCGAGCACAGTGAAATTTGGTACAGTAATTGCTTATACACATTTTAATCCCGTGACATATAATTTATTTCAATTGTTCTCATGACCACAAGATGGCGGCTGTGCGAAATTTAAAATTCTCGTTTTTATTTATTCTGTCCTAATCATGCGATTGAAATTTGAACAATACACCTACGTAATAATATTCATGTAATACTGTAGTTCATAACTATATGGCCTACATACACAAAAATCCAACATGGCGACTATCTGAAATATTTATATGGTTCTCAATATCTACGAATCTATTACAGCAATCAAACTGAAACTGAAATTTTATATGTTGAGAGAGGCAATTAACATAAGTAGGATATATGAAAATAGGCTGATTAGCTCTTCGCGGAACTACTTGTTTACTGTCTGATGGCCATCCATTTTGAATAAACTTGATTGCAATTTGTATTTCATCGTTATTATGCGTTTCTCACTGAAACTCTTCTTTTTTTAATCTGTGGAAATCGATAATGTCTCCATCAATAAACAAACTTGTGCTTCTACATCTCTTTCGCCTTCAACCGAAGGCTCTACAAGATAATGACGAGGTGATTCTTCTGCCAATAACAGTTCTTTACCAGGTTTATACTTAATGTCAATATCGTATTTTTGTAATTTAAGTCTCATTCTCAATAATCTCGCTGGATATTCATTTAATGACATTTAAAATATATATTCTAAGGATTTGTGATCGCTTTCTACAGTTACCTTTTTGCCATATATGTACTGACTAAATCTCTCGCAAGCAAAGCAAATGGCAAGAGTTTCTTTCTCTATCTGAGCATACCTTTTCTCAGTCTCTGTAAGTGACTTACTTGCGTAAGGCAACTGGAAAAACTGTTTTGAAGAAGAACGCTTCCCAAACCATCCGTTGACCCATCGACTGACAAAACTACCGGCTTGTTTACATCGAAGTACTGTAACACAGATTTTTGATTAGAATATCTATGACTTTTTATAACCTTTCTCTACGTCATTAGTCCACATCCATGGAATGTCCTTTTTGATCAAATTTTTCAAATGTGCACTTTCTTGTGACTCATTTGGAATATATTTACTGACATAAGCTAAAATCCCAAGAAATTATCCCATTTTGTTTTTGTTTTTTGGACGTTCCATGTTTGTGAAATGAAAATCCACAGCCTGCATCCAGTCTCCGACCGGGTCAGGAATGGAATGAATGAAGCCCCCATCTAGCGGCGAGGATATGAACTGTGCCGGTTGCCGAGGCCTGACGCACTCCTCTGGGGCAATGATTAAATGAATGACAGATGAAATGAAATGATAATGGAGAGTGTTGCTGGAATGAAATGTTGACAGGGAAAACCGGAGTACCCGGAGAAAAACCTGTCTGCCTCCGTTTTGTCCAGCACAGATCTCACATGGAGTGACCGGGATTTGAACCACGGACCCAGCGGCGAGAGGCCGGTGTGCTGCCGCCAAAGCCACGGAGGCTTCTTCCATGTTTGTAATAGCTTTAATTTTTGCATCATCCATACTGATTCCATCTCTTGAAAAAATATGACCCGCATATAACACTTTATCTTCTCCAAATTTACATATTGATAAATTGAAAGTTATATTATATTCTTCAGCTCTTTGCAGGACTTTTTCTACTCTTTCATCATGTTCTTTTTATCTCTACCCATACCATCATATCATCTAAAAATTCTCAATGTCTCCAAAAACAGTTTAAAAAACCATTGGAAAAATTTCTGAAGCTGACGTAATACCATAAGGCATGCGCAAAAATTTGTATCTCCCAAAAGGTGTATTAAAAGTAACTAGATCCGAACTTTTCTCATTTCACTTAATCTGCCAAAATGCCTTGTCTGCATCTAGTGTACTAAATAACTTTGCACCAGGCATTCTGGAGCACAGCTCTTCAAAATGTGGAATTTTAAAATGAACGCCCATAATGGTTTGAATTAAATAAGTTGGATGTTAACAAATTCTCAATTGGCCAGTTGGTTTCCTAACAATCACAAATTGATTCAGCCAGTCAGAAGGACCTTGAACCCTTTTAATTATGCTTGCTTCTCCATGTTTTCTAATTCTTGCTTCAAAGGATCATTTAATGAAACTGGAACTTTTCTGCAGGGTAAAACTTTGCCTTCTGCATCATCTTTGAGTTTTATATCATATTTAAAACCTTTAATGCAACCAGTTCCTGAAAATACTTTTTGTGCTTTTTTAACGAACTCATGTTCAACTTTACTTTTTCCCCACGAGATTCTTGAATCAAGTATCTCCCATCTCTACATTGTACAAGTTTCAATTTCTTCAATGAAGGTGAGCCAATGACAGTTGGAACGTTTTTGTCTCCATCTACCACAATGAATTCCAAAATCGAAGGTCGTCTATTTCTGAACTCACATGTTAGGTGACACTTTCCTAACACGTGTATTTGGATCCCTCCGTAAGCTTTTAAAAATAGCAAAAGACTTTTCAAGTTCAGGTTTTTTAGTACACACTTTTCACAAATTTTCATACGCAATCACATTTCGGTGTGCACCCGTGTCCAATTTAACCTTGGCTTTATATTGATTGTCAACTTGAATCATTTCACACCAGTCATCATCTTTTTCTGTCAGAGAAAGATTTCCAATGAACAGTGACTCTACTTTAATTTCATTATCACTTACATTTTCAATTGCATTTACCTTATTGACTTTATACGTATTTGCGAAATGATTCAGCTTACCACAGCTCGAGCACTTCTTACCCCAGGCCGGGCAGTGTTTCATGGGATGAAACTTCTTGCATCGATGACAGGGCTTGCGTCCTTGTTGATACTGTGGCTGACTTGACTGTTGTGCTGCCATCAGCTGGGTCGACTTGTGACTGCTTGGCTGCGACACACTCCAAGATTGTGCATTGTCTATGGATTGTCCTGCTGCACCTTGCTGCTTTCCTCTCTGCCTTTGTTTGGTTTGTTGTTTATATGTCGTCGCCTTTATCATGTTCACCTTCTCTGCGTCTATTGTTTCCACTTGCGTCTGGGATAGTTCTGCGGCTTTACAAATGTTCACGCACTTTTCCAAGTCTAGATTGTCTTCACGCAGTAATCGCGTTTTCAGGTCCTGGTCAAGCACTCCACAGATGACTCGATTCTTTATCAGACTGTCGCGCAGGTCACCGTAACCACACACACTGCTTAGCTTCTTCAAGTCAGTGATGAAAGACGAGAAAGTTTCTTTGGACTGCTGCACTCGAGTGAAGAAAATATCTGTCTACACTTTCATTTGCTTTGGGTGTGCAAAAGTTATCGAATGAAGTAATCACTTTTGCGAGCACTTTCTTTTGTTCTTCGTTAAGGTTAGACGTGTTGAATTTGTCCAAGGCTTCATCCTCGATGACGTGGAGGAGAACTGCAACTTGACGCTCTTCCGGATTTGAATTGAGGCCCGTCGCCTTCATATAGAGTTCAAAGCGTTGTTTCCATTTGCGCAAATTTTCTTTGAGGTTACCTTCAGATGAGAGGGATGAGAGCGGCCACATGGATGACTCCATTGTCAAATATTTGTCGTCCTCGTTTGTTAAAATATTCTCCCTTAACTCTGAATCGGAATCCTGGTTCGTTTCGAGTGTTGGTGGATGTACTGGTGGTGTGCTGTTTTGCCTAACCTCCAAATGTTGATATAATACTAATGGCGGTGAATTTTCTTTCACAACGCCGTGTGCCGTGAACCTAGGCATGCCAACTGCATCGTCACTTTTTATAACATAACCGACTGCTACATGTTATATTTTATTTATAATGATAAGGATTTTTTTTATTATGCGAGTCTTATTATCTAGTTTCTTGTACAACTCACCACAACACAGAGCAGCATTCGTCTGTATCTCTAACTCTACAGATTCCACACTAGGTAGCGACACATATCATGACAGTACTGTCCGCGCCGTTGCCTACGCTATATACAAGGCCTGGAAATGCAAGCTGTTTTGCGCTAAAAATAAATCACCATCAGTGACCACTAGGATCCCTTTGTAACACCCTAGTTCCAGCATTCGCGCCAGTTTAACTCAATAGTGACATTGAAAATAGTGGTTGTTTACATGAGTATTTCTTAAATGTTTTACTGCTGTGTTCCGTTTTGTACGTCCCGGCTGGGAATGTGCAAATCAGTTTCATTTCACTTGTTTCCTATCAATCAGGAATTAAGAAATAAGTGGATTATAGCTGTTTCTCGACGAGGTGATAAGCCAGGTAGTGTGTGTACGCCTTCTAAAAGGTCGGCAGTTTGTAGTAGGCATTTCAGAGAAGACAGTTACAGTGTGAGCACAACTAAAAGATTTCTTCTGCCTAAATCCGTACCTTCAGTGTTTACAGACTTCTCTCAGCACAAACAAGTGACAACTACAGCTAGGAAACCACCAAAACGACGACAGTGTCAAACTGACGACACTCTTTCATCCAAATGAAAATGCGACTCTCCAGAAACTGTGAGTAATGTTATCCCTATTTGTGAAGACGAGATAAATTGTAGAAGTATAGGGACACAGGTTTCACCCATTTCAAGGCCAGTAGTTAGGAAGTCTCTTCGGAAGAAACTGCGAAGTGCTACGAAAAAAAACTGCTAAGCGAGACGCTGTAATTCACAAGCTACGAAGGAAACTTCATAATCTTCCGGCTGAATTGAAGAAATATAGATCTAAGAAATATGACATGAACAAGCAGCTGTCTGCAATTCAAAATGAAGCCCTACAAGGTAGCCTCAAAGCCATTTTCTTTGCTCGAACAGCTGCAAGCATTTGAAAATAAGAAATATAAGTACCATGAAACTACAATTAAGATGTGTGTTCTTCTATCTACTAGGTCACCGACAGGCTATCGATTGTTACGTGAACTAAGTATCTTGCATCTACCTCATCCCAAAACTTTGAAGACATACGTAGGGTAATCGAAAGGAGAGACTGGCATCACCTCATTGATCAGAGCAAGATTGATGGCAGAGGAAAAGTCACTGGAACACGACAGTGAAAAAGTGGGCTCCCTTATCATTGACGAAATGGCTATAAAGCCTAGGCTTGTGTGCGATAGGAACTTAGACATGTTTCTCGGCTTGAGTGACGCAGACTTAGACGCTCTTGGTATTGAAGACAAACTAGCCAACACGTTACTTTGCATTCTTTTCAAAGGACTATCTTATTCTTACAGAATTACTGTGTCATTTTATTTTACATGTTCTATTTCTGGAGCGCACTTGGCAAAATTGGTATTAGATGCTATGAAGGTAGTCGAAGAAAGTGGTTTCAGAGTGTTAAGAATTGTAACTGACAACTCTCCAGCAAATGTTTCGATGTTTGAAACGCTATGCGGGGGTCGTATAACGCATGAAATTAAACATCCTATTGATAAAAACCGACTGCTCTCCATAAGTTTTAATCCCAGACACATTATCAAGAATGTACGAACGCAGTACTTGTCTAGGGACTTCTTTGTAAATGGCAACAATGTGACAAGTGATCATTTGAAGATCCTTTATAATCTTCAGAAAACTCGGGTGATAAAACCTGTGAGGAAACTCTCCACGAAGGTAGTTTATCCTAGTAATTTGGAAAATATGAATGTTTCCAGGGCCAAAGTTGTGTTTTCACCTGAAGTTATCGCAGGCTTAGAAAGTATGGAAGTCGTATGCTCTGGAAAAATTAATGACAAAGGCAGTATACTTGAGACTATTAACTTTATGGATCATTTTCAGAAATGGTTTAACATCCATGATGTCTGTAACACATCCCATGGCACACAATTCAGAAATAACAATAAGATGATTTTTTGTGAGATGGACGATGAAAGACTGCTCTGGTTAACAGACGTATTTCTGCCATACATTGAGGACATTCAGCAACATCCCGAAAAGTTCAGGAAATTTACTAAAGAGACTTACCATGCTCTGGCGTTGACAACTCTCTCTTCAGTGGCATGCACACGGTATTTAATAAGCATCAATTTCCACTATGTCCTAACGAGGAATTTATCGAGTGACGATGTCGAGCCCTTTTTCAGTCACCTCAGACGAAAGGGGGGGGGGTGTTCAATGATATAATGGATGTGACATCTTGTATCCATGCTATTGAATCTACCCTTCATACTGGAATTATCGCAGCTTTGAGCCATGGAAACGTTGAACAAAGGAATGAAGACCTAGTGTCTAGCGTAAGTTTCAGGTTCTTTTCTAGGAACCAACTTCAAGAGCCAAGTGAAGAAGGACATGTCACGGATTCTGCCTTCGTACCGGAGCTTTCCGAACACGTCCTTGCTATTGTTGGAAACCCTGTTGAAGGTGCTTTTTTAACCTGCCCATTTATTTTCATTGCATTGTGTTTTTATCTAAACACGATTACGGTATTTAACAATTTGGTTTTATTTTTAGGAACTCCAGCTACTGCATCCAACATAGCAGTAACAATGGTGGCAGGCAACCTAGTGCGCGTAGCAGAAGAAAATATCAGTTGTGAAGGTTGTTTGCAACAAATTTCTCTTCCTGCGAGTTAAAGCCCGGTCCTCAGCCGCATTCGATTTCAAGATCGCGGAGGACTGAGGTACCCTAAAACATCATTTGCGGTGTTACTAGAGCAAATTATGCAATGCGTATCACGTGCTGTCCAGTATCTGCCACGGAATAACTTACTGACAAACTGCACACTTTTATTAAAAGACAAGTTCTGTCAAACAATTAAGTGTGACCATTGCAACGATTCTGAACTTCCGACTCTCCTTTTGAAAAAGTTCACGAAGTCGCTCCTGGACAATCTAGCCTTCAATCGCACGAGCAGGAATTAACGATTTTTACGGCTTCACAATAAGCCTCTGAACAGGAAAGTACTGAAGCTCTAAGAGAAGACTGCTTGTTTATAATATTCCGGTGTGCTATAGATATGAATGATAAACCACACTTTTGTAAATGTGCATAAAAATAGCCCGGGTATTCTCTCATCTCAATACTAAATTCATATAGTGCGCTCATATTGAGGGTGTTACAATGCGAGCCTAGCGGCAGAATGCTGAACTCGTTTGCCCCCCAGTTGCGATGCGGCATCTCCCGGCCTTGTGTTATAACGTAGGCAACGGTCCGCGCATTATATCACTGCCTCTGACGACCGTTGTATTTCTAAGAATATGAAGTGTCATCGAATTGTCAATTTCTCTACTCCTATTTACGTGGCATTACCCCTCATGTTGTGGCTCGGGAGTTTTGAAGATACGGTATACTCGGCCGACTTAGCCTGATGCAGTCAGCACATTTCATTAGTACTTGCCAGACTATTGTCAGTGTATGTAGTTCTGCAGTACTGTTGAATTATTTTTTGCAGTATTTAATGTGTTAAGCTGGTGTTATTTTTTAAAGTTACATATTTAAGTAAAGTTATAAGATGCCACCTGTCATCTCTAAAGTTAAAACCAAGAGACTGAACAGCCAAAGTAGGGAGATGGTGGCTAATGTGCTACAATTCATGGAAAATGAAGCGGCTTGCAGTGATTTCATTATTCCTGTTAACCAAGCACAGGCTAGGACCACGGTGGCCACAGGTGTATCTAAAAGAACGGTGCGTGTTATAAAGAGAGAGTTGGGCGATATTGGGAAAGGAGAATCGAACTCGTTCGCAACTCCTGATAAAACTCGTGCGAGAAGTAATACTGTTACTAATTTCAATGACTTTGACCAGTACGTATTGTACCCGAAACGCGAATGCCTCCGTGATGTCGTGACATATTTGTAAGGAAGCAGCGGAGTTTGAATCACGCGCTACTTTCCTTCTCGAACGAATGGAAGGTTATACTGAGTGCCTGTGACGGGCACCTAGACCAATGTAACAGCATGTTTAAAATTATCCTTTAAACAATATTTTCGAGTTTTGAAAAGTAGTACACGTTTCTGGCAGTGGAATTTGCCGAAGTTTAAGCCATCTAGGAAGAGAATCTGCTCGCTAGAAGCCGAGATATGAAAATGGAAACTTCGAGAAGTTTACCGCTGTGACGCAGAGAGTTGATCACGCGAGAGCCCAGGTCAGTATAAAAGGGGCCGATATTCTGCATAGAGTATGTATTACTTCCAAGCAGCCGCTTGGGTAACCATCGTTGCTACGCTACGAATCAACGAAGCGCTACGATACTGTTATTATCGTCAACAAAGTAAAACTTATTCTCTGTGACTAGAGTTCAGGACTTAATTATTTCAGTGAATTAAGCACCCACTTGTACTTTATCACGAGTTACCTATCTGAGTGGAACATAGCCTACAATCTGCTCCCATCTGTCTTGACAGATTGTGGTGGAGAATATCCAAATGCCAGTTATCAGGAGAATAGAGGGAACTAAGTGCGCAGTAGATATGTCTTGAGGCATACTCATTACCCGACCACAGATTAGCCTTCGTTGCGAGAGAAGTGTTGCTTTGCGAGCTTGTCTGGTTGCTCGCCTAGGTTTATTTATATTATGAATTCTACGTTATCCACTTATCTCAGAATGTCAGAGTATACTCGATGAAATTCAAGCTGCTAAAGTTGAACACTGTCATACATGGTTAAATACAGAACAGTCGAATCATACAGTTTACGAATGAACTTTAAAGAAGCGAACGCATTGTGTTCAGGCACAGAACGGTTCATAATGACAACAGTCAAAATGTCAAATAGTGAAAAGTATCACCGAGTTTACGTATGCGTACTTTTAAACGCTAATATGTGTCGTTAAATCGCGGAAGGATAGGTCTACAATGGATGGAAACGAGGATGACGCTAATGGAGGAGCTGATGACCAAAGGAGATCGCCATACTAATAGAATGGTTGTGAGACCATTAGTTAGTAACGAACACCGTGGACACGCCACCATCACATCAAGAATGAAGTAAGCCGAATTATGCATGTATTTTCTTACTAGTTTAATGTAATTGAGAGATTCCGTTTTACCCATTCCATTTGTAAAAGATCAACACCACCTTCGAGTCGATTCTACATGTATTTGTCTAACGTGACAAATTGAGGGCAACTACGGCTTAGGATAATTTAATATGTGAATTTTCTTTACTGTTAGAACAGCTGTAGTAATGTCAGAAAGATAGGCTGGATTTATTTAAGGAATGTGAATATTTTATAGCGTCGAAGGAACTTGGATTATTCAAAATAATTCCGTATTAATTTTCCTAATAATAATTTACAGTGATTTAATAACAATTCAATTTAAAATCGTGAATGTTCACAATTAAATAAATAATTTAATTTATTTAAATAATTTAAAGGGTGATAGCATCATTCAAATGAATTACTTTGCGGTATTTTAAAATCAAGGATGATATTAAAGAATAATCATGATATGAAACTAATTATAAATAATTTGCGATAGTCGTTAAATAAATGTGAGGGTTAAATAATTTGTTTAATTATTATATTTAAATATTTTGTGAATAGTGTCATAACAGTAATTGTTTAAATATTGTTAAATAATAACAGAAAATATTTAAATATTACCGAGGGAAATAATGGTAATTGTTTCAATGTTGTTAGAAGGAATAATAATAACAATAGTTATTTAAAATATTGGTGAACAGGGATAATAAAGACAGTGATTATTTATTTAAATACAATATTTTTGAAGCAGGATTAATATTTGTGAACAGGGTTAATAATAGCAATGGTTATTTTTATTTATGAACAGGGTTAAAAAATAACTGAGTTTGTTTAAAAGATATTTCATGGCATGTTAACAAAGTTAAGCCATCAGCAATGAAGAACAAGTTTAGATGACATTTTTTGAAAGCACAAAGTGAAAATAAGGAAGGAAATATAGTAATGGCAGGTTATATAAAAAAATGTGTATCAACTAGGATGAAATTTTGTTAAATAGAGGCAGGGGAGATTTTGACCAGGAATAAATACACCTATCATTGGAAAACTTTATAAATTCCAAGTACACAAGGTCATTTGTATGACGTAATAATACAACATTAGAAAAAATATTAAGAATCATATGTGATGATTGTTGTTTTAAAAAATGCGATACGAGTGTCGGCATTAATGTTATGGTTATGAGGAGACTGAGTGTCGTCCATGAGGAATATATTTCCGGAGTTGTGGAAGAAGTTACTTGGAGCACGTGTTTGCTCATGGTTATAAAAGATGGGTAAAGCGATATGGCTGCCCCATATTCCAGTACAATTCAAATCCTGTAGAAGAGGATGTCAGTTCCAATACACATGGGTCAACTATCTAGATTCCCGATATTATGCCCAATAGGTGAAATAGATGATTATTAGATACAATAAACCTGACCAGTGATTACTTATAAAATAAATAGTTGCAAATGCATAAAAAAATATTTGAGAATGCCTATACTAAAAACTTAAGAGAGCATAAAATAATAATAATTTCAGAACCAGTCAACTGACTTAGATGAAGATCTTCATAAAACAGATCGCGAGATAGGAGTGATACCTGTTATAAACAATTGTGGAAAAATTACAAATTATAATAATAAATGTTGTTTTAAATATTTTGAACTTAAATATTTTGGAAATGAAATAGGAATGAGAAAGATTTAATTAATGGAGAGAGATTTAATTTATTAATTGAGAGAAGAAATTACAAAAATTTTCATTGTTTATAAAAATGTAATTATCTGATATAACATCGTTTGAGATGAATATAAATAATTCTTTGGTGATGTCACACCAACTGAGAATAAATAATTAGGAGAAATATAAGATATTATAAATTTCATTCTACAACAATGTGATAAAAAGTTATTAACACATTGTTCAGTTGAAAAATGTTACAAATGCAAGAAATATTAACATTTGACCATTATGATAGTCAAATATTTGTATTCCACGACTGCATAACACTACGAAAATAAATTTGTGCAATTATTTTCATAATTCTATTTTTGGAAAGCATATTTACAAATACCATAATACAACAATTTTCAAATGAAACATAAAAATTGTCCAAAACATGAACAGTCATAATTGATCTTCGGAAATGAAAACGACGTGTGATAATGTTTTCTATAGAAACAAAACAAGTGTACAGAAAGGGATCATCAGAACTCTTAATTTAATCACGATCACCTCAAGAGTATAAATAGTGTAAAAATTTTGAATTATGATACCAGACGGACTATCAATTTTCTGGTTACCATGCAAAGAGTGTTAGAAGGGTTTATTTATTCAGAGTGTTGATTTTTTACGTTAATGGTTATTTATTTTGGTGATTTTTGCCAAAGTTTTAAAATTTTTAATGTTACTAATTTGATATATTTTAAAGAAATTGTGTTATTTTCGTTGTTCCTTCTTCCTAACGTGCTTGCATATTGCCGATGTCAGTGAAGCCAGTTCTTACTTAGTTTTCGCCCAGGTAGACCCTGAGATAGTTTTTATCTCGTGCTGAACTGATTTCGGGAATTTGCAAAATGGGGCCGTTGGACTCTGGTCTAAACGGGCTCCGTATTAAGGAGGACTGGTCATGGCGATGTAAATAATAATAATAATTATTATTATTATAAATACAATAGTGATTTGAGGAATGTGTTTGCTGAGGCTAGTACAGTCGATAGACCTTTCCTGGAAGTGATGACGTACGTCGCCGGCAGAGATATAATGCGAGCACAATATGTTTTGATCTTTTTGCATATTCTCCAAAATCCGTTGTTCACAGGTGCTCTCTTAAGGTAGAAATATATAATCTGCAAATAGAAATATTTTACCAGTGAACTCTAGATAACCTATATCAATAATAAATATCAGCAACAGCAATGGTCCAAGCACTGGACCTTGTGGGACACCGCATTTAACATCAGAAATGGACCCTTTAGTTTTATTAATATTAACATACTGCTTCCTGTTAGACAGGTAGTTTTAAAACCACTCAAAGGCTATTCATCTAATTCCTGCATTTGATAGTTTACTTAGCAACAAGGTATGGCTAACAGTGTCAAACGCCTTAGTAAGATCTACAATTAGCCCTGCTGCTATTTCACTGTTGTCTAATGTATGTGACACCACGTCAAATGCTACTGAATCAGTGCTATGCTTGGGAAGGAAGCCACAGGCCTACTAATGTTTGAAGAGGAAATTGTTTTTTGTTAGGAAATGCAGACTTGTTTTTTTGATTACTAAGGTATTTCCAGTACTTTTACTAGTGAGGATAATATACACAACTGTATGAAATTACTCGGGTTAGATACTGCGCCCTTATCCTCTAGGCCCCAGGCTAAGTTCGCATGGTTCTTGGTCATGCAAAGTGTATATCGTTTCAGTGGCCGATAACCTAGATGTTAGGCCCCTTAAAACAACAATTATCATCATCATCATGTATATCGTTTAAATGAGCTTCAAATTACAGAGGAGAAGGAAACCGGATTGCATATTATTTAATCATGGCAAGCGCCCGATCTAGGTTGCAAGTCGAGCTCATGTACGTCGCAGGCAGTACCAGCGACGTATTGCCCAAAGTTTGCCAATACAGCGAAGTCTAGAACATGTTTCTATGCTACGCATCGACCAGAGCAGGTGCAACATTTCAAGGACTTCTTGGGAAGCTGACCTCAATAATTTGTTCTCGTATGTTCTACGGTACGCCGTAAGTTACCAAAGCCCCGTCCCTAAATCACTAAATAAATAAATTGTGACAATACGATAACACCCAGGGTCGAACCCTTAACGTCACTAAACTAAACATAGCTTCAACTATGTGAATGAGAACACATATAAAATCACTAATCTATTCAAAAACAAGGCATAAAAATAGCATTCAGAACGAATAATACGACCGGGAGGCACCTGCAAAATAGCAATCTAAATAAACAAGACCCGCATTCAAAGTCAGGGGTATATTCTATTACATGCCAAGACACTGGTTGTCAAGCTAATTACATTGGACAGAGCGGAAGACGAGTAGATACACGTTATAATGAACATAGGAATGCGATAAGATACGGAACACATTCAGCCGTAAGCGAACATATGTGTGACACGGGGCACAGCTTCACTAAAATCGAGACTGAACTAAAAATAATTCGTCACGAATCGAAAGGCAGAGCTCTCGACATAAAAGAAGCAATCGAGGTTCACCTAGCCAAACAAAACAATCCCAACAATCTAAATGAACACACTTTCATGGAGAGTTCACCCCTTTTCGCTCTACTAAAAGACACACCCTGTCGAAAACAAGACACAATAATAAGTGTATTCTCTCTCTGATACTAGCGACGGTCGCAGATATGCCACGCCCGAAACAGGTAAGTCGAGGTCCTTATTTCGAGACCTATTTGTGTACATATTTTGTGAATATATTTTGTAGATACAGTTGTGCCATGCCTTTATTTACAGTGTCGGAGAAACATCGTTGTTGCCTACACTCATCTTTTTTTCAAATGTTATTTGTCATCGTACGAAGTGTGAACATAGAATATTCTTATTATTGCATTGATGCAAATTTGCATACAGTCTAGCATTCATTTTTAGCCTTTGGTTTTTGTCTTGCATAAGATGATATTTGAAGGGATATTGCAAGCATCTCAGTTATTGTATATTAGTATAGTTGACATACACCCATAAACTCTGACAGACAGTATCGAATTCGAGACCCGAAATGAGGTATCGAGTCTTGAGTTCGATCCTTGGATAATCGTGTTCTCATGCATTGGTGTTAATTATAATGTGCCAGTATAGCATCTCTCAAGTCCTTTTGAAGTGTACATCTGTTGCATACACGAGAGCTCATAGATAAATGTACCAATTTTATATCCACAAAAAAGGGGCAAGGTTTGTGTTAAGAATTTGGATGCATAAGAAGTGTATCTTTATGAGAGTATTTTAATCCATACAAGGGATCATACAGGCGGTATTGCCAGATTATATTATGATGTTAGATCATGTTTGGAAAAGCCCTTGCTTAATAGTGTGATGCACGAATGATTTAATTAAAGTAATGTTAATTTACATGGTACATTACGTTATGGTGAGATGACATGATGCTTGATGTAATGAGCTCACAGTGTGGAATTTTCAATGAGTACAATACTGATTATAGTGAAATCAGATCATAATTTTGCTTACGTGTTTGATCAAAGATGGATTAATTAATTTATGTAATTATTAATTTGAATAATTTATTAATGGTCTTTAATTGGATTGATATTGCCCAATCGGGATTGAATGATTTGATTGATCGCTTTGATTCACTTAATTAATCAAATTGATTGTGTAATTAATTTTCTCCGGGAGGTGATGGAATATATAAAAGAGACCAAGGTTCCTGAAGACCGTCAGCTAAGAACAACAGTGGAAAAGCTTCTGACTGGTAACGCTCTACAGTGGTTCAGGGGTTTCCGTTACACATTCAACACCATGGAGGAATTCCGGGAGGTATTTTTAAAGAAATACTGGAGCTTATCAGCTCAACAGAATTTGCGGGCTGAGTTATACGCTCGTCGATACAGTACGACATCCCCAACGAAAAACTCTGAGTACTTCATAACCCAATTGCACAGGATGAAGGAACTTGACATGCCACCGTCGGAGGAGGAAATGGTAATAGCAATTGAAAAACAGCTACCACTTGCGGTACAACAGATCATGGCGAGGGCAGACGTAAAAACCGCGGTGCGTGCAGAGGAAATACTTCACCATATGGATGAAACCACGGTGCACAGTCCGCAACGAACACATCGGACAGTAGAAAACGTCAATTCGGCTGAAATCTCGGAGCCACTTCGTAAACGACGAAAAGGAATGAATGCTGACGCCATGGTAGAACAAACGAGATGGGAACAACAAGGACGCCAGAATCCTGGATATGGAACCCAACAGCTTGAGATGCCTCAGAATGCTGGATGGAGACGCGACTGGAGATACAGCGGAACATGGAGAGCGGATAGAGGAACATCTAGGCCCAACCCCTGGAGAGGACGAGGTTCCTGGAGAGGCAGATCCTCATGGACTCGAGGAGGAAGACCCTGGCAAAGTCAGAGACTGCGTCCATCGCATCAAGAAGAGATGGAACGATGGCATCGAGGAACACAAAGATACCTGGATGAGCTCCAAGCCCAAGATTTACGGAAGGGAGAAGAAGAAGATAAGTGGACGAGAGGTATGGAAGCGAGGCAGAATCCGGACGTAGTGGAAACTGGGGCCGAAAGTCTAGAATTTCAGGCTAGCCAGAGGTCTAGAGGACAAAACACTAGAGAAGCGTCCCAAGATTTAAAAAAACGTCAATTTTAGGCCATCAGGACGAGGCAGACAATTTAAATGGGTCGTATAGATACATGGTTGTCGCTCAGCTAAGTGACTGGGTGCTGAAAGAAGAGGAATTGACCGAGGATCTAAAGGGGCCAGAAATCAAAGTTATTAGGGAATTACCGGTCATACATGCCCGAGTAGGAGGCTTAACTGTCAGATAAATGGTGGATACAGGAGCTAGCATTAGCATAGCCTCACAGGCATTGGTGAATGAGTAGGGAAAGCATTTTAAGATCCCGATCTTGCCCCTGTCCAATGTCAAAATTAAGGGTATCATTCCCGACAAATCCACCACATGCAAATTTCAAACTTTTCTAGATATTGACGTGCAAGGGTACAGCATGCCACACCCATTCCTCATAATGAGTAAAGTAAGTTATAATGTCATCTTAGGGGCAGACTTTATTCGGGAATATGGGGCTGTCATTGATTTGGCCAATAGAATCATCCAATTTAAAATTGTGGACGAGGATCGTGCCATGAAGATCCCGTTGAATCCGGACGTTCCCAGAAATTCGGAAGAGATATGGATGGTGCAGAGTTGCTGCAAGTTGAATCAACGGCTCAATGACATTGACGACGAATTAATAAGACCCGAGATATGGACCACGACCACAGAGGATGAGGTCGAAGAACCTGAGGCGAAATTTGCAGAGAAAATGCACGAGGCAAAAATTAATGATGACGATCGGATAAAGCTGGGGGAGATATTGAAACGGCATCGACAAGTTTTTGATTCTAAGCCCGGGAGGATCAAAGGGTTTAAATACGCGATGCAAATTAATGATTGGTCACCTTTCAAGAAAAAGGCATACCCTGTTGCTGAAAAATACGTCAAAGAAGTTGCCGCGACTCTGAAGAAGATGGAAGAAGGAGGTGTGATCGCCAAGATGGCTACTCCTTTTGTGAACCCCTTGGTGGTAGTTTTGAAACCCAACGGGACAGTGCGAGTCTGTTTGGACGCACGAGAAATAAACGAGAGATTGATCCCAGAATATGATCAGGCTCCACCAATCAAGGAGATAATCCGAAAGTTCAGGAACATGGTCTATTTCAGTTCAATTGACTTAACGAGTAGTTATCATCATCTGGAGTTGGATGAAAGATCACAACTGCTCACAGGGTTTCTGTTTGATCAGCAGACCTATGTATTTCAGAGGTTACCATTTGGCATTAAGACGGCCGGGTCGGCGTTAATCAGGGCTCTCGAGCGTAATCTGACGCTAGAAGTCAAGAGCATAACCACCCGGTACGTGGACGACATCTTACTGGCTTCTGAAGATTTGGATGAACACTTATCAAACATGGAGAAGTTATTAGCTAACCTCGAACAGGCAAATTTCAAAATCAACATTGAGAAGTCTCATTTTGCCAAAGGGAAGTCTTATATTTGGGTCATGTTATTGATGGTGAAGGTATCAGCCCGAATCCAGCTAAATTGGAAGCAATTCGGAACTTCCCGAAGCCTACGAGAGTGAAGCATGTTCGCCAAATTTTAGGCATATGTAACTTCTTCGCTGATCATTGTCCGGGGTATACAGAGATAATGGCTCCACTCCAAAATATGCTGCACAAGAACAACCGATGGGCATGGAATGATGAATGCGGTAGCGCTTTTAGGAAGGCCAAGGAATTATTAACCGGAAGCATTAAGTTGGGTTACCCTGATTTTACACGTCAGTTCATCATACAAACTGACGCATCACAAATTGGAGTCGGTGCGATGTTATACCAGGAAGACCCGGAAAATCCTCAGACTAAAACTTATCTAGCTTTCGCAAGTCGCAAATTGAGGACACATGAGATGAATTATACTATCACAGAGCGAGAGTTGTTGTCTATAATATTCGCTCTACAACGGTGGAGAAAAATTGTGTATGGATTCAAAATTCTCATCAGAACAGACCATAGAAGCCTGGTTTTTCTATTGAAAACGCCGATGGCAGGAGAAAGGGTCAATAGGTGGTCGCTGTACGTCCAGCAGTTTGACATCACCATTGAGCACTATACGGGAAGACTCAACCTAATACCGGACATTTTAAGCCAAAATCCAGATCAAGAGGATCAGATTGAGTCTGTGAACCAAATTGAACTCACCCGGCCAGATCAAGAATTTTTGGAAAAATTAAGGGGTATCAAAATTGAACAAGAGAAGGATCCTTGGATCAACATGATCATAAATTACTTCAAGAAAAAGTTACAACCAGGAACTCCCGCATTGGTCGAGGCAGAGAAAATTTCTGATAATTATATTTGGTATAACGGATTGTTACACAAGTTCGTAGACGCAGATCGTACCAAATTGAGGATTACGGTGCCACCCTCGTTGCAAAAAGGGTTGGTTTGGCACGCACATCGTATTTCAAGTCATGGTGGAATTGACAAAACTAGCGCTTTAATCCAGGAGACATTTGTGTGGCCGAAGTTACGTGAGACCACCCAATGAGCACTAAAGACGTGTGACCAATGTCAAAGAGTGAAGCCCAACTCGTTTTTAATGAAGCAGTATCCGAAACCATTATTGCCTCAAAAGCCGTGTGAGCTCATCACCATGGATGGATACGGTCCATTGCCCAAAGGCAGAAGGGGATGTAAATACATCTTGGTCAGCATAGACGTATTTTCGAAATACTTGGTCTTGTGCCCTCTTCAGAAGATGAATACCCGTCAGGTTTTGAACCGAATCAAAGCTAAAGTAATTCCCACGTTTGGAGAGATAGAGTTTTGCCTCACGGACCACGGAAGTTATTTCACCAGCGCCGAATTTAGATGGGAAATGGCAAGGTTGAATATTCGACACGTCCTAAGCTCTGTTCGTCATCCAGAGGGAAATCCATCGGAACGAATTATGAGAGAAATTGCCAAGTTCTGTCGAATATACTGTCAACAACAACACTGGAAATGGGTGGATGTATTGCCGATAATTGAGTCGTGTATCAATAATACCATACACGAGAGCACGGGTCGGATTCCCGCGGTCGTGCAGTTCAACCGACACCCTGATCGACCATGGAATAATGTTGTACCGTGTCCGGTAGACGCCAGACTGAGCCATGAGTTAGTGATCAGATACACAGCGTCATATTTGAAGAAACAGGCTGAGCGCCGTTTAAGAAGGGTAAGGAATAGGAGGTTTCATCGACCACTTGAATTGGAAGAACTGGTGCTCGTGAAGAAGCCGGTAACATCCGATCCTCAGGCACGAGTATATGCCAAATTTTGTGAGTTGTTCCATGGACCGTACAAGATTACAAAGGTGTTTGGGAACAATGCGTACAAGGTCAAACATCTGGAAACAGGAGTGGAAGCAATCTACAACGCTCAGAATCTATAGGTTTATTACCCGATGGAAGAAGAAGATACGGCCCAACAAGTCAATGTTATTGAGGAAGAGAAGGAATGATCGGAAGCTCAGCGTACTCAACATTTAAACGATGCATGACAGAGTGACTATTAAGAAGGGAGATGAAGTTAATGAATCTCGAAAAACCATCACATCCTGTAGATAGTTTTTCGAAACCCAAGAAGGGGGAAGATGCGCCCTTATCCTATAGGCCCCAGGCTAAGTTCGCATGGTTCTTGGTCATGCAGAGTGTATATCGTTTAAATGAGCTTCAAATTACAGAGGAGAAGGAAACCGGATTGCATATTATTTAATCATGGCAAGCGCCCGATCTAGGTTGCAAATCGAGCTCATGTACGTCGCAGGCAGTACCAGCGACGTATTGTCCAAAGTTTGCCAATACAGCGAAGTCTAGAACATGTTTCTATGCTACGCATCGACCAGAGCAGGTGCAACATTCCAAGGACTTCTTGGGAAGCTGACCTCAATAATTTGTTCTCGTATGTTCTACGGTACGCCGTAAGTTAGCAAAGCCCCGTCCCTAAATCACTAAATAAATAAATTGTGACAATACGATAACACCCAGGGTCGAACCCTTAACGTCACTAAACATGGAATATTCCTAAGATTTTTCGCCAGTCATCAAACTGAATAGATCATCATGATATCATTAAATCGATGATCAAGGAAATTAGTTCCTTACGCCAACAGTCTGGGGTGGAGAGTTTGGTTGCCCTGGTAGGGATAGCGTCCATGTCGTCAGAAATAGTGCCAGGGGACGCAAGATGCATATTTGTGGAAGCCACGATCGAATGTCGGCAGTCGGCGGGCGAGAAGGATCGTCGCATAGCTACGAACAGTTAGCAGTGGGTGCACGCCAAGCTAAATAATATTGCGCCACAATTGGTGAAATACAAGGGGACGGTATTTAAAGAGACATAAATTGTGTTAAATAAAGTATTCACATGCGGGAAAGCAATATATTCGCTCAAATTTATATAGTAGCCTTTCCACGCCAAGTGCAGAGACGTTGTTAGCAGACGCTGGAGTGAGGAAGACGTAGAAGGACAATCGAGGTCCGAACCGGAGTCCAGTTGAACCGGCACGTCATCTGCGAGCTCATCATTCGGAGGGAAATACGCGTATAATCGGTCAACCACGGCATCGTGAAGAAAGAATTAGTTAAATAGGAATACGTTTAGTTACATTGCGCAATCCCTGCAAAGTGTATAAAAGTGTCTAAAATAATAAATTGCGTGTTTAATAGGGTACTAGTATGTGATAACCTTATGAAAGTGTCAATAATAGTTTGTGAAGAAAATCGAGTAAAACCTAGCGTAATTATGATGAAGAATTAATCAGTGTAATAATGTATTCAGTGATGATGTGTAATTGTGATATCATGTAAAGCCCATGGAGAGGAGCTGCGAAAGATCCCTGCTGAAAGGAATGATGGCAGCTGACGGGAGATCACGATGAGTATTAATCTTTGATTATATTAAGTCATTGTTTATGGGTGTATTCTTAGGATTACCATAGTTGTGTAAATAATATGTTGGTGATTGAATTTTGAATTTAGATTTATTTTGCTTAGATATTTGCGCACGTGATGACGTGACGCTGCTGATTTATTTTGAGATGCTTGGCAGAAATAACGCTCACAAGTCGTACATGTTGGATACCCTGGTAGGAATGTATGTTTATTTATTTGCTAGAGTATGTGTATTTCAGCCCAGGAAAAAACGGAAGAAGCCCAGAGTGAGGCATGTGGTTTTGGGTAAGAAAGAGAGAGAGATTCGAACATTTTTACGGACATCATAATAATAACACAAGTTATTAATGATAATGTAGAAATAATAATAATAATAATAATAATAACAATAACACGAGTGATGGAGGGGGATTTTTAATTCCGTAATGATGGTATTTTGATATGACACCTGGTGAGATATTTATTTAGCTAAGTTACGCCCTGGAAGTAAGCTAGGAACGTTACCTTTGCGTCTCCAATATATTTGCTATAATCAGGTAAGATACGATTTGTGAGAGAGTGCACTGAACAACTGTCTGAGTGTTTTGGAACATTTATGAGCATTGGGTCGTGGTGATATGCAGAAAGGTTATGATAAAGGCATGCAAAATATGGCATTGGGATGGTCCCATGTGATCCCAGGTAAGCTACGACGAATGAAAGAAGAAAAAATGGTAAGAATTGTGAAATATGTGCAGTTAGGCTGTAGCGGACATCGCCATGTGTCCCATGATGTCGCCAACTGGAAATAAAAAGGTAAGAAGTGTGTATTGAGGCATGCCATAAGATAAGAGGTAAGGCCGAACGGCACTTGCAATTATTTGAGTGAAATGATGAACCACGATTGGGTATGTTCCAAAGTTTATACCACGCTCAGCTTCGAACAGGAGACCACTAGGCTTACGAGACTAGCTGCTCGTATATTTCATTTCGCTTATTCGGTGCAAGATTAGTAGGATGCTTTTGGTTACCACTGGGTGTATTGGCTCAACACATGTTTGTCCTAGGCCAAGGTCATTTGACATTTTCCCCCTCACCCTTAGGCTAACGGTACCTACGTCACTCCCCTCTTGGCCGTGTAGAAAGCCGAGCTTTTAGTAAATCATATGTTTCCCGTACCAAGTTTAAGTCTGTGTTTGTTTGAGCACATTTTTGAACTGATAATAATAACTCATTAAATAATGGTATTTTGGTAATAGGGTGCAGATACACAGTGACCTATCATGACCTAGCGTCCTCGCAGTGACGAATCGTAACAATGATGATAATAATAATAACAATGATAATAATAACAATAATAATTATTATTATATAATCAATGGATTCTGTAAAAGGGTACAGATATCCATTGACCTTTCGCGTCCTAGCGTCATTGCAAATTAACATCACTGTGGGAATAATATTGGATAATAATAATAATGATAGTTAAGTAATTAATTTACACCGACTGTTGCATTACCAACACTGCAACTAAATAATTGTACATATTGTATATGTTTTTCACCTGTATTCTCAAACATAGATGTTATAGCCTAAGTGTAATGGATCTGCTGATGATCGCTTGACGATCGAAACTGGTCATCCTAGTGTATTTATTAATCTTATGTAATTTATTTCAGGATCAGGGCATAACCCAGCTCTATTTGGGTACATTCGTGTTGACCGACTGAAAAGCAACAGACTTTTGTTTACTTAGGCAACACTGAAAAATGGCGTCAAACCTCACAATTGTGAGTATGATATTAGAATTGGTTATTTTATGTTTAATTTTATATATCATTATTACTGAGGCTCCTTGACGGAGACAGTTTAGTGATAGGACATTACATTCTTTGTACAAATGAATTGTAGGTGTTAACATGGGAAGATTGAAAAGTATTTACAAAGCCCTGATATATTAATTTTATTGAATAATCCTTTGCTGCAACAAGCCCAAATGTGAATCATGTATGCAATGAAATGAAAATCCACAGCCTGCTTCCAGTCTCCGACCGGGTCACAATGCGACTTTCAATAAGTGCGTGATATATAGACTTCAGTAGTGCTCTAGAAACTTTGTATTTTACTCGGCTTAGAATTCCTATAGCTGGAATTTTTTTTCCACCAATAGCTTTGACATGATCATCCCAAGAGGGTAGTTCATCAATGACTAATCCCAAAAATTTGGTAGATTTAACTCGAGGTAGACATTAGTCGTGGAAGTATAATCTCATGTCTAAATGTAGGTTGTAGGAAGGCTTGTGAAAGACAATATAGTTAGTTTTAGTTAAGTTAACTGTTAGACGGTTTTCATGCATCCATGATAGAATCAGATGTGCATCTTCCTGCATTTTCTGTTCGAGTTCATGTACAGACTTTCCAACATAGAATACATTGGTATCATCAGCAAATAGGGATATCTTAACCCTTTAAATTCAGTCGACCAAATACGTTGATAAATATTAAAAATAATATTGGGCCTAAAACAGATCCCTGTGGCACCCCCAATAATAATTGCTTGGCAACTACTCTCAGCATTCATGCAACTGACAAATTGTTCCCTGTCCTTAAGCTAATCTACAAAGCAGTGAAGTGCAGTTCCTCTCACACCAGCTGATTCTAATTTATGAATTAGGAGAGAGTGATCCACAGTGTCGAAAGCCTTTTTGAATCTATAAATAAACCTGATGCAAGCAATCCTGAATCTAGAGACTCTTGAAGTCTAACAATAATATCTTCCACTGCATTGTTTGTGCTAGAGTTGGATATTAATCCATACTGTTGCTTATAGAAATAATGGTTACGAAGAAGAAATTTTAGTAGCCGGTCCTTCACTATATTTTCTAATATTTTAGAAATAACAGGAAGTATTGAGATAGGTCTATGATTATTAACATCATGTTTATCTGATCCCTTATAGATTGGTACTACTCGGGCCATTTTTAATTCTTAGGAATTTTTCCTTCGCTCAAGGATTTATTTATTAATTTTGTGATATACGGTACTAACTGATAAGACAGGGTCTTAATTATGTTATTATTTAAGCCAGAAACATCCAAACTACAACTTTTTAAGATCATTAATTATTCGTGAGACTTCAATTTCATCTGTGGGCTCAAGGCAGCTGATCATGTGTTTATTGGCTATAAACAAAATGTCAAGGGGTTTAGATTGTACAACATAGTTACTAAGAAAGTTGTAATTGGTTTGCATGTCAAGTTTGAAGAGAGTGTGTTTCCATTTCAAGCTAATGCAAAATGCAAGGCGAAATGTATCTCCATGAATGATTACTCAAATAAGAGTGATGATGATAATGTGAACATTGACAATGTAACGGTTGATAATGAGAATCCCATGAATGTTAATCATGTTGTTGTAAATGTCATGGATGTTGATCCTATCAATAGGGTGAATGAGAATGTTGACGTTTTAAGTCCACGGAGAAGTAGTAGGCCACCGAAACCCAAAACATGTGGTTGCTGTAACCTAACTACCTATGATTATGAAATGAATGTGATTGATTGTGTTGATCAGGTGATAAAACCTTCAAACATGAAGGAGGCTATGTCTGGAGAAAATGCTGCTGAATGACGGAAGGCCATGGATATGGAGTATAAACAAATGTTAGATTTGGGAGTTTGGGAAATAGTTGAACGGCCAGTAGATCACAAGGTATTTGGCTCAAAGTGGGTATTTAAAGTCATGTATGTGAATGAGCTAATACCGAAAGATACAAAGCTGATTAGTGGCTCAGGGATTTATAAGTCAGATGGGATTTTCATGGGAAGACACATTTAGTCCTGAAATAAAAAAGAAAAGTGTGAAGGTGTTGTTAGATTTGGCTGTTGAAAACCAGAGGTCTGTACATCAAGTGGATGTAACGTGTGCATACCTTAACAATCCCATTTCTAACGATGTTTTCATGGAACAGCCAGAATTGAATGAAGATAAAGAAAAAGGGAGAGATGGATTTGTATGTAAGCTAAGGAGAAGTATTTAGGTTACCATGTGCAAGTAAAGACTGGAATTTTTGCCTTGATAGTGTGTTGAGTTGCACTTCAACCGATGTAGAAGTGATTCATGTGTATATGTTGGGGGAGGAATCATCATTGGAGTGTATGTAGATGATATGATCGTAATGGGAGATGAAAACAAGGTTTGCTATTTCAAGAAAGTATTTTCGGAAATACTTACTGTAAAAGATTTGGGTGATGTTACTAAACTTTTGTCAATGCCAGTGTATCAAGGTGATAGTACATTATTCATAAACAAATCACTGTACTTCAAGAAATTGTTGTCAGAGTGTAATTTGACCGACTGTAAACCCTGTAGTGCTCCACTATCCATGATAAAGGAAGTTGATGATAAACCATTTGAAGATGATCGCTTTTATGGGAAGGTTGTTGGTAGTTTACTGTTCATAGCAAATAACTACAGATGTAACATTGCTTTTGCTGTCAGTAAAGAGAGCCAAGCATGTAAAGCACCTAATTTGGAAATTGGATATCTGTAAAACATATTCTACGTTACTTCAACGGTACTAGTAACCTTTGTTTGGCTATGAGAGGAAGGATGAACCAATACGGGTGTATTGTGATTCTAGAAGGAACAGTGAACAAAAATGTAGATCTGTGGGAGGTTTTGTTGTATTGTTTGCTGGAGGAGCAATAATATGGCATAGTAGGAAACAATCATTGTCGGCTATGCCAACAGAAGAAGCAGAATATATCAGCATGTCAGAGGCTGTAAGAGAAATTAAATGGCTTAAGAATTTGTTTTCTGAATTGTGACAGTAGAGGATCATTCATGAACCGTGTACAGTACAATATGGTGTGGCAATACTCATGCAATTTAGTTGGGTGATACAGGAACTGTAACTGAGAGGTCAAAACATATTGATCTGAAATATCATTTCTGTTGTGAGCAAGCTGAAATTGGTAATGTTGTGTTTTCTTATGTGCCATCACATGAAAATGTCAGTGGTATTTTCACCAAAATAGTAAGTGGTCCAAAGATGAGATCATGCTGTACTTCATTGGATCTAGTGCCATATTCAACAATTTGAGTTGTTTAATCTAAAGCCTTTATTATGTCATATTGTTTTGTATTGATTGAGATATGCCAAGGGGGAGTGTTGGTATATACGAGGGCAGATCAAAAAGTAAGTTGCACTTCCCAGTTATGGCCATTTATTACACAACCTATACAACATCAACACGTCTATAACGACAAACAATGTAACTTCACTTTTCCACATAGTTTCCAAGAGACTCCAAACATTTCTGCGAACGCACAACCAACTTGTCGATGCCCGATGCACAGAAAGTTCCTCCAGCGTTCTGCAACCACACGTAGACAGTGGCCTTCACCTCCTCATCGGTCTGGAAACGTCGACCATCGAGCTCCGTTTTGGGCTTACCGAGCAGATGAAAGTCACATGGCGCTAGGTCAGGTCTGTAGGGTGGATGTTGCCAGACCTCGCACTTGAAACGCTGCAGCAGTTCGCTCGTTTGGCGGGCCTTGTGAGGTGTTGCGTTATCGTGCAACAAAATCACACCGGCGCTCAATTTTCCCCGGCGCTTCTCTTTAATCGCTTTACGCAACCGGTGCAACGTTTGATAATACGACGCCGCGTTGATCGTCGTTCCTTTCGGCATGAATTCCACGTGCAGCGTCGCGATTTCTCTCAGGTTAATGCGCCGGTTCTGTTTAATGATCGCATTCACACTCAAGCTTTATCAAAAACACGTCCAATAAGCAGTTGCCCCTAGTGCTTCCCTCGATAACTTGAACAAAGCCCCCTCCCATATTATTTTATTGGCCAGCAATTGATAATATTCTTGAGAATCTGCCCTACCTTCCCAGTCCACTCTTGGCATATTAAAATCACCCCCTACAATTAAATTTCTTCCTGCCCGGTCAGCCTCCATAGCATAATTTACTAACGTTGTTCCTAGATTTACATCCCGTTCACCCCTCCCTGTTCTATATACACCCTAAATGTCTACCATATCTTTAGAACCAACACTAACCCCCAGAATCTCATTTTCTTCATCTGTAAACACTAGATGAATCCTAAATACTGCATATCCTTAACTAGTATAAATACCCCACCTCCCGTGCTTCCCCTGTCCCTCTTGTATACCCTATAACCCATAGGAAATACCTCCCCTTCCACAACATTTTCAACTAGCCATGACTCAGTCCCGATAATAACATCTGAATCATACTGTATATTTCTACCATGGTTCCAAATGTTATGCCCTTTCTAACTTGACATGTTTCGTTCTCTTATGGCACTCTGACCATCAGCGTTCCACCAGGGAGTTTCCTTGTCTTTCACTCTTGTGATAGTTTTCCCAACAGTGTCAATTGCAGTGCCCACAGGGACTTCCTTAAATTTCATCCATTCTTTGTCTCCATTTTCTGCATCTTCTCTGGGTAACTGTTCTCGAATTCTCGGTTGAAATTCTTCCTGTCTCCTGTTTTTCCAATTCCCAAACTTTTATTTTTGGTGTACGTCTTATTTTGACCTTTTGAACATTTACAATTTCTCAGAGTCGCAGAAAGTAGTCTGTAATCACTATCCGGACTTTCCCCTGGGAAAACCTTCACATCGGTGATATCTGCCCCAGCTTCTTTATCAGAGATAAAATAATCTATCAAGGATCTCTGTTCTCCATCCCAACTATATCTTGTGATCTTATGGCTAAGTTGTTTCTTGAAGTAGGATTTCTTAATGATGAGATTGTTCCTCAGACAGAAATCTAGGAAGCATTGATCTTCTCTGTTCCTGGTTCCAAGGCCATTAGGGCCAATCGCACTTACATATCTCATTCTCTCGAAACCAACTTAGGCATTAAGATCACCTATTATGATGGTATTGAGCTCCTCTGCATGCTCTTCCAGATCTCCGAGAAGAGCATCGTTACTTTCTTGTGTGCATCCAGACTGTAGTGCATAAATCTAAACAAAATTCAGGAGCTTTCCATTTATCTTGGTTTGAAGTTTAATTATCCTGTCACTGACATACCCTTTATCAAAGACAACATCTACATTCTTACTAATGACGAACGCAACACCATTTTGTGCTTGCTGTGCGTTCCCATGCCAGTCAAGCGTGTACTCTTTCCTCAGTGACCCGACACTCTTTCTCTTCCACTTTTTCTCACCCAGACCTAAAATCGCAATCCTCCCCCTCTCCATAACATCAACAAGTTCTTCAGACTTAGCAGTAAGGGCAAGATGTTGAGTGTGCCAAGTCTTGTATTGTTCTGTCTCATTTGTTTCTTCCTTGAATACCGTACTTCTGCTGAACTTCAAGTTGTTGGGCGTCATACTGTACCTAGCAAAGGTATGGGAAGACGTTGTCACATTCGGGATAAGCGTAACTTAATATTTCCGATGTTCTTTTTATTCTTGAAAGCAAATGCAATTACTTTAGTTGCTGGCTTGCTAGGCCTAACACTAGAGAGGTTCTTCATCACCATCATCATCATTTATTGAACAATTAATAGCAACGAGCCAGAGGCTCTTACATAGGAATTGTACAATACAAATTTATTGCCGTCTCTCTACTACAATTTTATATACATATACCCTATATACGCCGGCCCCGTGGTGTTAGGGTAGCGCACCTGCCTCCCACCCGGAGGCCCCGGGTTCGATTCCCAGCTCCGTCAGGGATTTTAGAAACTGGCGAGGGGGCTGGAACGAGGTGCACTCAGCCTCGTGAGGACAATTGAGTAGCTGTCTGACAGTGAGGCAGCGCCCCGGTCACGAAAACGAAGATTAACGGCCGAAGGGACCCGACGCGCTGACCACGCGTCACCCCAGAATCTGCATGCCAAATGGCTGGACAGCGGTCGCTTGGTAGGCCTAAGCCCTCGAGGACTGAAATGCCAGGGGTTATTATTTTTATTTATGTACCTTATATACCTTACATACACATTTGCTGCGTGATTAAGTTAATTGACAACAATGATACTAGACCTAAAACTGAAATTAGCCTACCAAGAGAAAATTTACAATGCAAGTAAAATAAAATAAAATGTAAAGTAATAATTAAATAATAATTAAAATAATAATTTTATCAACGCAGAGTGAAATGAGACATGCTGATTCACTCAATTTGGCTACCTACTTTATAAGGTACCGATTCCAAAGTAGTTTCTTTAATTTAAATTTGGTAATCGACAGATTGGAAATTGATTTTAAATGGCTTAGAAGATGGTTAAGCTTCAATGGCTGAGAACTTAAAGCAACAGTTATCAAATTTATACCAGCGGATTTCAAAGAGAGCGAAATCATCTGCTTATCGCGTGTTAGAAGTATGACTGTCTGGATTTAGGGTGTAGTCACTGTTATGCAGCACATTGTTTTATTGAATTCTGTGTATTAGTATTTCTGACCTTAATTCTGCACACATTGCCATTGGCATTATTTTACTCTTGGCATTCTACTCTTTCTTCTCCACTTCTACCTAAATCACAACTCCTCCATGAGTATATCACAAAGAATTTATTACGACTCTTTCATTCCCCTTCCCTACTTACAGCCTATGTTGATCTTTATTCTCATCGTCAAAATATTCTCCAAACTCGTAAACCTATATGTTACAATGTTCCTTTCCATTTTGTAGTTTTCCAGCCTTATATGTAATTCAATATTTACCCCCTCGTATCCCGAGTTTCTTCTTGTTACAATCCTGCTCTTGTCACTCGTTCATTTCGAGACTTTGAAGCTCGTCATCGGATATATAGTAAACGCTGCAACAGTTCGCTCGTTTGGCGGGCCTTGTGATGTGTTGCGTTATCGTGCAACAAAATCACACCGGCGCTCAATTTTCTCCGGCGCTTCTCTTTAATCGCTTTACACAACCGGTGCAACGTTTGACAATACGACGCCGCGTTGATCGTCGTTCCTTTCGGCATGAATTCCACGTGCAGCGTCGCGATTTCTCTCAGGTGAATGCACCGGTTCTGTTTAATGATCGCATTCACACTCAAACTTTATCAAAAACACGTCCAATAAGCAGTTGCCCCTAATGCTTCCCTCGATAACTTGAACAAAGCCCCCTCCCATATTATTTTATTGGCCAGCAATTGATAATGTTCTTGAGAATCTGCCCTACCTTCCCAGTCCACTCTTGGCATATTAAAATCGCCCCCTACAATTAAATATCTTCCTGCCCGGTCAGCCTCCATAGCATAATTTATTAACGTTGTTCCTAGATTTACATCCCGTTCACCCCTCCCTGTTCTATATACACCCAAAATGTCTACCATATCTCTAGAACCAACACTAACCCCCAGAATCTCATTTACTTCGTCTGTAAACACTAGATGACTCCTAAATACTGTATATCCTTAACTAGTATTGAACCCTTATTGATCTACGATAAATAAGCATTCATAATTTATTATTATTATTACTGCAGCCCAGACAGTACTTGAGGAAGTTGACGAGAATAAAGGCAGGGTAGCGTGTCGCAATGATTGCCACAGAGGTTGAGCTTGTAGCTATTCTTGAAGAACGGCCTGGTAAACTTGAGTTCAAGGCCAAATTGTGTAACATCTTGCACCAGAATTGGAAACATAAAGGAATGGTCACGAGTTACTTACAACCGACCTACAATTGAATCAACCAATCGGGAGAGACCACGCCAATATCACGCGATGGAAGGCGTCAGTGGTAAAAAGCGCGCGGAATTGATTATCTAAAGAACCGCCGATCGGAATTATCTCCGCACGAGTGCGATGAGACGTTTGATTTATTTGATGAAGATTGACACTAGTCCCATCTGTGTGAGATGAAAACTCTGGAAAATTTTTCTAAATCCACCCCACTCTTCCGCACCCTGTCAGTTTCTAATAAATTGTTCGACGAGAAGCTGTTCGATGTCTTTCTGTTCGTGAGCTCTGTGAGCCAACTTCACGCCCGTTTGCATGACGATTTTAACGCTCTGATATATTTGAAGTTATTTTACTTGTGAGCTCTGATGAGCTAAAGTCACGCCAGTTTGCGTAGAAAATTTTAACGCTCTTAATTATTTGAAGTCAATTACTTCGTGAGCTTTGTGAGCTTTGTGAGCTAAATTCACGCCGGTGTGCGTGATGATTTGAAACGTGTAATATTATCTTAAAGACAACTATTTCAGCTCTTAGGGGCAAGACTCGTAACATTCTAATTAGCGCTCACCCGAGCGAAGGTCATGCAGAGCAGAGCAGTAGATTACCGAGCGAGATAGCGACTGTGAGTCAGGCAGTCTTTGTAACTTGTTTGTCGAGCCAGTGGAGTTGGACTCGAAGTGTGTATTTCATGTATATTTTTAAATGTATTTTTCATGTGTGTATTGCGCGTGTGTGAGCGATATTTAGGGAAAGTCTTCGTAATTAATCGCATAGGACTATTTGTGGGCGAATTTAGTAACCCACAAGCGATTATAGCCAGGTCACATTATAATATCATTGAACTTTTCTTCCAAGGAGACTACATCAAGATGTCCAACGTGTGGTCAGGAGTTGGGATGATGTCCGACGCTTCAACGAAGACGGCTATGGAGTGCTAACTTTTCCATAGGGGAAATGGGCTGAGATGGATGTCATAATGGTCTGCAAGCTGAGACGGTGATGTACAACAATTGAGTATTCAATTATGTAGTTAGATTGGCGTGGGAACGTTTGTAAATAGTTTATTTTAGTCTTTTTCTTGTTTAGAGTGTTTTTCTTTGTACCGGCACTAATTGTTTTAAATGTACGTTGGCACGTGGCTAAAGTGTTTGTTGTACATTTGTTTTTCTTGGAGTCATATTTAATGTGCACGGCGCGTGTACGTGATGTTTATCCATGCAAATGCGAAACCCGTTACATTCGATAACTGGTGCTTTATTAAAGTTCATATTTTGATAGGAAAGGGAGGTAATTACTGTAAGTTGTTTGCTGAACAGGTTATTATTCATATTAGGGTTGCCAAGTGCAACGATTTAAGATGTAATTGTAGAACACCTTCGTTCTAATTTGATAGATTTTTTTGAGTCCATTTCAGGTTAATTAGTCACGGCGTAGAACGATGGCGCCAGCAAGTGGAAAATATTTATGTCTTTTTATTTCAGGGTCTGTCAAACCCATACGTGTGCTTCTGTGTGTGTTATTGTGTCAGGTGTGTGTGTTGATTCTACGTGAAGAGGGGTAGAGGTCCTACCGCCCTCGTATTTTGTTGTTGTTGTATTTTGATGGAAAGGCAGGGTGCTCTAGGGAGACCGCTGTACATTGTCCATTATGCTGATTCTTGGATTTCCTAGTGGAAATGCCGGGATATTTTGTTCTGACACACACACACGTATTATTGTGCTTTGCGGCACGCTTCTTCGATACACACGTGGGTTGACAGATATGCAGATTTCCACAAATCGCCCGTCGCGCCTGGTGACTTATTTTGGTAGGCAGTCCTCTTGTTCTGACTGGCCCCTTTAAGCTTTCATGTAGCAAACCTGTTCACTGTGATGGTTATTTTTCAACCATAATTAATTGGGGAGTTCGCCATGTGTGTGACGGATTGTTGCATGTTGTATGGATAGATTTTGTGTGAATAATGTAAATGTTGGCTTTGAGCCTATTGATCTTGTTTATGACTCAATTCATGTAATTTTAGTATGTCACACCGTGTGGTGTAGTGGTAGTGAACTTGTAAATTTGACGGCGGTCATCTGTGTATTTTCTTTTATTGGTCACGTGTTAACTTACTTGTGTTGATTTGTATGAGAAGTCCTAAGTTTTTAGGCAGCAAATGTTTTTGCTACGGCAGTTTGATTCCAATTTCACTCGGAAATTATTTGTGTTGTATATTTTAAGTATAGCAAGTGTCGGTTTAGTTTTAAGAGTTGTATAGTTGTTCCCCGCGTCCGTCTAGCTCTAAGCAATGTGGATTCGTTGTCTGAATGTTTATTCTGGATGATGACGAATCATGCATTCGATTGTACACACCGTGAAGCATGCAGAACGACACGCGCGCATACATTGTCACTTTTGTTGATTTTCTTAAGGACACTTTGTCCGTGTATTTAATCTCTCCAGAGATTTTGGCCTAGTTTTGGCACATTTAATTGATTAAGTGGGAGTCGTTTGGGAGTTTGTTTTGTTAATTCTTTTGTATAATTAGGTGATTTGTTATTAAATTCATTTGTTTTAACCCTGGCTTCACTTTTTCCTGCATGTTATTTTGTTATATGATACCCTGCATGTTAATGAAGCGCTTTAACAACAACTTACGATATGGACTGTCACACCCCCCGAATCAGAGTCTCATAAGCTTCTTTGCAAGGGTTCAGTATAAATACCCCACCTCCCGTGCTTCCCCTGTCCCTCTTGTATACCCTATAACTCATAGGAAATACCTCCCCTTCCACAACATTTTCAACTAGCCATGACTCAGTCGCGATAATAACATCTGAATCATAATGTATATTTCTACCATGGTTCCAAATGTTATGCCCTTTCTAAATTGACATGTTTCGTTCTCTTATGGCACTCTGACCATCAGCGTTCCACCAGGGAGTTTCCTTGTCTTTCACTCTTGTGACAGTTTTCCCAACAGTGTCAATTGCAGTGCCCACAGGGACTTCCTTAAATTTCATCCATTCTTTGTATCCATTTTCTGCATCTTCTCTGGGTAACTGTTCTCGAATTCTCGGTTGAAATTCTTCCTGTCTCCTGTTTTTCCAATTCCCAAACTTTTATTTTTGGTGTACGTCTTATTTTGACCTTTTGAACTTTTACAATTTCTCAGAGTCGTAGAAAGTAGTCTGTAATCACTATCTGGACTTACCCCTGGGAAAACCTTCACATCGGTGATATCTGCCCCAGCTTCTTTATCAGAGATAAAATAATCTATCAAGGATCTCTGTTCTCCATCCCAACTATATCTTGTGATCTTATGGCTAAGTTGTATCTTGAAGTAGGTTTTCTTAATGATAAGATTGTTCCTCAGACAGAAATCTAGGAAGCATTCATCTTCTCTGTTCCTGGTTCCAAGGCCATTAGGGCCAATCGCACTTACATATCTCATTCTCTCGAAACCAGCTTGGATATTAAGATCTCCTATTATGATGGCATTGACCTCCTCTGCATGCTCTTCCAGACCTCCGAGAAGAGCATCGTTACTTTCTTGTGTGCATCCAGACTGTAGTGCATAAATCTGAGCAACATTCAGGAGCTTTCCATTTATCTTGGTTTGTATTTTAATTATCCTGTCACTGACATACCCTTTATCAAAGACAACATCTACATTCTTACTAATGACGAACACAACACCATTTTGTGCTTGCTGTGCGTTCCCATGCCAGTCAAGCGTGTACTCTTTCCTCAGTGACCCGACACTCTTTCCCTTCCACTTTTTCTCACCCAGACCTAAAATCGCAATCCTCCCCCTCTCCATAATATCAACAAGTTCTTCAGACTTAGCAGTAAGGGCAAGATGTTGAGTGTGCCAAGTCTGGTGTTGTTCTGTCTCATTTGTTTCTTCCTTGAATACCGTACTTCTGCTGAACTTCAAGTTGTTGGGCGTCATACTGTACCTAGGAAAGGTATGGGAAGACGTTGTCACTTTCGGGATAAGCGTAACTTAATATTTCCGATTTTCTTTTTATTCTTGAAAGCAAATGCAATTACTTTAGTTGCTGGCTTGCTAGGCCTAACACTAGAGAGATTCTTCATCACCATCATCATTTATTGAACAATTAATAGCAACGAGCCAGAGGATCTTACATAGGAATTGTACAATACAAATGTATTGCCGTCGACTACAATTTTATATACATATACCCTATATACGCCGGCCCCGTGGTGTTAGCGTAGCGCGCCTGCCTCCCACCCGGAGGCCCCGGGTTGGATTCCTGGCCCCGTCAGGGATTTTAGAAACTGGCGTGGGGGCTGGAACGGGGTGCACTCAGCCTCGTGTGGTCAATTGAGTAGCTGTCTGACAGTGAGGCAGCGCCCCGGTCACCAAAACGAAGATTGACGGCCGAGGGGACCCGACGCGCTGACCACGCGTCACCCCCAAAATCTGCATGCCAAATGGCTGGACAGCGGTCGCTTGGTAGGCCTAAGCCATCATGGGCTGAAATGCCAGGGGTTATTATTTTTATTAATGCACCTTATATACCTTACATACACATTTGCTGCGTGATTAAGTTAATTGACAACAATGATACTAGACCTAAAACTGAAATTAGCTTACCAAAAGAAAATTTACAATGCAAGTAAAATAAAATAAAATGTAAAGTAATAATTAAATAATAATTAAAATAATTATTTTATCAACGCAGAGTGAAATGAGACATGCTGATTCACTCAATTTGGCTACCTACTTTATTAGGTACCGATTCCAAAGTAGTTTCTTTAATTTAAATGTGATAATCGACAGATTGGAAATTGATTTTAAATGACTTGGAAGATGGTTAAGCTTCAATGGCTGAGAACTTAAAGCTACAGTTACCAAATTTATACCAGCGGATTTCAAAGAGAGCGAAGTCATCTGCTTATCGCGTGTTAGAAGTATGAATGTCTGGATTTAGGGTGTAGTCACTGTTATGCAGCACATTGTTTTGTTTAATTCTGTGTATTAGTATTGCTGATCTTAATTCTGCACACATTGCCATTGGCATTATTTTACTCTTGGCATTCTACTCTTTCTTCTCCACTTCTACCTAAATCACAACTCCTCCATGAGTATATCACAAAGAATTTATTACGACGCTTTCATTCCCCTTCCCTACTTACAGCCTATGTTGATCTTTATTCTTATCGTCAAAATATTCTCCAAACTCGTAAACCTATATGTTACAATGTTCCTTTCCATCTTGTAGTTTTCCAGCCTGATATAGAATTCAACATTTACCCCTCGTATTCCCGAGTTTCTTCTTGTGACAATCCTACTCTTGTCACTCGTTCATTTCGAGACTTTGAAGCTCGTCATCGAATATATAGTAAACGCTGCAGCAGTTCGCTCGTTTGGCGGGCCTTGTGATGTGTTGCGTTATCGTGCAACAAAATCACACCGGCGCCCAATTTTCCCCGGCGCTTCTCTTTAATCGCTTTACGCAACCGGTGCAACGTTTGACAATACGACGGCGCGTTGATCGTCGTTCCTTTCGGCATGAATTCCACGTGCAGCGTCGCGATTTCTCTCAGGTGAATGCACCGGTTCTGTTTAATGATCGCATTCACACTCAAGCTTTATCAAAAACACGTCCAATAAGCTGTTGCCCCTAGTGCTTCCCTCGATAACTTGAACAAAGCCCCCCTCCCATATTATTTTATTGGCCAGCAATTGATAATGTTCTTGAGAATATGCCCTACATTTCCAGTCCACTCTTGGCATATTAAAATCACCCCCTACAATTAAATTTCTTCCTGCCCGGTCAGCCTCCATAGCATAATTTACTAACGTTCTTCCTAGATTTACACCCCGTTCTCCCCTCCCTGTTCTATATACACCCAAAATGTCTACCATATCTTTAGAACCAACACTAACCCCCAGAATCTCATTTATTTCATCTGTAAACACTAGATGACTCCTAAATACTGTATATCCTTAACTAGTATAAATACCCCACCTCCCGTGCTTCCCCTGTCCCTCTTGTATACCCTATAACCCATAGGAAATACCTCCCCTTCCACAACATTTTCAACTAGCCATGACTCAGTCCCGATAATAACATCTGAATCATACTGTATATTTCTACCATGGTTCCAAATGTTATGCCCTTTCTAACTTGACATGTTTCGTTCTCTTATGGCACTCTGACCATCAGCGTTCCACCAGGGAGTTTCCTTGTCTTTAACTCTTGTGACAGTTTTCTCAACAGTGCCAATTGCAGTGCCCACAGGGACTTCCTTAAATTTCAACCATTCTTTTTCTCCATTTCCTGCATCTTCTCTGGGTAACTGTTCTCGAATTCTCGGTTTAAATTCTTCCTGTTTCTCCTGTTTTTCCAATTCCCAAACTTTTATTTTTGGTGTACGTCTTATTTTGACCTTTCGAACTTTGACAATTTCTCAGAGTCGCAGAAAGTAGTCTGTAATCACTATCTGGACTTTCCCCTGGGAAAACCTTCACATCGGTGATATCTGCCCCAGCTTCTTTATCAGAGATAAAATAATCTATCAAGGATCTCTGTTCTCCGTCCCAACTATATCTTGTGATCTTATGGCTAATTTGTTTCTTGAAGTAGGTTTTCTTAATGATAAGATTGTTCCTCAGACAGAAATCTAGGAAGCATTGATCTTCTCTGTTCCTGATTCCAAGGCCATTAGGGCCAATCGCACTTACATATCTCATTCTCTCGAAACCAACTTGGGCATTAAGATCTCCTATTATGATGGTATTGACCTCCTCTGCATGCTCTACCAGATCTCCGAGAAGAGCATCGTTACTTTCTTGTGTGCATCCAGACTGTAGTGCATAAATCTGAACAAAATTCAGGAGCTTTCCATTTATCTTGGTTTGTAGTTTAATTATTCTGTCACTGACATACCCTTTATCAAAGACAACATCTACATTCTTACTATGACGAACGCAACACCATTTTGTGCTTGCTGTGCGTTCCCATGCCAGTCAAGCGTGTACTCTTTCCTCAGTGACCCGACACTCTTTCCCTTCCACTTTTTCTCACCCAGACCTAAAATCGCAATCCTCCCCCTCTCCATAACATCAACAAGTTCTTCAGACTTAGCAGTAAGGGCAAGATGTTGAGTATGCCAAGTCTTGTATTGTTCTGTCTCATTTGTTTCTTCCTTGAATACCGTACTTCTGCTGAACTTCAAGTTGTTGGGCGTCATACTGTACCTAGCAAAGGTATGGGAAGACGTTGTCACATTCGGGATAAGCGTAACTTAATATTTCCGATGTTCTTTTTATTCTTGAAAGCAAATGCAATTACTTTAGTTGCTGGCTTGCTAGGCCTAACACTAGAGAGGTTCTTCATCACCATCATCATCATTTATTGAACAATTAATAGCAACGAGCCAGAGGCTCTTACATACGAATTGTACAATACAAATTTATTGCCGTCTACTACAATTTTATATACATATACCCTATATACGCTGGCCTCGTGGTGTTAGGGTAGCTCGCCTGCCTCCCACCCGGAGGCCCCGGGTTCGATTCCCAGCTCCGTCAGGGATTTTAGAAACCGACGTGGGGGCTGGAACTGGGTGCACTCAGCCTCGTGAGGACATTTGAGTAGCTGTCTGACAGTGAGGCAGCGCCCCGGTCACCAAAACGAAGATTAACGGCCGAGGGGCCCGACGCGCTGACCACGCGTCACGCCCAAAATCTGCATGCCAAATGGCTGGACAGCGGTCGCTTGCTAGGCCTAAGCCCTCATGGGCTGAAATGCCAGGGGTTATTAATTTTATTTATGTACCTTATATACCTTACATACACATTTGTTGCTTGATTAAGTTAATTGACAACAATGATACTAGACCTAAAACTGAAATAAGTTTACCAAAAGAAAATTTACAATCCAAGTAAAATAAAATAAAAATTAAAGTAATAAATAAATAATAATTAAAATAATAATTTTATCAACGCAGAGTGAAATGAGACATGCTGATTCACTCAATTTGGCTACCTACTTTATTAGGTACCGATTCCAAAGTAGTTTCTTTAATTTAAATTTGACAGTCGACAGATTGGAAATTGATTTTAAATGACTTGGAAGATGGTTAAGCTTCAATGGCTGAGAACTTAAAGCTACAGTAGTTATGTATCCCGTCTAGGTTCGAACCCCAGACTCCATTCTAAACTAATGGTTATGGTCATTCTTCCTATAGAAGGAACACCATTGCCCAATGTATTTCTCAATATGCTATTATCAACGTGTTAACTGGAACAATGCTCATTCTAGGAAACAAGGAAATGCTTCCTTCACAAACATGTTATCTTCAACACATGTGGTTTACTATCTGTAGATTATTATTTATCAAATACTTCCTAGAAGGACTAAGGAAATGGCCCTGTACATTTCCTCATATGATTACTTAATCTGTTATTTCCAGATGTATTAACAGCAACAGCTATGAGTGATCAAATTCACGGAACTGTTATCAAAGACATGAGTCCATATCCTGTAAGATGTATATTTCCACATATATGTTATCGAGTGCGCCCCACTACTGTGACGCACATTGTTATGCAAGGATTTGTATAAAAGACCTGGGCTAAGAAGCAAAAGGTCTCCTCTTCCAACAGCAGCAACTAAACAGGTTGTCTGACTGGTGTTAACTTATATATATTGGATCGTCAAAGATTAATAAATACTTCTACAAACTAACCAACGAGTTCTCATTCATAGAAAGCAGATACTACTCATCAGAAGTAAGAACCACGAGACCTACTGACTTAGCAGTAGCAACGACTTCTTAGTACATCACTAAAGAAGACTGTTAAGCGACAAACTTAACTGGGGACCCAGTCCGGGATAGGTAACGATTATCCTTGCCAGATAATCTACGAGTAAGTTAGTACAGTGTTCTGACAAACCTCACAAGGAGGCCTTTCGTCACTATACTAGCGACACCAAGGTACCTATCTTCAGCACCAGATGAAGCCATCGTTTCTATGAACCAGCCAGCAAGCCAGGAGTGGTACTGACAACCTCACACGGAGGCATTTCGTCCAAAAACGACTTCGCCAGCTTGAAGGAAGCAAGTTAGAAGTGGAACTGACAACGTACCAAGAGAGACGCCATTCGTCCACAACCAACTTTGCTAACTTAACGGAAGGAAGGAAGTTCGCCGACAAACGTTCCAAGAAGCTCACGCTCCAAGTAAACGCCTTTCGCAACAACCGACCGCCATCGCCGTACGTGCCGACAACGCTCCAGAAGCGCTTTCCGACCACACGACGACATAAGAGAACCAACCGACTCCGCAGTTCCAAGAGGATGCAGCCAGCACTGATCATCTTTTCTTGTCTGTAAGTCAAACTCCAAATAATACCTTATTTGTGAACTAGAGTATTATTAGTAAAGCATGGTTCAATATTTCAAGTAACAAATTGGGAGAGCAACAATAATAATAATAATAACTTAAATAATGCATTCTTTCCCTTTCAAACGAAAACAAATTACAGTTAACTTTAACTAGTAGAGTTTGCCTTGTCATTTCGATTTGAATTAAACTTAATAAACTTAAAATAAAAAATAAATACTTAATAATAAATATTCATGACTTTCAAGAGGAAATAATTTAGTGGGCTCTAATTAGCAGACCTTACACTCTTTATTTACTTTTGAATTAATATTGTAACTAAACAATTAAAACAAAAAAATAATAATAAAGTTATATCATTTCCCAACAAAAGTGAGTTAGTGCAGCCCATACTGGTCTTTCGCTTGTCACTATTAGAGGAATTAATAAAATAATTAAATATTTATTATCATCATCAATCATCATCCTCATTTCAGAAGACATATAATTAATTTTATCATTTTACTAGTTCATATTGTGGAGAATCTAAACGAGATATCCACATATCATTAATTTTAGATTAATAATAATAATAACTTATTTCCTTTATTGTGAAAACCTAACCGGGGCTCTTTCACATATATTTTGATTATTAATAATAATAAGTTATTTCTTTTATTGTGAAAACCAAACCGGGGCTCTTTCACATATATTTTGATTATTAATAATAATAAGTTATTTCCTTTATTGTGAAAACCTAACCGGGGCTCTTTCTCATATATTTTGATTAATATTAACACTTACAAGTAATTAATTAACTTTTAAAAGTAACCACTGTTACAAAATTTAATCTAGCAAATTAAATATTTATTATAAACAATTTTGAAAACCGTCTTTATAAATTCAAACAAGATGCCTGAAACCGAGTTACTTTCAAAATTCGAATATGCTCAGATACAGCTTTTGCCTGAATTTAACGGCACTAATTCTTGCAGTCTTGACTATTTCTTAGCAAGAACAGAATCGTTTCTAAACACTCATAAGAGAATAGCGTCAGCTACAAACTCAGTATTAATAAATGACTTCCTATTTAACGTCATAAAGTCAAAACTAAAAGGTGAAGCATGTAGCATTCTTGACTTAGAAGCCAACAGTACTTATGAAAAATTTAAGGATAAACTCATAAGAAAATACGGTAACGTCAAAGACGAGAGACTTCTCATCCAGGAGATCTCTAATTGCTACCAGAAAAGAAACGAATCATACAATGACTATCATGATAAATTAGAAGGATTGACTTTGCAATGCAAAAGCTTATGCAAACTCAATTACCAAAATCAAATTTTGGAATTGAAACTAGGAGAACTTGAAGAGTTAAGCCTAAACACGTTTAAAGCAGGAGTTTTGGAACCCTACCGTTCATACTTAAGATATGCACAGATTACAGACCTGAATCATTGCCTCAGGTTATGCAGGTCTTATGATAACGATCGCGCCCATGAAGATTACATGGACCAACTAAGAGGAAAACTACCTCCTAGCAAGTTTCCAACAGCTCGACCACTAGGCCACTCAGCACACAATCCATTCTCGAATTTTAACCCAGCTCCACCAAGGAACCCATTTAACCAACCTTTCATGCAAAATCAAACCCACAGACCCTTCTTTAAAGATAAACCACAACCAATTTTCGGACACGCTCAAGCTCCGAACACTCAGCCTTTCAAGCCACCAAACTCTATGAATCGTCCTTACCCAACTCCCAATCATATTGGCCGACGTTTCACACCCACTAACCAGCAAAGATTTCCACAGCCGATGTCAGGTGTTTCAACCATTAGAGGTAATCTGAATGCTCACTTAGAACCTTCAGAACACATCGAACAGGAAGCTTTAGGTCCCCTACAGCAATCACTAGAGTATGTAGATGAGTACAACATACAAAACTACCCGAAAGAGTACGACACTCAGTACTATGAATATGAGTACGATACAGAGGAACAGTCTCAGGATTTTCGCTTGGCCCAGCCATCAAAATCGAAGACTTAAATAATTTAGGTAGCGCAGATTTCACTCAATTAGACGCAAAGATTGACTACGCCTCGAACCTAGTCACTCTCAACAGCACGGACATACCGTTTTACTTTCATTCTTCACATAAGCAAGTGAATCATTTTCAACCCACAGTAGATACAGCTAACACTGCGATTCCCGTCAATATCGAAAAAGAAGAAGAGTATGTTCTGAATTTTAAATATGGTGAAATGTATCTCTTAGATGCCAAAACTCACCAAGCCATACAGCCCACAGAGAGACAACTAAAACAAGAGTTTAAGGAACCAATTTTAGTTGAGCCACTGGAAATAAATTCCATTACATACGGTAACATTCAAGAATATCCCCACACAAAACCAGGAGAGTCTGATTACGTCAAAGACAAAACTAACTATGTCACAGACGCACTCTCTAGAGTAGAAATTAACATGGCTGATGAAGCAGCTTCAATCATTGCCATCCCCGGAGATGACACCTACCAAAATGATATGGATAATGAAACTGTCCATTCAAACCAAGCAGACCCCATATACACATTGAAAATATCTGAACGGAACTTAAACCAAAACCGCAATCAGATTATTCTAAAATATGGTAATTATCCCAAGGTACTTAAACAAAACCTGTTTAAAAAATGTACCAGACACATAATGATTGTCACAAAGAAGAACCTTCAGGAAGATTTAGCAAATCACCTCCTCAAAATAATAGTAACCTCAAACAAGTACGCTACTTATTTTGACGATATCACTCTCGAGATCCCATTCATCAGGGCATGCCAGAAGCTATTTACTTCTGAACTAATCATTATCAGGTCATCCAAATTCTTGGAAGACATTGAAAGCCCCGAAACTCAGAGACAGCTGATTTCACACTATCATTCTGAAAACCACAATGGTATAGTAGAAACTTACGAACATCTTAAGACCAAATACTACTGGCCTCATTTAAGAGAACAAATTAGGACAATCATCAATCAATGTAACCTCTGTCAAAGAAACAAATACGAGAGACACCCTAACGAGGTATCGAACCAAGGTCCCATCACCGCCGATCATCCTTTCTCTCAAATTCACATCGACACGTTTCACTTCGAGCAAAGTCGCATATTAACTATAATTGACATTTTCTCAAAGTATGGACAAGCCTACATTTTACCAAATGGTACAGGTCTGGCCACACTAAGCCAATTACAAGTTTACTTTTCCCACCATGGATTCCCAAGGAAAATCACACATGACCAAGGAGGAGAGTTCGAAAACAATGTCATAAAAGAATATTGTAAAGCCACGAACATCGAATATCACGCTACTACCCCTTTGAATTTGAATTCTTCATCTAATTCTCCAGTAGAAAGACTGAATCCGACCCTTCTAGAGAAACTTCGTATCTCCAGAGATCACGATAAGTTCACTCCGCTCTCAGAGCTCGTGACCACCATAATCACGAATTACAATTCTTCAATCCATTCCACTACTAAACAACCTCCTTTCAACGTTCTATACGGACCCTACTATAAGGCTTTAGACCACGTCTTCTCGCCATGTCCCAAAATCAATGAATACATTGAAAGACAAGGAAATCAGTTGAAAATTGTAAAAGAGAGTCATACTAAACCAAACACCGACACTTTCAATCATAATTACCAAATTAATGAAACTGTCTACGTATTAGATCCCCTCACCAGAAACAAGAAATCAAAAAACCTGTACAACGAAGGTATCATTACCAAAATTGAAGAAAACAGGGTATACTGTAAAATGAGAAACGGTAAAACTCATGTAAGGAATTTTCGGGACATTAAACCAAAAAGAAAATGTCTTATTCCAGATTCTTCCCTGGATATGGCACCATCATCACACAGCCCATCCAGACACAAGGATTTTATACCGACTCATTAGGACCAGCCTTAATAATTAACGATTATCACCGGTTCATGTTTCATTTCAATTTAACGAGTTTAAAAGAATCTTATAATAATATTCAAGACACTATCTCAAGTCTCGTATCACGAAGCAATAACTTTTCCTTATCTAATATCAGAATTAAGAGAATCAATTAAAGAAACAAAAAAGGTATTAAATAAGTTGCTACCTGCTACACCTAGAAGTAAGAGAGGTCTTATAAATGGTTTAGGTAGTATAGTTAAATTCATATCAGGTAATCTAGACCAAGATGATCTAGACAATCTACAGGAACAATTAAAAGCATTAAAACAAAGTAACGCCAAAGAAATTAAACATATTAATAAATTAGTATCATTCAGTAACTCCATTGCTCAAAAGTTCTATAATGAAATGAACCATGATAACTATAATATGAAGGTAATTAAAGGTATTTTACAAGAAGAAGACTTCAAGATTAACCTTCTGGAACATCAACAATATGTGCTCTTGTGTACGAACAAATTAGATAAAATCATACAAGTGATGCAAGATACTATTAGCTTGTCATTTAATGAAATGACAAATATCAAGATGTTCTCCCAAAAGGATTTAACAAATGTCGTAAAACATTTACAACTAATCTACCCAACAAAAACTATAATTCATACTGACCAGTATCATCAATTTGAGAACCTTAAACTGTCAAAAACACAAGTTCTCATGATGAACGAAGAAATGGTTGTAATATTATATATGCCAATCACTGATGCTAAAACTTATACATTGTATAAAATTTCTCCTGTACCTAGCAATAATCTAATATTAATCCCTCCGGAAAAATATTACTTGCAAGGACCTACCTTAAGATGGTCTAACGCACCTTGTATAAAAATTACTCAATATTACGCATGTATACTCTTTAATACTAGAATAACATCATGTAATTTAACGGACACTACCAGATGTCAATTTGCCACTGTCAAAAACGAGGTACAACTATTTCAACCACTAAATAAGAAGCATAGCCTTTTCTCTAGTAAAAATCCTCAAATAATCTTGCAAACCTGCCCAGAATCTCAGAGAACTATAAAATTAGCAGGATCATATGTTATCTACTCAAATGAGTCTTGCCCTATTACAAGTATGGGCATAACTTTGCAACAGCAACCTACAAATTATGTGCACCTGTTTCCACTCCTGTCAACTCCAAATGATCCATACGTTAAAACCGAAATAAATTTCCATTCATCCCACCTCGATGTGAAAGGAATGAAGTTAGATTTAAAACCCATTCCAGAATACAATACTAAATTGAAAACTTTTGTGTCTGTGAACACAAGTATTATAATACTTATTTTCTGTGTTATCATGTTAATATTTAGAACAAGAATATATCAATGTATTAAATCTGTAAAGAATAGGTTTAAGAAAATTGTTATCGAGGACAATAACGAGCAACAAAGGGTGGAGGAGTTATGTATCCCGTCTAGGTTCGAACCCCAGACTCCATTCTAAACTAAAGGTTATGGTCATTCTTCCTATAGAAGGAACACCATTGCCCAATGTATTTCTCAATATGCTATTATCAACGTGTTAACTGGAACAATGCTCATTCTAGGAAACAAGGAAATGCTTCCTTCACAAACATGTTATCTTCAACACATGTGGTTTACTATCTGTAGATTATTATTTATCAAATACTTCCTAGAAGGACTAGGGAAATGGCCCTGTACATTTCCTCATATGATTACTTAATCTGTTATTTCCAGATGTATTAACAGCAACAGCTATGAGTGATCAAATTCACGGAACTGTTATCAAAGACATGAGTCCATATCCTGTAAGATGTATATTTCCACATATATGTTATCGAGTGCGCCCCACTACTGTGACGCACATTGTTATGCAAGGATTTGTATAAAAGACCTGGGCTAAGAAGCAAAAGGTCTCCTCTTCCAACAGCAGCAACTAAACAGGTTGTCTGACTGGTGTTAACTTGTATATATTGGATCGTCAAAGCTTAATAAATACTTCTACAAACTAACCAACGAGTTCTCATTCATAGAAAGCGGATACTACTCATCAGAAGTAAGAACCACGAGACCTACTGACTTAGCAGTAGCAACGACTTCTTAGTACATCACTAAAGAAGACTGTTAAGCGACAAACTTAACTCAGTTACCAAATTTATACGAGCGGATTTCAAAGAGAGCGAAGTCATCTGCTTATCGCGTGTTAGAAGTATGAATGTCTGGATTTAGGGTGTAGTCACTGTTATGCAACACATTGTTTTGTTTAATTCTGTGTATTAGCATTTCTGACCTTAATTCTGCACACATTGCCATTGGCATTATTTTACTCTTGGCATTCTACTCTTTCTTCTCCACTTCTACCTAAATCACAACTCCTCCATGAGTATATCACAAAGAATTTATTACGATGCTTTCATTCCCCTTCCCTACTTACAGCCTATGTTGATCTTTATTCTCATCGTCAACATATTCTCCAAACTCGTAAACCTATATGTTACAATGTTCCTTTCCATCTAGTCGTTTTCCAGCCTGATAATTCAACATTTACCCCTCGTATCCCGAGTTTCTTCTTGTTACAATCCTACTCTTGTCACTCGTTCATTTCGAGACTTTGAAGCTCGTCATCGAATATATATTATTGTTTATATAGATGAATCGAAACTCCACTCGCCGACTGGAGTTGGGGCTGCCTTTTATGTCCCATTCCAACACCTTATAAAATCATTCAAACTCCCCCCTACATTGTCCGTTTTTTCTCCTGAAGCATTTGCCATTCGCCAGGCTTTAATTTTTATCAAGCACAAGGTATTATTCGAATCCTCATTATTACGGATTCTTAAAGCGTTTTACACGCTTTACGCAATATTGCTCACACTGATAATTATTGGTATATTTCCAACATTTTATGCTTAACCTATGAATTAACACAATTAGGATCCCGTATCGTCTTTACCTGGGTTCCAAGGCATTCTGATATATCCGGTAACGAATGTGTTGATAGGGCTGCTAAGGAAGCTGCTTCCAGTACGGGTCGAGTCATTAATGTCACGACCCCCTTTTCACCATAATTAAAGCTCAACTTCACGATGTATACTTAAGCCGATGGAAAGAGTACACACGATTTAAAGTGAAATATTATTATTGCATCCACTTCACGATCCCCCGCCTCCCATGTTCTTTTACAGGTAAATACAATCGTCGCCACGGCAATACCGACATCCGCCTACGCTTCGATCATGCGCTTAATCCAGTATATATGGCTCGTTGAAACCTCCGTACTTCCGATGTTTGTTATTGCCAACAGGAGGTTGGTACTATTAATCATATTGTTCTTCAGTGCCCACTTTATGAACAACAACGACAGATTTTCTTACACTCATTACACACCCTCGATTTTCAATGTCCATTAAAAACTTCCTCAATCCTACATAATCCTACATTCCTTGTCGATTTGTTTTGTATGTGTGTTGTTTTTATGTTTTCCTTCTCCTAAATTTTGAGCATGACTGTACTTGCACCAAATTTCCAGGAAACAATAACTCTAATTTTTCCTCAAGGATGCAGCAGGTATGCTACATTTCACAACATCTGTAAGTGAATGGAATGCACCGTTAATTCCTCCAACCCTCTTGTAATACACACAGTTTCTTTCTGACAAATGAGAGTAGAAGTAAGAGTAGAAGAAAACAGTGAACTTGAGTGAACTTTAGAGGTGTACTTTTTACTGTGTACGTACTGTAATTCAGAGACAATTTTGATAATAAACTTGCCACGACTGAAGAAATTCAAATTAATGGTGATATTGCTGCCGAAAACAGCATGTGTGAAGTCATGGAATAATAATAATAATAATGCATTTTATTAATCCGTTAACTAATCAAGGACTCATATACAAAGGAATCGAACAGTTTTATCTTGTTGGCGACAAATTACAATTCAATGTTTAGTTTACAAAGTTTTGGCCTGACTTTGCCCCAAAAATTTAGACTCGCAAGTTTCTTTCCAGTGCCACACTGTTACATTTTTTTTCATGCTTACCTGTTAGTTTCTTGCGATGCTGAAGTTCCGACAATACACCTTCTTTTCGAAAATGCATCATTTTAAACATTACATTTTTTTTTCAAAATCGTTGGAGCAAAGTCATCCAGGAATCGGGTGACTTTACCCCCACTTTCTTTTCCTAGAGTGTCGAAAGAGAAACAGGGCTTTTGAGAAAAGTACCGCCATGAGATTATTGTCAACAGTATATATTGTAATTCTAGCGGTGAACACTTCGAAACTATCAATAAAAAAATATTTAAGTGTCATAAACTTGAAAAATATTCGCTAGGGTTCACAGAAAATTGGTCCAACTAGGAAGGACGTGGCAATATAAAAAAACTTTCGAAATAACAGAAAAAACCATTGTGAAACTGTAAAGATCCATAATGGTATTATGACAATCTTGATAGCAATAAAAATAAGAAAATTATCAATTGAAATATGGAATTAAACTTTCTAAAAGAGAAAGGGCCATAGTAGCCAGTAAGCAATGTGATCCCCCCATTCTCCTACCAACTCCTTGATTGAGAAGAATCCCCTATTATTGATAGGCTTTGGAGGATCTATCGCCCCAATCACTTCCTCCCATTTGTAATTTATAGCATCTGGGGACGATGGTCATTTCCATGCTTAAATAGATTTGGTCAGGGTCGAAATTACTGCCCCATTTGGAAATATTTCCTCGATTTGCCCGGGAAAAAAATGAATCCTCATAGTTGACGACCACATACTCCCCAACAGATTTTTGAACTGGTTTAAATATTCTTTCTCCTTCCTCATTCGAATCCAGCAGTCTTTCAAATTCGTCGTCTTCCTTCTCCTCCTGTTCGAATTGTGCGGTCATCTGCTCCAACGTCTCATCTCCCGAACTGTCTTGTACGAGCTTGTTTTCACTTAAATCTTCTTCTTCACTTTCGGGGGGCTGGTCCTGGATTCGCCTTTGCCTTCCAGTCTGAGTCGGTTGGAAGCGTGTGGAAGGACCGGAGTCTTCGGTTGTGATTGAATCCCCATCAACACTTTGTCCAGGAACCACAACAATTCTCTTCCTTTTTCTGGGCTTTGGAACTCCAGCCCATTCACGTTTCTTTTTCTCGAGTGATTCTATAAAAGAGTAGTGAATGGCGTCACGATCAACTTTAGGAGAATGAACGACAAATCTCATGATTTTTTTCTCGAGAACATGGCACTATTCCACAGCTTTCGAATCCTGACTTCAAATTCTCAGCAATTTTTGGTGCAATTGCCTCCCATAGCTTTGCCAGAAGATGTGGAAAATACTGTTTCTCAATGCAGGTTGATCGCGCTCCAGTATTTGTTTCCTTCCATCTTCGCAAAAGGTCTCGACACTTGCCTTTCACTGCACGGAAAACAGCCTTATCAAGAGACTGTCAAATGAGTGGTGTTAGGAGGTAAACAGACCAACTTTATGTTGTTTCCTTTTAGCAACTTCAGAGCATCAATGGTGAAATGACTCGAGAGGTTGTCTCCTATGAGGATTTATGTGCCAGGCTGTTCCTTCTAGTGTGGAATTAACAAATCTCCCACCCAAGCAGTGAAAGTACCTCTGCCAAACCAGCCTGAGGGGCTGTTGTTTTATTTGGTGTTACGAGGACCACCTTGACACCAAGTAGTCCACATTTGGCTGGATTTGTATACAACATAGGGTGGTAATAGCACTCCTTCAGCACACCCGCAGAACATTATGGAGACGGATGACTTCGAAGAGTTACACACTTTGTGAGGGTACTTCATTCCACGTCGTGCAATGATTTCCTTTTGCCGAGGATCGTCTGTTAAGTTCGTTTCGTCGTAGTTATACACGTGCGACACCGGGATACCCTCCAGTTCTGGTTCAAGGTGGTTGAAGTATACATCAACTGCAACTCCTCTTCCTGTTCACATTTGCCGCAAACCTGAGGAAGAGTGCTCCATGCCTCGTTAAAAAACCATCAACCCAATGTTCTCCCGGGTAAACACCTTCTTTAAATTTGTTTACCTGTTTCTTCTGCAAGTAACACGCAACCACATGAATCAAGTCATCCTTAGTCACTGGGAAACCACTGTCACACATAGACATGCAACATGCCATGAATGTTTCTTCTTCCTCGAGCATAAAAACTATTTGTCCTCCAGGAGAGTTCTCCGTGATATGCCATACATTTCCTCCGCCTGACTATGTGTAATCTCTTTTGCTTTTATATGTTCCAAACATTTGTTTACTGTCTCTTCGTCATAATCTTTGTACCTCCTAGCCCCTGGCTTCCTCTTGTACTTAGAAGGCATCTTAATCCGCCTACAATGATAGAAAACCAATAATTAATAAATGGGAGAGATCAAAGAATGTGGAAATTTAAAAATATATTGGTTACTTATCAATGAAAACGTCGAAATAAGCCATGAAACTTGAAAAAGTTATCTCTAGGTGACTTTTCCCCAAAAATGTTCTGGGGAAAAGTCATTCCGGAGTTTAGCCGAAACCTACGTTCTTCCGGAAAATGGCTTATATAATTTCTTGGGGTAGATATAATTGTAAATATGAAGCATGCAGCTAATCTACAGTAAAATAAGAGAAAACATTCATGACTCACGTTTTGTGATCACTTTGAAGTACTACTCAGGAGCAACTTTATACACAACAATTTTAACCTATAAATTAACCTTTTCACAAAGTCAGCTGTACTCCTTATCAACACGTGCAAAAATGGCAGGAACCTCTCAAAGTGTGTCGCAGTGTTGCCAAACAGTACTGGAAAAGTAAAAATTCCCTCCTCAACGACAGATCAATTTTGGTTTCTCTGTTATCAAACATTAATCTTACAACATTTTGTAGCTTTCATACATTTTTGTATACAATGTGTCTTCTTTTGTCTCCTCAGATTTTGGAATTTCTTCAAACTCACATTTTATAATCATTCCACATAAACTTCTTTTAGCCTCCTTTTAAAGATTGATAGGCTAGGTGCAATTTTTATATTTTCTGGTAGTCTATTGAAATTTACAAAGGCACTATATTTAATGCTATTATAGTAGCCTCACTTTCCTGGTTAACGACCGGCGACTCAAACGTTAAGCATTAGCACGAGCCGACAATAGCCATTATTTATGGCTGACAAGTACATGACGGTTCTTGACCAATAAGATGCTTCCTCCATCTGTCCGCGAGGAGTGCGGACAAGGTGTTGCCGCCAGTCCTGTCTACCTGCTCACCGGCCTTAAGTCGTGAATGTCTCGGCATCCCGCAGCTATGGAATGTAAACATCCGTCCAGCTAGGTTTCAAAGACGAGCCGTCCATTAACGAGGAAAGTGAGGCTACTATATTGCCATATTGTTTGGAATTAATATGGAAAAGTGATATGTCATCTGCATGTCTAGTTTTGTATGCGTGTAAATCAGATTGTTTAGAGAAGTTTAAATTTGTGTGGATACTTTTGTGTAGGATTTGGTACATCAGGACATTTGATTTCTGCATTTAGGGCTACAGGTGGAATTTTACTTGTAATATAAAGGTGTTTGGTTGGTGCTAAAAAAGGGTAGTTATAAATATTTCTTATTACTCTGTTCTGAATTACCTCAATTTCCTTTTTTAGGTAATTTAAGCATTTTATCCAAATTGTATTCAAATATTGTAAGTGGCTATAGATTAAGGAAGAATACACTTTCCTGAGTGGATATTTTGGGATATAGTAGCTCAATTTTTATCATACCAGCGGCAGGTGATATTTGTTTTACTAATGCATCAATGTGCTTTTGCCAGGAGAGATTTTTATCTATTATTAGGCCTAGGTATTTAACATATGAGACCCTTTTAACTGCCTTTACATTCAGCATTATATTCTGAGTGATGTCTATCTTTAATCTACGCTTAGATATTATTAAATAATTTGTTTTATCTTCATTTATTGTTAATTTATTTGACTGGGTCCAGGAAATTACTGTACTCATGTCCTCCTGCATGTGTGTAGTCAGCGTGTTGGTGGTGTACGCATTGTAAAATATGCTTATGTCGTCTGCAAACAACGTTATATAACCATGAAAACGGAGTGTTGCTATGTCGTTAATATAAATACTAAGAAGAGGGAAGGACCCAGTATTGATCCATGGGGCACACCATGGATAATATTTACTTCCTCACTTCTGTAGCCATTTATTCCAATATACTGCTTACGATTGGATGGGTAATTTTTAAACGATGTCCAAGCCTCTCCTCGAATACCTGCTTTATTAAGTTTCCATAAAAGAATTTCATGGTCAACAGTATCAAACGCCTTTCTCAGGTCTATGAAAAGGCCACTCGCTGTCATCTTATTGTCTATGACATCCTACAAGTTAGAGATAATATCAATTGTGGCTATTTCTGTGCTTGAGTTTTCTCGGAATCCATACTGCCCTTTGTAGAAGTAATCATTTTTATATAAGAAATTAACAATTCGGTTTTTACTACCGTTTCGAGTACCTTGGAAATGGGTGGGAGGATGGAAATGGGTCTGTAATTGTCTGGATTGCTTTTGTCACCTCCTTTATGGACTGGTATGCCTCGTGCTATTTTTAGACCATCAGGCACCAGGCCAGTCTCTAAAGATAAATTTATTGAAGTATTTAGTGGGCTGCCAGCCCCGTGGTGTAGGGGTGGTGCGCCTGCCTCTCACCTGGAGGCCCCGGATTCGATTCCCGGCTTTGTCAGGGATTTTAGAAACTGACGTGAGGGCTGGAACGGGGTGCATTCAGCCTCGTGAGGAAAATTCAGTAGCTGTCTGACAGTGAGGCAGCGCCCCGATCACGAAAACCAAGATTAACGGCCGAGGGGACCCGATGCGCTGATCACGTGTCACCCCAATATCTGCAGGCCAATTGGCTGGCATTGGTTGCTTGGTAGGCCTAAGCCCTTAATGGGCTGTAGTGACAGGGGTTATTATTATTAGTGGGCTACTTAGCATGTCATTTGGATTCTTTTAACAATTTTACTGACATACCATCTTTGTCTTGGCTACTTTTCATTTTACGGCTTAATATAATATTGCAAATTTCCATCTCATTAGTAGGGGTCATGAATATGAAATCTGTGTTGACATTAATTTCATTAACTTTCTTCCCTGGGAGGATGTTTTTGGCTAACTTGTGTGGTATGTTTTTAAAGTGAGTGTTTAGAGCATTGCAAATATTTTCTTTTTGTATGAAAGATTTGCCATCAATTATTATCTCACTGGGACCATCTTTGTTTTCAGTTGTGCAGTTGTAGATCATTTCATTGATTACTTTCCAAGTATCTTTTATGCTAATGGCGTTCAATGTTAATTTACGTTCATAGTATGAGGATTTCAGTTTCCATTTTAAAACGGTCACTTTGTTCCTACATATTATGTGCTCTTCTTTTAAGAGGTTGTTGTGAATGCTAGTTTTAAGTTTAGCATGTAGTAGGTCCCTTTGTTTTATTAGCTTACTTAATTATGTTGTTATCCATGGGTTTTTGTGGTTCTGGCAATGGTGTGTCAGTGTTTTCTTTGTTAGGTGCCTGTATCAAGATTTTGTGTTTAATGGCAGTGTAAGTTTCGTTTACATCATCTAAGCAGTCTATTTTATTGAGATCTTTATAGAATTTGTTTTTGTTCATGTTTTTTGAACTAGACCTTTGCTTGTCATGTTCGAGATTGGGCTTTTGCCTGGATAGTAATTTGACCAGAAAATCTCAGTTACGGTACAAGAATATTATGATCACTAATATCACTGTTTATATTGCTTATCCTATAGGCATAATTACAGTTATTAGTGGCTACCTGATAAAGGAGTGTACTTGTTGATTCACACATTCTTGTTGGATAGCGAGTATTGCCTTGTGTGAAACCATAGATTGATAGTAGATTGAGGTATGATTTGGTTACATTATTTTTGTTTAGCAAGTTAATATTTGTATCACCAATGCATAAGGAAAGATTGGCATTGTTTTTCGAATGAATGTGCTCTAGAGATTGCATGAAATTTGTTGCGTTATTTATGTTAGGATTATATACTGCAATTATATTAATAGTATGCAGGTTATTGAAACGAACTGTATCACTTCTTTTAAGCTCTAACCGGATCAAGCTATGGTTACTCTCAACTAGGTTAAGAACTTTTGTATTCCATTTTTTGTGGACATAAACTCCCACGCCTCCACCATCCTGCTTGTCTCTGTGTACAAATGCAACAGAAGAGTTGTTGAGGTTGAAGTATTTAGCTTCATTACTTTTCACCCAAGTCTCGGTTAGCTCTATGACATCTAGATTTTCCACAATATGTATTAGTATCTCGATATTTAAAAAAATCCACAGCCTGCTTCCAGTCTCTGACCGGGTCAGGAATGGAATGAATGAAGCCCCTATCTAGCGGCGAGGATATGGACTGTGCCGGCTGCCGAGGCCTGACGCACTCCTCTGGGGCAATGATTAAATGAATGACAGATGAAATGAAATGATAGTGGAGAGTGTTGCTGGAATGAAATGTTGACAGGGAAAACCGGAGTACCCGGAGAAAAACCTGTCTGCCTCCGTATTGTCCAGCACAGATCTCACATGGAGTAACCGGGATTTGAACCACGGACCCAGCGGTGAGAGGCCGGCGTGCTGCCGCCTAAGCCACGGAGAGTATCTCGATATATTCTAGTTTATTTTTTATGCTTCTGCTATTTAGGTAAAGGCACTTGATTTGGCTAACCTCATTTTAGTGTCTGCTATGTAGTCGTGGATACAGTCATATTTAAGTTCATCGATTGATGTGTGTAAGTCAACATCAACTAGTAGGTCCATGTCATGATTCATTATTATTTCTGTGAATGGGGTGGCTGTGCCTTGTTGATGGAAGAGTCTTTTACTAGCGTTTCAATGTCTTCCGCTGAGCTGATCCTGACAGCTTTGTCACTATATGATTTACGGACGAATATTTTACAGTCCCGAGTCCAGACGTATTTAAAACCTAATTTACGGAGGTCTCTTGCCTGTTTGTGGAGTACTTTATCAGCTGGCGTCAAATGCTCGTTTATGTAGATAGGCCTAGCCCTTGCATTGATTCCAGCATCACATGAGTTCAGGTTGGGTTTGGATCTTTTGCCTTTTAAAATTGCCTCTTTTTTTAGCCGGCTACAGAATTTTACTATTAAAGGAGGTGGAAGACCTTCTCTGCTTTGTGGTAGCCGAAGGCAGGCGTCAATATTGGACTCAACGACTGTGGCACCCAATTGGTCAGTGATAGTCTTGATAATCTGAACGGGATTTTCGTTTGAAGTGTGTGGCACGCCATGAAGTTCTAGGTTGTTTCGCCGAACGTACTGATGAAGCTCGAGATTCTCTTGCTTTAACATTTTGACCTCACTGCAAGCGATATTCTTATCCTTCTCTAACTCACAAACTCTTTGGCTGAGCTTTGTTATTTCTGACAATGCTTGCTTCAGAGTTTGTGCAACAGTTGAAATGTCACTTTTCATGCCATCGAAACAGAAAAGTATGTCACGGACTTAAGCTTGTCATTCTGAGTCTTTTCAATATTTTCGAGTTTTATCAGTCGGAGGATGATTTCACAACCAAGATCTTGTAAATCTGGTTTACTTACATTCTCGTCTGGCGAGGCGATTTTAGAAACCTTATCCGTAGTTGACCTACTTATTGCACTGCACACGACACAATACAAATGCTTGGCTTTGTCGGACAAAAGCCGTGTTACACATCAATTCTTCAACTCATGTCTACAATTCAAGAACAATCACTTTATTTGTACCCAAAGAGCATCATTATCCAGCCATTACATTCAGTAACTCAAGACCTGTTCCATCTTGCTCATCAACGCTCCAAGGGTGCCAACTTACAAAAATCAAATTTAATTACAGAAATACGTTCACAAAATTACAGAAACACATTCACAACATTCTCCCATCTTGAAACGGTAGGTTTCAACTAAAAGCACAAAGATAATACAAAACATAGGAATAAACATGGAATTAACAAATATTTACAAATTCAGTTTGGCTGGCCTTTTAACAACCCTGCCCCTTCTTGTCAGAGCAACAGCTTCAATCTCAACTACTGGAGGGGGTTACTAGAGTCACAATCAGGCACCAAGTCAACAGCATTGGGACCACACAAAGAACCATCACTATTTTCATAAGGAGATCCAATCTCCATCAAGCACAAACGTTGGACTGGTCGCAACAACTCACTCTTAACTTTTTAACCTTTGCCACTCTAGTTACTCCACCTTTACCAGGGAAGATCGTCGAGCCAATTCCCAATCAATTCTTTTCTTTTGGTCTGACACAACCCATACAACATCTCCCACCCTGACATTCTTAGAAGACTTAGCAGTGTTTAACATCAGAGACCTGACGAAAACGTTCTTTTAGGTTTATCCTAACCTCAGCTACATATTTCACCCTAGGAGAAAGACCCTTTTCATCCACTTCGTCAAGATCAGGCACCTTTGTCTCAAACTGCTCCTGCAAAAACATAGCAGGCGTTATTGGTCTCAACTCATTAACATCTTCAGACATGTAGGTAATGGGACGCGCATTCATAACAGCCTCAATCTCGGAAAATCAAGGTTATTAGTTCACAAAGATTCAATAACGCACGATCAAATGATATTTTCAACAGTCTTTTCATCACCCCAATAAGCCGCCCAAAAAGCCCACCCCACCAAGCACCTGTGGGAAAATTAAATAGCCACTGAATTTTCAATTCACGTTCAACCCTAGTCTGCTTAATGAGATTCCAAACTCCTAAAAGGTTAGTAGATAGATAGATATATAGATTTTTATTAATTCCATTTTATCAAATACATGCATACAATGCATCTTTGATATAGGACACGTCAGAATTTACATCTATAAAATAAAAGTACTAATAGGCATATAATACTAATACTATAACTATTTATAACTTATTATAATATCAGATCTTAAGAGATACAATCTTATTGGACAACTATCTACACCTTACTCTATTATCATAATATGAAAACTTAATTCTATAAATACAACAACTTACAGCTAGGTATTACAATTAAAATAGAAAAGTAAAATATAATTATAGATTTCATCGCTCCTATACACTAAGATATTCAACTACAGAGTAAAAACAATGGCACTGCAGATAAGCTTTCAACATTCTATCAAGGGTTTTTATTTTTGGGGCAAGTTTTATATACTGGGGTAGTTCATTGTATAATTTAACTCCTGTGTGAAAAGTTCCTTTTTGATATATGCTTGTGTGTGTGTGTGTGTGTGTGAAATATGAATGTTTTGATTTTGTCTTGTGTTATGCCTATGAACATCATTGTTTGTTTTAAGAAAAACATCCTTATTCATTAAATTATTTTTAAAAAACATAATACTTCCAAAGATATATATGCAGGGCAGTGGAAGAATGTTTCAATCTTTAAACAGAGGTCTACATGATTCTCTAGTGTTTACATTTGCCATAATTCTAATCGCCCTATTTGTATCCTAAACGTGCTTAGTACATCTTGCGACATACCCCAAAATATGACCCCATATCTTAAGTATGAATGGAAATAAGCAAAATAAGTATTTCTTAATGTGTGCATGCTAGTGCAGGTATCCAAATACGTAACGCAAAGCACATCGAGTTCAGTTTAGTATTCTGATATTGTATATGTTTGTTCCATTTCAAGTCATGTTGTATCCATAGTCCTAAAAACTTTGTTTCTGATTTATTTTATATTTCATGACCATTTAATGTTATATTGGGCTTCGCAGGATTCCTATTCTGTATAATGTGGAAATTTAGGCATACGGTTTTTTATAGTTTATTATGAGGCGATTATCTTGTGACCATTTGGTTAACTCTCCTGTAACGGAGTCAGCAGACTGCTGTATGACCTGCTTAGTTTCACCTTTTATTACGAGTGTTGTATCGTCCGCAAACAAAATTTCCTTATGTGAATGAACGTTCTGTGTTATATCATTGATATATAGAAGAAGGAGTAGTGGGCCCAAAACCGATCCCTGGGGTACTCCAAATTTAATAATTCCCTCATTGGACAATGTTTTATTAAGTAATTTGGTTCCATCATCCTTGTGTCTCAAGCTTACTATTTGTTTACGCCTTGTTAAGTAATACTCTATCCATTTATTAGCTAGACCTCTAATACCATATTGATTTAGTTTTGTAAGGAGGATTTTACGGTCAACAACATCAAATGCTTTCGATAAATCCAATAATAGGCCAGTTACATGTTCCTTATTGTCAATTAATTTCAGTATACTATTAATACATTCATAAATTGCTGTCTGTGTAGATTTTTCCGTTCTGAATCCATGTTGTGAGTTTGATAATATTTTATTATTTTCTATAAAACTTATCAGTCCCTTATACATGATTTTTTCCACAATTTTTGCAATACCAGTTGGTAAGGTAATAGGACGATAGTTATCTAATTCATATTTTGAACCGTTTTTGTGCACTGGAATTAATTTTGATAACTTCAGAATATCCGGGTAAGTTCCTGACAGAATTGAACTGTTTATTAAGTGTGTAAGTGGATTTATTATATTTCCTTCACATTTCTTTAAAATTGCATCAGGGATGCCATCAATGCCAGCACAGAATTTATTTTTTAGCTCTTTTATAACTATTCTTACCTCTTCACGTGTGACATGATTTATAAACAATCACTACATATTTTTGTTTTATTATTAGAGTTTAGTGTATTTACCTGTGATTTATTTAATAATTTTTGTGGAATTTCCAGAAAATAGCCATTAAAAGTGTTTGCTATTTCCTCTGGATTATTAATCACTTTATTATTTCTGGTCAGTGTAATGTTCCTTTGTATTTTAGCAGATTTTCCAGTTTCTTTCTTTATCACGGACCACATAGCCCTGTTCATATTAGATGATTGGGAAATAAAATTATCATTATGCATTTTCTTTGCTAGTCTTATTACCTTAGTGTATTTTTGTAGTATAAATTGAATTCAGGTGTTGTGTGGTATTGTTGATATATTTTGTGTAGAGATTTCTTTCTTTGACATGAATTTATATTCCCTGTTGTTATCCAATTGCTAGTTTTGTTATTTTGAACAGTTCTTTGTCTAAAGGGGAATGCTGTTTCAAAATAGTGTTTTAGGGTACTGTTAAATGCATTAAATTTATCATTTACATTTTCTAGTTTATACATTTCTGACCTTGTTTCCTTATTTAATAAGTAATTGAAATATGTAACATTTGTTTCAGTGAATGACCTGCACTTTGATTTTACTCTATTATCATTATTATTGATTGATTGGGGTACTTCAAAACTCAGTATTTGTCCATACTAAAACCCGGACAATAGACTTCGATTGAATGGTGATATTTATCTGTATTTTAAAAAAATTGATCAGGAGTGGTTTTACTAAATTTTGTTATTCTTGTTGGGGTATTTACTGTAGGTTTCAGTCCATAAGAAACTAGTAACTGTGTTAATAATTCACAATTTCTATCAAATTTTTAGAAATCCACATTTATATCCCCACAAATTATTATATCGAAATTTACTTTGCTCATGTTATTGAGTAACAATTCTAATTTATCTATAAATAAAGGAAACTTTCCTGGCGGAGAACGGTATACGCATACAATTATTAACTTAAACTGCTGTATTTTACGGCAGAGAATTCAAAATCCTGTTCCATAATTAGATAATCATAAGCTGTTAACTGTTCATGATCTAAATTATTTCTTAAGAAGATACAAGTACCACCATGGCTAATATTAGATCTAGAGTATTTACTAGCTTGTAAAAACCCTTGGAATTGAATTAATTCGAGTTGTTCCTCTTTCAGCCAATGTTCTGAAGTACATAGTGCTGAGATGTCTTTAAGTTCATTTTTAAGCATTAGATTTATGTAATCAATTTTATTATAGAGAGACTGAACATTCTGGCGGTAAATTTTAAATTTGTTACTTTTGCAAGCTTGTGTTGGTGATTTATTTACATTATTACTATCATAATTGTTATTATTATTGTTGCTAGACAAATCCGAAATACCATTGTTGGACTCAGTTAAATTTGATATCAAAAGATCTGATTGCCAAACCTCACGTTTGGCTTCTTTTACCAGTTTCCCTGCTTCCACTCTAAAGATATTACTGTTGTATTATTCTTACCATTTGAATTTACAATTTTGCAGATTTCATCACTAAGATACTCTTTTCCTAACCTATTTAAGTGTAGGCCATGTCGAGTGTGGAAATTTCTGTCTAATTTACTTACATCTATAATTTGGACATTTGGAAAACTCTTACAAATTTTATGAATTTTTCCATTTGTAGCCCCTATTTCTACATTTACACATGATTTGGGAATTAAGTCGTATCTCTGCGGAATGTTTACAATGATGACATTTGTGTTCTGCATGGATGGCAATGTATCCTTTAAATCTTTGATTACCTTTTTACTCTCGTTTCTATAGACGTCTTTTTTTTCTTTTCTTCTTGAAGAAAGTCATCATTTTCTTCGACGAGCGCTCCAAATGAATTTGAGCCGGGAATTTCAGCTACATGTACCGGTACTCCATTTATAGGCCTAGGCATATTCAATCTTACCTTACCAGCAACCACTGTTGACCAAGTTTCCTTGCTTTCCTCTCTGTTTCCTTTTAATTTATTCAACTCTTCCATTAGCATAGTAATATCTTCCTTTAGCAGCTTTATAATTTCATCTTTTGAGGATAGTTCGTTTCTCAGGTTATGACATTCGCATGACGGTACCGGTAGGCCTACATTACGACAATCGGTTTCACTTTTCTCCTCACTCAATTTTACCTGTGATCTTGTGATGATATTATTTGCATTTTTTACTTTTATTTTGCACGACTAGCATAAATCCGTAACGGTTACACTACCTGACGAGACACTAACACTGTTTACTGTCGACATACTAGAGATCTAAGTTAGCCTTGATGTTTACACCAAATTACACTAAATTTATTTTAATTATTACTACCTTAATGAATTAATCTAATTACCTACCAATAAAGAAGACTGTGAAATACGCGTTTTTTTTCTTTTCTTCTTGAAGAAAGTCATCATTTTCTTCGACGAGCGCTCCAAATGAATTTGAGCCGGGAATTTCAGCTACATGTACCGGTACTCCATTTATAGGCCTAGGCATATTCAATCTTACCTTACCAGCAACCACTGTTGACCAAGTTTCCTTGCTTTCCTCTCTGTTTCCTTTTAATTTATTCAACTCTTCCATTAGCATAGTAATATCTTCCTTTAGCAGCTTTATAATTTCATCTTTTGAGGACAGTTCGTTTCTCAGGTTATGACATTCGCATGACGGTACCGGTAGGCCTACATTACGACAATCGGTTTCACTTTTCTCCTCACTCAATTTTACCTGTGATCTTGTGATGATTTTATTTGCATTTTTTACTTTTATTTTGCACGACTAGCATAAATCCGTAACGGTTACACTACCTGACGAGACACTAACACTGTTTACTGTCGACATACTAGAGATCTAAGTTAGCCTTGATGTTTACACCAAATTACACTAAATTTATTTTAATTATTACTACCTAAATGAATTAATCTAATTACCTACCGATAAAGAAGAATGTGAAATACGTATATCTTCCAATCGGGTGAAAACTCGTAAAAGCACCACTGCTCTACTTGGATCAAACAGTGATTGAAGAAGTCACCGAATCTTTGGATACACGTTCCCACAACTTAGTTTAAGTTTATTAAATTATCAATAAGAATTTCTAAATACTATCAACATTCCATATTTCACTTGACCTAAGGAAAGTAACTTTATAGATTTTAAACCGTTATCACTGTACATAGTTGTGATTCTGCCTCGTCTGGCGATCATTCATCGAAGAGCATGTAAAAGCGATTCTGTAGAGAGCGACTCTACCACTTCAAGATGGACTGCACGGTAAACAGCACAGGTGAACAAGGCAATCCAAACCCTAGTACCATCTTTTATGAAAAGAGGTCCAGCCAAATTGACTCCGGATACTTGGAACACCTTTCCAAGATTTACTCGATTATTAGGTAACCCGAGAGGAGGCGTTCTCTCTGGTTGAGCTTTGTGCCTAAGACAACGAACACATTTACTAACAATACGTCGGGCTAATCGTCTACCTCTGACTATCCAGTATTCTTCTCTCAGGGCTCCTAGCACAGTACTTGCTCCAGCATGGTGCATTTTCTCATGACATTCTACCACCATGGACTCCACTTGTTCACGCTGAGGTAGTAAAATGCGTTCCTTGAACATGGGTGTGAACTCGTCAGATAATATTTTAGTACGAACTCGAATCAAGCCATCATCATCAGTTTTAATGTTGAAATTATTTACATCTAGAGGGTAACTACTCTGAATCCACCGTACTCACTAGTTTTAATTCACCATTTCGTACCTCTTTGCCAGTCAACTCCTCTCCACAGTTTGAACATTTCCCGCTAGCTTTCTCAAGAAATCGGTAGATCCAACCAACAACACGCACATTTTTCGAGAAAGAAGCAAAGTGTGTGAACACGTTTTCTCTTACACAAATTAACAGCCGTTTTCTTAGATTCCTCTTCCGTAGGGGCAATTTTCACAGTTAACCACTTGTTCTCATTCTCTAGGAGCCACTGAGGACCCTCCCACCATTTTGATGCAACAAATTCTGACAACAAGCATCCTCGGCTGAGTATATGACCAGGATTACAATCACCAGGAACAAATCGCCACTGCTCGGGTGACGTCAACTGGTGGATTTCCTTTACCCGGTTTCCAACAAAGGTCTTGCATTCACCTTTCTTGATCCATTAAAGAACAATCATAGAATCTGACCAGTACACAATGTTTGAAGTATTGGTCGATTTACTAATAACAGAACCAAGCCTTTCTGCAAGTGTTGCCGCTACAAGCTCTTTACGAGGGATTGACATGTCTTCCATTGGTGCAACTCTGAACTTAGCTAAAACAAATCGAACATTAAAGTCATCTTTGTTTTCATACCTCCAAGGAGACTGGCATCACTGAATACATGTAAACAAGCTGTGACAGAGAAACCTCTTAAACATCTAGGCACCACAATGCTGTCAATCAAATCAACTTCAGTAAGCCACTGCGAGCACTTCATTTGAATTTCTTTTGGAAGGGGTGTGTCCCAGTGTGGTTTGAGCTTAAATGACATTTGCAATGCAATTTTCAAATGGAGTAAAGGTTCTGATAAGAAACACAATGGATCAAACACCCTACTTATAATCGACAGCAATTTCTTCTTAGTTGCTAAATGGAATATTTATTATTATTATTTATTATTATTATTAGGTAATTATTGATTGATTATGTACAATCAAGACCAGCCTTATATTCCCCCACTTTATGGTGTAGTGGCTAGCATTTTTGGCTAGAGATCTGGGACTTGGTTTGTGGGTAGAGGGGGTAAATACCTGTCAACAGGGACCAGTCCAAAGGGATACATCAACAGAGATCAATCAAAAGGGGTCAATCAACAGGGTTCAATCAGTTAAGCTACGGCAGCCATTTTGGAACTTTTTGATCACTCCTCGTAGGGTTAGGTTAGGTTGAGTGAAGCTACGGCCGCCATTTTGGAACTTTATGATAACACCTCGTAGGTTTAGGTTAGGTTAGGTTAAGTTAACCTACAGCCGCAATTTTTGATCACACCTCGTAGGTTTAGGTTAAGTTAGGTTAGGTTAGGTTAAGTAAAGCTACGGCCGCCATTTTGGAACTTTTTGATTACACCTTGTAGGTTAGGTTAGGCTAGGCTAGGTTTGGTTAAGTTGCAGCCACATTTTTGGAACTTTTTGATCACACCTCGTAGGTCAGGTTAGGTTAGGTTAGGCTAGGTTAAGTTAAGCTACGGCCGCCATCTTGTTAGGTTAGGCTAGGTTAAGTTAAGCTACGGCCGCCATCTTGTTAGGTTAGGCTAGGTTAAGTTAAGCTACGGCCGCCATCTTGTGTGGAGGTGGAGGCATCTGAAACCGTACAAACACACTACTGCACAGTTTTTGTCCTAGGGTCCTGAAATTTATTTTTTGGGGTAGAGGGGGTAAATACCTATCATTTTACGTTAAACAAACATTTTTGTAAAATTCTTAGTTTCCAAAATATCGACAATTTTGAAAATTGGACTTTTTTCGGAAAAATGAAAAAAATGTTAAGTTTTTGTTTTAACGTTAAATAACTTAAAGAACATTTGTTTGAGTCTATATATGACTTTTTAGAATGATACGTTTTCAAAATATCGCCTACTTTCACAATTAAACATTTTTGGATTTTGTCCCAGAGATCTGGGACTTGGTTTGTGGGTAGAGGGGGTAAATACCTGTCATTTATGTCAAACACACTTTTTTTGTAAAATTCCTAGTTTCCAAAATATATTCCATTTTAAAAAAATGAACATTTTTGGAAAAAATTTCAAAAATTACATATTTTGTTCTAACTATTAAGGATATAAAAGCCATTGGTTGAGTCTATATATGACTTTATAGAATGATTAGTTTTCAAAAATATAGCCTACTTTCCAAATATTTTTTAGAAAATTTTTTAAAAATATAATATTTTTCGACTAAGAATGGGATAAACGTAGGTGTTAGAGTTAACATATGACTTTATATGATTTTTTTAGTTTAAACATATAGTCTACTTTCCCCATTCACATTTTTTTGGAAAAAAAATAATGTTCTTGACTTGGCATGGGATAGAGGTAAGAGTACGAGTTGAGAGTACCTTAGAGTACTTAAGATTTTTTGAAAGTTTAGTGTGTTGTTGTTGCTTACAAACATGGCAGTAAGCATTATGTTGTGATAAAATGGACTGATATACATTCCAAGACCAAGAGAAAAATCCGCTAAATGCATTGACAAAATAACTTGTTAAATAAGCCAACACAAAATGCCCAACATAAGACCCCACACATAAACTAAACACATAAGCTAATTTGTAAAATGTTAAACACTTGCATGGTATTACATTTTAGGTAATGCATGTGAAACATGAACTCACTTGTCTGTTGTATGAAAAGGGCTCGTCAACAATGACCTGTCAACAATGGACACTGCTTGCACATTTTTAATTACTACCCACCTCTCTCCACTCCTAATGCAAAATGAACATGTAAAACACAAATTGGAAAAATCCATGTTTCCATATTAACAAATAGAAAAAAAACAACAACATTAAACCGAAATTTTAAAAACTGTAATTGGGAATTTGGTAAATTAATAAATGTGAAAACAACAAATTGGAAAATCCATGTTTCTATATCATGAAATTGAAAAACTTTAAACTGACATTTTAAGAACTGTAAATGGGAAATTGTAAAATTAATAAAAGTGTAAACAACAAAATGCAAAATCCATGTTTCCATATTATGAAATTGAAAAACTTAAAACTAATATTAAAAAAACTGAAAATGGGGGAATTGGAAAATTGGCATATGTGTAAACAACAAAATGAAAAAAAAATCCAGTGGGATAGTGATCATGTTGTACAGTAACCTATAAGACTAGCATAAGAATAATTGCATGACATGTAAAAAACATAAATTGTAAAAAAATCCATGTTTCCATATTAACAAATAGAACAAAAAAAACATTAAACTGAAATTTAAAAAAAAACTGTAAATGTGAATTTGGTAAATTGACAAATTTGAAAACAACAAATTGGAAAATCCATGTTTCAATATCATGAAATTGAAAAACTTTAAACTGACATTTTAAGAACTGAAAATGGGAAATTGCGAAATTAATAAATGTGTAAACAGCAAAATGCAAAATCCATGTTTTCCATATTATCAAATTGAAAAAAACAACAACTAAAAACTGACATTAAAAACTGAAAATGGTAAATTGGAAAATTGGCATATGTGTAAACAACAAAAAAATGAAAAAAATATCCAGTGGGGGGGATAGTGATCATGTTGTACAGTAACCTATAAGACTAGCATAAGGATAGTTGCATGACATGTAAAACACAAATTGTAAAAAAATCCATGTTTCCATATTAACAAATAGAACAAAAAACACTAAACTGAAATTTAAAAAACTGTAAATGTGAATTTGGTAAATTGACAAATGAGAAAACAATAAATTGGAAAATCCATGTTTCTATATCATGAAATTGAAAAACTTTAAACTGACATTTTAGGAACTGAAAATGGGAAATTGTGAAATTAATAAATGTGTAAACAACAAAATGCAAAAATCCATGTTTTCCATATTATGAAATTGAAAAAAACTTAAAAAAACTGACATTAAAAAAACTGAAAATGGGGAATTGGAAAATTGACATATGTGTAAACAACAAAATGAAAAAAAAATCCGTTTGGGTAGTGATCATGTTGTACAGTAACCTGTAAGACTAGCATAAGGATAGTTGCATGTACCTTATATGCTTTGGGTATGTGCATTAGCCTTTGGATTAGCTTAAGTTAGGTTTGGTAAAGTTAGGTTTAATGAGATTACGTATGTGACCTTGTTGTTTACTCTTTTAGGAAAATGTAAAAAAAGTAAAATCTAAAAATCAAAAAATCTTAAATTTAAAAATGTAAAATCTAAAATCTTTAAATGAGGTTTCTGCTGGTTATGACAACACGTTTATGATTTAGTCAATGTTGATGTGTGGTATCCAATTACTGCTGACTTTGCATATTCATCACCCATTGTCTTGATCAACACCTTGGGGTTTCAAATTACTGCAGCGTTAGTCGTAGCAATAGAACTGTGCGCTCCCTGCCATGTCAGCAACATGACACTGGAAGGAACACCTGTGTAATATCCAATGACTGCTAACTTTGTATAATCATCACCCATTGTCTTAATGAACACGTAGGGTTTCAAATTACTGCAGCGTAGTCATAGCAACAGAACCGTGTGCTCTCTGCCATGTCTGTAATATGACACAGGAAATAACAAGACGTCTTACTGTACATCCATCTCCTCAGTTTTAACATCTTAAGAACAAGTATTATTCTCTTTCAACTACAAATGACTCGTTAGAACACATCCATCCACCAAGTTAGATCCCTTGACCTGCTCTCAAATGGCATGTGCCTCGTGTACTAGGGTGTGTGCATTAGCCCTAACCTAACGTTACGTACGAACTAAACAAAATGTGACTTGTTAGCTCTTATCATGCATGTGCACAGGTGAACACTTGTGTGTTAGGTCATATTACACATGAACTTACATTTTCTCACGTAAGTGCATTTCTCTGTTCTACAAGATACAAATTTGATTACTGGATTGTATCCTGCACTGTTTATGCGATATAGCTTTGCCAGGTAGTTCTCTACATATAGCAATTTTACCACTGCTCTACCTACGCCTTTTGCTCTTTTGGCTTTCTTACAGTCTAGTGTGTGATAGACAGCATTAACTGTATATCAAACCCAGTTCACCTTTGTATTTGTAATCCAAGTAATAATTTGAAAAGACACAAATGTAATCAGTTTTAAACGTTATCTCTCTTTTGTTTTGTTTAATATGTTTATGACATGCATATTAACCTGAAATTGAACCCCTGTTGAAAGGCTAACAGCTTAACCACTGCACCACTATGCCCTTGTTTCTAAGTTCAACTTGTTCTAGGCCTCAGACCTGGAAATCGAGTTAAGACCACCAGTACAAGAGCTAAAAGTGCTTACCACTGCAACACAAAAAAAATATGGATAGCTGGTAACATTAGACAACTGGAAATGATTATATTTCTGTTAGCAATGCATTTTGTCATCAGCCTACTGTCTGAGCACTGACAGCAACACAGTTTAGTTTACAACAAGCGAGTGTGTGTGTGTGTATAGATTATTAGCCTCAAGTATTTAAAGCTTGTTGTGTGTAGCGACCATTTTGTCTCGGTAACCACTGAGCATTTTTGTGTTTTAGCTATTATCTTTAACCAATCAATTAAAAATAATCTACTCTTAATTCTTGATAAATCAGAGTTTGCGTACACTGTTTCTCATTTATTAACCCATACCTGCAACCTATACTCTCTCTATACTGCAGTTTGATCTGAAAACAAGTTTCAATGGTAAAAGACTTGTCAGTCACCTACACTAATTCTTTCTCTACCTAGCTATGTTTCATTACACATGGTAAACATCTCACATGTTCGTATCCAATTATTAGTTTATAAAATCTCAGGTCAATGACCTTAATGTATTGGGTATTTTGGTAAATTCCTTGGCCATGGAAAAGGGTTAACCATCCTGAGTCCCATGACACCTCACTTAACCCTCTCTGATTATTAGTTAGCGAGATATTAACAAAAGTGTAGTTAAGCCCTTTTGACGAAAAATAAATAATACATTCAAAAAAGAATATCACCTCAAGTCCAACGACCTCTCATACAAGTCCCTAGCCTTATTGGTTCATGAAATATTCAAAAAAGCTAATGACCTATTAGTTTTGGATCTTTTGGTATTTAAAAAAAAATAACTCATCTATAAATCTGTATTCAAAAAGCCCGCCCTCTTACAAAAACCCTCCAAGTGCACATGTGTAAAAACAAAACAAACAAAAAACATGTTAATTCATAGTAGCGATCAGCTCTTCGCTTGCGTTTCATGTGGAACAACGTTTAATTTCATTATAGCATTAGGGACCAGTCCAAAGGGACCGGTCTAAAGGGATTAGTCAAAAAGGACCCGTCAACAATGACCCGTCCACAGGGACTCGTCCACAAGGATCCGTCAACAAGGACCCGTCAACAATGACCCGTCAACAATGACCCGTCAACAATCACCCGTCAACAATGACCTTCCACAGTGTCCCGTCCACAGGGACTCGTCCACAGGGACCCATTCACAGGGGCCTGCGTGTGCGAGCAAGTGAACATACGATTACGTCAGCAAATCATCTTACTTAGTTTCAAATTTAGCCACTACGGCGCGTGCAACACACAGGAAGTGCGTGGGAACATACGATTACGTCAGCGAAACATGAACTCACTTGTCCGTTGTATGAGTATCAGTTTAGTAGTGGCATCAAGCAGCGAAAGACGTTGACTTACACACAATCCATTATTATGGTAAGTTTTTTCTTATCATTGTGGAAATCTCCTTATTAGAATAAAATGTTATAGTGGTTCTGGTCACTTATAGCTAAACTGTAATAGATATGATTTTTTTGTTTCTTTATAGGCTACTGCAATAAATATTCTCAATGCTATGGGGGGCAGAACTGCTGATTAGAGAGAAAAAAAGCTCACTGAATTACCAATGCATACTCTTTTCCGTATCATTAACATTCGAAAAGTGGACACAATGTATGGTGAACGTGTATTATGTGTTAGTGAAAATTTTCAGACATTCCTTTCTACACGTTTTAATGATATATGTCAGAAAAGTGTGCTCGAGGATCTAAATCGTGGTGGACATTCTCCATATCTAATTTATGAGGGTATACAAAAAACAATAAATGTATTGTACATTCTGACTTTGAAGTTAGGTTAGGTTAGGTTAGGTTAGGTAAGGTGGGGATCTGGTTAGGTTAGGTAAGGTTAGGTTAGGTTAGGTTAGGTGAAGTTGGGTTAGGCAGAATGGCAGCGGTATGAATCAAAAGCCAGCTTCTGTCAGTTTTGCCTCACAAGGTTGAGTGTACCCCATTCCAACCCTCAGCCTAGAATTAAATGTCTTGACAGAGCCAGGTCTCGAACCCGAGCCTCCACAGTAACAGCCAAAAATGCTAGCCACTACACCATAAAGTGGGGGAATATAAGGCTGGTCTTGATTGTACATAATCAATCAATAATTACCTAATAATAATAATAAATAATAATAATAAATATTCCATTTAGCAACTACATAGCCGACCTCTCCCTGGGTTCTTTTACATGCCTACATCGTATGACATGCGTGTCTTAATTTTTGCCAACTTTCAAAAATCACTTACCACGACCAAGAGCGAATCTGCAAGCTTGGGGTTAGTAGTCCGACACAATAACCATTCACCCACCGTGGCAAGCTATCAATCAATAATTACCTAATAAAATTAATAATAATAATAATAATAATAATAATAATAATAAATATTCCATTTAGCGACTACACGGTCGAACTCCCCCTGTGACATTATACACGGTCTCAGGGCTTAGCAGCCATCTTGCCCATTAGCCACTGCCCCAGCTCTGACTGACCCCTCCATAAGAATAACATAGGGCTTGTTGCGCGCGGCGGCCATCTTGCGCATTAGCCCCTGCCCCAGCTTCGGCTTATCTTACCTACTGAGACGTTTCCAATACTTTTCGCCGATGCATCAAAGACTGGGCGGATTTTATTTGTTTTCCCATAATTTATAACTGGTCTGTGAGGTAGAAAGTGCCCTATGTTTTCATCAGATGTTATTTCAATAATCCCATCTGTTTCCCATTGTTTAAAAATAGTATCATACGCATCATAGAGTCCATTGTTATCTAAACGGCTTACTGTTGATTTCAGACGACTTTCAGCTATTTCACGATTAGTGGGAAGAGGGGGGTGCTCATCAATCCAGGGCAATGTTACTACATACCGACAGTTTTCACCTTCGAAACGAATTGTGTCTTCAAAATTTCTCAAACATCTAACATCTACGTCCGACCTTTTTGTTTCTGTCTGTTTCTCAATTCCAATAACTTCTAAGTCCCATAAAGGATGGTGTAAATTGAGCAAAGAGGTCACAAAGTTTCTCATACTGCTTACTTCTTTCCTCTCTGCGGTACCCAGGAGACACCATCCAAGCTTCGTCTCAAATGCTAACAGCTTAGAGTCAATACATTTCACACCTGTAACAAGTTCGCCCATAACATCCGCTCCTAACAACACATCAATAGGTCGGTTAACTCCATCATCTGTCAATGTAATACCATGTGCAGCCACCTTCCGTAACAAATGCAGATCATTCACAGGTGGTATCAAACCACAAATCTTCTTCTCCCTAAGTGCCTTAAGTACAAAACTGTTATCACCCTGTAAGCTAGTTAGTTTAATTTCATGAATTGGATGTGATATTTCAGATGACACACTCCCACCAAACAGCATATGACAAATATTTTCACGACCACATTCGATCAAACCCAATTTTTCACAGATAGCTTCCGAAATATATCTGCGGTGTGAAGCAGTATCAAGTAATATTCGAACAGTGACATCACGCAATTGTGCTACTAATGTTTTTAAAATGACAGTTCCACTAGGCCCTGCAAATAACGATGCTGTTATGCTGGGTTCACCAACACACATGATATCATAGTGTCTCCCTTTACATTTACCACATTCTATTCTTTTCCTACACTGCTGTCTCGAGTGACCTCCCTGCAAGCATGCAAAACAAGCTCGTTTTACTTTTAAAGTTTTACGACGGTCCTCAACCGACATTTCTTTAGAACACTTGTAAGATGGATGGTTCTCATTACAAAACAAACAGGTTAGGGTTACTTTGTGTGGTCGTCCTGTTTGCTGATAACTTACCCGATTCTGCCTGACAGTAGGAGTGAAAGAAAGGAGAGCTGCTGCTGTTGGCTCTGTTCTGGGACCAGTGAATTTATCAACCTCATTCACCTTAGCATGATTACGCAGTCTTTGTTCACTCTCGGCTTCTTTACCCAGAAAACAGCAAAGTGTATCAATTTTATTACCACCATCATCGTCCTCATCTGCTGCTCTTCTTTCCCATATTTTCAAAACGTCAATGAGGAGACATTCTTCAATGAGTGGAACTAAGATTGCTGCCCTATCAAAATTCATGCCTAATGTTTCGAGGGATCTCAACTTAGTACTTATATTATCATACAGGTCAGTCACAGATAAATCTGAGCGAACCAATTGCAACAAATCTTTATACATACAATTTATAACCAACTCATCTTTACCAAAACGATTCTTTAAATGTTCCAAGACTTTAACATAATTCTCACTTGTGTGTGGATAACTGTCAACTAACTTCTTAGCCTGTCCCTTCACTGACATTTTCAAGTAACTAAACTTATCAACATTCGTAATTTTAGAATCCTCATGAATCCTTTGAAATTGTGTCCAAAAATGTATCCAGTTACCTGGACCCAAGTCGAATACCTCCAGCGTGATTTTCGGTAGCCTTAACCTCTCTGACGACATGGATGACGACACTGAAGCCGCGTTGCTCTGTATGCTGAAATTATCTCCCTCATCAACACAACTGGCAACACTACGTTTTAATCCTTCCACTTTATCCTCGGCTTAAAGACGTGCTTGCAGAAGGTCTTCTTGCACGGTAACACAGTGCATTGTTTCTTCGATACAGGCATCCTCGTTTCCGTCAACATTCAACAACTCGTTCAAGATGCTTTCGTCCAATTCTTTTAACGTATCCGCAATTGTTCGGAGAGTATTTATTTTCACACGTATTTTTTGGAAATCGGCTTCAACTCCGACCGCTCCAATAGCTTTCATCGCACTTGCCCGATACGCACTTCTCTTCTTTTTCAATTTTTCAATCGTGGCCATTGCAAGGCAACAAATTCAAAACAAAACAAAACAGGGAAATTGTTTACCAAACCTACTTTTTCAATACAATCCTGTCAATGGTCGCCAAAATGTTACAAATAAATTCTTCAACTCATGTCTACAATTCAAGAACAATCACTTTATTTGTACCCAAAGAGCATCACTATCCAGCCATTACATTCAGTTACTCAAGACCTGTTCCATCTTGCTCATCAACGCCCCAAGCGTGCCAACTTACAAAAATCAAATTTAATTACAGAAATACATTCACAAAATTACAGAAACACATTCAAAACAAGCCGGTTAAAAACTTTCTTCTTTATGTTTACACAGGTTCTGTGGTATAATTTACCTCATTCCCCATCACAAATTATGTACCCGTTATCAGTTACATATTATTCACACTGACCGCACTTGGTTGATTTGTTACTTGTCGCCATCTTGAACATGGTGTGAAATGGACGACGACGACGACGAAGGCAACGAAAGTGTTTTGTAAGGGACTAATTCACCGAATTAGTGTTAACCATTATTTATTTAACTATTTATTTCACTACACAACTATACAACTGACATATTCAAAACAACGAACAACAACACACAGTCTTTTGTCACAGAGTCCAAACACCACAAGGTGGCCCTCCAGCCAGCGGCCGTCATTTAGGGTCCAAAAACGACTTAGTAGACTCTTTTAATAAGTTCCATAACATCCTCCCACCTTTTTATCATACTATGATTAAAACTACTGTACTTCAAATATTACAGATCAAGGAAAATTTACAAATTGAGGCAGGATGGAATTCGTGTCTTCCTCCCACACCCTGTCGAACTCAAATGTGGAACACCAAGAGGCGAGACTGGAACATCAGGGCTCGATACAGGTGCACCAGGGATCGAGACAGGAACACCAGAGCTCAAAACAGGAACACCAGGGTCTTTATCCAAGACCTCTTCTTCACACTGCCACTCAGTAAATGGAGTTGCTTCTAGAGGATAAATGTTCTGCACAGGCCGCTTCAGCTCTCCAGTTGTAGTCTCCACCTTGACCACTCTGACCACATTGTCCTTTCCAGGATGTACTGAAACCACCCTTCCTAAAGGCCAGTCCATTCTACGTGCACTGTCACTTCCAAGGATCACTACTTCTCCCACCTTCAATTCTCGATGTGAGTTTGCTTTGCCTTTTCCCGGTTTAAGTTGCCCTAGGTACTCTAGTCTGAATCTTTTTTCGCAATTCTGCCCTCAATTGCTGCATGTGCCTTAACCTTTTCCCATGGTTTAGCTGATCAATGTGATCAATATCGGGTACTCCCACCCTCGGAATGTCCTGAAGAAACATTGCAGGTGTCAACGCTACCAAATCATCACTATCTTCTGACAAATAAGTCAAAGGTCGAGAATTGATGACTGCCTCTGCGTCCAACAGAACGGTTAATAGTTCCTCATAGTCTAAGGAGGAGCGACCTAGTACTCGTCGCAACAACTTCTTCAGCATTTGAACAATACGTTCCCAAAACCCACCCCACCATGTAGCACTGGGAGGGAGGATTGAATTTCCAAACAATTCTCATGCACGTAGCCTCAACATTTTTTTTGGTCCAATCAACTTCACTGAAAGCATTTCCTGCTCCCACAAAATTTGTCCCATTATCACTGTAAATGATGTTTGGTCTCCCTCTTCGAGCGACGAATCTCCTCAAAGCTTGCCGAAAACCTGGAGTAGATAGTGTCCTAACGAGTTAAAAATGCACAGCTTTGCAAACCGCACACGTGAATAGCACCACGCAGACCTTTTCACCTCCTCGGAGGTATAACGGGCCAGCCAGATCAGCTCCTACAATTTCAAAGACCGAAGCGTCTCTAATCCGATCCTCTGGTAAAGGTGCAACTTCGATGGTAATTCCCTTTGCTTGGTGTCTTCTGCACCTGACACAGCCAGAAATCACCTTTCTTATTGTCCTTCTACCATTAACAATCCAAAACCGTTCTCGCAAAGTGGAGAGAAGAACTTGTACTCCAGCATGAGACATTTCTAGATGTTTCTCCATGATCATCATGTGAACTAGCTGGTGTTTAGCTGGTAGCAGAATTGGAGTGAGGAATAATTCATCGTCCGGTCTTCTTATTAATCTCGTTTTTACTCGAAGTAATCCTCTTTCATCTTCAAATACGTTCAGATTTTTGAAGGACTGCTCCTTTTCGGCGAGCATCTCTTGCGTAACGATCTTCAACAGTCTCCTTTCAGCTACTTGCAATTCTGCGACTTAGAGTTCCTTTGAAATACGTCCTTCGCCTCCTTTTGCTGTGTTGTGGATGAATCGTGGAATCCAGGCTGTCATCCTGACAACTTTTGAGTACTTGGAAAAGTATTTCAGATACCACTTTTCTTCTGGTTCCACAGAAACTAGTACGGTTGAAATTCCTTTCCTTTTCTCTTCATTTATCATTTTTTCATCAGGCAGGGCACTGTCGAGAGGCCATTCCGAACTAGGAGATCTCAGCCAATGAGGGCCCTCCCACCATTTCGACGTCACGAGTTTTGAAGCAGAACAACCCCTAGAAGGTAGGTCAGTCGGGTTATTCACTCCACGTACATGGTTCCAGCCATTAGGGATAGACAACTGTTTAATTTCCTTCACCCTATTTGCTACAAAAGTTCCCCAGACTTTCCAGCATAGAGCTGTTGTGGAGTCTGTCCAATATTATGTTGAAAGCTCTGCTATTCCTAAACTTGCCTTTGGGGATAATGCAAGGCGAGCTCCAATTGAACAAGCTAGGAGTTCCAACCGCGAAATAGTCATTTTTTCAGCGGGGATACACGAGACTTTGCTTGTAGAAGTGTTATATTTGTGTCCTTTCCATCTTCTGAACGAAGAAACACCACCGCAGCATTAGCTACTCCACTTGCGTTGCAGAACGTATGAAGGCTCCAAGATTCCTGTGTCTTGCAGCGTGCCATTTGTCTGGAGAATTTAATATCAGGCAATACCTCAAGTTCTTGATGCCAAATTTCAAACTTCTTTCTCATGTCATCCTCCTTTTCTTCATCCCAGTTCATTTTCTTCCGCCAACTTTCCTGCACCAGCAACTTCAGTACTAGAGAGACAGGACATGTGAATCCTATAGGATCAAAGATTCTCTGAGCAGCCGCCAATGCATTTCTTCTAGTGATCTTGTCGTCAATCTTCGACATGTCAATTTTCTCACAAGAAAGAACATCTTCTGTCTTCTTCCATCGAAGTCCTACTACCGAGGTTACCTCAGGAACTGACGAGTCGCTCTCGGGAGAATTTAGACTTGTGTAATCCCAGTTACGAAGATCAAAACGTGCTCTGGCCAGCAATGCGGTAGATTCTTCTATTAACGTAAGTAGTGTGTTTTGGACAGTTCTGTGACCTCCTCCTCCTCACCCTCCTCACAAGATGGCGGCAGCCCGATAACTCCCGAACCCGTGGTCGGATTTTGACGAATCAGATGTCATTGAACTCGGGCTGACACTCTCTTTCCAATGAACAACATATTTCAACCCCAAAATAAAACCAACCCCTACTAGAGGGTGAAATTGTATTTTTTTAGAGAATCTCTCTTTCCTATTGCACCATGTGAGAGTTTGAATGCCGATATGGATTTAAACGTTGTTCTACATAAAGTGCATGTGTTCGGTGGATAGCCACTATGAATTAACATGCTTTTTTTTTGTTTTATACGCATGCCCACTCATAGCTTTTGTAAGAGGGTGGGAGAGTGGATCCCTGTGGATGGGTTATTGTTGACAGGTCATTGTGGACAAGTCATTGTGGACGGGTCCTTGTTGACGAGTCCTTTTGGACAGGTCCTTGTGGACGAGTCCTTGTGGATGAGTCCCTTTGGACTGATCCCTTTGGACCGGTCCCTTTGGCCTGGTCCCTATGGACTGGCTCATGAATTTATTTAAATTATGTCAAAGGGCCTAACTACATTTGCGTGTGTTGAACTGACGTTGTTCACCAACCCCCACTACTATAATGTGATAAAGATATGAAAGGAAAGTGACGAAATACATGTGAACACGTGTGAGATGACCTTATTACCGTCCTCCTTGTGAAACAAGTTACATCCTCTTTTGGTTCATACGTGAGAAAATGCAAGTTCATGTGTAATATGACCTAACACACAAGTATACACATGTGCACGTGCACGATAAAAGCTAACAAGTCACAACCTGTTTTGACAGTGGTGGGAATAAGGCTAGAGACATGTACAAGTAGTCAAATTACTCCGGCAGACAACCCCTTTCCTATGGATAACTTATTTCCACTCAAAAGTAAAATCTACCCCTATTGGGGGTGAAATAATAATTTTTAGGTAAAAGTCGCTTTCCATGTGCAACATGTGGGAGTTTGTATGCCAATATGAAATTAAACTCGTTCCACATAAAGTGCATGCATACAACTGAATGCCGCTATGATTTATCATTTTTGTTTTTTGTTTTACGAATGCGCAATTGTTTTTTTTTTGTAAGAGGGCGGGCTTTTTGAATAATGAATTATAGATACGGTTTTTTTTTACAAATTAACCAAAGATCCAAAAACTAATAGGTCATCGGCTTTTTAATATCTTATGAACTAAGAAAGCTAGGGTCTTGTGTGAGGGGTCGTTGGACTTGGGGTGACGCCCTGTTTTTGAATGTATTATTCATTTTTGTCAAAAGGGCCTAACTGCACTTTCGTTAATATCTCGCTAACTAATAATCACAGAGGGTCAAGTGAGGTGTCATAGGACTTAAAATGGCCAACCCCTCCCCATGACCAATGAATTTACCCAAAAAAAACAGCAAGGTCATTAACCTAAGATTTTATCAACTAATAATCAGAGAGGGACAAGTGAGGTGTCACAAGACTCAGGATGGCCAACCCTTTTCCATGACCAACGAATTTACCCAAAATACACAAAACAGCAAGGTCATTGACCTAAGATTTTATAAACTTATCAGTAGAGAGGGTCAAGTGAGGTGTCATAGGACTACAAATTGTTAACCCTTTCCCATGACCAATGAATTTACCTCAAAAATTCAAAACAGCAAGGTCATTGACCTGAGATTTATAAACTAATAATCGGATAGTAGTAAGTGTTTGTTAGACTCTAAATATTGCATCATCATGACCAGAAATTGCGTAATCCTGATGACGTCATGGGATGACGTCATGGGTCCTTAGAGCGAGCACGTGGTCCAGGAGCGAGCATGTGCAGTGCACGTGTTAGCGTGGGAAGAGGTTGACCCTTTGGCTTGTTTGTGCGATGGTGATAAAAAGTTAATGGGTGTTGACGTCATGGAGGATGTTTATTAGGATGCTAACTGTCATCTGACACCCATGCGAGTGTGAGCACCAAAACAAAAGGTTATTCGCGGGTAGTGGGGTAGTGTATGTTCTCTTGCAAGTCGCGTGTGTGCTTGAATACGTATGGCTATGTTGGGAAATGTTTGGTGGCGGGCGAGGACTAGGGTTGAGTGAGGGTTCGTTTAAATGCTATTTTTCCCGCTCTATTTGATGGTGAGGTAATTTTTTAAAATGGGTGGAATTTGGAAACGCAATTTGAGGTAAACGTGCTTTTTTGACAATTTGGCGAATTTAATGAGCTTGTAAGGCTAGAACGATGCATATAGGGTGTCGTAGGACTTGTGGTGAACCACCCCTTGCTATGGACGGGAGTATATCCACCCCAAAATAAATCTACCCTTACCCGGAGGTTAAGTAGTGGTTATTTTTGTATGCATGCGCACTTGAGGGCTTTTGTAAGAGAGCGGAATTTTTAAAAGATTCTTTATAGATGAGGCTTTTTAAAAAATTTATTAAAAAAACAAAAAACTAATAGGTCATTCGATTTTTAGTATCTCGCTAACCAATAATGCGATGTAAACATATGGGGTGTCATAGGACTCGTAGTGAATTCTCCTTTTGTATGAATGAGGTATGTCAACCCCCAAAATAAAAACTACCCTTACCTGGGGTGAAAGAGCAATTTTTGTATGTATGCACACCGGTGGCTTTTGTCAAAAGGGTCTAACTACACATTTGTTAATATTTTCTGAACCCAGGATGGGATTTTCCCATAGGCAGTATCCTAGCACTTGGGGTGACACCTCGTTTTTGAAAGTATCATTCATTTATTTTCTTGTCAAAAGGGCCTAACTACACTTTTGTTAATATCTCGTGAACCAATCATGCTAGGGACTTGTATGAGGGGTCCTAGCACTTGGGGCGACGTCCCCCTTTATGGGGTGAAACTACCCCCCCAAAATTGAAAACTCAATATCTTGGAAACTATGAACCCTAAAATTAGGCGTTATAGCTTTAAAAATAGGTGATGACATAGGCTTTTACCTGGATTGGTCATTTCACCCCTAAAACAGTAAATAGTCATGTTATGGGGAAAAAAACGTGTTAAACACCTAAAAATGATAAATGAAACTAAGATCTTTTGTTTTTGATGAAAAATAGCAGGGGGGGTGAAAACTACCCCAAAATTGAAAAATCGATACCTTGGAAACTAAGAACCGTAAAATTATGTGTAATAGCTTAAAAAATTCGTTGTGACATAGGCTTTTACCCGGATAGATGATGTCACCCCTAAAACAGTAAATAGTGATTTTACAGTGGGGAAAAAGGTCTTAAACGGGTAAAAATGATAATTGAACCTAAGATCTTTTGTTTTTGATGAAAAATAGCAGGGGGGTGAAAACTACCCCCAAATTGAAAAATCGATACCTTGGAAACTAAGAACCGTAAAATTATGTGTAATAGCTTAAAAAATTCGTTGTGACATAGGCTTTTACCCGGATAGATGATGTCACCCCTAAAACAGTAAATAGTGATTTTACAGTGGGGAAAAAGGTTTTAAACGGGTAAAAATGATAATTGAACCTAAGATCTTTTGTTTTTGATGAAAAATAGCAGGGGGGTGAAAACTACCCCCAAATTGAAAAATCGATACCTTGGAAACTAAGAACCGTAAAATTATGTGTAATAGCTTAAAAAATTCGTTGTGACATAGGCTTTTACCCGGATAGATGATATCACCCCTAAAACAGTAAATAGTGAGTTTACAGTGGGGAAAAAGGTCTTAAACGGGTAAAAATGATAATTGAACCTAAGATCTTTTGTTTTTGATGAAAAATAGCAGGGGGGTGAAAACTACCCCAAAATTGAAAAATCGATACCTTGGAAACTAAGAACCGTAAAATTATGTGTAATAGCTTAAAAAATTCGTTGTGACATAGGCTTTTACCCGGATAGATGATGTCACCCCTAAAACAGTAAATAGTGATTTTACAGTGGGGAAAAAGGTTTTAAACGGGTAAAAATGATAATTGAACCTAAGATCTTTTGTTTTTGATGAAAAATAGCAGGGGGGTGAAAACTACCCCAAAATTGAAAAATCGATACCTTGGAAACTAAGAACCGTAAAATTATGTGTAATAGCTTAAAAAATTCGTTGTGACATAGGCTTTTACCCGGATAGATGATGTCACCCCTAAAACAGTAAATAGTGATTTTACAGTGGGGAAAAAGGTTTTAAACGGGTAAAAATGATAATTGAACCTAAGATCTTTTGTTTTTGATGAAAAATAGCAGGGGGGTGAAAACTACCCCAAAATTGAAAAATCGATACCTTGGAAACTAAGAACCGTAAAATTATGTGTAATAGCTTAAAAAATTCGTTGTGACATAGGCTTTTACCCGGATAGATGATGTCACCCCTAAAACAGTAAATAGTGATTTTACAGTGGGGAAAAAGGTTTTAAACGGGTAAAAATGATAATTGAACCTAAGATCTTTTGTTTTTGATGAAAAATAGCAGGGGGGTGAAAACTACCCCAAAATTGAAAAATCGATACCTTGGAAACTAAGAACCGTAAAATTATGTGTAATAGCTTAAAAAATTCGTTGTGACATAGGCTTTTACCCGGATAGATGATGTCACCCCTAAAACAGTAAATAGTGATTTTACAGTGGGGAAAAAGGTCTTAAACGGGTAAAAATGATAATTGAACCTAAGATCTTTTGTTTTTGATGAAAAATAGCAGGGGGGTGAAAACTACCCCGTATATGAAAGGAGTGTAGACTTATTGATGTTGCAGATTGGAAACAGTGAAAGTTATCACTTTTGTTTAATTAGAAATCTTGCTCGCCTTGTGCGTTCAAGCATCACTAGCACTCCGAGAAGGATTTATATATGTAGACGTTGTTTGTCATATTATCTTCTTGAGGATGAGTTAAATGTTCACTTTGCAGACTGTAAACAGTTTCCTGTTGCAAAAAGCATAATGCCGACTGATGAACAAAGATTTGTTAATTTTACAGAATTCCGAGTTAAAGATACAGTTCCATTTATAATATATGCAGACACTGAATGCGTTTTGTCTCCAATTTCCTCCTGTTTTCCAAATAGTGACATTCATAACTCTACTTTAACACATAAACATATTCCTTACAGCATTTCTTTATACCTTCATTGTAATTTCGATAGTGAATTGTGCAGTTTCAAGCTCTTTAGGGGAAATAATTGCATTGAATTGTTTGTAAAGGAACTTTATAGTATTGTGGATAAACTTCAAACATATTACTTATCGGTTAAGCCAATGTTAAAGATGACCGAAAATGAAGAAAGATTATTTTTGTCAAGTAAAATGTGTCACATTTGCGAGAAACCGATTGCAGTTAATGAACTCAAAGTACGCGATCATTGTCACTTAACTGGAAAATATAGAGGAAGCGCACACAATAGTTGTAATTTAAATTACAAAGTAACAAAGGTTTTGCCTATAGCATTTCATAATCTAACCGCCTATGATGGACATTTTATAATTAAAGAAATTTGCGAGAAACGTGATGGAGAGGTGTTACATAATCCTGGTCATATAAAATTGTTAGCGATGAATATGGAACGTTACAAAGGGTTTACAAAGTATGTACGGGCTAAGAATGGATTCATTCAGTTAAGATTTTTCGATACATATAATTTCTTGTCCTGTTCACTAGATCAATGTTCATCTTCGTTAAGCGAAGATTCAAAGCAAATAACACAACGTTATTTTAATGATGATGATGCAGTTTCGACTTACTGCGAGAAAAGGTGTGTTTCCCTATGAATACGTCACGAGTATGGATGTTCTTAACGAAACTAAATTACCTGAAATATCCAAGTTTTATAGCAGCCTTAATGATCAAACAATATCGAATGAAGAGTATGAGTTTGCTCAATCGGTGTGGGAAACGTTTTCCTGTCAAACATTAGGAGAATACGCAGATTTGTATTTAAAAGTTGACACACTTCTTTTGGCGGATGTCTTTGAAAATTTTAGATCGAATGGCATGGAAACTTATGGCATTGATGCAGCTCATTTTTACACTGCTCCATCTATGTCTTGGTGTGCTATGAAAAAGATAACCAACGTTCAACTTGAATTGCTTCAAGATATTGATATGTTACACTTTTTTGAACGATCTATTCGAGGAGGAAATGTTCAGTGTATAACACGACATGCGATTGCTAATAATAAGTATATGAAAACTTATGATGAGAAAAAGCAAGAGTCCTACATAATGTACTTTGACGTTAATAATTTGTATGGATATGCGATGATGGAATATCTTCCAACGGGTGGCTTTAAATGGATTGCAAATGTTGAAGGCTTTGATGTTTTAACTATTGATGATACTTCAGAAATTGGATATATTTTGGAAGTAGATTTGACTTATCCTCAAGAGTTACATGACAAACATTCAGATTACCCTCTATGTCCAGAAAAGTTGACAAAGCTAATGGCTACCCTAGATAATAAAGAACGTTATGTTTTGCATTATAGATTGTTAAAGCAATGTATTCAACTAGGAATGAAATTAGATCGTATTCACAGAATAATTGAATTCAATCAGAGCCAATGGCTAAAACCATATATTGATGTGAACACAGAGAAACGAAAACAAGCCAAAAATGATTTTGAAAAGAATTTTTATAAATTGATGAATAATGCAATTTTTGGTCGTTCACTGATGAATGTGAGGAAGTTAAGGGACATCAAATGGGTCACCAAATGGCATGGAGCTCGTGGTGGTAGGTCTTTAATAGCTAAGGCTAATTTTAAACATAGAATTATATTCGATGAACAATGTATGGTCATCGAGATGAGTAGACTAAAGATTTTTCACAATCAACCAGTATATGTTGGTGCATCTATATTAGATTTGTCTAAATGTAAAATGAATGACTTTCATTACAATGTTATTTTAGCAAATCCTGAATCAAATGTGAGGTTGTTATACACAGACACCGATAGTTTTATGTATATATTCTATTATGATATTTATGAGTTCATGAAACAACATTCAAATTTGTTTGATACTGGAAACTATGAAACAAACAATCCTTTTGGCATTGTGAGACAAAATAAAGGTGAAATTGGTTTAATGAAAGATGAAAATGCTGGAAGGATTGTTGAAGAATTTGTGGGGTTACGACCCAAAATGTATGCAATAAAATTGTGTGATGAAATGAATAGCTTGTGTAAGGCTAAAGGCATTAAGAAGAGTGTGAGTAAAAGTAAGAATATTGATGAGTATCGAAAGTGTCTTTATAACAGAGAAAAAGTCAACAAAGTTCAAGTTTGTATAATTTCAAAATCTCATTCTGTATTTACTGTTCGGCAAAATAAGTTGGCAATTTCATCAAACGAAGATAAAAGACACATAACTGAAAACGGAATTGATACTTTACCGTTTGGTCATTTTTCTCTGAAAAATGATTAGAAACAAATTGAGATTAAAGCAGTTCATCTCACTTACTTTATTTCTTTCACACACACACTTTTATGCTGGTAATAATACTAATTTTTGTGTGTTCCTTTGCTTATGAAATCCTAGACTAGGAGTTCCACATTCGACATGATAGCGGAGTTTCATCTCCCATAAACTCGTCTCTGAGGTGGGTGCCAGAAAAGGCATCCAGCTGTAAAAACCACACCCTCACATAGACTTTCATAACTTCTTACGTTGAGGTTCATAACACTACGTTGATTGATTTATCGGTTTCCTTTTCACAATTCCTGTCTATACATTCCTCTTGAAGGTTGCAAGATGCTTGCAAGGTTCCTAAAATGCAATTAAATTTAATAAATACCTTAAGATGGTTTGATTTGTTTAATGATATGGTGTTAATAGTATTTTTAGGTTTTGACTGGCTTTGCATTAAGAATTGACTAACCAAACATGAGTTACCTATCAGGGAAACATTTTGGCCACTATGTTGGCTATTGACCAGTGAGTTTAGCTGTTTATCATTTTTTTAAATCATAAACAACAGAGGGTTAAACGTATAGATAAACCGTGTGACCATGTTTGTTAAACAAGACATTATACCAGAGACAATTAGAATACTTATGTAGAGTTTACCAAAAATAATGTTGTGTAACAGTAAATGCTAGTCAACAGTTATACACTTCTAAAAAAAATCATCATACAATACCTGAGAGCTCTTCTAAAATTATTGATGTGTAACATGATTCCACTAACTTGCTATGTATTTTTTGGCTTGGGGGTGATTTTCAAGAAATGCAAATGGAACTGAAATGCAATACAAACAATGAGCGTGCCTGGTGGCTGAGATTGATACCACGACGTACTGTCGGTTATGTAGCTATGTGGAATGTATATCAAATATGGTTTACTTCAAGGTCTGGAGATCCCTACAATTCCTACAATAAATGATCTTGAAATGGTCATCCTATGGTGTGAAAATATTTATTAGGTATATATATATTTACTGAAAACAATTATGATTTATTAAATGTTTATATGTTTACAGTATTGTTATTTAATGTAAGCACTTGAGGCACTACCGACCAATGGGAAGCAAAAAGTGGGAGCATATATGGGATGAAATGTGGGAGCAAAGCAAATATAAAAAGTGGGAGCAAATATGCTAACAAATATGTCAACAAATATGCCGGCAAAAGTATATACACAATTCAAGATAGTTGAAAGTAAAGTATATACACAATTCAAGTTAGCATATTTGCTCCCACTTTTTATATTTGCTTTGCTCCCACATTTCATCCCATATATGCTCCCACTTTTTGCTTCCCATTGGTCGGTAGTGCCTCAAGTGCTTACATTAAATAACAATACTGTAAACATATAAACATTTAATAAATCATAATTGTTTTCAGTAAATATATATATACCTAATAAATATTTTCACACCATAGGATGACCATTTCAAGATCATTTATTGTAGGAATTGTAGGGATCTCCAGACCTTGAAGTAAACCATATTTGATATACATTCCACATAGCTACATAACCGACAGTACGTCGTGGTATCAATCTCAGCCACCAGGCACGCTCATTGTTTGTATTGCATTTCAGTTCCATTTGCATTTCTTGAAAATCACCCCCAAGCCAAAAAATACATAGCAAGTTAGTGGAATCATGTTACACATCAATAATTTTAGAAGAGCTCTCAGGTATTGTATGATGATTTTTTTTAGAAGTGTATAACTGTTGACTAGCATTTACTGTTACACAACATTATTTTTGGTAAACTCTACATAAGTATTCTAATTGTCTCTGGTATAATGTCTTGTTTAACAAACATGGTCACACGGTTTATCTATACGTTTAACCCTCTGTTGTTTATGATTTAAAAAAATGATAAACAGCTAAACTCACTGGTCAATAGCCAACATAGTGGCCAAAATGTTTCCCTGATAGGTAACTCATGTTTGGTTAGTCAATTCTTAATGCAAAGCCAGTCAAAACCTAAAAATACTATTAACACCATATCATTAAACAAATCAAACCATCTTAAGGTATTTATTAAATTTAATTGCATTTTAGGAACCTTGCAAGCATCTTGCAACCTTCAAGAGGAATGTATAGACAGGAATTGTGAAAAGGAAACCGATAAATCAATCAACGTAGTGTTATGAACCTCAACGTAAGAAGTTATGAAAGTCTATGTGAGGGTGTGGTTTTTACAGCTGGATGCCTTTTCTGGCACCCACCTCAGAGACGAGTTTATGGGAGATGAAACTCCGCTATCATGTCGAATGTGGAACTCCTAGTCTAGGATTTCATAAGCAAAGGAACACACAAAAATTAGTATTATTACCAGCATAAAAGTGTGTGTGTGAAAGAAATAAAGTAAGTGAGATGAACTGCTTTAATCTCAATTTGTTTCTAATCATTTTTCAGAGAAAAATGACCAAACGGTAAAGTATCAATTCCGTTTTCAGTTATGTGTCTTTTATCTTCGTTTGATGAAATTGCCAACTTATTTTGCCGAACAGTAAATACAGAATGAGATTTTGAAATTATACAAACTTGAACTTTGTTGACTTTTTCTCTGTTATAAAGACACTTTCGATACTCATCAATATTCTTACTTTTACTCACACTCTTCTTAATGCCTTTAGCCTTACACAAGCTATTCATTTCATCACACAATTTTATTGCATACATTTTGGGTCGTAACCCCACAAATTCTTCAACAATCCTTCCAGCATTTTCATCTTTCATTAAACCAATTTCACCTTTATTTTGTCTCACAATGCCAAAAGGATTGTTTGTTTCATAGTTTCCAGTATCAAACAAATTTGAATGTTGTTTCATGAACTCATAAATATCATAATAGAATATATACATAAAACTATCGGTGTCTGTGTATAACAACCTCACATTTGATTCAGGATTTGCTAAAATAACATTGTAATGAAAGTCATTCATTTTACATTTAGACAAATCTAATATAGATGCACCAACATATACTGGTTGATTGTGAAAAATCTTTAGTCTACTCATCTCGATGACCATACATTGTTCATCGAATATAATTCTATGTTTAAAATTAGCCTTAGCTATTAAAGACCTACCACCACGAGCTCCATGCCATTTGGTGACCCATTTGATGTCCCTTAACTTCCTCACATTCATCAGTGAACGACCAAAAATTGCATTATTCATCAATTTATAAAAATTCTTTTCAAAATCATTTTTGGCTTGTTTTCGTTTCTCTGTGTTCACATCAATATATGGTTTTAGCCATTGGCTCTGATTGAATTCAATTATTCTGTGAATACGATCTAATTTCATTCCTAGTTGAATACATTGCTTTAACAATCTATAATGCAAAACATAACGTTCTTTATTATCTAGGGTAGCCATTAGCTTTGTCAACTTTTCTGGACATAGAGGGTAATCTGAATGTTTGTCATGTAACTCTTGAGGATAAGTCAAATCTACTTCCAAAATATATCCAATTTCTGAAGTATCATCAATAGTTAAAACATCAAAGCCTTCAACATTTGCAATCCATTTAAAGCCACCCGTTGGAAGATATTCCATCATCGCATATCCATACAAATTATTAACGTCAAAGTACATTATGTAGGACTCTTGCTTTTTCTCATCATAAGTTTTCATATACTTATTATTAGCAATCGCATGTCGTGTTATACACTGAACATTTCCTCCTCGAATAGATCGTTCAAAAAAGTGTAACATATCAATATCTTGAAGCAATTCAAGTTGAACGTTGGTTATCTTTTTCATAGCACACCAAGACATAGATGGAGCAGTGTAAAAATGAGCTGCATCAATGCCATAAGTTTCCATGCCATTCGATCTAAAATTTTCAAAGACATCCGCCAAAAGAAGTGTGTCAACTTTTAAATACAAATCTGCGTATTCTCCTAATGTTTGACAGGAAAACGTTTCCCACACCGATTGAGCAAACTCATACTCTTCATTCGATATTGTTTGATCATTAAGGCTGCTATAAAACTTGGATATTTCAGGTAATTTAGTTTCGTTAAGAACATCCATACTCGTGACGTATTCATAGGGAAACACACCTTTTCTCGCAGTAAGTCGAAACTGCATCATCATCATTAAAATAACGTTGTGTTATTTGCTTTGAATCTTCGCTTAACGAAGATGAACATTGATCTAGTGAACAGGACAAGAAATTATATGTATCGAAAAATCTTAACTGAATGAATCCATTCTTAGCCCGTACATACTTTGTAAACCCTTTGTAACGTTCCATATTCATCGCTAACAATTTTATATGACCAGGATTATGTAACACCTCTCCATCACGTTTCTCGCAAATTTCTTTAATTATAAAATGTCCATCATAGGCGGTTAGATTATGAAATGCTATAGGCAAAACCTTTGTTACTTTGTAATTTAAATTACAACTATTGTGTGCGCTTCCTCTATATTTTCCAGTTAAGTGACAATGATCGCGTACTTTGAGTTCATTAACTGCAATCGGTTTCTCGCAAATGTGACACATTTTACTTGACAAAAATAATCTTTCTTCATTTTCGGTCATCTTTAACATTGGCTTAACCGATAAGTAATATGTTTGAAGTTTATCCACAATACTATAAAGTTCCTTTACAAACAATTCAATGCAATTATTTCCCCTAAAGAGCTTGAAACTGCACAATTCACTATCGAAATTACAATGAAGGTATAAAGAAATGCTGTAAGGAATATGTTTATGTGTTAAAGTAGAGTTATGAATGTCACTATTTGGAAAACAGGAGGAAATTGGAGACAAAACGCATTCAGTGTCTGCATATATTATAAATGGAACTGTATCTTTAACTCGGAATTCTGTAAAATTAACAAATCTTTGTTCATCAGTCGGCATTATGCTTTTTGCAACAGGAAACTGTTTACAGTCTGCAAAGTGAACATTTAACTCATCCTCAAGAAGATAATATGACAAACAACGTCTACATATATAAATCCTTCTCTGAGTGCTAGTGATGCTTGAACGCACAAGGCGAGCAAGATTTCTAATTAAACAAAAGTGATAACTTTCACTGTTTCCAATCTGCAACATCAATAAGTCTACACTCCTTTCATATACGGGGTAGTTTTCACCCCCCTGCTATTTTTCATCAAAAACAAAAGATCTTAGGTTCAATTATCATTTTTACCCGTTTAAGACCTTTTTCCCCACTGTAAAATCACTATTTACTGTTTTAGGGGTGACATCATCTATCCGGGTAAAAGCCTATGTCACAACGAATTTTTTAAGCTATTACACATAATTTTACGGTTCTTAGTTTCCAAGGTATCGATTTTTCAATTTTGGGGTAGTTTTCACCCCCCTGCTATTTTTCATCAAAAACAAAAGATCTTAGGTTCAATTATCATTTTTACCCGTTTAAAACCTTTTCCCCACTGTAAAATCACTATTTACTGTTTTAGGGGTGACATCATCTATCCGGGTAAAAGCCTATGTCACAACGAATTTTTTAAGCTATTACACATAATTTTACGGTTCTTAGTTTCCAAGGTATCGATTTTTCAATTTTGGGGTAGTTTTCACCCCCCTGCTATTTTTCATCAAAAACAAAAGATCTTAGGTTCAATTATCATTTTTACCCGTTTAAAACCTTTTTCCCCACTGTAAAATCACTATTTACTGTTTTAGGGGTGACATCATCTATCCGGGTAAAAGCCTATGTCACAACGAATTTTTTAAGCTATTACACATAATTTTACGGTTCTTAGTTTCCAAGGTATCGATTTTTCAATTTTGGGGTAGTTTTCACCCCCCTGCTATTTTTCATCAAAAACAAAATATCTTAGGTTCAATTATCATTTTTACCCGTTTAAAACCTTTTTCCCCACTGTAAAATCACTATTTACTGTTTTAGGGGTGACATCATCTATCCGGGTAAAAGCCTATGTCACAACGAATTTTTTAAGCTATTACACATAATTTTACGGTTCTTAGTTTCCAAGGTATCGATTTTTCAATTTTGGGGTAGTTTTCACCCCCCTGCTATTTTTCATCAAAAACAAAAGATCTTAGGTTCAATTATCATTTTTACCCGTTTAAAACCTTTTTCCCCACTGTAAACTCACTATTTACTGTTTTAGGGGTGACATCATCTATCCGGGTAAAAGCCTATGTCACAACGAATTGTTTAAGCTATTACACATAATTTTACGGTTCTTAGTTTCCAAGGTATCGATTTTTCAATTTGGGGGTAGTTTTCACCCCCCTGCTATTTTTCATCAAAAACAAAAGATCTTAGGTTCAATTATCATTTTTACCCGTTTAAAACCTTTTTCCCCACTGTAAAATCACTATTTACTGTTTTAGGGGTGACATCATCTATCCGGGTAAAAGCCTATGTCACAACGAATTTTTTAAGCTATTACACATAATTTTACGGTTCTTAGTTTCCAAGGTATCGATTTTTCAATTTGGGGGTAGTTTTCACCCCCCTGCTATTTTTCATCAAAAACAAAAGATCTTAGGTTCAATTATCATTTTTACCCGTTTAAGACCTTTTTCCCCACTGTAAAATCACTATTTACTGTTTTAGGGGTGACATCATCTATCCGGGTAAAAGCCTATGTCACAACGAATTTTTTAAGCTATTACACATAATTTTACGGTTCTTAGTTTCCAAGGTATCGATTTTTCAATTTTGGGGTAGTTTTCACCCCCCCTGCTATTTTTCATCAAAAACAAAAGATCTTAGTTTCATTTATCATTTTTAGGTGTTTAACACGTTTTTTTTCCCCCATAACATGACTATTTACTGTTTTAGGGGTGAAATGACCAATCCAGGTAAAAGCCTATGTCATCACCTATTTTTAAAGCTATAACGCCTAATTTTAGGGTTCATAGTTTCCAAGATATTGAGTTTTCAATTTTGGGGGGGTAGTTTCACCCCATAAAGGGGGACGTCGCCCCAAGTGCTAGGACCCCTCATACAAGTCCCTAGCATGATTGGTTCACGAGATATTAACAAAAGTGTAGTTAGGCCCTTTTGACAAGAAAATAAATGAATGATACTTTCAAAAACGAGGTGTCACCCCAAGTGCTAGGATACTGCCTATGGGAAAATCCCATCCTGGGTTCAGAAAATATTAACAAATGTGTAGTTAGACCCTTTTGACAAAAGCCACCGGTGTGCATACATACAAAAATTGCTCTTTCACCCCAGGTAAGGGTAGTTTTTATTTTGGGGGTTGACATACCTCATTCATACAAAAGGAGAATTCACTACGAGTCCTATGACACCCCATATGTTTACATCGCATTATTGGTTAGCGAGATACTAAAAATCGAATGACCTATTAGTTTTTTGTTTTTTTAATAAATTTTTTAAAAAGCCTCATCTATAAAGAATCTTTTAAAAATTCCGCTCTCTTACAAAAGCCCTCAAGTGCGCATGCATACAAAAATAACCACTACTTAACCTCCGGGTAAGGGTAGATTTATTTTGGGGTGGATATACTCCCGTCCATAGCAAGGGGTGGTTCACCACAAGTCCTACGACACCCTATATGCATCGTTCTAGCCTTACAAGCTCATTAAATTCGCCAAATTGTCAAAAAAGCACGTTTACCTCAAATTGCGTTTCCAAATTCCACCCATTTTAAAAAATTACCTCACCATCAAATAGAGCGGGAAAAATAGCATTTAAACGAACCCTCACTCAACCCTAGTCCTCGCCCGCCACCAAACATTTCCCAACATAGCCATACGTATTCAAGCACACACGCGACTTGCAAGAGAACATACACTACCCCACTACCCGCGAATAACCTTTTGTTTTGGTGCTCACACTCGCATGGGTGTCAGATGACAGTTAGCATCCTAATAAACATCCTCCATGACGTCAACACCCATTAACTTTTTATCACCATCGCACAAACAAGCCAAAGGGTCAACCTCTTCCCACGCTAACACGTGCACTGCACATGCTCGCTCCTGGACCACGTGCTCGCTCTAAGGACCCATGACGTCATCCCATGACGTCATCAGGATTACGCAATTTCTGGTCATGATGATGCAATATTTAGAGTCTAACAAACACTTACTACTTCGGATATCAACATGTGAGGTGTCATAGGACTTAGAATGGTCAATCCTTTCCCATGGCTAATGAATTTACCCAAAATTACCCAATACATCAAGGTCATCGACCTGAGATTTTATAAACTTATAATCGGATATGGACATGTGAAATGTTTACAGTGAGTGATGAAACATAGCTAGGTAGTGAAAGAATTATTGTAGGCTACATGTATGGTGACTGACAAATCTTTCACCATTGGAACTTGTTTTCAGATCAAACTGCAGTACAGAGAGAGTATAGGTTGTAGGTATGGGATAATAAATGACAAATGGTGTATACAGAATCTGATTTATCGATTCAAGAAATAAGAGTAGACAATCTTTAATTGATTGGTTAAAGATGATAGCTAAAATCTAAAATGGTGACTACATTGAACTAAACTGAACCAAGCTGAATCAAACCCAATCCAAACTGAACCAAACTTAATCAAAAACAAACCAATGGTTTAAGTGTAAAACTTGTGGGTGAATGTGATCATTGGTAATGTCAGGAAGGAAAGGGATAACGCTCTACCTATAGAGGGTAAGGTAAAGCTAGTACATGATGCTAATGCACACACACAAGTATATGAACCACACACAACTATCCTATGCAGTTATTATGGGTTGACTGTTAAAACTTGCTCAGTGGTTACTGGGACAAGATGGTCGCTACACACAACAAGCTTTAAATACCTGAGGCTAATAATCTATACACACACTCACACACACTTGTTCTAAACTAAACTGTCTTGCTGGCAGAGCTCACACAGTAGGTAAATGACAGAAATGCTTGGCTAACAGAAATACTATCATTTTCGGTTGTCTAATGTTACCAGCTAAACATTACGTGCTATAGTGGTGAGCACATGTGCCTCTTTCACTGGAGATCTTAACTCGATTTCTAGCTCTAAGGCCTAGAACGAATCAAACTATGAAAAAAGGGTATGGTGACGCAGTGGTTAAACTGTTAGCCTTTCACTAAGGTAGACTAGGGTTTGATTTTAGGTTAATATGCATGTCATAAACAAACAAATAAAAGCAAAGATAATGTTTAAAACTGATTACACTTGTCTCTTTTCAAATTATTACTTAGATTACAAATACAAACGTGGACTGGGTTTGACATACAGTTAATGCTTCGTATCACATACTAGACTGTATGAAAGCCAAACAAGCAAAAGGCGTAGGTAGAGCAGTGGTAAAATCGCTATGTGTAGAGAAATACCTAACGGTTTTATGAACTGGGAAAGGTATGTCGCATAAACAGTGCAGGATACAATCCAGCAACCATAATTTTTATCTCGTGGACAAGAGAAAACATATATATAGAGAGAGATATATAGAAAGCTTGTGTGTGTGTGTGTGTGTGTGTGGGTAGCATTGGTTGTTTGACCAGAGTAAATACGGTGAGGTAGGGTGGGGAGAGGGAGAATTAGCACTTATATATGAATGGAAAATAGATTTTTTCAATCGTTTTGTTTTTCAAATGCAGTGGTAGATAGTCGTATTTTGTAAAACATTCTTACTTGCAGTAGTAATAAGCCTCTATGGTTCCGCTAACACATAGATAGACTGTATTATTGCCATGGTCAAGCACTCACATTAAGATCATTTACAATATCATAAAATGAAAAATAAAAAATCTTGTTTTGGAAATATCGTTTTTCAACATACACACAAAATAAATATATAAAAAATTTGTAAGCAGCAAAATGGAAAATGCATGTTTCCATATAGACAAAATTTAAAAACCTTAAACGGACATTTAGGAAAATATATGCAAATGGGAAATTGACAAATGTGTAAATATGAAAATGGAAAAATCCATGTTTCCATATCATGAAATTGAAAAACATCAAACTGTCATTTTAAAAAATGCAAATGGGAAATTGACAAATTGCAATGTGTGAAATGTGAAATTGAACAAATGGCTATCATTATTAAAAAAAAAAAGAACATGGTGCTCTATGGTTGAGGTGTGAATCAAACCCTCTCTACTTATATGGACCACTCGAGACTGAGTAGACTAGTTTTAGTTGTCATACCACTTTTAAAAGTTTGTGTTAAATCTAGGAATTGAACCCAAGAGCTTGCAGGGGGGATCCAAGGTTATAATATGTTAAACAGATAGCCTTGAATGTAGGGTGTGGTAGTTATATAGAGATGAGACGTTTCGCTCAGGGCAGGGAGGCATGGAGATCTGCATCAAACCAGTCAAAAGACTGACGACTCAAACAACAACATGTAGAGCTCACCAAAATAATGTTGTGTAACGGTAAATGTTAGTCAACGAACAGTAATGCATTACTAAAACCCATGACACGATACCTAAGAGCTTTTCTAAAATTATTTTAAAATGCCTTTAACCCTATATTAAACACCCAGTTCACAAGACTCATAACTGCAATGTTATGGTCAAACAAAACAAAATCTATATTTCAAAACAAAAAAGTGGTTTAGTCAATGTATACTGGAAAAAGTTTTATAAACACTCAAGTCCACAAAAATAATTAAATTAGTAACTGACAGGTTGACCGAGTGGTTATGGTGTTTGACTTAAGTTCAAATTTTCTGTACAAGAAAGCAAGGGTTAGAATCCCTTACCTGATATAACTATTACCTCAACATGGCTTGACCACACTGTGTTATTGTGTACTCGGTACACAAACCATAGATAGAGTGTATTGTTTAAGGTCACTCTCTTTGCGAACATAGTCAGAGACATAATTTGGATAAAATGCAAGGGCCAGTCCATAGGGATCAGTCCAAAGGACCCGCCCACAGGGACCCGTCAACAAGGACCCGTCCTCCGGGACCCGTAAAAAAATGACTCCCTTCAAAAAGGACCCGTCCAAGGGGGGCTAGTCAATAGGGACCAGTCCAAAGGGATACATCAACAGAGATCAATCAAAAGGGGTCAATCAACAGGGTTCAATCAGTTAAGCTACGGCAGCCATTTTGGAACTTTTTGATCACACCTTGTAGGGTTAGGTTAGGTTGAGTTAAGCTACGACCGCCATTTTGGGACTTTATGATCACACCTCGTAGGTTTAGGTTAGGTTAGGTTGGGCTAGGTTCAGTTAAGCTATGACCACTATTTTGAAAAATTTTTGATCGCACCTCGTAGGTTTAGGTTAAGTTAGGTTAGGTTAGATTAAGTGAAGCTACGGCCAAAATTTTGAAACTTTTTGATCACACCTTGTAGGTTAGGTTAGGTTAGGCTAGGTTAGGTTAAGTCGCAGCCACCTTTTTGGAACTTTTTGATCACACCTCGTAGGTCAGGTTAGGTTAGGTTAGGCTACGGCCGCCATCTTGTTAGGTTAGGCTAGGTTAAGTTAAGCTACGGCCGCCATCTTGTTAGGTTAGGCTAGGTTAAGTTAACCTACTGCCGCCATCTTGTGTGGGTGTGGAGGGTGTGGAGGTGGAGGTGCTAGAATCCCTACAAAACCACTACTACTGTCAACTTTCAAATCATGTAATTCATGTCAGATATGTTGGAATTTTTGTTCATGTGTGAAGCTATCAAGTACCGATACCTAATTGGTTACACAACTGTTTCATAATGAAAATCTTGATCTCTGATTCATTGGAGAACTGTTTACGCTTGTCTGAACCAAGACTAACTGACTACTCACTGCTAAGGTCTAGAAATTACATTTACTCAAATCACATTCTGGTAAAAAAAGATCATGTCTACTATAAACTGCTACCACTCTTCCACCACTTTGCTAACACTTTTCTACCATTTGACTCTCACTTTTGCTCTTACTTTAAACTGCACATACTACAAACTATCATTTTTAATATCGAGTTAACTTTACTAGAGATTAGTTTATGCTTAACAGTTGACATGGAAGTATCAACGACTAGCTATGGTAAGCCATGTGCTTACTATAAAGGATATGCATATATTGTAAAAAGAACTAATAAAAATGGAACTGTTATTTGGTGCTGTTCGAAACAACGATCTAAAAAGTGTCGAGGAATTATTAAAACAAAAGGCTCCAACATACTTATTTCAATAGATCATCATTGTAAATCTCAAAATAATACTCATTTAAATGGACAAAATACTCTAACCAAGGTAAAAAAGCAAGACCAAGAAAAAAATAGTGTGGCTCAAGATAGTGCTTTGTTTGTTAAAGAGCATTTATTATCTCCTGAAAAAGACATGTTAGGACAGTCGTTAACGTCTAAGAAACCTCTAACACTATCAAAGACAACACAAACTATGCCAAAGGTTGTTGCATTGCAAGATGAACAAAAAGGATTAGATAGTAATAGTGATGATGATTATATTGATGATAATTATATTGATGATGATAACCATGATGATGATGATGATTATGATGATGATGATGATGATGATGATGATAATGGTTTACACCCAAAAAAAATCATTTGTTAAATTTGTTTACTGGAACAATCCCAATAAGCTAATCCAGCGGCTTCAGTACTTGCATACCTGTAAACAGGCTGGTCATACTAAATATGAGGAAGAACTTTTGGATATAGAAAATGAGCTTCGTGATGCTAAAATTATAGTGTAATGAATCCATGTAACCGTTTAAACTATTTCTTAACAATACATGTAATATTTTCTACCACTTTGCTACCACTTTGCTACCACTTTTCTAGTTTGCTACCACTTTTCTACCACTTTGCTACCACTTTCCTACTACTTTTCTGCCACTTTGCTACCACTTTTCTAGTTTGCTACCACTTTTCTACCACTTTGCTACCACTTTTCTACTACTTTTCTGCCACTTTTCTACCACTTTTCTAGTTTGCTACCACTTTTCTACCACTTTGCTACCACTTTTCTACTACTTTTCTGCCACTTTTCTACCACTTTTCTACCACTTTACTACCACTTTGCTTCCACTTTTCTACCACTATGTTACCAATAGTCTACCACTTGTCTACCACTTTGCTACCACGTTTCTACCACTTTTCTATCACTTTTAACTGTACATATTAAATATAAAAGCCAACGCTAAATAATTCTATTACCAGAACAGAGATAACCTTTGTAGTGTGCAAATCATACTAACAGGTTAGTTACTACTATGGAACTTACTACAACTAACCGAGGTAAACAACGATTACTCCATAAAGGCTACTCTTATAACTATAGACGACAAAATGTAAAAGGAATAATATTCTGGCGATGCTCAAAACAGAGGTCAACAAGATGTCGAGGCAATATGAAAAGTAGAAATGGTGTGGTTTTAAGTGTGAGTGATCATCAATGTAGTGCTCCAGACAAAACACTGATGGTGTTGGCAAAAAATCATCAGAATGCTAATAAGTTAGTACAAGAGAAAGATGTTTCTACTCAAAATAGTGCATTGTTTGTTGAGCAACGTTTAACCCCTGTTGTAAAAGTTATGTTGTATCCATCTTCCACGCCTCAAGAGTCATCAACATCACAGACTATGCAAGAGGTAGTGTTGTTGTTGTTTTAAGGGGCTGAACTACAAAGTCATCTGCCTTGTTATGCAAGTGGATCGAAAAGGACTAGATAGTAATAGACAAAAGAGAGTTGTAGTTTGTATATAACTATTGTACAAGTACTTACATTAAATAAATAAAAATAGTGTATGGGTATTGTCTGTTTTTCTTAATTGCTATCCCTATGTCCCACTATTAATGCAATTGTTAACCATCAATAGTCTCTGACTATGTTCGCAAAGAGAGTGACCTTAAACAATACACTCTATCTATGGTTTGTGTACCGAGTACACAATAATACAGTGTGGTCAAGCCATGTTGAGGTAATAGTTATATCAGGTAAGGGATTCGAACCCTTGCTTTCTTGTACAGAAAATTTGAACTTAAGTCAAACACCATAACCACTCGGTCAACCTGACAGTTACTAATTTAATTATTTTTGTGGACTTGAGTGTTTATAAAACTTTTTCCAGTATACATTGACTAAACCACTTTTTTGTTTTGAAATATAGATTTTGTTTTGTTTGACCATAACATTGCAGTTATGAGTCTTGTGAACTGGGTGTTTAATATAGGGTTAAAGGCATTTTAAAATAATTTTAGAAAAGCTCTTAGGTATCGTGTCATGGGTTTTAGTAATGCATTACTGTTCGTTGACTAACATTTACCGTTACACAACATTATTTTGGTGAGCTCTACATGTTGTTGTTTGAGTCGTCAGTCTTTTGACTGGTTTGATGCAGATCTCCATGCCTCCCTGCCCTGAGCGAAACGTCTCATCTCTATATAACTACCACACCCTACATTCAAGGCTATCTGTTTAACATATTATAACCTTGGATCCCCCCTACAAGCTCTTGGGTTCAATTCCTAGATTTAACACAAACTGTTAAAAGTGGTATGACAACTAAAACTAGTCTACTCAGTCTCGAGTGATCCAAATAAGTAGAGAGGGTTTGATTCACACCTCAACCATAGAGCACCATGTTCCTTTTTTTTTAAATAATGATAGCCATTTGTTCAATTTCACATTTCACACATTGCAATTTGTCAATTTCCCATTTGCATTTTTTAAAATGACAGTTTGATGTTTTTTAATTTTATGATATGGAAACATGGATTTTTCCATTTTCATATTTACACATTTGTCAATTTCCCATTTGCATATATTTTCCTAAATGTCCGTTTAAGGTTTTTAAATTTTGTCTATATGGAAACATGCATTTTCCATTTTGCTGTTTACAAATTTTTTATATATATTTATTTTGTGTGTATGTTGAAAAACGATATTTCCAAAACAAGACTTTTTATTTTTCATTTTATGATTTTGTAAATGATCTTAATGTGAGTGCTTGACCATGGCAATAATACAGTCCATCTATGTGTTAGCGGAACCATAGAGGCTTATTACTACTGCAAGTAAGAATGTTTTACAAAAAACGACTATCTACCACTGCATTTGAAAAACAAAACGATTGAAAAAATCTATTTTCCATTCATATATAAGTGCTAATTCTCCCTCTCCCCACCCTACCTCACCGTATTTTCTGTGGTCAAACAACCAATGCTACCCACACACACACACAAGCTTTCTATATATCTCTCTCTATATTGAACCCTTGCAAAGAAGCATATGAGACTCAGATTCGGGGCGTAACAGGTCATATTCGTAAGTTGCTTTCAGGGCGCTTCATTAACTTGCAGGGTAACATATAACAAAATAACATGCAGGAAAGAGTGAAGCCAGGGTTAAAACAACTGAATTTAATAACAAATCACCATATTTACATAAACAAATAACAACAACAACAAAACTCCCAACTGACTCCCGCTTAATAAAAATGCCAAACAACTTAGGCGATATCTCTGGAGAGATTAATTACCTGGACCAAGCGTCCTTAAATAAAGATACAAAAAGTGACCATATAAGTGCGTACGCCGTTCTACATGCATCACGATGCGTACTTTGAATGCGTGATTCGTTATCATCCAGAATGACCCTTCAAACAACGAATCCGCATTTTCTAGAGCTAGACCGACACAAGGGAACACAACTACAATACTTAAATTAAACCGACACTTCCTAAATCTACTATAAACAAACACAAAATTTCCGTGAGAAATTGGACTTAAATTGCCGTAGCAACATTTACTGCCTAAAATCTTAGGACTTCTCACACAACTCAACACAAGTACATTAACACGTGACCAATAGAAAAATACTCAAATGACCGCTGTCAAAATTTACAAATGCTCTACCACTACACCACACGGGTGTGGCAAACAAAATTACATGAAATCGAGTCATCAACAAAGCAATAGGCAAACAGCCAACATTTACGTTAATCACAATATTCTTATCCATACAAGGTACAACAATCCGTTACACACATGGCGAACTCCCCAATTAATTATGGCTTAAAAATTAGCCACCACAATGAACAGGTTTGCTACATGAAAGCTTACAGGGATCAGTTGGACAAATAGGACTGCCTATCAAAAATAAGTCACAGGCAAAACGGGCGGTTTGTGGAACTCTGCATGTCTGTCAACCCACGTGTCAATAACCTCGACCTCCCAGAGCATGGGGTCGAACCTCGAAGAAAATGTGCCCCAAAGCACAATAATACGTATGTGTCAGAAAAACATATGGACAAGAATCAGCAGTCTCCCAAGAGCACTCTGTCTTTCCATCTAAAATACAACAGCAGCAAAAATATATAAGGGCGGTAGGACAACTACCCCCTCCTCACGTAGAATCAACACACACAAGACACATCAACACACACTGAATCACACGTATGGGTTGTGACAGACCCTGAAATAAAAGACACAAATAATATCCACATGCTGGCGCCATCGTTCTATGCCGTGACTAGTCACCTGAAAAGGACTCAAGAAAAAAAATCTATCAAAATTAGAACGAAGGTGTTCTACAATTACTTTTAAGTTGGTGCACTCGGCTACCCTAACATGAATAATAACCTGTTCAGCAAAAAGTTTACAATCATTTCCTCCCATTCCTATTTCAAATATTAACGTTAATAAAGCACCATTTATCGAATGTAACGGGCTCCGCAATTGCAAGGATAAAAATCACGCACGCACGCCGCGTACATTACACATGACTCAAAAAAAATCAAAGTATCAACAAACACTTTGGCCACGCGCCAACGGACATTTAAACATATAGTGTCGGTACAAGAAAAACAGCTATAAAACAAGAAAGAAAAACATGACTATTTACAAAGTTCCCCGGCCAAATCTAACTACATAATTGAAATAATCCAATTTTAGTACATCACCGCTTCTGCATGTAGGACTAAGGACATCCTTCTCAACCCATTGCCCTATGGACAATTTAGCACTCCATAGTAGTCGTCTGCGTTGATTTCTTGAAGCTCATCCCAACTTCAAACCACGTGCTGATCATCTTGGTCTCGACTCCTTGGCAGAAAAGTTCAATGTTAAATATTTGCCTATCTATAATCGCTTGCAGGCTACTAAGTTCACCCACAATTGTCCTACTGCGATTAATAGCGAAGACTGGCCCTAATTATATCGCACATACGCACTATAAAAACACACATACAGTACACACAATTTATACATAAAATATACATCTCGAGTCCGCGCCACTGGCTCGTTAACAAGTTCAAAATCCTGGCTGCACTCGCAGTCGCTATCTCGTCCGGTATTTCCGTCCCGTCTTATGGACTTCGGTTCTGGTAAGCGCTAATGAGGGTGATACGATACTTCCCCCTTAAAGTTGAACTCGTCGTCTTTAAAAGAATGTTACAGTTTATCACGCGCTGGCGTGAAATATTTAGATCACACAATTTAGTTGATTTTAGAACAGAATGTATTATAGCTTTTAAAATTCGAAACTGCAAACGCTGCGACTTTAGCTTCCCAGAGCTCATAAAATAAATTAGCTTCACTGATTTTAGAGCGTAAAAATCACATTTCAAACTGGCGTGGAGTATACCTCTGAAGGCTCCACACAATAAGACTTAGATAAATTCGAGCGTCAAAATCACACTTCAAACTGGCGTGGAGTATGCCTCTGAAGGCTCCACAACTGAGTACTTAGATTGGCGTCAGGCCGGACTATTTATGAGAAACTGACACGGGCGGTGGAGTGGGGCGGAGTCGGATAAAAACTTCCAGAGTTTTTGTCTCACAAAGATGGGGCTAGTGTCATTCTTCTCCAAATAAATCCAACGTCTCAAATTACTCGAGCGAAGATTAATCCGTTCGGCGGTTCCTTAGATACACACTTCCGCGCGCTTTTTACTACTGACGCCGTCCACCTCGTGGTCACGGCTTGGTCTCTTGCGATTGGCTGATTCAATCGTATGTTCGTTGAGAGGACCTCGTGATTCTTCCTTTATGTCTCCAATTTTGGTACAGTAGTTGCACAATTTGGCCTTGAACTCGACTAATTCTGGCCGTCCCCCAGGAATAGCTACCAACTCAGCTTCTGTTGCAATCGGTACGAAATGCTGGCCTCCCTAATATCCAAGTCGACTTCCTTATGTGCTGCCTGGGCCGTAGTAATAATAATAATAAATATGAATACTTATTTATCGAAGATCAATAAGGGTTCATTTATCCTCAGCAAGGTTTTGAAATTCGAAACAATTTATTGGTTTGGATTTCAAAAACAAAATCCACTGTAGTAACAACACATCTCTTTAAATCTCACTCAGCTGCTCGAGTGTATGCCCCTCTGACTCAATTAGTGTGCTCCCTTCTCGCTGGAATGTCATTCATATTTTCATTAGGTCTCCCCCTTCTCCTCACGTAGTTGCCACTCCCGTCGTCTCAGCTGCTCGTTGTTTACAAACAAAGTGCGTACTCACGCGCTCCCCGTGGATTTGAGTGTTTGCTCTCAAAAAAAAATATAAATTTTTGGCAATACAGAATCTGCACATATCATCTTTCCTAATCATCAAATGGTTCCCTTCTGTAGTACGGTTTCAAATTGGCGCTATTAAAAACAGATTTTGCACCAGTGCTCACTTCTTCTAATCTGTAGGCATTGTTACCCAGATTCTTAATTACCCGGAACGGGCCAATGAATTTCGGACAGAACTTGGCGAAGACTTTGTTCTTAGGGTCGGAGATCGGTGGTCTACGAACCAGCACTAATTCTTGTTCTTGTAACTCTCGGTGAAACTTCTTTCCTCGGTACCGTCTCAGCCTTCGGTCCGCTTGGTTCCTCATGTGCTCTCTCGTTCGCTGGATTCGCAAATCATGCGCTAATAATGGATCCCTTGGGCAAGGAATGATCTTGTCCCAAGTTCTTTCCGGCAACCTGTTGTGGTGTACAATCAGTGGGACTTGACCCGTCGACTCGTGCTTAGTAGTGTTCATGCACATCTCAATTTCCCCTACTTTGTCTACCCATTTATTGTGTTCGTTAGGAATCATTACTCTGTAGTATTTAGCGACACAGCGAATTGTTCTTTCGCTCGGATTTCCACAAGGATGACGAATACTTGAAAATATGTGTTTTATTCCTAGGCTCTCCAAACCTTGCCTAAAAACATTGCTTGTGAAATAGGTACCGTGATCTGATAGAATGGATTCCGGCTTCACAAGCATCGGAATGACTTTGTTCTTAATTCGACTAAGGACTTGTCTTGATGTCGTCTTCTGAATAGGACATAGCACGACCATCTTCGAAAATACATCGACACATACCAAGAGGTGTCGGCATCCACGTTTTCCTTTTACTAAAGGACCAAAGCAATCAATCGCGAGCATCTCGCATGGTTTCTGCGGTAATAGTGGTCTTGGAGGTTGTTTCAGAATAAAGTTGTTCGGCTTTGTGCGCTGACAAGCGTCACACGTTCTAATTACTTCAACAATGGTGAATCTCATCTTGGGCCAAGTAAAGGTCTCCCCTATCGTAGCTTCAGTCTTATCCGTGCCGATATGTGCTAGGCTCTCGTGAACATGCCAAGTTAATCCCCTCTGTAGTGATGCTGGAACTAAGATCCGCAGTTTAGCATGATGCTCATCCACGTACTTATGTAACAAGTTATTCAAGTAGTGAAATCTCGCTTGTTTAGCACTGGCTTCCCGGTACTCCGGTGAATTTGGTTGTAACTCCTTCCTATAGAATTTTATCATCATCATCATCCATGGGTCAGCTTCTTGCTCCTTCCGAATATCCTTCAATCTTGCCAAAAACTCACGAGCCTTAGGTGTCAAGGTAATATTGTGAACTTCCGCTGTTACTTCGTTTCCGTCCTCAGGGTTTCTACTCAAGGCATCTGGTATGACGTTCAATTTCCCAGGACAATGCTCTATTGTGATGTCAAACTGCTGTATGTAGATGGACCAGCGCGTAACTCTCTCACTTGCTATTGTTGTCTTAAATAAAAAGGTCAGTGCATGGTGGTTGGTTCTAACAATGATGGAATAACCATAGATCATCTTGCGCCACTGTTGGAGAGAATATAGAATTGCTAGTAGCTCAAGTTCCGTAACTGTGTAGTTCCTCTCATGTTTCCGTAATTTACGACTCGTGAATGCCAAATAGGATTTCTTCTTGGGTTCTTCAGCGTCCTCTTGGTACAGCATAGCACCAATCCCAATTAACGAAGCATCTGCTTGAATGATAAATTGTTTCTCAAAATCCGGATATCCAAGTTTCACACAGTTTTCCAATAAATCCTTCGTTGCTTTAAAAGACCTGTCGCACTCCTCGTTCCACGACCATCGATTCGCTTTCTTCAACATCTCCTGCATAGGCGCTACTGTTTCTGTGTAACCAGGGCAATTTTCTTTGAAGAAACCAGTCACTCCCAAAAATGCTCTAACATGTTTGACTTTGGTAGGTGTGGGAAATTTCTTAATAGCATCGATCTTGGCTGGATTAGGCCGCACGCCCTCGACATCAATTATATGTCCCAAATATAAAATTTCGCTCTGGCAAAAATGTGACTTTTTTAAGTTGATCTTGAAGTTCATGGTTCTCAGGTTGTCCAGCAGTTTATTTAAATTCATCAAGTGTTCTTCCATTGTCTCAGAAGCGATTAATATGTCATCAACATATCTCGTGGTGAAGTTCTTGACCTCCTCAGTCAAATTTCTATCGAGTGCTCTAATGAGTGCACATCCCGCAGTTTTCACGCCAAAGGGCATTCGACACCAGATATAACTTTGATTATCGAATAAAAATCCCGTCAACAGTTGGGATTTTTCTTCAAGTTCAAGATGGTGGAAACTATTCGTCAAATCAACGCTTGAGTATATCTTCTTCCCGCGGAAGCCTTTCAAAACATCTTTGATCCTCGGTGCTTGGTCGTGCTCAACTAGCAGTTTGCTATTTAAAACTCGCGCGTCTAGGCATAGCCTAATTGATCCGTTTGGCTTGGTCACAGCCAATATTGCGTTCAGATAAGGAGTTGCAGCTTTCCTTATCATGCCAGAATCTAATAAGTTAGTAATAATGTCCTTCACCTGAGAAAAATGCTTCTCTGGGATCGGGTACAATTTACTTTTAAATGGGGTCCAATCTGTTACCTGCATCGCATATTGAAAATTTAAAACTTTCCCAGGTACGGTGTCAAAAGCTCCTTTATGTAATCTTAAGATTTCTTCCAATCTTCTTCTATCAGATTCCCCTACGATGGCTTCCTTAAGTCGCTCCTGAAGTAGAATTTCGAATTTGGTTCCGCCCATTTCTTCTTCCGCCAAATGTACCCAAAGTTCCTGCGAAATATCTCGGCTGTCCATTTCTAGCACTGCTGTCTGGTTAACTTGCTCTCCCCTCAAGATCTTATCTCCGGCCTCATTAGTGCATTCCTCAACAACCCAAGTATTGGCCTCTCTCTCCAGCGGATTCTCTTCCATATTTAAACCCACATGATCCAATCCTTCTACTTGTTTGAAGCTTACAGTGTTGTTATGTAAATCAATTACAGCATGAAAATCGCAGATGAAGTTAGCTCCTAAAATTATATTGTAGTTCATCTTTGGAATAACAATGAATGTTTGTGAAAAAGTATGGTTCAATATTTCCAGATCTAGAAATGCTTGCTGTTTACAATTCATAGTTTTGTCAGGAATGACACCTCTGACTTTCATTAGCGGTACCGGCATAATAGGAACAGTCTGTTTTCTTGCTATTTCTTTTATCAAAATTTCAGTGACTAAGCTCACCTGGCTACCTGTATCAATCAAACATCTCACCCTCATACCTCCAATATGCGCGTAAATAATTGGTAGCTGTCTGATAACATTTTCACGGTTCTTCACCACTTCCTCCAGGCAGTCGTCTGGGAATGCTACCCACTCTTCTATATTGGCCACTATCATCTCTTCTTGCTCCCTGGCGATCTCCGTTTCTAGCCTGTCTCCTTTCAGTTCATTTGGGTTTTTTTTTATCCCGGGCCCCATTAGATGTGTTTCGCCGGTTATCATTCTGTCGCTCCTGTTGCCTCAGTAAACTCTCTGCTCCTTCTCCTTGATGGTTGTCTGGGCTCTGTCTGTTCGCCATGGCACGCCCCCACTTCTCCTTCTCCGCTTCTTCATTACTTAATTGATCCACGTATTTACGGGATTCAATATATCGTTCGTCCCAGTTATTCCTATAATCCCCTCTGTTTTCTTGGCGATAGTCCCTGCCGTTACTCCATCTACCATCTCCATTTCTTTGGTAAGGTCTACCTTGTCTCTGGTTTCCCCTCCAATTCGTGTATTCCCGCTGGTACGTCCACTGATTATTTTGATTTTGGTTATTCTGATGATATCTCCCGCGGTTATTCTGATAATTCTGATTGTTGTTATGGAACTGGTTTCGGCCTTCAAAATCTTGTCTTCTTGGCGTGAACTGTGTCCCTGTGGACTGTGTCTTACTTTGGTTCCCCTGGCCGTGGTTATTTTGGAGTCCCTGAACTACCTCTGCCGTGTTGACACATTCCAAATTCCTTCTTCCTGTCTGTGGGCTTACCATACTCGTCTCATCTAAGTGTCTGAGTAATTCTTCGGCTTGGACTGCGGTTTGAATATTTCCTGCGACTAATAATTGTTGGATATGCATTGGGAGTTGTTTTCCGATGGTTAGAACCATATTCGGCTCGCTAGGCGGGTCATCAAAATCCCTGAATTTTACCAATTGCTGACTGAAGAATTCTGAAAAACGGGTTGGATGTGTACTGTGGTATTTGCGCGTGTACAGGTCCATTCTTAACCCTTGCTGTAACGAAGGACTCCAAAACTTCTTCAAAAACGCCTCGCGGAATTGAGTCATGTCTGTAAACGTGTACTTGAAACTTAAAAACCAGGTCAGGCTAGGTCCTTCTAAAAATTTCTCCACCAGTCTTAATTGTTTCTCCGGGCCGATGTGTTGGTCATTAAAGTAGTCAGTTAATTGCCGTAGAAATGCTTTGGGAGTGGTTCCTGAATGTTCTTTAAACTTATCCGGCTTAAAATCATTACCCCGAATGACTTGGATGACTTGGGCTGGTGCCAAGTTCGGTTGCGGAGTTGAAGTCTCCCCCCTGTACTGCTGGAATGCATTAGTCGTTAGTCTGGGACTTTGACCCCGACTCGTGTCCTCAGCCAACTTCGAACCTGCCGGACTTCCAATACTTGTTTGCTTTTCCGGAATATTTTCGTTTGAAAATAATGTCGCATTCTCTAACGATCTAATCTCGTTTTTTATGATTAATTCTGAGTGTTCCTGTAATTTCGACTTCATATTTTCCTCCAGTGCCTGCATTCGCTTTAAAACTGCCAGCCTGTCTTCCTTATTCGCATGAGCCTGCTGGTCCCAATCTCGCCGGATCCTACTTTTTAGGCTATTTATTTTCTCCTCGTTCCTCTCCTGATTTTTCTCTAGCTCTTCACGTATCCGTTCCTGCGTTTTTACTAGTTGTTCCCCCACCTCTTCTCTTATAACCTCTTGCGTTTTTATCAGCTGACCTTCCAAATTATCCTGAGTTTTGACGAGCTGCTCCCCTACTTCTTGTCTTATGACCTCCTGTGTGTTTATTAGCTGGCCTTCCATCTCTTTTCTTATGATCTCTTGTGTTCTGCCTAATTGCTCCTCTAAATTTTCCCGCAAGTGTATCCGCTCGGTTTCAGCCTTAACTTCGACTTTATCTATTTCCTTTATTAATTCCAGCACGTTGTTATCTACCGAATTAATTTGCTGCTGTAGTTTCTCTTGGGTTTTCTTCACTCCCGCGGTGTTACTGACACATGCTGCCTCTATCTGCTTGAGTTTATCTGCCACCATCTCGTCAAATCGTACTAATTTGTTATCAAATTTCGCCTCCAATTTCTTCATTTCGCCTAACTGTTTGATGTTATTTTCCGCAACCTCGCCTGCCAGTTTCTCTACTTTTTGAACGCTCTGATTAATATCATTTGTGATTTTTCCTAACTGTTCGGTTTGTGTTACCGCCTGTCGTGACAATTTGTGGTTTAGTTCATTGAATTGTTTGTCAGTGTCTAATTTCTGGACTTCTAACTGGACCGAAATGTTACCGCTTATATCAAGTAATTGTTTTTCACTATGCTCACGCTGAGCTTCTAATTGTTCTTTTAATTGTTCTTCCGTCTTTACGGACATCTGCACTAATTGTTCTTCCGTTTTCGCGGACATTTGGATCGACATCTGTTCTAATTGTTCTTCCGTTTTCGCGGACATTTGGATCGACATCTGTTCTAACAATGCCTTTATCTCATCAACACTCGCCATATCACACACAAAATATATTCAGAGAAAAACAGGGTTATGGGCTAAGGTTTCAGCCCTATACGCACATACATGTCACACATTTAAATATTACTGGCTCTAATTTAATGAAAATTTCAGTAACAAAATTTACTGAATACAATGACATTTATTCCCAAACAACAAAATAACCCCTAGTGATCTGCTTTTAAATTCCTAACCAACAGAATTTACGAAACACCAATTAACCGAAGTCAATTAAATGTCAAATATAAGGCAACATCTTCCTGCTTTGACTGAGTTCATTAATAATGCAAATTTCTAATTTTAATGTGGGCGCCAGAACAAGTTTATAACAAATACCAAATCAAATTCTAACCTTGTTCAATATTTCTAACTTTAGGAACTCAGTGATTTTACTAATGCACATGGCGGTACAACATCGCCTCCATTTACTGAATTTACATGTCCGCTTGACCTGGCATCATTTCTCAACGAAATAAATATGAGATCAGCGAAGCAACAACAACAACAATCCCCACTTGGGCAGCCATTTTTGTTTTATGAACCCTTGCAAAGAAGCATATGAGACTCAGATTCGGGGCGTAACAGGTCATATTCGTAAGTTGCTTTCAGGGCGCTTCATTAACTTGCAGGGTAACATATAACAAAATAACATGCAGGAAAGAGTGAAGCCAGGGTTAAAACAACTGAATTTAATAACAAATCACCATATTTACATAAACAAATAACAACAAAAAAAAACTCCCAACTGACTCCCGCTTAATAAAAATGCCAAACAACTTAGGCGATATCTCTGGAGAGATTAATTACCTGGACCAAGCGTCCTTAAATAAAGATACAAAAAGTGACCATATAAGTGCGTACGCCGTTCTACATGCATCACGATGCGTACTTTGAATGCGTGATTCGTTATCATCCAGAATGACCCTTCAAACAACGAATCCGCATTTTCTAGAGCTAGACCGACACAAGGGAACACAACTACAATACTTAAATTAAACCGACACTTCCTAAATCTACTATAAACAAACACAAAATTTCCGTGAGAAATTGGACTTAAATTGCCGTAGCAACATTTACTGCCTAAAATCTTAGGACTTCTCACACAACTCAACACAAGTACATTAACACGTGACCAATAGAAAAATACTCAAATGACCGCTGTCAAAATTTACAAATGCTCTACCACTACACCACACGGGTGTGGCAAACAAAATTACATGAAATCGAGTCATCAACAAAGCAATAGGCAAACAGCCAACATTTACGTTAATCACAATATTCTTATCCATACAAGGTACAACAATCCGTTACACACATGGCGAACTCCCCAATTAATTATGGCTTAAAAATTAGCCACCACAATGAACAGGTTTGCTACATGAAAGCTTACAGGGATCAGTTGGACAAATAGGACTGCCTATCAAAAATAAGTCACAGGCAAAACGGGCGGTTTGTGGAACTCTGCATGTCTGTCAACCCACGTGTCAATAACCTCGACCTCCCAGAGCATGGGGTCGAACCTCGAAGAAAATGTGCCCCAAAGCACAATAATACGTATGTGTCAGAAAAACATATGGACAAGAATCAGCAGTCTCCCAAGAGCACTCTGTCTTTCCATCTAAAATACAACAGCAGCAAAAATATATAAGGGCGGTAGGACAACTACCCCCTCCTCACGTAGAATCAACACACACAAGACACATCAACACACACTGAATCACACGTATGGGTTGTGACAGACCCTGAAATAAAAGACACAAATAATATCCACATGCTGGCGCCATCGTTCTATGCCGTGACTAGTCACCTGAAAAGGACTCAAGAAAAAAAATCTATCAAAATTAGAACGAATGTGTTCTACAATTACTTTTAAGTTGGTGCACTCGGCTACCCTAACATGAATAATAACCTGTTCAGCAAAAAGTTTACAATCATTTCCTCCCATTCCTATTTCAAATATTAACGTTAATAAAGCACCATTTATCGAATGTAACGGGCTCCGCAATTGCAAGGATAAAAATCACGCACGCACGCCGCGTACATCACACATGACTCAAAAAAAAATCAAAATATCAACAAACACTTTGGCCACGCGCCAACGGACATTTAAACATATAGTGTCGGTACAAGAAAAACAGCTATAAAACAAGAAAGAAAAACATGACTATTTACAAAGTTCCCCGGCCAAATCTAACTACATAATTGAAATAATCCAATTTTAGTACATCACCGCTTCTGCATGTAGGACTAAGGACATCCTTCTCAACCCATTGCCCTATGGACAATTTAGCACTCCATAGTAGTCGTCTGCGTTGATTTCTTGAAGCTCATCCCAACTTCAAACCACGTGCTGATCATCTTGGTCTCGACTCCTTGGCAGAAAAGTTCAATGTTAAATATTTGCCTATCTATAATCGCTTGCAGGCTACTCAGTTCACCCACAATTGTCCTACTGCGATTAATAGCGAAGACTGGCCCTAATTATATCGCACATACGCACTATAAAAACACACATACAGTACACACAATTTATACATAAAATATACATCTCGAGTCCGCGCCACTGGCTCGTTAACAAGTTCAAAATCCTGGCTGCACTCGCAGTCGCTATCTCGTCCGGTATTTCCGTCCCGTCTTATGGACTTCGGTTCTGGTAAGCGCTAATGAGGGTGATACGATACTTCCCCCTTAAAGTTGAACTCGTCGTCTTTAAAAGAATGTTACAGTTTATCACGCGCTGGCGTGAAATATTTAGATCACACAATTTAGTTGATTTAGAACAGAATGTATTATAGCTTTTAAAATTCGAAACTGCAAACGCTGCGACTTTAGCTTCCCAGAGCTCATAAAATAAATTAGCTTCACTGATTTTAGAGCGTAAAATTCACATTTCAAACTGGCGTGGAGTATACCTCTGAAGGCTCCACACAATAAGACTTAGATAAATTCGAGCGTCAAAATCACACTTCAAACTGGCGTGGAGTATGCCTCTGAAGGCTCCACAACTGAGTACTTAGATTGGCGTCAGGCCGGACTATTTATGAGAAACTGACACGGGCGGTGGAGTGGGGCGGAGTCGGATAAAATCTTCCAGAGTTTTTGTCTCACAAAGATGGGGATAGTGTCATTCTTCTCCAAATAAATCCAACGTCTCAAATTACTCGAGCGGAGATTAATCCGTTCGGCGGTTCCTTAGATACACACTTCCGCGCGCTTTTTACTACTGACGCCGTCCACCTCGTGGTCACGGCTTGGTCTCTTGCGATTGGCTGATTCAATCGTATGTTCGTTGAGAGGACCTCGTGATTCTTCCTTTATGTCTCCAATTTTGGTACAGTAGTTGCACAATTTGGCCTTGAACTCGACTAATTCTGGCCGTCCCCCAGGAATAGCTACCAACTCAGCTTCTGTTGCATTCGTTACGAAATGCTGGCCTCCCTAATATCCAAGTCGACTTCCTTATGTGCTGCCTGGGCCGTAGTAATAATAATAATAAATATGAATACTTATTTATCGAAGATCAATAAGGGTTCAATATATATGTTTTCTCTTGTCCACGATATAAAAATTATGGTTGCTGGATTGTATCCTGCACTGTTTATGCGACATACCTTTTCCAGTTCATAAAACCGTTAGGTATTTCTCTACACATAGCGATTTTACCACTGCTCTACCTACGCCTTTTGCTTGTTTGGCTTTCTTACAGTCTAGTATGTGATAGGTAGCATTAACTGTATGTCAAACCCAGTCCACGTTTGTATTTGTAATCTAAGTAATAATTTGAAAAGAGACAAGTGTAATCAGTTTTAAACATTATCTCTGCTTTTATTTGTTTGTTTATGACATGCATATTAACCTAAAATCAAACCCTAGTCTACCTTAGTGAAAGGCTAACAGTTTAACCACTGCGTCACCATACCCTTTTTTCTTAGTTTGATTCGTTCTAGGCCTTAGAGCTAGAAATCGAGTTAAGATCTCCAGTGAAAGAGGCACATGTGCTCACCACTATAGCACGTAATGTTTAGCTGGTAACATTAGACAACCGAAAATGATAGTATTTCTGTTAGCCAAGCATTTCTGTCATTTACCTACTGTGTGAGCTCTGCCAGCAAGACAGTTTAGTTTAGAACAAGTGTGTGTGAGTGTGTGTATAGATTATTAGCCTCAGGTATTTAAAGCTTGTTGTGTGTAGCGACCATCTTGTCCCAGTAACCACTGAGCAAGTTTTAACAGTCAACCCATAATAACTGCATAGGATAGTTGTGTGTGGTTCATATACTTGTGTGTGTGCGTTAGCACCATGCACTAGCTTTACCTTACCCTCTATAGGTAGAGCGTTATCCCTTTCCTTCCTGACATTACCAATGACCACATTCACCCACAAGTTTTACACTTAAACCATTGGTTTGTTTTTGATTAAGTTTGGTTCGGTTTGGTTGGGTTTGATTCAGCTTGGTTCAGTTTAGTTCAATGTAGTCACCATTTTAGATTTTAGCTATCCTCTTTAACCAATCAATTAAAGATTGTCTACTCTTATTTCTTGAATCGATAAATCAGATTCTGTATACACCATTTGTCATTTATTATCCCATACCTACAACCTATACTCTCTCTGTACTGCAGTTTGATCTGAAAACAAGTTCCAATGGTGAAAGATTTGTCAGTCACCATACATGTAGCCTTCAATAATTCTTTCACTACCTAGCTATGTTTCATCACTCACTGTAAACATTTCACATGTCCATATCCGATTATAAGTTTATAAAATCTCAGGTCGATGACCTTGATGTATTGGGTATTTTTGGGTAAATTCATTAGCCATGGGAAAGGGTTGACCATTCTAAGTCCTATGACACCTCACATGTTGATATCCGATTATTAGTTTATAAATCTCAGGTCAATGACCTTGCTGTTTTGAATTTTTGAGGTAAATTCATTGGTCATGGGAAAGGGTTAACTATTCGTAGTCCTATGACACCTCACTTGACCCTCTCTACTGATAAGTTTATAAAATCTTAGGTCAATGACCTTGCTGTATTGGGTATTTTGGATAAATTCGTTGGTCATGGAAAAGGGTTGGCCATCCTGAGTCTTGTGACACCTCACTTGTCCCTCTCTGATTATTAGTTGATAAAATCTTAGGTTAATGACCTTGCTGTTTTTTTTTTGGGTAAATTCATTGGTCATGGGGAGGGGTTGGCCATTTTAAGTCCTATGACACCTCACTTGACCCTCTGTGATTATTAGTTAGCGAGATATTAACGAAAGTGCAGTTAGGCCCTTTTGACAAAAATGAATAATACATTCAGAAACAGGGCGTCACCCCAAGTCCAACGACCCCTCATACAAGACCCTAGCTTTCTTAGTTCATAAGATATTAAAAAGCCGATGACCTATTAGTTTTTGGATCTTTGGTTAATTTGTAAAAAAAACGTATCTATAAATCATTATTCAAAAAGCGCGCCCTCTTACAAAAAAAACAATTGCGCATTCGTAAAACAAAAAACAAAAATGATAAATCATAGCGGCATTCAGTTGTATGCATGCACTTTATGTGGAACAAGTTTAATTTCATATTGGCATACAAACTCCCACATGTTGCAAATGGAAAGCGACTTTTACCTATAAATTATTATTTCACCCCCTAGTAGGGGTAGATTTTATTTTTCAGTGGAAATAAGTTATCCATAGGTAAGGGGTTGTCTGCCGGAGTAATTTGACTACTTGTACATGTCTCTAGCCTTATCCCCACCACTGTCAAAACAGGTTGTGACTTGTTAGCTCTTATCGTGCACGTGCACATGTGTACACTTGTGTGTTAGGTCATATTACACATGAATTTGCATTTTCTCACGTATGAACCAAAACAGGATGTAACTTGTTTCACAAGGAGGACGGTAATAAGGTCATCTCACAAGTGTTCACATGTATTTCGTCACTTTCCTTTCATATCTTTATCACATTATAGTAGTGGGGGTTGGTGAACAACGTCAGTTCAACACACGCAAATGTAGTTAGGCCCTTTGACATAATTTAAATAAATTCATGAGCCAGTCCATAGGGACCAGGCCAAAGGGGCCGGTCCAAAGGGATCAGTCCAAAGGGACTCATCCACAAGGACTCGTCCACAAGGACCTGTCCACAAGGACTCGTCAACAAGGACCCGTCCACAATGACTTGTCCACAATGACCTGTCATCAATGACCTGTCAGCAATAACCCATCCACAGGGATCCACTCTCCCACCCTCTTACAAAAGCTATGAGTGGGCATGCGTAAGAAACAAAAACAAGCATGTTAATTCATAGTGGCTATCCACCGAACACATACACTTTATGTAGAACAACGTTTAAATCCATATCGGCATTTAAACTCTCACATGTTGCAATTAGAAAGAGAGATTCTCTAATAAAATACAATTTCACCCTCTACTAGGGGTTAGTTTTAATTTGGGGTTGAAATATGTTGTTCATTGGAAAGAGAGTGTCAGCCCGAGTTCAATGACACCTCATTCGTCAAAATCCGAAAACGGGTTCGGGAGTTATCGGGCTGCCGCCATCTTGTGAGGAGGGTGAGGAGGAGGAGGTCACAGAACTGTCCAAAACACAGTACTAACGTACTCAATTCTTCCTCATTATCCAAAGACGTGATACAATTGTCTACAAAGAAGAAATTTCTCAGTCTTTTTGCTGTCTCTTGGTAGTCTACGCTGTGTTTCAATTGAAGGTCAAGAACTGCTTCCAGCAGAAATGGGGTGCAATTCAGACAAAATACGACTCGGCAATGTCAAAAAACTTTCAATTCACTATCCTTTGAATCCTTCCACCACAAGAATCGCAAGAAATCACGACCAGTTTCCTGAACAGATATCTGCAGGAAAGCCTTCTTAATATCGGAAATCACTCCTATCCTATTTTTTTGAAACATCAATAGAAACGTGGGGATTTGTTGTAGCAATTAGGACCCTTTTCGAGACTCTCATTTAAAGAAGGAGTATCCTTCGATTTGCTGGATCCATCGAACACGGGTCTCACATTGGTGGTAGAGTTTTCTTTGAAGATTCCCCGGTGTGGTAAATAATAGCACAGGTCTTCCTTTTCTCCTTCTGGAACCTCTTCAATTATGCCCTCATTTATCCATTCCTGAAACACATTTCCATATTCCTCAAACTTTCCTTCTTTGGTCAGTCTATTCGAAACTTCTCCGCTATCTCCTTATTGTTCCGTAAGTACTGTCGGCTCTCCAACCAAGGTAACGCAACTTCATATCGGCTATCCGCATTAACCTTTACAGTCTCTTGGAAGTAATGACGTGCAGCTTCTTCCATCTCTTCTCTCGACTTGTTTTCCGTGGGTCTGATATGCCTACAGTCTCCGAGTTCCAAAGGTCGGTTATAGAGGCAGATTGAATGAACAGGGTAGTTGAATACAAAGCCAGGGAACTACCCTCTTCGTCTTTCAATTTACCAGTCACGGTCCAGCCAAGCGTTGTCCTCACAGCAACCAATCCTGATTCAAGCTTATGGGTTTCATTTAGCAAAAGACTCCTTGCAACATCAGCTCCTAGCAGGACTTCCACGTCAGATGGATTTGTTCCCACATCAGACAGCCATATCTTTTTGCTTTCATTTCCTTCATCCACGGCCCGAACTTCAACCTTGGAATCTTCCCACAGATTACCTTCTGGTCAATCAATTGAAACGTAGTATTAAAGGAACCATCACAGCTGCTTACGTTCACATCATACAGGTGATGATCTTCTTCACGGGTCTCAGCGCCCCCAAACAACTTGTGGAGCATCATCTCGGTCTTCAAAGGTTTATATCCCATTTCCTCGGCAGTCTTCCTTAAAATGTAGGATCTTTGTGATCCACTGTCTATTAGTGCTCGGACCATCTTCTCTCTTCCCTTATGTGTCAATTTGATTCACAACGTCTGTCGAAACACATCCTTTGTGACATTCTGAATGTTCATGGAAATATTGCTCTGCCTTTCCCTGTCTTCCTGCATTTTAGATTCAGGTTTCTCCTCGACTTTGTGTATTCAGTTTATGACACATGATCACAACATGAGGGCTAGTGCACAGTGGGCAACGAAGATGTGCCTTACAATTTTTCATTCTGTGTCCTACCTTAAGAAAAGAAAAACAACACTTTTCTTAGGCCAGCTTGTTGCGCCTTTCCTCCAAACTCATTTGTTGAGCAAGATGGCATTCTTTGCTCTCGTGGAATTTGCCACAAAACACACACTTTCTCTTCTTGCCTTCAAACTTGGCCGAGAACAAAGAATTCGCCGTTGGTAAATGTGTGTCGACATTTTTTCCTCTGACTCTCTCTTGTCTTTTCGTATCGGACAGACCAAAACCTGCCCGAGCATAGGTTATCCTCTCTTCTCCCTCCACTTCACGTTTGAGGAAATTTAGAAGATCCTCTAGCCTATCTTTCTGTTCACCAAACAACTCATCATTCGCTGATTGATTTCTGAGCCATGTCCTTAAAACATCTTCAGGTAAGCATGATTCCACGAGAGGGAACAACATGGACCCATACTTATCCCTTGTTACATCTATGGATTCTAGAGCCCTTAACTTGCTCCCTAAAGTGGCATACAGTACAGCTATTCCTGATTTGTCATTGTTGTGCGACACATTCTGAATTACTAACCCAATAAGCTCCCTAGCATAGTACTCCGTCAGGAGATCTTCACGACCAAACCGATTCTTCATGCACTCTATAACCTTTTGATAGTTTTCAGAGGTGGCTGGGAAACTGTTCAGAAGTTCTCTGGCTCTACTGTCAGGTTTGGTGCACTGAATCAAATATTGAAATTTATCTTCTGATTCTATGTCACTATCTTCATGGATTCTCTTAAAAATGCTCCAGAATCCTAACCAATCTTTAACGTCCCCTCCAAACTTGGCTAGTTCCAATCTAGGAAGTTTCAAGTTTCTTTTAGCTGCAGATGAAGCTTCAGAAATGTGTTCTCTAACCACACCAACATTCTCATTAGAGCAAATATGCGTCATCTTTAACATTACTTCATCTAAATTATCTCTATAATTCTCAACTGCCCCGTACTCACGGCTTTAGACATCATCCTCTTCTTCTAATGATACTTCCAGTACTTTTTCATCCAATGGAGCAAGTTCAGCTCTTAACCTCTCCAATTTCATCAGCATCTTCTATGCCGATTCCAGGTCAACTATTTTGCTGGTTAAATTACGCATTATCTCATTAGATGTAGGACGCTTGAATTGGCTTACGTTGTTTCACAAGCTTTTCCATTGTCGTGTAGGCTAGGCTATACCAAGATTTTCACTCACAAAGAAATCTTACGTATCTTGCCGTAACTTCTCGTAATTTACGTATTAAATCACGTCGGGGTCACCATATGTTTTGTTAAGGGACTAATTCACCGAATTAGTGTTAACCATTATTTATTTAAATATTTCTTTCACTACACAACTATACAACAGACATATTCAAAACATAGAACAACGAACAACATCGCAGTCTTTTGTCACAGAGTCCAAACACCACACGATGGCCCTCCAGCCAGCGGCCGCCATTTAGGGTCCAAAAACGACTTAGTAGACTCTCTTAATCAGTTCCATGACAGAAAGGGAGCTAAAAAATACACACTTTTGGAGAAGCACTATCTGTTGTGAGTGACCTTCAGGCTTCCAGGAATGTTCCAGAACTCCTAGAGTTAATGCGGTATGCAAAGGAGATCATACATCGCTCTCTTGTAAAGATGTCGCGACAATGCACTTTGAAAGACACGTGAAAACAAAGAAACGAGCAGAGAAACTGAATTTTTTGTTGAAAATACAGTGTAATACATGTGAACCTACTTTCTTTTTTATTTACAGACCTATATTTTTAATTATTATTTCATTGTAATCCTATGCGATAGTACAGTATTTGTTTGTCGGGTATTTTGTCTTATTAAAACTCAACCCTTTGTAAAACAGAAACCTGTGAAAACGGGAAGATAAATCCGGAACGATTGCGTTCCGCTTTAGGCAGGTTTTACTGTAGTTACTTTCCGTTTTGTTATATGGATACTCCCAACACTTTTTTAATCACACTGTGATAGCTACTGGGTAAATACAACGTGCTATACGGATATTATATGTTGATTGATTGAATCCTCATCGGAATTATATATACACACACACACACGAATACAGCCAACACAATAACACAGGTTATCAGACAAGACTCAACACTCACCCAAGTACACGGGGCTAAATGACCATGATGCCGCAAAACCCTTAAAGAATCAACAACATAAACAATATCAACAATAGACTCTACCGCAGATCAACGACAACGAATTTTATTCGATGTAGTCAAGTGTTGAAATAGGTGGTGTCTTTAGGCATTTTGAGTTAAGGACATGCAGACTAAGAATAATGTACGGTAACACATTAACTGAAGAAACTTCTCACAAAACTAACCCCGGGCTACTGGCTGTTGAAAGGAATATCCCTCCCCATTCCCTCCTTCAAATAGCCAGGCAACATTGCGTAAATTACGCATACTGTCATCTGACTAGTCTCGTTATCTGTTTCTCAGAAAGTTGCTTACAAGGGATACTGCCCAGATGGTGAAAGGAATGTGCCACCCCATTCCCTTCTTGAAATAACCAGGCAGCATGCTTGCGTAAAATATTAGTTATTAATCTGTTCCACAGAAAGTTGCTTGCAAAGTGTTCGCTTTGCGAATGTTTTTTGTTGGCTATGTTTCCCTTACGGTGTGAAACACACGTTCAATTTTTCTGCCCCATTATTTTAATTTCGTGAATTGCAGTCTGAACGCGGTGTTCTGATTTGTTTAATATTGGTGTTTCAATTTAATTGCCTTTCTGTAATATTCATGTCTACTCACCTGTTTTCTGTAGTGTCTTTCTAGACGTACTATACCGTCACATTTTCTCACGAGCACTGAGCTCTCTCCAGCGGTGACGCTCGCATTGTGCATGGGGCTGTGCTGTGATTGGCTGCTCTCTCGCCACACCTTCATGCTAGAAGGTTCCGCGCGCTGACGTCACTACCGCTATATAGCCTGAGGTCTCCCGGCCTACAGTGCCTACTCTTGTCCACTACTCTGCAACTGATCACATCTGCTCACCAACATCCCTGCTGGGGTTACTGCCCTCTCGGGGTACCTCTGGCTGCCGGAGTCTTTTCTCCGCCGGCATATTCTCTCTGCTGGACTTGGCGGCCTGGCCGGGCAGTCTAAATTCATCAGCCTGCACTTCAACCAAAAATCTTCAACATGGATCTACTCTGCAAATCGTAATTCTGAGAACATCATTTCACCAGCCGCAGGAGGTATTACCAAGAGCCTCTCTATGCTGGTCGCTATCTTTAGGAGAACCTATCATCATCTACTCTAGTTCCGAACCCGGAACCCTGGAACATGCCAGACTGACCTCGCACCGCCAGAGCGGGCGCACTAAATTGCCGCCAGCTACTGAGGACCTCCGACTGCCGGCCTGATACTTCTTGTATCGTACCTTAGAAGAGGTGGTACCCTTTCACGTCCTTTATTCTGCCCGGATTCTTTCCGTCAGAAGAGTATTTCATTTTAATCCACTTTGGAATGAATTTAAATTATTATGCTTCTTTTTTAGTAATTTTATATTTAATACTTTAAAGTTAGTCACTGCTCTATTTATGTTTCCTGGAGAAACAAGTACCTTTTAATTGTTATTAATTTTTTATTGTCAGTTTTTAAAGTAATTTCTTTGAAGCTATCATTCCTGGCGACATATTCGCTTTATATTAAATAAATATCATTTAAATCTAAATCTTAACTTTTTGGTCTTTTCCCGCTCTGTCCTTCATTATCACCTTTTGTGCCCGAAACTTCATTCTGTCTAAATCCCTTAGGATGTACCACATCCACTTGGTACACCCCTTTCCATGGTGCCGAAACCCGGGATCAAACCCAGAACCTTCATTCTGAGACCGCAAATTCAATTCAAAAAACTGGTGCAATCTAATATTTGTTCTATACATTTCAGTACATTGTGGCTAGCGCGGGAGATCTGCGGGAAGGCGGAAACAATCCCAGCATATTTGTACAACTGGTTTCTTTCCGGAGAGCAGGTCTGTCTGGTGCCACAAGCAGCTTTGGTGAGTGAGTTGTTCCAACTTTTCCAGCCATGCCACCAATAATTGATGATAAACTGTTAAACTCTCGGGCGGCCTACAAAGGTCAACTCACCCGTTTTCAAAAATATTTAGCTACTCTACCGAAAGAGGAACAAAACCTTGACATTATATCCCAGCGTTTAAAAGCTTTTGAACAGGCGTACGAGAAATATGATCTCGTGCAACTTGAAATTGAAATCAAAAGTCCAGAACATCAATCAGATAGGGAAGAAGTAGAGAGTAATTACTTTGATACACATGCTCAGGCTGTGGCATTAGTTAGAACTTTGACCCTGGCGTTGAAGGTAGAAGAAACTCAAGGAAGAATTAGCGACCATGGGAACGGTATCAAACCATTGCTACCTAAAATTGAAATTCCGCACTTTTCAGGAAAGGAAGAGATGTGGCAATCATTCTTTGAATTGTTCAGTTCATTAGTACATAATAATGCCACACTTCCGGAAATTCAGAAATTTCATTACTTAAAATCCATTTTGCAGGGGCCACCCCTTCAACTTATAAGAGAACTTCCCTTAACAGGAGAAAACTATAACATTGCTATCGAGCTTCTTAAAGGCCGTTATGGCAATGAAAAATTATGTTTACAAAGGCATATTCAAGCCTTATTTAACCTGCCCACCTTGCGAGCTGAAAGCTTGTCAACACTGCGAGCCTTGAGTGACGCGGTCCAACTACATGTCAGAGCATTGGCACGGTTGAACCAACCGGTCGAGCATTGGGATCTATTCTTGATTCACTTGGTTACTTCTAAATTTGATTCATCAACCTTAAAGGCATGGGAGAGGGAACTAACAAATGACACGTCATATACCTATGATTCATTGCTTACGTTTATGAATAATAGATGTCAGGTTTTGTCAGCTGTAGCCTGTCATATGTCAGGAAGTGCAGATAACAAATCTAATGTTGTGAAACCAGTCGGTGCAAAAATAAACAAATCTGCTGTCTTTACTGTTCAGCATAATTCAATGGATTGTATTCTCTGTAAAATACCTCACAGGTTATATTCCTGCGTTGCCTTTAAAGCCCTTTCTACCGATGAAAGACGCAAATTAATAGCTCAAAAAAGATATTGCTACAACTGTTTGTCAACTAGGCATATGGTGCCTGATTGCTTATCTAAAAATACTTGCTCCCATTGCAAGGCTCAACATCATACCTTGCTTCATAGGTTTGAAAAGCCACGTCAGGCTCCTTCCCCTGGATGTTCTAAAGATGCATCCCCAGGAGCTAATGCGCAATCTTATACTCAGAGCTCTAGCTCAATTCGTAGTTCCCAGGTGCTACTATCAACCGTGTTAATAAAAGTTCAAGACTCTTCTGGTAGATGGCTTGAAGCACGTGCCCTATTGGATAATGCCGCCACCCATGACTTCATAAGTGAGCGTCTCATTAAGAAACTTGGTCTTCCCAAGCAACCTACATTAATTCAGGTTACCGGTATTAACAATAGCAATGTTAAATCTTTGCATTTTGTTCGTGTTCACATCAAAGATGCTGTGAATTGTAACACAACATTGCAGTTGAATTGCCTTGCCATTGATACTATTGGCAGTAACACCCCTAGTAATTCTTTTGAAGTTAGAACGTGGCAATTTCCTCATAACATTCAGTTGGCGGATCCAACATTTAATACGAGCGCTCCGGTAGACATACTTCTCAGTGCCCAAGTATTTTGGCAATGTCTCCTTAGCTCTAAGGTTAAAATATCACCAGGAGTGTTTGTTCATCATACCAAGCTAGGTTGGTTAGTAACGGGTCAAGTCCCTCGTAAGTCATTTCAAAATTTCTCTCAATGTCATTTTGTCAATACAAGTCTCGATTATAACTTAGAAAGATTTTGGAAAATCGAAACTATAGATTCAGTTTCACCTTCCTCGGTTGAAAATGAAATGTGTGAAAAACAGTTTCGCGAAACGACCAAACGCAATTCAGAGGGTAGATTTTTCGTAACAATGCCCCGAGTGGATAATCCACCTCTTTTATTTGAAACACACCCTAGGGCTCTTAGAGCACTCTATGCTGTGGAAAACAAATTTAAACGTGACCCTGTTGTTAAAACTCAATACTCCACGTTTATGGAGGAATATGAGGCACTTGATCACATGGAGGTTGTTACCAAGAAAGATGATGCTTCTTATACCCCATCTGAAGTCATTTACCTCAATCATCATCCAGTTTGGAAGAATGAGATTTTAAAGGAAAACATAAGAGTGGTCTTTAATGGCTCTGCATTGGATGCCAATGGTACTTCTCTGAATGACACATTATTATCAGGCCCTCCTATTCAATCTGACATTTCTTCTGTCTTGATGAATTTTCGCTTGTTCCCTATCGCAGTGATATCTGATATCAAGCAAATGTATAGGCAGATTTTGGTCGATCAACAACAGTGCGACCTTCAGAGAATTCTTTGGCGCGACGAGCCTACTAAACCTGTCAAGATTTTTCGGCTAAAAACCTTAACCTATGGACTAAAGCCCTCTGCTTTTTTAGCCATACGTACGTTGAAATTACTTGCTGAACAGGATGGCCCGTTGTATTCTCCTAAGGCTTCTGAAGTGTTAAAATCATCATTTTACGTTGACGATTTTCTTCATTCATTTGAGTCAGTATCTGAAGCACTACAGGTCTCTAAAGATTTGACAGCTTTGCTTTTGGGAGGCGGATTTTCCTTGTGCAAGTGGAACTCTAATTCGGAAGAATTTCTTTCTAAATTTCCATTAACTTCAGTCTATAACGACTCAGTAGAGCTTCTTCAAGAAAGTAATTCTATCAAAACCCTAGGCATCTATTGGAGTCCTCAAAAGGATTTTTTCTTTTTCAAAATTAATCTCAGTGACATCAAACCGCAAACTAAGCGGCAAATTTTGTCTGAGATTGCAAAGATATTTGATCCTCTCCAATTTTTGGCGCCTATTATTGTCACAGCAAAGCTTTTCATGCAGGACCTTTGGTCCTTGAAAACTGGTTGGGATGAACCAGTTCCTTCAGAGTTGCAAAAAAATTGGATTTCTTATAGAAATAGTTTGGAAGATCTCTCCAATGTCATTATCCCGCGAGTGATTATTCCCTTTCCCTCTTGTGGAGGATATGAACTTCACATCTTTGCCGATAGCTCATTGAAAGCTTATGGGTGTTGTGCATATATTGTTTGCCGCAATTTTGACCAGTCATATTTCTTTTCCAATTTAATTTGCGCTAAGTCAAAGGTAGCCCCTCTTAAATCCTTATCCTTGCCACGACTGGAACTTTGTGCTGCTCTTCTGGCGGTTGAATTATCGGTCAAAATCCGCCAATCTTTGAAAATCCGATTTAGCAAAACTTACTTTTGGAGTGACTCAGCCATCACGTTGGCATGGATTGCCAAACCTTCCTCGCATTGGCAGGTGTTTGTAGCTAATAGAGTGTCCAAAATTCAACAATTGTCTAACTTTGAACAATGGCATCATGTATCTGGCAAGGAGAATCCTGCAGATGTCATTTCTCGGGGATGTTCCCCTCTTATGTTGGCTAACCTGACATTATACTGGCACGGTCCCCCTTGGCTTCTGCAAGAACCTTCCGCTTGGCCAAATTTTCCTCTTCCGGAGTTATCAGACTTGCCGGATGCTGGTAAGATTACTGGATCTTCTTTTCTCGTTTCTGACTCTCCCCTTCTCTTGCAGCGATATTCCTCTTTCCATAAATTGGTGAGGGTTATGGCTTATCTCCTTCGATGGAAATATTTTGTGGTAGAACAACCCCTTTTTCCTAAGCCATATTTAACCCTTTCTGAATTAGGTTTAGCCACTACAAAAATCTTATGGCTTACTCAACAAGAAATATTCTCTGAAGAATGTCAGGTGTTGTCCCAAGGTCAATCCCTTAAGAAATCGAGTAGGCTTTCATCACTCGCCCCTTTTTTGGACACTGATGGTTTACTAAGAGTTGGAGGACGTTTATCTTTGGCTGATCTTTCCGAGGATAAAAAACACCCAATTATTCTTCCTTCAAAGCATCATGTCACTTCTCTAATCATTCGTCAGTATCATTACCAGCATCTTCATGCTGGAACTCGTACATTACTTTCTGTCATTCGTGAAAGGTATTGGCCCATAAACGGAGTCCATGAAGTTACCTCTGTTATCCGGAAGTGTATTCCATGTTTTAAATCCAACCCTAAAATTACCACTCAGCTCATGGGTGATCTTCCCAACTTTAGATCTGCGCCTGCTAGACCCTTTGCCTTTACGGGAGTGGATTATTCCGGGCCTTTTGTTTACAGAAAAAATTCTCCTGAGGCCAAAAAATGTATTTTTGGAAAACTCTATATTTCGCTGTTTGTATGTATGGTCACCGGAGCAGTTCACTTAGAACTAGTTACCAACGCCTCTACTGCTTATTTTTTGGCAGCTTTTGCCAGATTTTCTGCTCGCCGAGGGCTTCCTTCAGAAGTATTTTCCGACAATGCTAAAAATTTTATCGGAGCTTCTGAGCAAATTAAGAGAGCTCTTACTCAAAATGCAGCGCTGGAAAGGATTACTGATTATGCTCACCAGAGAAATTTCAAGTGGCACTTCATCCCCCCTTATGCACCCCATCAAGGTGGACGGTGGGAGTCTTGTGTGAAACTCACCAAGAAGCACCTTAGACGTGTTTGTGGCCACACCCCCCTTTCTCATGAAGAGTTTAATTCTTTAATTATTTTTATTGAGGGCATAATTAATTCTCGCCCTTTATCACCCTTATCTAATGACCCTTCAGATCTTCTACCATTAACGCCGGGCCATTTTCTTATCGGTGGTCCATTGACTGCCTCCCCACCTTTGTTATATTCTAATTCTCAATCTTCTTTAGCCATTTCTTGGCGCAAAATTGAAAGTTTGCGCAACAATTTTTGGCGTCGCTGGAGGTTGGAATACCTCGGTTTGCTTCAGCAGCGTGGCAAATGGCTTTTTTCCTGCTCTAACCTTCAGGTGGGGGACTTGGTGCTTTTGAAAGACCCTAGTCCTCCTCTTGTTTGGAATTTGGGTAGGGTTGTTGAGTGCTTTCCTGGCAGAGATGGTAGGGTTCGCGTGGTAAAACTGCAGACTTCTGCTGGTCATTTTCTTAGGCCAATCACCATGATTGCTCCTTTACCACGCGAGGCCTAACTTCTGCGCTTTCTTACTGCAATTTTTTCTCGCCCCTCCCAGCATGTTCGCTTTGCGAATGTTTTTTGTTGGCTATGTTTCCCTTACGGTGTGAAACACACGTTCAATTTTTCTGCCCCATTATTTTAATTTCGTGAATTGCAGTCTGAACGCGGTGTTCTGATTTGTTTAATATTGGTGTTTCAATTTAATTGCCTTTCTGTAATATTCATGTCTACTCACCTGTTTTCTGTAGTGTCTTTCTAGACGTACTATACCGTCACATTTTCTCACGAGCACTGAGCTCTCTCCAGCGGTGACGCTCGCATTGTGCATGGGGCTGTGCTGTGATTGGCTGCTCTCTCGCCACACCTTCATGCTAGAAGGTTCCGCGCGCTGACGTCACTACCGCTATATAGCCTGAGGTCTCCCGGCCTACAGTGCCTACTCTTGTCCACTACTCTGCAACTGATCACATCTGCTCACCAACATCCCTGCTGGGGTTACTGCCCTCTCGGGGTACCTCTGGCTGCCGGAGTCTTTTCTCCGCCGGCATATTCTCTCTGCTGGACTTGGCGGCCTGGCCGGGCAGTCTAAATTCATCAGCCTGCACTTCAACCAAAAATCTTCAACATGGATCTACTCTGCAAATCGTAATTCTGAGAACATCATTTCACCAGCCGCAGGAGGTATTACCAAGAGCCTCTCTATGCTGGTCGCTATCTTTAGGAGAACCTATCATCATCTACTCTAGTTCCGAACCCGGAACCCTGGAACATGCCAGACTGACCTCGCACCGCCAGAGCGGGCGCACTAAATTGCCGCCAGCTACTGAGGACCTCCGACTGCCGGCCTGATACTTCTTGTATCGTACCTTAGAAGAGGTGGTACCCTTTCACGTCCTTTATTCTGCCCGGATTCTTTCCGTCAGAAGAGTATTTCATTTTAATCCACTTTGGAATGAATTTAAATTATTATGCTTCTTTTTTAGTAATTTTATATTTAATACTTTAAAGTTAGTCACTGCTCTATTTATGTTTCCTGGAGAAACAAGTACCTTTTAATTGTTATTAATTTTTTATTGTCAGTTTTTAAAGTAATTTCTTTGAAGCTATCATTCCTGGCGACATATTCGCTTTATATTAAATAAATATCATTTAAATCTAAATCTTAACTTTTTGGTCTTTTCCCGCTCTGTCCTTCATTATCACCTTTTGTGCCCGAAACTTCATTCTGTCTAAATCCCTTAGGATGTACCACATCCACTTGGTACACCCCTTTCCACAAAGGATGTCCAACACGCAGGCGAAACCTATTTTGTTCAAGATGTTTTAAATTATATTTACCGGTACATGTTAATTTCAACTGTATATGCTAAAATATGCTGTTATGTTCAGAATATGCAAAAAATCCAATAAATCCTCAAAATATGCATTTTCAAACAAGATGTTCAGTAAAGAACATATAGCCTACTTTCTCCTAAATGCATGGGTATTGTCATAATTCTTTGTCCTTTTCAAGGAGTATACAGTAATTAAATGTTGGTTGTAGTAGCTTGTTGAAATACAACGTGTTATACGGATATTAAACATGAATATGAGGTGCCCTTTGCTAGTGCTACCTCTGTACAAAATTTCATTCAATTCGGTTTCACCGTGTTTGAATTGATATGGTGAATCGATCTGCACACACACATGGCCGCTATCTGCAAACTATTGGGTTGATGACCTTGTAGTTCAGTCAAAAGATGCTTCCCACAAAAAGTATTTTGTTGCAAAATTTGGTAGAGATCAAATGATTAGGTTGGTCGTAATTTGATTTAAGCTTTTAACATTTGGGTGGCCGCCATTACGTTTCCGTCAAGATGGCGACGATATGTAACATGACACTGATTTGCGTTTTGCGAGTGCTACCTCTGTACCAAATTTCGTTCAATTCGGTTTCACCGTGTATGAATTGATAGGGGGAATCGATTTTCACACATACATGGCCACTATCTGCAAACTATTGGGTTGATGACCTTGTAGTTTGGTCAACAGATGCCTACCACATAAAGGTATGGTGTGCAAAATTCAGTAGAGATCAGATGATTAGGTTGGTCGTAATTTGATTTACGCTTTTAACATTTGGGTGGCCGCCATTACGTTTCCGTCAATATGGCGGCAATATAAAACATGACACTGAGGTGCCCTTTGCTAGTGCTGCCGCTGTACAAATTTCATTCAATTCGGTTTCACCGTGTTTGAATTGATTTGGGGAATCGACTTGCACACATACATGGCCGCCATCTGAAAACTATTGGGCTGATGACCTTGTAGTTTAGTCAAAAGACGCTCGCCATATAAATACATGTTGTTGCAAAATTTGGTAGAGATCGGATGATTAGGTTAGTCGTAATGTGATTTAAGCTTTGAACATTTGGGTGGCCGCCATTACGTTTCCGTCGAGATGGCGGCGATATAAACCATGACACTGAGGTATTAGTGCTACCTATGTACCAAATTTCGTTCAATTCGGTTTCACCGTGTTCAAATTGATTAGGGGGGACAGACATTCAGAGTACACACACTCACTGACACACACACAATTTTTCGTCCTGTGTTGATCTCATGTCTACTTTAATTTTGCAAAAATCGAAAGTAGGCTAAAAATCCGGTCCCTACTCATAAGTCCACTTTCATTTTTTGCAAAAATCTAAATTAGGGAAAAAGCCAAGGAGACTATGCAGTTGACACAGAAGTTTAAGCTATTGGCAACTCAAACTAACACTTGGGGCGCTGCGGTCGGTCTAGATAAGTAGGGTAAAAATACTCAATAACAAGCGTTTGATATGGAACACTTTTTATTTTTCGGTTATAATAAGTAAATGTGGTCCCTAAAATAATGAAAGTGTTATTTTTAATTGTATATATGTATAACTGTGCAATACACGTCATCTAATTTGTGTGTTCCACTGGATTTCATGTGCCAATTGCATATTATCAAGCATCGGTTGTCTGCTGGTATTTGTTTTTGTCAGTTCGAGTCATGGCCTTGTTACGTTTAAAAGCCATATTTGAGTTTGCTCACTGTACATAGACTCAAGAAATTATTTGCTGCTTGGTAGGGCGAAGGGATGAGTTTAACTTGAATTAAAACTCGGGGGAGACAGGAATTGCTTGATTTGGATGGTTAGCAGGTGGGTTTGGTGTTGAATATCGGACTGGTAGCAGGTTTTCACAGAGTAGATATTTACCCTGCGAAGTCAAATTAGGCCTATTTGACTCGTAGTAGAATGGCTCGGATATCGCAGAGCGAGGTGATGGCGATTGTTAGGGTTATTGGAAATGAACTAGGGAGCGGGGAAAGATACCTGACTGATGAAGCTTGGCTGTCCTCGGCTGCTGTAGGCTTGGCTGCCTTGGTACGGCTTGGCTCGGCGAGACTGTGCTTGGCTGTCTAGGTGCGGCTTGGCTCGGCGTAACAGTGAACAACCCGTCCAGTCGTCAGTGAGTGTAGTGGTGAGTGGTCCAACCCGCTCCTGTTACCCGTATTTAGTTGGTATCATCACCTTTGGGCTATTGATATTTGCATCTTTTGGAAAATGATGAAAACATTTATCCGCAGCCTTCTTATACATCGACTTACAGCCGTAAACTGAGCAATATACTTTGCTTTTACTCATTTTGCACTCTATCAACGAGTTAAACGTATTATTTATTATTATGTATCTAGTTTATGTCCTCTATGGAACTTGGTCGGAGTGTATATAGCTTTTACTCTGTGACGATGTTAGTTGTAATTTGTTCATTGTGTTAAGATGTAGCTTGAGATGTGTGTGGATATTAAAGTGCTATAATATCCTTTATTCAAAACATAATAGCTATAATGTGCTTTATTCAAAACATAATAGTTGGCGACGAGGAATTGGGACTTGATTCTCCAGTACAGATATAGCCTACATCAATGAAGTACGGTATTTACTTCGTCTGTTTCAACGGCCACGTGAGTAAAACCAAGAATCAGGCAAATCGACATGAAATGTACACAAAGTACTTGTAAACGATCCTAAGCAACTCATCGTATATTCAGCTGCGTGTGCCTCCATGCCACATATTCAAAATAATATTTATCGCAGTTCGAACTTTGAGGTTATGCAATGTTTTTTTTCTCAAGCCCAGGACAATATTCGGTCATCGATCACTACCCAGTGTGTTTTAAATCGGTTATCTTGAAACATTTTATTATATTTGAACTGTGATTTTTAAAATTATTTCGAAATTCCGTCAAGATGTACGCAAATCAGTTTCAACAATTACTGAACATTTTTACTGAATCTCAAGAGAAGTTACTTGAAAGGTATCAAGCTCACCAGTCCGTCACAACCCCACAAGCCACTAACATCACACCTTTTGAAAATTTTGATTCTGAAAAGGAAAAGTTTGTGTCGTATTTAGAACGATTTGAAAACTACGCAAACTTCAACAATGCCACCGATCCAACAAAGAAAGCTCAACTCTTGTGTACATCAATAGGGGCAATTCATTATAACAATCTCTCTGCATTTTTAGGCCCTGATAAACCAATCAAGTCTCTCGGTTATAATGACCTAGTAAAGCATTTCAAGCAAATAATGTCACCTCAAGTCTCAACCGTAGTTTCCCAACACTATTTTTTGAATGTCAATCAAAAAGAAAGTCAAAATATTGCAGGATTTGTTGCCACTCTTAGAAGCCACTTACTAGACTGTGACTTTTATATTCAGTGTACATGTGACGCCAGAATTTCAATCGCGGATGTTTTTCTTCGTGCACAATTTATAAGTGGCTTGCGAGATAATTGGATCAGAGAGAAACTTCTCCAGTCTAATGACGCGAAATTTGATGATCTCCTGAAGAAGGCCTTGGAAGCATCGCGGTATGAGAATAATCAGCTGTCAAAACAGCTCACTGCACCGTCAGACACTGTAGAGGACACAAACAACGTAACAAAAGCCACAGGTTCATATAATGACCGAAGTATGAATCAATATAGCAGTGATACTCAGTCACGTTTTGTTCAACAGCCTAACCCAGGCACTCACTCACGTTCACAGTCCAGGGGCCGCCGTAGTTCTGTCAATTATAGAGCACTAGGTATTGATGGATTATGCCTGAATTGTGGAAATTCAAACCACAGGTCAAGAGATTGTCGCACAAACATAAAACTCTCTTAAATGTAGGTCATGTAGGAAAGTAGGACATGTTGCAAAAGTTTGTATCACTACACTTCTTCAACAGTCAAATACACACAACATTGCAACTGAGAACATAGATGACAACTTGCATGACCACCCTGAAACCAATTTCGGGATAGGACAACTGGAATGCATCGAAGATCTCTTTGAAGTAGGACTGTAACGGTTTGCCCCTCATGTTGAGCGACTGAGTGTAACGGTTTGACTAGCCCACACGTTGAGTGACAAGTGTAACGGTTTGACTAGCCCACACGTTGAGCGACAAGTGTAACGGTTTGACTGCCCCCAACTGTTGGGTGATAAATGTAACTGTTTACCTTTGCCTAAGCTATGTTGTTTTAATGGGCGCCAAGACCTCAACGCAATGTTGAAATCTAAATTTGTATTTAACAACGTCTAGCTCTGGTAGAACACCTTCAAGAATCTATTCACTCAGATCGTGGTATGATTTGATCATTAACCCAACAAACAATTGTATCAGGAGAAGGAATTGGTCTATATCTAATGCTACCTACTGAAAGCAAAGATTGCATTGTAAAAGAAATGAATTTATTATATAAAACAAGTATAGCAAAATTAATAATAATAATAATAATAAGTTTAAAATTTAAATTGGAGCGTTGCGATTTTAATATTGCCGATAGAAAATTACGTGAAAACGGAGTCTGATAAATTATTGATTTTACTCTTATTCCCAAGCTATGAAGTTACTGAAATACTGAATTTAAATCAAAGAGAAACGAGAGATTGCGTACTTCTGTGTCATGCGCGCTTACCACTGGAAATTGCTAAAGCATTTCCCTCGTACTGGATGATGCTGTGAGCTTCCCACAGTCTCCTGGACGTCGTCATCTTCGTCGATATTTGATGATATACTTGTAGATTTGGTGACTTTATGGTCCTAACATCGGAGCCATACCCTCGTACAACCACACTGGTTAAGTTTTAAACAGATAGTTCTCCACTCCACGGAACATCGGAGCGACACACATTTGCAACCGAACTAGTCAAGTCTTTCAGAGATTGTCCCCGCTCCACGGCGCGCCGAACGATATATGCACTCCACGGCTTCCCACTCCAGTCCCGACTTCCAGCTTACGTGGTCTCCACTGATTGGCTGCACCCCACGCGCTACTTCCCCTTCTCTGGCTCATTACACACGGCGCGCGGATGATGAAGTCGATTTCCGTTCCAACTATCCACCTTTTCTTGACGCTGCGATCCAAGCTTGCGTAATACTTCTTGACAAGAATCAGCCTGTATCTGAATTTCCAGTGAGTCATGTCTCTCATAATATCCTAACTGACGAAACTCCGTAAAATTCCGTAATCACATAATTTTCTATGATATTGTCGTTCGTAATAATTTGCTTGATAGTGTTTTCTAAGACATAGAAAACCTATCTGTATGCTTATTATTTTTTATAAAATGCTCCGAAAATACCTTAATAATAATTATAATAAATTAATAATAATAATAATAAATTAACATGAAAAATTCTCTTGGCCGAACAATTTGCCGCGTAAATAAATATAGAATGGCTTCCTACTGACTTATGCCATTGGCATAAAAAAAAACCTCGAAAAACACGTTACAGGACAAGAATCAGATAAATATTTTATCACTGTTAAACTCAACAATAAATCACAAAGATTTGAAGTCGACACGGGAGCAAAATATTCACTCATCCCAGAGAACGAATGTTCAACCTTGGGTCTTGGTTTGCCATTGCAGCCAACAAATGTCTGTTTTCGATCATATTCTGATCATGTTATCAAACCCAGAGGAAAAATTGTTGTCACAGTATCACACAAAGGAACAGAAATTGTTGCAGATATTTTTGTAGTTCCGCAAGGCCATGCCGCATTGCTTGGTCGTGTTTGGATCAGAGGCCTCGGCCTTGATCTGAAGGAAATTGACAAAGACACAAATCAATCACTTCACACTGAATCTGTCAACACAGTGCAGTCAATTCAAGATATTTTACATCAGTATAGTACAATCTTTGAAGAAAAAATTGGATGCGTTCCCAATATTGAAGTAAAACTGCAACTCAGAGAGGGGGTGAAACCTGTCTTCAATCGTGAACGTGATGTCCCTTTTGCTCTTCGGGAACGCGTTGAAAAGGAACTCGCTTCATTGGAATCAGAAGGAGTTATTTCTCCCACAGCTTTAAGTGATTGGGGATCGCCTCTTGTTGTTATCCCAAAACCGGATGGGGGAGTTAGGTTATGGGTTGACTACAAATGTGGAGTAAATTCAAGGTTGATTTCTGCAAACCATCCCATAAGACCAGTTAATGATGTTCTACATAGTCTTAGAAACTCAAACTTTTTCTGCAAGTTAGACTTATACAAGGCATATCTACATCTGAAGTTTGATGAAGAAGGTAGTATGATTCAAACTATATCCACTCACAAAGGAACCTTCAGGATGCACCGACTGAGTTTTGACATCAAAACTGCCCTCTCAGAATTTAATAGGATATTATCACAGATCCTTCATGGTCATCCAAAAGCTGAAGCTTATTTTGACGACATCATAATACATGGTACAACGAAGGAGGAGAGCACCAAGAACTTAATAGCCTGTCTAGAACGGCTTTCAAAAAATAATCTGCATTTGAACAAAAGCAAATGCTCATTTTTCAAGGGAAACATAGACTACCTACGGCATATTGTATCATATAATGAAATCCGCAAGTCACCAGAGAAAGTTCAAGCTGTGTCACAAATGCCACGCCCTAAAAACAATGAAGAAGTGAGACGCTTCCTTGGTATGGTGACTTATTATGCAAGTTCATTCCTAATTTTTCAACGAAGTCCCACCCATTACGGCAGTTACTGCGGAAAGGTGAACGGTTTTTCTGGTCTGCAGCCTGTGAAGCAGCTTTCTTGAATCTCAAGTCCGAGTTATGTAGTGAACGTGTCCTTACCCCCATTCAACCCATCATTGCCTATCATCTTGTCAACCGATGCCAGTCCTACTGGTGTTGGAGCAGTATTAAGTCATGAGATGGATGGCCAAGAAAGACCCATCGCCTATGCATCTCGTGACCTAACACCAGCAGAATGTAATTACAGTCAGCTTGACCGGGAAGCGCTGGCAATAATTTTCGCCACAACACACTTCTACAACTATATTTTTGCAAGAAAGTTCATTCTTGTGACAGACAATGAACCTCTGTCTCGTATTTTTCATCAGAACAAGGGCCTGCCACAAATGACATCCGCAAGGCTCCTAAGATATACATCGTTTCTCTCCGGGTTTGACTACACGGTAAGAGTGAAAAAAGGGAAAGATAATGAAAATGTTGATTGCCTATCCCGAGCCCCTGTTGCATCTACCTCGCCAAACATTGAAACATCAATAAATGCAGAAGTTTCACAACTCTGTGCTGAAACGATTCTTCAAGTGTCAAGTGAAGCCATTACGTACGAAACTATCCGTGATGAGACTATGTTAGACCCAGAACTTAGTGCCACCCTGCAACGTCTTCAAACTCAATCCTTGGATGAACCATATACAGTTGAAAATGGTATTCTATTCCATCAAGACCGAATTGTTATCCCAAAGAAACTACAAAGAAAAATTTTGGAAGAGTTACATTTAACACACCTCGGCATTGTGAAAACAAAACAGTTAGCAAGACGATATGTCTACTGGCCGCAATTAGACAAAGACATTGAGAAGCTTATCAAATCTTGTGAAGAGTGCGCGCAGACTCGTTCAAATCCACCAAAAGCTTCAATACACCCCTGGGATGAACCAGAAGAAAATTGGGAACGCATACACATTGACTATGAGGGGCCATTTGATAACCACCATTACGTGATGTGTCTTGACGCGAAATCCAAGTGGGTCGAAGTACGAATGGTGAAAGACGCTCCATCAACTGCAACTACTATCAGTCTGCTTGACAATATCTTTACCGTACATGGGTACCCGAATGTCCTTGTTTCAGATAATGCCACTATCTTCACGAGTGATGTATTCAGATCCTATTGCAAGGAGAGAGGGATTTTTCAGAAATATATTGCACCAGGGCACCCAGCAACCAATGGGCTAGCCGAGAGAAACATCCAAACTTTGAAGAGGCGACTTCGTGCTGCTGTAAATGACCCGGCACCATTATCAACTAAGTTACAGAACATCTTGTTTCAATACAGAGCAACGCCATTGGCATGTGGACAGTCTCCTGCTGAACTATATTTGAAACGTCGGCTACGTATCCGGTTGAATGCTCTACTTCCAAACCAAAAGAGCTTGACTACATCCAATTTCTCACCCCCTGTTCGCTCTTTCAAAGTGGGAGAGAGAGTGCAAGTCCGGATTCACCAGAAAAACCGTGATATTTGGCAGTTTGGTGTTATACAAACAAAACTCGGCCAGCGTCACTATGATGTGAAATTGGATTCAGGACGAATTTTAAAGCGGCATGTTGACCAGTTATTGTCGACTCTCGTGCCAAAGAAAGATAAGCATGTCACTTTTGCTCCAACAAATCCTCCAGTGCGTGGTGTTCCAAATATACCAACACCAACCCAGTCAAGACTAGAAAATGATGATATTCCTCCTGCAACCCACACTTCAGATGATACAAGGCAGACCATCCTGCAACCAGATGAACGCCCTGATCGAAACAGCCTTCCACCACTTGCTGATAATTATTTAAGAAGATCAGCCAGAAACAGGCGACCTCCTCAGTATCTGCAAGACTATGTGCCCAAATGAATATGAATAGTTCCTTTTTTTATATATATAAGTGGGGGAGACTATTATGTATCTAGTTTATGCCCTCTATGGAACTTGGTCGGAGTGTATATAGCTTTTACTCTGTGACGATGTTGTAATTTGTTCATTGTGTTAAGATGTACAGGTGTATTTTCCAGAGTTGGACTCTGACAGTTCGGCGGAGAACCGTTGAACTAAAGGCAGCGTTGCCACATATGCTACTAGCCACCATGTGCGTACTTCCACCCTCCCGTTCTTTTCCTCGTGCTCATAACATCATTAGCATCGTTATTGCATATATTATATTTTTACTCAGATGGTTTTCAAAACTCTTAAACAAAGCAATGCTTAAAACTGTTCGGTGCACACTGTAAAATAAAATAATAGCCCGTCAAATTGAGGAGAGGCCTAAAATATTGTAATGAATAGCAATATTACCGGTACGAATACCGGTAGCCTACAATCATAAAGCAAAAATGTTCAAAGCGAAACGACAGAACGTGAGTGTTTCCGTGTTATTTAGCAATTTATATCTCCTGTAGAATAAGTTTCATGGCACAAGAAACATATAAATGTATTACAAAATATACGTTCATTGTATATGCTATTAACTCACCCTTTACAAGCCAGAAGATAATCACTGGGAAAAGGCTCTATCCCATCCATATCATCATCATCATCATCTCAGTCATCTCCATCACTGGATCCCGCACTGGTGGGTGAGGAATCGCCGAGCTAAATTATGAGGTCGTCCACAGCTGTGTCAATAACACCTTCACGTTCCCGCGCTTCTCTTACTACTCTTTCCACATGCGACACCACCTTCGCCCAGTTTTCAGCTGTCAACACTCTCATCCTAATCGCAACCTATGCTGCCAAGACCTGTACCATGGAAAAAGTTGTCCAAACCATCGCTTCACCACTCGCAAACAAAAAGAAAGCTACGGGTAACCTTTATCTAATTCACACGAACCTAAGCTTAAACTTACACGTCTTCTTCTTTTCTTCGGCTTTTCCCAATTAATTGGGTTCACCGGAGCCAACCAGGCTCATTTTGGTTTTGGCCGGGGATTTAAGGCCGGATGCCCTTCCTGACGCCACGTGATTTTTCAGGTGAAAATTCCACCCCGCTGTCACCGGGATTCGAACCCCGGCCGTCCGGGTGAAAGACGAGCAGCTAAGCCACTGCGCCATCACGCTCCCCAAGCTTAAACTTACACTAACACTATATAAATAAATAACGGACACTAACGAATTATAAATATACCGGTAAGTATAAAGTATAAATAAGTATAAATCCTACACGAGAAAGTAATTAATTAATTAATTCAATACAATTATAACACAGCATGGTCATTGTGCACTCGGGAGGCAACCAAACAAGGGACTGGTCAAGTGACAAGCACGTGGCCAAATAGCGTCATTCAAATTGGCAGCGCTGTATGGTTTCCATGGCAACAAGCCTTGCGTGGGATCTAGTCGTCAACTGTTTTTGCCCACTGGCGCCGAAATGTCAGATTCCAACTCTGGATAATACAACTGTAGATTGAGATGTGTGTGCATATTAAAGTGCTATAATATCCTTTATTCAAAACATAATAGCTTTAATGTGCTTTATTCAAAACATAATATTTATGTATAAAGAAACGAAGAATTTACCACGATCTGATTACCAATACAAGAAACCATATACAAACTGTCACCACGTGACAAAAGTACCCTACTTGGTACGTTTCTCATTTTTACCGTTAGATGTCATATCAGATAGTTGGAGTTGCCAATAGTGGGAATCCCGGATTATTTTGCATAGCCTACGTTACGGTACTGTAGCTCTCCCCCTTTACTCTTTGCTGTAGCTCTTTGTCAAAAGGAGTCTGGATTGTGTGTGGTTACCTAATTTCCGCAAATTAAGGCGAAAATACATGTAAGATGTTATGGGCGATTGTTTAAATATAATTTCGGAAGTAGTCTACTACTTTTGTATAATTTGGTGTAAAATGATGAGTTTTAAGGCTTTCTGGCATCACTTTTTCAACCAATTTGTTGTGATGATTTAGGTTTGGTTAATGTCAGACACAACTAAGACCATTTTATGATACTTTTATTAATATAATTATCTTGCTCACTTGATCGTATTTACATGGAAAGAATTAATGTTACTGTTTTGATTTACAACTCACACTATAATATAAAGTCAAGGTTTCTTGAAGCATTGCCAAATCAGTTCATAACTTCGTCAGTGAGTTGTTTATTTATTTATTTATTTATTTATTTATTTATTTATTTATTTATTTATTTATTTGTTGATGGTACACAACAGGGCTCAGTGTGCGCCCCAATAATAGTGCACCGACACAGTAAGATACATTTCCTGATATGTCTGCATTAAGTATTAATATCTTAATGTAATTCTTAAAACTAGGAAGTTCACACAGATCAAAATGCATAGTAGTAAAAAGATAATATAAAAACTAAATCTAAATTTGATCTAACTTAATGCCAAATATAAAAACAGGTTTTGAAATTATTACATAATAAACTAAAAGGTAATCATTAATAACTAGGGAACAGGCCTATCCACATATATACATTGTTGATTCTGTTATGTGTGATAATTTAATTTCAAGTATGAATTAGAGTGACTGGATTATAATTTCCAAGAACGGTCTGATTGAGAGACAGAAATCTAGTTTCCAGTTTACACGAACCGCATTGTTGTAAATACTGCAAAGCCTCCATACAGGTGAATTGTTATGTGAAGTGGTATTGGTTATATCATTTTTGAATGTTATGGTTGATCTTGTAGTTAAGCGAGGGATGTTGAAATTTAGGAGCGATAGGAAAAATGAGTTATCAATTTGACCGTTAATGACTTCATAAAGGAATTTCATATCATTCACTTGCCTTCGAAACTCCAAACTAGTCATGCCGAAATTCAACAAAAGTTCACGTAGGGTACCATGTGTGGGTAATTGCCCGTTATTTTGAGGTGTAAATATCTGAGGAATTTCTTTTGATCTTGCTCAATGGACTTAATGCATGTTTTCTGCCAGGGACTCCATACTTGGCTGGCGTACTCGAGCTTGGATCTCACCATGGCAGTATAAAGGTTTATGCAGGTACTGGTCCTAAGTGTACTGGCTTAGTGTTTCTTATTATGAACCCTAACATGCGGTAAGCATACCTGACCGTCTTTTGCACATGATAAGTGAAAGCAAGCTCTCGGTCAAACAGAATCCCTAGATCTTTCTTCTCGCTTACTGTTTTCAATGACTTAGGTCCAATTCCATAAACAAATGTGATTGGGTTCTTCTTACGTGTAAAGGTCATAACAACACACTTCGGTACGTTTAAGTATAATTTGTGTATATTATTTAGGTCATTTTGTAGTAGAGTGCAGTCATTAATGGAAGAAATTGATTTAAATATTTTGAAGTCATCTGCATATAAAAGACTATTTGAGTGCAGTATACATCGTGGCAAATCATTGATCATTGCTAGAAAAATCAAAGGTCCAAGGTTCGAGCCTTGGGGTATTCCGGAATGAAATATGTATTCCTTTGAGACAATTTTCTGGAACAAAACAAATTGTTTCCTGTTTCTGAGGTAGGAGATGAATAATTTGAGTAATGGGTGGGAGAATCCCAAAATACATAAATTTTTTAAGAAGGATATCGTGATTTATTGTGTCTGTGAATAGATGGCAATACTAGACCGTTGAGTCTGTTCTCAGAAGTAGAATTTCTTAAGTATGTTTTCAACCAACTCAATCTCCGTTCGGCAGTACCGGTAGCTACAGAGAGAGGCAAATTTGCCAAAAGTTTGATAAGGGTATAAAAGTTAGGGAAAAAACTTTTGTCACACGCTTCAAGGGCACTTGTTGCTGTTCTTGGTTCATTCATAAGAGCGAAGGCACTGGAGAGGAATAAGAGGTTATGTTGTTACACATAAGATCAGAGCAAACTGATTGTCACACTACATCTCTCTACATTCCCCTTGCTTTTCAACGTTGCCATATGCCACTTAGTAACAATAGTACATGATTATATTGGTTTTTAATGTTTTAAGGTAACTGTACCGGTTTTCGTCACTGATCCAGTCTTCGTCACTCTCGTATATAAGTACAAAAAAATAAGCATGTCAACGGGTCTTTCTCAACGCACGAAGTCTTACGAGATGCGTCATACCTTCCTTGCCGATAAGGAGCAACTTTGCGAAATCATGCGTACGATGTAATAGGTGATTCCCTGCGTCAAACATCTCCTGTGAGCTGAGCTGTCTTGACGCGCCATTTGCTTCTCGCATGTTCTAAGCACGCGCGCGAGTTAATTATGTGTATGCGTGTTATGTTCCGACATTTTAAAATGTTACAAGTGCGTGATATAGTTGGTAATTGTTTCTGTAACATATGAAAATGAAAATCCACAGCCTGCTTCCAGTCTCCGACCGTGTCAAGAATGGAATGAATGAAGCCGCCATCTAGCGGCGAGGATATGAACTGTGCCGGCTGCCAAGGCCTGACGCACTCTGTAACATATGTGATTTGTTATTTCGTGCTCACGTGCCTAGTTTTGTTAGAAATGCTGGTGACGAACACTGGATTTAAAAAAAATGCACTTTACCAATGCTCGTCATTTGTGACGAAAACTGGCACATTGTCATTTCTCCTTGCAAGACCTAACTAACAGCGGCAATATACTTATAATGTAGCTCTAAAGTACCCTGTATTAATTAAATTATCATTTGATCATCGTGTCCAGTAGTCGTCATAGCTGACGAACTTTAGAGCACATTTGTGACGAACACTAGTGCACGATAATGTTAATGTTTGTGTTAACGTTTCGCAACCAATAAACATTTACAGGGTATGGTTATTATCAGGGCTTCCAGCGATTTACTTTTGTTTAAAATACTTACTTTTCTTTACTTTTTTTTGAAATTCATTTACTTTTTTCGGAATTCATTTACTTTTTTTCTTTTTTGCGTATCGCTGCGTGCAATTATTATTTATACCTTGTGCCGCGCTAGCCATAGCGTCTTCTCTGCCGCGTGTGCAGCGCGTTCTAGTTATAAATCAAGAAAGAGATTCTCCAGCCGGACTAAGGTTTTCGAACCTCTTCGGACCATGCCGCGCCATCTACCTGCCGGCTGTAGAATAGAGCTCGCGATCCTCGTTCAGTCGGCGTTGCGTTTACTGTGCCGTGACGAGTGTTGTGTTTGCACCGAGCGCTGTGTTTGTTGTTGCACACGGAAAAGCGTGGTTTTGTGAGGTGGAAAGTGTGGGCGGCAAGTGCATTATCAACTCGGTAAGTACTTATGTGTAATTTATGTGATAGCTATTAGTGACTGATGTTTAGGACCAAAGACTTATATTTAGGAAGATATGCTTCCTCAATCTAAGCCTGGGTCAAGATTAGGCCTACATTGCATGGGAATTCGCTTTAGTTGTTTAAATGTGCCGTTAGATACCATTTATTTTATAACACATCTTTGTGGTTTACAGTGATTCAAAGGGCTTTTCGAGTATATGTTCGTTCTGTTTTCTAAGTATTGTAGCTGCAGAGGTGGGGGAGAAGAGGGGTCGTTATTTCGCTTTCTGTAAGAGCAACATTGTTGTGGCAATATGTAGTGATCCTTTGTGCACTTCGAATTTCTTAGTACAACACTATTCGGTACTTGAAATTACAGTATTCTCGAAGGGACACTTGGTCGGGTTTTATCCTATTTTCTAAGCATTGTAGTGTTGGAGTTGGGGAAAGGGTCGGGGGCGGTAGGAGTCACCGGTCCGTTTTCTGAGAGAGAAATCCTGTCAGTGTAATATGTACTAAATATGGTTTGATTAAATTAATGTCGGGTTTTATCCTGTTTTCTTAGCGTTGTCGCGTTTAGGAGACGAAGGGTCATTGGTTCGTTTTCTGTTGAAAAAATAATGGTGTGGCAATATGTACTAGCTATGCTTTGTGAAGTTGACATTTCTTAGGAGAAGTATTATACTATCTAAAGTTACAGTATATTCCATTCTCGTAACGAATACTAAAGATTGAATTCTTACCTGTTTTCTAAGTATTGTTGGAGGTGGGGAGGGGAGGGGTCGTTGATTCGCTATCAGTGAGAGAAAAAATAGTGTGACAATAATGCGGTAGAAACTATCCATGCTTTGTGTAATTTCTTAAAGAAAGTGTTCCCTAAAATGTTAGTATTCTGGCAAGGAACATCAGGCCGGATTTTAACCTGTTGGGGAGGGGAGGTGGGTGAGGGGACGGATCGTTGATTCGTTTTGGTGCGGATGCCTTGTGTAGTTAGAATATGTCTAGGGTAGTACTATTTAAATTTTATTATATTCTCGTTAAGAACATTAGGTCGAATTTTGCATGCTTTCTTTTAAGCATTGTAACGTTGGAGGTGGGGGAAAAGGTGGGGTCGTTGGTTCGTTTCCGGTGAGAGAAATTATGGTGTGGCATACCCAGCGATGATTTGTGTAGTTTAATTTTATTACGAGATAAGTATGCTTCTGTCCTAAATTATATTCTAGTAACAATCACTTCTCTTCATCGTGCTTTAACTTTATTTCCCCAACCACGCTGGACTTGTGGTGTAGGTGAAGGGGAGGGGGAGGAATTGATTTGGTTTAAAGATAAACGTGATAGTGTAGCATAGTCTCATTATGTTTCGTCAAAGCTTTCTCGTATTAGGGAAATGTAAAATTGTTTTAGAACTTCTTCCTTGAAAAAATTCCTTATGTTAAATTGTTCGTCCAAGGGGGACGGTAATTATTGTCAGCTAATCCCGCAATAGGCTACTTGCTTCAATGACTACCGATTTATTTACTAATTGTCTAGGATGGAAAGGCATGGGGAGTCAAAAAGTTACATTGTAGGCGTACATTATGAAAAAAAAGGAGTGGGGGGGGGGCTTTGTGTCGAACTGCGACTTTTTAAACTGATTTTTCTAGCGTTGCGAATGACATGTTACAAATTTGAATGTGGTTCTCCAGAGCCATTGTAATTTTTGTTTGACCCCTTTATAAGATTTGGTATTCTCATAGCTATTTCTTGTTATTTTTAGGGTCATGACATGCCACACAAAGAGCTCCTGGTTGGAGTTGGTTGATTCGCTGAGATACAAGATGTCTCTGTGGTTATCGATCAAAGGGAAAACTACAGCTTTTTGCGAAATTTGTGAGTGCTCAATTGACTGTGCTGTCAACCAACATGTGCTGACCGGAAAACACCAAAAAAAAAAATGCAGAGGCAAGATGGGATACAACCCAGCAACGATTTATGAAGCGCTCGGCCACATCTTCAAGCTCTGAAATTCCGGCTTCAACGGGTATCTCGACTGAAAAATATTATCAAGTGGGTGTGGTTTCCCTTAAGGACAAGACGTACAGGCAAGAGCTGCAGTGGGCTATGAAATGCGTGGTGTCCAATTATTCCGCTTCTTCTTGGGATCATATTTCGGACTTATTTAAACATATGTTTGGATCGGGAGTAGGCGAGGATTTCAGTTTAGGTCGAACTAAGGTAGGGTATTTGAGGACAGAAGCACTGGGTCCACACTTTAGAAAAATGATGTTAGAGGATGCCATGCAATCTGACTACTCCCTGTGTTTTGACGAAACAACGAATATTGAAGGTCTGAAAGCACTGCAGACTTTGATTCGTTTCTGGTCGAAAATGGAAGATAGGATCGTAGGACGTCATTTAGAGACTTTTTATTGGCCATGCAACTTCAGAAATTATTGTTGAACCCTTGGTAAAGGCTTTAGAAAATGCAGATCTAGCCATTTCTAGACTGTTAATGTTGAGCTGTGATGGATCTTTTGTTAATAAGGCTGTTATAAGACTAATGAACGAGCTTGTAAAAAATAATGGGGGGGGGGAGGAACTTGTCGATATTGGAACTTGCAATCTGCACGTCGTACACAATGCATTTTTGTAAGGACTTGTAAAATTCAGCATGGACATAAGTGATTTTGCAGTGAAAGTGTATTTGTTTTTTAATGACTTTCCTAGTCGCTGGGAAGACTTTGTGATGATCCAAACCAAGCTTCAGTTGCTAAATCACAGATTCATCAAGCACGTGGGATCGCGATGGCTCACTTTGGCACCAGCAGCAAAAAGGTTGATTGAACAGTGGGCTGCCCTCAAGGTTTATTTCATCGAGTTTTTGCCCAAAAACGGCAGCAAGCAGCTTCTATTGAGCACCCACTATAGAAGTATTTTAAATGTCTTGAAAAGACCTCGTACGAAGGCAGAAGGAAACACAAGAAGCTCTGAAAAACGTCCCAGGCGTCGATGCCCTGCAATTCAAGAAGGATGTTCAGGAGCACTTCATTGCTGCCAGTAAATATTTACGACAGAAATTTGTACTAGCTTACGATGCCACGAAACATTTCACATTTCTGAAACCTTCCGAGAAAACCAAATCCACCTCTCTTAGTGTGGCTAAAGTTGCCCGCTGCATGCCATTTGAGGAGGCCGAAAGCGCCTTGACGATGAATGGACGTTGCTGCAGGTAGAACAGCAAATTGATAATTCCGATGAACGATTACCTGGGGAGGAATATTGGAAAAATGTATTTTCCCTTAAAAACGCATCCAACGAAGCGAAGTATTCAACGATTCAGCGCCTTGTCAAAGCCTCATTGTCTTTAGCTCATGGCAGTAGTGAAGTGGAAAGAAGTTTTTCTCTGTCCGGCAGAGTTTTGTCTCCTGACCGTTCAGCAATGTCGTGCGCAACACTCAACGCCAAACGTAACATTTGCCACAGATTGAAACCGTTTGAGAACAAGCCACAGAACGTTCCCATAACTCCCGATTTGATCACCGCAGCCAAATTTGCTCATTCGAAGTACCAGCAAAAACTTGAGAGAGGAAAGCTAAAGAGGAATCAGAGAATCAGAAGAAACTTAAAGAAGAAAAGAGACTTGTAATCGAAGCAACCAAAAAGATGTAGGGAGAAAGATTGGAAATAAAAAAAGCTGGAGGAAAAGGTGAAACAAGCAAAGACTGAGGACGCAGAACAGGTAAAAGCGGCCGACACTCTTCTTGATGAAGCGACAGATTAAAAGAAGCTATCAAGAAGAATGACTTGGAAGGAGCGAGAGTTGCACAAGGGCTTTTGGAAGGAGCGCAAGCTCTGAAGAAGGAAGGGAAAGACAAGGAGACGAAGACAGAAGCTCTTCAGAAAAAATTGGACAAGAGAAAGGCGTCACTCATATCATCATTTTTTTTTTTTCGAAGAAACCGATGACAGACTAATGTCTAACTGATGACTAATTCTAGTCCAAAACCACTGTTACGTTTTACTTTAATTCTGTCAGTATGAGACTACTCTCATGGTGAGATTGTAGTTTGAGTTGAAAATGAAAATCCATTTTATTTTATATAATAAAATATGTATAACGTTTTTCCATACCTTTTAACAAGGCGCCTTATTGTTTATCCAAGAATTGTGCATAAATATAGGGTTTTTTTTGTTTTGTTTTAAATAGAAAGAGTGTATTTTGCATACCACACCGTTCAAATATTTGTTTATGTATGTACAGTGTATATACAGTAATTAAGAAATGTTTCAACTAGCTACGGAAAAAAATATGCAGCTACCGGTATTTTATATCTTTGAACCAACTATTAATATGACCGCGGTAAGCTAATGGGTCAATTTTGTAATTTATAATTTGTCCAGTATGGTACTATCGCCATCGTAAGTAATGCGACACCCTCACTACTTCAAACGCGTGTACTCTCAAACAGTAAGACGTACAAAATAATGTTAAGAACTAAAGTTGGAGATCTTGCTAAGATGTGTTACTTGGATTCAGAGAACTTTTTTGTGCCTCTTAACATATACAAGCGTTTGAAGTAGCAAGGGTATTCCATTACTTATGATCGCGACAGTACTTATGGCCTTCTGACGGGTAACGGGAACATGCGTTTCTCTACTAAAGGTCTTTGCACTGCATCGTTACCTCAAGGGAAGCTCGTATTTAAAGTTTTGCTTGTTTACTTTTTTTACTTTTTCTTTGAAAAAATATTTACTTTTATTCACTATAAAAAACGGAATATTTATTTTTGTACTTTTTTTGCTGCCGTACCTCGCTGGAAGCCCTGTATTATTACGTAGGTCTCTCTTCTTGACGGCCGCACCTCAGTAGGCCTAGGTTTTTTGGCTAGGCGTGCTACAGAGGATTTTTTTTATTTTTATTGAGATGATAAATAATATATTATTCTAAGACTAAATCTTTGCTTTCAGGCAATATGTTAGATAGTTATTGTTGTTTGAAGGGGCGGAACTAAGAGGTCATCTTCCCCAGGCAATATGTCGAAACGCACAGTTCTGAATTATGATATTGAGCAAATGGAAGCTGCTATTAAGGCCGTTGTGGAGGACGGAATGAGTATTAAAAAGACCACGGAGAGGAATGGTGTTCCTAGAAACACCCTCTTGGACAAAATTAAAGGAAAATCTCCTAGTGAGAGGAAAATGGGGCAAAGTTCCATTTTAACAAAGGAAGCTGAGGCTATGCTAGTTCAATGGGTAATCTCACTACGAAAAGCGGGGGTCCCGGTAACAAAGGACGATTTGCAAAAGCGTCCAGTGCCTTACACAAGAATTGAAGAGGGAATTTCCTTTCAAAGATAGCCGCCAGGAAGGAAATGGCGTGAATCTTTCATAAAAAGAAATCCAGGTCTTTCTTTTACGAACCCCTCAAAATTTGACAGTAAGCCGTGCTGCAATTACAGAACATCAAAATAAAACCTGGGTTTCAGAAGTCTACAGCTATTCAGTGGAAAACGACTTCCAGTCTATTTTGTCAGACCCTCGGCGACTGTTCAATGCTGACGAGACGGTTTTCTTTCTCAATCCGAAAGGTAACAAAGTGCTGGTGAACAGGGGTTACAAGACAATATATCAGCAAGTGAATTCGGATGAGAAAGAATGCTTGACGGTACTTCTAACAGGCAATGCCCATGGCGATATTTCTCCTTCCCTTGTAGTGTTCAAGTATGAATGTCTGCCGCAAGACATCATTATTGCCTCAATGCCAGCACACTGGGGCATTGGCAAATCGCCAAACGGGTGAATGACGGTGGGAAGTGTTTTACGAATTTCTCAGTAACATATTTCATCCTGGGTTGGTTGAGAAGGAGATTCCTCTCCCTGACATTATTCATAGACGGGCACTTCTCACACTTGACCATACATACTAATAAATTTTGTGAGGATCATGGAATTGTTTTGGTCGCTTTACTACCTAATGTCACACACGTACTTCAACCCACGGATATAGGGGTTTTTAAGCTACTAAAGACTGCCTGGAAGAGAAATGTACATGAGTGGCGAATTCAGAGGGTTTCTATGGCAACAATCGGTGTTAGGCCTCGGCGAATGGTCATTTTCCGGGCTGTTATACCGTGGTCTCACTTGTTTAGAACCGACAGTAGTGGCTACGCTGGCTAAAGCACAGCATTAGGTCATGGGGCCAAGCTCTCTGCTGACTCGGTAGATGCGTGGGTTCGAGCCCCACCGTCGGCTGTCCTTGAAATGGTTTTCCGTGGTTTCCCCATTTTCAACACCAGGCAAATGCTGAGACGGTACCTACTGACAGGCCACGGCCACTTCCTTCCATATCCTTGCCCAATTTCATTCATCTTCATCCATTCCAACTCTCATCCCGACGCGCAGATCGCCCACGGGCGTCGACTAGAAAGACCTGCACTCGGCCTCTCTGGAGGCTACATGAAAAAAAAAAAACTTGTTTAGAGCAGAATTACGATATTTTCCTGCTCGTATGTCTTCTAACCACCAATTCCGCTTCCCGTTGCCGTCTTTTTTTTTTTTTTTTTTAATATTCCATTTTTATTAAAAAACATAATTACTGGTACTGTTTTATTCGTAAATGTTAGCCTCCAAGTCGATAAATTGGTGTATTATGCAACAATTGACAGAAATGCATTATAAACAGCAGACAAGTAAAATTAACAATGTGACGGCAATTGGTGCAAACGGGTGACGAATATAGGAAAAATCCAAATTCATCGTGCCGAACACTGGCGCAAAAACACACTTTTTTAAAAAATACGTCATTTTTCCTAAAACGAATATCTTTGATATTTGGTCTTTCCTAGTGTTTGAGTAGAGTTTGAGGTTAGGTACAGTGCTTTTGTTGATTAAATTTACCAAAATGTGTACGGTGTATATGATTTCTTGTCTAAATCTCCCTTAACATAACGACCATTGGTGTATTTACCTTAATTCATAAACAAATAGTATATGTGACAAAAATTTCGGAGGGGGCCCGGGCCCCCTGCCCCCCCCCCCCCCCCCCCCCCCTTATATACGCCCCTGTACAGGTGGTTATATTGTATATGGAATGCTTGCAGGGCTCCTTACCGCCGATACTCTAAGTCGGAGGCTTCACAAAAGAAGGACCAGGACAAGAAGAGGCGTGGTCAGAAATACGAATCAGCATCTAGTGATTATAGGTTTGTTTGTATTTTGTGTAATTTTTGTTACGATTCCTGAAGTTGCCAGATTGTTTTTGAAGTATCTCATCAACTTATCTATACTTTTGTAATCCTCTTTTTCCTTACGGTATCTGTTAAGGTACGGTAGCTGGAAATATTTAGCAAATAAAAGGTACTCGTGCACTATAAGGTGCTGACTGTCATTAAAATTTGGAAATTTTTCGGCTGTAGGCTACTTTCCATTAAGAGATGCAGGACCAACCTATATTACAAGTCCGTACAATTTAAAAAAAACTGCGCACAGGAGCACTGCGCATGCGCCACAAATGCAAAATTTCAGAGAATACCAACAATATCCCATACCTTTCTACAGACTGCACCACTGACTGTATGAACATAAATTACTGATGTACGGTACTTAAGTTGGATGAGACAAAGCCATGTGTTGCTAATTGGTTAGACGACTGTCTGGATGAAAATTACTGCTTGTAAGACACACAAGATGGTCTGGTTTGTGTTTGTACGTAAAGCCTTATTCCAAGTTCACCACTTTCAAACTAAACAGCAAAACCAGTGCCAATAAAGAAAAAATGCTTTACATACAAACACAAACCTAACCTGGGGCTTGTGCTCCAGACCCTCTTGCTTGCAGTACAACCTGACTTTTGTCCAGATAGTCTTCTAACCGGAAATACTTTCTCTGAACCGAGGGCAGGATTTAGATCAAGTCTGTCGCTTTGACAATGCACATGCGCTGGGTTGTTACACTCCCTAACAGATGATGGCTGCATGCGTGGCTCAGCGGTAACGTTCTTGGCTGCTGTTCCCAAGGTTGCAGGATCGAATCCTGGCATAGCTAGAGTATGCAAATGGGAGAGAGCCGTGTCAGTAGATTTACTGGCACGTTAAAGATACCCTTCGGGGCAAAATTCCGGCACCCCACCATGTCTAAAAGCCGCTACTGTTAAAAGGGACGTAAAAACAATAACATTATTATTTATTATCCATAGCAGATGGGATGAGAGAATTTTCTGTGGAGAGCTGATATATTTATCTTGCGAGAGGAAATACGATGTAAGTCGCCATCAAAACTCCGGTAAATTTTCTATAGGAATAGGTAATGGTTGCGTTCACGGTAGCAAACAGTTGACCAACAGTTCCAAAGCTGATGCATCGGGAGCGGGATCAGGTTTTACGTGTACTTGTGTACGGTTTGCTCCATCTGATCTGTAGCAGCACGCATTGTTCGAAGGCGGACAAGGGCGATGTACTATCCTCGAGCCTACGATGTTGAAATGATCACATAATCTTGTGAGAGTGAATGCTGATATATTAGATCAGTATCTAATTTGTCTATGTATTCTTTAATTTTACGACTCAGAACGAAATTGCTCTGAAACTATGTACCGAAGGCTGTGTACATGTATCAAACCATACCTTGCTCCCGATAATATTACGTACCGGTACGTAAATTTCTTGCCTTTCTGATTCGGAATTTCTTGTGTTAAGCTAGTTCGGCTACGGTAAAGAATATTTAACAGTTTAATGTATGGTACGGTATATTAAGGTCGTATATCCCAAGACTTCTGATAATTGAATTCATTTTAATCCCTTCAAATTGAACAAGGTAGGCCTAGGTTAGGCCTACGTCTCAATTGACCGAATATTTCTTCAAGAATATCAATATAGCTTTGATTTTATTAATGTAGGGTTATATCCTATGAGAAGGGTCAAGAGTCTGTATGCCTAGCAGTAAACCTTTTACCAGTCATCCACACATGATGACTTCATTATTTGTTAGCACTGCTTCATCAATCTAATTTGTTCCTAGGTATCCTTCATGCTGATACTTTCCTGCTTCTTATATCTTTCCTTCTTCACTCTAGTTTTCTTCTCAAGGATTTGAACCTTTTGGATTTATTCATCACTTAACTGTGCTGTACAGTTTTTAGTTACTGTACTATAAAAAAATAATTGTATTTACAAAAAAAAACAGGTTAGATTGCAAAATTAATTTGAAACACTAAAAGAATATACATCACAATTTCCCTACCTGTCAACTAGAGGTATTTATATGGATCATTTCCCTTCCCCTATCTAATAAGGTGAGATGACCTCAAGGTTTCACCCTTTAAAATTATAACCAGCATCTAGAAATACAATTTCTGGGTCCCTCTTCTAAAGCAAAGGAAATCATGGTAAGAGCCTGTATTATCCTCGTTATACCTTACTCGTTTACACCCCAATATTAGTACCTAAAGAGAAAGGCACAACATGAACTGTTGATGGACTAACTTATTCTCTTACTTGGCAGTCCATTCTCCTCCTATCAATACACAACTGGTTTCCATAATACCATATTTCCTATAGGCTACTGTTTATCTAATGAAGCTGCAAAATATTAGGCTACAGCTTTTTGGTTGAAAACAGTTGTCTAAAAGATGCTTTCACAATCGAGTTTTCAATAAATCATGTCATCAAATGGTCCAGTAACATAGAATTAAGGAAAATAGGGCATTTTAACATTATTGCTAGCCAAGTCTGGACAGTACAGAATGAGGTAGAGAAAACTACACTGTAATAATATAAACTGAAAAAAAATAAAAGATATAAAAAGCAGGAAAGTACCAGGATGAATGCCTCCTAGGAACAGATGAGGTAAATGAAGCAGTGCTAAAGAATACATTTTTTCTGTGGAAATTTGAAGCCATTCTTTTTTTTTTTTTTTTTCAGTGTTGCCTATACAAATTGTCTTAGATCATGAATCCAATAGATAGCTGATGACATCACATTGTTGAAACCAACATCTCAATCAGCTGACTAAAGGGAACTGCCGGGAACTGCGTATAGTTTAGAGCATTGAAATACTACACGTGATGCTAGAATTGGGCTATTCTATTCTATTCATTACCGTACTAAGCCAGAATGGTGTATTACTGTGCCGCGTATGGATGTAAGGAGACGTTTAGAAAAGGATCGGGCATTTCTTTCCATAGGTAAGTAAGTTAATTCACTGTAAAATAACCCTAAAATTCTGACTTCACTACTTGCATTTCTTTACTTTACCTCTCAACTCCGAAACATGAAAGAAAAATAATTTAACAAGTAAATGCTGGAATTTATTACAGATTATTAAAAATTACCCTATCCTTTACTCCACCGAACAGGCCTAGGCCTATAAAGCAAAATTAGGACCATCACAACATCAAGGAACCTTCCTTTTTGTAACTTAAAAAGTTTCCATTCATTCTTATCTTATGGTTTAGTCTCTTAAAAATCAATCAATAATTTTATCAATTATCAATGTGTGTCAGTTATTTTTCTATATCAGGCTTTTAATTTATTTTAGCTTCCCAGCGGATGATATCAGAAAGAAGCAATGGATTCATTCTTTAAGGAGAGAAAATTTCATTCCCAGCAAAGGTTCTCGAATATGCTCTAAACATTTTTCCACAGAATCTTTCGATACTGAAGCATTTGGTGTTGGTGCAAAACTGAAGCAAAATGTAGTACCTTCCATCTTCAATTTTCCACCCCACCTGATGCCAGCTCCGAGGAAGAGGAAATCTCCTGTCAAGAGGAAGCTTACGATGGAACCTGTTGCATCTACAAGTTCTGAGTAAGTAGCTTTTTTTCCAGTTCATTTCATTGAAAATAAAATATAGGCCTATATAGTTTATATTCAGTAACATGACATCTGTAATCTATAACATTCCAATCTGAATATAATATTATATTATTATTATATTCAGATTGGAATGTTATACTGTAGATTACAGATGTCATGTTATATTATATTATTATTATGTTCAGATTGGAATGTTATACTGTAGATTACAGATGTCATGTTACTTCTTTCATATATCACACATACCATGTTAGACTTTTTACTTACCTTTTCATTTCTTTATTTTAGTGCCCTTTCGGAAGAGAATGAATCTCCACCAAAAAGGAGCAGAACTTTCAGAAAAAGTTATGTTGGCGATTATACTGCACAGATGGTTAAGTCCCCAACTAAAGCTACAGCTTTCATGAAGGCAGCCAAGGAGGCAGTTGACAAGGCAAAGAAAAAGCTTCGGATAGAAAGACAAAAATTAAACCGTGCTGCTCGTAAATTGGAGAGTGGTAAGGCTGTTATAAATCACCTTAAGGAGCAAATGATGGTGACTGATGATGCTGCCTACACTCTTGAGGTAAGGCAATAGTCGTGTTAAGTAATGACAAGATTTTTTTCAATTATATTGCTTTATCTATGTTTTAAGCATTAGAAGTACTGGGATCTATGTTTTTGCATTAGAAATACTGACATAAGTTCTGTTTTAGTCAACTATTTCATAACTGTTAACAATACATGGACTATTGTCATTTCATTTGAGATCTAAAAGTAATATTTATTTGTAACTGTGACAACTAGAACATGGTTATGAAGAAACTTATTTGTCCACGATTGAAACCAATCAGAATACACATTTTTTTCAGAAATTTCTTTCTCCCGCTGCTGCTCAACTTCTGATGAAAACAAAGGATGGTGATACAAGAACTGCATATCCTCCTGAGTTACGCAACTTTGCCCTGACATTGAATTTCTATTCAGGTCGAGCATATAATTTACCTCAGGGAAGTATTCCCTCATGGTTTACCACATCCGAGCACATTGCGTAAGTGGTACCAGTCAGTGGATGGTAAGCCAGGTTTTAGTACTGAGGCCAAGACAGCTCTCATTCTTAAAGGGAAGGAAATGGCCATCAAAGGAAAGCCCTTAGTGTGTGCTCTGATGATGGATGAAATGTGCATCAAGAAGCATGTAGAGTTTAATGGTAAAAACTTTGTTGGGTATGTGAGTTGTGGCCATGAATTAGAAGAAGACCAGGATTTACCAATAGCCAGGGAAGCTTTAGTGTTTATGGTTGTTTCCCTGAATGGACACTGGAAGATTCCAGTGGGCTATTTCCTCATAAGCGGGCTAAGTGGTACAGAGAAGGCAAACTTAGTGACTGAATGCCTGAGTTTTTTTAAAGATTTGAATGTTATAGTTGTGTCCTTAACTTTTGATGGTGCTACTTCGAATATTTCAATGGCTCGCTGATTGGGAGCTTCTTTTGACGAAGAAAATATAGTGAACTGGTTCACGAATCCTTCTAATGGGTCTCGAGTGTTCATCTTATTAGATGCGTGCCACAGTATAAAATTGGTAAGAAATGCTTTTGGGTGTAAAAAAATGTTTACCAGGAATGGCAAAGTCATAGACTGGAGATATTTAGAAGAACTGGAGAAGCTGCAACACAGTGAAGGTCTTCATTTAGGGACGAAGCTTACGAAGAGGCATATCAACTGGCAAAAGGAACCCATGAAGGTGAAACTTGCCTCACAGTTGTTCAGTGAAAGTGTTGCATGTGCACTGACATATTGTGATAAGGACTTGAATCTGCCCCAGTTTGAAGGATGTGAGGAAACTGTGAAATTCATTAGAATTATGAATAATGTTTTAGATATTCTACATAGCCGAAACCTGTGTGCTAAGGGGTGGAAGAGACCACTGACAGCGGATAACATTGAAGGTGTGAGAATTTATGTTCAGGAGGCTATTCAGTACATACTGTCACTCCAAGAGATGTATAGTGGCATCAACCTTGTAAAGTGCTCCAGAAAAATTGGTTTCAGTGGACTGGTCATTTGTTTGAAATCGGTGTTGTCAGTGTACGATTTCATACATGAGATGCCTCAAATCAAAATGAGTTTTCTCCTGACTTATAAGTTGAGTCAAGATCATCTGGAAGTGTTCTTCAGTGCTGTAAGGAGTCATGGTGGCCATAACAATAACCCCACAGCGAGACAGTTTGAAGCAGCATACAAACGGCTGTTGCTGCACATTCAGATAGGGACTACAACCAGTGCCAACTGCTCTGCTGTAGATCCAACTATCATACTCAACACTAGGGACTGCACTCAGATGACTGATATTTCTCTTGCAATCCCCAACAATTCAGATGTGGCATTTATTAGCCACGACCATGACTATATTCCAGATCCAACCAAACTAACGTTGTATGTTGAAGATGTAGTGAAATATATAGCTGGTTTTGTTGTGAGAAGGTTGAAAAAGGTGATGAAATGTGACCCTTGTAAAGCAGTTCTTGATGCACCTCATTCTGATTCTGCTCTCCTGAATAGGAAAAACAGAGGTGGCCTTTCAATCCCATCACACGATGTAGTTTATTTATGTAGAGTGGGTGAAAAGGCCTATAGATATTTCCAGGACAAGGTCACAAAACTAATGGAACCTTTTGTCAAGCTCGTGAATGCAGTTCTCAATAACATTAAAGGAGAGGTGTTTGAGGAACTTCAGGAACATGTTATAAATTCTCCACCCCTGCAAAATCACATCCAACAGCTCAAGCAAGCTGTTCTGGTCGAGTACTTCAAATTGAGGTTCAACCATGAGGCACGATTTCACACCGAGGACCTGTATAATGTGAGGGTACGAAGCTTCTAAACGAAAACAATTCTGTTCTAAAATCAGTAGGCCTAATTCAGAGTTGCATTTGTTATTAATTTACAAGAGGGGCTCCTGGATCTATGAGTATTACAGAACACGACAGCCTCTTTTAACACCAAATATGTAAATAATGCTAGTGCCCTACAAGAGAATGGGTAGTTCAGGATAATAGGAGGTGAAACATCTACATTGGTATACTTACTGTATGTTGATTCTGTGATTCTTTTACCACCAAATATGTAAATAATGCTAGTGCCCTACAAGAGAATGGGTAGTTCAGGATAATAGGAGGTGAAACATCTACATTGGTATACTTACTGTATGTTGATTCTGTGATTCTTTTACCACCAAATATGTAAATAATGCTAGTGCCCTACAAGAGAATGGGTAGTTCAGGATAATAGGAGGTGAAACATCTACATTGGTATACTTACTGTATGTTGATTCTGTGATTCTTTTACCACCAAATATGTAAATAATGCTAGTGCCCTACAAGAGAATGGGTAGTTCAGGATAATAGGAGGTGAAACATCTACATTGGTATACTTACTGTATGTTGATTCTGTGATTCTTTTACCACCAAATATGTAAATTATGCTAGTGCCCTGCAAGAGAATGGGTAGTTCAGGATAATAGGAGGTGAAACATCTACATTGGTATACTGTATGTTGATTCTGTGATTCTTTTACCACCAAATATGTAAATAATGCTAGTGCCCTACAAGAGAATGGGTAGTTCAGGATAATAGGAGGTGAAACATCTACATTGGTATACTGTACGTTGATTCTGTGATTGTCTGACAGTGTTGGTATAAAATATTTATATATTGCTATCTACAATGAGAAATGTTCAGAATAACATCTGAGGAAATTCTTCTTTGTGGAAAGTACAGTTACTAATTATGCTTCGCTCATTCTTTATGGCTCATCAAGTTTGTTTCGTGGGCAGAGTGAATGCTGTGGGAAAGAACCAAGGACACATGGTATTGACAGTGGATTTGATGTGGAGAAAGACTCGCCCTTGCGCAGGTACAATGAGTGATTTCAATTAAGTGTGATCTTTTCATTGTACTGTCAAATTGACAATGATTCTTCACTTGTTTGTTGTCGATTACATATAGGGTAGACCTATGTTTTCATTGCTTTTAGATGAGTAGTTTTGTTTCAGCAACCTATAGCTTTAAGGCATGCTAAAAATCATTTACATTTTGCATTGTGCTATTATTTTGAGGATATGTAGAAACGCCCTTGTTTGTTATTGCTAATGTTGGATTGTAAACCATTTTGCATGGGTGGGTTAAATGAATGGTGTGGCGAATGCACATGTCTATTTCCAGTAGCCGCTCAGAATACGGGCTTCAACTGAAATATATCTACTTCTTTTTCGGAGATTTCTTTTTAAGACAGGATCTATTGAGGTATAAGTAAGCCCATATATTCCTGGCAGCATATGTCTGTACTGGACTACCCGTTTGAGTGGCAAAAAAAATGATGGTTTTGATAAATTTTGTCAGTTTTAAATGAAGAGTGTTTCTTTGTTGTTGTGTCATTTTGGGAGGTCTAACATAAAATCTGGATTGAATGTGGTGTAGTGCTTGTTCGATAGTACACCTCTTATAATTTCTCCCTTCACTTGTGTGTTCAGGTTATTTTCAGTTGTGTTGGCTATTTCTATTATTAGATGTGAGAAAAGCATAACACACATATACAATGCCCACTTTCCATATTTCAATAGGTTAACCAGGGAATGATGGTATATTGGCTTTCACAGCCAGTGAATTAAAATTTAGCAATTCTTCTAGGTTTCTGCCGTGTCTTGTGTGGGGTTTCACCTAGGACACCAAGCTGGCTCATCGGCGGGCTCTTGGTGTCTCCGCCCGGACCCCCACAGGAGTGACGAACTGCGCACCACCTCCCTTTATATTAGGTGCAACTGCACCACTTGACTGGGAGAACTAAAAGCTCAAGCAGCCTTAACCTCCCTATGAAGGATTCCAAAAAGATGGTATATTGGCTTTCACAGCCATACTAATAACCTATATGGTGCATTACGGTATACGCTATGACTTCAATTTCGTTGCTGAACTGTATAGTGTGAGGGTACGAAGCTTCTTCACAAAAACAATTGTTCAAAAATCAGTAGGCCTATTTCAGAGTTCAATTTCGTAGCTGAACTGTATAGTGTGAGGGTACGAAGCTTCTACACAAAAACAATTGTTCAAATATCAGTAGGCCTATTTCAGAGTTCAATTTTGTTGCTGAACTGTATAGTGTGAGGGTACGAAGCTTCTACACAAAAACGATTGTTGGAAAATCAGTAGGCCTATTTCAGAGTTGGATTTGTTACTAATTTAAAAGAGGACTCCTGGATGTACGAGTATTACGGAACACGACAGCCACATTTAACGTCAAGTATGTTACATCCTTACCTTTGCTACCTGCCGGTGCGTAAAAAAACATGCGATGCTTTTCCCAATGTCGTATAAATTACGAGCCGACCCCGTGGTGTTGGGGTAGGGCGCCTGCCTCTCACCCGGAGGCTCCGGGTTCGATTCCCGGCTCAGTCAGGGATGTTAAAACTGATGTGAGGGTTGGAACGGGGTGCACTCAGCCTCGTGAGGACAATTGAGTATCTGTCTGACGGTGAGGCAGCGCACCGATCATGAAAACCAAGATTAATGGCTGAGGGGACCCGATGCACTGATCACACGTCACCCCAATATCTGCAGGCCAAATGGCTGGGCAGCGGTCGCTTCGTCGGCCTAGGCCCTTCATGGGCTGTATAGTGCCAGGGGTTGTTTTTTTTTTTTGTATACATTATGAAAATGTGTGTTAAAACCCTCATTAAAAAGCATTTCCCCACCTACTCCTATCACCTTCCATTACGAGTTCCTCCGTTTACCCTTTAGTCAGCTTATTGAGATGTTGGTTTCACGTCACAGTACAGGCCTTCGATCATGTAAATGTAAATGCTAGTATCGCACCTGCACTCACTTTCATGGCCCCCTATTTTAAATTTCGATGCCTGGCGAGTGTCATATTGGGGTATTCCAGGAGGCCATGGTCAAATACAAGGTATTCTCTGCGTCCCATGCGCTCTGTTCAGTACATAAAACTGGTGAAATCTCGACAGATATTTATGAATATTCATGTTCGAACATCAAATAGTTATAATTATCTTCAAACATAAACAGTCGTATGCAACTCGCCTATAATGTTAATTAAGAAACTCGTATGGAAATTATGAAACGAGCGTAGCGAGTTTTATAAACATACTCGTGTCTCAATTATTGCCATTATAGGCTCGTTGCATAATGTACTATTATGTCCCTATGCTGGATTAAATGTAGTGTGGACTACGCAATGCAGTCAATCATGTTCAGTGTCAAATTGCAGGTTATGCTACTGATGTGACGGTGTCGTCTTTGATAATAAATATGCTGAAGTATTTGTCATCTTATTAAATGTACAGTATGGACAGTGCGTTTGGTTGAGGAAAGTTTGAGATTCTTCTAGGATACATTGCAGCCCAAATTAGTCAATTCTTCGTAGAATTTCAAAGTTCTGGGTTACTTTGTTTCTATGATTCATGGAAACTGGAATTTAAAAGGAAACAGTTCATTGCTTGTAATGTTTTCCTTTGTAGCAAATAAAATGCATAGTTGTTAAAAAGCAATGCTTATTAAATCAATAGACTTCCTTATTTCCATTTGCCCATGTTTTGTTCACTTCCATAAAATACTGATGTGGAAAGTAACACTGAATAAGATCTAATAGTACGATAAAATGTTGTAAAGTAATGTACTAAAATTAGCCAAAATACATTTTTTAATGATGAAAAGTAAATTAGGAAATGATGTAGTAATAGATTGAACTTGTTTGGAGCTCTCGGGCGTACAATCAAAAATGACCAGCTACACAAAACACAATTCTGGTCAGAAATCAGTAGGCCTTGCAGAGTTGGATTTGTTATTAATTATTTACAAGAGGGCGATCTTGGATGTATGAGTATTACGGAACACGACAGCCACTTTTTACACAAACACAATTCTGTTAAAAAATCAGTAGGCCTAATTCAGAGGTGGATTTGTTATTAAATATTTACAAGAGGGGATCCTCGATGTATGAGTATTACGGAACACGACAGCCACTTTTAACACCAAATATGTTACATTCTTAACCTTTGCTACCTTCCGGTACGTAAAGAAACATGCGATGCTTTTCCCAATGTCGTATAAATTACGAAAATGTGTGTTTAAACCCTCATTAAAAATCATTTCCCCACCTTCTCCTATTAACTTCCATTACAAGTTCCTCTGTTTTCCCTTTAATCAGCTGATCGAGATGTTGGTTTCACGTCACAGTACAGGCGCAGTGTGGCAATGCGCACTCTATTGTATTTATGCTCGAAGCAAATTGTCTTTGCTGCTTCTCAGTCGGCCAATATGGGGTACAAAGTTATAAATATGTAAACACACTCCTGGAAACAATTACATGTATTAGTTGCCCATTGCCCATTTAAGTGTGATAACTAGGGATTGGAATTTTTCGGTGATTTCAGAGTGAAGGAAGTGGTATTTTAAAGTGGCAAATTCGGTGGTTTCAAGTGCACTTTTCGGTACTTTCAAAATCATAAACTTTAGGTGGGATTTTATAAATATCATGGATAACATGCATAACATAACACATTTCAGTCATCCTTCAAAGTATACTTCAGTAAAGAGATCAAAATTCTCTTGTGACAAACGGTGACGCATATCACTTAACGTGCTAGTGTAAACTGAAAAACAAAAGTTCACAGCGTTTGAACAGGGGATCCAAATGGTTTTCAACACAGATTCTGCGAACTTAGGAAATACAAATGTCATTCTTTGCAAAACTCCAACAATGTCTGTCTTGGTCCTGTCATGCATCTGCTTCTTGATTAAAGTTGGCAGTTCTTTGTATCTCTTAACACCTCACTTTCTTCCAGTGTTCCACAGAACGGCAACTTCTTAATTTTCTTTGCAGGGTCCTCATTGATGTTCATTAGCACTATTTCTGCTGGATCAAACGCACACATTTGTAAATCCTGTTCCCAGGGTCAACAGATCTCAAGCTGATTCATTTTCCAAGAGCATGGGACCCAGCATTTACTAAAACTGAATGTATTTTCCCTCTTTTTAACACATTTCCACAACCCTCCAACTGCTCCTTAATGTTGGTACCGTAATTTCCAGAAACAGCAAGTTTAAGGGTTTGCTGAATTCTCTGTAGATGTCCATCAAGAAGGTGAACAGTTGGACGTGGCCGTCTAATAAGGGGATGAGTTCAGTGATGTCTGTGCCAAATTCTTTGAATCTCAAGTATTTCGTCATGTGAAACATTGTTGAGAAAATCAACACCAGAGTTATCAGTCCCTACTACTTCACTCATAAATTGCAAAATATCTTTCAAGTACTCTGGCAAGCACACTACAGAATGACACCAAGAAGACCACCTGGTTAATACTGGTTCAGGAAACAGTGGCACATTTTGATCTGGATACTTGCCATCTAGATATTCATGTCTGATAGGTGGACTACATGACGCCACGCATCGAGTAGGTACTAGGATGAAGGGGCAGATAACCTTGCTGTTCCGGTCCTTAACACCTCAATAACTAAGTACTGTAACTTACTAGGATGATTTCCCAGATTGTTAGAGATCGCTGTATGCAGAAAGTGAGGCCCGCTATCTACCGTTAAGTTTCCTATCTTTCCGTGTTTGTTGGATGCTCTCCATGCAGTCAAGTCATGGGAGAAGATTACCGCTACTACACTCGCACAAAAACAAGCGTTTGTCGGCTTCTGTGACGACGATATTTTAAACGGGCAAGGTGGTCTCACTACGATGACATTAGGGCAAAACCTGGATGAATGTCAAGATGCAGAAGAAAGTGGCATCCAGTAGTTAGACTTCGATAAAGACAATCATGGTTTCAGACATGAGGTTATTGTATGGAATTTGACTGTCGTTGAGGTAAACTGAGATCCAGTACATATAGAATGCAGGAGTGATGCAACGGAAATTCCGAAAGTTCCCACAGTCAAGCTAGTGTGTCTAGTCACACTTATCTCTTACATAGAAGATCAAGATGAATTTTCATTCTCATATATTGTTTTCTTCAGAATTGTACAATCTAAAATTAGAAAAAATAAACCATCTAAGAAACAAAAAATGATGACAGTCATTTTTCTTAGTTTTTAATATTGGTAAAATCCACAGTGTGTCTTACAATACTATGTTATAAAGTATTATATTTTTTTTTTGCGTGTTCATAAAATACATTTCAATATTTTTAACCAATAGTTTTCTCTTTGCTAGGCTTAAAAACATTACTGTAGATAATTCGCAGTTTTCAATATTTCGCGGAAATTCGTGCATTAATTGCCGCGAATTATCGGAAGTGCACTGTAAAAAAAACAAAAAGCTAAAATTCGCGTTTTCAAGCGAAATTCATGCATAATTCGCGAAATTCGCGTCTTCATGCGAAATTCGCGAAATTTCGTGACTTCAAAAACAATTTTTTTTTCACCATTTTTAGGGTTATTAAAACACATTACCATCTGTGTATTACTTCATTCAATAATTCGCGAAATCGCGGTCGCGAATTTTTCCAATACCTAGTGATAACTAACTAATACATGTAATTATTTCCAGGAGTGTGTTTATGTATTTATAATTTTGTACCCGAAAAGCAGCAATGACTACATTTTATCTTGAATTTCATTACATAATCATTACCTGCTGCTTGATGTATGATACTGGTACTTCAATGGAGCTTGGCTAGTAGGCTAGCACAATTACATACCATACCGAAGGTAGTATTCATGACTCATCACTCTCTTAAAGGCATTGATACTTGGTTACTAACAATTCCCTTTGTTGCTCAATATGTGCCTGGTAGAGAGATGGTTGGTACGAATCAGCAAACTAAATGTTAAAAGAAGTAATATCTTCCACCTAGGCTCATTTCCAGATTGAATACAAATGAAACTACAATACAGCAGACCTATAGGTGTAGTTTTGTAACAAACATAGTTCATTCAGTCACCGTATAAGAACATCAGGTCTTCTGTGGTCAGCAGCAAATACTGCTGTGTGATAGAATATGCAGATTATAAAGTGAAGCATCACTGTAATGAGGTGTTAAAACTCAGGCAAGCTGCGATAAGGTAAGAAAATATTGGACAAACTGGGTATGTGCTGTGTTGAACAGTGCTCAATCTTCTCTGCTTGTGTAAGAAGAGAAATATATTAGGCCTATATTTCTTGAGTTTCAGTACATAGGCCTAACCATTACCAGCTTCTTGGTAGCCTACTGCAGTGAACCTAGGCTAGTGAGCTTGCCTAATTGTAGCCTATACTATACAGTACTAGTAGGTAATATTCATGACTCCTCACTCCCTTAAAGTTATTTTACTAACAATTTCCTTTACAGGTTACTAAGCTTGTAACTTAAAGCCTCCTTCCCAATCCTAGCCTCAGTAAAAAATACATGCACTAATACTGACACCACAGTATATTGAAAGGTTAAAATAAAGATGAATATGTACCGTAGCATACAAACAAGGGAGTGAGTAAAATAAATTAGCCTTATGCCACAATTTCTAAATCCATTCTCATAATGCATTTTACTTATTAGTCAGCTCATATTTGAGTACAGAGACCTAACCTGTTCCCTGAGAGAAAATCATCGCTCGTTTGACAAAAGGAAGTCATGGATGGAAATTTTGATGCTGGATTAATTGAAGCATGGACAGAATACTGTATGTCCATACAATAACTGTAACAAAATGTTAATACTCAGGCAGGTTGAGATAAGGTAAGGAAATATTGGACAAACTGGGTAAGTGCTGTGTTGAACAGTGCTCAATTTTCTCTGCTGGTGTAAGAAGAAAGATATATTATATTTCTTGAGTTTCAGTACATAACCGTTACCAGCTTCTTGATGTACTGGTCGCCTACTGCAGTGAAACTAGGCTAGCGAGGTTGACCAATTGTAGCCTATAGCCTACTGTACAGTACCAGTAGGTAATATTCATGACTCCTCACTCCTTTAAAGTTATCGGGGCGTGGTGGCTCAGCGGTCAAGCTGTCTGCCTCTCACCAAGGCGGACCGGGTTCGATTCCCGATCAATGCATGTGAGATTTTCGAAGTGAAATGCCATGTCCTGTGGTTCGGATTACACGTAAAAAGGAGGTCCCGTGGCTCATGATCGCATGATTAACGGTCACGTTAAACTACAAGCTTCCTTCCTTTTCCTTTTTAAAGTTATCATTTTACTAACAATTTCCTTTACAGGCTACTAAGCTTGTAGCTTAAAGCCTCCTTCCCAATCCTAGCCTCAGTAAAAAATACATGCACTACTACTGACACCACAACGTTTTGAAAGGTCAAAATAGAGATGAATATGTACCGTAGCATATAGACAAGGGAGTGAGTAAAATAAATTAGTCTTATGTCACAATTTCTAAATCCATTCTCATAATGCATTTTACTTAATGGTCAGTTCCTATTTGAGTACAGAGACCTAACCTGTCCCCTGAGAGAAAATCATCGCTCGTTTGACAAAAGGAAGTCATGGATGGAAATTTTGGTGTTGGATTAGTTGAAGCATGGACAGAATACAGTATGTGCATACAATAACTGTTACAAAATGTTAATACTCAGGCAGGTCGAGATAAGGTAAGGAAATATTGGACAAACTGGGCAATTGCTGTGTTGAACAGTGCTCAATTTTCTCTGCAGGTATAAGAAGAAGAATATATTATATATATTGAGTTTCAGTGCATAATCATTCCCAGTTTCTTGATGTACGGTAGCCTACTGCCAATGGTACCAGTACGGTAGGTAATATTCATTACATTGAAAGGAATGTGGATGTTTAATCTAGACCTGAACAACAACCAATAAGCAAGATAACTGTTAAGATAAGACTGCTAATGCCATGAAAAGAAAAGTAATGGTTACTTGAAATGCTTACCAAAGGAAGCTGGTTTCTTTCAAACATAAGAAACATATTTATAGGCTAGGGCCTATACAAGACCAAATTAACTTCACTCAGTCCAAGCTGAAAGCCAGGGGGAGAGAAAAGTCTTGCAGTCTGATAAAGAGCTGTGTGAATTTAAAATACCGTACAATTTAGTGAAACATCTACGATTGATTCAAGAAAAAATATTGGCCTAGTGAATAGGTTCTTCAGCATTCTTGAAAGGAATGTGGATGTGCAATCTAGACCTAAACAGCATCCAAGAAGCAAGAGAACTGTTAAGATAAGTCTGATAATACCATGAAAAGAAAAATACTGGTACCAGTATTTCCCAGTCATTACATTCTGATCAGCCAAACACTCACTTTTCTATTGGAAGAATCACCTAATAATGCAGGCACAGGCAGACCTACGGTAATTCTTATATCCTATTCTACACACATTCTTAACCTACCAAGTAGCCTACGGTATTGAAATAATTTATTTTTGAGTCAAGACTCTTGACAATAAGTCTTATCAGAATTTGGGGTAGGCCCAGTACAGTGCTTGCTCGGAAAGAAATGTATTTTTTATACAGTAGCCTATCCTTGCTCTGAATGAAATGTATTTTTTATACAGTAGGCCTACCGGTAGCCTATAAGTTTGATTCTCTCTATACTACCTACACAACAATATATTCGTCGAGGTACAGTATTTAGCCCAAAGTATAGGCTAAAATGGTATTTTCAGACCAAATCACCCCAGACTGCTCCATTAAATTTTAGACAAGTGATGAAAAAACGCTGAAACATCGATTTTAAAACTTTAAAAATACACATTGCCACTAAAAAGGAAACCACACACCCGTATTCATATAATTTGCAATACTTGGAACAAAAGAAAGGATGCAACATCCGATATATCAGGTTATGTTGTTTCACACATAGGTTAAAATTTGTCGCAACTGCGATCAGTAAATCGGAATAAAGATATATCACGAATTTAACACAATGCAGGTCATTTTATAGGCTACAGAGGGACCCTGATGTTGTGTACTTCATTATTATTTGAGTATTCATCAGTTTAGGAACTATTTCAAGCGATTTCCACAATGTTTACATTTGTTTTTAAATCTACTTCATGCTACGCCATGTTGGATTTAAACATGTTCAGTGAATGGAGCGAAGTTTTTCTACGCTCCATAAAATGGCGTCAGCTCCATACAACTGTTGAGGGAGCGCTCCCATCGGATCGCATTCACAGCGTACTATTTGAAACAGTTGATCAACTGTTCGCTACCGTGAACGCAACCAATGTGACTAAGATACAGGAGTTGAACATTTTATTGCTAGAGGGAGTTGTTGCACTTTTCCAGCAGTGCCAACATTATTGTTTGTCGGTGGTTTTTGCAGTTTAGTTCGAAAGTGCCTTTACTTACAAACACTAACCTAACCTGGGATATTAATTCAATTGATCTTAATAAAAACAAATCTTGGTTAAATCTAACCTGGGACTTGCACCCCAGAGCCCCTTGCTTGTAGTACAATTGGTAATTATCGTCCACACAGTCTTTTAACCTTGTACCGGCTAATGGTTTCGTACAGTCGTCTAATTGAGCAGTGACCGATTGTTTTGTCTCACCCAACTTTAATACATCAGTATTTTTCATCCAGACAGCAGACCTTGCTGCAGGGGAGTGTGTTGGAGCGCATTATCGCAGTCTGTTGAGAGCTAAGAGCGAGTTATGAGATATTGTTGGTATTCTCTGAAATTTTGCATTTGTGACGTATGCGCAGAGCGTATCCTCTGCTCATTTACAGTTGAGTATTTTACGGACTTGTAATATAGTTTGGTCGCGCTTCAGTTCTGCGAAAGAACAGTCAAGTTTCAGAGCGATACTAACAAAATAACTAATAATGAAAACTTGGCACCTTACGGTGCACAAGAGCTGAATTAAAAACTTTCCTAGCAACTTTAAAACTGATGAGAAGGGTTTATCAGGGTAAGGGCCGTCAATGGTTATTGTTCAGGAGTGTTGAAATTTGGATTCTACACTTGCAATATATCAGTATTTCCACCCCTGCCCTCCTTGTGGGTGATTTTAACGCCCATCACCTGCTGTGGGGTTCACCTTCTCCCTGCCCCAGAGGAAGGGACATGGAAGGCTTAATTCAAGGGCTGAATTTATCGTTATTAAATACAGGGGAAGCAACCCATTTTAGCTTAGCGCACGACACGTGCTCACTCATCGATCTAAGTCTGTATAGCCATGTGCTTATTCCCCTGTTTGGTTGGTACGCACACTATGACCTCTGTGACAGTGACCATTTCCCGATCATTCTTACTCATCTTACCCAGACACCCGTTGAGTTCTCCAGTCATTGGGTACTTAAACGGGCGAATTGGCCAACGTTTACAGAACAAAGTGGTTTTGATGAATTTGGGTGCTGGAGCATTGATGACGAGGTACAGCATATCACTGATGTGTTTCTAGTTGCCGCCTATACTCTGTGAGCTACCAGAATGGGATTGACAGTTCTCGCCTCGTCATGTGGTCAGGGAACGAGGTTGCCAAATGCTCGCTCCTACCGCGCGCACGTGGGCAAATGAGTTAGTTCGTCCAACTCGCTATAATATATTTAATAATTATTTCACTGATAAGCTATAGAATTATTTAGAATCTAGAATAGTTGCTACAGATGTAGAATATACAATATCTCCTTATTTTTTGTGATAATAGTAATGGCTTCAAGAAAACGCTGAATTCGATAACTTACAATAATGTTAGCCTACATTTTTTCTGTGGCAATCTACTGTTTCAAGCTTAAAAGAGAATTTTGCTCCTATATTCCGTACAAAATAGTTAGGCAAGGTTTGCACTTAAACCCGAGAAATATTTACTCACATGCTTTCAACTTTTTTTTACAGCTTATTATGTTCGAGTAGAAGGTCTCGGCATTTCAACAGCTCTCACTACCATTATTGCTATACGCACCAGTCATAACGCTGTCAATAAGCTTGTTAGTTTTCATTGTGGCGTCATTAACATTCCTCAAGTCACCTACTTTGCTTAATGTCTCGAGCTATGCCTTAACTTTGGAGAGAGCAAGTTGTTACTCAAAGCAAGATACTGTTTAAGAAAACACACAAAAAAATAAATGTGAACTGTCAGTTCAGAGATAAAGAAAAGGAACTTACCATTTGAAGGATAGCATCAAGGACCTTCACACTGGTAGCTAGATGACGGGTGACCCACTAAGACTGATATTACTGGAAGTTCTCGTTGCAGGTGTATCCATAGATTTATTTCCAACTAGACATTTTAAACGAAGGTTCAGGTAGTTAGTTATTGGAGTTTTAAGGGACAGAACAGCGAGGTCATCTGCCCCTGAAGATTAAGGTAAGAGAGGTTCCACAATACTGATATCACGGGACTGACCTCACAGAATGATTCCTTGCTCAGTGTTTTTCAGTTCACCCTTTCCCTTAGCTACCGTACCCGCCTCCGACATTGCATAATATATTATGAAAACGAAATAAAGTCACAAATATAAGTTACTAATTACTTTTAACTACTTCTGTTCTTCACAGTTTAACCATAAACAAACAGGAATATGATTGTCACGAATTCAAGCAACATCAACAACCATCAATATGAGAGAAATTAACTTTTTTATGCATCATTTTAATTCTATTTATTAAGACTGGACAATTGGTGTTCCTTTTTTTCCCTGTGTTTTAATGTATATTTTAGCAAGGGTATTATTGTTTATTTGAATCATTGCACCTTTGTTTGCATACCATTTCACCTACAGTCATTTCATCTGATTAACATCCATCTTTCTAGTATGTCTTATCCCATTTTTTAGCAATTTTTTATGCATGTTGTCCCTAACAATAATTCCAAAGCTGATGAAGGGATCAAATATTGCTGGATCCCGAAACATGTACTTGTGAGAATATGTAATCAATGATTCCATTTTGAATAAAATAATCAGTATTGACTAGATGGAACCAAAAAAATGATAATTCTTTATCTATTATATACTTCTACTCTACAGCAGGGATTCTCAAAGTGTGTGTGTGTGTGGGGGGGGGGGGGCGGCTTTGATTGACATATTTATATATCATATTCTTTAACAAATATTACTATCCTCATATTCATGAACCTATCATAGGCAGGTAGCGCCCAAGACCATTCAAGAATAATAAACTCGTACCTTTGCTGTCTTATTTCACAAGAACTGACCAGTAGATCCTGCCAGCAGGAATTCTGAGAAAAGGTGGTGAGTAACATTTCCCACACAGCTCCCTTTCACTCGCCACCCACAGTGACATCTCCTTACCAAACACTTAATGACAATAAGCCGCTTGACAATGTGACTACTACTTCCTTTCAAGAATGGATTCCAAGAATGGATTCTTCTATTTCTGCCGTTGCCGATTCGAATTCAGCTAGGCCTTTCCAGTCAGTTCAAAGACAGCGAGTGAACAGGTGAATTCTAGTGCATGGTTAGCCAACTTTACAATAAACTGATACGAGTGACGCCATTACCTATGGATAAGTGGCTTATTAGAAGTGGTAAAAAGAGACCCCATGAAAGTGATAGTGCTTGCTTGCCCTTCTTCGGAAAAAGAACAAGGTTTGAATTTCAACAAAGTCCATTTTCTTCCGCGTCTACTTCTGCTCCCATCAGGATTATTAATTCTACTCACAACGTGAAAGTGCGTAAATATCAAGACGATTATCTGACATTATGCTTTACCAGCATTCTTTCGAATAATAATCAGTAACAACCTCAATGCGTTCTTTGTTTGGAGATTTTAGCAAACAACAACTGTTTGAAGCCTGTGAAACTTAAGAGACACTTGCAGACTAAACATCCAGACTGTTTAAGTAAACCTTTAGCATTTTTTAAGCGCCACGAGCAACAACTAAAAGGAAATATTAGATTCCTAGATAAGCACGCAACAGTTCCTAAGAAAGCGCTAAGAGCATCCTTGGAGGTATCCTATTTAATTGCAAAATCCAAATCACCACATATTATCGGTGAGAAATTACTTCTTCCTGCAGCCGTGAAAATGTGCGCGATCATTCATGGAAAAAAATTTGGTGAGTGTTTGAAGTCGATACCACTCTCAATTGATACAGGAACTCGTCGTATTGATGTAATAGCCTCTGACATAAAAAATCAATTGCTACCACGTCTTCATGATAACCCAAAATGTGCCCTGCAACTTGATAACAGTACTGGTATTTATAGTAAACAGTGCCCAGCTTCTTGTTTTTGTACGCTACTGTCATGAAAATGAAATGCACAAGGATTTTCTATTTTGTAAAGCTCTGGAAGGGCGGACTTCAGGCGAAGATATTTTTTCTCTTGTGAATTCCTTTTTTATTGATAACAATCTCTCATGGACAAATTGTGTTGGTATATTTACTCATGGGGCGTCAGCATTTACTGGAACTAAAAGGGGCTTCAGAGCAAGAGTGAGTGCTGTGACTAATTCTGCAAAATTCACACAGTGCATGATACACAGGGAGGCATTGGCTTCAAAAGTACTACAAACAGGAGTCAATCAAGTGCTGAACGATGTAATTAGTGTTGTAAATTTTGTGAAAGCAAGAGCTTTAAGCAGTCGGCTATTTTCCATTCTTTGCGAGGAGATGGGATCTACACATGATTCGCTTCTATTGCACACGGAGGTACGTTATCTCGTGGTTGAGTCCTTTGTCGCGTTGTGGAGTTGCAGAATGAACTTCGTATTTTCCTATTGGACAGCAGTCCTACACTCGCAACACTGTTTCTGGATTAGAAATGGCTTCCAATACTGTGCTACTTGGCTGACGTATTTGAAAAACTGAATGAACTTAACGTGTCACTTCAAGGACGAAATAGTAATATTTTCATTCTAAGCGACAAAGGGCTTGCTTTTAAGAGAAAACTTGAACTTTGAAAAGCCCAGATGGACAAAGGTAACTGTGAGATGTTTCATTGTCTGAATGAATTCGTGGAAGAAAATGAGTTAGATATTTGTCAAATTAGTGGAATTGGCGTAGAACACCTCCAAAACCTTCATCAAAAATTCGAGGGTAGATTTCCACAACCTTCAACTGAGAATGACTGGATTCGCAGTCCATTTGAAATGAACATAACAGCCCACCTGTCAACGGCAGAACAGGAGGAACTAATAGAACTCTCAAGTGACAGAATACTTCGAAATTAATTTAAGTCGAAGTCTCTTGAAATTTTTGGGTGCAGATTTGGAATTAATATCCCATTTTATCAAGAAAAGCAGTGGACCTGTTATTACCCTTCACTTCAACTTACTTGTGTGAGTCAACATTTTCCGCAATGGCATCCGTCAAGACGAAGCATCGGTCTCGGCTGCAGCTGGAAGGGGATCTGCGGGTTGCTGTTTCAAACATCCAACCAAGACTGGATTTACTTTCATCTCAAATTCAAGCTCACACATCACACTAACTCCGTAAGTGTCTGAGAATTACCGAATTCTGATCCATGTACACTTTTATTCTCCTGTTTTACTTTTTCATGGGTGAAGAGTTTTAAAATAACATTTTTCAAATTCACAGTGAAATGTTGAAAATTGTATATATTATTTCTATTGTCATTTATAAGTCACGAGCTTTCAAATATGAAACGCATTACTGAACACAGGTGTCACAGCTAAAGAGCTAATTAGTCAAACAAACAAAATTTGCTCAATTACAATAACTGCACGTGCAGCAGTTGTTTTTATTCTTATAAGCAAAAGTAATACATATGCATGACATTTTTTTTACAAAACGTTGTTGTACTTTGATGTGGTCTAAGAATAATGAATTGTGTGTTATTATTATACTTATTATTATTATTATTATTATTAATGTAACTGGTAGTTGAAATCTTGAGAACCCCTGCTCTACGAGGACATGTTCGGCTCGCCTGAGTTTGTAGCTTCTTCTATACGGGCACCCATTGGGTGAGCTACAAGTACCGTCACGTTTGGAGTGTTGTCTCGGGAGGAAAGTGTTAATGTAAGGACAAGAAATTGGAAGGTAGCGGCTGTGGCCTATAGTTAGGGACCAACCCCGGCATTTGCCTGGAAGGAAGATGGGAAACCACAGAAAACCATCTTCAAGGTTGCGGGCAGGGGGATTCGAACCTCCTCGCCTCCCGGATGTGAGCGACTGCCTGCAGCCACGCCGTAACGACCTCGGCTAACTCACCCGGTAGACAATTATTAAAGCACTATTACTATCACTAAGGCACCAATACATGGTTAGAATAACAAGCGATTACACTATACAAGCCTGAGTCAGAGCTAACCATGCACTGACGCACGTGGGCTGTGATATTGCAACGCCGAGTATTATGACATCAACTATGCGAACATGGATTGGTCAAGAGGCAGAGGGGTGATGACTGACGTGTAATTTCCTACCAAATGTCAATCCTATTCTGGCAGCTCACAGAGTATAGGAGGTAATCCCATCCCCTTCTGGTACTCCTCGTTGCAAACTCGTCCCCTGGTGGACTGTGGATAATGCAGTGATAGTAAGAGACTGTCATTGCGCCCATAAGCGATATCTTGAGCATCAAAGCATGGCCAATTTGGTGGTGTTCAAGAAATTCTGTGCCAAGGCTCGGATACTTATCATGGCAATGGTATATGTTCATACTATATTATTGAAAGAAGTTTGGGAACGTGCGTACCACCTAATTTCAGCAAATTCAAATGTAAAGTCATGTAAGTTGTTATGGGCAAATGCAGGGACGGTGCGTCATTAAGGGCCGAAAGGGCCCTGCCCACCCTTGGCCGTTAGGCCGTACTGCACGAAATTTGTTTTATTAATGTCTTATAAAATTAGATTAAAATTACAGACATTCTACTTAAAATAAGTGGTTTTCCCTGCTAGAATCCCTAGAAAGAATTCAGTATACATAACTCATCTCTAGCTTGAGTTTCTGACAGTCTCGTACGGTGTATTGTAATAGCGAGGGCCACTGCACAGAACCTTCCATGTTAAGCATATGGGGTAATGGGCCGGGTGACCAAACAGTGGACATAGCACTGTCTTGCACGCAAATTCTTGTGGGCTATGAAAGGCTTTTCGTGTCTTCTCAAGGGCCTGGAGAATTGGCCCATAACATTGCTCTAGAATGAAATAGAAGATATCTCTATTTCCGTCTTCTTCTGTCACTGTTTGAAACCGGCTTAGGGGGTTCGGTTTACCCCATGCCATGCGCAGGTAGACCACTAATAGCCATTGTTCACAGCCTGTTGAAACACAATCATAACTGTATTTATACATTTTCAGTATGGTGTCCAAGTACAGTGCAAGTGTAGTGGGTTCTGTGAATAAATTTTTAACTTCTGTGGTAGTAATTTAATTTGCTGATTGTGTGCAACATACGAAAATGAATGAAGTGGAATATGTATTAAATAATCCATTTTCGTCTTTACCTCTGAACACAAAATTAGAAATTAAAAGATTAGGACCTCATCAACCAAAATATGTTATAATAACGTTCCAAGATGGATCAAAACTAAGGAAATTTTTGCCTCATTGGTATGAAAAGGTTTCTTGGTTAACAGCGTGTGAAAAGTGTGAGACCTTGTTTTGTTTTAATTGTATATTGTATATTATATTATTCAGCGGTGAAACAGTTTGGTGGAAGACAGGTTATTGTGATTTAAAACACTTGTCAGAAAAGTTGAAGAAACATGAGGCTAGTGATGTGCAATTTACAAATGCTTTGAAACTGAAGACTCTTAGTACAGTTAATATACAGACACGATTAGATGAGGGTTATCATATTTCGGTTAAGAAACATAACAAACTAGTTGACAAAAACAGACACGTATTCAACAGAATTATAGATAACCTGCTTTTTGCGGAGCAAATGAATTACCATTAAGGGGACGTAATGAGAGTCAAAATTCACTAAACCAAGGGATATTTTTAGATTTACTAGCCTATACCGCAAAATCAGATAGTGTATGGGACTGTCACCTCAATAATGCAACAATTGCTAAAAACACTTCCAAAACAATCCAAAACGAGCATCTCGATTCCATGTACAGTGTCTACCTAGAAGAGATTAAGGCAGAAATTGAAAAGGCTGATTATATTGCAGTGCAGGCCGATGAAACAACAGATGTGTCTTGCACAACTCAGTTTGTTTTAATTTTGAGGTATGTTAATGAAGGGAAGCCTGTGGAACACTTCATTCGCTCTTTAGCTGTTTCTGATTTAACAGCTGAGGACTTAAGTGCTGCTTTAGTTGAAGAATTGGAACAATTTAACATTAAAGATAAGCTTGTGGCACAAACTTATGATGGGGCAGCAGTTATGCGGGGGTGTCGCGGAGGCGTAAATGTTCTTATGAGGGAGACATTCCCTTATGCAGTTTATGTGCATTGCTACGCACGCCACTTGAACTTGATACTCAAACGCGTGTGTTCAACAATTAAGCGTGTCAGAATTTTTTTTGCAAACGTTTCCGGTATAGGCTCGTTTTTCACTTCTTCGTCCAAACGCAGCAATTTTTTGAAAGAACTGTGTAATGGACGTCCACCATCATCATGTGATACCCGCTGGAATTTTAAGTCAAGAATTATTAACTTCGTGCATGAAAACAAAGATGATTTGGTTGAGTGTTTTAGTAAGATACAAAACGAGGAACACTGGGATGCGGCCAGGCTTCATAAATTGCTGGAGGACAGAGATTTCTTATTTTTCTTGTCGTTCTTTGCGTCTACCATTTTATCAGGTAGACATTCTTTACAATATTTTACAGTCAAGGAAAGCCAATGCTGTGGGCAGTGATAGCGCACTCACGAAGTTTGCTAATGCTATTTCTCAGATAAGGGACAATACAGGTCAGTTCAATGAGCAAACTTGTGAACCCCCTCCACAAAAAAGATAAAGAGCAGGCAATGACACTCCAGTAGACATTGATGCTAAGCATGCATGTGACATTATTACAACACAAGTGAAAGATAGATTTCAGAGTAATGACGTCTTACGCACTTTTTCAACTGTCGATATTCAGAAATTCAAGTCATATAGGCAATGCTTCTCCTCTGCAGAACTCAATACAATTTGCTCGACATATCCTATGCTAAATAAAACAAAACTAAAAGCAGAGTTGTCTGTAACTTACAGCAATGACATTTTCTGTGAACTGAAAACCAGGAGTGCACTTATGCCGTTTTTGCGCGATAATGACTTAGTAGATACCTTTTCAGAATTAAACAAACAACTGTGCATAGTACTGGCGACTCCAGTGACTACTGCTGAATCAGAATGCAGTTTCAGTACTTTCAGAGGAATTAAGACCTACTTGCGAAACTCTATGGGACAAGACAGCTTAATGCACTGGCCGTGCTTTCTATTCACAAGGAGTACATATTGGAAACCAAGAATTTAAACACCAAGGTGATCGAAAATTTGATTCATCCAAGCACAGGAGAGGAGAATATGTTTACAAATAAGGAGCCAGGTGAGTACAGTTATTAATATTTGTTTCAAATGTTGTGTTGTGTGGAATTATGATAATGGGAATATTGGCAACAATTAATGTCATATATAAAACAATGTTTAAAATAAAATGAACCAACAATAATGTCATCTGGCCCACCCTAAATTTTTTGTCAGGAGCCGCCCCTGGGCGAATGTATAGATATAATTTCAGAAGTAGCCTATCACTTTACTTGAGTTGAACTTGTAACTACAGGTGGTTATATATAGAATGCTTGAAAGGCCCCTTACCGCCGATACTCTGAGTCGGAGGCTTCGCATAAGAAGGACGTGAATGATAAGCGGCATGGACTGAGATACGAATTAGCATCTAGTGATTACAGGTTTGTTTGAATTTTGTGTAATTTTTTTAATGATTCCTGAAGATGCTTGATTGTTTTTGAAGTCTCTCATCAATGTACCTATACTTTCGTAATTCTCTTTTTCCTTACGGTATCTGTTAAAGTAGGTCGAAATATTTAGGGAATAAAAGGTACTCTTGCACTATAAGGTGCTGACTGCCATTAAAATTTGGAAAATTTTCTATAGGTAATGTGACTAAGATGCAGGAGTCAAATATTTAATCACTAGAGGGTGTTATTGCATTTTGCAGCAGAGCCAACTTATTGTTTGGCAGTGGTGTTGCCCCTAAGTTCGAATGTGGTAAATGGAGAATTAGGCTTTACCTACAAACACAAACCTGACCTAGTGGTTTCGTACTGACAGTTGTCTGACCTGGCTACAGGGGAGTGCGGTGAAATGAAGTTGGGAGCATTGCCAGCATGGCAACCTGTTTTTTCGTCAGTTTATTAATCCAAAGTTAATACATGTATGTTCATCATTTTCTTATTAAAGTGTGAATGTGGTGTTTCCTAAATGCAGTTAGCCTCAATAACTTGGCACACACGGCAAAAGCTTTCTCCGAATCGATGGCAGGATTTAGACCAAGTCCGTAGCTTTGTTACACTCTCTAGCAGATGGAGAGCCCTGCGTGGATAAACAAAACGTTACCCACATCCGCACGTTTATTATTCGAATCTACTGGCATTAAACTAATATTTTTAATTAGATCAAGTATTGAAGCAATACATTTAGACATTTGAGGAGAAAGTCGTTCCCCTAGGCTATGTATGTCATGTGCTATGTTTAAAATGAATGTTGTACAGCCAGAATTGCAACCCTTTCCAGTTCGGAGTGTTAATTATGCCTAATGACTTAATTTGAATGAGATTAGCTTAAATCATCATCTTACATTTGTCATGAAAAAAATGTATCGAAAAAATATGATATGTCATAATCATCTGGGCCCTAGTAATGATATTCTAAAAGTTCGGATTATATTCTAAAACTATTCGCAATTTAACGCACAGCCATGAAAACTATATCCACATGGGGAACATTTTTGTGGATATCCGCATCTGCGGAGGGCTTTAAAGATGGGATGAGAAGATACCATCACAAAACAATTTTCTGGAGAGCTGAGACATTTATGTTGGGAGAGAGAATACGGTGTCAGTCATCATCACTTTCTATAGGAATAGAATTCTATAGGAATAGGTATGTGACTAAGACACATTTAATCACTAGAGGGTGTTGTTGGATTTTTTCAGCAGTGCCATCATTATTGTTTGGCGGTAGTTTTGCTGCTTAGTTCCAAAATGGTAAACACAGAATAAGGCTTTACTTAAAATCACAAACCTAACCTGGGGTGTATGCCCCAGACCCTCTAGCTTATATGAATATTACAATCAGTAATTTTCGTCCAGACAGTCTTCTAACCTTGTACCAGCCAATGGTTTCGAACAGACAGTCGTTTAAACTATAGGGGTACCACATACAAAAGTAATTTTCGTCCAGTCAGTGGTTTTGTCCAGGCAGTCGTCTAACCTCGTTACAGGGGAATGCGGTGAAGCGTATTATCGCAGTCTGTCGAGAGCTAAGTGCAAGCTATGAGATATTGTTGGTATTCTCTGAAGTTTTGCATTTGTGACGAATGCGCAAAGCGTATCCTCAGCTCATGCACAGTTGAGTATTTTACGGTCTTATAATATAGCTTGTTCATGCGTCTGTTCTGCGAAACAAGAGTCCAAACAAGTTTCAGAACAATGCTATATTATCAAAACTTGGCTCAAGTAAATTTTCCTAGCAACTTGGAAACTGATGAGGAGGTTTTGTATGCGTAGACAATTTATCAGGTTAAGAGCCGTCAGGGGTTATTGTTCAGGAGTGCTGAAATTTGGATTCTATACTTGCACTATGTCATTATCATGATTTCATATTCTGGGAGTCATTACCAATTGAAATTACTGTCCATTATCACAACTGCACTGGAAATACAGTGGAATCCCGTTAGTACGTTCGTCAGTAACACGTTTTCCTGCTAATCACGTCGAATTATAAAAGTCCCAGTCTCAAAGCACTAAATTGCATGTAAAATATTGCTTTAGCACATCTTCCCGCTCCCGCTTACTATGTTCAAATTTTGACATTCTTCCGTTCAATATTTTGGCCAGCCCTTGCGTATTTGTCAGTCCAGTTGGACTTCGGCCAAGGCACAGTAGCGGTCAAGAGCTGAGCTCAGTTTAGCAGCGAGTGTGCTTCCTGTAGTGTCATCTATTCATTCATTGACGATAGCTTGCCGTATAGTGATACAGTGCACTCCCGATAATTCCCGGTAATTAATTCACGAACTTCAACGAATTATCCGCAGTTCTGTTTTTAAGTCTAGTAAATATAAAGCTATTGGTTAAAATATTAAAGTATACGGTACCGAGTTTATGAACGAGGAAAAAGAAACAAAATATATATATACAGGGTCTTTCATATAAAGTAAGAATGGCAAGCAGTGGTTTTGTTATCCGCTGCTGCAGCGGCCTTGACCGAGCTTGTGGCGCTCCACGGCCTCCTGCTTTATGCGTGTGTACAATCCTATATGAAATCCTACCTTATAAAAGATGCTGGAAGTATTGTCCTTCCTGGGTTATACAGGCATTGTATCCGGTAACCACATTCTGGCTGACGCGAGTGAGTTCTGCCACTGTAATGTTTCTGACTGCATGCGTAATGTTTCCTTTCAGTTCCTCCAATGTGTGAGGATTTGTTCGATACACTTGTTCTTTCAGTTTACCCCACAAGTAAAAATCACACACTGTTAGATCTGGACAACGAGGGGGAAATAGACCAACACTGATCACTCTATCTGTAAACACTTCCGAGATTGCTGTATGAGCAATGATTTTTCTTCTTCCGTTAACTGATTGAAGAATGGCTTCAAAATGTCCTCTTGGTACCTCTCTGCATTTACTGTCATCTCAAAAAAAATTGGCCCTATTATTCGTCCGGCACGAACAGCACCCCAAGCACCGATCTTCCTATCATAAACAGGGACTTCATAAACACCATTAGGGTTTACTGCACACCAATAGCGAGAGTTATGACTGTTCACATGAGCATTAAGGTGAAACCAGGCCTCATCCGAAAAGAACACAAGCTGTGGGTCAAATAGACAATCATACAATGATGCCAGATACCACTCACAATATCTCACTCTTGTGGCTGGATCAGCAGGTTTAAACAATGGGGCCGTGTAAACTTGTACGGTTTGATATGTAACAGCTTTGTAGCTCTGTATGCAGATGAAATCGAAACCCCTACTTGTTGTGTTAATCTTGTGAGTGATTTATTCGGAGACCGTTCAAGATTCTGGCCAATATCATCTAGCTTATCCTCTGTTAAAACTGTTCGTGTGCACGCATGTTTTTTTATTGAGCACTGAGCCAGTAGTGTCAAACTTATTTACAATTACGTGAATCTGTGCTAATGAAGGTGGCACTTCATCAGGAAATTGCTGAGCAAATGCATCATGTACCCGCCGAGCCGACTCGTACTTAAAACAAGTTTTTACATACAAAAATACGATGTTCCCATGATAACTGTCTCACCATGTTAGCAGCTGAGGTTCAGGCTGGCGACTGAACACCTGCACGCTTATTGCAAGGTCAAGTATGTACTATGCACGAGTTTTCAATAATACAGCAGGGGGCCGTGACGCGCCAATATCTCGGCCAAGGCCGCTGCAGCATCGGATAACAAAACCGCCGCTTGCCGTTCTTACTTTATATGGAAAACCCTGTATATACCGAGTCCGCCAGAAATATGTATACACTATTTGTCAGACGATATCGGAATATGGACATTGTCAACTGTTATCATTGTTTTTGAATGTTGTAGTGTGGTCTTTCGCTCAACAGATGTCGGTACTTGCATCACGATAGTGGGGAAAAAAAGTGGCTGGAGCACGCTTGACGTTCGAGCAGTGAAAGTACATTCTGAAGTGGTTTATCAGGTTTGATAATGCCGTTGAAGTGCAATGTCAGTGGAGGTGGGAGTTAGAAACAGAACCCCCAACACGCCTAACAATTAAACGCATTACTGGGAAGTTTGAGACGCATGGAACGATTTATGATATTCACAAAGGAAGATCGGGAAGAACGCGTACATCTACTAGTCCTGCTTCGTCGGCTCACGTGTTGGAAAGGTTTTTTAATTCTCCACAGAAGTCTGCTACGCAATGTCCGACGGAAGTGGGGATTAGCAGTACAAGTGCACGACAAATTTTGAAAACAGCTCAGTGGAAAGTTTACATCCAACGATTACTGCATGCGCTTAATGAGGATGATCCCGGTCGTCAAATGCAATTTTGTGAATGGTATCAGCAAATGGTAACCCAAGATGAACAATTTCTGATGAAGTTAGCATGGTCTGATGAAGCCCAGTTTAAACTTAATGGAACAGTGAATCGACATAACTATGTCTACTGGACACCGAAAAATCTGCATGTTCATGTGGACAAGGCGGTCATTCTACCAGGGGTTAATGTCTGGTGTGGACTGTCATTGAAGGGATTAGTAGGACCCTTTTTCTTTAGATAGTACTATCACTGAAGCAGTGTACTTGGGAATGATATGCACATTCATTTTACCAGCTGTACATGCGCTTTAAGGAGGCGATGATGAGGTCTTCTACCAACAGGATGGGGTGCCACCACACAACCATGTAGCAGTACGAGCATTCCTGGATGACAGTCTGCCGGGACATAGGATTGGACAAAGAGGGTCCATTGAGTTCCCCCCACAGTCGCCAGATCTTAGCCCTATGGACTTTTACTTGTGGGGAACTGTGAAAAATCAAGTCTATCGACGTAAGCCGCGCACACTGGAGGCCCTTCGCCAGGAGATTACAGCGGCATGTGCAGCGGTCCCCATTCAAACATCGACGGACGTAGTTGCAGCGACCGCTTGTCGTTCTGCTATGTGTCTGGCAGCCAACGATGAACATTTTGAACATCTCATGTAACCATATGTTTAACTGAAGACAGTACTGCATGTGTAATCAAAATTTAAATGTAAAAGAAACACACAATAAATAGTTTTTGTTCCGTAAAGAGTGTATACATTTTTCTGGCGGACTCTGTATAACACTTTATAACATTGTATTGTAAGACACACTAGACTAGAGGTATGTGGATTCTGCTAACATTAATATCTAAGAAAAAAGACTTCTTGTTTCTTAGATTGTTCGTGGGTTTTTTTTCTCTAATTTTATATTGTACATTTCTGAAGAAAACAATATATGAGAATGAAATTTCATCTCCATTTTTTGTATAAGAGATAAGTGTGACTATATATGCACTAGCTTGACTGTGGAAACTTTCGGGATTTCGTTGCTTCACTCGATATCTACTAGATCTTCGTTTTCATCACTGACAGTCAAATTCTGTACATTATCCTCCTCACTTTCATGTCTGAAACCATAATCGTCCTTACTGACGTCTAACTACTGAATGTCACTTTCTTCTGCACCTTGTCATTCATCCAGATTTTGCCTTTATGTCATCTTAGTGAGACCACCCTGCCTGATCTAAATATCGTTGTCACAGTAGCCAGCAAACGCTTGCTTTGGTGCGAGTGTAGTAGCGGTAATTTTCTCCCATGACTTGTTGACTGCATGAAGAGCATCCTACAAACACGCTCTCGGTGATGCGCTGGTTTGCGCCATCAGGCAATAGCCGCTCTTTACAATAAGCTGTCCGCACATCTACCCTTCACAACTCACAGGTCAGTGACCTTCAGGTGTGGCTGTTGGGAAAGGGAGGACAAGTTCTGAGTGAAAGTGCATTCCTCTTTGTACTCTCTCTGTTTTGATAAATGGAATCCGTGCTACACCCTGTTCGGCGACATGCTCGTATGTATCCGAGATTGCAGCATTCTGGTAGCAGTGCGCAAGTAGTTCTAGATTTACATCGCTGAGAAATGCAGTTAGTCTTCTCAAATGTCAATGATTTTGTTTCCACTCATCGTATCGCGTTAAAATTCTTTTAAACGACGGAGAGCTTATTTTATTTAGCGGGATGATTAATTGCTGTAATAATTACTACTAAAAAAAACTCTTGGAGACCCGCGAATTAACTGCAAAGCGAATTATCCGCACGCGAGTTCTCGGCAGTACACTGTATAGTTTTTTTGGTTATTTTCATCTGGGCCTTATTTACGTGTTTGCAATGGAGAAGAAGAAGGTGAGGCAAATAACAAACAGTGAAAAACTACAAATCCTTCAAGAAGTGAATCTTAATCCAAATATGAAGCATGTGGATGTAGCGCGGAAGTTAAACATTCCTCCATTAACTTTAAATACAATTGAATCGCTCGTTGTTGAAAGGCACTAAGTCCAATATTTAAAGTTTTGTGATAAACACAAAAAACTGTTTTTCCGCTCTTGTACTGAAATATGAGACGTATTATTTTGTATATGAAAATTGCACACAAACATCGATATTAAAAAAAAAATAGCATTGTTCCGTACGATACTAACAATTTAATTGACAAAATACGTAACTGGACTTAGTCCATTTCAACATGGAACAAGCAGAACCTTTGAGGGAGGAATATCTTTCACATTCTTAGTTTATTTCCTTTATTTCTAAATGATTATATGTATCTGGAAGCCTGAAAGAAAAGGTAACATGAATGTAATAACTGTTATTTTCTTCATGTTGAAACACACTAACTGCTGGACTAAGTTCCTTTCAACACGAAATAACTAACTTGACGGCTGACACTGCTAGGACATGGTTCCATTCAACACCAAAACATGCATCTTGCTTCCTAGGACGCAAAATCGCGGTAAAAAGGATTTGTCAAAAATGTGGACTTCGTGCCTTTCAACAACGAGCTATTCAATTGTTAGCAAAGGTAAACTGATGAAGATTGCTTTTGAAGAAGGAAAGGTGCTCAAAGAAAACGTAATCGCCAGGGTAAGTTTCCAGAATTAGAAGAAGCTGTTCTAAAATGGTTTGTGCAAGCGCGAGCTTCAAATGTGCCGGTGGTCGGTACTGTGGTTCGAGCTCAGGCAACACTTATTGCACAGAAGATAAGACTTGATGATTTTAAAGTAGCTAATGGCTGGATTGACAGATTCAAGAATCGACATGACCTAGTTTATAGATGAGTGCGAGGCGAAGCTGCTGACCTGGATAATGACACTACACTGTGCGAAACTATTGAAACATGGAAAACTACAAAGCTTCCTGCAAATTTGAAAGACTATACTCCTGACGATATTTTTAATACAGATGAAAAGGGGCTGTTTTTTCATCTTCTCCCAGATAAAACCCTGGATTTTAAGGGTGCGAAGCGTCACGGTGGCAATCGTAACAAGGAAAGGCTTACAGTTCTCCTGTACTCATTTAATTTAGCCGCTGGCTGTGCGAGCGAGCCAGCAGTGTGTGGGCCAGGTACGCGGTGCGACTAAGCGCTCCTTAGCCTGGTGTATAACATGAGAGGAGATGTTAACTTAGTATTTCTAGATGTTGATTTGAGTAATATAATTTTTAGTTAAAAAAAATAGAGGAGCCCGCCAAGGCAGCTGTCGGAGCCTCCCTGGACACCCCTTGGGTGGTTTCAAGTTGGTCAGCTTGAAGCTGGCATAGTGTATGAAGTTTGTAATATTTTAATATTTTAAATGTAAGGTTGTTTCATTTTATTAATTTATTGTACGTTATATAATGGTGTTAGTACTGATTTCCGTTCCGTTCACTCGACCATTGCACACTACATGCCCTCTCGGCCGTGGCGCGACAGCAGCAGTTGCCTCAGATTGATAATAGAACCAGCTTTCGTTGGTGTTATATGTGTTCTTGTTACGCGCAGTCCAGTTGGAAGACTAAACAGAGGCTCGCTAGTGAGCTCCGTTTTATACTGTCGCCGCTCAGGGATGTTAGGCGCGGTCAGTATGATGCTGTGCGCTGATTGGCTGTTGGTATTCTGTAGTGTTCTGAGCTATTTTTTAATGATTTTAATTGAAATTAACGTTACTAATGGAAGGGGTGGATTATTAAAGTGAATTTTGAAAGTGCAAATGATCTTCATGAGGGTTTTAGGTGGGTGGCCTCTGTACTTTCAAGCTGTCTGGTGTTATTTAATTGCGGGCGCTGTGGGCCCGGGTTCGTAGTCATAAGATGGTATCTAGTGAGCTGATGACCGTTTCAATGACCTATCTCCAAGAGGGGGGGGGGGGGTGACAAGGTGTTGTAGGCTGCAATAATGAGTTAAGAAGAGTGCTGGCCATTCTCTAAATGGAGCTGGGATGCCGTAGGTGTTGATGGCTGATGGTGCCGTGATTGATGTAAATAGGCAGCGATGCCGTAATTGATGTTTATAGGTAGCTGGAGGGGGGGGGTTGCCAGAGGTGTTGTAGGCTGAAAGGGTGCCTGTAGGTGTTATAGGCACGGCCCTTTAAGTGTCAGGTTTGGGTAAGCGTGAATGGGCTAACATTTAGGTGCGTAGTTTAGAGTTAAGTTGTGTTCTTGTCTCCATGACCCACCCAAGCGCCATCCCAGATGAGGCCCGTGGCCGTATCTCTAGGCAGGCGCAGCCATGGTTCTTAGAGCTTCAGTGCGGTTCGTGAATCCTGTCTTTTATTCGTCTCTGTTTTGTAGTATGTCTTTAATTAGATATATGTATTTAGGTCGTCTCTTCATAATGTCTCTACGGTCAGGGTTGTATGCTCCCTGGATTCTGATGTGTGGTTTAGGATGATGTTGTGAAGTGTTGTAGTATTTGTCAGTTTCAGCATGAAGTCGAGTAGATATGGACTTTTAGTTCGGCGATGTAGATCAAGTATTCTTGTGTCGCGCTGTGTTTCTAATGCTGGTCTTAGCATCCAGTTTTGAATGTGCTGGAGTTTTTGAATGCTGGAGATTGACATAAATGCTATTGCAGGTGCAGCGTAAGTTAAAATTGGCCTGATAAGTGTCTTATAGATGAGTGTAATGTTTGACTTGGATAGTGCTTGTTTAGGATGTATCATGGGGTAATAATAATAGTTTAAGGCTGAGCTACTGGTTCTGCTGACAAGCACTGGACAAGAGATGGCAGCACTGCCGTCCCTTGCCAGTCACCGCATGTGAATTCCCACTTCCCCTCTTCCCTTCCATACTCCTCATTCGCACACAATCTTCCCCTCTCTGTTGTAAGCCTCGCTTGCAAGTGGCACAGCGATCTGTTTCCGAGCCGTAACCTTGAGATCTGTCATCCAGCCGGATAAAATGGGGTCGGGGCGTTTGATTGATAGGCCTATGCATTTCAATTTTTTTCTGCTACAAGGGAAAATATTAACATACTGATTGTTAACTGAAGTGCCATGTGTTCGCATTTTCTGCATCACGTCAGGTTTCCTTTCTTGTAATTTTGACAAGAAAATCGAGAAACCATCAAAATTGGCAAAGTTTATCATAAAAAAATACATATAATATTATTAAGACAATATACCTGAAATGACTGCTTAGGTATTGAGGGTTGTAGAATCCAAGTCTGTAGTCAGAGTTTCTCTATCGGGTCCCCGCTTTTTGTAATTTTTAGTAATAAGAACTTCAAAATTTGATCAAGAATTTCAATAACGTACCATATTATTTTTTTAAGTCGCCTCCGTTGCGTAGTGGTCAGCGTGATTAGCTGCCATCCTGGAGGTCCGCGGTTCGATTCCCGGTTCTGCCACGACATTTGAAAAGTGGTATGAGGACTGAAATGGGGTCTACTCAGCCCCGGGTGGTCCAAATGAGTAGAGGGGGTTCGAAGTGGTTTTCCGTGGTTTGCCACTTCGTCTTCGGGCAAATGCCGGGATGGTACCTACCGTAAGGCCACGGCCGCCTCCTTCCCACTTCCTTGCCTAACCCTCCCACTCTTCCCATCCCTTCATCAGGCCCCCTGTTCGCTTTGCAGGTGAGGCCGCCTGGGTGTAATGCTGGTCACACACCCGAGTTGTATCGTGACCACCTCTTGGTGGTCACGGTTGTATCCCCGACCCAATCTTTCAAGCTCCAGGACAATGCCCTCAGTGGTGGTAGAAGTGGGATCCCTCGCTTAGTCCGTGGGAAAAGCCAACCCTGGAGGGTAAAACGATAGCGAAAGAAACAAAATATATTTTTAAACGTGTTTTAACACCGCAATATAAATCTACTATAAAATCTTGAATTATATTAATACAAAGTTCTTCCTGCCATTCAGATGTTCAATTTGTCGTTTGAATCGTGCAGTTCAACAGGAAGTAATTTTAGGACACTACTTAACCTCCTCAGATCCACTACAAAACAACAACATATATTCTGAACACAGATTTACTGCGCTGGATATATGACACACAAAATGAATACACAATTACAGCTTACAGTATACCTACCAGTTTCAAGGAATGGAATTAATACAAATGTAGAAATGCATTGTATGTCTACCCCTTATTATTCCCGTTTTCCAACGGGGACGGGGATGAGATGCAATGGAAGTCTTTGTGGCGATGGTTTTTACGGCCGGATGCCCTTCCTGATGCCAACCTCGTGAGAGGAGTTAATGAGAGATGAAATGAATGATGGTGAATGAAACTGGGCATGGATGTGGAAGGAAGTGGCCATGGCCTGTCAGAAGGTACCGTCCCAGTATTTGCCTGGTGTTGAAAATGGGAAACCACGGAAAACCATTTCAAGGACGGCCGACGGTGGGGCTCGAACCCACGCGTCTACCGAGTCAGCAGAGAGCTTGGCCCCATGACCTAATGCAGCGCTTTAGCCAGCGTAGCCACTACTGTCGGTACAAATGTGGAAATGCATTGATTTTTATTTTTTTTAGTTTCTTTGCAATATTAACCGAGATAAAAATATATAGGGATACTTTGCTCATAATGTTTAATGCCAGTTATTTTAGAAGATTTCAGGGATTCCATTTGTGTAAATTACCAGCTTTAACGCAATAATAATAGTATAATTGATGTAAAGATATATATCAGTTTCAGTATTTTGACATTTTCATAATTTCCAAAAGAGTTCTTTCTTTAAAAAATTGCGCGCGTTGAAACAAATCTGTATATGGGCTTTGTAACCATGGCGGCCCGCAGGAAGGGGCAAGGTGGGGCCGTGGCCTCCTCTGAATTCCGAGAATGTTGATATTCGAGTGGTCATTGTAACCAGTTTATTTCATAAATTGAAGTTTCTGATAATCAACTGACAAATGTTACAATAGAAAACTTCTTTAATGTTGCTGACGTAATAGGCTATGTATTTATATTCAAAAATTCCTCTCGGCACGCCCGAAGGCGGAGGTAGATTTCTCCGCGCAAACTAGGAGTTATGCTATAATAGGAAAAATATGCGGGTTTTCGTAGAAGGATCAGACCTCATTTATTGCGAGAAAGTATTTTACAATTGGTGCTTAATTAACTTAGTTTTTCGTCTTTCTATGCATATTTTTAACATTTTATTGTCTTATGGGGACGTTAACTTTCTCGTCATTTGGGGTCCATTTTTATACTTGTGGTCACACTGTCCTTATGCAAGGTTTGGAACTGATGTGTAACTACCTAACAGCCTGTTACTTCTTCACGCAAAATATTATCTTCCGCAGAGATGTTGGTTGGTTCCTCAGTTTAGTATATTTTACTTAACGGCCAGCAATAATCAAATTAAATATTTTCTTTCTAAAACGAAAATTTGCTAAAACCATGGGCGTCACAAGTATGAGTAACGTACAATACGAATTTATCACTTCGCACAAAATTCATTATGCTAAGAAGAGCAGTGCGCGGTATTCCTGATAGCTTGTGAAGAAGAGGAAATACGAGGTGGATCCGCTGTAACGGCCAGTACAAACTAGATATTTGAAAACAGTGCTATTTGAATTATTATTATTAGGCAAATTCATATGTAGGGATATTTCCACAGTTTAATTTAACTCAGTAATTTGGAAATATCTGAAAATATGTCCCCCAGTTACCGTAATTAGAAAATAGGCGAACAGGATTTACGTTGAACTGCTTAATTTTTATATTATTGTCGATACATGGTGGTACCACTATTTTTTACCTAATTTTAAGAACTGAACATTATGACAATGAATCACAAAAGAAAAAACGTGAACTTCCATGGACAAAAACTGTGAACTTAAAACAAAACATTCCTCCCAATCTTGCCATAAAGTAGCCAACGGTTTCAGAGCAGTCAACTAATGAATTTCACGAAGCAAGTAAGAAATGAAACGAAAATTGGGGGGAGGGGGTAATGAAAATAAAATTTTAACTTGGCCCCCCTCTGGAAAAAATCCTGTGGGCGCCCATGTTTGTAACTACCCATAGGGGGAAGAGTTTCTCTGTAGGAAAGTGGTTGCATATCAGTGATATAATTATAAAATTAAAACACAAAAGAAGTGTTTGGATGGATCATAAACCTTTTTACTGTGCACTGACAAAACTACAATGGAATGCAAAACATTATAAAAAAAAAATGCAGTAAACCACAAAAGGTTATTTATTTACTTATCGTATGGCTTTTAGTGCCGGGAGCATCTGAGGACATGTCCGGCTCACCTGAGTCTGTAGCTACTTACAGCGGACACTCTTAGCGTGAGGTACAAGTTCCGTTCAATTTCAAGTAGAAACCATCTCGGGAATATTTACAGAAAATACCCTTAAATTATGCTCTATTAACAAACAAAAAATATTTTTAAAATATAAGCAGCAAGTTCAATGACATTCGGCTGCATAGACACACAAGCAAGAACATGACAAACACAATAACACACCGCTAATGATATATTAAGTATGTTAAAGTTGTTATGTTATTAATTATTTCACATTAAATAATATATAATAATTTATTATCCACGTCCTAACCAAAGAAACTTACGAAGCAACTGATAAAAAGAAAAGATCTTTAGGCTACGTATTCTGAACAATTAACAGTACGTTCGAATATCATTCAACAGTATTAGCTTCTTGTTGTTGTTGCTCATTTTAGGGCTGCGACATCATGGTCATATAGCCCCGTGCGTCTAGGTGTGTGAAACCCCACACCAGAGCATCGTTCACTTCCATTTTTTGGTAAACAGGCTCTGAAGTTACAGCATATCCGTTTTCCTTGTACAATATAATCCATTTTTTATTTCTTTTTTTTTGTATTTGTATTTTACCATGGTACAATGTTTGGAATGGATCGTTACTAATTCCATTTCTTTCATAACTTGACCAATATCAACGATGCGTCGCCCTATTGGAGGCAGTTTGTTGGCCTCAGTATTCCTTTCAATTACCATCGGTGGTACTTCACAATCAGACTCATTGTCATCATCTGTATCACTTCCTGAATCGTTCGAAAAATTTATGGAATAATCTTGATCTTCATACCAGAAATCACACAATGTTAAAAAATATTACCTTGATTATTATAAACATACACAAAGCAAATACGCATTAAAAGTAACTCCAGGCAAATGCTGGGATGGTCCCTCTCTAAAAGCAATCCTATCCCCAATTTAGAAATTCACACAATAGTACAGTCATCACATTAACACATGTAATCACACAAATTCCATACACACCCAAAAATACATGGGGCTATATGACCGTGATGTCTCAGTCCCTAAAATAAGCAACAACAACACCTTTTACAAGTAGGTAATCTACTAAAAAAATGACAAGTCCTTTAAAATGAATGAATTAATTAATTAATAATTAATTTATATATTGTAACAATAGTTTACCGTACTTACCGACTTGCATCGTTGCCTGTTGGGGGAGTGCTTTCACCTAACAATCTGTTGAATATTTCTTCCGAGTCTTCCAATTGAGCAGAATAGTTTGAAACATTCAAGGTGAATTTTGTTGTTTTCTTTTCTCCCACGTAGCCTTTGCTGCGCGGCCTCTTCTGGAACGTTTCCTTGGAGGTGGATGCTTTCATGGCATTGTAGAATAAAGTGTGAATGTTATAGGAATACACTACTGCCCTATCACTCAATCACGAAACAAAAACGCAGAATTAGGAAATGAAACGAGAAAGGGGCGAGATATTCTTCTATTGCTTCCTCAAGACTCGGTCTAGTCAGACTCAGCGCGCAGGAAAAGGTTCTCCAAGAAGGCAAGTTATTTTGTTTTCTTTGCACTCCATGGTAAGTAGAATGGAATGCTGTGTAAGGAAAGGAATGACCCGCCACGGGAGGTGCAGTGCGGTGCTAGGTAGTAGGGTGGGGGAATGAAGCTTAGAGCAAGTGGTAGTGCGGGTAGCCTATCGTGTAGCCTGTGTAGTTACCGTTTTGCCGAGTTGAAGACTAGTCAAAAGTACATACGTCACAAGTTTATCACTAAACAGTTCCTTTCATCAAACATTCGAACTGCTCAGAATTAGAGCCTCTACAATATTGAATAAGTTTGAAGTTATTATAGCATTTTTTTCCAAATCAAAAAGGTTATTGAAATATGATCCTTTTATAAAATATGTTGAATTTTGAAATAAAAATTGTTCATAATGAAGCTACTATTACAAGGGTTATTGCACAGCAATTTCGAAATTCTCCGGTTATTAGTTTTGTCCTGACGTATGTACCTTTAACCCTCAAAGTAGACACTTTGAAGCCATGCCCCTAACAAACGAACAGTCTATATTTTACAAAAGTGGCATAAAACAAGTCCCGAAGACTTATATACCAGATTAAGAAGAAAAAATAAAATTTAAAAAATATTTTAATTTTCGGTAGCACAGCCTTAATGCTGGCTTTGACACAATTAACTGTGTTGTTTATGTGCGTTTGGAGGTTGAGTCTCTTATCTAGTGTAATTCCAAGGTACTTAATTTCGTGAGTCCATTCTATGTTAGTGTTGAATAATTGTATATGTTGTCTGAACTGGCCGTATTTATGCGTAAAGTGTACAGCTTTTGTTTTGGCAATGTTTATCTGTATTTTATTTTTAATGAGCCAAGGTTGCAGCCGATCTACATGTTGTTGCATATTTAAAACTGCTAGTTGAGGATTCCTAGATTTGGTGAGTATGGCTGTGTCGTCAGCGAACACACGGGTTGACGTGAAATCCGATAATGGGATATCATTGATTACCACTAGGAATAAATGAGGTCCCATTATACTACCCTGAGCTACGCCAGCATGTATTTGTCTGAGTGAAGAATTAATGTTGTTTACTGAAACGTAGAATTTGCGATTAGTTAGGTATTGCTGTATTAGAGTGATGTAAGTGTGGTGAATGTTAAGTTTAATTACTTTATGAATAATTGTCAAAAGTTTACTGAATGCCAAGAAAGAGTGCAACTGTGTGCTGATTATGCTGGTATCCTGTTGTTATGTATTCGGTCACTCTGAGTAGTTGCTGAGCAGTTGAATGTTGCGAGCGAAAGCCGAATTGTTGATGTATTAATGAGTTGTTTATAGTGTCTTTAATTCTAGAGAGTAGTATTTTTTCAAAAAGTTTGGAAATGTGGCTTAGTAAACTTATAGGTCTGTAGCTGTGAGGTTTTTTGGGACTTTTACCTTGCTTGGCGAAGCAGATGCTTTTCGCAATCTTCCAATCTGCTGGGTAGTGCCTTAGTGTGAGGATTGGGTTAAATAAATGTAGCAATAATGTAGTGGCTGTGAGCGTGAGTTTTTTAACTATGGCATTCGGAATTTCGTCCTTGCCTGGAGCCTTGTACATGCTAAGTGTTTTGTTGTTTGCTTGTAGTTCTCGTAATGAGATCGGGGGAATGTCTGTAAGAGCTGTATAAGAAAGTGTGCTACTTTATCTTGTACTATTTTATCGTGGGCGTCATCGCGTAGGTGGTCGTTCGGTTTGAATTGTTCGTAAAGTGTGTCTGCCTTAAGGTCGGCTTTGCCTTTGTTGTCAGTTATGAGTATGTTATTGTTGTCTTCGAGAGGAGGAACTGGCCTATTGCTTTTGATGAAAACTTTGGTCATTTTCCAAATATATTTGGGGTCGGTGTTGTGCTAAATGCTTTTAAGTTTGTTTTCCCATTGATTGTTTCTGTATAGTATTTGTTGTCTGCGCACTTTGGAGTGTTGGTTGGTTGGTTCCTTAGTTTAGGGGCTGCGACAACGCGGTCATGTAGCCCCGTGTACTTTGGGTGTGTGTAGAATCTGTCTGATAACCGGTGTTAATTGTGATGACTGTATTAGTGTGTGTATCTGTTTTTTAATTCAAGTAGAGACTGCAACTTTGAATTTTCAAATAGTTCCTACTTTTGCCGCCAAACGCCACCGTCAACGACTACTAGGCCTAGTTCAGAACTAGCTACTAGACGCCACCGCAGTCGGCTCTTGGCAACGAACGTAGCAACCTAAGAGCGTTGTTTACATTCTTAACCTATCCAATTTAGTTTCACACAGGTGTAATTAGTGGAAAGATCTTTAACATGCCATAAATCTATGACATGGGACCGCCGGCTTTACTTCCCCTCCGAAGGAAGGCATACTGAGGGATTTTTAACGCTCTTAAAAAATCCGACGGCTTCGGCCGGGTTTGAACCCGCTATCTTGGGCATAGAAGCTCAGCATGCTACCAACTACGCCACCGAAGCCGCACTTTGGAGTGTAATCGGTTGTATTGGATTTTATTTTGAAGTGTCTGTGTTCTTTGGTATAATTTCCTAGCCTTATTGTTTTCTTTTATGAGATTAAACATTTCTTCTGGTAGAGTACGTGTCTTCTGTGCCGTTTTAGGAAGTGTGCTGGCTCTCGCTGCCGTGATTATTGTGTTATTAAAGAGGTTAATTCTGTTTTCGAGTTGTGTGGTAGTGTTTATTGTAGGTAGTGTCTTTGGCATAAGTAAATCTTCTTGTAGTGTGAAGAGATCCCAATTAATACGTCTAATGTTGATTAATTTTCTGGTGTTGATGTAGTCAATATTAGCACCAACTTCTATTAGTATGGTCAGAGTCTGGTATGGTACTAGTGCTTGTTTGAATATTGTAGGGGATGTTTCTGGCGAGTACTATGTCATTTGTATCTGGGTAGATTATTCCATTGCTTTTGTAGTAAAAGGTAGGTGTATCTGGAGCGTTTATGAAGAAATCTTTAAGCAATTGGTGTTGATATAATTTCTTACCATTGTTGTTTTCAGTTACGGAACCCCAACTGTGATGTTTGGAATTGAGGTCCCCTGCAATGATAACGTGGTCGTAGTTTATAAGTGTGTTGATGTCTGAGGCAAGTATTCGTTTTTGAGGTGGATTATATACCGAAATTAATTTGTATGCAGTGTTTTTAATGTGTATTTCTATTGCGTTTGCTTCAATATTAGTGGTTGGAGGTAGTATTATTTCCTTGTGTGATAGGCGTCTTTTGATAGCTATAATAGTTCCTCCTCCGTCAGTGGGTCTGTCTTTTCGATATATTATGTATCCAGGGAGCTTAAATTTACTATTTTCTGAGAACTTGGTCTCTTGGAGCAGCCGTACGTCTGTGTCAGTATCGTGTTGTAGTTGTAAGAGCTCTAGCCTTTTCGGAGTAGCTGCTAGGCCATTGCTGTTCCAAGTAATGATTTTTAATGATTTATTAGCCATTTAGTGAAATGTCATTGTTGCCATAAGTTGTTGGAGTATGTAGTCGAGTTGTGTAATGGATCCAACGAACATTTTGGCGTAGTTGGCAAGTGTAGCCTGCAGACTTTGCAGGACGATTTGGATTCCCATGGGCAAGCTGCTAGGTACCGGGTGCTTTGTGAATTTTAGCTGAGGTGGCTGTCCTGCGTGGTAATGAGGAGGGGTAGGTAAGAGTGTTCGGCGAGGGGTTTCAGTTTGGCTTTGGAGGAGAGGAGGGGTATATGGTTCTCCGATGCTGTAATGAAAGTGGAACCGAGAAGCTGGTTATTGGAAAAGCATGCAATCCACGATGTTTCAAGAATGTGCGATCTTTTTCATGCAAGTACACTTCTAACACGAAAGCGTGGATAACTTCCGCAGTATTTGAAAATTTCTTACGCGTATGGGATGCAAGGGTTGGAGTAAGAAACAGGAAAATTGCACTCTTCATTGATCAGTGCCCTGCTCATCCATCAAATGTTTCTAATTTGAGAAACATAAAGATCATTTTTCTCCCAGCAAACTGCACGAGTGAGCTACAGCCGTTAGACCAAGGCATAATATGGTTCATAAAGCAGAAGTATCGTAAGAGGCTGGTACAGAGGAATCGACGACGAGAAAAATCACCGTCTTAGATGGCATGCATTTCATTAAGGCTGCTTAGGATTCTGTGAAGCAAAACACTATTCGGGGCTGCTTCAATGGAGCCGGCTTTTGTCCTGTTCGCACTGATGACGTCACGCTAGATGATCTGAGATTGAAGAATGGTGCCGAGTAGCAGGAGAGGTCACTTTCGAAACGTACGTCAACGTTCATGACGATGTTCGAGTGCGTGAAACTCTGACAATAAATGAAATTCTTGAAGAACAGAAGATGGAAAAAGCGTCAGTGCAGGATGAAAGTGATGATGAGCTAGATCCGGAACCAGTTCCCACGGTGTCAAAAGTGATGGAGTCAATGGACATAGTGAAGCGATACGTGTGTAGTTTCGAAATTGATGACAAAGTAATGACTTTACAGGATGGACAGTACAATTTTAAAATTAAAACCAAGAAAGCAATCAACCATACAAATGTATTTCAAACCAGTGTAAATATTCGTGTTCGACTGTGAGGTAAGATTGTATTATTAGGATTAAAGTTCATATACTGTACTGCATTTTTACATTGTAATTTATTCCCCCTGTCAGTTACTAACAAACCTATGTTTATGTTGTGACTGAAGTAGCGCAATAACTAATTCTTAAGGTAGGCAATTTCACACGCACGTCTATGACGCGCATTTTTAAAACTAATTTTACACGTAAATACAGTACATTTTCCCGCTTTTGACGACCAATTATTTCAGTCCCTTCGAAAACGTACTAACGAAGTTCCACTGTATGTGCTAAATTACGTAAATATGTGTTTTTTTGTCGTACTCAATATACGACAAATGCACATCAGGTTACATTACTGTTACTGTTACAAAATACACCCTGTAATTATGTGAAAAAGCATTAATTGACAAAACGATTCGTCTGGATAAAGTTTATTAGATCATTAGTACTCCCACAGTGTAGGACAAAAACCTAATCTAGGATTCAACCATTGGTCGGGATAAAGATTATTGTTGTGTGGTACTGTATGCGTGGGGTTGGTAATATTTTATTTGTCCCATAATTCATGCTCATTATGGCGGACACAACAGGAATTTTACTATAGGCTTATAAGTCGTAATCTAAAACGGGGATGGTTGGCGGGTTATAGACAGCGGATGAGAAAAGTTCTATTACCACAGCACTTCCACAATTATTATTCTTACTGCAGGATATAAATTTAAAGCATCCACTTCCTTTTGTTGTGTTATGTTGGCGGTAAATAACGCCCGAACTCTTGTGTTATACAGGGCGAGCCTTCATGTAAGTCACCAAAATTTATTGTAGTCTGCATATGCTCTCAAACTAAACATATTAGTGAAATCCATTCTAAACAATATAGTTTTTCTCCTCAATGGCAAAGAACCTCATAAACTAACTGCAATGAATCCCAGCCTATTATCTGAAAAATCACTACCAAGGATCCACAAGAAATATTTTCCCATCAGACCAATCATAAACAGCAAAAGGAGCCCAACCTATAAAATAGCTAAATAGGCCTATATACATAAACTCTTAAAAGAGAAATACCATTTCAAAGCAAACAAATCATTTAATAATACCAATGCTTTCATAATGAAAACCAAAAATTTAAAAAGAAACAAATTAATTGTTATATATCATAGACATGTATTCGTATATTCCGTTGAAAGAAACTCAAAAAGTCATAAAAGAAAATTTTAACTGAACATAGTAGGCCTATATTAAGCAAGAATTAAATAGATGAATTTTTGTCCTTATTGAATTTCACACTAAACAATCTTATACATCATCATCATCATCATTTCCCCTTATCCAGCTCCTGCCGGGTCGGGGTATTTATGGCACTTCTCCACTTTCCTCTTTCCTTCCACCATTCTTCTTCCACGATCTTGTCCCAGTCCAGATTTCTATTTCTTATGCTGTTCTTCACTGAATCAATCCACCTTGTTCTAGGTCTTCCTCTTGCTCTCTTACCCTTGCACTTTGCCTCCAGCATCTGTCTTGGTATTCTATTTTCCTCCATCCTCTTTACATGACCAAACTGCCTTAGTTTATAATTCTTCTCAATTCTCTCATTTAGTTTTCCCATCCCAACTTCCTTCCTAACATCTTCATTCCTCACTCTGTCTTTCCTTGTATTTTCTATCATACTTCTTAGGAATTTCATTTCACTGGCTTGGATTCTACTCTCTTGCCTGCTTGTCAGGGTCCAAGTCTCAGCTGCATAAGTTAATATGGGAACATAGTACACTTTATACATTACCTCCTTGCTTTTCCTTGGTACTTCCTTATCCCAAACAAGTTTTCTTACACTTTGATAGAATGCATTGCTCTGCTGTACTCTCCTGCCAACCTCCATGTCCAACCTACCAGTTTGCATCAATTCACTCCCTAGGTATTTGAACGTGTCCACAATTTCCAAACTCTGACTTCCAATTTTCACAGTGCCCTTTCCTTCTCTTTCCCCTCTTGTCATCACCATGGTCTTGCTTTTCTCTATACTGATTTTCAGGCCGTACTTCTGAATATTTTCGTTCAGTGCACTTCTTCGGTGTTCCTTCCCCAGACCACAATATCATCTGCAAATAACAGTAACTTCATTTCTTTATGTCCATATGCTTCCTTTGTTTCCTTTACAATTTCATCCATCACCATTATGAACAAGAGAGGTGACAGCACACTCCCCTGTCTTAGTCCAGTCTTGTTCCTAAACCAATCTGTCTTTCCACCTGGGGTCAGTACCCTGCTAACACAGTTGTTGTACATTGCTTGCACCAATTCCAACATTTCTCTTCCCAGTCTCTTCTTAACCATGGTTTCCCATACCTTCTCTCTGGGGACACTATCATATGCCTTTTCTAGATCTATGAAAGTCATGATCAAATCCTCTCCATATTCCCAGTTCTTTTCCATCACCTGCCTCAAGCTAAAGATTGGGTCCACTGTGGTTCTTCCACTCCTGAAGCCATACTGTTCCTCTTGCAACTCTCCTTCCACCTTTCTTCTCATTCTTCTTTCTAATATCCTTTCCAGTATTTTTACTATCTGTGATATGAGGGTGATCCCTCTATAGTTATCACACACCTTTTTGTCCCCCTTCTTAAACACTGGTATTATTAGCCCTTTCTCCCAGTCTTCTGGTACACATTTCCATTTCCACACACACTTTAGCAGTCGATACAACCATTGCATACTAACAGGTCCAGCAGCCTTTACCATTTCTACACAGATTTCATCCTCCCCTGTTGCTTTTCCCATCTTCATTTTCTGTACTGCTAATTCCACCTCCAGCATTATTATATCATCTTCTGTTATAGAGTCGTCAGGTTGTGTCACTTCCATCTCACCAGTACAATTGCTCACATTCAATAGCTTATCGAAATACTCCTTCCATCGTCCCTTTATCTCTTCTGGGTGTGTTAACAACTCTCCATCTTCTTTTTTCACTAGCTTTGTAGTAACTCTTTCTTTCCTCTTACTTCTTAGAAGCCCATACAGCATCCTTTTACTACCACTTACATCTGTTTCCATTACCGACAGTAGTGGCTACGCTGGCTAACGCGCAGCATTAGGTCATGGGGCCAAGCTCTCTGCTGACTCGGTAGACGCGTGGGTTCGAGCCCCACCGTCGGCCGTCCTTGAAATGGTTTTCCGTGGTTTCCCATTTTCAACACCAGGCAAATGCTGGGACGGTACCTTCTGACAGGCCACGGCCGCTTCCTTCCACATCCTTGCCCAGTTTAATTCACCATCATTCATTTCATCTATCATTAACTCCTCTCATGAGGTTGGCGTCAGGAAGGGCATCCGGCAGTAAAAACCATCGCCACAAAGACTTCCATCGCATCTCATCCCCGACCCCGTTGGAAAACGGGAATAATAAGGGGTAGACATACATACATCTGTTTCCATTCTTCGTGTAAATTCTTCCCAACTTTTCTTCTTTTCTTCTCCTACCACTTTCTTACACCTCCGTTTGCTGTCGTGATACTTCCTTTTGCTTTCTTCTGTTTGATCTCGGTTCCATTCTTTCCATGCAGACTTCTTTTCTTTCACTGCTTTCCTCACTTCCTCATTCCACCACGGTGTCTCCTTCTCTTCCACTCTTGTTGACGTCCTACCACAAGCACTCTCTGCTGCACCAACAAATGCCTTTTTAAAGTGGGACCATTCCTCTTCTATGTTTTCCACTTCAGTAACTGGGATTTGTTGCTTCAATCTCTCCTGAAAATCTTCCTGTACAGTTTTGTCTTTCAATTTCCATACTTTTATTTTACTTTCTCTGATCTCCTTTAGGTTTTCCAATTTTTCCCATCTAAATTTTGCCACCACAGCTCTATGGTCCCCATCAAATGCTTCTCCTGGTAAAGCTGTCACATCTATCAGCTTTCTGCGATTAGTCCTTTCCACCAGAAAGTAGTCAATTACTGATTTTGTTCTTCTATCGCCCCAACCATATCTCGTAATTTTCCTGCTGTTTTTCTTCCGAAACCATGAATTACCCACTATCAGTCCATTCCGTTCACAAAAGTTTACAAGTTCCTCTCCTTCCCGGTTCTTTTTCCCATATCCATATGGTCCAATGACTTCTTCCTTTCCTTGTCTCTCGTTTCCGACTTGTGCATTCATATCTCCCATGATCACCACTTCTACATCTGAAATTACTCTTTCTACATCCTCCAGGAATACTTCAATATCTTCTTCTCTGTTTCCAGTCTGTGGTGCATACACTTGTATGAAGTCCATCACGTCATTTTTCATCTTCATTCTAATTTTCATTATTCTGTCACTCACACACTCGACCACTTCAACATACTCCTCCAGTTGTTTCGAGGTTATCAGTCCCACGCCATGTTTTGCCTCTTGGCCACCACTCCAGTATAATGTATATCCTTTCCTCAATTTCTTCCTTCCTTTACCTTTCCATTTCACTTCACTCAGTCCCATCAATCCAACATTCTCCCTCTCCATGAAGTCTACCACCTCCTCCACCTTGCCTGTCAGGGTCATGCCATTCATGATTCCCACTTTCATTTCGGTTACTGGTCGCCCATTTCTCACAGTTCCCCCAGTACCAAAAGAACTGCGCGTCGCCTGCAGGGTACGCCCTAACCTTCACCGAATCATTTGAAGTGCCATTTCCATTTTAGGCTATTATTACGATGGGGTCGCCACTCCCAAAGGCATTTTATGAAGCTACTGCCAGCTATTATACAGGCCGCCCCTAACATGGGAAACAGACGCCCTTGCAGCCGCCCCTAACCTGGGAAACAGACGCTGCCGATTGATGCTGTACTCATACTATTCCCCAGTGGCGGCCGGTAATAAGGTTGCAGTGTTGCACAACGACCAGATTAATTCATGAAAAACAATTAATACCGTAATAATATTTTAGTAATAAAAGCTGTAAAAGCTCCTTTTATATGTATAGGAATTCATAATTCTGTTCTTTAATAATTCAGGAAATCTTATAGTAAGTTATTGTGAACTGACTGAGAAAGCGAGGCGCGCCAGCCATCTAGGAGCGCTCGTCCGTTTGGTCGTTGCCAGGCCCAAGCACCGACCAGATCTCAATAGTGAAGGGTATGGCAGAGCCTGTTCGCCATCTCTTGATGAATACAGTACTTTTGCATTTGTCAGTTGGCACAGGCTAGAGTAAAAGGTGGCTTTTCACCGATGTCTCAGTCTCACTCATGGCTGTGATTATATGGAAGCTACTGAGGTATGGGTGGGGCTTAGTAATGGCATTCGAGGCACAGTCAGTGCCTGTGAATGCTGTGAAAGGTTCAACTCATAGGGTTAGGACTACAGTTCTGACTCAGTGAGGAAAGCAATGGCAAACTACCTCACTCCTCTTCTTGCCTAGAACGCCTCAAAATAGTGCTGCCTTGGGTTTTTGTGGGTATCTACTCACATAATGTAACGGCGGTACTTTTTGAGGATCCAACCAGCCTTCGGGCTGACTACCTAACAGACAGATGGCAGAGATGCTAGACTGGGTAAGTCATATCCCAACAGTTAACACGGCTGGTCGTTGCCTGCTGACTGCAACCAGGAAGTCGAGGCGCAGGCGCGGCCGGAGACATCCGAGATGCTCCGTCAACTGCCGATACCACGTCTTGCAATGTTGCGCGTACTTGTGACACTCGCAGTTCTGGCCCTCTTATATAACTTGCGTTGTTTTGTTCTCGTGAGGGTTTACTTGTAGACTAACTTATATTCCATTTAATCCGATGAAATTGTTCTCTGGATTGCGTCATTCGTTACGAATGAGGTACATCCGTTTTACCGAGCAACTGAATACAGTTTTCTCCGATATCAAGCAGGAGGGGGGGGGGGGGGAGGGTGGTGCAAGGAGGGGCCATGTCCCCGCAGTTTTATTTAACTTAGTAATTTGGGAGTATTTGAGAATATCTTCAGTTATTTAAAAAAATCGTCGAACTGGATTAAAATTACCATTTTATTGAACTGCTTGATTTTTATTTTTGTCGATACATGGTGATACAACTACTTTTTGACTGTTTAAAAAAACTGAACATTATGACGATGATTCACAAAGAAAAGCGAACTCCTATGGACAAAAACTCTGCACTAAACAAAATCTCCCCCCCCCCCCCCCTTGATGAAAAAAGTGCAACACCCAGAACAATTGTCCGCCAGCCGCCACTGCTATTCCCTGAGTACTGGGTTGCCTCTTCCGCAATCTCCACCGTTCCGAAGTCCATCTTCTCCGCTGCAGATTCCGTTGAGGTCTTTGCACGTAACCCTGTGCACGGGGCCTATGTTATACCCCATAGGACTGGGTCCTCACCAGAACTTAGCCGGTACTGTAGTTCCATGGTATATTACAGTACCGTTGCCCACCCCCGCGACATGGACGCGCCTGGCAAGAATTATCCATGTAGCCAATTATAATTGCCTCATGGACCGGGTTAAGGAGCTGTCTAAATCCAGCCTCCAAGGTAATCTTATACAGTGCACTCCTGATAATTCGTGGTAATGGATGCACGAACTTCCGCGAATGATTGAAATCTGCAAATTATCCACAGTTATGATTTTTAAACCTAGTAAAAATAAAACTATTGATTGAAATATTGAAATGAAGGCCTATTTTATGACACGCAAAAATATAATTATAACCCTTTTCTTAGATCGTTTATTTTTTATAATTTTAGATTGTATATTGCTGAAGAACGAATGAGAACGAATAATAATCTCGATTTTCTATATAAGAATTATGTGTGACTATTGACACACTAGGTTGACTGTGGGAAACTTTTGGGATTTCCGTTGGATCACTTCCGCACTAGATCTCCGTTTTCCCCACCGACAGTCGAATTCCGTACAATATTCTCCTCGCTTTCACGTTTGAAACCATAATCGTCGTTACCGACGTCTAACGACTCAATTACACCATGTCACTTTCTTCTGCATCTTGACATTCATCCAGGTTTTGCCTTAATGCCATCGTAGTGAGACCACCTTGCCCGTCCGAAATATCGTCGCCACTGAAGCTAACAAACGCTTGCTGTTGTGCGAGTGTAGTAGCGTGTTGACTGCATGAACTTCATCTAACAAGCAAGCACTCGGCGCGGCATCGCATAGGTTTGCGCTATCGGCCAATAATCGCTTACAATACGCCGTCCACGCATCTACCCTTCACAACGCATAGGCCAGCGACCTTGGGGTGTGGCCGTTGCGAAAGGGAGGGTAGGTTCTGAGTGAAAGTGCATTCCCCTTTGCACTGTCTCAACATTGAAGCGTCAAGATATCCCCTTCGGCGACATGCTCGTATGTTTCCAAGATTGCAACTTACTGGTAGCAGTGCGCAAGTAGGCCTAATTTTACATCGCTGAGAAACGCAGTTTGTGTTCTCAATTCTCAATGATTTTGTCTCCACCCATTGTATCGCGTTAAAATTCTTTTAAATGACGGAAAGATTATTTTATTTAGCGGGATGATAAGTTTCTGTAAGAATTACTACTGTAAAAAATATTCTTCGAGACCCGCAAATTGACCGCAAAGTGAATTATCCACACACAAATTATCGGGAGTACACTGTATATTAAAATATTGGATAGACATTTCACCTACAAAAGCTGTAATATCTTGTCAAGTTAATGTGCAATAAAACAATCTGTTAGGTCTATCTGGCTATCAAGTGGCCTTATCTTATATATTAATGTGGGAATGGTATTAGGAAGGCAGTGGATATAATTATATGGACTTGGGAAACAAAAGAAGAGGGGACTCCCGCGCTAATAAAGCAGGAATATTGATTGTTTTGCTTTTGGTCAAGAAGCAGTATTCTGTGTCCTAAAGTTGTTATTAAATTATACATTTCTTGTTTGTTCATGGCTTTTCATCTAAATAAATCCCACAAATATGGGGGCTCGTCCAGGATTGCAGAAGGAAAGTCAAAGCTCTTCAAGGAATAGACGATGTGTGTAACTTTTGAATGAAGATATATGATGAACAAAATACTGTAAGACTGCATTAACGACGTGTATTCTAGAGTATTGTGGGATTGATGCAAATGACGTAACGACGTTGAACGTGAACAAGAGAATTTGCATCGCAGTAAGACGGAGCCGTGAAAACTACAAAGCTGAAAGTCGATCATATGCCAATCCTAAAACGACGGAACATCTGTTTGACGTGTGTTCATCTGTGAGATGTAGGTTGCTTGTGAATTATTCGTGGTAGAGGCTACTGTTACGAAATTCGATAGGAATAGGAATCTGTGCTGGAATTGTAATTCATTAGTGTACCTTAACCTAAAATGATGATGATGATGATACGGTAATTGTTGTTTTAAGGGGCCTAACATCTAGGTTATCGGCCCTTAACCAAAAAAGAGTACGCTAGGTGAGATAGAGAATATCTGCAGCTCCTGTTGGTACTGTTAGAATACTTCATAAACTAGTGTACGGAAATGAAGGGGACCGACAAAATAGAAAACGGCTGAGAGAATTCGTGGATTCTCAAACTGAATGTCACTTTCTTCTGCACCTTGGCATTCATCCAGATACAGATAGCGAACAAAAAAGTTTAGAAAATACAACAAATATACTTAAATGTTACTACTCAGATCCTACATTTTTGAAGTATGGCATTCTGTAGGGGCCTGTTCTAGTGCCACTACTTTTTCTCCTTTACGTAAATGAATTATCATCTCAGATACCTGCATTTAAAACTGTATTATATGCAGATGATACAAGTGTTTCAATGATGGGTGAAAATGACACTGAACTTCAAAAATCAGTGGAAAAAGTAACATGTCAGCTGTCCTTATGGTTCTACAATAATGGACTCCCTATCAACACTAGTAAAACAGTGACTCTTAATTTTCACACATCTCAGAATAAAAGTATTAATATCCCCTCCATAATCTTAAATTACCTTAAAATTGGTAACGTCTCTTCTACTAAATTCTTAGGCCTTTGGTTGCAGGATGACCTAAGATGGAACTCTCATATCACTAATCTTGCCAAGAAACTAAGCTCAAGTTGTTATGCATTAAGAGTATTTAGGCAATTGAATAGCCGGAGAACTGGTCTTAGTACTTATTTTGCTTATTGCTATTCACTTATGAAATATGGAATCATATTTTGGGGAAATTCACCTGCTGCCCACCAAATCTTTATTATTCAGAAAAGGATAATTAGAACGATGAAAGGAACTACGGTACTACATTGCATACATGAGTCGCCCAATTCCAAAACTTAGTAAGTCAAAAAAATTCGAAATTGAGGTTTCCATTGATACGCATTCTTGCCACCAAGGCCCACAATGTGGATAGTTAAAGTGTTCCAAAAGTTGGTTAAAACTATTAGCAAATGTGTTTGACAAATCGGCACTGCAGCATAACTACGTAAGTCCAGTTACTCTGTGGCTCCAAAACTCTGTAAGTCCATAACGACCATCATGGTGGTTAGTAGTATAGTATCAAAACTTTGTAAGTCCAACTCATCTTTATTATTATTTATCTTATAATTCCTTGCTATAGTGAATTGAAAGAGTACTAATTCTGTAAGAAATTTGAAAGATGAAGGTTGATAATACTGCTGTAATATTTTACAGTATTAATTATGCTTAGGCGGGAAACAGAGGCAAAATGGATGTCCAGCAAGCATCTAGTGAGAATGCTGCTAAAGTATCAGATCAGTGTATACGTGCTACAGATAAGCCTAGGAAAAGAAAACGTGACTAAGATAACTGGGAGAAGACCAAGAAGAAGAAGGAGTTGTAAGTACAATGCTGAGAATTTTATCTTTAGAATATTAATAGGTCATAATGATTGAAAACAATGTAGGTTAGGGCTAAGCATGTCCATCCTTTCTTTATTACTCTTGTAGTGTTCGTGTTATTTACCTGGCTGGTTTCATTATTAGGCTATTGTTACAGTAAACTGTAAATGCTTCATGATGCTGATACTCTGTTAAAGGCACAGTTCTCATGGTTTCCCGACGCTTCCAACATGTCGTCATGGACAGAAGGCAAAATATCAGTGCCATAAATTGACTATGCAAGACATTCGAAGATTTCACCAAGGTTTCTATAAGACTAGTGATAAACTTCAACAAGATCATTTTATTCTTCGATATGTAGCCAGTAAAATTCCCCAAAGACATAGGTTAAGGAGAGAAAATGCCCAAGAACGAGGCATGTCTGTTGATTATTTTATTCCTGCTCTAAGAAGAGAAGAAGGCAGTATTCCTGTACAAGTCTGCCAGCAAACGTTTCTGGGAATTCTGAACATATCACAATATCGTGTGCTTAATTTGTGTAGGAAGAAATTTTTCTTAGAGGAGTCTCCAAGAGAGAGACGTGGTGGAGCTCGTACGTCAGAATTATTTGTCAGGCGTTTGGAAAGTGTGAAAACATTTATTGAAAACATCCAACCCTTCGAATCTCATTACATCAGGGGGAAAATAAAACGATTCTTTTTAAGTAGTGATCTTTGTATTAAGAGATTGTGGACAATGTATAATGAAACACAAACAAACGATTCTTGTCTTAAGGTAACTTACGAGTATTTTCGCAAAGTATTTTCTGAAGATTATAATATCAGCTTCAATTCGCCGGCCACAGACAAATGTTCAAAACGCATGGAACTACAAGAAAGAATAAAATGTGGTCATGTTCAACAACAGGTAAAGGACAGTTTAAAGGTAGAGCTTGCACTCCATAAAAGGTCTGCTGAAAAATTTTACACACTTCTTAAGGAACCGGATGAAGGAGAAACCACGTTCAGCTTCGACTGTCAAAAGAACCTAATATTCCCCAAGCTTCCTGACCAAATTGCTTATTACAAACGACAGTTTTATGTATATAACTTTACAGTTGTTCAGGGGCTTTCAACGAAAAAGATGTCACCTCTGAACACATTTATTTACACATGGACAGAGAGAAAGAAGGAAGGGCTCAGATGAGATAGAATCATGTGTTCATGACCGACTGACAAACACAGACTTCCCTGCTGGTACCCACACTGTCAGACTTTTTGCTGACAGCTGTGAGGGACAGAATAAAAATACGATAATGATTACCATGCTTGTTTATTGGCTAGTACATGAAGCACCAAGGAACATTAAGAAAGTTCTTGTGTTCTACCCTGTGCCTGGACATTCCTTTTTACCACCCGATCGGGTGTTTGGCAATATTGAACTTCAGTTGTCAAAAAAGGAGGAAATTGTCTTGCCGTGTGAATGCAATGCCGTATTCGAAAAATTTGGAACTATATGCAAGCAGGGGATTGACTTCCATTTTAGAGAATGGAAGAAAGCTACAGATGAAAACGTCAAAAAACCAAACCAGTGGCACTTCAAATTTTCGGCCGCCAAACGTTTTGTTGTAACAAGAGGAAAGACTGCAGGTCGAGGTCTTGTTCGAGGTTAAGTCGCATACTCAATGGACATCGCAAAACCAAAATCAGTAATGACACAAGGGAAACATCTTGGACGAATGAATCCCGCTTCAAAAAAGATCGGAGTACCAGCTAACCCCAAAAAGGTCAAGGACGTCAAGGACCTTTTGTTGAAGCATTATGGCTCTGAATGGTGCAATATGGAAATATTGGTGTTCTACAAAGAAATTCTGACCAAAGCAGATGAAACAACATCTCAGTGGGATGAAGATGTACATTCTACGGATGATGAACCAATGGACGACGTAACTGTTGTTGTGGAAGGTGGACTATTCACAGTTTAAGGATCTTATTCTGAATAAGTTACAGAAGAAAATGTTTGTTGTTTACCGTCTTTAATTTTTCAGTACTGTACTACATGATTGTATATAAACATTTACCTCCATTTTTCACATAGACCATATAAATGCCTCAAAAAAATATGCATGTCTCTTCATTCAAAACTGGCAAAACTGCTCCTAAACTGCATTAACACCTGAAACAGCTCCAAAACTATGTAAGCGCCAAATATATTTCTTTAAATCCCATTTCCCATGTATGCACTCTTTCAAGGGACATAATAACTCGAAAACTATCATTATGTTGTGTTATATAGCGTCCAAAATTTGTGGATTGGTGAAAAGGACAATGCACCACAGTTTTTTGTGGGTGTACAACAATTTGATAATTTGGACATACTTAGTTTTGGAATTGGACAACTCACATATAAGCCTCTGTTTAAACAACCTTTGCCTTTGCCATGTATTTAGATCTTTAAACTTCTCTTATTTGTTAAGGAGGAAATGAGGATATCTTTTAGATGAATTCAAATATACATAACTACCAGACTAGACACAAGAATAATCTTCATGTACACGCTGCAAATACAATGCTGTGTAAAAATTGTGTATTTCATGCAGCTATAACATTATAAAATTGTTTGCCAAATTAGATTAAAATCACAGCAAACTACCCAAGCTTCAAAAGAAAGACTAAAGAGTTCTTGCTGGAGCACTGCTTCTATTCAGTTAAAGAGTTTTTAGAGTATCGGTAGCCTATTCATATGAATATATGGTAATGATGTAATGTAAATTTTGTGTGTATATATTATTGTTATTATTAATAAGTATTAAGTATAAATTGTAAATTGACATTTCCTATATCATTGTACAATGTACAGCATATGTTTCAATGGATGAATAAAATAAAATGAAAATGAAACATAATCTAATAAAGGGAAACTTTTAGTACGTAGATCGTTCAATAAGTTACACATGTCGTCCGGCGCCAGGCGCATTGCGCAACATGAGCGGCACATTGTCCAAAGAGAGGGCATGTGTAGATGCTTATTGTCAAACATTGATGTCACTGCGCAACGCTGTAAAACACAGGAGACATGGAAAGTTAAGCTGAGGCATTGTTCTCCTGCACGACAAGCAACACCCCACACAGGGCGCACAGCACAGGCTTTGCTGCATCATTTTCGATGGGAGGTATGGAAGCCTCCGCCATACAGTTCAGATGTGGCACCATGCGATTTCCATCTGTTCGGCAAGCTGAAGGACCATCTGGGTGGACAGCAATTTGACAATGATGAACAGGTCCAAACAGCGGTTCTCTGATGGCTCCATGACCAAGGAGCGGACTTCTATCGTCAAGGTAATGAACGATTAGTAGACCGTGCGGACCGTTGTCTACAGAGACTTGGTGACTATGTCGAAAAATAGTGTGATGTGTCTGTGTCCCTTTGCATTATAGTGTGTCATTCAATAAACGGTACTTGGTCTGCCATACTCATGTATAACTAACTTTTTGAATGCCCCTCGTACAAACACCAGTTCTATTAGATGTAATATAATATAATTACTGTATATATAATCCACCTTTGTCCGGTCCCAAGTCCAGAATGCGAAAGGAGTAGGGTTAGCTTGTTTGGCAATCAGCTGAAAAAACTGCTAACGCCGAGTTTGGGCGGCGGTAAATAACTCAACCCTCTGAAGGGGCCAATGGCTTCTGGCGAATGAGGCCCTTTAGGTGGGGTGATGGTCCCCTCAGTGTAGGAAATTACACTGAAACCCGTTACGTATATTTTGGCCCAATGGCAAAACGGACTGAGGAGGAACTCCCCTTGTGGTTCTCAATGGTCTTGGAGGTGGATGAGGTCATGTCAGATGCACTGGCTGTGAAGGCGCAACTCAATGGTATTGCTACGTGCTACACCTAGTAGCACGTTCATTAATTTGATTACAGTGGGTAAAAGCACAGCACAAGTGGTCCTTTAAAAATATAGCTTTATTGCAGGTCTAGAAAGTTACACCACACAATAAGCAAATGGAAACAATTAGCTGTCTGTCTTCGTGTTTGCTCCCTTATGGAGGATACCCACCCTTTCACTTCCTTATTCAGTTAATCCTTCACTAATTAGATAGACCCGTGTCCAGCCACAGTCTGTCACTCACTGTTCCTGAACACCGTACTAGTTTCGCAATTTGCACGTCACCGTAACACCTCTATCGCACTGGTAAGAACACACTCGCACGGCACTTCGCCTCAATACTTCTGTCGCACGGTCAAACACACACTCCTCAAAAAAAAACACAGTCCTTCCCTGCTGGCCAGGTCGCTTTATATATAGCAGGGCTGGTGACTCAATGGATGTTCCTAGAGTAGACCAGGGTTTACACCTTCTCGAGATTTCCAGTACTAGGCGGACCAAGAACCTTTTGGACTATGTCCTAGTTCTTGCAGTTCCGTTGCGTAAGGCGCTGGTAACACTCAGTCAGGGATAGCCTGGGGCGGCCTGAGTCACGCACGGACGACGAAGCGAAACTGTCTAGCATTCGTAACATTATTTAGAGTCTGCGGCAGTCCGTTGCAGTCACGGTGCTAGGACCTGCACGTCTCTTTTAATTTGTGCCGCAGGGTATAGTTCCGAGATCATAGTGTGTGGGTCACTTCCTTGCAAGCTGTGATCCACCTAAAACAAAAACTCGCTTGTGGCACCTTTCTCCTGCTGTCACATCTTTCAACTGAAATCCAGCGGCGATGGGATAAAGATGGTGGAGGAAGGTTTTCGGGTTGAAACTGGAAGACTCTAGTTGGGACCTGCATGATGGCAGCAGATGTGTGATGGTCGTCTATCTGAGACCTGGTGACTACTCAGGAGTTCGAACCTGCATCTGTGTTTGGGCAGGCTTATTTAGGATCACCGCTGCCCACCCCGAACGGGGAAGGCGCTAGAAAATGTGAGCTAAAATTTGATAGTCACAACTTCAGCCGGCTGGGAGGCCGCACCCAGCGGGTCACCCCCTTTGCGGTCGAAAAACGAAAACTAAGATTATCCAAACTTAAATTATAGGATTCTGGAATGTTCATTGTTACTTGATTTGAAGGACAACAACAGGACAGAGAAGAACAGGGCTTGTCACCCATGAGCTTAGTGGAGTGAACATAGATATCGCTGCCTTAAGTGAAACCAGATTGTCCAGTGAAGGTAAAATTACAGAGATCAGTTCAGATTACACCATATTCTGGAAGGGAAAATAAGAGGGTGAGCGCCGTATTCATGGTGTTGGTTTCGCTATAAGGATCACACTGGTGAATGATCACCAGCTAACTCCAACTATTGTCAGCGAAAGAATTATGACTCTCCGAATCCCACTCACCGGAGGTCACTTTATGACTCATATCACTGCATATGCTCCCACCTTGGATGCTGATATAGAAGTTAAAGACCAATTCTACAACCTGCGGAGCACAATCATCACCAAAGTACCCCCTAGAGACAAGCTCTTAATGCTTGGCGATTTCAACGCCCGAGTTGATCAAGAGCATCAATTATGGAACAATGTGATGGGGAAACAAGGCCTTGGCAACTGCAATGCCAATGGTCTATTACTCCTTGGTCTATGTGCTGAAGATCAACTCTTTATTACCAACACTCAGTTCTGCCAGCCGAATCGCTACAATACCACTTGGATGCTTCCTCGCACGAAGCACTGGCATATCCTTGACTATATCATCACCAGGCAATGTGATAAAAGGGACATCCTTGTCACCAGGACCGCAGGAAATGTTGATGACTGTTGGACAGATCATAAGCTCCTTTTTTGCTGGTTGAGGATCTCAATCTGCCGCAAACAGAAACGATCCATCCACAACCTGTCCAGACGGAAATTTGACACTTCTAAACTCCAAGTTAAATCAATTTCTACAGATTACAGAAATGAAGTCTCAAATAAGCTGGCTAGTCCTCCAGTTAGCACAAATAGTGTAGTACAGGAATGGACCACGCTTCAGAAGGTCATCGCTGAGTCTACTAAGGAAACAATTGGTTTTGTGAAAAACAAAAGACAAGACTGGTTTCATGAAAATAATGATGAAATTCTGTATCTGATCAATGCCAAACAGGAAGCCCTTCTATCCTTTCTTCAAGATCTGTCTTCCAGTGTGAAAAAAATCACTTTTAATGCAACTTAAGGGGAAATGTCAGGCACAAATCAGGGAAATCAAGAACAACTGGTGGCAGCAAAAACCTGAAGAACTGCAAAGACTATCTGATGCCCCTGACCTGCAAAACTTGTATGCAGGCGTAAAGGAGGTATATGGCCCAATCCGATTATCATCAGGGACATTGAAAACTGCTGTCAATTCCGCCACTTTAACTGATCAAGGACAAATTTTGGAATGTTGGAAGGAACATGTCTCTGCACTTTTACATTGTGCCTCCAATGTTGCCGAGAACTTTCTTCTCAATGTCCCTCAGCAGCCCCAACAACCATGGATGGCAGTTCCACCGACATTCCGAGATTTCACCAAAGCGCTCAATCAACTAAAGCCGAGATAGGCTCCTGGTCCTGATAACATTCCTCTGGAATTGTTACTAAGTGGAGACTCGACCTTTTACACTTATCCTCTTAATTTGGGACGCTCGAGAAGTCCCTGGCGACTTGAAGAATGCTACCATCATCATTACCTTTAAGAAATGCGATCGTAGTATGTGTGCTTACTACCGTGGTATATCGCTATTATCTATTGCAGGTAAAGTTCTCGCAAGAATTCTACTAAGCCGGCTCCAAAGTATCTCAGAGAGGATTTTGCCTGAGTCTCAATGTGGTTTCCAAACTCCAGGGGCACGACAGCCATGATATTCTCTGCCAGACAACTCCAGGAAATGTGCAGAGAGCAACAGGGGCCTCTGTATTTAGTTTTCTATGACCTGGAAAAAGCCTTTGATTCAGTACCAGGATCTGCTATGTGGAAAGTATTAGCGCTCTTTGGATGTCCAGATCGCTATGTGGAATTAGTTCAAGCTCTTCATGATGGAATGTCTGGGAATATTCTTCATGGTAACTCTGTATCCGATCCGTTTCCAATCACTCACGGTTTGAAACAAGGCTGTGTGCTTGCTCCAACACTCTTTGCATTGTACATGGCTGCCATGATGTATGAATCATCTTCCAACAACCCAGGCATGGAGATTAAGTTTCGCTTCAATGGAGGCCTTTTCAATCTGGCAAGACTTCGTTCACAGAGACATACCCAAGTCACCCGGGTGACAGAACTGCAGTATGCCGATGACACTGCATCTCCTGCTGGGTAGTTTATTGGCTGAGGAATAACCCACCCACCAAGGGAAGATGATTAAGAGAAGGAAGTAGATTTTGGATTGGAAAAAAAAAGGATAGAAAAATAGGAGGAGAGTCCCACAAAATGAATAAGTTTAACTTTAAATACCTTTAGAGGCAGTTGCCACTGAAAATTAACTCTTTGATACCTAAAGTAGGTACGAACTTGGTCGAGGCCAACGGGAACAGCAGCCGGGACTTGGGCGATTTGCAAGAGAGAGGCTTTAGTGTATTTCCTCCCAAGCATGTATGAAACTACTATAGGGAAGGGTGATGGTCTGGCAAGACTGATAGTAACAAATTTACTGTATGTCTTCTCAAAGAAATTCGGTTTTACAAAATAATTCGAAGAATGCCAATGATTTAACTCAGGTTTGGTATTTCCAATTTCCAAAATTATGGAGTTCCTGTAAGGGCGACCCAGTGTCTCAAAGAAGGAAAATGATAAAAGATTATGCCTTATGGAGTAATCTTGGTAAATGAACCAATAGTTGCATTGAAAAATGGCTAAGCTTTTACTCAGCGAGGAGCCGGCTAAAAGTTTAGACAAAAAGAAACACTTATCTTTTAGAAAACTGACCATAAGTTTTCGGAGAGGGTCTCCACAAGCAGGTAGCTGGCTTAGCGAGCTTTACTTGCCTTACTGGCCAATTAGAATTAGCTATTAAAGCTAAAAAGAACTTTAGTGAGGTGAAAATTAAGAGTTCTTGCTCAAATGCAACAAATGGTGAAAGCCCTATTAATGATTTTAATGTCATTGAGTGAGGAGAGTCAAGGAAGACAGGATTTTGCCTAAACTTTGTATTCGTAAATGAAAAAGCGAAAGGATACGCTTTATTTATTTTACAATTCCAAGAAGTTTGAGGAAATTAACAATTATGTAATATAATTTTGACAAACATAGTTCATTTGAACTTTTTAACAAATAGGGTCGCAGACCTCTCAACATTAAACGTTTGCTCCAGGCAATTGACAATTTACAAGGTTTCAAACCTTACATGTTTCTAAAATCTTTATAAGATTTAAACAAATAAACAATGAAGTAATTAAAGTTGGAACGTGAATTGGGGTACAAAGAGTGTACCTTAAGAAATTCTTGAGAGAATGTTCTAGAGAAAGTGACAACTTCGAAAATAACAATAATAAAACATGAAAAATAAGATAGAAGTTCTTACAACTTCTTATATTTATACAGAATTACTATATGAGAATTATACAAAAGAGGGCAGGTCACTTACTGTGAAACCTGAAGAAAGTAAAAAGGAAAGTTTTAGACTTCCCAAGTTTGAGCAGGAATCACTAGCCAAATGGGACAGTTTCCATTTCGTGAAACCTGAACATGACTCGCTCAAGAGTTTAAGGAATTGTTTTCCCTGATTATAGGAAAGGAACAACGTGAATTTGAAACTTGTATCACACAAGCAATTATGCAGAATTTAATTAATGTTAAACTAGCAAAGTTGTAAGGGCACTTCGAGAGTGACACCTTATAGGAAAGTTACAATTTTATTAATAATGGTGGTTAGTAGAAGGTTGAGGAAAGATCATTGGGATATAGGATCAATGTTCATGGCCGTATTTAAGGTAAACGGACGAGCGCGACGCGGTTGAAACGTGGAACAAGCACTGGATATCACTGTAGTCTATAAAGATGGATGCAAAGTTCACTATAGAAACACTAAAGTTTATGAGAAAGAAAGTTATTGCAATTATGGAAATAACTGATTGCACTATATAGGTGAGAGTCTATTTCTTGAAAAAGTTGTGATTTACAATTAAATGTACCATAAAACATTCCAGTGGTTCCAGCGGTGGAAGAAAGTTAGCTATTGCAAAAATTTGTAAGGAAGATTCCTCATTTTAAATATTATTGTCACAAGTGAGTGAAAAATACTTGACGGCAAGACTCGCAGATAGAGTACAAGATCTCGAAGGTTCCAGAACGACCTTAGTAGTAAAATGGGTTGAGAAAGTCCAACGGAGGAACTAGCTTGATGAATTATAGACAGCGGGTATTAGGTAATATCCCACGTAGTGAGAAGATTTCTCATTTAAATAGCTTAAGAAAAGCTCTTTTTTAGTAAGGTTGGCTTATACAAGCGAAAGCTCAACATGGCAAATCCCACGAAGAATGATTTTTTCCCCAAAATAAATACTTTCACACTGTCTATAAAAGTATCATTAAAAGCACGTGGAAGTTAAAACCATGAAGATGAGGTTAAAACTTTTAAAATGGTACTTATCTTGATTTCATGTTGAAGGCGAAGTTCCGTATGACGATAACTACTTTGCCAACATGGCGTAGAAGAGAGTATGCCTCTTGGTTTGAGGAGGCTAGCTCGAGAGGAGCTTTAACTGATCGAGTCAACTGCCGACTGAGAAGTGAGACCTGCTCAACGGAGCACGGAGGGACCAAGGAAGGGGAAAAGAGTGGGGGGTAGGAGACAAAAGGAGAACATATAAGCATTGCCAATGTTATAACAAAAAATGATCTTCTCTTGGTGAGCTGGTCTTCAAAGAGTTGATAACAGGCGATACTAGCGCAGCATGGTGAGTAAAACAGTAGACGTAGTCCTCTTGCTCAAGGAAAAAATAGCTGGCGATGGTAACAAGATCTGGTGGCCAGATGGATATGTAAGTCCTCTCGCACCAGGAGGAATTGAGTAGCTTCAGAGATTCGCTGCTAGATGACGCTAGGTGGGTCACAGAAGTTATATATCTAGAACAGACTTATGAAGACATAAGAGATTTTCCTATCAAGGAGAAAACAGATGATCACTGTTGGTGTTTGACAAAGAGGAAGGAAGAAATGAACATGCAAAGAGCAATAGACTTTATACTCTCGTACCGTGTATTCAAAGAATACACCACCTGCTCCGACACCTGCAGAGCACCAACAATCTGTCAATAGCTTTAGCACTGCGTGTGATCACTTTGGTCTTACCATCAATGCAAAGAAAACTAAGGTACTTGCACAACCTGCCTCAGGATTACCTCTTCCTGAGTTCAATGTCTCCATCATAGACACAACACTGGAGCAGGTTGATAATTTTTCATATCTTTGGAAGCATCTTGTCTAAACGGTGCACCTGCGAACAGGATGTTGACCAAAGAATTGGGGCTGCCCATGCAGCATTTGGCCGGTTAATGCACAGAGTATTCATGAATATAGACCTAAAGATGCATACCAAACTCATGGTGTACAATGCTGTCGTCATCTCAACGCTATACTGTATGGCTGTGAAACTTGGACACTCTATCGCCATGATATCAAGAAACTTGAGCGCTTCCACCAACAAAAGATGAGATACATCTTGAATATCAAGTAGGAGGACTACGTAACCAACACTGCAGTTCTTGAGAAAGCGAATCTCAATAGCATTGAGGCAACCATCATCGCTCATCAACTGAGATGGTTAGGCCATGTTCAACGTATGAGTGATACCGGGCTTCCATGTCAATTCCTTTATGGTGAACTTTGCTCCGGCACTAGACCTCATGCCCCCCCCGAAGCGTTTTAATGACCAGCTGAAACACATCATGACGACGACTGGTATACATATCCACTCATGGGAAACATCTTCTTGCGGATCGTTTACTGTGGCGGAACACTACATCGACCACTGTCAACTTATTTAAAGAAGAACGTCGCAGACATGGAGGCCAAGCGACAAGCAAGAAAGCTTCATCAGTTGCAACCCCGCCCTCGCCGAACTATTCAGTGCAATTTATGTGGGCGCATGTTTCATGCCAGGATTGGCCTGTTTAGTCATCGGAAACGCATCCACAAGCTGGTTTGAAAAGCTCTATGCAGGAAGATGTATGTGTACTCGGAATCGAGTTACAGCAGACGACGAATATAATTATATGTGTTACAGGGTGAGAAAGCATATGGCAGTGTATGCAGAAACAAAGTATGGAAGTCCCTGAAGGATAGAGGAGTAGAAAAATGGACTATAAGGAGGATAAAGGAGATGTACAAGGGAAGCGTGAGCTGTGTGAAAGTGGGAGGAGAGAGATCGGACTGGTTGGAACAGAGAAACGGCCTGAAACAAGGAAGTGATCTGTCACCGTTACTTTTCGTTGTGGTGATGGATGACATAATGACCCGAGTGGCACAAGTAATTGGGGAAGGAAAGATGAAAGCAATGGTGTTTGCAGATGATTTTATGATTTGGGGAAACGAGGGGGAGGAGGTACAAGAACAGTTGGACGTGTGGGAAGGAATAATACAAGGACATGGGAAGAAATTTAGCATAAATAAGAGTGAGATGGTGATCACAACAAGGAAGAAGGAAAGAACCACAACGGGAATAACAATAGGTGGGGAACAGCTGAAGAAAGTGGAGAGTTTCAAGTATCTGGGAAGCCTGATACAAGATAATGGAAGAAACGATAGAGAAATAAATGAGCGGGGGAGACAGGCAGAAGCATTCCCGAGGAGTGTGAGAAGCATGTTATGGAGCAAGGATGTCCCTCAGAACAGCAAAAAGATCATATATCGGATGTACTATGTCCCTATCCTGACGTATGCCTCGGAGACCTGGGTTATGAAAGGAAGGGAGAAGAGCAAGATACAGGCCAGTGAGACGAGGTTCTTGAGAAGCAGTATTGGAGCTACAAAGATGGACAGAATAAGAATTGAGAGGACCAGAGAATTAATGAAGGAGGAACCATTACAGGATGGTATAGAGAAATCTAGACTTGGATGGTATGGACATGTAAAACGAATGGAGGAGAAGAGGATATCCGGGAGGATACACGAGACGAAGTGGGAAGGAAAGAGACCAAGAGGAAGACCGAGAGACAGGTGGCTGAAGGGGGTGGAAGAAAGCGTGAAGAAGAGAGGAGAAGACTGGACAAGGGTGGAGGCTGAGAGATGGTGGGAAGACAGAAGACATTGGAGAGGCTTGTGTTCCAAACAGACCCGGCCAGTGGCTGGAAACTGTGCAAGATGATGATGATGACAGGGTGTCTACGACCTGGGAAAACCGGTATTCTCAGGGAATTATGAATTTCTGGAATAATCAGGGAAAAATCAGGGAATTTCTTTCAGGGATTTTTCTCCGTTTGGCTATATCCCGTAAACGTGGAAGCAATACTTTCGAATTTCGCGGGAAGTTATCGCTCGCTACTCATCACAGTTCTCAGCCAATAAGCAGTGCCTTCTCAAGCTCAACTGAACGCATGATGTGGCAACTTTTCCGTTCACTTTCCACGCAGGAGCCAACTACGCCATTTTATTGGGCCTTGCGCATATTGTTCGTTGCGATCAGTATTGCCAATTTAGCGATTTTGATGGTAGATGTAGCAACTTGGGCGACAACATATTTTAAATTTAGTATTGTTTATACTAGCAACCCGCCCGGAAACAGTTATGAATGCATTTCGTGCCAGGGTTTTTTTTTTTTGCGATGTCAATGAACTACGACCTAGGCCTCTATCCGTTTTACGTCTCTCGGCATGATGGGTTAAAATCATTGACTGGAATATTCATTATATTATCATGGAGATAGCATGTGCAACAAAATCTTGTCAGATGTAATTTTAGAATGGCGAGGTGCATGCAACACAAATCCCCCTCCCGTTCAATCTAAAACACGTATAGTGGGCGATGTATTGAAGATAGAGATATGCTCTCACAGACTTTTTTGTAGAACTTTTCATGCTGAACAATTCTTACACTCATAGTATATTGATATTTTTAATGGTTTGCCCATCGTAAGCTTAAAAAGCGCACGGACACCAGGTTTTTTTTTCGGCTTTTTCACTGAAATCGTTACCTCTTGGCTTCCTTTGATCATAAATAAATGATTTTCTTTTTATACTAAGTAGAGATTTAGGAACTATTTAAACTGCCGTTAGCGATCGAATTTTGACTACTACTGGGTGATGACGGGCCACATTAATTTACGTAGTTTTGTGTTGGTGCGCGGACGACCGTTTACGTGAATTAACGTTTTCTTACAGTGTAATTCTTGTGTAATGTTCTCCTCTCCGCCGTTCATTAATGAAAATACTACGTGTTATTTACAAACTAAGGTATTTGTCGAACGAAATGCAGATAGGTATATTGTTGGCTTGGTAATGTTTTCGGTACAGGAAGTGAGTTCACGAAAAATTCAAAAATTGTGCCATTGTGTGCTAAATCTAAAGTGAAAACTTATTGTATTGTCAAGTGTTCGCATGGCGCGCGCGGACCTGACAGTGCGATAATCAGTTCGGACGAGTCTATTGACGATAATAATACGAGTGAAATTGACAATGATGGCTGTGAAAGTAGTGACGATGAGGTACAGGTATTTATGTTTCATCTTACTTCAGTTACCCGGTCCGCAGTAAGGAATAGAGTAGCGTGCGCCCGGGCAACAATGTGTTAGACCTTGGTTGACAATACTGTTTGCGCGGCTTTTCCATCCTGGTATACTTTGATTATTGTCTGCTGCAGTTCTACTGTTAATGGTTTAGTGTGCCGTTTGGAGTTGACGAAAAATATAAATATTGTGCCATTGTGTGCTAAATCTAAAGTGAAAACTTATTGTGTGCAATTGGTCTAGGTGAAAACCATTGGTCTGGATGAAAATATTGGTCTGGAAATAATAATGTTGGCACCCTGAAAAAATTCAGTAACACCCTCTAGTGATAAAATATTCAACTCCTGTATATTAGTAACATTGGCCAATTCTATAGAAAAAATTTCGGATTTCAATGGCGGCGGGCAACGATTGGCCCGGGAATGAGAACGAGAAGCTTGCTGGGGCTCTGGTTAACTACTGGAACAGGAACAAGGAAAAAGTGTGATGTTTATGTAATATGATGGATTTGCCTAGTGCCCTTAAATGCATATTTATTGCTCCTACGTGTCTTGGCTAGGCTAGAACTTATGTCCAATTTTGTTTTTAATTACGCCCAGGAAATCTTTTGTAATACATTTCAATCTCTGCCTTGTATTATCAAGCAGACTTGGGTAAATTATTTTCGACTGATAATAGTGTGTTCTGGCCTGTTGAAACATCATTCATAATGATTTCCTTCATTTAAATGTATTTAAAAATTACTCAATTGATACTTATGTCATGACGAGGTGGACCTAATTGAGAGTGAGAACATGGAATTTTCCTCCCTTCCTCCCTTGGATATGTGTAAATTCCTGTGTAGGCCTATATGCCATATCCTTATGCTACTGAATATCATCATTCCTGCGACGTTGGATTAGTGATTTCAATGGTAATGAAAGGTTTTAAAAATTAAATATTGGTCTAAGATGATCCCACTCATATGGTGACACATTGATGTGTGTATTCAACCTCCCTTTGTCCCTTTTATTGGAGACATTTACCGTAGTGAAGGCAGCATGACTTAAAACCAACCCAAAAATAGCGTGCATTTCATCACACTTCCTGTTCCCGGGCGAATGTGCAGCAGTCTTTACTCAGGGAATTCTCTCATTAATCCTGGAAAAATCAGGGAATATTCAGGGAATATGAGTAGGTAGATACCCTGGTGTTAGTTCGTGTTATTTTACCAATAACAATGCTTCTGAAATTCATGAGTGTTACTTAGTGCTGAAGACTGTTTGTCAATAACCCACTTATAGTTCTTAGCGTAAAGCAAAATGTAGCCGTATTTTCTTTTACACATTTCTGAGAAGATAGTGTCTGTAGTTATTTCTGAATGATGCTCCTAATTAATCATTCTGTTCAAAAATTAATACACTCCAATGCATCATAACATGCATACTGTATTATAAAAAGTAAAATGACTAAGATACTTGTATTTCATGTCCTGAAAAGCATCCATTTGCTCGATAACCCACTTATTGTTCTCAAATCTTCAATTGTTACAGATTGTGCAGCCTTCCAGAAGACCATGCACAAAAAGGACTTAGCTCTAAAGGTTGTGAGATGGGCTCTAATGTTAGAAGAGTTTCAATACACTATCGTGCACCGCAGTGGAGTTAGATTGCCGCACATTGACGCCTTAAGCAGACATCCTGTCCTGTACACTATATCTGATGGACTGATTGCCAGAATGAAAAGGGCACAGAGAGAAGATGATGGGCTGAACTCTATTAGGGAATTAAACAAAGAACGACCATACAAAGATTTCATGATCCGAGAAGATATGTTATTGAAATTTCAAGAAGGCCGAGAATTGCTAATTATACCAAAAGGCATGCAAAAGAGATTATCAAAATTGCGCACGAGAAGGCACCTTTCTCAGTTAAAAGAACTGAAGACTCTGTCAATGAAGAGTTTTACATTCCAGATCTGAAGAAGAAGATTGAACGTGTCTTAGCCAATTGTGTACGATGTATTTTGATCAATTGAAAAGTAGGCAAACAAGAAGGCTTACTACACCCACTTTTCAAGGAAAGTCTACATTACATACTTACCACATTGATCATCTTGGACATCTGGAGTCAACGCACAAGAGTTACAAGTACATATTCTCAGTAATAGACGGACTTACGAAGTTTGTATGGCTCTATCCTACGAAGACTACAACTGCTGGAGAAGTGATTGCTAAGTTAGAGTTACAAAAGACAGTGTTTGGAAATCCAGCGTAGGTAATCTCCGATCGAGGGTCAGCGTTCACTTCAAAGGAGTTTGAAGAATGTTGTATGTCTGAGGGCATTTCGCATAAGCTGATAACCTCCGGTTTACCACACGCCAATGGACAAGTAGAAAGGATCAATTTGGTGGTTGCGCCAGCCTTAGCCAAGATGCCAGCCGAGAACCCAACAAATTGGTACAAATATGTTGAGGCTGTACAAAGAGCCATCAACTCATCATATCAACGAAGCATCAACAGGACTCCCTTTGAGCTTCAGACGGGGATTAGAATGCGCAATAGAACTTACAACAGAATAAATGAACTCATCAATAAAGAGCTTGTAGATGACTTTGAGGAGCAGAGAGATCACATGCGAGAACAAGCAAAGAGTCAAATCTTGAAAATACAAAGAGAGAATCAAAAAACCTTGAGCCGTCACCGACGACCTGCACATCAGTATCAGCTAGATGATTTGGTAGCTATAAAGTGAACTCAGGCTGGTCCAGGCATCAAAATCAAAAGCAATTACTGAGTAGTTAAAAAGAAACCCAATAAGACCTACGATGTTCTACGAGAGAGTAGTCACGAGGGGCCAAAGATGACATCTACATGTGCCGAATCCATGAAACCCTGGCTGGAAGGGTACCAATCATCTGGGTCAGATGACACGGAGGATGGCCGAGTGTGGGAATGATATCAGGGACGCAGTGGATATAGTTATATAGACTTTGAAAACAAAAGTAGAGTGACTCACGCGCTAATAAAGGAGGAATATTGATTGTTTTGTTTTTGGTCAAGAAGCAGTATTTTGTGTCCTAAAGTTGTTATTAAATTATACATTTCTTGTTTGATCATGGCCTTTCATCTAAATAAATCCCACATTAACATAATTGGAGGAAACCTTATATTAAAATAATAATGGCAGACCAGTCCATTCCCTGCATTTAGGCCCTTTGGCACAAATTTACACCTTTTCACCGATCTGAACCAAAATGTGCAAACTTAGCCTTTGGAACCCTGTGAGTAACACTGTTTGCATGAAATTTCGGACAGACCACTCCATTCCCTGCATTTATGCCCTTTGGCACAAATCTAGACCGTTTCACCGATCTGAACCAAAATTTGTATTTGGAACCTTGCGAGTAACACAGTCTGCATGAAATTTCGGACAGACCACTCCATTCCCTGCATTTAGGCCCTTTGGCACAAATCTACACCGTTTCACCGATCTGAAGCAAAATTTGTATACACACCCTTTGGAACACTGCGGGTAACACTGTCCACTTTAAATTTCGGACAGACCATGCCATTCCCTACATTTAGGCCCTTTGACACAAATCTACACCGTTTCACCGATCTGAACCAAAATGTGTATACTTACCCCTTGGAACCCTGCGAGTAACACTGTTTACATGAAATTTCGGACAGACCAATCCATTCCCTGCATTTATGCCCTTTCGCACAAATCTACACCGTTTCACCGATCTGAACCAATATTTGTATACTTACCCTTTGGAACCCTGCGGGTAACACTGTCAGCATGACATTTCGGACAGACCACTCCATTCCCTGCATTTAGGCCCTTTGGCAGAAATCTACACCGTTTCACCGATCTGAACCAAAATGTGTATACTTACCCTTTGGAACCCTGCGAGTAACACTGTCTGCATGAAATTTATGACAGACCACTCCATTCCCTGCATTTAGGCCCTTTATCCCAAATCTACACCGTTTCACCGATCTGAACCAAAATTTGTATACTTACCCTTTGGAACCCTGCGAGTAACACTGTCAGCATGAAATTTCGAACAGACCACTCCATTCCCTGCATTTAGGCCCTTTGGCACAAATCTACACTGTTTCACCGATCTGAACCAAAATTTGTATACTTACCCTTTGGAACCCTGCGAGTAACACTGTCTGCATGAAATTTATGACAGACCACTCCATTCCCTGCATTTAGGCCCTTTATCACAAATCTACACCGTTCCTCCTAATTGCACCAAATTATACATGCACTTTGAAACCCTGCTGGTAACACTGTCCACTTGATATTTTGGACAATGCTCTCCATTCCCTACACTTAGAATAACAAACAAACTGAACTTGAAAACCATGTATTAAAGCCCTAGAATCATTCATGTCCTTAGTAGTGTAACTGTAAGAGTATTTTAATAAGTCTATTGTTGACTGGCAATTCAGGTTGCATCACGTCGCCCCTACCAGTGTTCTGGTGCAGAATTGCCAAAATAGTTAAATCTTGGGCTGCTTATAAATTGCAGTCACGGGGAGTAATTAGTGCAAAAATATTTATTTTGCCCCTTAAAACAGTTATCATCATGAACATATTATGCATCTGTATAAGTGCAATGGTGTTGGTGCAATACCTTGAGGTTATCAGCTGCAATAAGCGTTGGTGCTTTTCAAATTTACCTTAATTTATTCCGAAACTTATCGTTGAGCGCTATGTGGCCATGAATGGATACTATTGCTACCTCAGGAGCTCGGGACAGGCAAAGTTTTCCAAAGTGTTCTGATTATTTTCCTACGGCGCTATGTGACAAAAGACGACACTATTGGTCTCTACATTTCTAACAGACAATGAGATATAGGCCCTAGGCAGTGTCTTTTATTTCACTTACTCCTCTTTCTAATAATTTTTAGAAATGTGTTTGTAAATTACATGTGTCAGTGCCGTAGTTAGTAAATAGCCGTTTCCCTATTCATTATTATCATTAGGGGAAAATGGTCTATGTTACGTCCATTATACTGTACTGCTTATCAGCCTCACTACAACCACCACCACAAAAAGTTATATTTAAAAGAAAAAACGCTGGTAGTTTAAGTATCATGTGTCAGTTCTGTAGTAGTATTCATTATCATCCATAAAACAAATAAATCCACCGGGCGAAGCCGGGCACTACTGCTAGTTATGTTATAACTACACTTGTTGGCTTGAGATACTATGCACGTTATGACGCATTATCCTGAAAGCCCTAACTTATTTGACTCTGTCATCAGCATACTAAAATAATTGTGAATACGGTATATCATTGCGCCAAGGTCATATTTCACCTTTTACGAAAACTGAAATATCTTGACAAGTAATTGTGTTATGAATGATATTTGTTGGCTTGAGATACAATGCACGTTATGCGCTGTCAATGGAACACCAACTTACTTGATTCTGTCATCCGTGTTTTAAAATAATTGTGAATATTCATTTCACCAAGACCATTCTTCTGGCCAAGCTGTGTTCTGTAACACATGCGCGCCAAGCAGCCAGATGGCCTGCCCCGTTGCAACATGAATGCGCTGGGAGGCATTTTATTTCAGGATGTGTTCCTGGAAGTGGCTTGTGTTCTCATATATGACGAGTCGGAGGTGAACTAAATTACAGATGTTATAACAATTAGTTTCATGATAAACTAAATAGCCTACTTTTCTTAAAATTTAAGATTCAATCCTTATTCCTGCAATTAGATTGATTTAGAGTAATAATGTATCTTTATCTACAGAATTATTCTAATAGCACTGGCATTATACGATTTTCTCAAATTATAACTGAAATATTGTCTGACTAGCCGTGAACATTGTGGTGTTTGAAGCCATATTTTCAGTGTTGCCTTAGTAAACTCTTGAAATATTGTGATCTAATAGAGCAGTGGATTCTGAAATATTGATAGTCTATGGCTCAAATGCTCAGGGAGAGTTAATAGGTTGTTGGTAGCACTGCTCTGAGAATGTGTGTGTATACTGTATATGATATGGCATTCACAGTGTACAGTTGCCTAAAGAAGGAATGAGAGCTCTTCTGGTAAATACACAGTCTTTCTCTTTTTGTTTTCTCAAGTCCAGACCCAAATCTCAAAGAAATGAGTATGGTAGAGTAACTTTGTAATATATACTTATAATTCTTGACACCTCAGTATGAGATCTCATAGAACCCCGCTGTTGGGACTTGGTCAAAACAGTTACCAAAGATGGGCTCGTTCTTTGTTTGAATGTTAGGGCATATGGCCTGATGAATGTCATTTGTTTTCATCATGCCCACCTCGTGGTGTAGCGGCTAACATTCCTGGCTGCCGCCCCCACCCCCCCCCCCCCCCCACCCCCCAGGTCCGGGTTCGATCTGGGCTCTGACAAATTTTAATTTTTATGTGAGGGCTGGGACCGGGTACACTCAGCCTCGTGAGGCAAAACTGAGAAGAGGAGGGTTCGATTCCCACCTCAGCCATCCTGGAAGTGGTTTTCTGTGGTTTCCCACTTTTACTCCAGTCAAATGCCGGGATGGTTCCTAACTAAGGGCCACGGCCACCTTCTTCCCAATCCTATCCCCAATTTACAAATACACACACCAGTGCAGCCATCACAATAACACAGGTTATCACACCAATTCCACACGGGGCTATATGACCACAATGTAGTAGTCCCTAAAATGAGGAACGACAAGAATGTTTTAATCATTAGGAGCTATTGTTTCCTTAAATAACTGTATTGTTCATCTGTGTTTGATTTATCAGATCAAATCAATAGCACTGTGCTAGGCCAATATTCTGCATGGTATTAAACAACAAATTTTCACTCATGCAATGCATGGATAACTATAGTAGCTCTGGCACGTTAATTATTGGAATTAGTTTCTGTTGGTTTAGCTCCTCTACCAGCAGCTGGACATCAACTTGTACGTCTAGTTCATCAGACTCAACTTCCAGCTCAAGATCTAGTTCCTCGACATCCAGCTCAAGTTCAAGTTCCTCACTGTCCAGCTCAGATGTGCAGGCCATATCAAAAGGGAGGTATGTACCAATATGGGTATCATGATTTATATCTGTCTTATTTTAGATATGTCTTTTTGTTTCCTTTCTGAATTATCTAACATTTACTCCACTTTTGCAATAATTGTTCTATAAATTATTGTGCAACAGGTCGCTAATGGATTCTTCCCATGTTTGATGTCAATACTGTACCCGTAAATGAGCCCGAGCCTGCTCGGTACTTGTCAATCCACAGGTGGAAGAAGGTTTGCAAAGGCACTGAGGTCCACAGCAAAACAACCGCAGTGTATCGCTAGCAAGTAGCTCATTTTGGACATTTATAAAGATGGAAATCGATGTTGTACTATGGACATTATCTAATAAACAAAAACTTAAATAAAGCTCGAACAAGAGATTCCTGAATCTCGAGTAACTATGGGTAAAAATGGGTGCCTATCCATAGTAGATCTTCTTACTAACTACGGCAAATACAAGACGGAATTACTAGAAAAGGGACGAGCATATCAAAGCGTGCTCTCAAGTTTATCAATAAATAACTACAATAAGAAAATAAAACCCTCCTAAATTCTACCTAAATAAATTGAAAAGAAGAAAAATATATATTTATAATAATAATAATTAAAATTCGGTCTATAACCTTGCTGTTTGAAATCAACTGACTCAGATGATCCCTTATCATCTATAGGAGTTTCCCAAAATAAAAGAAATTAATATTAAAATATTCAGTCACCGAATAAAAATGAAATATCAGACAATAACTCACAGAACACCCTATTCTTTCAATGAAATTAAGTTTGTGAGTTTGCATTCACAAATTCTCATAGTGTATTTCTTTTGTTTTTTTATTTCTCAGTGTTCTTTTGTTTTTGTATATCACACAAGTCAAATGTACCTTTTTGAATATAACTGTCTGTTTCCGGTTGTGACCAATGGATGTCGGTGTTTGTTTCTTCTCCCATCAATTTGGAGTTTAGGACTGTATTTAGTAAACCTCTTTTGCTAATTATTTTATGACAGGTTATGAGCCCAGTTAAACGCTTATTGCTGTTAATGTGTGGACTTTGTGATGGGAGAATGTCGGTCGTTAAAAGGTGTTGATATGTGCGGCGCACATGTGGACGGCAGTTAAGTGTGCATTCAAGATAGTTTTTGGTGAATTTTGTGGACGATTTTCTATTGTGAGGACTATTTGTACGTTTTATTTTAAGTATACATACTAACATGGATGCAGCTACGGGAAGCAGCGAGCGAGTAGTTGCAATAGTGAGGTTACAGGACGACAATTGGGAAGCGTGGAGCACCCGAACAAAGGCATTGCTTCAAACAAGGCGTCTGTGGGACGCGGTTCAAGGTTTCCCACGATGGACCGATACAGGAGAGGTAGAAGATACACCCGTTGAAGAGTACTCCGAGGCCCAACTGGGCAAAGATCAAGACACGAAAAACTTGCTCATAGGTTTGGTCACCGACCCTTTCCTAGGTGATATCAAAGAAGCGGAGACAGCTAAGGAAGCATGGCAGAATCTTCTGACTTCATGTTGCGATACCGGAGTCCTTCAAATTGTGACGATGTTAGAAGAATTGTGTCTTTTTAAGAAAACTAGTGACATTAGCATGCGTACATTTGTTGATAAAGTGCTCACTTGGTGTGCACGGTTGGACGATGTAGGTATAACATTTACGGATAAGGCCAAAGCTGCTTTTATTCTCAGAGGACTGGAAAAGCGGGAGTACGAAAATTTGATACGTTCATTGGAAAGCAATGAAGAAAACTTAAGTGTAAAGGTAGTGCGAGCCAAACTATTGTTGGAGGAGAGAAAGAACAAGTTGGACAAACTAAAGATGGAGCGAGAACAGGAGACTTATGCGAGGCTGAAGAAGGAAGAATTTGAGGGTGAAAGCGTGGAGGCAATGGTGTCAGCCATGTGCTTAAATTCCAAGGGGGTCGTCAACAGCAGCAAAAGTGTCAACAAGCCAACAGGTAGTGGTGGATTCATGTGCTACAAGTGCCAAGAACAGGGGCATATTGCGAAGTTCTGTGATTTAGTTCATGAAGCAAGAAAGAAAGGTTCAGTTTTGTGTTTTAATTGTGCCAAGATAGGTCATACTTCCCGGAATTGTAGTAATGGACGCAAGGAAAATTTTAAGGTTAAGAATTGTGAGGTTATTGCCACGGTAAAGGACGATGCGGCGGCAAACGAATGTGTTCAGGTTAATGCTAGTAGTGTTAAGGTAAAGGCTTATGTGGCAACTGAAAGCAAGGATGATGCATCTGATTGTGTACGCAGGTGGTATGTAGATTCAGGAGCCACTGAGCACCTGACACCTTACAAGGATATTCTGTATGATTACACCCCAAAGGTTTCTGGTAGTGTAGACACAGCTGATGGATCCGTAGTTAGTGTATGTGGTATGGGAAGTGTGCTTATGAAGCTATCTGACAAGTGTGGAGGTTCTTTTCTGAAACTAAAGAGAGTGTTGTATGCCCCAGGTCTTCAAGACAATTTAATATCTGTAGGTCAATTTGACAGGAAAGGTGCAGTCGTAACCATTAAAGATAGCAAAGTTGTATTGTCAGATCATGAGGGTATATTCCTTACGGGTGAGGCCGTTGGGAATATGTATGAGGTAAATTGTGATTATTTTATGGTAGAACAAGGGAAAGAATTTGCTTGTAATGACAAGGTGGAGGTTGTGTATGCTAAGAGCAACAAAGCTGTAACTAGCGGAATATGGCATCAGCGTTTTGGCCATGCTCTGAACATTCCAGATCGTGATTTTATACCCAAAGAAAAGAATCTTGATTATGATACTTGTAAACAAGATAAAATGAAAAGACTTAAATTTAATGAAAGAGATCATGTATCTCAGAAGCCATTAGATGTTGTGTTCTCTGATGTATGCCAGCTAGAGCACCCATCGATTGGAGGTAGCAAATATTTTATTACTTTTACTGATGATTGTACCAGATTCTCATATGTAAGGTTTCTTAAGCATAAGAGTGATGCATTTAATGAGTTTCTCAAAGTTAAGGCCCTAATGGAGACAGCACAAGGAGACCCAAGATTTGTCATTGTGTTATGAAAAATCAGGAGAAAAACTGAAGGTGTTTGTTGATGCTGCTTATGGAAATGATGTAAGTGGAAGGTCATATGAGGGCTATGTTTTTGTGCTGGCCAAGGGTGCCATTAGTTGGAAAACCACACTCCAAAGACGCATTGTACGATCAACTGTGGCAGCTGAATACGTATCAATGGCGGATGTGGTAGATGAGGTGAAATGGACGAGCAATTTGTTTAAAAAGATAGAACAGTCAACTTTTGTCGACAAGCCCTGTGTAGTTTTTGCTGACAACCAAGGAGCCATTTCACTATCTAAAAACCCAATAGTGTCAGAGAAAACTAAACAACTTCTGTTGGATTTATACTACTTGCGAGAGTGTGTGCAAGAGGGTGAGATAGCATTTGAATATGTCAACACAGAATCAAACCTTGCTGATATATTTACCAAGGTGTTACCAAGGATAAAATTACGTAAAATCTACCCTCAATTGGGATTGTTACCATACAAGGATTGATGTACAAATGTTTATTGTTAGTGTAAGGCTAGTTATGTTTTTTTTTTTTTTTTTGCAATTTGTGAATGGGGGGAAGTGTGAGTTTGCATTCACAAATTCTCATAGTGTATTTCTTTTGTTTTTGTATTTCTCAGTGTTCTTTTGTTTTTGTATACCAAACAAGTCAAATGTACCTTTTTGAATATAACTGTCTGTTTCCGGTTGTGACCAATGGATGTCGGTGTTTGTTTCTTCTCCCATCAATTTGGAGTTTAGGACTGTATTTAGTAAACCTCTTTTGCTAATTATTTTATGACAAAGTTCACATAAATAGCTATAACTCTATACAAGAACTTCTATTTCCTAACACAACTAGCCTATTTTGTAAACGTGCACGATAGCAATCATATTATAACTAATCTTATTACAGTGAAACCTCTCTTAGCCCTTAGAGCGCAGACAACGATATATCGTTGTTCCGTGTTTACGCCTAAAGTGCCAGCAACGATATATCGTCGTTTGAACAGACCGCTCTTTTATACGTATTTAGTATGGTAGGATTTGCTAGGAGGCGGCACCATACATGTTGATTCCACAGAGAAAGGATAGTAGTTTTTAACTACGTCGCTAGATAACGCATAAGTTCCCTAGTTCGGGTTCAGTGAATTTTAGAAATCTCTGTTCATCCGCACCGTGTAACATCTATGACACATTGAGTAAAATGGCAGCGAGCGGGAGAAGTAAATTTGTTGACGGCGATGATCTGGCTATGTACGTAAATAATTTGAGTGAAGAAGAGGATGATGATTACTCAGATCAGGAATTAAATCCTCCAATAGATAAGGAAGTGGAAAGTGAAAGTGATAGCGGCGGGATTGATGTAAACATCTGACCGCGTGTTTTTAGGCCTAAGGTAAACAGTGATAGTAAATTTGTTGACGGCGATGATCTGGCTATGTACGTAAATAATTTGAGTGAAGAAGAGGATGATGATTACTCAGATCAGGAATTAAATCCTCCAATAGATAAGGAAGTGGAAAGTGAAAGTGATAGCGGCGGGATTGACAGTAGTAGTGATAACGATTCTAATGGGATGAGGGGGTCTCCGCCCAATCAATATAATTTATTACTGGCAATTAACAATTTATTGCCTCTAGGGACATGTTTTGGGCCTCATGGGCCCTTCTTCAGCCGCATAGATTATGTACATATACACATCCATCATATTAATTAGACACAAATCATGCATATTTTGAGAAAAACATTAAAAGTAACACTCTAAAAACTATTTCTAAAACATCATCTTAACCATATTGTAAAAAACAAAAACAACTACAGCTAGAAGTGACACGTGTGGTCTTAGTGACCGTCTTAATGTTTTGATCTGGTATAATGCCCAATTCAAAGTGTTATTAAAATATTTATTTAAAATGTTTAAAAAATATTTGGAGATAATTAGAAGATGACCAATGGGCTTATTGGCTCTCCTTTGTAGTTCTGCGTCCCATTTTTCAGCCATTCTTCATGGTTTGGCTTGAGAGTATATTTTGAACAAAGCTGGACCGTTGCCTTTCCGGCCTTTTTCCTTAATGCTGGATTGGGTAGAGACATTACAACCTTGTGATGAGACGTCAATCGGAACCTATGAAGGGGGTGAACCAGCCAAAGGGTATGTCTGCTGTCCAAACTATAAAGAGATAATAATGAGTCTTAGAAGGAACGAATGCGTCAGAAAAACGAGGGAGGATAAAACGAAAATTTGTAATGTTAACTTACTAAGCTCGAATTGAAGGTATAACTGACTGTCAGCCTTTCTACCTGGAGGCTGTAATAGGAAGAAAAAGAAGTATCATTATAGTCGCCTACACGTATGAACATGTAAGAGGATGACTCAAGCGCCGGATTGTTTACCTTTATTTAAGCTGTTGAAGGTTCACAGTGTGCTGTGTCTGACGGCACGTTGCTGTGTGAACTGAGCTAGCCCGACCTTGTAGCAGGTCAGGAACTGGAAGGAGGAGAGGGGGAGGGAGGAGATGTGTGTGGGGGTAATGATAGACTTGTTGCAAAGCGGAGTATGTCTTAGGTTTGTGGCCTTAATTGGATATGTGTGAGGGGTGGAGGGGGGTGCCTTTACGTGGGGGAGGAGAGATACACAAGGAGGCTGACGAACGGATCTGAGCTTCATTAATTATGTTTATGTTTTGACTGCTATGATTGTTGTGGCGAAGGAAAAAATTTATAAATATTTTCAAAAAGTATGTCAGCATCGAAATTGATTTCGTTTAGATTATGAATCGGATTAGTTCGCTGTGCATTATCTATTTCAATTTGCTCCAATATATTCATAATAGGCCCTTTCCTGACGTAGTGGATAATTTCTAAATCTTTCTTTATGTTTGTGAAGGTGTGATTAGCGTCTTTCATATGGTTCCCCATGGCCGAAAATTTTCTGTGTTTGATCGCATTTACTACGTCCGGTCTGTCCTAGGTAATCTGAGTTACATTGCTGGCATTTGAGTTTATATATGCCTGAGGAATTGTATTTGTGGGATTCATTTATTTTATTAGAATTATAGATTATTTTGTGGTTATTGTTGTTAGTCTTGAACGCGATTTTGGTGTTGAATTTCTTTAGAATGTTGCTATGTCATAGGTGTGCCGATTAATATATGTAAAGACAGCAAATTGAGTTTTTTCTTTTCTTATGGGGGTGAGTCGGGAATTGGGTTTGTTTTTAATTTTGTTGATGATTTTTTCTATTTCTGTTCTGGAGTACCCGTTGGCTTCCGCTATTTGCAAAATGACGTTTATTTCATGCTGGTAGTCTTGTTCGGCCATGGGGGTGCTGATGGCCCTGTTGACAAAGCTTATAAAAGCTGCCCTTTTATGGCTTTGTGGATGGTTAGAATTATTCTTTATAACTGTGCTGGTTTGCGTGGGTTTCCTATAAATGCTATATTGGAATTTCTCGTTTTTGATGGACAGATTGAGATCCAGGTAATTAATCGAATTGTTGTTGTTGGTTTTGCCTGTGAATGTAAGGTTAGGATCTAGGTTATTCATCCTAACGTGAAGCTGGTCTAAGTTGGTGACATTTCCGTCAATAATGACAAATATGTCATCCACATATCTTCCCCAGAATTCTATGCCTTTTATTTTGTTTAAGAATTCACTCGCTTCTAAGTGGTCGATATAGATGTTGGCACGAACCCCAGAGGCTGGGGATCCCATTGCTAGACCTTGGTTCTGTTTATAAATGCTATTGGCTGAAAAATGGGACGCAGAACTACAAAGGAGAGCCAATAAGCCCATTGGTCATCTTCTAATTATCTCCAAATATTTTTTAAACATTTTAAATAAATATTTTAATAGCACTTTGAATTGGGCATTATACCAGATCAGAACATTAAGAAGGTCACTAAGACCACACGTGTCACTTCTAGCTGTACTTGTTTTTGTTTTTTATAATATGGTTAAGATGATGTTTTAGAAATAACTTTTAGAGTGTTACTTTTAATGTTTTTCTCAAAATATGCATGATTTGTGTCTAATTAATATGATGGATGTGAATATGTACATAATCTATGCGGCAGAAGAAGGGCCCACGAGGCCCGAAACATGTCCCCAGAGGCAATAAATTGTTAATTGCCAGTAATAAATTGTATTGATTGGGCGGAGACCCCCTCACCCCCATTAGAATCGTTATTGTACACGTCAATACGGACCTTGTGAAATGGATAATCCTCCAATTAATCTTGAAGTAGTAGTGATGACGACAACAATATCCAGCAGTTTCACGATTTCCGTGAAGTTCAGGTAGGACAAGATGCAAAATACCAACCCTCACCTGGCAGGGTAGGGGTAAATCCTGAAATATTTTTGTAAATATTTTTTGTGTGTGTTGTGTTTAGCTTTAGTGAAGATAACTCCCAAACTATTGTACATAATAAAGTGATATTTTACGTGTTTATTCATCTGGAATGGGAGATTACACAGAAGTGAACATTAGTTATCTGTGAGTTGAATTTTGAATTATGTTTTGTTCTATTTCAGTTTTTTTATTTTTTGTGTTTTGAAAATGTTCCAAAAATATTTTTGTTTTGAATAAACAAGAGCATGATAATGTTAAAGTTTAGTTCAGAGGTATGTGAGTTTTCTAGTTAGCTTTTGGGGAAAATTTCAAGCCATTGTGTTGGTTATTGTGAATTATATAGCCCTGAGAGTGCGAACCTGCAAAATCGTCTAAATCAGTCTGGCACTCTTGGCATACTGTGAGCACTCAGGCCTGGCACCAAGAGGGTTAACGGACACTCCTCTAAGGCGGACACCCCTTCATAACGGACGATTTTCCAGGTCTGTGACCAAACCCCTATTAAGTATATTAGTAATTAATCTCTCTTATGCGGACACGGACACCTTGGCCGCATAAAAAAAAATATATATAACAAGTTGCAAAGTTTCCGCCTAATCAGCACACATTTAATTTTAAGTTAGCGTCTCATGGGTACATGTTTCGGAATTTATGTCAATTCCTTCTTCAGCCCTTTACATTAATATTAGGAAACACCATTACACAGACCAAATTGACCTCGTCCATGTCGAAACATATAATACTCTGATATTAAAACACTATAAAAACTATTAAAAAGTAAAACATGACAAACTTATGAACAATTAAAACATTCCTGCTGTTTACAGCCACTTAAATATGTAATCGCTATTATGAACATTCTTGTTTAGTGTGCGATGGTTAAAATGCACAGTCATAAATCACTTGTGTGTCAAGAAAAACAATGAGCATTTTGTTAGTGTCCATGACCCAATAGCTTGCAATATTGGAGGGTAAAATTATGACGAAGTGGAAACTTTGATTCCAGCACTTTGTTTGAAAGTGTGCTGGCATGTGGCTCTAGATGTGAAATCAGGGACAACTCGTTCAACTAATTGACTTGAAATTTGCATTGACCCATTAAGTGGATGTGCTATCTTGTACTAACAGCTCCACGGACGTGGGAACGATTTGAAATGCAATGCGCCTATGTCATGATATGGTGCTGGGTGATCGGCTCATACACCGACTTGAATGCTAGTGCAATGCGATATAGGTAGGTCAAGTGCCATGCTGCTTGTGGTCCGGTGTGTATATTCTTCGAATAAAAAAAATTAACCAACCTCTCTTAGCGGACACTTGTTTTGAAAAGAAATCGCATCTCTGTAGGTTTGTTAGTCTTGTATGAACACTCTGTTGAGTTAATGTCCTTTTGACACATCCTGTGCTTCCTGGAAGCCAGTCAGCGCTGACCTTCCCATCCCCTATTTTCCGCACTGCTCCAAAAATATACCTAATGCCTAACGGTATCGCTTTCATTGTTCTCTTGAACTTGAAATGGTCGGGATAAGGGAATTCATACTTTCGTCAGTTTTACCGTGAAACTTCTTATATATATTGTAGGACCTGTGCGTTACAGTAGCAAGTGAGTGCATTTGAAATGGCTCCTCGTAAAAGTTTAGCTTTCAAAGAGAAAGTAGACAACGTAGATTATCACGAACGTGAGAAATGTGGTTTACTGAAACCATGTGAAGTGTTTAAGATTGGAAAGACAAAGGCAGCAGAAATGTTCAAAGAAACAAGAAGAGATAATTAAGGTATGGCGTCTTAATGGTAATGAGCTGCAAATTAGACGGTTTCAAAGTGGTAATGGTGCTGTTATTGATAAGTCAGTGATAGGGTGGTTCAGCAAAATAAGAAGTCAGAACGTCACTGTGTTCAGACCAATGATACAAGCCAAAGCATTGGATTTCGCGTCAGAATAAGGTATTGGAGATTTCAAAGCCTGGAAGGGCTGGCTCGAGAATTTCAGAAAGCGCCACGATATAAAATTTAGAGCAATTTGCGGGAAATGCTCCACTGTTGATATGGATAATGTTTCAAGCTGGGAAGAAAAATTGCCTTCCATCACTGACTGCTATTTGCCGGAAAACATTTTCAATGCGGACGAAACTGGACTCTTCGGTGCGTAACCCTACGTTTTCATGCAAGTACACATACTGCACAAGTGCATGTGCCAAATTGCAATCACAGTATTTATGGTCCCAAGGTTGTCCGTTGTAGAGAGGTTTCACTGTAAAACTCTTATACAAATATTTATAATAATGAACTAAACAACTTCCGTCTATCCATTCATTTGAATGTCCAACTTTCTCCTCAGAGAATTTTCTATGAAGCCACACTTCATCATACAGTTTCAATATCTGCTACCCTCTCTTGTACAAATTTAGTTTATCGTCAAATCCTGGCATAAATAACCAAAGCGGTTAAGATTAGTATTCGTTCTTATGTCAAAATCAATAATAATAATATGATAAATTCCTATGAATTTTATCATTATTCTAGCACATCTCATATACATCAGTTATTAAGTTAAATTCAATAAACAGCTGTTTTTACATCATTATTACTTTTACCAAGACCTTGCTTAAAATAAAAGCTTCACTTTCAATATTCTGTGGCATAAATCTTCACATTCCAATCATAAAAACATTTACGTAACCAAACATCGCAATAGTGCGGAAATAATTTTAAATTCACGAGGCTTTTTTACCAACGCACCTTAAAAGCCTTCAGTTGTGGAATAAATCTTCACCAGCTATCTTCTATAAGCCTTGTGCAAAATATCATCAACAACAAATATAAACGTCAAATGACCTTAATATTGCACAGCTTCCTAACTTCAATAATAATAATATTAATAACTTCTGCAATTTCATGTAGCATAAAAAGAAATCAACAGATTCTTAGACAGAATACTGTTCTAATAACAATACACAATGAATCTCTCCTTTTCTGATCATACAAACAATGTTATATGCAAAATAACATTGACTTAACACGACAAGTGTTTTCAAAACAACGATCTTGTCGGGGATCAAACGTAGCATGGTCATATTAATGACAACTCGAGCCTCAAGCTGTCTAAATTGACTACAATGTCGCCGCAACACATTTAATATCCCTTTAAATGACTTCAAAGCCAAAAAGAACAGGATCAACAAACATCCTTGCTAACTTCAGATCATCTAAATCTCACTCTCCAGCTAACACCTAACTAGTTTCAATCCTGGACTAATCTGTCCACCAACAATGTTAAAATACTGATACTACCAGATCTCTCCAAGATCTTTCAAAAGACGAACTTCCCTGTCTACCTACAATGGGAATTGCAAATACAGAAATGCAATAACTAATAATAGATCTAACCATGCTATTCTTCATTATAACATCACTGAAGAAATAAATTTCGATCAAATTCAAAATTATATGATCCAAAATCAATCTATCCTCCAGCAAATCGATGAAAAATCTACAAAAATCTCAGCGATAAATGAACTCAGGAATAAAATATCTAACACGCAAAATCGCAAAAATACAAATCCAACATCACTAAATAATCCGAAAAAAAAAATGTCTCAATGAAAAATTACAAAGAACTTATAAAATGGTCAATCATGAAATCTCTACATGTTCCAAGTTTCTACAAAAGTACTTGAAAAAAATCTTCTTTCTACCTTTACTCCTAATACCCGGTTGAGTATGATTCTTGAAACCTCGGCTCCCGCCTTGATGTAACCATCTCAGCTTTCGCCTGGATCTGGTTCTCGAAACAGCAAATGGAAAAACATCTCCATCGCCCTGTCTTGTTCTGGAACTGCCTTGGCACGAACGACTTCTCGTTCGGTCCTGGATTGTTGACTGCATCTCTAAAGATAGTAACGTCCTTCAAGGTTCTCCATCGGCTATTCTCGAAAAACTTTCTTCTTTTGAATAATTTTGAATATTCTAAGTCACTCCTTTCATTCTTGTTAGTTCAACAATTTAGCTTCCCAGCTCATGGCGTTTAACAATGCATCTCCACGTTTTCGAAAAATTGAGCAATCTTCCCCCTTAACTCGTAATTCTTGAAATCCATTTTTAATTTTTCATATTAAATTTTGAATACTACTCATAGATTATGGAAATGTCTACAAAATGATGGGTCGTAGACTATCATAGAATAGTGGCATATATAAATAATTCATAGTATTATTTATTGTAGATTGTAGATTTTTGTAGGACTTGGCGAAGTATGACAGAACTTCCCAAGTTTCGTTGTACTGGATTTTCACTTAAATGTTCGAAGAATAATCTTTTCGTTACTGACGAATATTATGTCCTATTTTTGTTTTACAGTGCACTCTCGTTAATTCGCGGTAATTAATGCACGAACTTCCGCGAATTATCCGCAGTTATTTTTGTTCAGCTTAGGAAAAACAAAACTATTGGTTAAAATTTTGAAATAGGCTTGAACACGCGAAATAATAATTTTAACTCCTGATTGTAGTGTCTTATAAGACATGCTAGGCTACTGGTAGGCCTATGTGGATCATGCCTACATTAATATTTTACAAAAAGCCGTCATCACTTTTTGTTTCTTAGATCGTTTATTCTAATTTTCGATTGCACATTTCTGAAGAAAATATTATATGAGAATGAAAATTCATCTCGTTTTTCTATATAAGAGATAAGTGTGACTAGAGACACTAGCTTGACTGTGGGAAACTTCCGGGATTTCCGTTGCATCACTTCCGCACTCTATATCAACTGGATCTCCGTTTTCCTTACCTACAGTCAAATTCTGTCATAATCGTCTTTATCGATGTCTAACTTGCCCATTCGAAATATCGTCGTTACAAAAGTCGGCAAGCGCTTGCTTTTGTACGAGCAGAGTAGCGGTACTTTTCTTGCACACTGGAAAGCAAGGACAGTCATCACCCAGCAAGAAAGACAAGCCATCCATGATCTGTCATAAGTGCGGCAAGAAAGGACACATTCTGAAGGAATGCAGAGGTAAACCATGTGCTAAGTATATAGCATACTGCAAGAAGACATACCCCTGCAACACATGTGGAAAGAAAGGGCACTACTCCAAGGAATGCTACTCTCGCAACGGCTAGAACAAGACAGAAAACGCAAGTCAAGACGATCGTCGGGAACGAAGGGCTTTCATGACCATCGCACTCAACGCAGTAGAACTGGACAAACGTTGCAGAGAAGAAATAAGGGAATCGTGGTATCAAGACTGTGGAGCCAGTCAACACATGACACCAAACCGAGAATTGTTTACACACCTCGTGGAACTGAACAAAGCCATTACAATCGTTATAGGAGACTTTCTCAACTAGATGGCGTTGCAGTAGGAAATGTCGAATTAGAAGCCTTTGATGGACAGAAATGGTATCCAGTGTATCAAACGACAGAGAGATTGCTTTACTTAGCATGATGATTTGTTGCTGTGAGAATTCCCTTTTAAAAAAATACTCATGGAGACCCGCGAATTAACCGCAAAACGAATTATCCACATGTGAATTATCGGGAGTGCACTGTACTTGCAAAATAATTGTTTAATGCAACTAGAAGTCGTAGATTACTGCACAAATCATTTGTAATACTGTTCCTCGGCTCTTCAATAATGGCCGGAATACACCTCGATGTAGTCGTCGATTTCAATAGTTCACGCACTCAGTATTAGCGATTCAGTCACATACGTCTGTCACTCACAACATCATGAAATCGAATCCCCTTCTCTTAATTTCCAATGGGCTGGTTGACTAGATCTGGCGCTCGCAAACTCCGCTCAAATCTGTCGAATGACATCGTTTTCAATTTACAAGTCCTCTTTCAAAATTTTAAAAACATGGGAAAATACAAAATATTTTTCTGAGTCGAACCTGGTATTTCTTGATGAGAATTACTTCTCTGGAGTAATTATAATTGCAATTGTTCACTTCGTAAAGTCAATTATCTCTTCGTATCACGTGCTATGCTCTCCTCCAATCAGCTCTCGGTAGACGTGCTCCTTGGCAACGGGATATGACATGTGCCATTCCCTTCTCTCGCTTCTGTACACGGGCAGACTCGACTCGGCAGCCACTACATAAAAAAGACTGGTTTGATTAATATTCAACAAGTTTCTCCCCTAATACCGCCACGTCAAAGCTTCAGCCAGGGGCACGAAAAGCAGCCTCGCTTGCTAAAATCTGATATTATAAATCCACTAAGACAAAGCTTTTTCCATTATAAAATTGTACCACAAGATGTCATACATATGTTTGCCAGTTTGATGCTCGACGTCCTAACTTGCCCAAATATAGTCCGATTTCCTTCAAATTTTGGATTTTGCCATTGTAAAGCCCACACATCACAAATATCACTTTATAAAAAGAAAATATTAGGGTCAGTACGAATTCATCTGGTACAATGAAACCCTGATATCACAACTTCTGAAGTATAGTGTCAGCCCAGAAATGGTCAATATTTTTAGTTACTATTTGTTTTATAAGCTTCTTTAATTTAGGCCTCCCCCAAAGACAAAGACAACTTTGCCATAATAATGATACTAATAAGAGTGAAAGGCTACATCTGGTTCATAGACTCTTCCAGCTGGAGTTTATGCTGATACTGTTAGCTGTTCTGCCTCAGGCTGTTTTGATTTTTGAACACAATTGATCAATATATGCTGATACCGTATTTGCTCGCGTATATCTCGCACCCCATTTTTTTAATTTGAAATTTCAGGGGGAAAATAGTACTCGCATATATCTCGCATTCATTACTGACGCCGTCATATAAATGACTGTAATAACCTTCAGGTAGAAACACGTTCGATTTAGCGCGCCGCAACAGTCGTCATTGTCCAGGAACTTACCCGAAGCGATACTAACAGGAAGAGCGAGTAACAATGAGTTGATCCGAACTTCGATACGAGCCGATTAGGAATCGAGGCGCCGCGTGCAAGCATACGGCGCAGCGTGAGTGTTAGCACGCTGTACATCGTTCGCCGCGTCTTCGGCCGCGGTTGGCCAAATTCGCCGCCTTGAGACACGTTCGAATTAGCGATTAGCGCGCCACAACAGTTGCGCAAGTAGGCCTACTATTACATCGCAGAGAAACGCAGTTCAGTCTTCTCGAATCTCAATGATTTCGTCTCTAGGCATTGCGTCGCATCCGAGCTCGGCCGCGTGCAAGCATACGGCGCAGCGTGAGTGTTAGCACGCTGTACATCGTTCGCCGCGTCTTCGGCCGCGGTTGGCTAAATTCGAGCTCGCTCGTGCATGTAGCGAGGAATCGATATGGAAGCCGATCGGTCGTATCGATCGCTAAGCGTCTGTGCTCTAAATTCCTTTTCTGCCTTGAATCATCCTTAACGAGCGTATGGCGTCTTTTTCCTAGGTTCTTAAAGTCGCATAACCATAACGAATAGAAATAAATGGTGTCGATGGACATTGTTGTGAAGAACTTCTTGAAGACGGGCATCGCAAATGCATTGGACGGAAGTCAGGATGAAGCAGTATAGGATGATGACCAGAATGATGCACGCGAGAGTATCTCGGAGATTGGCAGCAGTGACGGCAGTGACAATGAATAGGGCGAGTACCGTATAACAGTTGCCTTGTTTCAATATTGCAAATTTTGTGATTTTTCGGGAATACGGTCATTCCCCGCGTATACCTCGCACCGAAAATGTTCACACATATTTTCGGTCAGAAAAGTGCGCGATATACGCGAGCAAATACGGTACATTAAGCTTTAAGTAAAGATTCACTGTGCCATGTTTCACTGCACTCAAATAATTAGATTGCCAGAAAATATTTAAATATTTGAAATTCATTATCGTGATTATCAGGATTTTGAAAGTCACTTGTCTGTACTCACTTAAAGGAAACATTTGCTGCAGAAATCCTGTTTCTATGAGGTTGTCAACAGTAGAATGTGATCCATAAGTGACTTAAATTTAATTCGGTCCCATCTTTCTTGGACCAGTGCTTAATTACTACATACTCTAGGGCATTTGATAAGTAATGGCAGCACTGCTACAACATCAGAAAGAATTATATTTTGACATTATGAACTTCATTTATAGTCTCCTGCCATGTAATCAATGTGTTGCCAAATCCTTGGAAGACGACGCACTGCATCTGCAGCACCATTTCAGGATATCTCTCTCACTGATCGATCTAGAGCTCTCTGGATGTCAAATGTTGGTTGAAATTGAACGCCTCATAGAGGTTCTTTGATCTTTGATGATGATGATGATGATGATGATGATGATAATTGTTGTTTTAAGGGGCCTAACATCTAAGTTATCGGCCCCTGATGGTTTGGGTGATAGTGAAAGATGAGATGAGAATGTAATGAAAACTATAACTAATACTAACTACAGTACAGTCTTATAAGCTAGAAGAAGAAATGGTAAGCAAATAAGGAATAATGCAAACAATGGACAGGAGGAAAAGAAATGCCCTCAACCCTCAAAGAATGAGGATTGAGGGACTTGGAAGGAAGGAAGGAGAGCCAGGGAAGGCAGTTAGGAAAGGGAAAGAGGAGAGGGTCCGTCCCAGAGGCAATGGAAAAAGGGGGGAAAAACGGACCCAGCTCAGGAATCCCTCGGGGTTGCCAACTCCCAAACTCACCAGCCGTGAGTCCTTGAGGGTGTAGCACTATCCAGGGTGCACCAGAAGTGGTGGGGCTATACACACCCTGCCTCCTTAAGGGCTTTGAGCAGAAGGCAGGAGATAGGAAGGGAACAGAAGACGTCTGACCCCTTGAAGAATGAGAGATCAGGAAAGATGAGACAAGGGCCAATGAAGGCGGGAAAGTAAAAGACTTGTGTAGGTTTTCGGAATATGGAATATGAAGGTCAATAGTTATGTCGAGATAATTTATTTTCTGATTGGTTTCGGATTCCTTAGTGAATTTGATAGAGTGGTGTAGACTGTTAATGGTTTGGAGAGTTGTTTCTTCGCATGTTAATTCACCGCCGTCTTTTTTCGATAATATCGATTGCTTAATTAAATGGAATGTTGGTGTACATGTTAGTTATATCGAAGGATACTAGCCACAAGCTAGGTTTCATTTGTAACATGTTTAATGCAGTTACTAGTTCCGTTACCTAGGAAAATTGCTGAGTTATAACTAACAATTATTGACTAGTTGCATTATTTAGATTTGTGGTTATTTCTCTATCTTGTACTGTGTGTGAGTCGAGGCCTCGGATGGAGGTCCTTGATTCATGCCCTGACCTAGTCACTGGAACCGGGAATTGAAGAAGATTGATAAATTAATATAATAGGGTGACTGATAACAAATATATTATATAGATTCTGCCTTGTCAATACCTAGGTATTGACTACTATATAACATTTTGTTATCACCCTATTATGATCAGTCCTAGAAAAATGTCAAAGGAATGCACAGTGACAGTAATACGCCAATCCCTTAAACCTGTGCATGGTAACTTACATAACGCGTAAGCAGTCTGAATTCAAAATTATGTGGTTTTGAACTGGCCAGCTGATGGATTTTTTTCCCCTCAGGTTTTTACGATATCTTAAGGGAATAGCTAGGTTAATTTTAATATATCAAATGCCATGCCACAATTCTCAATCCAAGCCCCAAAATAATTGCTGTTTCACAATGTTAATTTCTTCATTGACAGATCCCCATCTCCACTAAGGAAGTTGAAACAACGCCCATGCAGGATAAAAGTGGAGATGCTGACCCAGAATGTCACACGCAGTCATGGACATGAGATATTTCGGGCATATGGCCCTATCAAGGAAGAGGAACTTCATAGAAATACTCATCCTTACACAGGGTTTGGTTATATGATTATCGAATACAGAAATGCATCGGATGCAGAAAAAGCTATACTCTATATGGATGGAGGTAAGATACCATTGTCATACTACTGTATTGACAAAAAATTTCCTTATTATAAATTTCTTAACAGTTATTTTTGAAATGAATCCCTCAATGTAGCCGTGCTCATTAAATCAGGGAGCCGGGCAGTCAAAATCTGTCAAAATTACGATATTTTTTATTGCCTTATCTTGTACCCCCAGTCCTCTCTGAACACATATACTGTATTGGTCCGAAAATAGGCCGCCCCCGCATATGAGCCGCACCCTTAATATTGAAAGAGGAAAAAGGAAAACAAGTTTATGCCTGAAAATAAGCCGCATCCGGATTAAGGGAAGACACATTTACTATCTTGTACTTACCAACATGTAAACATTTTTTTCTGACATCCATATTTTCTTCCAGCCTCTCTGTTGGCTGTGCTTTTGGCATAACGCACAACTGCAAGTTTGAAGGCTGCATCATACGCACAACGAATTCCTTTGCTTGATGAAGCTTTTCACTTTACCAGTAAATGATCGCTCATTTTTGCGTTAAACAGGCTTTCTTACAGATTTTACTGAGACTCAGCTACCGTAGATTATTCAAGCTTACTAAACAATACCGTGTTACCGAATAAAAATGTCACCGCCAAAATAAAAGTTTGCATTGCTGTCATTAAATGCCGCTAGTTTCTCTTACAGACTGTATTGTTGCTGTGTTCTTGCTAATGAGCATTCCTTTTTAAACAGCACATGACATATGAATGTGTAGGTAGCAAATATAAGCCGCACCCAGATTTTTCACCCAAATAATTTTAATAAAAAGTAGGCTACGGCTTATTTTTGGGCCAATACGGTATGTAGGGTTTTTGTATATTTTCTGCAACATAATGGTTAACAGGGACCATTTTCTAAACAATGACATTTCTGCCAAGCACCTTCTGTTAACCGTCTTTCATCTGTGTTTATCCTGCCTGCAGTAGACATACCTTGTCTCTACTGTATTTATTTTCAGCATGTGATTGAAGGACTGGGCATTGTAAATCTTGAATGTGTTAGCCATGTCCAAAAGCGTTTTCGGTATGAGATTGAGGAAGCTGCTCAAGGATCTGAAGGGAAAAAAACCTTTCCGGTAGTAAGGAAATATCAGGTCATTGTCGGCTAACAGATTCTGAAATTGACCTCCTCCAAACATTGAAATGATAGAAGTCATTTTTCAGTGTTGCCTAATTCTATTATAAGAAGCTTTCCAGTCGGTCAACACAGACATATTATGGACTGATAATAAGAAGAAATACTAATATTTTTGTGGGCATCAACAACTTATGTCTTGGATGCATTGTTGTGTTTCAACGATGGGCCAGTTATGAGTGATATGGGCAGAAACAATGAAATTAGGGGGGGAAACAGGATTCCCGAAGTTACAAGACAAGATCGAGATCAGTAAACTAAAATGGTATGAACATATGATGCAAAAGGAAGAAGAAAAATTCCGGAAGGGATTATCTACTGAGAAAGTCACGGGAAGGCGACAAAGGGGAAGGCCGAGGATAAGGTGGATGGATACAGTGAGGGAAAGCATTGAGAAAAGAGGAGTGAAAGTGGAAGATATACTGGAAGAAGGACGAGAGTGGTGGAGAGGCAGAAAAGTTTGATTCACACCCCGACCCAGATTACTGGAACTGGGAGACTAATAAGTTACAGGAAATGAGAAAAGCTGTTTGGGCCACCTTCTTTCACAAGACTTCTACTGGAAAGGACCCTTGCCATTCTTTGTGTCCAAATGGCTCAGAGTCATGGTGTAAATATCAGAGAGCTAGATTAACTGATAATGAATACAGACAAGACCATCCCCTCCCATGGTCAATTGGAGAAGTTTATAAAACCTATCTATAGGGACCTGGCTAGTAAAAACTTGCTTTCTAAATGCATCCATGGTAGAGCTCAAAATCCAAGTTGAAGCTCCAATAACTATGAGTGGGAACGCTTGCCTATAACCGTATTTGTGGGCATCAATACCCTAACAACTTATGTCTTGGATGCATTCGTATGTTTCAATGATGAGCCAGTCATTAAGATGAAAACTATGAGTGGTATGGCCATTGAATCTGGGGTGAACATGAAGAATGCATTTTTATCAATTGACAAGCTGAGGTTACAGGAGGCTGAGAAAGATACCCTACATATGACAAAAGAGGGCCGCCAAACATAGGCTGGAGGATGCTGAAATCCACAATAATGGTAGCTACGGACCTGACAGGTTTTAACAATAAATGAAAGTTGAACAGATCGAATCATAAACTTTAAACATACTTTTCCAAAACCATTAATTTTTCAACTTTGGGTAATGCTTTTCTCTAAAACTATTAGCTCTCTAGCAATGAAATTTGGTACCGAGTTCAGGCATCATACTCTTAATAAAGTTGACGAGATTTAATACAATAAGAAAAAAGAAATGTGGCAAATATGTAGACACTTGTAAGAAAAAATTGTAATTTTGTATTGTTAATATAATTTTATATCCATTTCTACTCACATATTGAATGTTATTATCGTAAAATTAGTACACTTTGAATAAGATATGATACCCTATTTATGGTTGAAATTTGATCTGATTTCAACAGTTAGTTTCCGAGTAACATGTACCAATGTTTGTTTGTATGGTAAACTATAGGAAAATCACTCACTGCCTCGTCCCCTTAACAGTTATTTTTGAAACGAGTCCCACAATGTAGCCGTGCTCTTTAAATTGCGCACCACGACTAAGCAGGCAGATGCAGCAAATCCGGAGATCGTAGGTTCGAATCCTGATGTTGACAGCGGCCCCAGATTTTTTCACACTCCCTACAGGCAAATGCAGGGATAGTACCATATTTCAACTTCCAGGGCACCTCCCCATCCTTTTCCCTAATATGGTTTTACATACTACTACAGTCAGCTCATAAATACAGGTAATCACACAAATTCAACACACACCCAACTACGTGCAGCTGATGACCAAGATGTCCCAAGCGCCAAAATTATCAACAAACAAGTAGTTTCGTGAAGAACAAAATAGCCTATTTTCATATATCCTACTTATGTTAATTGCCTCTATCAACATACAAAGATCCCCCCCCCCCATTCATTCATTCCATTCCTGACCCGGTCGGAGACTGGAAGCAGGCTGTGGATTTTCATTTCAACATACAAAGATTCAGTTTGATTGCCGTATAGTACGGTGAAATTAGGTTTCGGGACGGAAAAAATTAAATGACAACGAATTTCTTCAAAAATATATTCTATAAGACCCCCTGAACATCCCCAGAAAAATTGACAAAAAACGGCTTGGGGAACACCCCTAAATTTTCAAAAAACATCCGTCATCTTAGATTTTCAAAAAACTGCTATAACCTATGAACGAAAAGTAGAAATAAAGTGCGGTTTTCGCCAAAAGTTGTGTTTCGACTCTTAGATGTTGTACTTACTATGAAAACTCACAATCAAGTTTGGGACTGTCCTTAAATTTTTGGATTAAAAAATGCTAGAGCTTACGAACAAAAAGTAAAAACTAAATGCGGTTTCCCCAAAAAGTTGTGTTTCTACTTTTAGATGTTGTACTTGCTATGAACTCTTGATGTTGTACTTAATATTAACAGTCAAGTCGGGGACCGTCTTTAAATTTAAAAAAAAGACACTTGATGTCTTAGATTTTTGGAAAAAAAATCGATGTAACTGTTGAACGAAAAGTGAAAAGGATGCTATTCTGTCTACAAGTTTAGATTAACTTTCACAACTTGTTTACATCAAATAACTGGATATATACGAGGGGGAACGTCCCTAAATTAGAAAAAAAACACGTCATAATAAACTCTTGAAGCCTCCGTGGCTTAGGCGGCAGTATGCCGGCCTCTCACCTCTGGGTCCGTGGTTCAAATCCCGGTCACTCCATGTGAGATCTGTGCTGGACAAAACGGAGGCAGACAGGTTTTTCTCCGGGTACTCCGGTTTTCCCTGTCAAAATTTAATTCCAGCAACACCCTCCACTGTCATTTCATTCCATCTGTCATTCATTTAATCATTGCCCCAGAGGAGTGCGTCAGGCCTCGGCAGCCGGCACAGTTCATATCCTCGCCACTAGATGGAGGCTTCATTCATTCCATTCCTGACCCGGTCGGAGACTGGAAGCAGGCTGTGGATTTTCATTGCATAAACAAAATCTAATGCTCATACCAGAGTATTTACAGTTTTTGGGCAAGAACATGTACAATGGATTTACAAAGTTCAAAGGTTACCAAAAAAAAACATTTTAGCTAAAACTGACATTACAAAATATTAGTACTATAAACAACAATACACAAATTGAAGACATTTTACATTGAAGATAACATTTATTAGACATTGACACATATTAAGACAACATTCATTTGTTTACAACTCGTCTTCTCTTTGAGGTTTCTTTATGGGCGATGCTAGACCTCCTTTGTACAGAGACGGCGGCGGCGGCATCATTCGTTTCATTTTCGATTTGCTCCAGGTCGCCTTCTTCCTCGTCATCAAAGAAAGTGCGTTTGTTCAGGCATGCATCTCCTGCACATACGGTGCACATGGTGGTACATGGGAGGCCTCCTCTCCTGCGTTCGCAGTTTCTTGTGCAGTCTCCCTTACATCCACACCTTACCATGTGGAGGAGACGATCAGGCGCGGGCGGCAACGTAGACTGAATAGGATGTGCCTTCCACATTCGAGTTTCCATCCCCAATCTTGCGGTGGAAGACGGTTGCCCTTCTAAGCTTGAACCTGGTGGTAGACTCGCAGACAGTGTTGACGTGCCGCAGTGGAAGAAGGAGGAAGGCTAGAAAGATTCATGACGAAGTTTGGTAGTTTCTTTCCCACGGTTTGGATGTACTTCTTAAATCATGCTTTGTCAAGGCCCTCTCCTGGTTTGCCTCCGTAGAGCTTGATGATAAATTCCTGTCCTGAATCAAACAAAACATAGGTAATGTACAGTATACCAACTTCTAGTAGTCAGAGAATTTAAAAAGGAAGGAAGTTTGTAGTTTAGCGTGACAGTTAATCTCGCGATCATGAGCCACGGGGGGTCGAGAGAATTAAAAGATCATACCGGTATTATAAAAACAAGTACGAAAGAAAATAACTAATTTACCTGCAGCTGCAATTTTATCTTGTGTAGCGGTTTCGTCCAGAAAAAACAGCGACTGTTTTACGGATTTGTTGGTCGTTGTGCGGTTTATTGAAGCCTACCAACGGACTCTTGTAATAAAAGGCGGAGGTGGTATCACATCCCATCATTGCATGGACAAACAGTAAGTGAGCTGTCATTTCTCCGAGACCTTGATGCAGATCCTTACTACTGTAAATCTTTTGGGAGTTGGTTGAGTTACACGGAACTAACAAAAAGATGGAATGGTCTGGCTGCGTCAAGGCTGCTATTAAAACAAGAAGATCTGAATCGGCGCCGACTACGGCTGCTCTTTCCCCAGATTCGGCCTCTCTTTTTGCCGTTTCTACAATCAAAACATCCACGTCACTGGGTGCATGGAGGACTGGGATGTTTGCTGCCTGAAATGCTGCTCCTAGAAGGTTTACGAAATTCGTTTTGTTGTCAACGTCGGATAAAAACTGTTCTTTTGGTGCAGTCAAAATGTTGAAGATGTCACTTCTACCCTAGCCGCCGACTTTCCGATGCAACGGCGACCATGTGCAGCGTCTTTCGTGCTCGCCTCGTAGCCGTCGAACACTATGACACTTTCCCCGTAATGCCTTCGTACGTAGTCCTTGTAGGCATTGAACACATCGTCTTAGGTTGCTGGGCGAGGCCAATGCACGCGGTGTATAAGATCGCCACCATCTAGAACGAACTTGTGGTTATCAGTCATCTGACTGCTCACCTTGCAGACTTGGTCTATAACCTGATATATCTTCGACTTAACACCAGCACGGAACCCGACGTTGTCGAACACAGCTTGGGGATATGGCGCCAACTCGTGCCGTAAGCAGTCTTCCAACTCCTCGGTTCTGACGACACAGGCGATGCGGTGGAACAAATGGTTGGGATTTACAACAACCGGTTCCTTGTTGATCACGAGTGTCTTCTTCATGGCAACGAAAGTTGTCACTTGCTCCTTCCGTTTTAGAGTGACGGTGTCAAATGACTTCCCCACAACACTTCTCACCGCTTTTTCGCCCAATTCTTCGGCCAAATCACAATTGACGCTTTCGTCTGCAATTATTCCCATTGACAGGGAGACGAGATCTATGGATTTCTTAAAGGGAGAATGTTGTTTTAGCCACTCAACGAATTTCTTCAAGTCTTTGGAGTCTCGAGACTGCCTGGATGCCAGCAAAGAGACGTGTTGTTCAGAGGTTTCACTTCTAATTCCTACAAAGGCTTCCACTGCTTCTATCACTTGTAGACTCGCCGGCAAAGTGCGAATCTAACGGGCTACGATTGCATCAGAAATACCTCGACCATGAGTCAACCCACCACTGACTTTCCTTGTTCTCATCAAAACCTGCTCGATGGTCATGTCGGTCCATACCCCACACCAAAATTTATCCGATCGGCGGACAGTGAAATAGCTTTTCTTGACGAGCAACTCAAATTCCTGGTCTGTCAAAGTTGATTCAAGTTGAGCCATGTTCTGAAGATAGATGTGAGCCGCCTTGACGTAGTGAATTTGTCCTGCGGCATGCAGGCAATTTAGCATTCTTTGAACAGCGGATAGGTGAAGGCTCTACAAAGGCTCTGACAAATGTGGCGATTTTTCCCCTTATAATTTAATAACGTTCCCTACTTCCAAAAATAGTAATATATTATTTAACAAATCAAAAGAAAAACGTATACACTTGGACAAAAACCGCATTTTTTACGTTTACTTACTATATCACAAAATTTAAAAATATATTCCAAGAAATCAGGCTTCTTTCCTGAAATTTAAGGACGTTCCCTATCATACATACGCAGTAATATAATAAACAGAAGTTCCGAAAGTTAAATTAATTATATAGACGAAAACTGCACCTTTTTTTTTTATCACTTTTCGTTTAGGAGAAAGCTTTTTTTTAAAGTAAGTTAGATGAGTGTTTTTTCAAAATTTAAAGACGGTCCCCGACTTGAATGTGAGTTCTCATAGTAGGTACAACACCTAATAGTCGAAGCACAACTTTGGGCGAAAACCGCACCTTATTTCTACTTTTCGTTCATAAATTATAGCAGTTTTTTGAAAAATCCAAGATGGCAGGCATTTTTTTGAAAATTTAGGGGTGTTCCCCAAGCCCGATTTTTGGCGATTTTTCTGGGAATGTTCAGGGGGACTTATAGAACATGTTTTTGAAGAAACTTTTGAAGAAATCACTTTATTTGCAATGAGGTGTCAACCTCGGTGGCAAATGAGGTACATAATTTACAAACACTACACAATATTAAAAGAATACAGCAGTTGTGAGAGGGGAGTTCAACCAATGTGTGAATAGTACATTAAGTTACTGTATTCTTTTAATATTGTGTAGTGTTTGTAAATTATGTACCTCATTTGCCACCGAGGTTGATACCTCATTGCAAATAAAGTGATGATTTGATTTGAAATTCGTTGTCATTTAATTTTTTCCGTATCCGGCCAAATTTTGCCCGAATATGACTGTACTAGTAATAGATTCGTAGATATTGAGAATCATCTAAATATTTTGGATGGTTGCCATGTTGGATTTTTATATGTGTAGGCCATAGAGTTATGTACTATTAGATGAAGATTTTGCATAGGTTTATTAATAAAACTTCAATCACATGATTAGGACACAAGAAATAACAAGATGTTCAGTAAAGTACATATAGCCTACTTTCTCCTAAATGCATGGGTATAGTTATAACTCTTTGTGTTTTTCAAAGAGTATAATTGAATGCTGGTTGTATTTGTTTGTTGAAATACAACGTGCTATATGGCTAGTATACGTTCATTGATTGAATCCTCACCTGAATAATATATACACACACTAATACAGCCATCACAATAACACAGGTTATCAGACAATATTTAACACTCACCCAAGTACACGGGGCTAAATGACCATGAAACAACAACAGCTTCCTACCCAAATCCTTCCTCGTATGAAACTACACACACTAGTAAGCCTACAGACAACACAGTGACACAGGCTATCAGACAACTTCTACACTCACCCAAGTACATGGTGCTACAATACCATAATGCTGCAAAACCCCAAAAGAATCAACAACAAAAACAACAACAACAGACTCTACCGCGGATCAAGGACAACGAATTTTAATCGATGTAGTCGAGTGTTGAAATAGGTGTTATAAGTATATATACCGTATAATATTTTCGTTTGTAACAACACACTATGTATGCTTACCATTATAATGTGTGAGTATTTATAAATCAATAAATACAGGAAAAAAAGAAGTAATAAAATTTGAACCTATAGGGATTTGAACCAGGAAACTCAGAGCTACGAGTCAGAGACGCTACCATTACGCTAAAATCGCTCAATGCTAACATTGCTTTAACAACAGGTTTAGTATAACTGCCTAGAATATTTTTTCTTGCGATTAACAATTTCATTTGCGTTTTTTGCCGATTTTATAAACCATTTGATACTAAATATGTATTACTTTGTTTAGTACATTCCTAAACGGATATAAAATTACGAAGTTACGGAAATATATGCACTTACGAGAAGAAACTAGCCGCCATTTAGGTGACGGAATGACACATAATAGCACGGTACAGCACGATCAGCCTGCGGAATAATATTCTATTTTAAAATGCTAAAATCCTACGGGTCACCTCCTTGAGGACAGTTTAAACCTCCCTATGAACGATGAGCATATTTGGTAAGTCCAGGCCTTGTTGAATCGTAAGTTGCGGTTTGGCTATAATACTTGCATGATTCATACAGCCGCCATTTTGAAACTATTTGGACAAAAGACGCTTCCCACATTACGGTTTATTGTTGCAAAATTTGGTAGAGATCGGATGAATAGGTTAGTCGTAATTTGATTCAAGCTCAGAACATTTGGTTGGCCGCCATTTCTTTTTTGTTATAATGGTGGCGATATACAACATGATACTGAGTCATCCCTTGCTAGTATTACCTCTGTACCAAAGGTGGTTCGATTTGGTTTCGTTGTGTTTGAATTGATAGGGGGGATCGATTGGCATACATACATGGCCGCCATCTTCAAACTATTGGGCTGATGACCTTGTAGTTTGGTCAAAAGACGCTTCCAACACGAAGGTATGTTGTCACAAAATTTGGTAGAGATCAGATGATTAGGTTAGTCGTAATTTGATTTAAGCTTTGAACATTTGGGGGACCGCCATTACGTTTCCGTCAAGATGGCGGCGTTATAAAACATGACGTTGAGGTGACCTTTGCTAGTGCTACCTCTGTACCAAATTTCGTTCAATTCGGTTTCACCGTGTTTGAATTGATAGGAGGGGGGACAGACATGCAGAGTACACACACACATACGCACTCGCAGACACAAAGACAGACACAGACACACAGTACGTGGTGCTCGCTGATTCCGAGGACAGTGATATGCCACAAAACGATAATAAACCAGTCCATGGAATTCATTCCGATGAGAAGGTCCTGAAAATTGCCTGGTAACATTGGACCTTAAAGTGAAGCGATAAATGAATTTGATGGCATGAAAGGGTTCAAACTATTTCTTACTGATGAATTGATACTAATATTTATGCCGAGCAAAACATTTGTTCAAACGGCCCCCTCTCACCATATCATTCAAGAATGCGAGCCTTGAAACCAGTCATCAAGGATGAGATGTATGTATTGTCCTTCCTCTTTTCATGCTCATGGGTATAATTCAAAAGCCAAACTTCTGAAGGTATTTTTAAAGAACAATATTTTATCAACCCCTATTTTCGAAACTGTGATTTCTATGGACCACTTCAAATCCATCTGTAACTCATGCATTTCAATAACGAAACATTGGCCACTTATCAGGGTCCTCCATGTCTTTTCAAAATTTATCCCATTATCACCTACCTAAACAAAAAAAATCAGACCTTGTATTTACCAAGTCAAAGTATTGCAATACTCGTAGATGAGTCCATAACCCAATGGAGAGGTAGGTTATCATTTAGGCCAGGGGCGGCCAGTCATAGCACGCTCAGCGTGCCAGCTATGCTATGCCACACGCCGGCAGGCTGGTTTCTGCCTCTCTTGGCCGGGCTGCCTACCCTGATGCTGCCATGTCTGACCGAGCCAAGTTGGGATCGCTGGCGTACCGGACGTAATGTAAACAAACAAACTGTTCTTCCAATGTGTTGGTTGTCCAAAACATCTACATTTTGTTTGCACGTTTCTCCGCGTACCACTACTTGAAGTTTACGTGCTTAGCATAAGAACATTTTGTTGTTGTTGATTGATTTAGGAGCTTTGTGACATCGTGGTCATGTAGCCCCGTGTACATGGGTGTGTGTATAGAATTTGTCTGATAACCTGTGTAACTGTGGTGGCTGTACTAGTGAGTGTATTTATAATCCAGATGAGGACTGGGAAGGAGGCAACCGTGGTCTTAATTTAGGAGCATATCCCGGCATTTGCCTAGAGTGGAAGTGGGAAACCACGGAAAACCACTTCTTGGATGGCTGAGGTGAGAATCAAACCTAACTCTTTTCAGTTGTGCCTCATGACCCTCAGACCAGATTATTGTCAGACATCAGAACCTGCTGGTATGGGTGATCGAGAAAATGATGATGAAATGAACTACACCTAAAACAATGAAATAACTAGTAATTTGCAACTAATTTACATGCAAAATATGTTATTACACAAATGTACGTCTAGAAGATTGAGAGACTCTGAAAGAAGTAGCCATGAAAGGCAAAGAGGAAAGGGTCCACCCCAAAGTCAATGGAAGAGGGAAAAGTTGGCAAACACGGTGGCTGAGTGAACAACACGGCAGTGGGTAGCTCTGAAAACGTTGTGTATTTAAGAGTGTATTCAAGGAAGAAACTAAACCATATTTGTCACCCGACAATATAAGTTTATATGTTGCCCAGTTACTAATAAGAACATTAATTACAATTACTAATTTGCTCGTAAATTGGTTAAATAGGAGTTTTCACCTGCATTGGCAACATGGGCGACTGTGGAGAGTGCGGTGGTAGTTTGGGAAAGGCTGGACAGGTACAGTGTGGTTCATGTAAAAAGTGGTTCCACAAGAAGTGTGTGAATACATTGAACAGGTTCACCGAGTGGCTGTGTGTGCAATGTGTGGACTATAGTGCAACTATAAGTGACAGTGTAATTAACAAAGACACTCCATCAATGGAGAATATTTATGGAATGCTGAAAGACTTAAAAGAACAACTTAAAATCATAAAAGACGAACAAAGAGCGAGAGAGACTGATCTAGGTAACTCAATGGAATTGTGCCATAAGAAACTAGAAGATTGTGTAACATTAATTTCAAACCAGCAGAAAGAAATTAAGGAATGTAAAGGACACATTGAGACATTAACCCAGCAAAATGTCAATCTCAAGGCGAAGCTAAAATCCCTGGAAAACCGCCTAGGAGAATCTGAGCAGTACACCCGTAGGAATACGGTGGAAATACATGGTGTCCCGGAAGTTCCTAACGAAAACATTATTGAAACAGTGATGAAAGTAGGTCAAGCTCTGGATGTGGTCATCACTGAAACAATGGTAGATGCCTGTCATCGACTGCCTAAGTCACCTTATCATCAACACAGTGGCATCATCTTAAAATTCGTTCGACGGGACGACAAGGAGCATTTCATGGAGCGTCGCCGGGTGAAATGGAATCTCTCCGCTCGTCATGTCGGACTTCCTGGAGATAATGTAATTTATGTAAATGAGAGTTTATCACCAGAGAAGAGGAAATTGCTGTCACAAACTCGGAACATCAGAAGAGAGAAGGAGTATGCTTTCTCGTGGGTAAGAAATGGACACATTAAAATACGCAAATCTGAAGGTTCTCGAGTCATCGTAATTCGAAATGAGGATGACCTGAACACTCTCTAATGGTATCAAAACCTAGATTATCCATTTATTATCAAAATGTAGGAGGAATGAATACAAAATTAGATTTATTCAATGAAAACCTGATCACCAAAAAGCATGACTTAATTCTAATTACAGAAACTTGGTTATCTAGTAAAATCGCTGACAGTGAGGTCTGTTCTGATATGTGCAGAGTGTACAGGGCTGAGAGGCTTGCCAGGTCAGGGGGTGGGGTGGCTGTCTTGGTTCGGAGTGGATTAACAGTACTCAAGGTCGAAAGAATGACTGGCAGCTTGGAATGTCTATTAGTGAAACTGGTTATTAGGGGAAATATTTGGTACGTCTGTAATGTTTACATTCCACCAGCTTCAAAATAGAAACATACAGGCAACTATACCGGTGGTTGGAATCCAGCACAGAAATAAATGATAAAAATTTATTAATCTTTGGTGGTTTCAATATCCCAACAATACAAAGTACAATAATTAAAGATGTCAATATTCACACAAGAGAATTCGTAAATTTTATTGATTATCTTCAGCTAAAATCTTATAATTCAGTACTAAACCGTAACGGGAGGACGCTGGACTTAGTTCTATCTAACAAACCCTACATAAATGTAACTGAAAACACAGACCCACTCTTACCGCTGGATCGCCACCACCCTGCTCTGGATGTGGAAATATCTCTAACTATACAGTATGTCGAAACCAAGTAATTATCCAGCCTAATGATACCTATAACTTCCGGAAAGCCGATTTTGAGCAAATGTACACTCGGTTGAGGAGTGGTGCCTGGGGTCAAATATATGAGTTACGTTACGTTAATTCCTGCCGCTCCTTCCGGAGCATAGGGCCTTGGCGAAATTTCTCCACGCAGTACGGTTCCTGGCCATTCTCTTCACTTGACTCCAGTTCTTGTCCACCTCTGCAATTTCATTTTCGATCGTCCTCTTCCAGGTCTTCTTAGGTCGACCACGCTTCCTGGCGCCTTGAGGATTCCAGTCTAGCGCCGCCCTCTCAATAGCTCCGTCCGGCTTCCTTAGTGTGTGACCAATCCAGCGCCATTTCCTCTCCTTGATCTGGATGCTAATCGATTGTTGCTTGGTGATAGTCCAAAGATCTTCATTTGAGATTATGTCCGGCCACCTCACATTCATAATGCGACGCAGACATCTGTTAATGAACACCTGTAGCTGATTGTTGATCGGTTTTGTGACTTTCCATGTTTCACAGCCGTAGAGAAGAATCGACTTTACGTTGCTATTGAAAAGGCGGAGCTTCGTCTTCCTGGAAATGTTTCTATTTCTCCAGATGGGGTAGAGCTGGACAAAGGCACCATTTGCCTTCCTGATACGGCTTCGAACATCTTCCTCTGCTCCCCCATAGGTCCTCACATTCCAGAAACCGATTTTCGTAGTCCTCTTCATGCCAAAAGTCGTCATCAGGTTATCCGTCCGGTTTTGTAATTTCGCTTCAGTTTCCGTAATCAGTTTATTTAAGAGGAGCGAGTGATTAACCCACTGCCTCCGATTGCCTTGGAGGGGCTGCCACCTTAAGCCTGAGGCACCAGGCTGATTTTCTGTCAGGGTTTCTTCCCTTAGCCTTTGAAGAACCAACTCCAAACTACAAGGCAGCAGTTGTTCACCAGAGCCCCGTTAGCCGTAATTTCTTCAGGGTTCCTGTGGGGCCTTCACAGCTACCGTAGCGGTCTTGAGGCACACAAAGTCCCCACTGTACTTCACCCCTACAGGCAATCCCCTACTTCATTACGTTGCCCATCTCCCACGACGAGGACGAGGGTTTGGATTTGTGGGAGACAAATACAGTACATGAGTGCACTGATGTAAATACTGCAGTAGACCTGTTTTATCAGATTTTTAACACAGTACTTGTCATGTAAACGACAAACGGGCAGAAATTATCCTGTCTGGTTCTCTAAGGAAACAAAGAGTAAATTGAAGGAGAAGGAATACCATAGGAAGAGAAAATATTACTCAGAACATCATAGACTACGTTTTGAAGAATTAAGGTCAAAAATTAAAAAGGACATTAAATTATCTTATAAGAAATATATCCATAATATTGAACAAAACATTAGCAGGGACTCAAAGAAATTTTGGACGTTTATTAAAAACAAGAAAAAAATAGGAACACATGCGACACTCTTAAATATAATAATGAAGAATTGGACAGGGGTGATTCCATTGTTGAAGGTTTCGCGGCATATTTCAAATCAGTGTATGACTCTCAGTCAGCCCAATACGAAGTCCCAGCCTGTAATTCGAATACTCCCAACACCCTTCACATTAAACTTGTCTCAGAGGAAGAGGTAGAAATGGCATTAAAAAAATTAAAACCTAAGCCGTCAGCTGGTCCTGATAATATTCCACCGTATGTAGTTAAGGGATGTGCTGAAAGTCTCAGGGATCCGTTACACTTGATATTTAACTTAGCCATACAAACTTGTATGTTCCCTGACGCCTGGAAAATCACTCGCGTCTGCCCAATACTAAAATCGGGAGATCCATCACTAATTATTAACTACCGTCCTATATCTATTTTATCTGCAGTAGCTAAGGTATTTGAATTCATATTGCACGGAAGAATATCAGTATTTCTCAGACCACTCGTAACAGATAACCAACATGGTTTCCTATCCAGGAAATCTACAGTGACGAATGCAACTAATTTTACTTAAATTATATCTAAAGAGTTAGATAAAGGAGGGCAAATGGATGTCATATTTACAGTTTACAGATTTCGAGAAAGCGTTCGACACAATAAATCACGACATCCTTCTTAAAAAATTGTGTATTTTGGGATTCTCCCACCCATTACTCAAATTATTCATCTCCTACCTCAGAGACAGGAAACAATTTGTTTTGTTCCAGAAAATTGTCTCAAAGGAATACATAGTTCATTCCGGAATACCCCAAGGCTCGAACCATGGACCTTTGATTTTTCTAGCAATGATTTTCCACGATGTATACTGCACTCAAATAGTCTTTTATATGCAGATGACTTCAAATTTTTAAATCAATTTCTTCCACTAATGACTGCACTCTACTACAAAATGACCTAAATAATATACACAAATGGAGTATAGAAAACAAATTATACTTAAGCGTACCGAAGTGTGTTGTTATGTCCTTTACACGTAAGAAGAACCCAATCACATTTGTTTATGGAATTGGACCTAAGTCATTGAAAACAGTAAGCGCGAAGGAAGATCTAGGGATTCTGTTTGACCGAGAGCTTGCTTTCACTTGTCATGTGCAAAAGACGGTCGGGGATACCTACCGCATGTTAGGGTTTATAATAAGAAACACTAAGCCATTCATTAGGACCAGTACCTGCATAAACCTTTATACTGCCATGGTGAGATCCAAGCTCGAGTACACCAGCCAAGCATGGAGTCCCTGGCAGAAAACATGCATTAAATCCATTGAGCAAGTTCAAAAGAAATTCCTCAGATATTTACACCTCAAAATAACGGGCAATTATCCACACATGGTACCCTACGGTGAACTTTTGTTGAATTTCAGCATGACTAGTTTGGAGTCTCGAAGGCAAGTGAATGATATGAAATTCCTTTATAAAGTCATTAACGGTCAAATTGATAATTCATTTTTCCTATCGCTCCTAAATTTCAACGTCCCTCGCTTAACTACAAGATCGACCATAACATTCAAAAATGATATAACCAATACTACTTCACATAACAACTCACCTGTACGGAGGCTTTGCAATATTTAAAACGATGCGTTTCGTGTAAACTGGAAACTAGATTTCTGTCTCTCAATCAGACCGTTCTTGGAAATTATAATCCAGTCACTCTAATTCATACTTGAAATAAAATTATCACACAAAACAGAATCAACAATGTACATATGTGGATAAGCCTGTTCCCTAGTTATTAATGTTACCTTTTAGTTTATTATGTAATAATTTCAAAACCTGTTTTTATATTTGACATTAGATCAATTTTAGATTTAGTTTTAATATTATCTTTAGATTAAGCTTTTTACTACTATGCATTTTGATCTGTGTGAACTTCCTAGTTTTAAGAATTACATTAAGATATTAATACTTAATGCTGACATATCAAGAAATGTATTTTACTGTGTAGGTGCGCTGTTATTGGGGTGCACACTGAGCCCTGTTGTGTACCATCAACAAATAAATAAATAAATTAAAAAAAGACAGACTCAGCTCAGGAACCCTCGGGGTCGCCAACTCCCGAGCTCACCAGACGTGAGCCCTTGAGGGTGTAGCACCATATGTGATGGGGCTACATACACCCTAACTCCCTTAGGGCCTTGAGCACAAGGCAGAAGATACCATGAAAAGAAAGAATTTACATGTGGGAATATTGCTGTGCTAGTAGTAGTCTGACAGTAGTAAAATCTTTGTTAACTTACATGTGGGAATAATGTTGTGCTGGTAGTAGTCTGACAGTAGTAAAACCTTCGTTAATTTACATGTGGGAATAATGCTGTGCTAGTAGTAGTCTTGACAGTAGCAAAACCTCGTTAATTTACATGTGGGAATAATGCTGTGCTAGCAGTAGTTTGACAGTAGTAAAACCTTCGTTAATTTACATGTGGGAATAATGCTGTGCTAGTAGTCATCTGACAGTAGTATAACCGTTGTTAATTTACATGTGGGAATAATGCTGTGCTAGTAGTAGTCTGACAGTAGTAAAACCTTAGTTAATTTACATGTGGGAATCATGCTGTGCTAGTAGTAGTCTGACAGTAGTATAACCTTTGTTAATTTACATGTATGAATAATGCTGTGCTAGTAGTAGTCTGACAGTAGCAAAACCTTCGTTAATTTACATGTGGCAATAGTGCTGTGCTAGTAGTAGTCTGACAGTAGCAAAACCTTTGTTAATTTACAAGTGGGAATAATGCTGTGCTAGTTGTAGTCTGACAGTAGCAAAACCTTCGTTAATTTACATGTGGGAATAATGCTGTGCTAGTAGTAGTCTGACAGTAGCAAAACCTTCGTTAATTTACATGTGGGAATAAGCTGTGCTAGTTGTAGTCTGACAGTAGCAAAACCTTCGTTAATTTACATGTGGGAATAAAGTTGTGCTAGTAGTAGTCTGACAGTAGCAAAACCTTTGTTAATTTACATGTGGGAATAATGCTGTGCTAGTGGTAGTCTGACAGTAGCAAAACCTTCATTAATTTACATGTGGGAATAATGCTGTGCTAGTAGTAGTCTGACAGTAGCAAAACCTTCATTAATTTACATGTGGGAATAATGCTGTGCTAGTAGTAGTCTGACAGTAGCAAAACCTTCGTTAATTTACATGTGGGAATAATGCTGTGCTAGTTGTAGTCTGACAGTAGCAAAACCTTCGTTAATTTACATGTGGGAATAATGCTGTGCTAGTTGTAGTCTGACAGTAGCAAAACCTTCGTTAATTTACATGTGGGAATAAAGTTGTGCTAGTAGTAGTCTGACAGTAGCAAAACCTTTGTTAATTTACATGTGGGAATAATGCTGTGCTAGTAGTAGTCTGACAGTAGCAAAACCTTCATTAATTTACATGTGGGAATAATGCTGTGCTAGTAGTAGTCTGACAGTAGCAAAACCTTCATTAATTTACATGTGGGAATAATGCTGTGCTAGTAGTAGTCTGACAGTAGCAAAACCTTCATTAATTTACATGTGGGAATAATGCTGTGCTAGTAGTAGTCTGACAGTAGCAAAACCTTCGTTATTTTACATGTGGGAATAATGCTGTGCTAGTTGTAGTCTGACAGTAGTAAAATCTCATTAATTCAGAACTGAATAATCTTAACATATCATAATATTTTGAAAGTTACTTCGTATGCAGAGTTATTTCAAAAACTTGTATAATTCATCTTTCACTAAAAAGGAGAAAAGAGCCTATTCGTGATAATAATTAATTCTCCCCGTATATTATAAACATTAGGTGCCCATGTACTTCTAGTATCTACTCGCTGGAATGCATCTTAAGAGTGGCTGACAGTCTGCTCGACGTGCCTGTGACTTGATCGTATCTAATGGGCCGAGAGCAGCACCAATCGTGAGCTTTCTCATTGTCTGACCGCCACTCTGCTAGGACAATGGGAATGTTGTTGTACGGACCGATTTTGGCTTCAATCGCGTTACATAGCAATATTTTTCCGATTCCGGTCGCGGACTCGTAACTTTAAGGACTGTCTAACGGACTGGAGAAATCTGCAACCAGTAGATATTCCTGGGCCTCCGCTTTGGGACATTAGCTACATTATATGTGTCCATCATATCAGAATATCACCACAAATGTATTTCTCCAGTGGAACAAGTGTGAAATTCAATCATCATTAAGAGTGTGCAATGAACTGTTTTAAGAAAAACTGGTCAAGCCCACTGATGGCTTTTTAAACGTGTTTTTTAACAAAATGTTTTAAATTTTTTACTGTTTTCGAGTGCATGTTTTTGATCTCTGTATGTGCTCATTGTTGTTTCTGTTACTACTATTAATCTTTTCATGTGTAATGTATTAAGTGCTGCCCATTTGCTCGAGGCTGATGAAGACGCCAGTAATCGACAAGGCGTCGTCGAAACATGTTCCTCTATAATGACGAGTGATTAGCTCACTCATTTTGATAAATAGTATTGACAGGGCGGAATTGATTGCTATTTGCTTTGTAATCATAATTAAATCTATACGGGAAAAAATGTACGGCTCTCAGAGTCTAAAAGAAGTAGATACTACCGCGCACTTCACCCCTACTGTCGACCAAAGTATTATGTGCACTCGAGTTTGAAGGTTGTTTGTGAAGTAACCAATAGACCTACATAAAATCCAATAACATCATCATTTTCATCGTTCTATTTTACGTTAGTTCATGTAGGTTTGGAATTTTTAATTTATATTTTAATATTTTTTATCGCAGTTGGAACACAAAATGTGCCCGTTTTTAAGCGTGTTTCAACCATGCGTCACATTTAAGAATTATTATCTCAAAACCCCCTCAACAGATCGAATGCAAATTTTAACACAATATACATTGGAATGTTGTACAACTGATTTATTAATTTCAAAATTTTGTGTGTCCAAGAAACAAAGTTGTTATCATTTTTGTAAGGTAACTTTTTCTCGGCTCGGGGTGGTTGGAAAATATAGCTCTTGGTCGCGTTGTAATCCTTATAGATCAAGACGTTATGCTGTATGACTGTGAAATACGTAAATTAATTCACTTATTTTATATCGGGTTGTATTTGTTCGTGGAAATAAGGCATGATTCACCAGCCAGCCGCTCCGGGGTAAGCTGTACAGCGTTGCTGAGATGGAGCCCATCACTGCCGAGCGAGGCGTGGTCGTATTTCCCCGTTCAAATATAAACCGATATAAAATAAGTGAATTAATTTACGTATTTTAAAGTCATACAGCATAACCTTTTGATGTATAAGGATTACAACGCGACCAAGAACAACATATTCCAACCACCCCAAGCCGAGAAAACGTTACCTTACACAAATGATAACAACTTTGTTTCTTGGACACGCAAAATTTTGAAATTAATAAACCAGTTATACAACATTCCAATGCATATTGTGCTAAAATTTGGATTCGATCTGATGACGGGTTCGTGAGATAATAATTCTTAAATGTGACACATGGTTGAAATACGCTTAAAAACGGGCACTTTTTGTGTTCCAACTGCGATAAAAAATATTAAAATATAAACTAAAAATTCCAAAACTACATGAACTCACGTAAAATAGAACGACAAAAGTGATGATGTTATTGGATTTTATGTATGTCTATTGGTTACGTTACAAACAACCTTCAAACTCGAGTACACATAATACTTTGGTCGACAGTAAGCGTATGCACGCAGATACTACCCGCAGGACATTTCTTGCGACTTGTGAGCTAACTCTTCGCCATAGTGGTGATCTGTTCACTGTGAGTGCCATGTCTTATCCCACGTTTTGATGATGATGATAATTGTTGTTTTAAGGGGCCTAACATCTAGGTTATCGGCCCCTGAATCCCACGTTTTCTATACGTACAGTAGTTATCCACAGGGTTAATAATTACATATTTTTTTAAAATCCACAAATCCACTATACTCATCAATCCGTTTCAACATACCAAAATCCATTAAAACAGCAGGACTGGGTTAATGCGAATCTCGATGCACCATGCTTACTAAGTTGTTTCTGAACTTATTATTTTTCAGGCCAGATTGACGGGCAACAGATTATTGTCTCTCACGAATCTTCAGTGCGTCGTGGGTCATCTGCAACGAGCCATAGGCAGGGAGCCCGCAGGGGATATTCTTCAAGGAGGTATGCTATTCTTTGTTACTACTTTATATAGCACAGTAACACTGTATATTGTGAGGTACGGCCGTAGCCATCAAACATAACGACCTAATATTGGTCCTGACTAATATGTTAGGGTGGACCAGATGAGTCGTTTCATATTAAACATTGTTTTACATTTGACATTTATTGTTGCCAATATTGCCATTATCATCATTCTACAGAACACAACATTTGAAACAAATTTTCTTAAATAGTTAATGCATTAAAACTGTACTCACATGGCTCCTTATTTGCAAATATATTTTCCATCCCTGTGCTTAGCAAATTTATCTATCACCTTGGTTGATGAGGTTCTATTTTTTTATTTTTAACTTTGTGTTCAGAGGTATAAAAGGAAATGGATTTGTTAATCAAAATTCCATTTCATTAATTTTCCTATATCGCACACAATCAGCATATTATAATAATGTTATGGGTTTTACGTCCCTTTTAACTACTGCAGCTTTTAGAGACGCCAGGGTGCCAGAATTTGGCTCCAAAGGGGATCTTTAACGTGCCAGTAAATCTACTGACACAGCTCCCTCACATCTGAGCACCCTCTAATGCCAACTGACAGCGCTGGGATTCGATCCCGCTATCGTGGGCTCAGCAGGGACGAACGCTACCGCTGAGCTATGCTGCCAGTCAATTAGTATATTAAATAACTACGTACCACAGAAGTTAAAAACACATTAATTTATAGAAATTAACTTTATTCATAGAACTCGTTAATGTGCTGTACGTGGATCACCAGAGAACTGAAAATATATAAATATACTAGCAGCTAGACTTGGACTCGAAATGTCAACAGAACAGTGGAGTGACTCTTCAAATATCATTAGTACAATATTTATTCTGTGTAAATAGACAGGGTGTTTTGCCAAATCCCTGTGGACATCAGGTTTTGAAAATGGCTAGAACAAGCATGGTGTATTAAAAGTAAGAAGGAATAAATTATGTTTTGTACAAGTGGCCTACTTAAGTGACCCTAACATGATAAATAACGCAGATATTGTTAAGTCCCAATCTGGTTATATTCACAAATTTTAACAATGGATGTGCTTGTAAAGAGGCGAACACCTGTGAGAACGATGGTCACTAAGAATTACGACGACCTGTTCCAAATATTAAATGAAAAAAATCCTATAGAAGAATTTGTTAGAAGCAAATTAACAACTGTGGACGGTTAACCACTGATCCACATATCCTCAATGAACTAGTGCAGGGTGTCGAGCGATACGGAAAATGCAGGAAATATACGGGAATTTTAGTTACCCGGGAAATATACGGGAAATTCGCACTTGATACGGGAAATCTTGAAAAGTCTCATAATGCCCGACTTCTTAGCCCCTGAACGCTCGGTAGAGTCATCCCGCTCAGCCTTCTATTTCGCCTGCAGACTGCACTGCCACCCGCAATTTGCGCCACCAATAGAGTGCTAAGCGGGATGAGAACCCAGCCAACGTCGAATGCATTCTTTGCCTGGCCGACCGCCGGCCGTACCCTCTCCACGCGGGTCCGCGCGCGCTACGCTCGTTGCTGACAGTGATATACAGGAATCAGTCCGCATTGTTATTCACAGAGGAGACCTGAGTTTCTCGGCAAGAGCAGCCCTTAAAGAAGCTAACAGCTCAAGATCTCAGAAAATTCCAGACGCGGATGTGCTGCAATTTCGCACCAACTGACGAAAATTGTACATTCGTATCCTATGGCTGAAAAAATCAAAGAGAGGTCAACTCTTGCTCACAAGATGACCCGTGCTATTTCCTGCCTAGACCCTATAGGGGTCGCTGAGACTCTTAAGTTGGCAGAAGTTAGGATCGTCATTGCCCTGGAAATTCTTTGTAATCGAAAGAATTTGCTTTCTGGCGCAATGGCTGACCGCATCAAGAGCAGCTACTCCGCACTTCTGAGACTGACCTCCATCACTGCACGTTTGAAGCAGTTCGACGGAAAAGAGCCACGGCTCGACGTGCTGTGGTCTGAATTAGTGGCTTCAGCACCTTCCTCAGTTCCTACCAAAAACGATCTCACAAGCTTCGTTAAAATGTTACTGATTTTTTATCACAGCAATGCAGCTTTAGAGAGAAGTTTCTCCCTGAACAAGGAGTGCATGATCGTCAATCACAAAGAAGCAAGTCTGATTGGCATGCATACTGTTCAGGACGCTGTGATGGCAGCTGGTGGAGTAGAAAAAATAACCGTGAGAAAGAGTCCATACTGCACGAAACTCCTACGCCGTGTTAAAGGAAGCAAAACAGGTGCGAAGCCAGGAGGAAAAGGAAGTGACGGCTAAGGTGGCAGTCGAAAGAAAAGCCACGAAAGATCTCCAGGAATTGGCCACAAAAAAAGAAGAAGAAGAAGGTATTGAACGACGCCCGTTCTTAAGCAGAGAAAATTGAAGAGCAGATGAGTTCCTTAGTGAAGCTTTAAATTAGATTATTGTTTGTTTTATCTTATTTTGTGTGACTAAAGTTCCTAACCACAATTTAGTATTGACAAAGTGACTTATTTTATTTTGTGTATGACTAGCCTACAGTTGCTATTCAGAAATTAGTACTGTCAAAAGAACTTAATTTTGTGCTGTGTATAACTGAAGTTCCTAGTAACAATCTTGTATTTGTCAAAGTGACTTATTTAATTTTGTTTTTCATTATTTTATTTTCTGCCGGCCCCGTGGTGTTAGGGTAGTGCGCCTGCCTCTCACCCGGAGGCCTCAGGTTTGATTCCCGGCTCCGTCAAGGATTTTAAAAACTGACGTGAGAGTTGGAACGGGGTGCACTTAGCTTCGTGAGGACAATTGAGTAGCTGTCTGACAGTGAGGCAGAGCCCCGATCACGAAAACCAAGATTAACGGCCGAAGGGACCCGATGCGCTGATCACGCGTCACCCCAATATCTGCAGGCCAATTGGCTGGGCAGTGGTTGCTTGGAAGGCCTAGGCCCTTCATGGGCTGCCGTGCCAGGGGTTATTATTATTATTATTTTATTTTCTATTACCTACTTTGATAAAATAAATCTAAATAAAAAGGTATTCGCGGCGTGTCGCGTGTAGAATTTTACTGTTTTTAGCCTTTCCATGGTCTTCTTTCGCAGGGGAGATGCACATACCAAATTGTTTTAAAGTCCGTGTAAACACTCACTGCAAATGCGTCACACATGCATAATTTTCAAAAACTACAAACAATATCTCACAGCTATCGACATGTGGCTGCAAAATACACCACACAAGTGACAGTATTCTTCTTGTATGGGCAGGCATTGTTTCAGTCGCTTTTTAACCACTGTCTGTGTCGGATTTCCTTTCATTGCCATTGTTTCTTTACTTTTGCTTCGCCGATGTTTGACCCGAGGACTGGACACATTCCGTAGATCATGTACATCGGTGTCAACCTTGGCAATTCATCAAGCTCTGACGAAGACAATGATGGTGGTGATGATAATAGGGACAGTGAAGGGATGGAGGGTGTCAAAGAAACCCTTGCCAAGTGAATGAGGATAATTTATTTATTGTTGTCAGTTCACTTACGTCAATCGATAATAGAGCACAGGCTATTGTTTCCCGTCATAGTGTTCAAAATACAGTCTGTCATTCAATAGCCTACAACTCGACAATATAAAACCACGGCAATAATATCGCCACAGAGCGGCTTGTTTGAGTGCTCAGTGCTAAATATGTCTTTACCTTAACTTAACTTTTGTATTATCACGAAAGCTAAGATTAACCATAGAGATATTCATTAGCTGTAGAGTGTTTGCCCTCTTTGTCGTATTTATTGAATTGAATACCGATGATAAAGATATAATAGCTTCGGTGTGTAATTTATTTATTCATCTAAAAGCATCGTATTTCTCTGTTTGAATGTCCTCGGCGTAGACTCAGAATCATCTTTTAAAATATATTACGTAAAATTGTACAGAAAAAATGTCTGATGTGTAGTGCTGTGTATTATTTGAATCAGTTGATTTACAACAACACTAAAAACTTTGCAACACAGCTCAGCTGTTCCAAGCTCCCAACATATCCTTCGCGTTGTTTCCTTCGAAATACACAGTGTAGGTGAGAAGCATGCTCAGAATTCTTGCCGTATGGCGGTTAGACGTAGGGTCTTGTTATGTGGCGACCGTGGGTTGCGGAGAGGAAAAGCGGGGCAAAGTGACAGGGAGGCTCTCAGTACCGAATGCGCAGGTTAGCAATACTGTATTCGTCCCATAATTTACGCGTGTAATAGCGGACACACCTCCAATTTTACTATAAAAGTCGTGATCTAAAAAGGGATAGTGGGTGGGTAACATCTATTACTACATGACCCCCAAAATTATTATTCATTATTACAAAGGGTATTTTGACTATTTCAGTAGTGTAGAAAATTGTATCGCCTTGTTCCGGGCTTCTATAGAGCTTACATTTTCTTTCGATCATTAATTTGCCACCGGCGTCTGGTTATGCATTACCAGCTTCCGATTTAGTAGTCTGGTAATGGAACCAATGGGAACTGTGTACTACAATTTTCCTTGCATGTAACTAAGCAAATTATTGTTGTTGTTAGGAGAACGTCAAATGCACCAAGAATGATATGATGTTTAGCTATGTGCAGTGAGAAAGCTCTGCATGTTTTCATTCGTTATGTGTTAATATGCGAAATGTCGGCTAACGTTGTGCCGCATGCAACACTCATGGTCTCTAAATGTTGGACATTTTCCCATAAATTTACAACAGTTTATGTTTGAATTGCTTATAAGATCGTGACAAAGAAAGTGTTTCTCCAATTGGATGATTGTATTTAACTGTATGCACGTCGTGTAATCTTGGCGAGGTGTTTTTTTTTTCTGATGTGTAACATCTTTCCGCTCGGTTGCTGGATAGTTTTGTGGGAGTGATTTTGAAAATTGGGAAAGGAAGTGGATCGGAACGATCGAGCTGGCAGGGGTGGATCGAACGGAATTATGCACTGCCCGCTCAATCGATCGAATGGAAGTGTACTAGCTGGCAGTGGTGGAAAACGGAAGTATGCACTGCCCGCTCGATCAATGGAACGGAAGTGTACTAGCTGGCAGTGGTGGAAAACGGAAGTATGCACTGCCCGCTCGATCGATCGAACAGAAGTGTACTAGCTGGCAGTGGTGGAAAACGGAAGTATGCACTGCCCGCTCGATCGATCGATCCAGCGGGAAGTGGTAAGACCCAGCTGGCAGTGGTACGAGGAACAATGAGCGCGCAGTGTCGGAAATTGATACCATGATGTACTCTCAGCCATGTGGAATGTATATGACATACTGAACGGAAAACGCTCATGCGAACTCTGGTGTCAAGTGATTGAAACAAATGACATGGTACATGTTCGAAGTCTTCGTATCAGTATTTAAATGGTAAAATGCCTTAATATCAAACATTGTAAGTAGTCGGCATTGCCGGTATTATGTTTCTGCACAATGGCTATTCAAATATTAACCCACATAACGGTAATGCAGTCATCAATATAATATAATTGTTGTGGTTATATGAGAATTCAGCAAGCCTTCATGAATTATTACTGAATACATTCTCTTTACTCACAAGAGGGCCTATTCATAAGGCATTTTAAACTCAATTTCACGCAGGAACATTATCGAAACAAGCAAAATATAAATGAAACTTAATTCTGTAATGCAGTATTATTGGAACGTGGAAATAAGTCACCATCTTGTGCACAAAATTTGCGTAGTCGAAATAGCCGTGGGGTTATTGCTTATGACTGTGAATCTAGATATCTTGGGTTCGAACCCCGGACGGCGTGGATATTTTTGCTACCAGATTATCATTTAAACGATATTTATCATATCAATATGACTCATTTTAACAGAATCCATATGAAATTACGTGTTGGTCTGTGAATGAAGAGGACCTTTGATCCGTATCGTATTCTTTATTTAGGCTAGTGCTGGTGGAAGCTACAAATCATCTAATAAAATGAGTTCGGTATTATAAACTACATTATCTGTAAAACACTCCCTTTTACAATAGATTAATATTTGTGCCAATAATAGTATAAAATACTGGTGTATCAACAATTTCACGTGAGGTTTCTTATATGTCAGATGTTACACATCATATACGACTACTGTAAGGCACGTAATTTTTTTTTCATAGAGCAACTTCACACCGTAGTAGGCACGCAGCTTTTTGTATTTAGTTTTCGGGCAACTTGTTTTAAATTATTGACTAAAATATTTCTAAATGCAGATAATCCATACCTCCATTCGGATTCAGGTTCCATAATTCATGCAAAATGAGGTTAGTTAGTTTGTGAAATTGAGGTCATAACCCCCCCCCCCCCCCGTACTCTTTCAGTGATTACCGTATGGTACTTTACGTAGACTAGGGTGAAGATGTAAATGACCATTTAAAAAACATTGTCGCCAGTTGTTTGGTTTATTAACTTACGGTAATATTTTCCATATGCACGGTTGGATTTTAAGGTGGAACCGCATGTGCTATCAAATATCGCTTTCTGGCAATACCTGGAATATGTATATAATTATAAAATGATTATTGGTTAAATAAGTGATAATAGATAGGCTATTATAATTATAACCCCATCGATGGTGTCTTTACCTTGCCGTGGTGGTGGGCCTTGCGTGGTCAGAAGATCCTGAGAGCTATGCCGGCGGTAGCTTAGCTACTGGTAGGGCCTCCCAAGCCGGACAGGTCGAAGGTGATGATCCAGACTAAAAGGAATACCCTGGTCCTCCAGGTTGGGGGTTGGGCAATGGGCTGAGAACCCTATTCCGTAAAAAAATAGTTTGTTGAGAAGTCGCAAAGAATGAAAATAAACCTGATGGATAAAACAGAAAAACGACCTAAGCGAGGAATTGGTTATGGATTGGTATTAGCGACTGGAATGCGAGAAGCCTACTCCAGCCTGGAAAATGTAGAAAACTACAAGAACTAAGAAAGTATAATGTCGAAATTGTCACTCTCCAAGAAATTAGATGGCGAGTTATTGAGATGATCGACTTACAGGATTATACATTAATTAATAGTGGAAATAGTGAGAACATCTGTGGAACAGGCTTTATGATATCCAAACGATTGAAGCACATTTTAATGTGTTATAAGGCAATAAATGAAAGAATTTGTGTCATGAGAACAAGGGTCCGTTTCTTCAATTACACATTTATAAGTGTACACGCACCTACGGAGGAGAAAGAAGATGAATTAAAAGATCATTTTTATGAAGAACTTGAGAAACAGTATGATGAGGCACCTAGACATGACATTAAAATAGTAATCGGGGACTTCAATGCAAAGTGGGACAAGAGGAAGAATTTAGACCCACAATAGGAGCACAGAGTTTACACATTGAGAGTAACGATAATGGTTTGCGGCTCATTGACTTCGCTATGGCAAAATATATGGTAATTAGTAGCACTACATTTTAGCATAAGAGAATTCATAAAGAAACATGGGAGGCACCAGATGGGAATACCAAGAATCAAATAGACCATATATTGATTGATAAAAGGCATGCAACTAATGTCCAAGATGTTAGTAGTTTCAGAGGTGCAGATGTTGATTCAGACCACTACTTAGTAAAAGCTAAAATGAAGCAAAAACTTGCTGTAAGAGTCAGAGGTAATGCAGAAAGGAAGAAAGGATATAATCAAGAGCAACTTAATGATGATACAAAGAGAATGGAATATGAAAAACGAGTAGAAAAAGGACTGAAAAACAGCAAAAATGCAGTAAATGCAGTAACAGTGAACGAATCATGGAAGGATTTTAAAGAAGCCATAACAAATGCAGCCCAGGAGGTATTGGGAGAAAGAAAGAAACGAACAGAGAAGGATTGGTATGATGAGGAAATAAAGCTAGCCTTGGAGAGAAGAAATAAAGCAAGGATGACATACATGCAAAGGGCAACAAGAGCCACTCACCAAACATACGTGGATTGTAGAAGAGAAGCTAAGAACATTTGTAGAAAAAAGAAAAGGGAAAAAGAAAAGGAACTGATAAAAGAGATGCAACAAGATTATTAAGATAAGAGAAGCAGAAAACTTTATAGAAATGTGAAACAGGGGAAAGGTGGATTCCAACCAAGAGTAAGCTGTATACAGAACAAAGAAGGTCAGCTTCTTGGAAGTAACCAAGAAATATTAGACAGATGGGCAGAATATTTTGAGAAAGTGCTGAATCCAGGACAAGAGCAAAGTGGGCAAAATAAAGAATATGAATGGGAATTGCCAAATTGTGAAGCTGAAGATAATGAATCGGCAATATGCAATAGCGGGCCACCAACGTTGGAAGAAGTTAAAGATGTCCTCTAATCGATGAAGAATAACAAGTCTCCAGGAGAAGATGGGATAACAGCTGAGTTACTAAAATATGGTGGAGCAATATTGATCCAAGCATTACACAAGTTGATATTGGAAATTTGGCGAACAGAGGAATTGCGAAAAGACTGGGAGACTGCCTTAGAGCATCCTATCCTTAAGAAAGGAAATAAATTGAAATGTGAAAATTATAGAGGGATATCTTTGCTGAGTATTGGGTACAAGATCTTCACCATAATAATATCCAGCCGTTTAGCACACGAGGCAGAACCGGACCTTGGAGAATATCAGTGCGGATTTCGTTCAAACCGGTCAATCATAGATCACATTTTTACAATGCGGATGATTCTGGAGAAATGCTATGAATATAACATTACACTTTATCAGCTTTATGTGGACTTCAAACAGGCATATGATTCGGTGCGAAGAGGAAAACTACTCATGGAGATGAATGCCCTTGGTTATCTGGGGAAACTGATTAGGTTGGTTAAGACAGCTTTGAGTGGAAGTAAGGCCAAAGTATGTGTACAAGGAAGGGTAACGAGAAGCTTTGATGTTACAGTCGGGCTGAGACAAGAAGATCCAATGTCTGCTGTCCTCTTCAATATCGCTTTAGAAACAGCCGTGCGTACCATTACTGCAAATCGTGAAAGGAATATTTATCATAGATTGATTCAAATTATGGCATATGTGGATGATGTGGCCATAATTTCTCGTACAAAGAATGTACTTCTTGAAACCTATGAAGAATTGGAAATGGGAGCACAAAAAAATAGGACTGGTGGTGAATAACAGCAAAACAATATTTTTGGTGAGTTCCAGAACAAGTCAACCTGCACAAGCATTTAGAAGTGGAGAAAAGTGTTTTGAGGGGGTGTCAGAATTTAGATATCTAGGCTCTCTGATCACTTCACAAAACGAAGTTAAAAAGGAAATCAGCACCAGACTGGCTGCAGGAAATAGATGTTATGCAGCTTTAATTCCATCATTAAGAAGCAGTCAAGTATCACGGAAAGCTAAGGTTACTATTTATAAAACTGTCATCCGACCAGTGGTTACATATGGAGCTGAGACTTGGGTATTAAATAAAACAGAAGAAAAAAGGTTAATGACATGGGAAAGAAAGGTACTGAGGATGATCTTTGGACCAGTTAAAACAGAGCTGGGATGGTGCATTGGAACAAATCAGGAGCTTAGAGACCTGTACAATGAACAGGATAAAGTAACAGTGGCAAAGACTGCTAGAGTGCGTTGGCTTGGACATGCCCATCGAATGGAGGAAATAAGAGATGATGATGATGATAATTGTTGGAGGGGCATCCAGGAGGTAGACGACATAGAGGTAGGCCAAGAAAGCGGTGGATCGAGGAAGTGGAGGACGATCTACCTACCATGGGAGTCAGGAGATGGAGGACCAAGGCAATCGACAGAGAGCTTTGGAAGAAGATAGTTGTGGAGACCAAGGTTCTGCAAGGACCGTAGCGTCAAGGAGTAAGTAAGTAATTATAATTATAATTTTTAAATAAATATTAAAGAAGAAATGACGCAGCCACTGCCATTTAAAATGTGCAAATCGCACACTTTGTAGGCAAGCTGTTTGTTATGGCCGTCTCTGATGTGAAGTTTTACTAATTACTCTTTTAGGAGACACTTGTCTTTGGAATATTCATGAACGGCCAACCCTCTAGTTCTTATTTCATAAGTTGAACGCCTAAAAATAAAACCACAATCCGAAATAATAATGAAGATAATCACGAAAAAACGATTCACTGCCAATGAAAATCAAATGGAGATTCGCGGACCGGAAGTTCGCTATGAATAAGCTTCGGTGCCATTTAACTCGTGGAGGCTCTATACGGTTACGGTACCATACAATTCAGTCCCTTCCCGTAAATATTTATTATGTGACACTCCTATTCTCTAATCTCTCAACCCTCCTCAGTAAGACAGTCTTTTATATCAGCTCTCCTCAGGTAAACGGTATTTTATTTTTGTTCATAGCATCTCATCCCATCTGCGAGAGAGTTCACTCGCGCGCGCTTTGCTCACGCTACGGATTAGGCCTAAATCTCGCCATCACCCGTGCGCTGCGGAAGTATCTCAAAAAATGCAGTTATACTTACGCCAGAAAATCTTGATTCGCACTTTAAGATTCATTTTTCTGCCATTCGGTATGCGAACTCTAGTCTTAGAGAGTTCTAAAATATATGGAAATTTGGTGGATTTTCATACGGGAATTTTAAAACAGGTCATCGCTCGACCCCTGTAGTGGCAGCATTAATGTTAGTAGGCTATGATCAATCTGAAGGTGACTTTGAACGAGAATACGAGTGTTATGAAAATGGACCAATGAACAGAAGGCTGTGTGAAAGTGACAGTGTAATTTGCTAGAGGGTGTTACCTCTGTGAAGGAACATCCTTGGAATTCAGTTACAGAAAGATGCTCTCAAGATTTAAAAATGGTGGTATAAAATAAAGTTACAACTTGTTTGTGAAAATTTTGGTCGATACTAATTTTGGGTAGAAGTTTGTTCCTCATCATATTGTGGTGACCCCGGCGTTATGTTCAATATGTATTTGTTCATGTTTTTGTTTTAACTGTTAGGAGTTATATCACATACAGTACGGTATATTAAGACTAACCAAAAAGCTGCAAGCATGGAATGGCTAGTAAAAGCAAGAAAACCTGTCCGATCATCATTTACGAAGACAAGGAGGGAAATATTTCAGTTAATACATTCTGAAAAGGCTGATAATGAGAAGATAAGAGTGTTGCTGGCAAAACTCGAGATGTTAAGGTACGGAATTATCGCCACTGGATGAGAAGATTTGTTGTTTGATGATGTACCGGTAGATAATAATGAATACCGGTACTCTTGTTATTGAAGATTATCGCGATAAGTTTGACGAAGTACGCCAATTGATATCAAATATACAAACTGGAAAGGAGGTTATGGAAGTCAATCTAAATTCTATTTCAGAAACTCAGTCTGAAACTAATAGGAAGCATGTGAGGTTACCAAAATCAGAATTTGCTAAATTTGGCAGGGTTGTAAAAAGACTAGTTGCGATTTTGGAGCCAATTCAAAAGAATCCATGAGGATGAGGATATTGAAGTGGAAGATCAATTTCAGTATCTCATTCAGTGCACACAGTAAGTGGCAGTAGGGCCAGACATATTGTGAACAGCTTCCCTCCAACAGCTAGCAATTGGTTGATTTTCTTACAAGCAGATTTGGGAGGGTGAATTGCTCATAGAACACTCCATCAGAGAACTTCTTGCACTGGTGGTACGGAACACTTCGAAGAAAGAAAAGACAAACATATCATTTCTGTATGACAAGCTGGAATCTCAACTCCAATCATTGGAGTCCCTTGGAATGACTAAAGACAAGTATTCTTCTAAGGTATTTCCAATGGTGGAGTCTTGTCTTCCAGAGGAAATTCTTAGAGTATGGTTGAGAAATCAAACAGTTATATCAGGTGTAGATAAAGTTAATTCACATTCAAGTAAACTCGAATTGCTGCTGAGTTTTCTAAAAAATGAAGTTGAAAGTGAAGAGAGAATACGATATGCCCAAGCCGGGTTTGGACTGACTAAAGGCAAATTACAAATGAAAGGTGGAGAAAGGGACATGGAGAAGGAAAGTGTACCAACAGCAAGTTCAGTATTTTCATCTAAACAGGTTAGGAAAGATTCTAGTGAGTGTGTCGTTAGCAAGAAGAGTCATGAAAGTAAGGAATGATTCCTAGCACAACAAACGAACTTGTTTGAGAAACAAAAGATACTCGGTGAGGAAAAATGTTGCTTTGCTTGCTTGAGGTTGGGTAACCGGGCTGAACATTGTAAAGCAAATATTTGTTGTCCTGTGTGTGGTAAGACACATGTTATTATGTGTCCCAATGTTGAGGTGAATCGGTTTAAAGATGATAAGACCGGTGAAAGGGGGGAACAAGAAACTAAGTCTACCAATATTGTTATGAATTCTCAAACTGGTATTCATGAAGTACTGCTTCAGACAATATTGGTTAAGCTGAAAAATGGTAAGAAGGGAAAGAGTTGACAGTGGATCTCAGAGATCATACATCCCTGAGAGAACAGTTTCTGAGATGGGTTACTCGCCTTTGCAAACAGAAACAACGATTCACTCTCTGCTTGGGAGTGTGGAGACCAGTAAACAATGCCATCACACCTATGAAGTGTCCGTTAACAGCCTGAATGATAACTTCTCAACAAAATTTTGAGTTTTAGATCAGAAAACCATCTGCGGAAGAATATCAAGACTGAAATATGGCTCTTGGATGCAAGAGTTGGAAGAGAAGAAAATATGGATCTCAGATTTTGGACAAGACCAGCAGAAGTTGAGTTGCTGATTGGTGCAGATGTGGCTGGCAGAGTGATTGTGGGTGACATCCAAATGTTGAAGTCGGGACTAGTGGCCATGAGAACAATGTTTGGATGGACAGTAATGGGTGGACTGTTGAGTGGAAAAACCTCTTACAGTTCTGCTTCGATGGTGAATGCCTTGTTTATTCAGAGCGCTTCTGTGTCAGAACTTTGGAATTTGGACACCATTGGGATACATGATCCGGTTGAAACCAGATCAAGAAAGGAAATGGAACTAGCTGCACTCAAGCACTTCCAGCAGACCATAAAGATTGATGATGACAGATATCTGGTGGCACTTCCTTGGCTAGAAAATCGACAGTTTTTATTACCCCTGGCACTACAGCCCATGAAGGGCCTAGTCCTACCAAGCGACCGCTGCCCAGCCATTTGGCCTGCAGATATAGGGGTGACGCGTGATCAGCGCATTGGGTCCCCTCGGCCGTTAATCTTGGTTTTCGTGATCGGGGCGCTGCCTCACAGTCAGACAGCTACTCAATTGCCCTCACGAGGCTGAGTGCATCCCGTTCAAGCCCTCACGTCAGTTTCTAAAATCCCTGACGGAGCCGGGAATCGAACCCGGGGCCTCTGTGTGAGAGGCAGGCGCGCTACCCCAACACCATGGGGCCGGCAGAAAATCAACAGTACCTACAAGAAAACCAGTAGTTGGCTAAGAAAAGGTGTATTTCAGCCACCCAACGGTTGGTCAAAGAAGGTAAATATGAACATATAATGCTGTATTTGAAACCTGGTTGGAGGAGGGAGTGATTGAAGTAGTGCCACCTAAAGAATTAATTAACTTTGGATATTACTTGCCCCACCGAGGAATCTTCAAGGAAAATTCCACCACTCAAGTGTGACCTGCTTTTGATGCCTCGTGTAAGCCTAAGAATTCTCCTTCGGTAAATGATTGCCTTGAAAAGGGACCAAATCTGATGGAAGTGATTCCTGCTGTTTTAATGAGATTTCGCGAAAAAAAGAATAGAAGTTATCTCCAACATCAGAAAAGTATTTCTCCAGATTTCAATAAACAAGAATGCCAGTGATTCCTAAGATTCTTGTGGTGGGAAAACTTGGCAGAAGGAATGATGAAGATTTTCCATCACCTACGTGTGGTGTTTGGAGTAAACTGCAGCCCTTTCCTGCTGGCGGCAGTATTAGAACTAAATTTGCAAACTTTTCCCAAATTTAAGGAAACAGCGTCCAAGTTAAGAAAGTTGTTTTATGTCGACAACTGTGTCACATCTGTAGACACAGAAGACGACTTGAAGCAGATGTTATCTGAAGCTCGGTTTGATCTTCGAGGATGGGAAAGCTCTATTTCCTTGAAACGGGCAGAAACATTGAACCAACTTCAGTATTGGGACTTACTGGGATTTCCTATACGATGTTCTTTCTTGTGCAAAATTAAATCTCAAAGGTTTTGATGGAAAATGCACCTGGAGAAATGTACATAGTATTGTCCAAAGTATATTTGATCCCATCGGTTTTATGTGTTCTGTCACTTTGATTCCAAAACTCTTGTTACAGAGTACTTGGGACTTGAAAATGAGCTGGGATTCAGAGATGGATCAGGAATCAAAGAATACATTTGGAAGATGGTTGAAGGATATTGAAGCATTGGCAGCTCGTCAATTGGGCATCAAAAACAACCTGGAGCCTCATTCCTTTTGTGATGCTAGTCAAGCAGCTTATGCTGCTGCTGTGTATTTGATGGCTGGAAAAGAGCAAGAAATATCTGTACAGTTGGTGCAGGCCAATTCACATGTAGCCCCACTAAACTCCTAGACTGGAGTTATTGTCTTGCTGCATTGGAGCTCGACTTGCATCTTCAGTGAAAGATGCCCTGCAGATTCTACTACTGCTCTTTGTTGGATAAAAAGGGAAGAAAGTTGGGAACCTTTGTAGCTAACCGAGTGGAGGAGATAGAGACACCGTGTGATCCAGAAGTTTGGAACCATGTCACTGGAGTTTGTAATCCAGCAGATCTTCCTTCCAGGAGATGTAATCCATCACAGCTGTTACATTCTAGATTGTGGGAGGGTCCTACAAAAAAAAAAGGGTGAATGGCCCTGCTCCTAAAGTAAACCTGATGAGGAAGAGGTCAATCGGGAGAAGAAAAGAGGGATCACGACTACACTCTTGTCTTTGACAGAAGAACCTTGGTACTTGAAGTAGGCTACTTCTCTACATACTCCAAAATTGTTAGGGTTATTTTTATATTATTAGTGTTTGGTACAAAACACAAAACAATCAACATAAACAATATATATAATATATATAATATATGTATAATATATATAGGTATATATAATAGGTGACCACCATCGGAGGTCACCACAAACAATCTTCAACTTGAAGCAACCATGGCAGAACGACAGGAAAAGATTCCACTACCCCAGGCCCCAGTCAATAGATTGGATCCCTGTTCTGGTCATAGGATTCTGGGGGACCAGACATGTCATGTAGAGAAGGATCGGAGCTTCTCAAAACCTCTTCGACCTAAACGAAGGTGTTTCATAGGTTCACTTAATGTGAACACTTTGCTTAAGCCTGGGAAACTCAAACATCTAACGAATACGCTTGATAAATTCAGCATCAAAATTTTGGCATTGCAGGAAACACGATTTACAGATGAAAATCACTTTGATTCTGAGAATTACAGGCTCTATAAAGGAAAACCTGCAGTGCAGATCAACACAGGACCAAGACAATTTAGCAGAGGTTTTGCGGTTAGCAAGTCCGTCACAGATTCAGTAATTGATTTTACTTCACCATCAGAAAGACTCTCAACACTCTCAATAAAATCGGGAAACAAGGTATACACACTGATTAACGTGCATGCACCAACGAATGACTACAACAGGAAAGACCCTCAGGTAATAGAAGACTTCTGGGAACTTCTGGAGGAAATCACGAAAAAAATTCCCAAACATCATGTCAAGATTCTACTGGGGGATTTTAATGGTCAGTTAGGAAAAGAAAAGAAATATAGGAGAATTACAGGACCATACACTGCTCATAGCAGAACCAATAAAAATGGTGAACACCTTATAAGCTTCTGTCAAAATTTCAATCTCCAAATTATGTCAACACAATTCCAGAAGCCTACGCGTAAATTAACAACATGGATATCCCCCAATGAAACACTTGGAGAATTCCAGATTGACCACGTTGCTATCTCTAGAAGGAACGCTAAAGAAGTCCTTAATGTGAAAACCAGGAGAGGATTCTTTGACTCAGATCATCATTTACTACAAATCAAGGTAAAATTTCAACCCAACAGACAAAGGACAAGGGGAACCCAGCTTTTCCGAACTGATCCAGGATACCTTGAATTCAACAAGATGAACATCATTGAAGAAATCCGTCAAATGGATACCACGCGCTGGTCTGAACTTGCAGAGAAAATGAAACAAGCAATAAAATTCGGTCAACCTCCGAGAAAGAGAAAACATAGGTGGTGGAACATCACATGCGATCATGCTATTGAATATAGGTTTAAAGCATGGAATAATTTCAATAGCCATAAAACAACAGAAAAATTGCAAGAATTTGTGCAGGTTCGGAAAAACACTTCTAAAATTATTCGCCGAGAAAAGTGCAATTATGATAATAATAGGCTAAATGAAATAGAACAGGACTTCACTAAGAACAACACCAGAAATTTTTACAAGACCTTTAGAGAAAATATAGCAGGCTTTCAACCTCCTAGTTTATGCTTCCAACGACCTGATGGATCTCTGGAAACAAATTCGAGCAATAACTGTGAAATTCTAGCTAAATATTTCAGTACACTCCTTAATTGCAAAGCACCTTCTGAACAATTTCAATTTGCAAAACCAGTGCCCAACCTTGATTCACTTCCACCATCACATGAAGAAATAGTGGACATAATCAAGTCATTAAAAACAATAGAGCCCCTGGTGAAGATGGACTTATTGCGGAAGTTTGGAAATTGGATCATGAACACATAACACCAAAAATTCACAGAATAATATCAGATGTCTGGAAAACAGAGAAAATCCCAAAAGAATGGAAGAGTGCTTTGATACACCCACTCCATAAGAAGGGAAGCAAAACTGATCCGAATAATTATAGAGGAATTTCGCTTCTTCCAGTCGCTTATAAAATTCTCTCTAAAGCTTTGCTGAATCGACTCGAGCCACAGGTGGACCACCATATTGGAGAATATCAGGCAGGTTTCAGGAAGGGAAAGTCCTGTATTGAGCAGAACTGGAACCTCAAGACCATACTGCACATCCGACGATGCAGGAACACTTCAGTCACATTTGTGGATTTCAAAAAGGCTTACGATTCGGTTGACAGACAAACCTTGTTTAACAGACTAGAAGAATTAGGAGTTGACAGGAAGACCAGGGCCATCATCCAGGAAACATTATTGGGAACTACCTCAAAGGTGAAATTCATGGGAAAAATCTCTAACTCTTTTGCAATACATACTGGAGTTCGACAAGGGGATGGTTTATCACCACTCTTGTTCAACATCGTACTGGACAAAATCATCACAGAATGGGAAAAGCATGTGAAAGGTATCCAAATTGGAAAGGAGAAAGGGAAAAGAGTCACTGTGAAATGCTTGGCCTTTGCAGATGATCTGGCCATCTTAACAAACAACAAGGATGAAGCCATATTAGCGCTAGAGAAATTACATGAAATCTCCAGTAAAACGGGACTTGATATTTTCTATGAAAAAAACACAGTATATGGATACCAAATCAACAGGAAACATCACCTTGCGAACGCAATATGGAACAAGAAGTTCCGTGACGAACTAAAGAGCCTACTTTTCTTAAAATTTAATATTCATGCCAATGATTAATCTATATGGATCTATCTAGAATAATGACGATATTAAATTGCTAATATCGAAATTTCTAATTAGTTCGAAATAGTGTCTACCTGGCATAATGTAGCCTAATAGAGCACTACAGTTGGCAGCCCTGGTGACTGAATATATTCTTAGTTCCTTCTCTTAAGGTACAGACTACAAAATTTGGTTGGAGTCCAATGAATAGCATGGACGATACATGAAGTTAAACATTGGATCTAACAGCGCACGTAAAATCATGTTGGCAACAATGTCATGCATGTATTGGTCAGAAATAATCTGAAATAATATGATCTATTGTTGTGCCAATTTTGAATAAAATCCATTAGTTAGTATAGAAGTTAGATGCATTTTAAAATTGGACCTATTAGCCGGCTTAGAATCATGTTGGCAGCGCTGGCGTAGGCCTGTATTAGTTAATCCAAATTAATCTAGAATGCCAGGTACTATACGTGTGCAAAGTTTAGAGCTATTGGCTTGCATACTTTCTGATATATTGATATTAGGATAACAAAAATAGAGACAGTATTTATTAACAGTTGGCAGCCCTGGTTACTCTTAAGAATCGGCATAGTCATATCCGTTATGGTACACATAGCACACACCAAATTTGGTTGAAATCCAAATGATAGTATAGAAGTTACATGTATTTTAAGTTGGACCTCTCAGCAGGCTTAGAATCATGTTGGTAGCACTGACGTATATAAGTTACTCCAAATTGATATAGAATGTCAGGTACTATACGTGTGCATAGTTTAAAGCCGTCGGCTTGCATACTTTCTGATATATTGGTATTAGGTTAAAATAAATTAAGAGCATTTATTAACATTTGGCAGCCCTGGTGGTTCTTAAGAATACACTCAGTCATATCTGGTTATGTACACATACAACATACGAAATTTGGTTGAATTCCAATTGATAGTGTATAAGTTATATGCATTTAAAAATTGGACCTATCAGCAAGCTTATAATCATTTTTGGCAACACTGCCATGTATGGCCTCCTGGAAATTAAACTGCAATATTAATATCTATACGTGTGTCGCTTTTGAAATAGCTCCCATTCATACCTTCCAAGATATCCAACATGGAGCTCAAATTTCAATTGCGATTTTTCAGCAGTTGGTAGCACTGACATCATTTTCAAATATGGCCGTGAGCTATTCAGGTATAGATCTATACTCCTACCAAATTTTGTTTCGATTGCTCCAGCCGTTTAGGAGTTGATAGGGGGGGACACACACACAGCCAGCCAGCCAGACAGACAGACAGACAGACACACATTTGCCCGATCTCATAAGTCTACTTTTTCCTCATTTTTGCAAAATGTGAAAAGTAGGCTAAAAATCCCGCAGGTCACTCACTTCAAATATTTAGGAGAAGCCATCCAACCCACAGGATTGAACACAATTTCTAATGCAGATAGAATAGTAAAATTGCAGAAGGCGTACAAGCTGACATGGAATCATTATAACAAAAGAGCAGTATCTCGCAATGCAAAATTGCGCCATTATAACACAGTTGTCTTGCCTGAAGCCTTGTACGCGGCAGAAACCACCGTCATTAGAGGAATGACAAGAATTCATTATATTGAGAAACAGGAACGAAAAATTCTTAGGAAAATCCATGGCGCTGTTTTCCGTAATGGAATTTGGGTCAGGAGACCAACAAAGGAACTTTATGAAAATACAGACACCATTATAGATAAATTTAGGAAGAGACGTCTGCAGTTCTATGGACACATATATAGGATGGATGAGAACAGACTCACTAAGAAGATTTTCAATATCGTGAATGCAAGTAAATTAAAGACCAGTTGGATTAAAGAAGTACATGAAGACATGGAATTACTTAAAATCTCTGAAGACGACATTAAGGACAGAGAACAATTTAGAAATAAAATCAGAAACACGAAAATTGTACAAGTTTCAAGGAAAGATACATCAGGGAAAAAATGGACAGAGGAAAGGAAGAAAAAGCACAGTGAACTAATGAAGTGGTTTTGGGAAGAAAAGAAGAGAGGAAAAGGAAGTGAAGCTGTGATTGGCTCAAGTTCTCACGCTCTCCTGAAGGGGAATAATCGGAAATCAATCAATCAATAGGTAACACATTACAACTGTAACAATCATGCTGATTTCTGCTTGTGGCTTTCCTACATAGGTACTAGGATTCAATTTTCCAGTACTGAACTGAACGTCAGAACTCGGTGGCCAGACTGGGTGGATATGTCGATTTTTTCACAATATCAGAAACAAAGAAGACAGAATCTTCACCACTGAGCTTACTGTTTCAGAACTGAAGGTAGCAGATAAAAGATTGTTACGAATTGTGCAGAGTGAGACTTTCAATGGAGTGGTGAAATCAAACTTGAAATCTTTATGTATTTTTGAAGATGAGAAATATTTAGTAAGAATACAGACAGGTATAACTAGAAGAAATGACGAAGAAGACTTTCGAAGCCCTGTATTGTTACCTTCTGACCATAAGGTTACCAATATGCTGATCATGGAGGAACATTTGAAATCCTCACATGCTGGGACACAAATTTTACTCTCTATTCTACAAGAACGTTTCTGGGTCCTTAGGGTAGAAAAACTGTTTGCAAAGTTCTAAGTGTGTCAAATGCAGAAAATATGAAGCTAAAAGACTATGACAGATCCTGTACCTCTCCCTGAAGGCCGTGTAAGAGACGCCTCTGTGTTTGAAATAGTGGGAGTTAACTTAGCTGGTGCCTTGCACCTAAAGGAGAATAACAAGTCCTGGATTGTCATCTTTACATGTGCAGTCTATAGGGCTGTACACTTTGAATTAGTCATGTCCCTATTCACATCTGGTTTTATTCTTGCCCTCAGGACATTCATGGCAAGGCGAGGGAGACCTCAAATCATATACAGCGATAATGGAACAAACTTCATTGGGACTAATAATTTGTTCAAAACGGTTGATTGGCAAAAGCTGAATCAAGAAACTACAGATATGAGAATTGAGTGGAAGTTCAATCCCCCCCACTGCTGCATGGTGGGGTGGATGGTGGGAGCGAGTGGTGCAAATGGTGAAAAAGCTGTTGCGACGTGTTCTGGGTTGTGCTTCTGTAAATAATGAGGAAATGGTGACAATATTGACAGATTTGAGGCAGTCATTAATGCCAGGCCCGTGACGTACATCTCTGAGGACCAAGAAGATCTAAAACCATTAATGCCTGCCATGTAGAGCCCTGTGCTGAAAAAAAAAGGTTATCTGCATCCGCACGGCTGTTATCCGTATCCGCCCCACATCCGCACGACTTTTATCCGCATCCGCACGTTTGTTATCCGAATCTACTGGCATTACAGTAATATTTTCAATTCCATAAAATATTAAAGGAACACATTTAGTTTTGAGGAGAAAGTCGTTTCCTTAGGCTATGTATGTCAAGTTCTATGTTTAAAATGAAGGTTATACAGCCAGATTTGCAACCCTTTTCAGTTAGGAGTGTTAATTGTGCCTAATTACATAATTTGAATTAGATTAGCGGAAATCATGTTGTCATGAAAAAAAAACATAACGGAAAAATGTAATATGTCATAAACATCCGGGTCTTAGTAATGATATTCAACAAGTTCGGATAGTATTCTAAAAACTATCCACAAATTTACTCCAAACATTATCCGCAGCTTATCCCCTATCCGCACAGCCATGCAAACTACAGTATATCTGCATGGCAAAAAAAATTGCGGATAACCGCGGGTTTATCCGCGGATATTCGCATCCACACAGGGCTTTACTGCCATGTTCATGCAGGACATTCAGAGGGTGGGAGTGCCTGATTTTGAGTGCATTAATAAAATCAGTCTCTCCAAGTGATGTCGTTATCAACAACACCTCAAAGAAGAGTTGAGAAAGAGGTACCTGGGTCAACTTGTACTACGACACCATGAGAAGGGAGGCCAACGACAAATTCAAGTTGGAGAAGTCGTCCTTATTGGTAGCGACAACAACAAGAGGATAGACTAGCCCATTGGCCGAGTGGTGGTGGTGTTCCGTGGTAGAGACTCCAAGGTGCGGCTGGTGCAGGTGAAGACATCCCGTGGAGGCTGATCCGACCTATGCAACATGTCTACCCTTTGGAAATGTGTTCCTCATCCAGTAGTCCAAGTGAGGGTGAAAAAAAACTGACCGAGGCACCAATTTCTAGTGTAATTCCACAGGACACCAAGCATGTGACCAGAACTGGAAGAAGCGTGAACCCACCTTCGCGCCTCATTTATGATATGTGACTTGTTGGGTTAATTATTTTTATAGTTTTCATTCATTGTTTTTTTGTGTGTATTTCTTTCATGTTTTGAGTATGTCATATTCAAAAGGTGGGAGGATGTTATGAAAATGGACTAATGAACAAGAAGGCTGTGTGAAAGTGACAATGTAATTTGCTAGAGGGTGTTATCTCTGTGAATGAACATCCTTGGAATTCAGTTGGAGAAAGATGTTCTCAAGTTTTAAAAATGGTGGTATAAAATAAAGTTACAATTTGTTTGTGGAAATTTTGGTCGATACTAATTTCAGGTAGAAGTTATGTCCCTCGACAGTGAGAGTGTAGAGTGTAGTTAGGTTGTATTAAACAGTGGAATAAAGGCCGAATTGTTAATGTTAACAGATATTTAATTTGAATAAACAGACACTGATACACTAGCACACTCCTTTATCACAACGGTTGGTCACACATCGCCGAACAAGAACGTATGGTAGCGCCACAGTCGCACTAACGTGCCAATCACAATAAGTAAAACAAAAAAAATCAAAGCACTGAAATTGCTGACAACCTACCAGCAATAACAACATAGAGAAGTTCAATGAGGACATGGATTGTGCACGTGTGAAAATGGAACAATTTATTGTGAACCAACATATCGGTGTCCAAATCACAAACAATGGGCAGTAGGTCATTTCTTTCCCAACCTCCAGCATACGAAAACTTAGGTTACCCAAAATTGAATTAAAGAAGTTCAGTGGGGATATTAAAGACTATCTTGGCTTCTGGAGCCAATTTAGGTGAATTCACGAGTACGGGGACTTGGAAAATGAAGACAAATTCTAGTACCTGATTCAGGCCACTACAGAAGGCTCAAGAGCTCGGGAAATTGTTGATAGTTTCCCTTCCACTGCTGAGAAATATAATAAGGCTATTGAGAGCCTGAAGAATAGATTTGGAAAAGAAGAGTTGCTTATTGAATATTATGTAAGAAAACTCCTGTCACTACTGATTAAGAATGCCACTAAAGACAGGGGAAAGCGTGACACATCTCGCCTCTATGATAACCTGGAATCACACCTGCGTGCTTTAGAGTCAATTGGTATAACTTCAGAAAAATATGCTGCCATGCTCTTTCCGCTTGTGGAATCCTGCATACCTGAAGATATTCTTAGGTTGTGGCTGAGAAGTCCAATTACAATATTGATATTGAAGAGGGCGGAAGCAAAATCTACTGAGACCGGTTGAAGCACTTAATGTTATTCCTCAGGAAGGAAGTTGAAGGTGAAGAAAGAATTTCTTTGGCAAAAGCGGGCTTCAGACTGAGTGAGGTTAGTCCACAAAGAGATAAGAAGAAGCAGCAACCTGATAAAATTGTACCTACTGCAACAGACTTGTTCTCCGGTGAACAGAAGAGGCATAAATTGACTTGTGTGTTCTGTGGAAAACCACACGAGAGTAAGGAGTGTTTTCATGCACAGAGGTTATCTCTAAATGAGAAGCAGGACATGTTAAGGCGTAACAAGGGATGTTTTGTCCGTCTGAAGCTAGGACATCATGCTAAAGATTCTAAACATAAGGTGAGCTGCATTGTCTGTTCTAAGAAGCATTGCACCATCATGTGTCCACAGTTGGAGGTCGAGCAAAAGAACCAAAAATGTGAGAAAAAGACAGAACGAAACCAGAACACCTCGCTTTCAAGTCAGTGCTCCTCGGATATAGTTAGTAGTATGTTTTGGCCGGTTCTATATCCTCCACCTCCATATCCTCCACACAAGATGGCGGCGGTGCGATATCTCTCGAACTTATGGTTGGATTTTAACAAATGAGGTGTCATTGAACTCGGGCTGATACCCCCTTTCCATTGGATAATATATTTCCACCCCAAAATAAAACCTACCCCTACTAGGGGGTGAAATTGTAATTTTTTAGAGAATCTCTCTTTCCAATTGCAACATGTGAGAGTTGGAATGCCGATATGGAATGAAACGTTGTTCTACACAAGAGACATGTGTGCGGTGGAAAGCCACTATGAATTAGCATGCCCACTCATGGCTTTTGAAGAGGGTGGGGGAGCGGTTCCCTGTGGACGGGTCCTTGTTGACAGGTCCCTGTGGACGGGTCATTGTGGACGAGTCCTTGTGGACAAGTCCTTGTGAACAGGTCCTTGTGGACAGGTCCTTGTGGATGAGTCCTTGTGGATGAGTCCTTGTTGATGAGTCCCTTTGGACTGATCCCTTTTGGACCGGTTCCTACGGACTGGCTCATGATTTTATTTAAATTATATTAAAGGGCCTAACTACATTTATGTGTGTTGAACTGACGTTGTTCACCAACCCCCACTACTATAATGGGATAACGATATGAAAGGAAAGTGACGAAATACATGTGAACACGTGTGAGATGACCTTATTACCGTCCTCCTTGTGAATCAAGTCACATCCTGTTTTGGTTCATACGTGAGAAAATGCAGGTTCATGTGTAATATGACCTAACACACAAGTGTACACATGTGCACGTGCACGATAAGAGCTAACAAGTCACAACCTATTTTGACAGTGGTGTAAATAAGGCTAGAGACATGTACAAGTAGTCAAATTACTCCGGCAGACAACCCCTTTCCTATGGATAACTTATTCCCACTCAAAAATAAAATCTACCCCTACTAGGGGGTGAAATAATAATTTTTAGGTAAAAGTCACTTTCCATGTGCAACATGTGGGAGTTTGTATGCCAATATGAAATTAAACTCGTTCCACATAAAGTGCATGCATACAACTGAATGCCGCTATGATTTATCATTTTTGTTTTTTGTTTTACGAATGCGCAATTGGGTTTTTTGTAAGAGGGCGGGCTTTTTGAATAATGATTTATAGATACGTTTTTTTTTACAAATTAACCAAAGATCCAAAAACTAATAGGTCATCGGCTTTTTAATATCTTATGAACTAAGAAAGCTAGGGACTTGTATGAGGGGTCGTTGGACTTGGGCTGACGCCCTGTTTTTGAATGTATTATTCATTTTTTGTCAAAAGGGCCTAACTGCACTTTCGTTAATATCTCGCTAACTAACAATCACAGAGGGTCAAGAGAGGTGTCATAGGACTTAAAATGGCCAATCCCTCCCCATGACCAATGAATTTACCCCCCCCCCCCCCTCCCCCAAAAAAAACCGCATGGTCATTAACCTAAGATTTTATCAACTAATAATCAGAGAGGGACAAGTGAGGTGTCACAAGACTCAGGATGGCCAACCCTTTTCCATGACCAACGAATTTACCCAAAATACCCAAAACAGCAAGGTCATTAACCTAAGATTTTATCAACTAATAATCAGAGAGGGACAAGTGAGGTGTCACAAGACTCAGGATGGCCAACCCTTTTCCATGACCAACGAATTTACCCAAAATACCCAAAACAGCAAGGTCATTGACCTAAGATTTTATAAACTTATCAGTAGAGAGGGTCAAGTGAGGTGTAATAGGTCTACGAATGGTTAACCCTTTCCCATGACCAATGAATTTACCTCAAAAGTTCAAAACAGCAAGGTTATTGACCTGAGATTTTATAAACTAATAATCGGATATCAACATGTGAGGTGTCATAGGACTTAGAATGGTCAACCCTTTTCCCATGGCTAATGAATTTACCCAAAAATACCCAATACATCAAGGTCATCGACCTGAGATTTTATAAACTTATAATCGGATATGGACATGTGAAATGTTTACAGTGAGTGATGAAACATAGCTAGGTAGTGAAAGAATTATTATAGGCTACATGTATGGTGACTGACAAATCTTTCACCATTGGAACTTGTTTTCAGATCAAACTGCAGTACAGAGAGAGTATAGGTTGTAGGTATGGGATAATAAATGACAAATGGTGTATACAAAATCTGATTTATCGATTCAAGAAATAAGAGTAGACAATCTTTAATTGATTGGTTAAAGAGGATAGCTAAAATCCAAAATGGTAACTACATTGAACTAAACTGAACCAAGTTGAATCAAACCCAACCAAACCGAACCAAACTTAATCAAAAACAAGCCAATGGTTTAAGTGTAAAACTTGTGGGTGAATGTGGTCATTGGTAATGTCAGAAGGGAAAGGGATAACGCTCTACCTATAGAGGGTAAGGTAAAGCTAGTGCATGATGCTAATGCATACACACAAGTACATGAACCACACACAACTATCCTATGCAGTTATTATGGGTTGACTGTTAAAACTTGCTCAGTGGTTACTGGGACAAGATGGTCGCTACACACAACAAGCTTTAAATACCTGAGGCTAATAATCTATACACACACTCACACACACTTGTTCTAAACTAAACTGTCTTGCTGGCAGAGCTCACACAGTAGGTAAATGACAGAAATGCTTGGCTAACAGAAATACAATCATTTTCGGTTGTCTAATGTTACCAGCCAAACATTACGTGCTATAGTGGTGAGCACATGTACCTCTTTCACTGGAGATCTTAACTCGATTTCTAGCTCTAAGGCATAGAACGAATCAAACTAAGAAAAAAGGGTATGGTGACGCAGTGATTAAACTGTTAGCCTTTCACTAAGGTAGACTAGGGTTTGATTTTAGGTTAATATGCATGTCATAAACAAACAAATAAAAGCAGAGATAATGTTTAAAACTGATTACACTTGTCTCTTTTCAAATTATTACTTAGATTACAAATACAAACGTGGACTGGGTTTGACATACAGTTAATGCTTCGTATCACATACTAGACTGTAAGAAAGCCAAACAAGCAAAAGGCGTAGGTAGAGCAGTGGTAAAATCGCTATGTGTAGAGAAATACCTAACTGTTTTATGAACTGGCAAAGGTATGTCGCATAAACAGTGCAGGATACAATCCAGCAATCATAATTTTTATCTCGCGGACAAGAGAAAACATATATATATAGAGAGAGAGAGATATAGAAAGCTTGTGTGTGTGTGTGTGTGTGTGTGTGTGTGGGTAGCATTGGTTGTTTGACCAGAGAAAATACGGTGAGGTAGGGTGGGGAGAGGGAGAATTAGCACTTATATATGAATGGAAAATAGATTTTTTTCAATCGTTTTGTTTTTTCAAATGCAGTGGTAGATAGTCATTTTTTGTGAAACATTCTTACTTGCAGTAGTAATAAGCCTCTATGGTTCCGCTAACACATAGATAGACTGTATTATTGCCATGGTCAAGCACACACATTAAGATCGTTTACAAAATCATAAAATGAAAAATAAAAAATCTTGTTTTGGAAATATCGTTTTTCAACATACACACAAAATAAATATATAAAAAATTTGTAAACAGCAAAATGGAAAATCCATGTTTCCATATAGACAAAATTTAAAAACCTTAAACGGACATTTAAGAAAATATATGCAAATGGGAAATTGACAAATGTGTAAATATGAAAATGGAAAAATCCATGTTTCCATATCATGAAATTGAAAAACATCAAACTGTCATTTTAAAAAATGCAAATGGAAAATTGACAAATTGCAATGTGTGAAATGTGAAATTGAACAAATGGCTATCATTATTTAAAATAAAAGAACATGGTGCTCTATGGTTGAGGTGTGAATCAAACCCTCTCTACTTATTTGGACCACTCGAGACTGAGTAGACTAGTTTTAGTTGTCATACCACTTTTAAAAGTTTGTGTTAAATCTAGGAATTGAACCCAAGAGCTTGTAGGGGGGATCCAAGGTTATAATATGTTAAACAGATAGCCTTGAATGTAGGGTGTGGTAGTTATATAGAGATGAGACGTTTCGCTCAGGGCAGGGAGGCATGGAGATCTGCATCAAACCAGTCAAAAGACTGACGACTCAAACAACAACATGTAGAGCTCACCAAAATAATGTTGTGTAACGGTAAATGTTAGTCAACGAACAGTAATGCATTACTAAAACCCATGACACGATACCTAAGAGCTTTTCTAAAATTATTTTAAAATGCCTTCAACCCTATATTAAACACCCAGTTCACAAGACTCATAACTGCAATGTTATGGTCAAACAAAACAAAATCTATATTTCAAAACAAACAAGTGGTTTAGTCAATGTATACTGGAAAAAGTTTTATAAACACTCAAGTCCACAAAAATAATTAATTTAGTAACTGTCAGGTTGACCGAGTGGTTATGGTGTTTGACTTAAGTTCAAATTTTCTGTACAAGAAAGTAAGGGTTCGAATCCCTTACCTGATATAACTATTACATCAACATGGCTTGACCACACCGTATTATTGTGTACTCGGTACACAAACCATAGATAGAGTGTATTGTTTAAGCTCACTCTCTTTGCGAACATAGTCAGAGGCTGTTGATGGTTAACAATTGCATTAATAGTGGGACATAGGGATAGCAATTAAGAAAAACAGACAATACCCATACACTATTTTTATTTATTTAATGTAAGTACTTGTACAATAGTTATATACAAACTACAACTCTCTTTTGTCTATTACTATCTAGTCCTTTTCGATCCACTTGCATAACAAGGCAGATGACTTTGTAGTTCAGCTCCTTAAAACAACAACAACACTACCTCTTGCATAGTCTGTGATGTTGATGACTCTTGGGGCGTGGAAGATGGATACAACATAACTCTTACAACAGGGGTTAAACGTTGCTCAACAAACAATGCACTATTTTGAGTAGCAACATCTTTCTCTTGTACTAACTTATTAGCATTCTGATGATTTTTTGCCAGCACCATCAGTGTTTTGTCTGGAGCACTTCATTGATGATCACTCACACTTAAAACTACACCATTTCTACTTTTCATATTGCCTCGACATCTTGTTGACCTCTGTTTTGAGCATCGCCAGAATATTATTCCTTTTACATTTTGTCGTCTATAGTTATAAGAGTAGCCTTTATAGAGTACACGTTGTTTACCTCGGTTAGTTGTAGTAAGTTCCATAGTAGTAACTAACCTGTTAGTATCATTTGCACACTACAAAGGTTATCTCTGTTCTGGTAATAGAATTATTTAGCGTTGGCTTTTATATTTAATATGTACAGTTAAAAGTGATAGAAAAGTGGTAGAAACGTGGTAGCAAAGTGGTAGACAAGTGGTAGACAAATTGGTAACATAGTGGTAGAAAAGTGGTAGCAAAGTGGTAGAAAAGTGGTAGAAAAGTAGTAGAAAAGTGGTAGCAAAGTGGTAGAAAAGTGGTAGCAAACTAGAAAAGTGGTAGAAAAGTGGCAGAAAAGTAGTAGAAAAGTGGTAGCAAAGTGGTAGAAAAGTGGTAGCAAACTAGAAAAGTGGTAGCAAAGTGGTAGAAAAGTAGTAGAAAAGTCGTAGCAAAGTGGTAGAAAAGTGGTAGCAAACTAGAAAAGTGGTAGAAAAGTGGTAGCAAAGTGGTAGAAAATATTACATGTATTGATAAGAAATAGTTTAAGGGGTCACATGGATTCATTACACTATAATTTTAGCATCACGAAGCTCATTTTCTATATCCAAAAGTTCTTCCTCATATTTAGTATGACCAGCCTGTTTACAGGTATGCAAGTACTGAAGCCGCTGGATTAGCTTATTGGGATTGTTCCAGTAAACAAATTTAACAAATGATTTTTTTGGGTGTAAACCATCATCATCATCATCATCATCATCATCATCATCATCATCATCATCATCATGGTTATCATCATCAATATAATTATCATCAATATAATCATCATCACTATTACTATCTAATCCTTTTTGTTCATCTTGCAATGCAATAACCTTTGGCATAGTTTGTGTTGTCTTTGATAGTTTTAGAGGTTTCTTAGACGTTAACGACTGTCCTAACATGTCTTTTTCAGGAGATAACAAATGCTCTTTAACAAACAGAGCACTATCTTGAGCCACACAATTTTTTTCTTGGTCTTGCTTTTTTACCTTGGTTAGAGTATTTTGTCCATTTAAATGAGTATTATTTTGAGATTTACAATGATGATCGATTGAAATAAGTATGTTGGAGCCTTTTGTTTTAATCATTCCTCGACACTTTTTAGATCGTTGTTTCGAACAGCACCAAATAACAGTTCCATTTTTATTAGTTCTTTTTACAATATATGCATATCCTTTATAGTAAGCACATGACTTACCATAGCTAGTCGTTGATACTTCCATGTCAACTGTTAAGCATAAACTAATCTCTAGTAAAGTTAACTCGATAATAAAAATTATAGTTTGTAGTATGTGCAGTTTAAAGTAAGAGCAAAAGTGAGAGTCAAATGGTAGAAAAGTGTTATTTGTCTACCACTTGTCTACCACTTTGCTACCACGTTTCTACCACTTTTCTATCACTTTTAACTGTACATATTAAATATAAAAGTCAACGCTAAATAATTCTATTACCAGAACAGAGATAACCTTTGTAGTGTGCAAATGATACTAACAGGTTAGTTACTACTATGGAACTTACTACAACTAACCAAGGTAAACAACGCGTACTCTATAAAGGCTACTCTTATAACTATAGACGACAAAATGTAAAAGGAATAATATTCTGGCGATGCTCAAAACAGAGGTCAACAAGATGTCGAGGCAATATGAAAAGTAGAAATGGTGTGGTTTTAAGTGTGAGTGATCATCAATGAAGTGCTCCAGACAAAACACTGATGGTGCAGGCAAAAAATCATCAGAATGCTAATAAGTTAGTACAAGAGAAAGATGTTGCTACTCAAAATAGTGCATTGTTTGTTGAGCAACGTTTAACCCCTGTTGTAAAAGTTATGTTGTATCCATCTTCCACGCCTCAAGAGTCATCAACATCACAGACTATGCAAGAGGTAGTGTTGTTGTTGTTGTTGTTTTAAGGAGCTGAACTACAAAGTCATCTGCCTTGTTATGCAAGTGGATCGAAAAGGACTAGATAGTAATAGACAAAAGAGAGTTGTAGTTTGTATATAACTATTGTACAAGTACTTACATTAAATAAATAAAAATAGTGTATGGGTATTGTCTGTTTTTCTTAATTGCTAACCCCATGTCCCACTATTAATGCAATTGTTATCCATCAACAGCCTCTGACTATGTTCGCAAAGAGAGTGACCTTAAACAATACACTCCATCTATGGTTTGTGTACCGAGTACACAATAATACGGTGTGGTCAAGCCATGTTGAGGTAATAGTTATATCAGGTAAGGGATTCGAACCCTTACTTTCTTGTACAGAAAATTTGAACTTAAGTCAAACACCATAACCACTCGGTCAACCTGACAGTTACTAAATTAATTATTTTTGTGGACTTGAGTGTTTATAAAACTTTTTCCAGTATACATTGACTAAACCACTTGTTTGTTTTGAAATATAGATTTTGTTTTGTTTGACCATAACATTGCAGTTATGAGTCTTGTGAACTGGGTGTTTAATATAGGGTTGAAGGCATTTTAAAATAATTTTAGAAAAGCTCTTAGGTATCGTGTCATGGGTTTTAGTAATGCATTACTGTTCGTTGACTAACATTTACCGTTACACAACATTATTTTGGTGAGCTCTACATGTTGTTGTTTGAGTCGTCAGTCTTTTGACTGGTTTGATGCAGATCTCCATGCCTCCCTGCCCTGAGCGAAACGTCTCATCTCTATATAACTACCACACCCTACATTCAAGGCTATCTGTTTAACATATTATAACCTTGGATCCCCCCTACAAGCTCTTGGGTTCAATTCCTAGATTTAACACAAACTTTTAAAAGTGGTATGACAACTAAAACTAGTCTACTCAGTCTCGAGTGGTCCAAATAAGTAGAGAGGGTTTGATTCACACCTCAACCATAGAGCACCATGTTCTTTTATTTTAAATAATGATAGCCATTTGTTCAATTTCACATTTCACACATTGCAATTTGTCAATTTTCCATTTGCATTTTTTAAAATGACAGTTTGATGTTTTTCAATTTCATGATATGGAAACATGGATTTTTCCATTTTCATATTTACACATTTGTCAATTTCCCATTTGCATATATTTTCTTAAATGTCCGTTTAAGGTTTTTAAATTTTGTCTATATGGAAACATGGATTTTCCATTTTGCTGTTTACAAATTTTTTATATATTTATTTTGTGTGTATGTTGAAAAACGATATTTCCAAAACAAGATTTTTTATTTTTCATTTTATGATTTTGTAAATGATCTTAATGTGTGTGCTTGACCATGGCAATAATACAGTCTATCTATGTGTTAGCGGAACCATACAGGCTTATTACTACTGCAAGTAAGAATGTTTTACAAAAAATGACTATCTACCACTGCATTTGAAAAAACAAAACGATTGAAAAAAATCTATTTTCCATTCATATATAAGTGCTAATTCTCCCTCTCCCCACCCTACCTCACCGTATTTTCTCTGGTTAAACAACCAATGCTACCCACACACACACACACACACACACACAAGCTTTCTATATATCTCTCTCTATATATATATATGTTTTCTCTTGTCCGCGAGATAAAAATTATGGTTGCTGGATTGTAACCTGCACTGTTATGCGACATACCTTTGCCAGTTCATAAAACCGTTAGGTATTTCTCTACACATAGCGATTTTACCACTGCTCTACCTACGCCTTTTGCTTGTTTGGCTTTCTTACAGTCTAGTATGTGATACGAAGCATTAACTGTATGTCAAACCCAGTCCACGTTTGTATTTGTAATCTAAGTAATAATTTGAAAAGGGACAAGTGTAATCAGTTTTAAACATTATCTCTGCTTTTATTTGTTTGTTTATGACATGCATATTAACCTAAAATCAAACCCTAGTCTACCTTAGTGAAAGGCTAACAGTTTAACCACTGCGTCACCATACCCTTTTTTCTTAGTTTGATTCGTTCTAGGCCTTAGAGCTAGAAATCGAGTTAAGATCTCCAGTGAAAGAGGTACATGTGCTCACCACTATAGCACGTAATGTTTGGCTGGTAACATTAGACAACCGAAAATGATTGTATTTCTGTTAGCCAAGCATTTCTGTCATTTACCTACTGTGTGAGCTCTGCCAGCAAGACAGTTTAGTTTAGAACAAGTGTGTGTGAGTGTGTGTATAGATTATTAGCCTCAGGTATTTAAAGCTTGTTGTGTGTAGCGACCATCTTGTCCCAGTAACCACTGAGCAAGTTTTAACAGTCAACCCATAATAACTGCATAGGATAGTTGTGTGTGGTTCATGTACTTGTGTGTATGCATTAGCATCATGCACTAGCTTTACCTTACCCTCTATAGGTAGAGCGTTATCCCTTTCCCTTCTGACATTACCAATGACCACATTCACCCACAAGTTTTACACTTAAACCATTGGCTTGTTTTTGATTAAGTTTGGTTCGGTTTGGTTGGGTTTGATTCAACTTGGTTCAGTTTAGTTCAATGTAGTTACCATTTTGGATTTTAGCTATCCTCTTTAACCAATCAATTAAAGATTGTCTACTCTTATTTCTTGAATCGATAAATCAGATTTTGTATACACCATTTGTCATTTATTATCCCATACCTACAACCTATACTCTCTCTGTACTGCAGTTTGATCTGAAAACAAGTTCCAATGGTGAAAGATTTGTTAGTCACCATACATGTAGCCTATAATAATTCTTTCACTACCTAGCTATGTTTCATCACTCACTGTAAACATTTCACATGTCCATATCCGATTATAAGTTTATAAAATCTCAGGTCGATGACCTTGATGTATTGGGTATTTTTGGGTAAATTCATTAGCCATGGGAAAAGGGTTGACCATTCTAAGTCCTATGACACCTCACATGTTGATATCCGATTATTAGTTTATAAAATCTCAGGTCAATGACCTTCCTGTTTTGAACTTTTGAGGTAAATTCATTGGTCATGGGAAAGGGTTAACCATTCGTAGACCTATGACACCTCACTTGACCCTCTCTACTGATAAGTTTATAAAATCTTAGGTCAATGACCTTGCTGTTTTTGGTATTTTGGGTAAATTCGTTGGTCATGGAAAAGGGTTGGCCATCCTGAGTCTTGTGACACCTCACTTGTCCCTCTCTGATTATTAGTTGATAATATCTTAGGTTAATGACCTTGCTGTTTTGGGTATTTTGGGTAAATTCGTTGGTCATGGAAAAGGGTTGGCCATCCTGAGTCTTGTGACACCTCACTTGTCCCTCTCTGATTATTAGTTGATAAAATCTTAGGTTAATGACCATGCGGTTTTTTTGGGGGGAGGGGGGGGGTAAATTCATTGGTCATGGGGAGGGATTGGCCATTTTAAGTCCTATGACACCTCACTTGACCCTCTGTGATTGTTAGTTAGCGAGATATTAACGAAAGTGCAGTTAGGCCCTTTTGACAAAAAATGAATAATACATTCAAAAACAGGGCGTCAGCCCAAGTCCAACGACCCCTCATACAAGTCCCTAGCTTTCTTAGTTCATAAGATATTAAAAAGCCGATGACCTATTAGTTTTTGGATCTTTGGTTAATTTGTAAAAAAAAACGTATCTATAAATCATTATTCAAAAAGCCCGCCCTCTTACAAAAAAAAACAATTGCGCATTCGTAAAACAAAAATGATAAATCATAGCGGCATTCAGTTGTATGCATGCACTTTATGTGGAACGAGTTCAATTTCATATTGGCATACAAACTCCCACATGTTGCACATGGAAAGCGACTTTTACCTAAAAATTATTATTTCACCCCCTAGTAGGGGTAGATTTTATTTTTGAGTGGAAATAAGTTATCCATAGGAAAGGGGTTGTCTGCCGGAGTAATTTGACTACTTGTACATGTCTCTAGCCTTATTCCCACCACTGTCAAACAGGTTGTGACTTGTTAGCTCTTATCGTGCACGTGCACATGTGTACACTTGTGTGTTAGGTCATATTACACATGAACCTGCATTTTCTCACGTATGAACCAAAACAGGATGTGACTTGATTCACAAGGAGGACGGTAATAAGGTCATCTCACACGTGTTCACATGTATTTCGTCACTTTCCTTTCATATCGTTATCCCATTATAGTAGTGGGGGTTGGTGAACAACGTCAGTTCAACACACATAAATGTAGTTAGGCCCTTTAATATAATTTAAATAAAATCATGAGCCAGTCCGTAGGAATCGGTCCAAAAGGGATCAGTCCAAAGGGACTCATCAACAAGGACTCATCCACAAGGACTCGTCCACAAGGACCTGTCCACAAGGACCTGTCCACAAGGACTTGTTCACAAGGACCTGTCCACAAGGACTTGTCCACAAGGACTCGTCCACAATGACCCGGCAACAATGACCCGTCCACAGGGACCTGTCAACAAGGACCCGTCCACAGGGAACCGCTCCCCCACCCTCTTCAAAAGCCATGAGTGGGCATGCTAATTCATAGTGGCTTTCCACCGCACACATGTCTCTTGTGTAGAACAACGTTTCATTCCATATCGGCATTCCAACTCTCACATGTTGCAATTGGAAAGAGAGATTCTATAAAAAATTACAATTTCACCCCCTAGTAGGGGTAGGTTTTATTTTGGGGTGGAAATATATTGTCCAATGGAAAGGGGGTATCAGCCCGAGTTCAATGACACCTCATTTGTTAAAATCCAACCATAAGTTCGAGAGATTTCGCACCGCCGCCATCTTGTGTGGAGGATATGGAGGTGGAGGATATAGAACCGGCCAAAACACACTACTATAGTTCTTCAGACCTTGCTAGTGAATCTTGAGGCCTATGGGAGGAGCACTCATCGATACCGGTTCCCAGCGGTCATACATCTTGAAAAGTACTGCGCGGGAAATGGGTTATCAACCAGTCAAATTGGAAGTTGTTATACATGCCTTATTTGGAGGGGTTTCATCCTAGAAAATGGAGGATCGATGTTATGATGTTCTCTTGAAGAGTTTGGTAGATAGCTATTCCAGCAGAATTCAAGTTTTAGACCAACCAATAATATGTGGGTCAATTTCACAGCCATATCTAAGTACTGTACCCGATCTCCGGATAGTAGGCTGTCAGATATCCGCCCCCTCAATCGGATTGCCAATAATCAAACGCGCCGGCATAGCTACATCAATGAAAATGGCACTGACAGATACTATCGAGATTAGAGCACAATAGTTAACAAGAAAATTATTGTGGAACACACCAAAATATACGGGGGTTATTACTTACCTTTACTTACCTCTTAAATATATCTCGGGGACTGGGTTGTCAACTGGATCACTTAAAAGTATGTCCTCACAATAACCTCCACCATGATATTTAAAATGAACCAAAACGAAGACGAGAAACTTTAAACTGCACAATAATTTATTTCACATAAAGAATGATTTTTAACAAAAATGAAACAACAAAATAAACGTGGCAATCAGAAGCCATTGACCACATAACCATGTCCTCCTCTAGGAACTGTATTCTACACATATAATGTTATAGCTTTCTCAAGCTTATAGCAACGAAAATATAACAATGCAATGGGAATGGAAACGGGATTTGGGATGAGACACACATATCAATTGCTTTGCGTGTTTATATCCTGCACATTTTATTTATAGCCACAAGGCTATTATGAAACGCCCTTGGTCTCAGTAACACAGTTGTCCGGACCAGCTGCAAACACCTGTGTCGTCAAAGCGGACACCCGTTCGTTCAACCCTAGCATAAGCGTGTTACCTCAGAGCTCGGCTCTCTTTCAAATACGTAAATGTTCACATCTCAACTGAAATATTATCACGCAAATGTCTTACATGCTTCATTCAAACACCAGTGGATTCCTCCAACAATCCCAAATCATGATTATTTGTTTAAACCACTTGCTTAACTTGCATTGTTTAGAGTATATAAAAAAAACTCTAAATGTTAATAACAAAAGTTCATTAATTATTTATAACAATAATAAATTGTTTATAACAATGTCAAATTACCATTGAAAATTTAATACACGCTTCTATTACTTACTATCATTTCAAATTATTTAACAAAGATATTTACAAAATTATTTTACAATATTAAATTGTTTATATTATTTATACATGGAATACATTGAACCACACGTCTATCCGGTTGATAATTACTCAAATCGTGATGATATAATCGACCAATGAAGGTTAGTTATATTAAACTGTCAAATTCAGGTTTAATAATGTTTAATAATAATTATTAATATTTGTGACTGTAACCTCCATTCAAAATCTTTATCTCAAATTATTTAACACTCTTGTTAATTTTAACAGTATCTTCATATGAATAATCTTTCAAAGAACAAGAACAATAACATTCAGCGGGAAAATACTTCGCTCTTAACGCACAAACATGGCACATCAATTGGCCCAAAATTCATCATATATCTACATATATATGGCATAAAAAATCTTCCAAACTACACACAAAAACCTCCACTATTAATTCATCAACTTCATTAATTATTGTGGGAACCTCCTTCATTATTCAAGGGCATTATTCAACAGCGACTTTTACACGTCCACTGAACTATCGATTATACATCCATTGTTCCTCTTTAAAAATTCTTATATTCATCAATTGTAATAATGACTGTTATTATTTAACCTTCGTGGGTTTCATTCATGAATCGATATGAAGTAAAAATTTGCCAATCACAAATAAATTTAATAGCAAATACGATTAGACACTCCTGCCTGGTCTATCAAAATTGAGATTAACATCTTCAAAGTAACGCAGTATAAAAATACTATCTTCAAACAAAGTTCAACTAAACTGCAAAATAGTCGAATAGAATACAATTAGATTGTGGAATGCAAACATTATTGTTCCAATCTAGAATTGAGAAAAACTCCTATCAAATGTTCATTACTATAGTATATTCAATAAATTGTAATTAACGTTCGTGTTTCATAAAATTGTCTATAATGCAATGATAAATGTCTATGTTGCAATCATGTTCATAAGACGACTAGTATTTCAAAGATCGTCGATATCGTAAAAGATTTTAACGCTCTAAAATCTTTTAAATTATTCTTCTTTCTTGAGGATGACAGAAAATTGGTCAAAGTAATTAACTGATTAGAATTACTTTAATAAAATGACACGCTGTCTGAATTCAAATCTGCCATAGCAAATCATTAACTTTACAGTTAAATCGAGACTACAAAAATATGCAAATTACTAAAAGAATCTAAATCATCAGTCTCAACTGATCCAAAATTATTTAGTATGCCAATGACATAGCAATGTCTCAAAAATCGAAGAAAAAGGCATAAATCATCGAAGTGTACTGAGTACAAAAATATCAATCAAGAAAATGGGGCAAAAGGTAGGACAGAAAATATGGGAAGAATGGTTGCTCAAATATCGCTACAAACTCAAATAATACAAGAAACGTTCACAACTACCTTATCTGCCGATTGAAGTTCCAGAGAAAAATTCCCCACAGAAGACTGCTGATGGATCCATTTCACCAACTTAAAGATGAGCTCCATCCTCGAAACAGGAATCAGCGTCCTCGGAGAATCGAACTGCTTCCTCCTCCGAAATGGCACTGCTCCGTGGATACGAGAAACATCCTTCCGGCAAAATTCTTCATTGTGCGCCGGGATAACCCTGGCCTCTCTTGAAAGTTCTCTGAAGTTCTTGCAGGAATTCGTCATGAAGTTTAATGTAGTTATTTCCGCAGAAATATTCATAGTTGTGGAGTATGAAAATATTTACACTGTTATCTGGTATAATTCAGCGATGGATTAACGATGCATGAGTGTAGTTGGATGTTCACTACATGCTCGCTTTTGTAGAAAGACGATTAACGAAGTTCCATGCTGTTACTTTACTCCAATAATGTATGTCCCAATTGCATCAAAGCCTTAGCCTTTCATCTCAACTGCAGTTATAATGATCAAAAGCACTGCAATATTATAGTGTTCCATAGTCGAATGTATCGTTGTAATACCAAACTGTTGCACTCCACGTGTCAGCCGTAGTGTATAATGTGGAATATAAAAGTGTTTCTCCTGTGGCGAGAAAATCACTTTTGTTGGCAGCCTAAAAGTTCCAATATCTTTCGAAGTATCACTGTGAAATCCTTCAAATCTTGTATACACCTTAATGTTATACTGCCTAATAGAATTATCATTAAGGCTGAAGTTAGCGCTTGATATCTTGACTGGTGGAAACGTTAATGTGCGCGTTTCAACTTCACCTAGTTTTGAGCAGCGTGAAATGGAACTACTCCGAGTTCGTTCGATGCGGCAAGGCTTTCACCTCACGCTAAAGACACCTTACTTCACTGAATCACTTGAAAATAACTCCGTATCACCAGAAATATATATATGCGATCACAAGTATGAGATCTGCGCGTATCAGTATCAGTATAAGTATGAGAGCTCCTCTCTCCTGTGCATGACCTTTTATCAACTTCTTAAGGGGCGTATCTATCCCTCCCATAGCCTGTTGCTGCGTCATTGCTGGAAGTTTTAACTTTGGCTATACTTGACGGATTTTCAAAATTCAAAAACTCAAAAATATTTTCTTCAAAATTCCAAATCAGTGCCATATCTGAAAATAGATTTCCACAAATCTGCATGCCAAAAGTAATCGAATATCGTAGTTTCAGCAATTTCCGTCTTCCTTCCAAACTATCGTTCATTGGTTCTCGTCTCTCCTCCAATAGCGTAGCTTCTTCCTTAGCACAATACCTTGTTTCCTGCGACTGCGTCGTAAATCTCGGATCTTTATCGAATAAAATCATGACGTCACCAAGAATCTCAGCTCAATCAGCCTACTGGCATGAATTCTACGTCATCCGTGCCTACGTCATGAATATCCACGTCATAACTATGACATCCATAACTTTACTGATATTTTCCAATACAGCCATCGTGGTCTCAATATAATTCAATTTCCGGGGGCATTCTCCCTTCACCACGTTTTAAAAACAGTTGCAAATTGTTTTTAAACTCTGTGTTATAAATATCTCAATTCACTTGAACACGAAATTGAATTATTATTGGCTTACTCTTGGATAATATTTCTTCAAGTTCCCAGCATTGAACTTGCCATAAACGACATTATTCTCATCATCGTATAGTTCATAACAGTTGTTTCCATAGGCATTCGTAATTCGGAACGGACCCATGAACACTAATCCAAATTTGGGGTAGATCTTCTTACTTACATCAGCCTTGACAGGTCTGCGTAGTAATACCAGATTTCCAATTTCTAAGGGAGCACCAAAACGTTTTCCAGCTACTCTTTTCAGTCGTTTTTATGCTGCTTTCTGGAGTTGATCCTTCGCTCTGTCTATTCTCTGCTGCCTTCCTAAGTCGGGATCTCTAGGAACGTGGTTAAAAAGATTATCCCATGGCCTTTCTGGGTTTCTTCCTAGATGAAGTCTCATTGGCACCTCTCCTGTGCTCTCCTGCACTGTAGAATTTAGACATTCCTCAATATGGGGTACAAATCTCACCCAACCAGAATGATCATTCGGACAGAAAATTCGACAGAATTTCGAAAATTCAGCCATATATCTTTCCGAAGAATTCGATTCCGGATATCGCACGCTTGAAAATATGTGCTTAATACCAAGCCTTTCCATATCTGCAGCAAATTCCAAGGACGTAAACTGAGCTCCATGATCCGAAAGTAAATATTCTGGTTTACCAGCTTTTGGAAATACAGCATGTTCCAGTTTGCTTACAACGTTCCTCGTGTTAGCTTTTTGCATGGGACTCATTGTTACAAATTTTGAGAAGACATCCACGGTAACCAACAGATACTGATTACCCTGATATCCCTTCGGACAAGGACCAAATATGTCTGTCGCCATGAGTTCATTCGGTTTAGAGGGAATCATAGCCTTAGGTTTTCCTTTCAATAGAGCGGAAGCATACTTTGCTCTTTGACATTTGTCACATGAACGAATGACATTAGCAATGCTGGAACGCATGTTAGTCCAAATAAACCTCTCTTTAAGAGTATCAAGAGTTTTATCTAAACCCGCATGTCCAGTTGCGTGATGAGCTACCCACACTAAATTGACAACAAGTTTAGGTGGCACGACTATTCGAAGCTTTGTATGCGCAGAGTCAGCATACTTACATACAATGTCTCTACTCAAGACAAAGTGTCGTGATTCTCTCTGTGTAGCTGCATAGTCAACATCAGTATTGTCCATGTAACCCTTAAGGAACCTGTACATTTTCCTGATTGGAGCTTGTCTCTTCTGTGACACACCGATTCGGGCTAACCTCCTAACGGTTTCTTGATCTTCTTGCTCCAATTGTACATGGTGTATCTGCACATTTTTAATAGGGTTACGTGATAAAGCATCAGCCAGTAAGTTATCTTTCCCAGGCTGGTGGACGATAGTGACATTAAACTGTTGGGTGAACAAAGCCCAACGTGTCAATCTATCACTAGACATGTCAGTTTGCAACATAAACTGTAGTGCTTTATGATCTGTAATAATGATAACCTTGTGTCCCAGCAACATTTTTTTCCAAGCTTGCAAAGCTGTCACAAAAGCTAACGCTTCTAGTTCTGTCGTAAAGTAATTTTCCTCGTGTTTCTTCAACTTCCGACTAGTGAACGCAATGTAGTGCTTGTTGCCTGCCTCGTCTTTCTGGTATAAGACTGCACTAATGCCTATTCTTGATGCATCAGACTCTATATAGAATACCTTCTCAAAGTCTGGGTACTCCAGTTTGACGTTGTTTCTGAGCATCTCCTTTGCTTTCTCAAAAGCCTCATCTGCTGCGGTAGTCCATTTCCATCTATTATTTTTCTTGAGTAAATCATACAGAGGAGCCATAATTTTAGAGTATCTCGGACAGTGGCTGCTAATGAATTGGCATGCGCCTACAAATTCTCTGACTTGTTTCACCTTAGTTGGCTTTGGGAACCTAGTGATTGCATCTACTTTCTGCATGTTTGGATGATATCCATCTTTATCAATGGTATGCCCCAAGTAATTTATCTCCTTCTTCAAGAATTGACATTTTCCAAAATTGACTTTGATATTGGCCTCCCTTAAATTCTCGAACAACTTTCTCAGGTGCACTAAATGTTCTGCGGCGCTGGGTGAAGATACAATTAAATCGTCAATGTAGCAGATTACATTCTCCTTTACTTCGTCAGTGAGCTTACTATCAAGTGCTCGAATGAGTGCTGGTCCACTGTTAACCATTCCAAAAGGCATTCTCACAAAGACCCATGACGTCTGGTCAAATAGGAATCCAGTGTACTGCATACTCTCTTCTTCTAGTTGAACTTGATAAAATGAAGACGTCAAGTCAAGAACGCTGAAACATGCTCTCCCTTTGAATTTTCGAAGCAGATCTCTAATCTTGGGTGGTCGGTCATTTTCTGGAAGAATCTTCAAGTTGATGGTCCTGGCATCGAGACAAAGACGTATCTGACCATTACTTTTCTTTACTACTGTGATGGGGTTTATATAAGACGACGCCTGTTTTTTAATAATCCCGTCTACCTCCATTTTTCTGATTAATCCTCGTACTTCTTGATAGTATTTCTCAGGAATGGGGTATATTCTCTTCTGGTAAGGGGTTTCATCTGTCAGCCTTATCTTGTACTTATAATCCTTAATCAATCCAGGCTTTTCATCGAAAATATCTTGGAATTCCTTTATCAGATCCTCAAATTCCCCCTGAATTTCTTCAAATCCTTCAGTTTTTCTACTGGGTATTTCTGCTAAATTTTCCACTTCATTAATTATGGTATTCAAAATTTCTTCCCTAAGGTCTATTTCCAGACTGTTTTTCACGTCCTGTTCTTCTATCTCTTCTGTGATCATGTACCCATCATTAAAGCTAATACTTCTGTTCTTCATGTCAATAATAGCTCCAACCTTCGATATAAAATCGATTCCAAGCACCATATCAAAATTGATCTTGCTCACCACAATGAAGATCTGTTCATAATTCCTTCCATTGATCTCAAAGTTCAATAAGACTTGAATCTTGCACTTCACTGCCTTATATTGGAAAATCCCTCTCACTTTGACGGTAGAAACAGGTAGAACTGTCATGTTCTCTCCTTTTAGCAGACTTTGATAACAATCTTCTGAAATGATGGAAATAATCGCACCCGTATCCATCAGGGCTTTGTACTGTTGGCCATCTATCAGTACAGAAATGATAGGTAATGCACATGGTCTTTCCTCTTTAACGATACCCCTCTCTTCTAGTAAATCTTCATCAGTAACTTCATATATCTCATTAATTGTAATTAGGTGTGGTGTGGCAATGTATTTACAGGTTCTCACTGTCGTTGAGAAATCGGCGTTTTTTTGTGTGTTACCGACCTCAAAATTATGCTGGCTCGTAGAAGGCCCAGGATCAATCACAACATCCTGCCTTTTCTTTTGATTTTCGGCTTCTTTTTCCCGTAACTCCTTCAGGTATTGCTGGCCTTCCTTCTCTCTTTCCTGATACTGATCGGGTGTCATAACCTGACCTTGAGAATCCTGATTTCTATTTTGGTTCTGGTTATTTCTATTATAATTTCTGTTATAACCATTATTGTTGTAATATCTGCCTCTTCCATTGTTGTAATTGCCTCGATTATAGTTCCAGCCTCTTCTCTGTTGATACGGACGGTAACCTTGCGATCTGTTATTCCTAAACTGATTATTCCTGTGAGGACCTACATTGTCAGTTTTCTCTTCATCTGGCTTGTCAGTTTGCTGAACTTGGTCCATGTATACAGTATTTATTTCTTTGAAGTCATGCCTTTGACCTTTCTGTACCACGTTAGGCATTGGACTTGTGTAGTCTAACCTCCTCAGTAATTCGTCCATGCTGGTCAAATCCCTGATGTTTGACGAAATGATTAGTCTCCTCACCTCCACAGGCAGCATACGAGAAATCGCATCAATTAATTGCTCCGTTGACAATGGGGGTTGCAAAAATCTCAAGCGGGACAATTGACTCGTAAAGAAATCAGCGTACCGTGTTGGAAGAGTACCTGAGTATTTTCTTGAATAAACCTCCGCTCTTAACGAATTCTGCGCTTCTATGGACCAAAATCGTTTGATTAATGCCTCTGCAAACTCGTCAAAGTTACTGAAAGTATATCTAAAAGCTCTAAACCATTCAAGGGGTCCTCCAATCAAAAATCTTTCCACTATCTTCATCTCTCTCTCTCTCTCTGGGAATGTGAGCTTCGATGAAATAATCTTTGAGGTTCCTGACATATTCTATAGGCGTCAAACTATCAGTGTTGCTGAATTTTTGCGGTTTGTCTTCAAAATTCCTGATGACCGTTACATTCCTCGGATATGAATCCGGGTAGTTTTTCCCACTATCTCGATAGTTCCACTCAGGTTCCCTATTCCTCTCGTCATCTTCCTCCCTGAATCTGGATATACGTTCTTCAGGAGTCACGTCTCTCTCTTCTGGATCTAGGTTATATCTTCTGGCATAATTCCTATTGGTTTCGCAAGCCAAGCCTTCTGTATCCTTGTCAGTGATTTCTGTTAAGACTTTCCTGATTAACTCTTCTTTGTAGGTCTCCATCAAACTAGCTTCTCCTAGCTTCAAATTTTGCAATTTGCTCGTCGTTTCATTTACATCAGAGACAACTTTATGAATCTGATCCTCTAACGCAGATTTTAATGCTTGCACATCCTGACCTATTTGTGTTCTATCTTCTACTTGTCTCTCGGATAGCGAATCCATCCTTACGCTTAAATCTTTCCTAATTTGTACTACTTCATTGTTAATATCTATTTGAGTACTGGCAAGTTTTCTTTCAATACGTTCCTGAATTTGGGTTACATGTTCCCCACTTGACCTATTCCACTCGTCTTTCCATACTGCTACATTTGCCGTTAACATTTCTGCTATGTCTCCTTCGATATCTTCTTTAAGTAATCTATTATGTTCTAATACTTGGGTTCTCATGACCTCTACATCATACTTTAAACCTGCTAAAGACGCTGTCGTTCTAACTGACTCATCAACTAGCCTAGTCGTTAATGCACTCATATTACGCGTACAAAGTGTTTTCGAGTTTTCTATTTCTTCCCTGACTTTATTTACATCAGTTTGGACTTTAGCAATATCTACGAAAACTGTGTTGACTTCTACTTGAATCTTATTTATGTCACTTTGCATCTCATTTACATCCGAATGAATGTTATTAATATCAACCTGAACATTGGACACATCAGTTCTAACATTTTGGACTTCTCTTTGGACTTCCTCAACCTTGTCTTGGACAGTCGCAACATCATTTTTAACAACTACTACTTCAGCCCTAGCACAAGAAATATCACTCCGGACATTAGCAACATCAAGATTCAACATAGTAAGATCCTTTTGTACCTTAGACACATCAATTTTAACAACAGACACATCTTTATGCATGTCACTCACGGCATTCTCTATTCCCTGGGTATTAATCTGTAAACGCGACATATTATCCTCTAGGTTTGCAGAACTAGTCTGAAGAACTTTCATATTCTCATCCAGCATCTGCTTTACACTTTCATTCATGCTAGCTTTCTAGTTAGCAGACATATTACTAGCATTCTCCTCCATTCGACTAATATTTCTAGCTTCCATTTCCCTCACACTTTCATTCATGCTAGCTTTCAAGTTAGCAGACATCTCCTCCAACATAATTCTCAGACTTTCATCTGCCATTTCAACAATATTCAATAATAAACTGCTTTAGGGACATACATCAAACAGAGTAAAATAACAACATCTGAGCAACATTCTTCACCATATATAAAATTTGAGCAATTTTCTGTCTTAAATCTAACTTATAATTACCTTATAATTAACCTTCGTAGACATTTTATGTTGAAACAAACTCAAGCACATGTTCGAGTTTCTTTGGTTTACATTTACATTTATAATCCAAATAGTTTAATTTTATCTTTAATATGACTATACATGTCATAAGCCGGTCAAATAAAATAAGATTCCAGATCATAGGCGATTTTTCTAAGTTTCCAACCTATTTAACCTCTCTCAAGTCGTATAAGATCTGATCTTTTCTGAGTGTAATTTTCCTAATACAACACAACATTTATTCCTATATAATCACACTCTCAAATTCTACAATTGGCTAAGACATCTAACAAAGAATCAACCTCTTTATTTGAGTCTTCACAATCCCTTTGACATCGATAACTTGGTAATCCAATGTTATTCGAACACTCCACAAAAATTGCGGTGTCAATTCTACTGCAATAACTTGGTAATCCAATGTTTTGCTGATCGTGCCCCACGTTTCAGGGTTGCCAATCCTACTGTACCCGATCTCCGGATAGTAGGCTGTCAGATATCCGCCCCCTCAATCGGATTGCCAATAATCAAACGCGCCGGCATAGCTACATCAATGAAAATGGCACTGACAGATACTATCGAGATTAGAGCACAATAGTTAACAAGAAAATTATTGTGGAACACACCAAAATATACGGGGGTTATTACTTACCTTTACTTACCTCTTAAATATATCTCGGGGACTGGGTTGTCAACTGGATCACTTAAAAGTATGTCCTCACAATAACCTCCACCATGATATTTAAAATGAACCAAAACGAAGACGAGAAACTTTAAACTGCACAATAATTTATTTCACATAAAGAATGATTTTTAACAAAAATGAAACAACAAAATAAACGTGGCAATCAGAAGCCATTGACCACATAACCATGTCCTCCTCTAGGAACTGTATTCTACACATATAATGTTATAGCTTTCTCAAGCTTATAGCAACGAAAATATAACAATGCAATGGGAATGGAAACGGGATTTGGGATGAGACACACATATCAATTGCTTTGCGTGTTTATATCCTGCACATTTTATTTATAGCCACAAGGCTATTATGAAACGCCCTTGGTCTCAGTAACACAGTTGTCCGGACCAGCTGCAAACACCTGTGTCGTCAAAGCGGACACCCGTTCGTTCAACCCTAGCATAAGCGTGTTACCTCAGAGCTCGGCTCTCTTTCAAATACGTAAATGTTCACATCTCAACTGAAATATTATCACGCAAATGTCTTACATGCTTCATTCAAACACCAGTGGATTCCTCCAACAATCCCAAATCATGATTATTTGTTTAAACCACTTGCTTAACTTGCATTGTTTAGAGTATATAAAAAAACTCTAAATGTTAATAACAAAAGTTCATTAATTATTTATAACAATAATAAATTGTTTATAACAATGTCAAATTACCATTGAAAATTTAATACACGCTTCTATTACTTACTATCATTTCAAATTATTTAACAAAGATATTTACAAAATTATTTTACAATATTAAATTGTTTATATTATTTATACATGGAATACATTGAACCACACGTCTATCCGGTTGATAATTACTCAAATCGTGATGATATAATCGACCAATGAAGGTTAGTTATATTAAACTGTCAAATTCAGGTTTAATAATGTTTAATAATAATTATTAATATTTGTGACTGTAACCTCCATTCAAAATCTTTATCTCAAATTATTTAACACTCTTGTTAATTTTAACAGTATCTTCATATGAATAATCTTTCAAAGAACAAGAACAATAACATTCAGCGGGAAAATACTTCGCTCTTAACGCACAAACATGGCACATCAATTGGCCCAAAATTCATCATATATCTACATATATATGGCATAAAAAATCTTCCAAACTACACACAAAAACCTCCACTATTAATTCATCAACTTCATTAATTATTGTGGGAACCTCCTTCATTATTCAAGGGCATTATTCAACAGCGACTTTTACACGTCCACTGAACTATCGATTATACATCCATTGTTCCTCTTTAAAAATTCTTATATTCATCAATTGTAATAATGACTGTTATTATTTAACCTTCGTGGGTTTCATTCATGAATCGATATGAAGTAAAAATTTGCCAATCACAAATAAATTTAATAGCAAATACGATTAGACACTCCTGCCTGGTCTATCAAAATTGAGATTAACATCTTCAAAGTAACGCAGTATAAAAATACTATCTTCAAACAAAGTTCAACTAAACTGCAAAATAGTCGAATAGAATACAATTAGATTGTGGAATGCAAACATTATTGTTCCAATCTAGAATTGAGAAAAACTCCTATCTTCATTATTCATTACTATAGTGTATTCAATAAATTGTAATTAACGTTCGTGTTTCATAAAATTGTCTATAATGCAATGATAAATGTCTATGTTGCAATCATGTTCATAAGACGACTAGTATTTCAAAGATCGTCGATATCGTAAAAGATTTTAACGCTCTAAAATCTTTTATATTATTCTTCTTTCTTGAGGATGACAGAAAATTGGTCAAAGTAATTAACTGATTAGAATTACTTTAATAAAATGACACGCTGTCTGAATTCAAATCTGCCATAGCAAATCATTAACTTTACAGTTAAATCGAGACTACAAAAATATGCAAAATTACTGAAAGAATCTAAATCATCAGTCTCAACTGATCCAAAATTATTTAGTATGCCAATGACATAGCAATGTCTCAAAAATCGAAGAAAAAGGCATAAATCATCGAAGTGTACTGAGTACAAAAATATCAATCAAGAAAATGGGGCAAAAGGTAGGACAGAAAATATGGGAAGAATGGTTGCTCAAATATCGCTACAAACTCAAATAATACAAGAAACGTTCACAACTACCTTATCTGCCGATTGAAGTTCCAGAGAAAAATTCCCCACAGAAGACTGCTGATGGATCCATTTCACCAACTTAAAGATGAGCTCCATCCTCGAAACAGGAATCAGCGTCCTCGGAGAATCGAACTGCTTCCTCCTCCGAAATGGCACTGCTCCGTGGATACGAGAAACATCCTTCCGGCAAAATTCTTCATTGTGCGCCGGGATAACCCTGGCCTCTCTTGAAAGTTCTCTGAAGTTCTTGCAGGAATTCGTCATGAAGTTTAATGTAGTTATTTCCGCAGAAATATTCATAGTTGTGGAGTATGAAAATATTTCCACTGTTATCTGGTATAATTCAGCGATGGATTAACGATGCATGAGTGTAGTTGGATGTTCACTACATGCTCGCTTTTGTAGAAAGACGATTAACGAAGTTCCATGCTGTTACTTTACTCCAATAATGTATGTCCCAATTGCATCAAAGCCTTAGCCTTTCATCTCAACTGCAGTTATAATGATCAAAAGCACTGCAATATTATAGTGTTCCATAGTCGAATGTATCGTTGTAATACCAAACTGTTGCACTCCACGTGTCAGCCGTAGTGTATAATGTGGAATATAAAAGTGTTTCTCCTGTGGCGAGAAAATCACTTTTGTTGGCAGCCTAAAAGTTCCAATATCTTTCGAAGTATCACTGTGAAATCCTTCAAATCTTGTATACACCTTAATGTTATACTGCCTAATAGAATTATCATTAAGGCTGAAGTTAGCGCTTGATATCTTGACTGGTGGAAACGTTAATGTGCGCGTTTCAACTTCACCTAGTTTTGAGCAGCGTGAAATGGAACTACTCCGAGTTCGTTCGATGCGGCAAGGCTTTCACCTCACGCTAAAGACACCTTACTTCACTGAATCACTTGAAAATAACTCCGTATCACCAGAAATATATATATGCGATCACAAGTATGAGATCTGAGCGTATCAGTATCAGTATGAGTATGAGAGCTCCTCTCTCCTGTGCATGACCTTTTATCAACTTCTTAAGGGGCGTATCTATCCCTTCCATAGCCTGTTGCTGCGTCATTGCTGGAAGTTTTAACTTTGGCTATACTTGACGGATTTTCAAAATTCAAAAACTCAAAAATAATTTCTTCAAAATTCCAAATCAATGCCATATCTGAAAATAGATTTCCACAAATCTGCATGCCAAAAGTAATCGAATATCGTAGTTTCAGCAATTTCCGTCTTCCTTTCAAACTATGGTTCATTGGTTCTCGTCTCTCCTCCAATAGCGTAGCTTCTTCCTTAGCACAATACCTTGTTTCCTGCGACTGCGTCGTAAATCTCGGATCTTTATCGAATAAAATCATGACGTCACCAAGAATCTCAGCTCAATCAGCCTACTGGCATGAATTCTACGTCATCCGTGCCTACGTCATGAATATCCACGTCATAACTATGACATCCATAACTTTACTGATATTTTCCAATACAGCCATCTTGGTCTCAATATAATTCAATTTCCGGGGGCAGTACTTGCATGGAAGGATTGAGGAGGAAGGGGATTCACCTCACAGATGTCGGAGCTGGACAGCCACCAACTAAATTCCTGATGGGATCGGATGCACTAGGGAAGCTGTACACTAGAACTGTGAAAGAATTAGAGTGTTGACTCGCTGCTGTGCAAACTAAATTTGGCTGGGTCGTAAAGGGTAAAGTGATGGACAAGTCTGGCACAACTACCCATGCTGCCATGATGACTACCCTTTTGACTCACATTAGTCATCTGCCGGACCTTTGGAAGTTGGATGCCCTAGCAATTTTGAATCCCTGTGAAAGCCAAACAAATGAGGAAATCGAGACAGCTGTGCGAGATCACGTCAAGAAAACTGTGAAGTGAGATCCTGAGGGAAGGTATGAGGTTAGTTTTCCCTGGTTGGATGGTCGGGAAGAGCTACCTGATAACAGAGTGTTAGCTGAGAAGAGGTTAATAGTTACAACCACGAAACTCGATGTGGCAGAAAAGTTTGAGGACTACGATAGTATTGAAAAACTGGTTGGATGAGGGCGTGGTAGAAGTGGTTCAAGATGACGAGCAATAGAAACGTGGGCACTATCTTCCGCATCGAGGAGTCTTCAAAGAGAATTCAATGACGAGTGTGAGGCCAGTCTTTGATGCATCCTGCAAGCAGAAAGGGGACTGCTCTTTAAATGACTGTTTGGCAAAAGGACTGAACTTGCTGGATTTGATCTCCAAGATTTTGCCTAAGTTTCGACAAGGAAAAATCAGTGTCGTTTCCAATATCAAGCAGGCCTTTCTACAAATCTTTGTGGACCAACATGATTGTGACTGTCTGCAATTTCTTTGGTGGGAAAATGTCAAAGATAAGCAGAAAAAAATATTGAGACATCATAGAGTTGTTTTTGGAGTAAACTGTAGCCCATTCCTCCTGGGAGGAGTTATCCAGTATCCCTCGAGTTAATACAAGGCACCTTTGAAAGAGGTAGCTGAAACACTGGCGAACTCCTTCTTCGTTGACACTTGTGTCACGTCTGTCAATTTGGAAGAGGAGCTGCATAAATTTGTTGGACGAGCTACTGAAATAATGGCTGAAGGGAAGTTTGAACTGAGGAGGTGGGAGCATACAGCCTTATGCAACGAAGGCATTGCTAAACCGTCACCGGTTCTTGGATTGCTGTGGGATAAGGTAGAAGATAAGTTGTACTGTGATGTCAGTGGGATAAGCAACCCTCAAAGAGCAATTACAAGAAGAAATATATTGTCCACAGTGCAGAGAGTATTCGATCAGATAGGCTTCACCTCTCCTGTTACTATTTGCCTTAAGATACTTCTCCAAGAAAGCTGGAAAAACAAATTAGGCTGGGATGCTGAACATCCAGAAGAGATATCCCAGAAATTTATGAGGTGGATTGAGGATCTTCCAATTTTATCGGATGTAAGAATCCCAAGATGGACTTCAGTGAAGGAGACAGACTCGTGTGCTCTACACATCTTTTGTGACGCATCGAAGTCATCCTATGCAGCCGTGGTGTTCTTGAGATGTGAAGACACCAACAGAGTGTCGGTGCAGTTGTTGCAAGCTAAATCTAGGATTGCACCTCTGAAAAAGATCACAATTCCGTGGTTAGAACTGCTCGCTTGTTGTATTGGGACTCGTTTAGCTACACATACTGAGGAAAGGTCATACATAACATGGAGGACTTAAAGGAATATTACTGGACTGACTCTGCCACCGCATTACACTGGATTACCCAAGTTGGGCAGTGGGGAAGATTTAATCACTGTCACTCAGGTTTATACTTGCTATTATATCTACGAAGTGTTGAGAGTTTCTAACATGAGAGGCTGGCAAAGTGAATAATGGCTGCAGGATCTGATTCAAATATTTAGCAAGAGCGTGAGTTGGGGCCACTATGGCGCTAACTATAGGTCTCAGGAACATCGGGCTTGTGTATTTTAGATAGGCCGTAAAACATGGGAGTTCTTGACACATGGCACGGCTCCATCCTCAAAGCCCAGATAATAAACTGTGATACATACCGATCATTAAAAATATGAAATTAATTGCTTAGCATTGCCCCTGGGGTGACTTGTATGACACACAGCGTATATTTTAATGATGATAAAAAACTGGCATGTGCTATGTATAACTTACTTTACACCTCCTGAAATATGTTTCTAATGACAACTATTATGCCCCACCGGTAAGGTCAATGATACACTGTAAACAAAGCAAAGGTCACCACATGGGTTTATCCAAATAATCCTTTCGTTCTCAACTCAATCTTGCAGGCGCCAAAACTTTCAAAGCAAAGCAAACATGGAGACAGGGTGGTCTTTAGACCAGTTTCAGAATGCCTCTATATAAAGAGAACATTTCTCCAGTTAGATCTTCTTAACAAGATGCAAATGCACTAACACTACGAGGACTTCATGTTATACTTCTCTTTCAATGTGTGTATTATACATGCTCAGTTTTCTCCTTACTTATTCATTAATGATGCTATATTGAGTGTGAAGTTCAGTATAGTATTTTTGTGACTAAATTTAGAGGGTGGGGACATTGCTGTCAATGACCTTACACCCCTCTACCTCTCAACTTTAACACCAAATTGCTCCTCTATCACTGCGATTGGTCACGGCCGTCTGGCAGTTGCAGCTTCGTTGTGACTGAAGGCTCAGAGATTTCCCGTACTCCTCTGTCACCTCATCCCACTGAAAATCAAGGAATCGTGGTATATTCTTCTAATATACCTACAACATAGTTTTTTCCCGAATTGGGACTTATTATTATTCTCCTTATTTTTGCTTTCTTGGAAACCACCAACAGAGGCACTCGTTTATTTTTAATCTCTCCTTGTGCCCTTTATTTCATTTTGCATTTAGTCTATTTCAGTGAATTATTCTATGTTCTCTTCATTTAACTTCGAAATCATGTGCTTCTATCTCTCGGCAACGTGTCGAACTTCGTCTGGCCATGCTCTCAACGCTGGAACTCCGCTCATCTCTATCAGATGTCGCTCAAGAAACTTCATCAGCTCCCTCTATTCAACTCGTGAAGAAAGAAGATATGTCTTGCTTTTGAGTTTTTTTAAATTTTGTTATGATGTTTACTCTGTGCTTCCACATTGGTATAGGATCAGTCAATTAAAGACCTCCCGTTTCGGAGTGAACTCCAACTGATGGTCAGAGTTAAAACTAAGTTGAGCATTATAATGAAAAGGTTGAAACACATTTAAAGTGAATAGAACAAGAAAAAGAGAACAAGTTGCTTAAACAAGTTGACATTTATTGGTTAGTTAAATTAATCATCATAACAATATAATACACATCTATCAAATAGAAACAAGTTTTAGATAACATATAACCTGTAATGATAATTTAAGTGTTTCTACTATTCTGTAGAGAATGGAAAAGAACCTGATTGAGATTTGCACAACCGCAAACTTTTAATGGCTTTTAGAGCATTTTAATCTCTGTCTGATGGGGCACTCTTTCTAGCCACCTTTTTTGGAACTTTTATTAAATTGCTATTTTTATCCGACTGGCTGGGAATGCAATAATTTAGTGGTTTTTGGTCAAAGTCGCTCCCAACGCGGGAAATCCTCTTCTACAGTAAATGCAAAATTGAAGTGGATGATCAACTTCGTGGGATTTTCTTAGTCTCCTCGTGTAACTGTCAAATGGGTAAAAAACTTACTTTCGCCGAGAAATTCTAACTTCAAGCAATTGTACTATGATATAAGTAGGGCCCGGATTTTTAAAAAATGCATATGCGCATATGCATATACATATTTTGAGGTTTAGTGCATATTCTAGACGTAACAGCATATTCCGGTATATATGTCTGAATTTAAGGACAATTACAAGAACTACTAAAATAAATCTCTTTTGTGCATCCCTAGCTAGTTGCCTATATTATGTGCATCCCTCACTAATTTGTGTTTTTGACTCTCTGTGTAACGGCACTTTACTTTCACAACTGACAATGGCAACAGCTAGCTTAGGTATGGGTAGGCAGGCTGGCTGGACTTCCCGGAATTCCTTTCTCTACCACAGTAGATAATAATCTCAGGGGGTTGGGCAATTGGTCAGGACAGAAGTATCTTCAGTTCACTAGTTACGTTCCAGTTTAATGCCCTGCATCTCAAGTGTTAGTTTCTAACAATGCCTAAGGAAAAGAGCAGGAGAAGAGATTTACTAAATCTGTGGGTGTCGGGTAATAGGGACTATTCAACAGATGGTGTCATCGCGTACTGTCAAGTTTGCTCAAAGGAAGTAAAATGTAAAAAAAAAATCAGCTTGAACAGCATTCAAAAACAACTGCACATATTAAAGCAAAGGAGGAGAAGAACAGCACACCACAACAACTACTTCTTACGCAGGTAAAGCCTAAGTCCGGTATTCTTAATACATTTTCAAATGATCTTTGTAGGGCTTTCGTATGCAGCAACATTCCATGGAATAAATTAAACGATCCAGTTCTGCGATCATTTCTTGAGAAATGTTGTGTAAATCAAAAAATACCAGATGAATCAACTCTTAGGAAAAATTCCCTACCTCCGCTGTATGAATCCACCCTGGAATTAATCCGTTCTGATATCGGAAGGAACTATGTCTGGATATCGGTGGATGAGACAACGGACTCATGTGGCCGTTGCATAGCAAATTTCATGGTTGGTAAATTACATCCAGACGAACCCGGTAAGCCGCATCTTCTTGCTTGTAAAGTACTAGAGAAAACTAACCATAGCACAATAGCAAGATTTGTAAATGATTCTCTGCGACAATTGTGGCCATCTGAAATTGAGGATGATTGTTGTAAAGTGCTTGTACTGCTCACAGATGCAGCTTTGTATATGTTGAAAGCAGCAAAAGCCCTCCAAGTATTTTATCCGAAACTCATACACGTAACCTGTTTAGCGCACGGATTACACCGCATTGCAGAAGAAATACGCACACAGTTTCCAGCTGTTAACAATTTAATTGGATGTGGGAAGAAGCTGTTTCTGAAAGCACCAGCTCGTGTCCAGTTCTACAAAGATTGTCTACCTGAAGTTCCTTTGCCACCTGAACCTGTCCTGACTAGGTGGTGGATATGGTTATCTGCAGTATCATTTTATCAGGAGAATTTTAATGAAGTGAAAGAAGTGGTTACAAAACTTGAAGATGAGCATATTGCGTGTGTCCGTGATGCAAAAGTTGTGTTTGAAACCGCTACTGTTTATCAAGATGTGAATTTCATTCATGCACATTTTTCTAAACTTCCAAAAGCCATTGAGAGCTTAGAATCTTCTGGTACTCCCCTCCACGAATCACTTGATCTCGTTGAGAAAGCTGCATCTTCATTGAATTCCGCTCCAGGCGAAATTGGAGAGAAGATTAACTGCAAGTTAGAAAAGATGTTGAATTCGAACCCAGGACTGAAGAAGATTAAGTTAATTAGTCAATACTTGAGTGGAACTAGGTTATCCTTGCCAGATGTATGCTCCGAAACTTTGGTGCCCGTGTATAAGTACTGTCCAATCACGTCAGTTGATGTAGAACGATCATTCTCAGCCTATAAACTCATTTTGACGGACAATAGACATAGTTTGTCTCCAGAAAACATTGAAAGACTGCTAGTTACCTATTGTGATGCTTCTTTTTGCAACAAATGATACCTGTTTTAAGTGCATATTTCATTATTTTCCGTGCATATATTCTAACTTTTTAGTGCATATTTGCATGCATATTTTCAGTTTTTTTTAGTGCATATAAATCCGGGCCCTCGATATAAGTCATTTATTTTACTCAATGTGGGATTATCCTAATTTCCTCATACAAATTTTTGCAGGGTTAATAAATTAAACTCCTTCGCAGGACCCATGCTTCGCCCTATTCAACTAAGCTTTGTACAAGTTCAACAAGCAATTTTACAAGTGTATCAAGATTATATGAACATTCAAACATAATCAACACTCGGATTGTGGAAGAGCCATTATATTAAATAGTGGCATTCCCATGCCAAAAACTTTCAAGTGTAACGTACCCATCAAAACAGACAGACTTTCACAGCAAAAAAATCCCCATTTCCTTCCTCCCATTTTCTGCCCCGTTAACTGGCTAACAACTTAATCTTAATTAATCTATGTAATCTTCTTTATTTGGTAAAATCAAAGTTTTTCTGCGGAAATCTTTCCCATCTTTGTAATATCCAATTAATTTGTAATTCAGATTAATGAAAATTTCTCATGTGGAATTTTGTAAATCCATTTCTCTAGCTCTTTAAACTTGAAATTGTTAGAGCTTTTAATACTTTTTAGCATTTTAGATTTTAATACTATCTCAGCTTGCAAGTTGATTTCATTAAGTCAAAGAGCTCAGTTAGAGTATTGATTACTGCTGAGCCCAAGAATTAGAATTGAGCTCTTCCTTAATCATGGTATCCTGAAAAAAATTACATGAGATTAATAAATACACTTGTACGACCAGTTTCGGTCGTCAAGCGATCATCATCTAAGTTCATGAGTTTGAGGCTGAGTGATTTGAATCTCTTGGCTTCACGATTTGCCTGACTAGCCGTGAATATTTTGGTGTTTGAAGCCATTTTCAGTGTTGCCTTAGTAAACAAATTTTGATGCTTTTCAGTCGGTCAACATGATTGTACCCAAATGAGATGGGTTATTCCCTAATCCTTCATGTTAAGCCTTTGGCTTAATTATTTATGCATAATTGGCATGTATTTTGTAAACTAGTGATTGACCACAGGATACTCCCACCTGCTTACTCATTTGCTTTGAGAGTTTCAAATTTTTTCATCCTGATTACTGCTATACGTGGTACCACGTATATCCTTATACCAATTTGTGATTTATTTGAATAAATACTTTATGGGTCCATCCCCTCAACCTATCTTGTTCTACTTTCTCTCCCATGCCTACTTCATCTTCCCTTTGGTAGTGATTGGGCTTCGCTCTTTTGCTCCAGATGGTGTTGAATGACCAGACAGGGAAAGCATGTGGCAACACAGTAGTGGCAGGGTTTGCTGCCATGTGCTCCTACAGTTAGAAAAGTGCACACCAAGTCTGTAGAACTTCTTGGTCGCAACATAAGCACCATTGTGACAGAGATTATATCAACATTGTATGATCCAAGTGGGATTTAAGGATTTTAATGGAGGGGCACGTGACTGCGTGCCCTTATGCTAAAACCGCTCCTGCTATAAGCCATCAATATCCTGGATCAAAATTGGTTGATTTGCTGATATTACTTATGGTGTTCACACTTTCATTTGGTGGGAACATGCACAACACACAAGGGAACATAATACGAACGTGAAGCTGAGAAATATAAATATGTGACATTTTTAGTGAAATGTCAAAAGAACTTTTTCGATATTAATCAATTTACGACCCAACCTTAATTAATGCCAAAATGAGTTGGCAATAGTTCTAATCAAATCTCATAGATTTATTTTCTTGGGTCAGCAAGTCACTTGATCAAACTCACTCTCTTAGAAAGAATGTCTGACATGGCGGATGGAAAATTTGTGCTCCAATTTGTATCCAAATATTAGCAAGTCATTATCAACAGTGTGCGCATTGTAAATTGTAGCCTAAGTTTAGTTGGGCATAACAAGAAATATTGAACGAATCAAAGGGTACCTTATTGATATATGTCCGATAATAAACAACCATTATTGTTAATTGGAGTTTTTATTCACCCAATCCACGCCCGGACTCAAGACAAAATCAACAGGTTATGGGCCCAGGATGGCAACACGACTGATCATCAGGCGGAGAGCAAGCAAAAGGCCACGAAAGCAACCAAGCAGGAAACCTAACCTATAAATGTCAAGCAGCCACGACTACCGACATCGGCATCGCAGCACAGCTCATCACAGTGCAGCTCATCACACAACAATTGAACGTCGAAAGAAAGCACACAATTCAATATTATTATTTTTTATTATTTTTTGTTTGTTTGCAAAATCTTATTTATTTACAATAAATTTAAAAGTAAATTCTAGTACTTTTCTGTTTTTGCTGAGAAAAATCAAAGTCAAAATATTTTGTAAACCATGGACACAGTGAAATCACATTTAGAAATGTTAACTGAAGACTCACAAGGAGCCGTTAATTATGTATCATTGCAATTTAGGTTAACTTTAGCTCTTAGAACAAAATATTTATATGATGTTCCAACGGGCTTAAAGGTAAGACCCGCAGGTGCTGGAGATTTACCAGAAGTTAAAGACTTTTTACAAAAAGATATTGAAGCTCAATCATTTATAGTTTTGAATGTTTGTAGTTCAATTGCAAGTAAAATTGCTAGTTGTAGAATAGCAAAAGCAATGTTAGATAAATTAGTTAGTTCATATGGAACAAAGATTGAAGTAACTTTAGAAGTCTTGCGTAGAATATTTTTTACTTATGTATATGATGAAAGTAAGTCAGTCGCAGAGAATTGTATGGAGATTGTAACAATAGGAGATGAATTGTCAACCGAAAATGACCCCGTGAGAGAAAGCTGGATCGTGACCAGGATCCTGAGCATGTTACCCACAGAGCTGGCACCCTTCAGGACATCTTGGGACAACGTCACCGGAGAAAAGAAGTCTGTTAGCAACATGATCGAACGACTGAGACTCGAGGACGAGAGGCTCAAGGATGCAAACAAGGGTCAAGAAGCGAGCACCCAAAATGCTCTCATCGTAAGGCACACTGGAAAGCAAGGACAGTCATCACCCAGCAAGAAAGACAAGCCACCCATGATCTGTCATAAGTGCGGCAAGAAAGGACACATTCTGAAGGAATGCAGAGGTAAACCATGTGCTAAGTATATAGCATACTGCAAGAAGACATACCCCTGCAACACATGTGGAAAGAAAGGGCACTACTCCAAGGAATGCTACTCTCGCAACGACTAGAACAAGACAGAAAACGCAAGTCAAAACAATCGTCGGGAACGAAGGGCTTTCATGACCATCGCACTCAACGCAGTAGAACTGGACAAACGTTGCAGAGAAGAAATAATGGAATCGTGGTATCAAGACTGTGGAGCCAGTCAACACATGACACCAAACCGAGAATTGTTTACACACCTCGTGGAACTGGACAAAGCCATTAAAATCGTTATAGGAGACTTTCTCAACTAGATGGCGTTGCAGTAGGAAATGTCGAATTAGAAGCCTTTGATGGACAGAAATGGTATCCAGTTGTATTGGAAGATGTCTTGTATGTACAAAATCTGGAGTTTAACCTCATTTCAGTAGGCCAGATACTGGATAAGAGATACCTGCAGAGAACAAACAGTGAGACGTCTGAGTTTATCAGCCCTGACAGCAAGCACATCGTCGCAGTGGCAAAGCGTGAAGGAAATCTCTACAAGATGATGCTGAGAAAAGAGGAAGCTGATACCTGTCTGATACCTGTCTGATCACTGCGTCAATCAGGACATGGCATGAGAGACTCGCACATAAAAATAGCAAATACGTGCGAAACACTCTGAAGAGGCAAGGAATCAAGTATATAGATGACTAAATATCTAAACAGAAAAATTCTCCGCCTAGTCAATACCTAATTTTTATAATATAGTCAAATTACATATGGTACATGTAACATATTTGGTGTTAAAAGTGGCTGTCGTCCTCCGTAATACTCATACATCCAGGATCCCATCTTGTAAATAATTAATAACAAATCCAACAATTCCCCCTGTCCTTTGTTTCCTTTACTCTTATTTTTGTTTTCCATTTCCCCTTCTAGAATGTATAGTAAGTATGTAGTTAGTTTTAGTTGTAAGTATGTAGTTAGTTTGTTTATTAGATACATGTCATTGTTCTATTAGACTGTGGTGTGTGAGTATGTCTGGTGGTAGTTGCATTGTTTATTAGATATAGTTCATTGTTTCATTAGACTGTGATGTGTGAGGGTGCATGTGAGTGTGCCTGGTGACAGACTGTTTTAGTGGTAGTATTTGTTGTTGGTGGAACTTAAGTATTTTTTTTCTTTAGTAGAAGTTTTGTATTTAATTGTTTTGTAAAAGGTTAGGATTTTTGTTAGTAGAACTGCTCTTTACTTATTCTGAAAGGAAGTAGCAGTTTCAGAATAAATCAATTCTTTACTTGTCTTATAGACGGTTAAGATATTGATAATATAAGCCAACTAATGGCTACTCTCCGTTCTGCTGCACGGCTGAAAGCAACGGGAAACTACAGCCGTAATGCTATTCCTGAGGATATGCACCTCTCTATGCATAATTATATGTGATGATGGCCTCCTCCCTTGTAAAATCTCAATCCGGAGGTAAACTAGTCCCCCGTTCGGATCTCCGGGTGGGGACTACTTGAGAGGGGGTTAACATCACAGAAGTGACAAAGAGGAAATCTGACATTCTACGGATCGGAGCGTGGAATGTTAGAAGTCTGCTAGGAAGAGGAAGGTTAGAAAACTTAGAAAGGGAAATGGATAGGTTGAGGTTGGATTTGGTTGGGATTAGTGAAATGCGCTGGCAGGAAGAACAGGGCTTTTGGTCAGGTGACTATAGGGTCATTAGCACTAAATCAAACAATGGCCAAGCAGGGGTTGGTCTCATATTGAGTAGGAAACTTGGACAGCGGGTGGAATATTATGAGCAATATAATGAACGGATTATTGTAGCAAAAACAAATACAAAACCTACGTGCACCACAGTGGTTCAAGTCTACATGCCTACCAGTCAAGCTGATGATGAAGACGTTGAATAGGTCTAGGAAGAAATAGATGAAATTCTGAGGTATATCAAGGGTGATGAAAATGTTATAGTAATGGGAGATTGGAATGCTGTGGTAGGAAAAGGAAGAGAAGGGAAGATAGTAGGAGATTTCGGATTAGGTGAAGGGAATGATCGAGGAAGCAGGCTGATGGAATTCTGCACCGAGCATGAGTTGGTCATAGCTAACACCTTATTCAATAACCACAATAGAAGAATATACACATGGATGAGACCAGGAGATACAGGGCGTTACCAAATCGACTTCATTATGGTCAAGCAGAGGTTTCGAAACCAGATTTTGGATTGTAAAACATATCCTGGTGCTGACATAAACTCTGACCGCAATCTGGTTGTTATGAAATGCAGATTAAAGTTGAAGAAACTGAAAAAAAGTCAAAAGCCAAAAGAGGTGGGCGATAGAATGACTGAAAGTGAAGGATGTAAACGAAAGATTCACGAAGAGTATAAAGGAAGGACTAATGAAAAACCGTAAGCAAACTTCAATTGCAGACGAATGGGCACTTTTGAAGAATAAAAATAATAAAATCCGTAGAAGAAAACATTGGTAGGAAAGAAAGAATAGGTAAAAAACCGTGGATCACTCAAGTTATACGGTACTAGAATTGATGGATGAAAGGCGGAAACACAAGAATGTAAGAGATGAAAAGGTGAAAGCAGAATACAGACGTCTGAGAAATGAGGTTAACAAGAAGTGCAAGGAAGTGAAAGAAGAATGGTTGAAAGAGAAATGTGCAGGTATAGAAAATTTTCTGAAGTTAGGATAAGTTACACAGCTTACCGAAGGATTAAGAATACGTTTGGGGAAAAGAAGACCAAGTGCTGTAATATTCAGGACACAAATGGAAAGCCTCTAACAGGGAAGAGAAGGTTGAGAGATGGAAAGCTTACATAGAGTATTTGTATAAGGGAAAGGAGATTGAGCATCATGTAATGGAAAGGGAGGAGGAAATTGATGAGGATGCAAAAGGAGATTTAATATTGAGATCAGAATTTGACAGAGCATTGGAGGACTTAAGCAGGAACAAAGCACCAGACATAGATGATATACCGATTGAGTTGCTACGCTGCATAGGAGATGAAGGTCTGACCAGGTTATTTCACTTGGTGTGTAGGATTTATGAGACAGGTGAGGTACCCCCTGATTTCAAGAAGAATGTTATTATCCCTATACCAAAGAAAGTGGGAGCTGACAGATGTGAAGATTACCGTACAATCAGCTTGATTACTCATGCTTCAAAGATCCTGTCTAGAATAATTTACAAGAGGATGGAAAGCCAATTAGAAACGGAGTTGGGTGAAGACCAGTTTGGTTGCAGGAGAAATGTAGGAACAAGGGAAGCTGTACTAAGTCTTAGGCTGATTTTGGAAGGTAGAATAAGGAAAGATAAGAGAACGTTCATGGCATTTGTAGACTTAGAAAAGGCTTTCGATAACTTTGATTGGACTAAATTGTTTGACATTTTGAAACCTATTGGAATAAAGTACAGAGATAGGAGGGTGATATACAATCCATACAGAAACCAGACAGCAGTTATTCGAGCTGAAGGACATGAGAGAGAAGCTGGTATTCAGGAAGGTGTAAGGCAAGGCTGCAACTTATCACCCATACTTTTCAATCTTTACATTGAACAAGCAATGAAGGAAATTGGAGAAAAATTTGAAGTGGGAGTGAAGATTCAAGGAGAAATAATTTCAACTCTAAGATTTGCTGATGACATCGTCATCTTGGCTGACACGCCTGAGGATTTGAATGAGTTTTTGAATGGTATGGACTCTGTCTTACGGAAAGAATACATGATGAAAATTAATAAATGTAAAACAAAAATACTGGAATGCAGCCGAAATAAATCAGAAACCTCTATGGACATCAAATTGGCAGGTGAAAAGCTGAAGGAAGTAGGAGACTTCTGTTACTTAGGAAGCAGAATAACCAGTGATGGACGAAGCAAAGCGGATATAAAAAGTAGGTTGGCTCAGGCAAGGAAAGCATTTATATAAAAAAAGGAATCTGTTGACATCGAATATAGATTTAGGTATTAGGAAGTAATTTTCGAAAGCCTTTGTCTGGAGCGTGGCGCTCTATGGAAGTGAAACTTGGACCATTGGTGCAGCAGAAAAGGGGAGAATTGAATCATTTGAAATGTGTTGTTACAGGAGAATGATGAAGATCAAATGGGTAGATAGGGTTACAAACCAAGAGGTATTAAGACGAGTGGGAGAGGAGAGATGTTTCTGGCGACTGCTAATGAAGAGAAGAGATAGGTTAGTAGGACACATACTAAGACACCCAGGAATAGCAAGCTTAGTTATGGAAGGAAGGGTTGAGGACAAGAATTGTAGGGGTAGACCAAGGTTAGATTATGTTAAACAGATTGCCTCGGATGTAGGGTGTGTTAGCTATGTAGAGATGATGCGATTAGCACAAGACAGGGAGGCATAGAGAGCTGCATCAAACCAGTCAAAAGACTGAAGACTCAAACAACAACAACAACAACACATGTTTCGGGGTCTAACTCTGCCCCTTCATCAGCCCAAAAATATTATGTTGTGACATTTCATAAAACATCGATGCATTAAAAACACTTAATAAAATACACGTACTTATGATAAACACTTCAAACAATTTGCATGCAACTCTCCTATATGTGCCAGTGTTCTAATGTTCAACTTGATTCGCATGATAAAGTGTCATACAATTTTAATGGCACATATAGGAGTGTTGCATGCAAATGTATCTTGCTGTATCTCGACACAATTAGCAGACCAGACATCAGTTTCGCCGTGAACTGTCTGAGTCGCTACTGTACGAAGCCAATGATGAGCCAATACTTGAAAGGAATGGCCACAGTCGGGATATACTTCGGAGGAGATACAAAGCTCGTAGCCTACACAGACTCGGACTATGGAGGACACACCACTGAAACATGGCAGTCTATGAGTGGCGTACTAATCATGAGAGGTGGACCTTTGGTGTGGTACTCACAGAAACAACGACTGGTAGCAACGTCTACAGCCGAAGCTGAGTATCGCGCAGCCGTGTCAGTGATTGACGATGTCTGCTGGATGAAAAGGATCGCACTTGAGCTTGGCATCTTGAAAGTTGATCAACCGATCACCTTGCTTGTGGACAACATGTCCGCGATCCACAAGCTCCAGAACTCTAATGAGGGCAAAACGAATAAAGGAAAGAAGCATATAGAAATACCTTGCAAGTACATTAAGCAGCATGTCGACAAGACAGTCACTCTCAAACATGTTGAGAGTAGCAAGCAAATTGCCGATATTCTGACTAAACCCTTGTGCAAGAAAATCTTTGTAAATCTTCGTAGAGAATTAATTAAGGAGGAGCGTTGAGATTAATCAATTCACGACCCAACCTTAATTAATGCCAAAATGAGTTGGCAACAATTCTAATCAAATCTCATAGTTTTATTTTCTTGGGTTGGCAAGTCACTTGATCAAACTCACTCTCTTAGAAAGAATGTCTGACATGGCGGATGCAAAATTTGTGCTCCAATTTGTATCCGAATATTAGCAAGTCATTAACAACAGTCTGCGCATTGTAAATTGAAAGTTTAGTTGAGCATAACAAGAAAGATTGAACGAATCGAAAGGTACCTTTTTGATATACGTCCAACAATAAACAACCATTATTGTCAAGTGGAGTTTTTATTCACCCAATCCACGCCTGGACTTAAGTCAAAATCAACAAACTTATTATAAGCAGTTTGTAAAATTAGAAGGTTGCATTGATGATTGAAAACAATTATTGAATTTTTGAATAAAAATAAAACCATCAGAAAACACAAAAAAAATAGGGAGCATATGAAGAACAGTCACTCTGATTGTAGAAATTTTTGATGTGAAACATCTTTCCAATCGGTTGCTGGATAGTTTGGTGGAAGTGATTTTGAAAATTGGGGACGGAAGTGGATCGGAACGATCGAGCTGGCAGTGGTGGATGGAACGGAAGTATAAGATGCACTGCCCACTGGATCGATCGAACGGAAGTGTACTAGCTGGCAGTGGTGGATCGAACGGAAGTATAAGATGCACTGCCCGCTGTATCGATCGAACGGAAGTGTACTAGCTGGCAGTGGTGGATCGAACGGAAGTATAACATACACTGCCAACTCGATCGATCCAGCAGGCAGTGGTAAGACCCAGCTGGCAGTGGTAAGAGAAACAATGAGCGTGCTGTGACGGAAATTGATACATTCTCTTTACTCACAACGGAAGTATAAGATGCACTGCCAACTCGATCGATCGATCCAGCGGGCAGTGGTAAGACCCAGCTGGCAATGGTAAGAGAAACAATGAGCGTATGGTGTCGAAAATTTATACATTCTCTTTACTCACAAGAGGGCCTATTCATAAGGCATTTTAAACTCAATTTCACGCAGGAACATTATCGAAACAAGCAAAATATAAATGAAACTTAATTCCGTAATGCAGTATTATTGGAACGTGGAAATGAGTCACCATCTTGTGCACAATATTTGCGTAGTCTAAATAGCCGCGGAGTTAGCGCCTCTAATTGTGAATCTAGAGATCTCGGGTTCGAATGCCGGATGGGGTAGATATTTTTGCTACCAGATTATCATTTTAAACGATATTTATCATATCAATATGACTCATTTTAACAGAATCCATATGAAATTACGTGTTGGTATGTGAATCAAGAGGTCCTGTTTATAAGGAATTTAAGGTTGTGAGCGGTGTCGCGTCTATTAATCTAGTTGATCCAAATCGTATTCCTTATTTAGGCTAGTGCTGGTGGAAGCTACAAATCATCTAATAAAATGAGTTCCGTATTATAAACTACAATATCTATAAAACACTCCCTTTTACAATAGATTAATATTTGTGCCAATCATCATCATCATCATCATCATCATCATCATCATCATTTCCCCTTATCCAGCTCCTGCCGGGTCGGGGTATTTATGGCACTTTCCTCTTTCCTTCCACCATTCTTCTTCCACGATCTTGTCCCAGTCCAGATTTCTTTTTCTTATGCTGTTCTTCACTGAATCAATCCAGCTTGTTCTAGGTCTTCCTCTTGCTCTCTTACCCTTGCACTTTGCCTCCAGCATCTATCTTGGTATTCTATTTTCCTCCATTCTCTTTACATGTCCAAACCACCTTAGTTTATTCTTCTCAATTCTCTCATTTAGTTTTCCCATCCCAACTTCCTTCCTAACATCTTCATTCCTCACTCTGTCTTTCCTTGTCTTTCCTATCATACTTCTTAGGAATTTCATTTCACTGGCTTGGATTCTACTCTCTTGCCTGCTTGTCAGGGTCCAAGTCTCAGCTGCATAAGTTAATATGGGAACATAGTACACTTTATACATTACCTCCTTGCTTTTCCTTGGTACTTCCTTATCCCAAACAAGTTTTCTTACACTTTGATAGAATGCATTGCTCTGCTGTAATCTCCTGCCAATCTCCATGTCCAACCTACCAGCTTGCATCAATTCACTTCCCAGGTACTTGAACGTGTCCACAATTTCTAAACTCTGACTTCCAATTTTCACAGTGCCCTTTCCTTGTCTTTCCACTCTTGTCATCACCATGGTCTTGCTTTTCTCTATACTGATTTTCAGGCCGTACTTCTGAATATTTTCTTTCAATGCATCTAGTTGTTTTTGCACTTCTTCGGTGTTCGTTCCCCAGACCACAATATCATCTGCAAATAACAGTAACTTCATTTCTTTATGTCCATATGCTTCCTTTGTTTCCTTTACAATTTCATCCATCACCATTATGAACAAGAGAGGTGACAGCACACTCCCCTGCCTTAGTCCAGTCTTGTTCCTAAACCAATCTGTCTTTCCAACTGGGGTCAGTACCCTGCTAACACAGTTGTTGTACATTGCTTGCACCATTTCCAACATTTCTCTTCCCAGTCTCTTCTTAACCATGGTTTCCCATACCTTCTCTCTGGGGACACTATCATATGCCTTTTCTAGATCTATGAAAGTCATGATCAAATCCTCTCCATATTCCCAGTTCTTTTCCATCACCTGCCTCAAGCTAAAGATTGGGTCCACTGTGGATCTTCCACTCATGAAGCCATACTGTTCCTCTTGCAACTCTCCTTCCACCTTTCTTCTCATTCTTCTTTCTAATATCCTTTCCAGTATTTTTACTATCTGTGATATGAGGGTGATCCCTCTATAGTTATCACACACCTTCTTGTCCCCCTTCTTAAACACTGGTATTATTAGCCCTTTCTCCCAGTCTTCTGGTACACATTTCCGTTTCCACACACACTTTAGCAGTGGATACAACCATTGCATACCAACAGGTCCAGCAGCCTTTATCATTTCTACACTGATTTCATCCACCCCTGTTGCTTTTCCCATCTTCATTTTCTGTACTGCTAATTCCACCTCCAGCATTGTTATATCATCTTCTGTTATAGAGTCGTCAGGTTGTGTCACTTCCATCTCACCAGTACAATTGCTCACGTTCAACAGCTTATCGAAATACTCCTTCCATCGTCCCTTTATCTCTTCTGGGTGTGTTAACAACTCTCCATCTTCCTTTTTCACTAGCTTTGTAGTAACTCTTTCTTTCCTCTTACTTCTTAGAAGCCCAAACAGCATCCTTTTACTGCCACTTACATCTGTTTCCATTCTTCGAGTAAATTCTTCCCAACTTTTCTTCTTTTCTTCTCCTACCACTTTCTTACACCTCCGTTTGCTGTCGTGATACTTCCTTTTGCTTTCTTCTGTTTGATCTCGGTTCCATTCTTTCCATGCAGACTTCTTTTCTTTCACTGCTTTCCTCACGTCCTCATTCCACCACGGTGTCTCCTTCTCTTTCACTCTTGTTGACGTCCTACCACAAGCACTCTCTGCTGCACCAACAAATGCCTTTTTAAAGTGGGACCATTCCTCTTCTATGTTTTCCACTTCAGTAACTGGGATTTGTTGCTTCAATCTCTCCTGAAAATCTTCCTGTACAGTTTTGTCTTTCAATTTCCATACTTTTATTTTACTTTCTCTGATCTCCTTTAGGTTTTCCAATTTTTCCCATCTAAATTTTGCCACCACAGCTCTATGGTCCCCATCAAATGCTTCTTCTGGTAAAGCTGTCACATCTATCAGCTTTCTGCGATTAGTCCTTTCCACCAGAAAGTAGTCAATTACTGATTTTGTTCTTCTATCGCCCCAACCATATCTCGTAATTTTCCTGCGGTTTTTCATCCGAAACCATGAATTACCCACTATCAGTCCATTCCTTTCACAAAAGTTTACAAGTTCCTCTCCTTCCCGGTTCTTTTTCCCATATCCATATGGTCCAATGACTTCTTCCTTTCCTTGTCTCTCGTTTCCGACTTGTGCATTCATATCTCCCATGATCACCACTTCTACATCTGAAATTACTCTTTCTACATCCTCCAGGAATACTTCAATATCTTCTTCTCTGTTTTCAGTCTGTGGTGCATACACTTGTATGAAGTCCATCACGTCATTTTTCATCTTCATTCTAATTTTCATTATTCTGTCACTCACACACTCTACCACTTCAACATACTCCTCCAGTTGTTTCGAGGTTATCAGTCCCACGCCATTTTTTGCCTCTTGGCCACCACTCCAGTATAATGTATATCCTTTCCTCAATTTCTTCCTTCCTTTACCTTTCCATTTCACTTCACTCAGCCCCATCAATCCAACATTCTCCCTCTCCATGAAGTCTACCACCTCCTCCACCTTGCCTGTCAGGGTCATGACATTCATGATTCCCACTTTCATTTCGGTTACTGGTCGCCCATTTCTCACAGATCCCCCAGTACCAAAACAACTGCGCGTCGCCTGCAGGGTACGCCCTAACCTTCTCCGAATCATTTGAAGTGCCATTTCCATTTTAGGCTATTATTACGATGGGGTCGCCACTCCCAAAGGCATTTTATGAAGCTACTGCCAGCTATTATACAGGCCGCCCCTAACATGGGAAACAGACGCCCTTGCAGCCGCCCCTAACCTGGGAAACAGACGCTGCCGATTGATGCTGCACTCATACTATTCCCTGAGTAATGGGTTGCCTCTTCCGCAATCTCTACCGTTCCGAAGTCCATCTTCTCCGCTGCAGATCCCGTTGAGGTCTTCGCACGTAACCCTGTGCACGGGGCCTAGGACTGGGTCCTCACCAAAACTTAGCCGGTACTGTAGTTCCATGGTATATTACAGTACCGTTGCCCACCCCCGCGACGTGGACGCGCCTGGCAAGAATTATCCATGTAGCCAATTATAATTGCCTCGTGGACCCGGTTAAGGAGCTGTCTAAATCCAGCCTCCAAGGCATTTGTGCCAATAATAGTATAAAATATCGGTGTATCAACAATTTCGCGTGAGGTTTCTTCTATGTCAGATGTTACACATCATATGCGACTACTGTAAGGCTCGAAATTTTTTTTGTTCGTTTATGTTGAATGCATTATCTTCATGAAAAACAATTGACCAATATGACTAGATTCTTTTCTTCATATGAAAGTTCACAAATAAAATGTTCCCATATTCAACGCACATGATCTATTCGTTGCATGGTTTTTCATGGCCATGTAACATAACTTTAGGGTGAACGTGCGCATGGCGAGGAGTTACGAACAGTCAACCGCCAAGAGTTTGCAGCTGAACTCATGTCACTAGAGTGACTGCTGGATAGAATACTATTTTATTTGCACTTACAAAGCCCTGTCCACTGAAGTTTCACCATGAAAACATTTGGCTGTAAGGACCATTCACTTTATAAACACCCATCTCACCTTGTCCCCGACCTCGTAGAAGTGAGGAATAAGAGTTAGAAATGCATTAAATATGCAGTCATGAAAGGGTGTGGGTAATGAAGATCTAATTTTGCTTTCAATCGAACATTTTTTGTGAATAAAATAGTACATTGCTATCAAATTGCATACACTAAATTTTCTAATTTTATATTTTGAGATGAAATTTATATCTTGTCAGATATATTGGAAAAATTGTTTAATTCCATCTTAAAGATAGGTGGTGTTAAATTTGTAATGTCGAAATGGACATCACAAATACAAATTTTTCATATTTCAAATAATTGGTCTAGCGAATTATTCAACCATTGTTGACATGCTAATGGCTATTTGGCTGCAATAAAAGTATTATTATTATTACATTTCGACTTTCAAAAATTCACCAGTGTTTTAAATTTTCATTGTTAGTAATTAGACAATGCTTATGCCAGGAATCTTCTGAGAAGAGCTTGTGGGGGGATACAATCAAAACTTTGAAAATAAGTAACTTTTTTTTTCACTCACCACAAATCCTTCCAAGTAACATTGATCCCTTGCCTGAGATACCTTATGCACTGAATACTGTTTGTTGGATGTTTTCCTATCCTTCATAAAAATGAAGAGAATTTGTTAAATTAATGTGTATGTTTGCTACTTTCTCTAGGTACAGAGGCTTAACTCCTTCACGCCGCACCTCATCTTCACGCGGCAGATGTCCACCATGGCGGCGACCCGTATCAAGAACCCGATCACGCATGCCTCAGTATCGGCAAAAATATTATCTTACTAGCTCGAATAGTTCTCGCTAGTGGAACAAGTGCAAAGTAAAGGCAAATGTTTATTGTGTGTAGCTGATGTACTATTTGAAGACTGATGGAGACCAATAGAAAGTCGTACTTGCCAACTTTTATGGGTTTTCCGTAACATTTACAGAATTGCAGTGTGTTGTATGGTTGAATTATAATACAGGGTGTCGCAAAATTACGTCGACAAACTGAAACCAGAGGTTCCGGCTCTTATCTGAAGTAACTTGAGATGGGTCACATGGCCGGAAACGAACCGTTAAAAATCTGTGCGACATTATACTTTTAACGAGGCAAATTTTTCTGGATTGCAAAGAGATTAAAGTGGGGATAATTTTAATTATTCCACATTTTTTTCTTAATTGGTAAACAATTTTACAGAGCATGCCTTTGATAATTTTTTGTAACGTGTTACAAAATGTTACAGAAGTTATAAAAATCGGTGAAAGAATTACAAATTCGTGAGCGTGTGTTTCATTCACGACAAATGTTGAAAATGACCACCTTGAACGTCATTTCGTAAACATAGCGGCATCTTTCAACAAAGTTTTTGCAAAATCTTCGTAGACACTCTCGACGCTCACTGATTTCACAGGCGGCAACGGCTATTCTAGCTACCAGTTCTTCTATAGAATTTATTTCAGTCCCGTCGTACACTAATTCCTTCATCCAACCCCAATAACAAAAATCTGGCTTCGAAACATCAGGCGATCTGGGTGGTCAGGGTAAAGGACCTCCTCATCCCTTCCACCTTCTGGGATATTGGGCGTCAAGATGAGTGCGTACAACTTGTAAAATGTGTGGTGGCGCACTGTCATGTTGAAACCACATTCGGTTTCTGACGTCAAGCGGTAAGTCTTCTAGAAGCTCCGGAAGGACTTCCTCCAAAAAGATAAGGTAGTCAACTGATCTGGCAAAATGTAGGGCCCAATAACGGAGTCGCCAACCCAGAGGTTTACGGAAAATCTTTCTTGATGTCCTGGTAAGACGGTATTGTGCGATTTTCATGTGACCCAGTATGGATGTTGTGTTGATTGAAAATGCCACTTCTGGTGAAAGTGGCCTCATCAGTTTGCATTAATAAGAAATGGAATTCAGGCTCAATTTGAACTTGGTTTACGACCCATTGCGCAAAATTCGTGCGGTGAGCAGGATCATATGGTTTAAGTTTCTGCACCTTCTGCCTATGGAATGGGTACAATCCATCATCGTGGACGATACGATGCAATGAGTCTCGCGTCATGCCTTCTTGGGCTGCAACTTTGCGGATACTGGTACTGGGATCGTATTAAAATCGTTGGAGCACCCCGGCTCGTCGCTCTGCCCGAACAATACTGTATCGGGGCGTCCTGCGCCAGGTCGGCGATGGCCGGCCAGCAAATTTTAAAAAATAAATAATTAAAACCCCGAAAACTCAAATGAACGACGAGTTTAAATTGGTAGAGAAACTCGAGCAAAGGCGACCGTCAACAAGTCGTGCTTTAAATCATGTTTTAAATTACGGTAGCCCCGCTAAACGTTTCCTAGAATAGAGTACAGTATCAAATTAAGTGTCCATTAAAAAAAGCCTGGGATGAAGCTTGACTACAATATGCGTTTTAAACTTAACTGCTTTGAAACTTTTTAATTTGAATTTTATTTTACTGTAGAAATTAAACCTAATCTACATTAGACTAATTTTGGTGTTTGATTGAATTAAGAAAGAACAATAAATGACCTCGGCTGGTTTACGCTATGTTATCCGTTTAGGTTAACTTAAGGTAGGCACTAATGAAGGCTAAAGCTAGAACACTAATCTTAGGCTACACAAAGTTAGGTATTCTCGGGTTATGTTAATTTAAGCTAGCACACTAAATGAGACTGATTACCTGTACTTAAACTTACCATAAATGAGCCTGTTTATCATAAATCTTGATGTAACCACCCGAAAAATACATGATTTGGCGCACGACGCATTGCAAAACGTTCCGTGTACAAACGAATTGCTTCACGTCCATTTCCCTGGGCTAAGACGTACACCAAATGCCTATCGGCGAGCTCTGCATTGGTACAAACCACGTTTGCCATGGGCTATGACTATGACGAATCACTTCTTCATCAGGTGAACAACTGGAGATTCCCGACTGCATCATTTGTATTTAAACCTTCACAGAAAATTCTAGAGGATTCTTGAAGAGTTTTTGCCTGACCCATTATGCACCGCGTTCGATTATAAGTTTCGCTGAGCTCAATTGTCTTGTTTTGAACGTGATGCAATTAACCGAAAATTGTGTTCAAATTACACAAAAAACAATGGCTAAGGTGCTTACACATGGTGGCCACTACTCCTGGGAAACCTGGAAATCCTTGAAAACTCCTGGATTTTTATTAGGTCTGGAAAACTCATGGGAAATGACAAAAAATTTGAAAACTCCTGAAAAATAGCCACTGTTCATTAATTATAAAAATCTTAAATCTTAAATCATACTCCCCCTGCGGTTTTGGGTGAGCACTCTATCGTTAACAAAAGAAATTTCCTCAGGCTACCTTTTTCTGTGTGGGAGAACACGCGATAGTATTTTTGTAAAACATATTGAGTATAGACAACTTCAACGCAATAGAATTGCAGGCGGCATTCTTTTCTCTTTTTAAAGCGGATATCTGAGTCACAAAGGATTTTTTAAAACAACAATTAAATCATTTGTGTGTAGGCTTGCCTATCAATAACGCAATATACCACTAATTTTTGTCAACATCTGTATAAGTAAACCAAACACAACTGGTTTATTTTGGTCTTGAAGTAGGCAACCGATAAAGCCCCCCCCCCCCCCCGGACTCGCGCTTATTTTTAAGTCTGGAAAAATAAGAATTACTCCTGGAAATTTCCTGGAAAACTCCTGGAAAATCGTTGACCGATTTCAGTGGCCACCATGTTACAGTATCTCAAATGTGTTCAGTTTATGAATTATTTTTTCAATGAAAAATAAAAAAATGTGGAATAATTAAAATTATCATCACTTTAATCTCTTTGCAATCCAGAAAAATTAAGAGAGGAAAAATTGAGTGAGCGAAAAGTACTACTCTTTTTAATTTTTTGCCATTAGTTCAACGTAGACACACTTAACAACAAGAAATGGGGATTTCAAAAGATTGCAGAATACAGTGAAGTGGCGGCATTTCTCCGTAGCTGGTATGGAAAGGAAAGATTAGAAATAATTGCACTTTCTCGGCGCGGTGTTGCCGATTTGACTCGTTAAAGGTTTAATGGTGCACAGATTTTTAACGGTTCGTTTCCGGCCATAAGTGTCCTATCTCAAGTTGCTTCAGATAAGGGTCGGAACCTCTGGTTTCAGTTTGTCAACGTAATTTTGTGACACCCTGTTCGGCACCCCCAGCACCCCAGCGTCTTTAAAAGCTGCAGTAGTTAAAAGGGACGTAAAACCAATAACATTATTATTTTCTTCATATCTAACTCTTTTGATACTTTCTTAAAAACTCTGTCTCCATCAGGTTTGTTGTACTGCTGGCTTTCAACGTGCCTAAAATGTGAAACAACTGGTATAGATATTTCTTGTATATCTTCAAGAGCCCCCTGGTACAAGAATCTTATCTACCAAGTGGAATTCTCACATTCTTCAGTTTCACACAGAATAGTAACTATCTAGAAGGACAAAATAAGGCCTTGTGGAAATAAGTTTGTTTTTTTTTTGCCATGGTATTAGCAGGTTAGCACTTATTTTAGCTCAAGTAACAATTAGGCTTATTTGATAAACTGCGATAATAAATGCAGTAGCCTAGGTGTAAGTCCAATTATGTATATCAGTGGGTAGTTTTTATTACATGTTTTTGTCATTTATTGAGTGAACACAAGATATCTTTTAAAAGAATACAGTTTAGTTGGTACATTTACAGAGTTTAGTTTGGCACCTGTTTTGTTCAGTGATGTACTGTTATTCTATTCTTCATGCTCAATAAGTGACAGAAGTTAAAATTCAGTACATCGGTAACCGATTAATACTGAAAACCAGATGTGAGTAATAAATAAAACTTACTTTTTACATCCCGAACCAAGTTTATTGGGACACTAAAGTGAAGACTGTCTCAGAAAAACCAGAGCCAATGGTATCCCTAACTTTGCAGATAACAGCAACTTCGTATTCAAATTTATATACAATGTTACTTCCACACAGTTCACCATGATGATAAAGCCTAATTCAAGTCAGATAATGCCTGGTGCGAGCCTTGACAATAGGTGGCCCACTGGCCACATCTGGCCTGAGAAGGTATTTTTTGGTGGCCTTGCATCAAAATGGCACCCTTGGAAGTTAATTAATAAGTGGCATTAACATAAAATGATAAAATCAATAATAGGGAACATTAGCTTTTGGAGCTGCTTGTTTTCGTACTGAGGTGCTGGGTAAGACTGGTTACTGAGATGGATCTTATCTGTGAAATGTGCTTTGCTTTCACAGTTTCCTTCCATAACTTTGTTTCAGCAAACCAGAGACCTTCTTATCCTAGGCACCTACAGCTTAATTTCTATGGCGATGCATCTCGTTTCAGATGTGCACGCAGTAAAAAGTTAACATATAAGGCCAGATGGATTGATATTCCTATAGAAGTTAGTACAGTAATATAAACTTATCAAGGTAAGTCTTTTATATAAATGCAACAGATCTGCTAAAAACACAAACTTGGGCTGGCAACAAATAATTCAATAGGAATCTCCCACCAGATCCAGAGAAAACTAGGCACACGAGTGACTCTTCTTGCCCTGCCCCCAACCTCGTATGATATGTCAAGTTAATGAGAATAATTTATGTTTGGCTTTGGTTGGCTCCTGGGAAGTTCAGATATTTAGTAAAATTTCAGTGAGTTGCCCTTTGGTAAATTTGAGAAGGAAGGCCCATATTTTGCTGTTTATAGCATTAAAGAATCCAATTAACATAGTGATAAAAAGCAAGGATCATGTACAATATTGAATTTACTATTTTAAATAGTTTGGTCTTTGGATGGAAAAGAGTGCCTCCCGTTGTCAACTCAAAATATACATTTCTGTACATTAAACATTTTTCTTATTTTTACTAGTTAATTAATTAGCTGTACAGATAACCAAAACTTGAATTTAACCTCTATATCAAAACCTCTTAAAACTCATGTGCAGTGGTCAAATAACATGAAGATACATAAATTGACAATTTTTGCATGCTCTGCTCTGTCTGAGCCATTTGATGAGTATCTGACATGTTACAATTACAGGAACTTCAGATTGTCCATATTTGGACAGAGTGCTAGTCTTGTTAGTTTTAAACTATGTTGGAGTGAAAAATATGTAAAAGAATGTAGAATATTTTACTACTTGTGCATCGAATTCACATAATTATACTGCCGGCCAAAGAAAACATAACACTTTGGAAAATGTAAGTTGTCGAAAAGTGTATCATAATTACGTTCATTATAATGACTTTCTTTTAAGTCTCGGGGCAAAGGATCATGTTTTGTACATTTTGGGAACAAGAATATGAAAATGTATGTTTTATAAAGGGATTCTTCGCCTAGGGTTGGATTTGCAATTTTATGGAGGTATCTACATTAACTTGACAGCTTCGCCTTCCGCTATTATTACGATGTGAGAATGACACTCTGTTGTGGTTTTGTTGGGCTTTCATCTAAAGACTTGTTATTCAGTACACAAAAACCTCATTTATCCGGCCCTCATTAATCCGGATCGAAAATTATAAAATATTATTTTTACTGTACAGTATTTCTTTTACGGGGTCGACTCTTCTTGAATGTCATTTCCTCCAAGGATAGTTAAGGACAGGAATTGGAGGTAATTCGGCCACGGTCTATCAAAGGTACCGTTCCGACATTCGCCTGGAATTGAGAACTGATGTTAGTAAAACGTCTTTGTGATCATGCTGTGCGCAAACGCTATACAAATGTAAAACAGAAAATATTCACACATTATTTTAGTGCATTAATTGTATATTTTCAAGAGCTCCCTGGTACAAGAATCTTATCTACCAAGTCTCAAACACGACCAAGTCCATCTTTAGCACGTTCTGATGTTTTGACTTCCATGGATTCCTCTTTACAAGATGTATACAACGAGAAAGAAAGTGGGTTTCAAATCCGGCCAGATCACATTTAAAATTACAGTAAAAAATTAGGTTTAATTTCAAAGTCGGCCAAGTCCCTCTTAACCCGCACGAGCCAATAACCCTGCGCTATCCAGTCACGTGGTGTCTTCCGGTAATATGGCTGCCTGAAGTTTGTTCGAGTCACATGTGGTGGTTTTGTTTTCGTGTATTTATCAACATTTTATAAATCATCATCATCATCATCTTGTACAGTTTCCAGCCCCAGGCTGGGTCTGTTTGGAACATAAGCCTCGCCACTTATTCCTTTCTTCCCACCACCTCTCCGCTGTCACTCTAGTCCAGTCCTCGCCTCTCTTCTTGACACATTCCTCCACTCCTTTCAGCCATCTATCTCTTGGTCTTCCCCTTGGTCGTTTCTTCTGCATCTGCATCTAATGTATCCTCTTGGGAATCTTCTTCTCTTCCATTCTCTTTAAGTGTCCATACCACCTCAGTCTTGATGTCTCAATCCTATCCTGCAAGGGCTCCTCTTTCACTATTTCCCTGTCCGTTTCATTCCTCACCCTGTCTCTTCTTGTTACTCCGATCCTACTTCGTAGGAACTTCATTTCACTTGCCTGTATTCTGCTTATGTCTCTTTTCTTCATTATCCAGGTTTCTGATGCATAGGTCAGTATCGGGATATAGTAGCTTTTGTATAACACTTCCTTGCTTTTTGTGGGACATCTTTATTCCACACTAAGCTCCTAATGCTTCTCAGAAATGCTTCTGCCTGTCTGCCACGTTCCGTAATCTCTTTGTCATTTCTCCCATTTTCCTCCACTACACTTCCCAAGTACTTGAGACTTTCCACCTTCTTCAGCTGTCCACCTCCAAGTGTTATCCCACTCATTGGTCTGTCCCTTTTCCTGGTCGTTAACAGGATCTCGCATTTAATGATGTTGAACTTCCATCCGTACTCTCCCACTGTTTCTTCCCAAGCCTTCAGTTGCTCCTGAATTTCCTCCTCCGTGTTTCCCCAGACCATGAGATCATCTGCAAACACCATTGCTTTCACTAACATAAAAGCCTCGACAGATTTAAAATGAGCTTTGGACATTTCATATTCATTAACTCTTTGGTGGACATGTTTCCAGTCTTCAAACCCTGTACAAAAGGCTGAATTGGAGTTGCTTCTGTAAACGATACAAATAAAACAGAACATTTTCTTTGGATTTCCTTTATATGAAATCCAATGTCTCGGAAGGGTTTCTCCATCGTTTCGTTTTACACTGTATAAAGTTGGTTTTTTTTTTCATTTTTTCATTGAAAGGCAACTCTCATTCATCAGGTTAGATTGGATGATAATCATAATATGCCGATAAATCTCTTTCGCTTGGCTTTTTGAAGTAATTCATTGTAGATTCTTGAGATTCTTCTACTGTTGGATTACATCCTCGAGCAGAATTTCCTGTGTCGAATGAAGGTTCTTCTAGTTTACGAAGGTTAAGGTTAATCAGGTCTTCCTCTTGAATTTGTGATTTTTCCACTACTGTGAATCCTTGAAATTTATCAGAACTGGAATCGGAAAACTGATTCATCGTCGACGAGGGTGTCTGTTGATTCTCTATCGTTTTGGAACAATCTAGATTTGATGAGTGTGATAGTGAAGACAAGCTAACAAATTCTGCTTCCTCAAACGTCTTGTTTTTTGTATGTGATTCAAGATTTTCATTTTTGGATTGGCCGTCAGGTGTTTTAAACAAAGTTGTTATTTTTGATCATGATTTTGCAGACACGAGTAGAAGTTTGTTTTTCATTTCTTGACGAAACTCATGTCCACTTCTTTTTCTTTTATTTTTCTTGACCATTATTTGTAGCCCACTAAAACAAATATGACTAATTAATTTATGTACTTGCAAAAGAAAAAAAATAGATTATAAATTGATAAAAGTAAATTTCTCCATTGATGTTGAACGTTTATAATTTATCCGATTCATTATATTTTTGAATCGTATTTACGCTAAATAAAATTATTTCAGTATTATTATTTACAATAGATGTGAAATTTTAATAGAAACAATGAATGTTTGAATGATAAAATAAACGTGACAATAATTCAGACGAAACGGAGAGGCGTAAAATACGTAGCACCGGAGGTAAGTTGAGGTTGTGAAGAGGCCAGCACACAGGGCACAGTCAGTTCTCCACTACGTAGCAGTGAAAGGGTTAAGTAAGTCGACAACGACAACAAAATTAAAACTAAACGCGCGTTTGTTTATTTAATGTAATGCAAGATAAAATTGAAGCAATGTAAAATAAAATAATTCAGAAAAAGTCTACTCGTCCGAAAATATTTATTTTTCTCAAAATCTTTTTCAGGAATAATCGATTTTATGTTTGATATTTTTTTATTAATACAGGGAACAACGATTTTCACTGTCATATTTGTCATGTTCGTAAAATATTTAGATTGCATGACAGGTGATGAGGCTTTCTAAAAAAAATATTATGGATAATTACGCTAAGTGTACAATTCTCGGAACGTGAAGAAATTAGGTGCAATGAGGAATATACTGTAGGTGCACTTACCTTACTATGTTTTCAAAGATTAATATGAACAATAACGACACTTACCTTTATCATGAAGGATTTGAAACTTGCTGAGAAGAACAGTAACAGCACAGAATAACTTAAAATAACATACTACACAAGTCACAAACAGGCCGACTGCGTTAGTTTACTGACTAGTGAGTGCCGCGCCGGTACTGGAAGAATCATAGTCCATTTAGTAGTAGCCTGCAGTCGCAACACTCAACCCGGCCGCTCTGCAATAAGTTTCGGAACAGGAGGGCGCCAAAATTTCCAGGCTGGAGGGCGCACTGGGATACGTCCCGGTGGCCCAGCACGGGCCTGCATAAGATTAACTATCTAAAAGGACCAACCCTAGGCGACAGAATCCCTTCATAAAACATACATTTTCATATTCTTGTTCCCAAATGTACAAAACATGATCCTTTGCCCCGAGATTTAAAAGAAAGCCATTATAATGCATCTCATGTAATTTTTTTCAGGATTAGGGAATAACCCACCTCATTTGGGTACAATCGTGGTGACTGACTGAACAGCATCAAACTTTTGTTGTTTTAGAGCACAAAACATAGTTGTAAATGTAAGAAAAGTGTTCTTATATATTTTGTACAGTTGAAAAAAGTATTACAACTTCTGTTAATAGTTTATATAGCCTAACATGTATTTGTTTTTTAGTTTTTTTTTATATCCGCATTTTCGATAATCCGGATCAGTTCCGGTCCCATTTAATCCGGATAAACGAGGTACTTGTGTACTTCCTAGAGTATCAACAAGTTTGGTTGCAGTGAAGATGAGTGAAGACTGAATGTGTAAGAATGTGTTGTGACGTTTTAGTGAAAGTGGTTTTAGTTTAAGCACAAAATATTGGAAATGAAGAAGTTCATGAATATTTGCCAAAAATTCATGAATTTAATTTATACTCATCTGAAAGTAAACTTTTAAGTGAAAAAATATCTTTCCCTTAAATTCTTTGAAAATATCTTAGTGTTATGCTTTTTTTTTTTTTTGGCTGGCAGTGTATATTGACTTTGTGAAGCCAACAATTTCAAAGCAATTTTGTTATAGAAGTGTAAGGCATGGGATGATGTCAGCAGAAGTCACGTATGATAGATTATTGCTTATCCGGTATTTTTTTTAAAAAAGCAATACATTTTCTGCATCTAATGTTTGATATTCTTGTTACATGCCATATGTGTTCCATATCAGCTAATAAATGCTATTATTGAATCTCTATCTCTACTTAGTATAAAACAAGTCCCCGATTCTTGGATGTCACGGGTAATCTCGAGAACCTCTGGTTTTGATACGGTCATAACCATTCTGTAAAGGATATCTCGAGGAAGATTTCTGTAGGAAATGATTTATTTATGATCGAAGGGAGCCGAGCAGTAACGATTTCAGTGAAAAGGTCGGAAAAATAAACCTTGCGTCCGTGCGTTTTTAAGCTTATGCTGGGAAAACCGTTAAAAATATCTATATACTATGAGTGTAAGAATTATTCGGCTTGAGAAGTTCTACAAAATCGTCCACGAGAGCATATCTCTATCTTCTATAGATCGACCACTATAAGTGTTTTTATGTTTTCATTTCTTCCAACAATCTCCATTCAAATACTGAGGCGACATTTTACGAGCTAGCTAGGGGGGAGGCTATCAACCCAGTTACAGCCTAGCTAGCGAGCGAACCAATTGCACCAGATACTGCCAGCAGCAAACTGCCGAGTTGTGTTGAGTTAAGACTTCAGAGGAGAGTGGTTGTGTTTGGAGTTTCTCTGGAAGTGCAACTCGGCTTTTCTTCATTTCGCCTGTGAACTTTCCGTTTCGCAAAATACACAGTCAAGATTGGACGGAAGTGGGATTTGTGTTTCATGCACCGCCATTCCCTGGAAGTGCAACTCTCATTTTGCCTGTGAACTTTTCGTTCTGCAAAATACACAGTCTAGTTAAGATTGGACGGAAGGGGGATTTGTGTTTCATGCTCATAGCCATTCCCTAGAAGTGCAACTCTCATTTCGCCTGTGAACTTTTCGTTTCGTTAAATACACAGTCAAGTTAAGATTGGACGGAAGGGGAGATTGTGTTACATGCACCTCGCTATTCTTAAATTACGTCTGACAAGAATTCGTTATAATTAACAGTCCAGTCAGTGATTTTAAGCCCTCATGCACGTAACAATGAAACTGAGCAACAAATAATTTCTCGATTGTTACAAGAGAGAGAAAGAAAGACTTCACAAAGACAAAGGTAGTCATTCCCACATGTTCCTTTGACACAGGGAAGAAATGGTCATGGTTTGTGGTCCGATAAAGAGAATATTCTGCTATGAATATTATGATTCCTCAATAAATTATATAAATGATGCTTCAGTATCTTTTGGTACGATGTCTGTTGTCTGCCAATACTGTTCAGCTCAAAAATGGAAAGAGGAATCGAAAGGTATATGTTGTTTGCAGGAAAAAGTAAAACTAGAAGGAATCCTTCCCCCTCCCGAACCTTTGCATTCCCTTCTGACAGGAAACCACCCTAAGCACATACGTCATTATAATAATGCACTTCAAATGACCTCCTTCATGGGTACACAAGTAATCGAACGTGGCTTCATGTCGACATTTAAGGTACAAGGACAAATGTACCATTTGGCCGGCAGTCTGTATCCCCCTGAACCTAATGATCACAAGTTCCTATAGATTAATTTCATAGCGGACCCAGAAATACAAGCTTCTACTAGATGTAGCATCATTACACAACCCCTTAATAATGGCTTAGTGCGGTCTTTGCAAGAAATGTTACACTGCCATAATAAATATGTTCAATCTTTCAAAGCAGCGATTGATAGTGTACCACCTAACGTAATGGATTTCAATATTGTTATCCACGCCGATAAAGTTCTTGTGGGTGAACATTGCGGCCGTTTTAATGCACCTACTACGAGTGAAGTAGCTGTTGTAATAGCCAGGCAACAGTTTGACAGAATTGTGATAGTATTACGTAGTCGAGATAACAACCTTCAGAAAATTCCTGAAGTTCACAGATCGTATGATACCTTGCAATATCCTTTAATATTATGTAGAGGGGAAGACAGTTATTTCATTAATATTTCTCAGCATGACCCGATCAATGGAGAACCGATACGTCAAACTGTGTTATGCATGAATTACTACCGTCACAGAATAATGACGAGACTTAATGATTTCAATACTTAGATTTGGAATGCTACTAAACCAGTATTTGGTAGATATGTACGCTAAAATTGAATCTGAACGTTTAGCCTACATATGGAATAATCAGACAAAACTACGAGCAGAAAATTACATCCATTTGCAAGATGTTTTGCGGGAAAATGAACATGTTGGGAATATCGGTCAGTTGTTCATATTGCATCTTCATTTACAGCGGGGCCAAGGTATCTACATGAAAGAACACAAGATGCGATGACTTATATTAGAAAATATGGTAAACCTGTTTTGTTCATTACACTTACCTGTAATTCTAATTAGACTGAAATGAAAGAATATCTCCCCGAAAATACATCACCACAAAACAGATACGATATAATGAACAGAGTATTTCATTTGAAAATAAAACAATTGAAAATGAAAATCCACAGCCTGCTTCCAGTCTCCGACCGGGTCAGGAATGGAATGAATGAAGCCCCCATCTAGCGGCGAGGATATGAACTGTGCCGGCTGCCGAGGCCTGACGCACTCCTCTGGGCAATGATTAAATGAATGACAGATGAAATGAAATGATAGTGGAGAGTGTTGCTGGAATGAAATTTTGACAGGGAAAACCGGAGTACCCGGAGAAAAACCTGTCTGCCTCCGTTTTGTCCAGCACAGATCTCACATGGAGTGACCGGGATTTGAACCACGGACCCAGCGGTGAGAGGCCGGCGTGCTGCCACCTAAGCCACGGAGGCTTTTGAAAATAAAACAATTAATGTTCCTAATTAATAAAGAGAGAATTTTTGGCCAATGTACACTCTCAAATGGCAGAAACGTGGCTTGCCTCACATCCATCTTCTACTATAACTTAGTTCAAGTTGCATAATAGGATTAGACTAGAACAGATAGTGTAATTTCTGCAGAGCGACCCAATAAACATTCCGATCTGACATTACATGATATCGTGTCAAGACACGATTAATGGTCCATGTGGTGCTTAAAATGGAAATTCGCCTTGCATGCGTGAAGGAGTTTGCGCCAAAAGATATCCAAAACATTTCCAAAGCTGCACATTTACTGGTAATGATGTGTTACGTGCTACCCCCTGTAGCACGTTCGTTAATTGAATTACAGTAGGTAAAGCACAACACAAATTATCCTTTGAAAGAAATATTAGTTTTATTGTAGGTCTAGAAACATACACCGTACACACACACTGAGTCTCACGTCATACAAACTACTAGTCACTATTTATTTCCACATTTACTTTCACACCACTGTCCTCGCTATTTATCTTCACTCTGTCCGTGAGTTGCTACAGTGTCCCAGCTTACACTTACACGTACAGTCTACACAGATTCTCTATAGCCTGGCACCTGCCACTTAATTTTCTATCAGAGTCCTCTCGTTGCTTCTTGTGCGCTCTTGCTCGTCCAATGTCAAACCCGGATCCTCGACCACATCTTCCACGAAGCCGTGACACCACCAAACATTCACAGTCCTGACTCAAAGTTGCGCCCTGGCAGACAGGCTTCCAATGTTACTGTAGACGTCCAGTAATAATCGCAGCACTGCTCCGCACTCACGCACAGTCTTCGCTCTTCACCCACTCAGACTCAGACCCTAATCTCTTACTGACTGTTTCCGACTTAGACTCACTGCTCGTCGCAGCTCGCTGGTTGATATGCAACCCACCCCTGGCCTGGAAGATTCTCGATGTCACTACTCCCACTAGCGTTGTCGCCCTCCTTGTCGAATGCTCTCAATGTTTCACGTTGCACCTAGCGGCCTAAGGGAAACAGAACAGTCTCGTAGCCTGCGTGCCAATGGCCTACCTAACTCATAGGGCTATTCTTATTGTGACGGGCAACGCGGGGAGCGAGAGGGGTGCGGGTCTGGGAACTGTCTTGCCAGCTGATGGATCTCTTCCCATACTACTAAAGAACAATTTCGGATTAAACTGGCATTGTTACTTTGTCTTAGGGGCAGATGACCTCGTAGTTCCGCCCCTTAAAACATCAATAACTATTACTACTACTTTGTTTTGAAATATTACATATGCTTCCATCATTACTGCTGACTTTCAAAGGAAGTTTAAATGTTGCATGTGCTGTTCTTCCCCCTTCCAAAAGAGTGGCTGCAATTCCAGATGATTGGACGCAAGAGCAATATTACCACCAGACCTCACTTTGGCGAGCCGGTTCTTTATCCCATATCCATATGGTCCAATGACTTCTTCCTTTCCTTGTCTCTCGTTTCCGACTTGTGCATTCATATCTCCCATGATCACCACTTCTACATCTGAAATTACTCTTTCTACATCCTCCAGGAATACTTCAATATCTTCTTCTCTGTTTCCAGTCTGTGGTGCATACACTTGTATGAAGTCCATCACGTCATTTTTCATCTTCATTCTAATTTTCATTATTCTGTCACTCACACACTCGACCACTTCCACATACTCCTCCAGTTGTTTCGAGGTTATCAGTCCCACGCCATTTTTTGCCTCTTGGCCACCACTCCAGTATAATGTATATCCTTTCCTCAATTTCTTCCTTCCTTTACCTTTCCATTTCACTTCACTCAGCCCCATCAATCCAACATTCTCCCTCTCCATGAAGTCTACCACCGCCTCCACCTTGCCTGTCAGGGTCATGACATTCATGTTTCCCACTTTCATTTCGGTTACTGGTCGCCAATTTCTCACAGTTCCCCCAGTACCAAAAGAACTGCGCGTCGCCTGCAGGGTACGCCCTAACCTTCTCCGAATCATTTGAAGTGCCATTTCCATTTTAGGCTATTATTACGATGGGGTCGCCACTCCCAAAGGCATTTTATGAAGCTACTGCCAGCTGTTTGCAGCCGCTCCTAACCTGGGAAACAGACGCTGCCGATTGATGCTGTACTCATACTATTCCCAGAGTACTGGGTTGCCTCTTCCGCAATCTCCACCGTTCCGAAGTTCATCTTCTCCGCTGCAGATTCCGTTACTTTGTAATTATGTGAAAAAAGAAATAATTGGCACAACCATTGGCTTGGATAAACATTATTGATGCGTGACTACCCCACTGTGCGTGACAAAAGCCAGGGGTGAGTATCTTACGTTAGTTATCTTACAATTATTGGTCTAGGCGAACACCATTGGTCAGATGGATGCGATATAGTACCTAATGCGTGGGGTTGGCAATACTGTACACGGTGCTAAAACTGGCGGAGTCAGCTGGAATTTCATCTCTATAAGTCGTGATCCTATTTGGCATGGCTGGGTGGGTTACAGACAACGGAGGAGTAAATATCTATTACTATATCATCTCCAGATACCACTACTACAGGTATCTTTGGCTAATTTCAGTAGTTTAAGAATTGTTTACTTCGGTTCAGGTAAACTCCACTCTTACCGAATATGTCACCGATAATCTTTATTATTAGAGTTGAAAACTCGGTAAAACTTCACAAGAGGGTTTCCCAATGGTTTTGCCTAGACCAATATTTTCGTCCAGACCAATGGTGGATTGATAGCGCGGCCCACGTCACGCATCAATAATCTTTATCCAGGCCAATAGTTTTGCATTTTATTTCATATCGTGGGGTGAAAGGAAACCCTCTCGTAAAGAATTAATGTGATAGCCATCTAAGGATGCAAGTGAAATAATGTCCTCTTAGGACTACACAGTAGGAAAGCAAAGACAGTAGGCCTACAGATAGGGGTTTACTAGCATTATTAGTTAGAATCAGGCAGGTTAATTCCGTAGGAAGCAAAGAGGACAGGTAAATGGTTTAGGCTTACAGGTCTTCATTCTGAACCTTTGCCACACACAAATACCAGTCATGTAGTACTGCTCTAATAAGCACTATACAAACTTACATGATAGAATGAGATCTGCTGAATTATATTATTGGTATAACACAATCCAGAAAATTGGATCAAGAGCATTTCAAATCTATTCTTCTTCTTCTTCTTCTTCTTCTTCTTCTTCTTCACGTTACGGTAGTGGGCATAGTAAACTCTTTACCCAATTGCTACTGTTCAGAAGTACGAATCTTGAGGTAAACATCGACTACCGAGAAAAGGCGGAAGACCAGTGAGGAACGGGTTATACCAAACAAAAGTATGACGTAACGAGGAGACAAAAGGGGGAGGAAACAGATGACTCTAGACTGGGACACAATTGGTATTTGACTCTTCACACCGAATTGGCCCACCTTGGTGACTTGACGACATAGCGACGTACATGACCGGGTCACGATTATGGACCAGGTAAAAGGAATACAAATTCAAGGCCTAAAATCAATGTTGTCAAAAAAGGATACTAGGCTACTGACCAGTGGAATGGTAGGATTATGAACTAATGTGGCAACATTTAAAGGCAGTGTATACCCTAAGGAATGTAAATCGCGCAACAGTATTGCACGGTGAAAGTCATATTGAGGACATTGAAATAGAATATGATTTAAAGAGCCCTCCATTTGCAAACACGAACACAAGGCATCATTACGTTGTTTTATACGGAATAAATACACCGGCGTTAATGCATGATTAAAGCGGAGACGAATAATTGTAATCATATGTCGTCGTGTGTATTTACCACCCTGGAACCAGGGCTTTCTTAAAATAGTCGGTTGTATCCCAAAATAATATTTGGCTTTCGTTTTCGCATAGTGAGTCCACGTGACCTCCCAGTCATTCTGTGTCTTCGAACGAATTATAGAACGCAAATCAGAAATGGGTATAGCGATATTACTAGCCGCTTCTTTGGCGAGTTTATCAGCGATTTCATTACCTTCAATATGTGAATGGCCGGGGATCCACATGATACTGACATCAAAACCCTCAGTATATAAAGTGTACAATTGATGCACTAACTGACATAAAAACCAATTATCAGCCTCGAGAACATTTTGAAGTGATTGAACGACACTCATAGAGTCTGTACAGATTAGCGAATGGCGAATACCATGTAGTTTAATATAAAGACACGTCTGGCGAATTGCAAAAATTTCGGCTGTAAATATCGTGACGTCAGAGGGTAAAGTATACTGACATGAAATATGTAAATCGGGAGAGAAGAAGGCTGCTCCCACACGTGAGGGGTGAACCATTTTAGACCCATCTGTATAAAAAAGAATACAAGATACCAAATGGCTCGTTATTTCGTGAAACATACGAGGAATGATTACTGGGTTATGTGGAAAAGTCTGATGTACTTGGGGTAAGGAATGCTGGAGGATATTCGGTTGAAAATGAGCTGCGGAATACGGAATATTATATAAAGGCAAGCGACTAACTTTTAATATATTATGGCGGTACTGTTTAAGAATGGAATATGCGGCCAGCAAGGCCGGAACAGAAGCTGTGGGCAATAATCGACGAGTATAATAGTCTTCCAATAATTGTAATTTAGGAACGATAGGTGATACTGCTATCATCATTTTACGCAACAGGTACATACACGCAAGGTATTTACGCCGATAATGTAATGACATTTCTCCCGTTTCAACTAAAAGTGCTCCTGTGGGGGTTGATGTAAGCGCGCCTATTATGAGACGCAAAGCAGTAAACTGTAATCTATCTAAACGGAGGAGCCTAGTACTTGACATTATATCAAAATAAAAGGAATTGTAACCCAGCACAGAACGAATGATATTACGGTATACTATTAATAATAGTTCCGGGTCTGCTCCCCAAGTACGCCGAGTAAGTGATTTTAGAACATTGATTTTGCTGGTAAGATGACTCTTAAGGTATTGTGTATGTCTCTCTCCTTGCATTTTCCTGTCAATATAAATTCCTAAGTATTTTACATTCGTCACCACCGGAATTTGGCTTTGACGATATAAGATAGGAGAACTGTCGTAAAGTCGTTTGTTAGTAAATATCATCGCAGCGTTTTTTCCGGCAGAAGTTTCAAATCCGTGTTGATGAAACCAGTCATGAGCATTAGATAAGGCGGTGCATATATCCCGACGACATTCGAATAAATCTTCCCGTGTGCAATATATTAAAATATCGTCCGCGTATTGAAGGATGCGAGCGTGCGGTAATATGACTGTTCCTAGGGTACGAGTATAAATTAAATATAAAATCCCACTTAAAACATCTCCCTGCGGGACACCGTGAGAGGTGTATCGGGAATCAAATACACCGACTGGGGATTTTAAAATGATTTTACGATGACATAGCATATTATATATTAAACACCGGAATAGAAGTGGGAATTGCATATCTCGAAGTATCTTAATAAGAATAAATGGATCTACAGAATCATACGCATTTTTTAGGTCAAGGAAAATCGCTGTAGTATGCATTTTCTGTCCTTTTGCGAGGAGTAAATCGGTAAAGAAAATGTTTAATAGGTCAGATGTACCGAGATTTTTCCTGAATGCAAATTGCGTTTTAGGAAACAGGGTATAATATTCTAGACACCATTGCAGCCGTCGGAGAAGTACATTTTGAAGAATTTTGCGGAAACAGGAGCCAAGTTGGATACCTCGATAACTATTCGCTAAGCGGGCATCTTTTGTGGGTTTCAAAATAGGGACAGTTTGAAAAACATTCCAATCTTCCGGAAATGTCCCGGTGCATAAGCTTGAATTATATAGTTTAAGGATGATGTCCTGAGCGTTTACGGGAAATCGAGCAATCATGGTATAAGTCACTTCGTCAATTCCTGGGCTTGTTGATTTTTTGTGTCTGAATGTTTGTAAAAATTCGCTACGCATAATAGGCTGCATTAAACTGGAAAAACGGTCCAGCGAACCAGAGGCATATGATGTAGGCATACGAATAACAATGTCAGGTGTCCAAGTATGATACAAGTCATGGTATCCTTGCTCCGAAAGTTGAGAGGGAGAGGGACGAGGAAGGGTATTCGTAAAATGTTTAATCGCTAACCAAATACTATTTAAGGACGTATTACTACTTAATTGGGTAATGTATAATTTCCACGCTTCGCGTCGTTTATGATTAAAGACACGTTGGAGTTGAGCGGTGAGACTCTTGTATCTCAAATAGGAGGCGGAAGTACCATAGTGCCGAAAAGCTTTTAAACTCGCCTTGCGACGTCGTACTAAGTGTTTACATTCTTGATCCCACCATGAGGGTAAGGCAGAACGATTATTCGGAGGACATGATTTTGCAATATAAGGGTGATATGTATTAAAATAATCACGGATAGTATTTAATAAAAAATTATAACTGTTATCAGACATTTGTAATGGCCGAGAAAGCCTGTCCTCTAAAAAGTGTGAAAACAAATCATAATCAAAATGCCGAAAATTCCTCTTAACTTGAAAGACGTTCTGCGAGATATGTCGATTACTCGAGACATCATATTCCATTATAATTGGATAATGATCACTTTGATACGTGTCCTTCACAGTCTGCCATGACAACTTATGGGCTATATCTACAGTAGTGATACTTAAATCCACCGCACTTTGTGGCCTATTCGGTGGGGTAAGGCGGGTGGGTGACCCATTATTTAATAAATGTAGGTGTAATTCCTGAATAGCCGCAATGATGTGACGTCCTTACGGGTTAACTCTACCACTGCCCCACAAGGGGTGGTGGGCATTAAAATCCCCCAATGTAAGATGTTTAGAAAATGTCTTTATAAACTGAAAATATAAATACCATTGTCTACGTGATCCTTGTATACCAGGAGGACAGTAAATATGGCTTAAATTGAGATCTTGCACAAGGAACGTTTGATGATGAGTGTGAGGCATGTAATAATCAGTAGAAAGGGGGGTGTACCGTAAATTATTTTTTAATAACGTCATGATACCTCGATATCCGGGTCCATCCTGACGTTCCACCTGATAATTAGCAATCTGAAATTTATACGAGGAACGAAGCCATGTTTCTTGTAGGAATACCGGATCATATTCCTGAATTAACTGCAGCAATTCATGTTTTTTATTTAATATACTTCTACAATTCCACTGGAGCAATAACATTCAGGATAATAAAGGGAATTAATTCAACGAGGACGACTATGAACCGGGGTGTGATAGTGATAATTTGAGGAAGGAAGATTGGGAAGAGATCGTACAATCTGATTCACGAATGTTTTCCGCCGAGAAGCTCAGGTCAGTTCAGTTCTTCCGGCGTGGAACGAGCTAATATGGACCCCATCGTTATGGGAGTCACTGGAGGAGGTAATAACGGTAATACCTTGGCACGTAAGGCCTGTAACTTGGAACTCCACTGGGCATTGTTACCCAATAGCTGTATGAGGGCATGGAAATCTTCACAGATTGAGGTATATTCATCATTCGCAGACATTATTCTACTGCCTGAAGGGAAAGAAGTTGATGGCGCAACAAGGCTAGGCGATATCTCACTGGGCGTTATCCGGCTGGCCGTGGGAGACGAAATGAGGGCATTATACGCCTGCCTATCATATCCCAATGGTTGATATGTTTTGGGCGAACGAACGATCACCTCCGTGAATTTACGTTTACGGGGTGGTTGTATGGGAGGTGGCTGAGGGAATTGAGTGAGTGGGGGGAACTGTTGTGGCAAATTTTGAGGCTGGAAAGGGGGGGGGGTCTCATACTGTTAATCACTTCGTGATAGGATTTGTTCTCCGTACACATTTGTTTCTTTATTGCTTCCTGTTTAAGCCGTTCCGGACAAGTCAATGATGTCGCAAGATGATTACTGTCACAATTGACACATTTTAAGTCAACAGACTGACAGCCAGTCGTATCATGGGGACCTGCGCAGCGACCAAATCTAGGGGTTCGCGCACGGCAATGTTGCTGGATGTGTCCAAAGCGAAGGCACTTCACAAATTGAGTTGGAGAGAAGATAAATAATTGCACTTCAAGCAAGACATTAAAAATTGAAACAAACTCGGGTAAACGTTGGGCTACAAAGTGGATTTTAACTGTTCCAGTAGGGATACGATCCATGACGCCATTATTATCCTATTTTCGGTAAAACCGTTGAATACGAACGATCGGGACGGGGGATTGTAAGTATTGTAAAATTTCAGCTTCCGTAAGGGCAGTATCCACCCCCAGTATAAGCCCCACACGCTGTATGTTAGCAGACGGAATAAATGCATCTAACTGTTTGGCCTGGAGAATGGGGTGTCGTAAAAAGGAGTTGGCATGCAGGCGTGTGTCAAATACCACCTGCACCCTGTTACGTCCTTTTCTTTGAATGGATTGAATGCCAGGAATTTTCTGTTCAAAAAAGATGCATCCCAAAGCCATGGGGTGTAAATTTCCGAGTCTCTGATCCCCTTGTCCTTGCACAAATACACTGTATGGCCCCGTATGATGGGGGTAGTATGACATAGGCTGGCGAGCAGTAACCTCAGTGTTCTGTGAAGGCTGAATATTGGTCGCTGTTGATGTCTCGGGCGGCACAATGCCGTCCGCAGGGACCAGTACCATGCCCTCCATTGATACTGGGGGGTCATATTCAATCAGTTGCACACAGTCCGGCGGGCGGCCAGAATCCGTCCCATCACTCGTAGAGCCCATCACACTTACCGTTCAATGCACTATACACTCAGTGAAAATGACACAAAATCAAATCACCTAAACCACACACACACACGCACGACCGACTCGAAAACGAGTAAGCAGGACCTAGAGCTTGCCCAACTGTAGGCTGCGCAAGCTGAGAACCGAATGGGTCAAATCTACTCCTGACGGCGTTCCAGATATGAGGGGTTAGGTCAAGGAGCATATAACAAGGAGAGACGACACTCAATGCTAATTTTCTGGACGCTTATATTGGCTAGAATTTCAGGTCCACGTGGCAATGTTTGGGCTACAATGGCTACCAATCTCGCGTATAAAGTAACTACGATTGACTGTGATCATTACGAACGCACATTACTACGTTCGGAACTGATTTTCAGTGTCTGACATTGAATCAAAAGCATTCGTTATTGCACCTCAGGAGGCGATATCTTTCCAAAAATGAAATACTAATGATAGAGTTTTGGTGTGACATGTTGGTATGATTTCCGAATTAATGAAAACTTTTTTTTCCATTTATTTGCCTATTTGAAAGCCTACCGGTGCTTTTAATACAATATAAATGTTCTTAATAATGACTAAAAGCTGTTAATAATGATATAATCAAGAGTAATTAGAGTTTGCTTCATTGTGCCATCATAACCTCAAAACATTCGTAACCCCTCCTCGCCCCCAACCATGCTGCACAAGTGCGTTTTCGGCCAGTTACTTTATTCACCACTAATGTAGCTACAATGAAATGCTATGTTCATATATTCCATTCTCTCATAAATTCTACCCCCACCCTCCTCTACCACATGGGATCAATATAACCTCAATATTCTATACAGTAATGTGGATTCAGGTCGCCTCAGTAGCGTAGCGGTCAGCATGCTTAGCTGCCGCCGCGGAGGTCCTGGGTTCGATTCCCGGCTCTGCCACGAAATTTGAAAAGTGGTATGAGGACTGGAACGGGGTCTACTCAGCCTCGGGTGGTCCAAATGAGTAGAGGGGGTTCGATTCCCACCTCAGCCATCCTCGAAGTGGTTTTCCGTGGTTTCCTACTTCGTCTTCGGGCAAATGCCGGGATGGTACTGTACCCGATAACCCGGATAGTAGGCTGTCAGATATCCGCCCCCTCAATCGGATTGCCAATAATCAAACGCACCGGCACAGCTACATCAATGAAAATGGCACTGACAGATACTATCGAGATTAGAGCACAATAGTTAACAAGAAATTATTGTGGAACACACTAAAATATACGGGGGTTCATACTTACCTTTACTTACCTCTTAAATTTATCTCGGGGACTGGGTTGTCAACTGGATCACTTAAAAGTATGCCCACACAATAACCTCCACCATGATATTTAAAATGAACCAGAACGAAGACGAGAAACTTTAAACTGCACAATAATTTATTTCACATAAAGAATGATTTAACAAATAAAAAAATAAAAAAAATCAACGTGGCAATCAGAAGCCATCGACCACATAACCATGTCCTCCTGTAGGACCTGTATTCTCTACATATAATGTTTCAGCTTTCTCAAGCTCATAGCAACGTAAAAATAATGATGCACTGGGAATGGAAACGGGATTTGGGATGAGACACATATATCAATTGTTTTGCGTGTTTATATACTTCACATTTTATTTATAGCCACAAGGCTATTATGGAACGTCCTTGGCCTCTGTAACACAGTTGTCCGGGCCAGCTGGAATGCACCTGTATCGTCAAAGCGGACTCCCGTTCGTTCAACCCTAGCATAAGCGTGTTACCTCAGAGCTTGGCTCTCCTTTTCAAATACGTAAATGTTCACATCTCTACTGAAATATTATCACGCAAATGTCTTACATGCTTCATTCAAACACCAGTGGATTACTCCAATAATCCCAAATCATGTTAAATTGTTCAAACCACTTGCTTAATTAGCGTTGTTTAGAGCATAAATAAACTCTAAATGTTAATAACAAAAGTTCATTAATTATGTATAACAATAATAAATTGTTTATAACAATGTCAAATGACAATTGAAAATTTTATACACGCCTCTATTAATCACTATCATTTCAAATTATTATCAAAGATATTTACAAAATTATTTTACAATATTATATTGTTTATATTATTTATACAAGGAATACATTAAACCACACGTTTATCCGGTTGATAATTACTTAAATCGTGGTGATATAATCGACCAATGAAGGTTAGTTATATTTAACTGTCAAATTCAGGTTTAATAAGGTTTAATAATAATTATTAATATTTGTGACGGTAACCTCCATTCAAAATCTTTATCTCAAATTATTTAACACTCTTGTTAATTTTTAACAGTATCTTCATATGAATAACTTTCAAAGAACAAGAACAATACAATCAGTGGGAAAATACTTCGCTTATAACGCACAAAATTGCACAACAATTGGCCCAAAATTCATCATATATCTTCATATATATGGCATAAAAATCCTTCAAACTACACACAAAAACCTCCACTTATTAATTCATCAACTTCATTAATTATTGTGGGAACCTCCTTCATTATTCAAGGGCATTACTCAACAGCGACTTTTACACGTCCACTGAACTAACGATTATACATCCATTGTTCCTCTTTAAAAATTCTTATATTCATCAATTGTAATAATGACTGTTATTATTTAACCTTCGTGGGTTTCATTCATGAATCGATATGAAGTAAAAATTTGCCAATCACAAATAAATTTAATAGCAAATACGATTAGACACTCCTGCCTGGTCTATCAAAATTGAGATTAACATCTTCAAAGTAACGCAGTATAAAAATACTATCTTCAAACAAAGTTCAACTAAACTGTATGAATAGTCGAATAGAATACAATTAGATTGTGGAATGCAAACATTATTGTTCCAATCTAGAATTGAGAAAAACTCCTATCAAATGTTCATTACTATAGTGTATTCAATAAATTGTAATTAATGTTCATATTTCAGAAAATTGTCTATAATGCAATGATAAATGTCTATGTTGCAATCATGTTCATAAGACGACTAGTATTTCAAAGATCGTCGATATCGTAATAGATTTTAACGCTCTAAAATCTTTTAATCATTCTTCTTTCTTGAGGATGACAGAAAATTGGTCAAAGTAATTTACTGAATAGAATTACTTTAATAAAATGACACGCTGTCTAAATTCAACTCTGCCATAGCAAATCGTTAACTTTACAGTCAAATCGTGACTACAAAAATATGCAAATTACTGAAAGAATCTAAATCATCAGTCTCAACTGATCCAAAATTATTAAGTATGCCAATGACATAGCAATGTCTCAAAAATCGAAGAAAAAGGCATAAATCATCGAAGTGTACTGAGTACAGAAATATCAATCAAGAAAATGGGGCAAAAGATAGGACAGAAAAATATGGGAAAAATGGTTGCTCAGATATCGCTACAAGACTCAAATAATACAAGAAACGTTCACGACTACCTTATCTGTTGATTGAAGATCTAGAGGAAAGTTTTCAAAGAAAACTGCTGTTGGTTCCATTTCACTAGCGTAAAGATGTGCTCCGTCCTCGAACCTGGAATCAGCGTCCTCGGAGAATCGAACTGCTTCCTCCTCCGAAATTGCACTGCTCCGTGGATACGAAAAACATCCTTCTGGCAAAACTCTTCTTTGTGCGCCGGGACAACCCTGGCCTCTCTTGAAAGTTCCCTGAAGTTCTTGCAGGAATTCGCCATGAAGTTTATTGTAGTTATTTCCGCAGAAATATTCATAGTTGTGGAGTATGAAAATATTTCCACTGTTATCTGGTATAATTCAGCGATGGATTCACGATGCATGAGTGTAGATGGATGTTCACTACATGCTCGCTTTTGTAGAAAGACGATTAACGAAGTTCCATGCTGTTACTTTACTCAAACGATATATGTCCCAATTGCATTAAAGCCTTAGCCTTCCATCTCAACTACTGTTATAATCATTGAAAGCACTGCAAGATTATAATGTTCCATAGTCGAATGTATCGTTGTAATACCAAACGTATTCTCCAATATCACTGTTGCACTCCACGTGTCAGCCGTAGTGTATAATGTGGAATTTTAAAAGTGTTTCTCCTGTGGCGAGAAAATCACTTTTGTTGGCAGCCTTAAAGTTCCAATATCTTTCGAAGTATAACTGTGAAATTGTTCAAATCTTCTATACACCTCAATGTTGTACTGCCCATTAGAACTATAATGCAGGCTGAAGTTAGTGCTTGATCTCTTGACTGGTGGAAACGTTAATGTGAGCGTTTCAACTTCACCTAGTTTCGAGCAGCGTAAAATGGAACTGCTCCGAGTTCGTTCGATGCGCCGGGCTTTAACCACGCTAAAGACAACTTACTTCACTGAGTCACTTGAAAATAACTATATATCACCAGAAATATATATGCGATCTGACATATGAGATCTGAGAGCTCCTCTCTCCTGTGCACGACCTTTTATCAACTTCTTAAGGGGCGTATCCATCCCTTCCATAGCCTGTTGCTGCGTCATTGCTGGAAGTTTTAACTTTGGCTATACTTGACGGATTTTCAAATTTCAAAAACTCAAAATTAATTTCTTCAAAATTCCAAATCAATGCCATAACTGAAAATAGATTTCCACAAATCTGCATGCCAAAAGTAATTAAATATCGTAGTTTCAGCAATCTCCGTCTTCCTTCCAAACTATCGTTCATTGGTTCGAGTCTCTCCTCCAATAGCGTAGCTTCTTCCTTAGCACAATACCTTGTTTCCTGCGACTGCGTCGTAAATCTAAGATCTTTCTCGAACAAAATCATGACGTCACCAAGAATCTCGGCTCAATCAGCCTACTGGCATGAAATCTGCGTCATCCGTGCCTACGTCATGAATATCCACGTCATAACTATGACATTCATAACTTTACTCATATTTGCCAATACAGCCATCGTGGTCTCAATATAATTCAATTTCCGGGGGCATTCTCCCTTCACCACGTTTTAAAAACAGTTGCAAATTGTTTTTAAACTCTGTGTTATAAATATCTCAATTCACTTGAACACGAAATTGAATTATTATTGGCTTACTCTTGGATAATATTTCTTCAAGTTCCCAGCATTGAACTTGCCATAAACGACATTATTCTCGTCATCGTAGAGTTCATAACAGTTGTTTCCATAGGCATTCGTAATTCTGAACGGACCCATGAATACTATTCCAAACTTGGGATAGATTTTCTTACCCACGTCAGCCTTGACAGGTCTGCGTAATAATACCAGATTTCCAATTTCTAAGGGAGCACCAAAACGTTTTCCAGCTACTCTTTTCAGTCGTTTTTGTGCTGCTTTATGGAGTTGTTCTTTCGCTCTGTCTATTCTCTGCTGCCTACCTAAGTCGGGATCTCTAGGAACGTGGTTAAAAAGATTATCCCACGGCCTTTCGGGGTTTCTTCCTAGATGAAGTCTCATTGGCACCTCTCCTGTGCTCTCCTGCACTGTAGAATTTAGACATTCCTCAATAAGGGGTACAAATCTCACCCAACCAGAATGATCATTCGGACAGAAAATTCGACAGAATTTCGAAAATTCAGCCATATATCTTTCCGAAGAATTCGATTCCGGATATCGCACGCTTGAAAATATGTGCTTAATACCAAGCCTTTCCATATCTGCAGCAAATTCCAAGGACGTAAACTGAGCTCCATGATCCGAAAGTAGATATTCTGGTTTACCAGCTTTTGGAAATACAGCATGTTCCAGTCTGCTTACAACGTTCCTCGTGTTAGCTTTTTGCATGGGACTCATTGTTACAAATTTTGAGAAGACATCCACGGTAACCAACAGATACTGATTACCCTGATATCCCTTCGGACAAGGACCAAATATGTCTGTCGCCATGAGTTCATTCGGTTTAGAGGGAATCATAGCCTTAGGTTTTCCTTTTAATAGAGCGGAAGCATACTTTGCTCTTTGACATTTATCACATGAACGAATGACATTAGGAATGCTGGAACGCATGTTAGTCCAAATAAACCTCTCTTTAAGAGTATCAAGAGTTTTATCTAAACCCGCATGTCCAGTTGCGTGATGAGCTACCCACACTAAATTGACAACAAGTTTAGGTGGCACGACTATTCGAAGCTTTGTATGCGCAGAGTCAGCATACTTACATACGATGTCTCCACTCAAGACAAAGTGTCGTGAATCTCTCTGTGTAGCTGCATAGTCAACATCAGTATTGTCCATGTAACCCTTAAGGAACCTGTACATTTTCCTGATTGGAGCGTGTCTCTTCTGTGACACACCGATTCGGGCTAACCTCCTAACGGTCTCTTGATCTTGCTGCTCCAATTGTACATGGTGTATCTGCACATTTTTGATAGGGTTACGTGATAAAGCCTCAGCCAGTAAGTTATCTTTCCCAGGCTGATGGACGATAGTGACATTAAACTGTTGGGTGAACAAAGCCCAACGTGTCAATCTATCACTAGACATGTCAGTTTGCAGCATAAAATGAAGTGCTTTGTGATCTGTAATAATGATAACCTTGTGTCCCAGCAACATTTTTTTCCAAGCTTGCAAAGCTGTTACAAAAGCTAACGCTTCTAGTTCTGTCGTAAAGTAGTTTTCCTCGTGTTTCTTTAACTTCCGACTAGTGAACGCAATGTAGTGCTTGTTGCCTGCCTCGTCTTTTTGATATAAGACTGCACTAATGCCTATTCTTGATGCATCAGACTCTATATAGAACACCTTCTCAAAGTCAGGGTACTCCAGTTTGACGTTGTTTCTGAGCATCTCCTTTGCTTTCTCAAAAGCATCGTCTGCTGCGGTACTCCATTTCCATCTATTATTTTTCTTGAGTAAATCATACAGAGGAGTATCTCGGACAGTGGCTGCTAATGAATTGGCAAGCGCCTACAAATTCTCTGACTTGTTTCACCTTAGTTGGCTTTGGGAATCTAGTGATCGCATCTACTTTCTGCATGTTTGTATGATATCCATCTTTATCAATGGTATGCCCCAAGTAATTGATCTCCTTCTTCAAGAATTGACATTTTCCAAAATTGACCTTGATATTGGCCTCCCTTAAATTTTCAAACAACTTTCTCAAGTGCACTAAATGTTCTGCGGCGTTGGGTGAAGATACAATTAAATCGTCAATGTAGCAGATTACATTCTCCTTTACTTCGTCAGTGAGCTTGCTATCAAGTGCTCGAATGAGTGCTGGTCCACTGTTGACCATTCCAAAAGGCATTCTCACAAAGACCCATGACGTCTGGTCAAATAGGAATCCAGTGTACTGCATACTTTCTTCCTCCAGTTGAACTTGGTAAAACGAAGATGTCAAGTCAAGAACACTGAAACATGCTCTCCCTTTGAACTTTCTAAGCAGATCTCTGATCTTAGGTGGTCGGTCATTTTCTGGAAGAATCTTCAAGTTGATGGTCCGAGCATCGAGACAAAGACGTATCTGACCATTACTTTTCTTCACCACAGTGATGGGGTTTATGTAAGACGACGCTTGTTTTTTAATAATCCCGTCTACCTCCATTTTTCTGATCAACCCTCGTACTTCTTGATAGTATTTCTCAGGTATGGGGTATATTCTCTTTTGGTAAGGGGTTTCATCGGTCAGCCTTATCTTATACTTATAGTCTTTAATCAATCCAGGCTTTTCATCAAAAATATCTTGGAATTCCTTTATCAAATCCTCAAATTCCCCCTGAATTTCTTCAAATCCTTCAGTTTTTCTACTGGGTATTTCTGTTATATTCTCTACGTCGTTAATAATGGTATTTAAAATTTCTTCCCTAAGGTCTATCTCCAGACTGTTTTTCACGTCCTGTTCTTCGATCTCTTCTGTGATCATGTACCCACCATTAAAGCTAATACTTCTATTCTTCATATCAATAATGGCTCCAACCTTCGATATAAAATCGATTCCTAGCACAATATCGAAATGGATCTTGTTAACCACAATGAAGATCTGTTCATAATTCCTTCCATTAATTTCAAAGTTCAACAGCACTTGGATCTTGCATTTCACTGCCTTGTCTTGGAAAATTCCTCTCACTTTGACGGTAGAAACAGGTAAAACTGTCATGTTTTCTCCTTTTAACAGACTTTGATAGCATTCATCAGAAATGATAGAAATAATTGCACCAGTATCCATAAGAGCTTTATACTGTTGGCCATCTATCAGTACAGAAATAATAGGTAATGCACATGGTCTTTCCTCTTTGACGATTCCCCTCTCTTCTAATAAATCCTCATCAGTTACTTCGTAAATTTCGTTAATGGTAATCAGGTGTGGTGTGGCAATGTATTCATGGTTTCTCACTGTCGTTGAGAAATCGGCGTTTTTTTTTTTTGTGTTACCAATCTCAAAGTTCCCCTGCTGACTTGTAGAAGGACCAGGATCGATCACTACATCCTGTCTTTTCTTTTGGTTTTCAGCTTCCTTTTCTCGTAATTCCTTCAGATACTGCTGACTTTCTTTCTCTCTTTCTTGATACTTGTCGGGTGTCATAACCTGACCTTGAGAATTCTGATTCTGATTCTGGTACTGGTTATTTCTGTTATAATTTCGATTATAACCATTGTTGTAGTATCTACCTCTTCCGTTGTTGTAATTCCCTCTATTATTATTCCAGCCTCGTCTTTGCTGATATGGACGGTAACCTTGGGATCTGTGGTTGCGGAAATAATTATTCCTGTGAGGACCTACATTTTCAGTTTTTCCTTCCTCAGGCTTATCAGTTTGCTGCACTTGATCCATGTAGACCGTATTAACGTCTTTGAATTCGTGCCTCTGACCTTTTTGTACCAAATTTGGCATTGGACTCGTGTAGTCAAGCCTTCTCAACAATTCGTCCATACTTGTCTAATGTTTGACGATATGATCAGTCTTCTTACCTCCACAGGCAGCATACGTGAAATCGCATCTATCAACTGCTCTGTTGACAATGGGGGTTGCAAAAATCTCAAGCGTGATAGTTGACTCGTGAAGAAATCAGCGTACCGTGTTGGAAGAGTACCTGAATGCTTCCTCGAGTATACCCCAGCTCTTAATGAATTCTGAGCTTCTATTGACCAGAATCGTTTAATCAGTGCCTCTGCAAATTCGTCAAAATTGCTGAAAGTGTATCGGAATGCTCTAAACCATTCAAGGGGTCCTCCAGCTAGAAATCTTTCTACGATTCTCATCTCTCCCTCTCTAGGAATGTGGGCTTCTATGAAATAGTCTTTAAGATTCCTGATATATTCGATCGGTGTGAGACTATCAGTGTTGCTAAATTTTTGAGGTTTGTCTTCAAAATTCCTGATGACTGTCACATTTCTCGGATATGAATCCATATAATTCCTCCCACTATCACAATACTTCCATTCGGGTTCAATATTCCGATCCTCTTCTTCTTCCCTGAATCTGGATATACGTTCCTCAGGACTAATATCTCTCTCTTCTGTATTAAGGTTACCTCTTCTCACATAATTTCTCTCCTCTTCACCAGTCAATCCTTCGGTATCCTTGTCTGTGATTTCCGTGATGACTTTCCTAATCAACTCTTCCTTATAGGTTTCCATCATGCTAGCTTCTCCTAGTTTCAAATTCTGCAGTTTGCTCGTAGTTTCGTTAACATCAGAGACAACCTTATGAATCTGTTCCTCTAGCGCAGTTTTTAATGCTTGCACGTCCTGACCTATTTGAGTTCTATCCTCTACCTGCTTTTCGGATAGCGAATCCATCCTTACATTCAAGTCTTTCCTAATCTGAACTACTTCGTTATTAATGTCTACCTGTGTACTGGCAAGTTTTCTTTCAATTCGTTCCTGAATCTGATCTACATGTTCCCCACTTGACCTGTTCCATTCATCTTTCCACACTGTTACATTTGCAGTTAACATTTCTGCAATATCTACTTCGATGTCCTCCTTAAGTAAACGATTGTGATCTAATACTTGGGTTCTCATGACCTCTATATCGTATTTTAAACCAGCTAAAGACGCTGTTGTCCTAACAGACTCGTCAACTAACCGAGTTGTTAATGCACTAATGTTACGAGTACAAAGTGTTTTTGAAGTTTCAATTTCCTCCCTAACTTTGTTAACATCAGTCTGAACTTTAGCAATGTCTACAAAAACAGTATTGACTTCTACTTGTATTTTATTGATATCGCTTTGCATATCGTTAACATCTGAATGAATATTATTGATGTCAACTTGAACATTTGATACATCAGTTCGAACATTACTAACCTCTCTTTGAACTTCTTCTACTTTGTCTTGTACAGTAGCAACATCATTCCTTACAACAATTACTTCAGCTCTAGCACATGAAATATCACCCCGGACATTAGCAACATCAAGATTCAACATGGTAAGATCTATTTGTACCTTAGAAACATCATTTTTAACATCAGACACATCTTTATGCACATTGGATAAATCTTTATGGACATTGGACACGTCTGTGCGCATGTCAGTTACAGCATTCTCGATTCCCTGGGTACTGATCTGTAAACGCGACATATTATTTTCTAAGTTTGCAGAACTGGTCTGAAGAACTTTCAAATTTTCATCCATCCTAGTAGACAAATTACTAGCATTCCTAGCTTCCATCTCCTCCATTCGACTAGTATTCCTAGCTTCCATCTCCTTTACACTTTCATTCAGCCTAATAGACAAATTAGCTGACAAACTACTAGAATTCTCCTCCATCATCTGCTTCATATTACTAGCACTCCTAGCTTCCATCTCCCTCATATTGTTGGACATCTCCTCCAACATTTTCTTAATACTTTCATCTGCCATTTCAATAATATTTCAATAATAAGCTGCTTTAGGGACATACATCAAACAGAGCAAAATAACAACATCTGAGCAACATTTTTCACCATATATAAATTTGAGCAATTTTCTGTCTTAAATCTAACTTATAATTACCTTATAATTAACCTTCGTAGACACTTCATGTTGAAATAAACTCAAGCACATGTTCAAGTTTCTTTGGTTCATTTTAAAATATCCTAACACAAATAATTTACATTTATAATCCAAATAGTTTAATTTTATCTTTAATATGACTATACATGTCATAAGCCGGTCAAATGAAATAAGATTCCAGATCATAGGCGATTTTTCTAAGTTTCCAGCCTATTTAACCTCTTTCAAGTCGTATAAGATCTGATCTTTTCTGAGTGTAATTTTCCTAATACAACACAACATTTATTCCTATATAATCACACTCTCAAATTCTACAATTGGCCAAGACATCTAACAAAGAATCAACCTCTTTATTTGAGTCTTCACAATCCCTTTGACATCGATAACTTGGTAATCCAATGTTATTCGAACACTCCACAAAAAATGCGGTGTCAATTCTACTGCAATAACTTGGTAATCCAATGTTTTGCTGATCGTGCCCCACCGAATTGCGGCGCCAATCCTCCTTGGTAATCCAGTTTTGTAGAACAAGCCCCACGTTTTAGGGCCGCCAATCCTACTGTACCCGATAACCCGGATAGTAGGCTGTCAGATATCCGCCCCCTCAATCGGATTGCCAATAATCAAACGCACCGGCACAGCTACATCAATGAAAATGGCACTGACAGATACTATCGAGATTAGAGCACAATAGTTAACAAGAAATTATTGTGGAACACACTAAAATATACGGGGGTTCATACTTACCTTTACTTACCTCTTAAATTTATCTCGGGGACTGGGTTGTCAACTGGATCACTTAAAAGTATGCCCACACAATAACCTCCACCATGATATTTAAAATGAACCAGAACGAAGACGAGAAACTTTAAACTGCACAATAATTTATTTCACATAAAGAATGATTTAACAAATAAAAAAATAAAAAAAATCAACGTGGCAATCAGAAGCCATCGACCACATAACCATGTCCTCCTGTAGGACCTGTATTCTCTACATATAATGTTTCAGCTTTCTCAAGCTCATAGCAACGTAAAAATAATGATGCACTGGGAATGGAAACGGGATTTGGGATGAGACACATATATCAATTGTTTTGCGTGTTTATATACTTCACATTTTATTTATAGCCACAAGGCTATTATGGAACGTCCTTGGCCTCTGTAACACAGTTGTCCGGGCCAGCTGGAATGCACCTGTATCGTCAAAGCGGACTCCCGTTCGTTCAACCCTAGCATAAGCGTGTTACCTCAGAGCTTGGCTCTCCTTTTCAAATACGTAAATGTTCACATCTCTACTGAAATATTATCACGCAAATGTCTTACATGCTTCATTCAAACACCAGTGGATTACTCCAATAATCCCAAATCATGTTTAATTGTTCAAACCACTTGCTTAATTAGCGTTGTTTAGAGTATAAAAACAAAACTCTAAATGTTAATAACAAAAGTTCATTAATTATGTATAACAATAATAAATTGTTTATAACAATGTCAAATGACAATTGAAAATTTTATACACGCCTCTATTAATCACTATCATTTCAAATTATTATCAAAGATATTTACAAAATTATTTTACAATATTATATTGTTTATATTATTTATACAAGGAATACATTAAACCACACGTTTATCCGGTTGATAATTACTTAAATCGTGGTGATATAATCGACCAATGAAGGTTAGTTATATTTAACTGTCAAATTCAGGTTTAATAAGGTTTAATAATAATTATTAATATTTGTGACGGTAACCTCCATTCAAAATCTTTATCTCAAATTATTTAACACTCTTGTTAATTTTTAACAGTATCTTCATATGAATAACTTTCAAATAACAAGAACAATACAATCAGTGGGAAAATACTTCGCTTATAACGCACAAAATTGCACAACAATTGGCCCAAAATTCATCATATATCTTCATATATATGGCATAAAAATCCTTCAAACTACACACAAAAACCTCCACTTATTAATTCATCAACTTCATTAATTATTGTGGGAACCTCCTTCATTATTCAAGGGCATTACTCATCAGCGACTTTTACAGGTCCACTGAACTAATGATTATACATCCATTGTTCCTCTTCAAAAATTCTTAGATTCATCAATTGTATTAATGTCTGTTATTATTCAACCTTCGTGGGTTTCATTCATGAATCGATATGAAGTAAAAATTTGCCAATCACAAATAAATTTAATAGCAAATACGATTAGACACTCCTCCCTGGTCTATCAAAATTGAGATTGATATCTTCAAAGTATCGCAGTATAAAAATACTATCTTCAATCAAAGTTCATCTAAACTGCATAAATAGTCGAATAGAATACAATTAGATTGTGGAATGCAAACATTATTGTTCCAATCTATAATTGGGAAAAATTCCTATCAAATGTTCATTACTATAGTGTATTCAATAAATCGTAATCAAAGTTCATATTTCATAAAATTGTCTATAATGCAATGATAAATGTCTATGTTGCAATCATGTTCATAAGACGACTAGTATTTCAAAGATCGTCGATAACGTATTAGATTTTAACGCTCTAAAATCATTTAATTATTCTTCTTTCTTGAGGATGACAGAAAATTGGTCAAAGTAATTTACTGAATAGAATTACTTTAATAAAATGACACGCTGTCTAAATTCAACTCTGCCATAGCAAATCGTTAACTTTACAGTCAAATCGTGACTACAAAAATATGCAAATTACTGAAAGAATCTAAATCATCAGTCTCAACTGATCCAAAATTATTAAGTATGCCAATGACATAGCAATGTCTCAAAAATCGAAGAAAAAGGCATAAATCATCGAAGTGTACTGAGTACAGAAATATCAATCAAGAAAATGGGGCAAAAGATAGGACAGAAAAATATGGGAAAAATGGTTGCTCAGATATCGCTACAAGACTCAAATAATACAAGAAACGTTCACGACTACCTTATCTGTTGATTGAAGATCTAGAGGAAAGTTTTCAAAGAAAACTGCTGTTGGTTCCATTTCACTAGCGTAAAGATGTGCTCCGTCCTCGAACCTGGAATCAGCGTCCTCGGAGAATCGAACTGCTTCCTCCTCCGAAATTGCACTGCTCCGTGGATACGAAAAACATCCTTCTGGCAAAACTCTTCATTGTGCGCCGGGACAACCCTGGCCTCTCTTGAAAGTTCCCTGAAGTTCTTGCAGGAATTCGCCATGAAGTTTATTGTAGTTATTTCCGCAGAAATATTCATAGTTGTGGAGTATGAAAATATTTCCACTGTTATCTGGTATAATTCAGCGATGGATTCACGATGCATGAGTGTAGATGGATGTTCACTACATGCTCGCTTTTGTAGAAAGACGATTAACGAAGTTCCATGCTGTTACTTTACTCCAACGATATGTGTCCCAATTGCATTAAAGCCTTAGCCTTCCATCTCAACTACTGTTATAATCATTGAAAGCACTGCAAGATTATAATGTTCCATAGTCGAATGTATCGTTGTAATACCAAACGTATTCTCCAATATCACTGTTGCACTCCACGTGTCAGCCGTAGTGTATAATGTGGAATTTTAAAAGTGTTTCTCCTGTGGCGAGAAAATCACTTTTGTTGGCAGCCTTAAAGTTACAATATCTTTCGAAGTATAACTGTGAAATTGTTCAAATCTTCTATACACCTCAATGTTGTACTGCCCAATAGAACTATAATGCAGGCTGAAGTTAGTGCTTGATATCTTGACTGGTGGAAACGTTAATGTGAGCGTTTCAACTTCACCTAGTTTCGAGCAGCGTAAAATGGAACTGCTCCGAGTTCGTTCGATGCGCCGGGATTTAACCACGCTAAAGACAACTTACTTCACTGAGTCACTTGAAAATAACTATATATCACCAGAAATATATATGCGATCTGACATATGAGATCTGAGAGCTCCTCTCTCCTGTGCACGACCTTTTATCAACTTCTTAAGGGGCGTATCCATCCCTTCCATAGCCTGTTGCTGCGTCATTGCTGGAAGTTTTAACTTTGGCTATACTTGACGGATTTTCAAATTTCAAAAACTCAAAATTAATTTCTTCAAAATTCCAAATCAATGCCATAACTGAAAATAGATTTCCACAAATCTGCATGCCAAAAGTAATTAAATATCGTAGTTTCAGCAATCTCCGTCTTCCTTCCAAACTATCGTTCATTGGTTCGAGTCTCTCCTCCAATAGCGTAGCTTCTTCATTAGCACAATACCTTGTTTCCTGCGACTGCGTCGTAAATCTAAGATCTTTCTCGAACAAAATCATGACGTCACCAAGAATCTCGGCTCAATCAGCCTACTGGCATGAAATCTGCGTCATCCGTGCCTACGTCATGAATATCCACGTCATAACTATGACATTCATAACTTTACTCATATTTGCCAATACAGCCATCGTGGTCTCAATATAATTCAATTTCCGGGGGCATTCTCCCTTCACCACGTTTTAAAAACAGTTGCAAATTGTTTTTAAACTCTGTGTTATAAATATCTCAATTCACTTGAACACGAAATTGAATTATTATTGGCTTACTCTTGGATAATATTTCTTCAAGTTCCCAGCATTGAACTTGCCATAAACGACATTATTCTCGTCATCGTAGAGTTCATAACAGTTGTTTCCATAGGCATTCGTAATTCTGAACGGACCCATGAATACTATTCCAAACTTGGGATAGATTTTCTTACCCACGTCAGCCTTGACAGGTCTGCGTAATAATACCAGATTTCCAATTTCTAAGGGAGCACCAAAACGTTTTCCAGCTACTCTTTTCAGTCGTTTTTGTGCTGCTTTATGGAGTTGTTCTTTCGCTCTGTCTATTCTCTGCTGCCTACCTAAGTCGGGATCTCTAGGAACGTGGTTAAAAAGATTATCCCACGGCCTTTCGGGGTTTCTTCCTAGATGAAGTCTCATTGGCACCTCTCCTGTGCTCTCCTGCACTGTAGAATTTAGACATTCCTCAATAAGGGGTACAAATCTCACCCAACCAGAATGATCATTCGGACAGAAAATTCGACAGAATTTCGAAAATTCAGCCATATATCTTTCCGAAGAATTTGATTCCGGATATCGCACGCTTGAAAATATGTGCTTAATACCAAGCCTTTCCATATCTGCAGCAAATTCCAAGGACGTAAACTGAGCTCCATGATCCGAAAGTAGATATTCTGGTTTACCAGCTTTTGGAAATACAGCATGTTCCAGTCTGCTTACAACGTTCCTCGTGTTAGCTTTTTGCATGGGACTCATTGTTACAAATTTTGAGAAGACATCCACGGTAACCAACAGATACTGATTACCCTGATATCCCTTCGGACAAGGACCAAATATGTCTGTCGCCATGAGTTCATTCGGTTTAGAGGGAATCATAGCCTTAGGTTTTCCTTTTAATAGAGCGGAAGCATACTTTGCTCTTTGACATTTATCACATGAACGAATGACATTAGGAATGCTGGAACGCATGTTAGTCCAAATAAACCTCTCTTTAAGAGTATCAAGAGTTTTATCTAAACCCGCATGTCCAGTTGCGTGATGAGCTACCCACACTAAATTGACAACAAGTTTAGGTGGCACGACTATTCGAAGCTTTGTATGCGCAGAGTCAGCATACTTACATACGATGTCTCCACTCAAGACAAAGTGTCGTGAATCTCTCTGTGTAGCTGCATAGTCAACATCAGTATTGTCCATGTAACCCTTAAGGAACCTGTACATTTTCCTGATTGGAGCGTGTCTCTTCTGTGACACACCGATTCGGGCTAACCTCCTAACGGTCTCTTGATCTTGCTGCTCCAATTGTACATGGTGTATCTGCACATTTTTGATAGGGTTACGTGATAAAGCCTCAGCCAGTAAGTTATCTTTCCCAGGCTGATGGACGATAGTGACATTAAACTGTTGGGTGAACAAAGCCCAACGTGTCAATCTATCACTAGACATGTCAGTTTGCAGCATAAAATGAAGTGCTTTGTGATCTGTAATAATGATAACCTTGTGTCCCAGCAACATTTTTTTCCAAGCTTGCAAAGCTGTTACAAAACCTAACGCTTCTAATTCTGTCGTAAAGTAGTTTTCCTCGTGTTTCTTTAACTTCCGACTAGTGAACGCAATGTAGTGCTTGTTGCCTGCCTCGTCTTTTTGGTATAAGACTGCACTAATGCCTATTCTTGATGCATCAGACTCTATATAGAACACCTTCTCAAAGTCAGGGTACTCCAGTTTGACGTTGTTTCTGAGCATCTCCTTTGCTTTCTCAAAAGCATCGTCTGCTGCGGTACTCCATTTCCATCTATTATTTTTCTTGAGTAAATCATACAGAGGAGTATCTCGGACAGTGGCTGCTAATGAATTGGCAAGCGCCTACAAATTCTCTGACTTGTTTCACCTTAGTTGGCTTTGGGAATCTAGTGATCGCATCTACTTTCTGCATGTTTGTATGATATCCATCTTTATCAATGGTATGCCCCAAGTAATTGATCTCCTTCTTCAAGAATTGACATTTTCCAAAATTGACCTTGATATTGGCCTCCCTTAAATTTTCAAACAACTTTCTCAAGTGCACTAAATGTTCTGCGGCGTTGGGTGAAGATACAATTAAATCGTCAATGTAGCAGATTACATTCTCCTTTACTTCGTCAGTGAGCTTGCTATCAAGTGCTCGAATGAGTGCTGGTCCACTGTTGACCATTCCAAAAGGCATTCTCACAAAGACCCATGACGTCTGGTCAAATAGGAATCCAGTGTACTGCATACTTTCTTCCTCCAGTTGAACTTGGTAAAACGAAGATGTCAAGTCAAGAACACTGAAACATGCTCTCCCTTTGAACTTTCTAAGCAGATCTCTGATCTTAGGTGGTCGGTCATTTTCTGGAAGAATCTTCAAGTTGATGGTCCGAGCATCGAGACAAAGACGTATCTGACCATTACTTTTCTTCACCACAGTGATGGGGTTTATGTAAGACGACGCCTGTTTTTTAATAATCCCGTCTACCTCCATTTTTCTGATCAACCCTCGTACTTCTTGATAGTATTTCTCAGGTATGGGGTATATTCTCTTTTGGTAAGGGGTTTCATCGGTCAGCCTTATCTTATACTTATAGTCTTTAATCAATCCAGGCTTTTCATCAAAAATATCTTGGAATTCCTTTATCAAATCCTCAAATTCCCCCTGAATTTCTTCAAATCCTTCAGTTTTTCTACTGGGTATTTCTGTTATATTCTCTACGTCGTTAATAATGGTATTTAAAATTTCTTCCCTAAGGTCTATCTCCAGACTGTTTTTCACGTCCTGTTCTTCGATCTCTTCTGTGATCATGTACCCACCATTAAAGCTAATACTTCTATTCTTCATATCAATAATGGCTCCAACCTTCGATATAAAATCGATTCCTAGCACAATATCGAAATGGATCTTGTTAACCACAATGAAGATCTGTTCATAATTCCTTCCATTAATTTCAAAGTTCAACAGCACTTGGATCTTGCATTTCACTGCCTTGTCTTGGAAAATTCCTCTCACTTTGACGGTAGAAACAGGTAAAACTGTCATGTTTTCTCCTTTTAACAGACTTTGATAGCATTCATCAGAAATGATAGAAATAATTGCACCAGTATCCATAAGAGCTTTATACTGTTGGCCATCTATCAGTACAGAAATAATAGGTAATGCACATGGTCTTTCCTCTTTGACGATTCCCCTCTCTTCTAATAAATCCTCATCAGTTACTTCGTAAATTTCGTTAATGGTAATCAGGTGTGGTGTGGCAATGTATTCATGGTTTCTCACTGTCGTTGAGAAATCGGCGTTTTTTTTTTTTTGTGTTACCAATCTCAAAGTTCCCCTGCTGACTTGTAGAAGGACCAGGATCGATCACTACATCCTGTCTTTTCTTTTGGTTTTCAGCTTCCTTTTCTCGTAATTCCTTCAGATACTGCTGACTTTCTTTCTCTCTTTCTTGATACTTGTCGGGTGTCATAACCTGACCTTGAGAATTCTGATTCTGATTCTGGTACTGGTTATTTCTGTTATAATTTCGATTATAACCATTGTTGTAGTATCTACCTCTTCCGTTGTTGTAATTCCCTCTATTATTATTCCAGCCTCGTCTTTGCTGATATGGACGGTAACCTTGGGATCTGTGGTTGCGGAAATAATTATTCCTGTGAGGACCTACATTTTCAGTTTTTCCTTCCTCAGGCTTATCAGTTTGCTGCACTTGATCCATGTAGACCGTATTAACGTCTTTGAATTCGTGCCTCTGACCTTTTTGTACCAAATTTGGCATTGGACTCGTGTAGTCAAGCCTTCTCAACAATTCGTCCATACTTGTCTAATGTTTGACGATATGATCAGTCTTCTTACCTCCACAGGCAGCATACGTGAAATCGCATTTATCAACTGCTCTGTTGACAATGGGGGTTGCAAAAATCTCAAGCGTGATAGTTGACTCGTGAAGAAATCAGCGTACCGTGTTGGAAGAGTACCTGAATACTTCCTCGAGTATACCCCAGCTCTTAATGAATTCTGAGCTTCTATTGACCAGAATCGTTTAATCAGTGCCTCTGCAAATTCGTCAAAATTGCTGAAAGTGTATCGGAATGCTCTAAACCATTCAAGGGGTCCTCCAGCTAGAAATCTTTCTACGATTCTCATCTCTCCCTCTCTAGGAATGTGGGCTTCTATGAAATAGTCTTTAAGATTCCTGATATATTCGATCGGTGTGAGACTATCAGTGTTGCTAAATTTTTGAGGTTTGTCTTCAAAATTCCTGATGACTGTCACATTTCTCGGATATGAATCCATATAATTCCTCCCACTATCACAATACTTCCATTCGGGTTCAATATTCCGATCCTCTTCTTCTTCCCTGAATCTGGATATACGTTCCTCAGGACTAATATCTCTCTCTTCTGTATTAAGGTTACCTCTTCTCACATAATTTCTCTCCTCTTCACCAGTCAATCCTTCGGTATCCTTGTCTGTGATTTCCGTGATGACTTTCCTAATCAACTCTTCCTTATAGGTTTCCATCATGCTAGCTTCTCCTAGTTTCAAATTCTGCAGTTTGCTCGTAGTTTCGTTAACATCAGAGACAACCTTATGAATCTGTTCCTCTAGCGCAGTTTTTAATGCTTGCACGTCCTGACCTATTTGAGTTCTATCCTCTACCTGCTTTTCGGATAGCGAATCCATCCTTACATTCAAGTCTTTCCTAATCTGAACTACTTCGTTATTAATGTCTACCTGTGTACTGGCAAGTTTTCTTTCAATTCGTTCCTGAATCTGATCTACATGTTCCCCACTTGACCTGTTCCATTCATCTTTCCACACTGTTACATTTGCAGTTAACATTTCTGCAATATCTACTTCGATGTCCTCCTTAAGTAAACGATTGTGATCTAATACTTGGGTTCTCATGACCTCTATATCGTATTTTAAACCAGCTAAAGACGCTGTTGTCCTAACAGACTCGTCAACTAACCGAGTTGTTAATGCACTAATGTTACGAGTACAAAGTGTTTTTGAAGTTTCAATTTCCTCCCTAACTTTGTTAACATCAGTCTGAACTTTAGCAATGTCTACAAAAACAGTATTGACTTCTACTTGTATTTTATTGATATCGCTTTGCATATCGTTAACATCTGAATGAATATTATTGATGTCAACTTGAACATTTGATACATCAGTTCGAACATTACTAACCTCTCTTTGAACTTCTTCTACTTTGTCTTGTACAGTAGCAACATCATTCCTTACAACAATTACTTCAGCTCTAGCACATGAAATATCACCCCGGACATTAGCAACATCAAGATTCAACATGGTAAGATCTTTTTGTACCTTAGAAACATCATTTTTAACATCAGACACATCTTTATGCACATTGGATAAATCTTTATGGACATTGGACACGTCTGTGCGCATGTCAGTTACAGCATTCTCGATTCCCTGGGTACTGATCTGTAAACGCGACATATTATTTTCTAAGTTTGCAGAACTGGTCTGAAGAACTTTCAAATTTTCATCCATCCTAGTAGACAAATTACTAGCATTCCTAGCTTCCATCTCCTCCATTCGACTAGTATTCCTAGCTTCCATCTCCTTTACACTTTCATTCAGCCTAATAGACAAATTAGCTGACAAACTACTAGAATTCTCCTCCATCATCTGCTTCATATTACTAGCACTCCTAGCTTCCATCTCCCTCATATTGTTGGACATCTCCTCCAACATTTTCTTAATACTTTCATCTGCCATTTCAATAATATTTCAATAATAAGCTGCTTTAGGGACATACATCAAACAGAGCAAAATAACAACATCTGAGCAACATTTTTCACCATATATAAATTTGAGCAATTTTCTGTCTTAAATCTAACTTATAATTACCTTATAATTAACCTTCGTAGACACTTCATGTTGAAATAAACTCAAGCACATGTTCAAGTTTCTTTGGTTCATTTTAAAATATCCTAACACAAATAATTTACATTTATAATCCAAATAGTTTAATTTTATCTTTAATATGACTATACATGTCATAAGCCGGTCAAATGAAATAAGATTCCAGATCATAGGCGATTTTTCTAAGTTTCCAGCCTATTTAACCTCTTTCAAGTCGTATAAGATCTGATCTTTTCTGAGTGTAATTTTCCTAATACAACACAACATTTATTCCTATATAATCACACTCTCAAATTCTACAATTGGCCAAGACATCTAACAAAGAATCAACCTCTTTATTTGAGTCTTCACAATCCCTTTGACATCGATAACTTGGTAATCCAATGTTATTCGAACACTCCACAAAAAATGCGGTGTCAATTCTACTGCAATAACTTGGTAATCCAATGTTTTGCTGATCGTGCCCCACCGAATTGCGGCGCCAATCCTCCTTGGTAATCCAGTTTTGTAGAACAAGCCCCACGTTTTAGGGTCGCCAATCCTACTGTACCCGATAACCCGGATAGTAGGCTGTCAGATATCCGCCCCCTCAATCGGATTGCCAATAATCAAACGCACCGGCACAGCTACATCAATGAAAATGGCACTGACAGATACTATCGAGATTAGAGCACAATAGTTAACAAGAAATTATTGTGGAACACACTAAAATATACGGGGGTTCATACTTACCTTTACTTACCTCTTAAATTTATCTCGGGGACTGGGTTGTCAACTGGATCACTTAAAAGTATGCCCACACAATAACCTCCACCATGATATTTAAAATGAACCAGAACGAAGACGAGAAACTTTAAACTGCACAATAATTTATTTCACATAAAGAATGATTTAACAAATAAAAAAATAAAAAAAATCAACGTGGCAATCAGAAGCCATCGACCACATAACCATGTCCTCCTGTAGGACCTGTATTCTCTACATATAATGTTTCAGCTTTCTCAAGCTCATAGCAACGTAAAAATAATGATGCACTGGGAATGGAAACGGGATTTGGGATGAGACACATATATCAATTGTTTTGCGTGTTTATATACTTCACATTTTATTTATAGCCACAAGGCTATTATGGAACGTCCTTGGCCTCTGTAACACAGTTGTCCGGGCCAGCTGGAATGCACCTGTATCGTCAAAGCGGACTCCCGTTCGTTCAACCCTAGCATAAGCGTGTTACCTCAGAGCTTGGCTCTCCTTTTCAAATACGTAAATGTTCACATCTCTACTGAAATATTATCACGCAAATGTCTTACATGCTTCATTCAAACACCAGTGGATTACTCCAATAATCCCAAATCATGTTTAATTGTTCAAACCACTTGCTTAATTAGCGTTGTTTAGAGTATAAAAACAAAACTCTAAATGTTAATAACAAAAGTTCATTAATTATGTATAACAATAATAAATTGTTTATAACAATGTCAAATGACAATTGAAAATTTTATACACGCCTCTATTAATCACTATCATTTCAAATTATTATCAAAGATATTTACAAAATTATTTTACAATATTATATTGTTTATATTATTTATACAAGGAATACATTAAACCACACGTTTATCCGGTTGATAATTACTTAAATCGTGGTGATATAATCGACCAATGAAGGTTAGTTATATTTAACTGTCAAATTCAGGTTTAATAAGGTTTAATAATAATTATTAATATTTGTGACGGTAACCTCCATTCAAAATCTTTATCTCAAATTATTTAACACTCTTGTTAATTTTTAACAGTATCTTCATATGAATAACTTTCAAATAACAAGAACAATACAATCAGTGGGAAAATACTTCGCTTATAACGCACAAAATTGCACAACAATTGGCCCAAAATTCATCATATATCTTCATATATATGGCATAAAAATCCTTCAAACTACACACAAAAACCTCCACTTATTAATTCATCAACTTCATTAATTATTGTGGGAACCTCCTTCATTATTCAAGGGCATTACTCATCAGCGACTTTTACAGGTCCACTGAACTAATGATTATACATCCATTGTTCCTCTTCAAAAATTCTTAGATTCATCAATTGTATTAATGTCTGTTATTATTCAACCTTCGTGGGTTTCATTCATGAATCGATATGAAGTAAAAATTTGCCAATCACAAATAAATTTAATAGCAAATACGATTAGACACTCCTCCCTGGTCTATCAAAATTGAGATTGATATCTTCAAAGTATCGCAGTATAAAAATACTATCTTCAATCAAAGTTCATCTAAACTGCATAAATAGTCGAATAGAATACAATTAGATTGTGGAATGCAAACATTATTGTTCCAATCTATAATTGGGAAAAATTCCTATCAAATGTTCATTACTATAGTGTATTCAATAAATCGTAATCAAAGTTCATATTTCATAAAATTGTCTATAATGCAATGATAAATGTCTATGTTGCAATCATGTTCATAAGACGACTAGTATTTCAAAGATCGTCGATAACGTATTAGATTTTAACGCTCTAAAATCATTTAATTATTCTTCTTTCTTGAGGATGACAGAAAATTGGTCAAAGTAATTTACTGAATAGAATTACTTTAATAAAATGACACGCTGTCTAAATTCAACTCTGCCATAGCAAATCGTTAACTTTACAGTCAAATCGTGACTACAAAAATATGCAAATTACTGAAAGAATCTAAATCATCAGTCTCAACTGATCCAAAATTATTAAGTATGCCAATGACATAGCAATGTCTCAAAAATCGAAGAAAAAGGCATAAATCATCGAAGTGTACTGAGTACAGAAATATCAATCAAGAAAATGGGGCAAAAGATAGGACAGAAAAATATGGGAAAAATGGTTGCTCAGATATCGCTACAAGACTCAAATAATACAAGAAACGTTCACGACTACCTTATCTGTTGATTGAAGATCTAGAGGAAAGTTTTCAAAGAAAACTGCTGTTGGTTCCATTTCACTAGCGTAAAGATGTGCTCCGTCCTCGAACCTGGAATCAGCGTCCTCGGAGAATCGAACTGCTTCCTCCTCCGAAATTGCACTGCTCCGTGGATACGAAAAACATCCTTCTGGCAAAACTCTTCATTGTGCGCCGGGACAACCCTGGCCTCTCTTGAAAGTTCCCTGAAGTTCTTGCAGGAATTCGCCATGAAGTTTATTGTAGTTATTTCCGCAGAAATATTCATAGTTGTGGAGTATGAAAATATTTCCACTGTTATCTGGTATAATTCAGCGATGGATTCACGATGCATGAGTGTAGATGGATGTTCACTACATGCTCGCTTTTGTAGAAAGACGATTAACGAAGTTCCATGCTGTTACTTTACTCCAACGATATGTGTCCCAATTGCATTAAAGCCTTAGCCTTCCATCTCAACTACTGTTATAATAATTGAAAGCACTGCAAGATTATAATGTTCCATAGTCGAATGTATCGTTGTAATACCAAACGTATTCTCCAATATCACTGTTGCACTCCACGTGTCAGCCGTAGTGTATAATGTGGAATTTTAAAAGTGTTTCTCCTGTGGCGAGAAAATCACTTTTGTTGGCAGCCTTAAAGTTACAATATCTTTCGAAGTATAACTGTGAAATTGTTCAAATCTTCTATACACCTCAATGTTGTACTGCCCAATAGAACTATAATGCAGGCTGAAGTTAGTGCTTGATATCTTGACTGGTGGAAACGTTAATGTGAGCGTTTCAACTTCACCTAGTTTCGAGCAGCGTAAAATGGAACTGCTCCGAGTTCGTTCGATGCGCCGGGATTTAACCACGCTAAAGACAACTTACTTCACTGAGTCACTTGAAAATAACTATATATCACCAGAAATATATATGCGATCTGACATATGAGATCTGAGAGCTCCTCTCTCCTGTGCACGACCTTTTATCAACTTCTTAAGGGGCGTATCCATCCCTTCCATAGTCTGTTGCTGCGTCATTGCTGGAAGTTTTAACTTTGGCTATACTTGACGGATTTTCAAATTTCAAAAACTCAAAATTATTTTCTTCAATATTCCATATCAATGCCATAACTGAAAATAGATTTCCACAAATCTGCATGCCAAAAGTAATTAAATATCGTAGTTTCAGCAATCTCCGTCTTCCTTCCAAACTATCGTTCATTGGTTCGAGTCTCTCCTCCAATAGCGTAGCTTCTTCCTTAGCACAATACCTTGTTTCCTGCGACTGCGTCGTAAATCTAAGATCCTTCTCGAACAAAATCATGACGTCACCAAGAATCTCGGCTCAATCAGCCTACTGGCATGAAATCTGCGTCATCCGTGCCTACGTCATGAATATCCACGTCATAACTATGACATTCATAACTTTACTCATATTTGCCAATACAGCCATCATGATCTCAATATAATTCAATTTCCGGGGGCAGTACCTACTGTAAGGCCACGGCCGCCTCCTTCCCTCTTCCTAGCCTATCCATCCCAATCTTCCCCTCCCTTCCCTCATGAGGCCCCTGTTCGCTTTGCAGGTGAGGCCGCCTGGGCGAGGTGCTATTCCCACCTCACCAGTTGTATCCCTTCCGATTAGATGTTCCCAGCTCTAGGACACTGCCTGGATAGGCGGTAGGGGTGAGTTCCCTCGCTGAGTCCCTGGGAGCCACCACCCTGGAGGGTAAACACGATTTGTAAAAAAATGTGGATTCAGGATGAGGAGTAGGTTTCGAGAAATGATAATTACTTTGTGAAAGACAGATTTCATTTATTTGAATACCGCTTTCTGCATGTTTACATTTGATTGTGCAGCTGAAAACAACCCTCAGAGATGTGAATACCAATGGTTAAGCTCGTTGAGAACACAGGAACACATGAGATCTTGAACGTGGTCAGTAGGCTACTTGGATGGTTGATGGCACACTGTTTTAAGCCACCCGACCGAAAACTCCAGCCTCGGAAACCCTCTTTGAAAAACTGGACCAGCCCCGGGTGGAAGATAAACTGCAAATGTCCAAAGCACAAGTCGAAGCAAAAATTAAATTTCAATGTAGGCCTACACAGATAAATGCAATGCATGTAGTAGTATTATTGTAAATCAACACCACATATATACAAATGGTCGGTAATCCTCCTTTCAATATAGCAGAGGCAGAGTGGGGGAATGTTTGTTTGCAGTAGGACTGTGAAAAGGAGCAGCACACGTGAGTTGCCCTTCTGCCCAGTCCTAGTGTAGGCTGGGCACCTGATACTTGTTTCATTTATTACCCCTTCCGTGGCTTAGGCGGCAGCACGCCGGCCTCTCACCGCTGGGTCCGTGGTTCAAATCCCGGTCACTCCATTTGATATCTGTGCTGGACAAAATTGAGGCAGACAGGTTTTTCTCCGGTTACTCCGGTTTTCCCTGTCAAAATTTCATTCCAGCAACACTCTCCACTATCATTTCATTTCATCTGTCATTCATTTAATCATTGCCCCAGAGAAGTGCGTCAGGCCCCGGCAGCCGGCACAGTTCATATCCTCGCCGCTAGATGGGGGCTTCATTCATTCCATTCCTGACCCGGTCGGAGACTGGAAGCAGGCTGTGGATTTTCATTTTCATGAAGCTAGAGAAGGTCTCAAATGACGAATGTGATAAAGCTGAAGCAGATTTGTGAGGTTTGGCAATCAGATCTTTTGAAGTCAAATTTAACGGAGTGTAACAATGGTATTTCGGATTTGTCTAGCAACAATCATAATAACAATTATGATAATAATAATGTAAATAAATCACCAACACAAGCTTGCAAAAGTAACAAATTTAAAATTCACCACCAGAATGTCCAGTCTCTTTATAATAAAATTGATTACATAAATCTAATGCTTAAAAATGAACTTAAAGACATCTCAGCACTATGTATTTCAGAACATTGGCTGAAAGAAGAACAACTCGAATTAATTCAATTCCCAGGGTTTATACAAGCTAGTAAATACTCTAGATCTAATATTAGCCATGGTGGTACTTGCATCTTCTTAAGAAGTAATTTAGATCATGAACAGTTAACAGCTTATGATTATCTAATTATGGAACAGGATTTTGAATTCTCTGCCGTAAAAATACAGCAGTTTAAGTTAATAATTGTATGCGTATACCGTTCTCCGTCAGGAAAGTTTCCTTTATTTATAGATGAATTAGAATTGTTACTCAATAACATGAGCAAAGTAAATTTCGATATAATAATTTGTGGGGATGTAAATGTGGATATCTTAAAATTTGATAGAAATTGTGAATTATTAACACAGTTACTAATTTCCTATGGACTGAAACCCACAGTAAATACCCCAACAAGAATAACAAAATTTAGTAAAACCACTCCTGATCAAATTTTTATAAATACAGATAAATATCACCATTCAATAGAAGTCTATTGTCCGGGTTTTAGTGACCACCATGGACAAATACTGAGTTTTGAAGTATCCGAAACAATCAATAATAATGATAATGGAGTAAAATCAAAGTGCAGGTCATTCACTGAATCAAATGTTACATATTTCAATGACTTATTAAATAAGGAAACATGGTCAGAAATTTATGAACTAGAAAATGTAAATGATAAATTTAATGCATTTTACAGTACCCTAAAACACTATTTTGAAATAGCATTCCCCTTTAAACGAAGAACTGTTCAAAATAACAAAACTAGCAATTGGATAACAACAGGGATTATAAATTCATGTCAAAGAAAGAAATTTCTACACAAATTATATAAACAATACCACACAACACCTGAATTCAATTTATACTACAAAATATACCCTAGCATATTAAATAAGGTAATAAGACTAGCAAAGAAAATGCATAATGATAATTTTATTTCCCAATCATCTAACAAAAACAGGGCTATGTGGTCCGTGATAATAAAAGAAACTGGAAAATCTGCTAAAATACAAAGGAACATTACACTGACCAGAAATAATAAAGTGATAAATAATCCAGAGGAAATATCAAACACTTTCAATGACTATTTTCTGGAAATTCCGCAAAAATTATTAAATAAATCACATGTAAATACACTAAATTCTAATAATAAAATAAATATATGTAGTGATTCTTTATTTATAAATCATGTCACAAGTGAAGAGGTAAGAATAGTTATAAAAGAGCTAAAAAATAAATTTTGTGCTGGCATTGATGGCATCCCAGATGCAATTTTAAAGAAATGTGCAGAAAATATAATAAATCCACTTACACACTTAATAAACAGTTCAATTCTCTCAGGAACTTGCCCGGATATTTTGAAGTTATCAAAAGTAATTCCTGTGCACAAAAACGGTTCAAAAGATGAATTAGGTAACTATCGTCCTATTACCTTACCAACTGGTATCGCAAAAATTGTGGAAAAAATCATGTATAGGAGACTGATAAGTTTTATAAAAAAAATAAAAAAATATTATCAAACTCACAACATGGATTCAGAACGGAAAAATCTACAGAGACAGCAATTTATGTATGTATTAATAGTATACTGAAATTAATTGACAATAAGAAACATGTAACTGGCCTATTCTTGGATTTATCGAAAGCATTTGATGTTGTTGACCATAAAATCCTCCTTACCAAACTAAATCAATATGGTATTAGAGGTCTAGCTAATAAATGGATTGACTCTTACTTAACAAGGCGTAAACAAATAGTAAGCTTGAGACACAAGGATGATGGAACCAAATTACTTAATGAAACATTGTCCAATGAGGGAATTATTGAATTTGGAGTACCCCAGGGATCGGTTTTGGGCCCACTACTCTTTCTTCTATATATCAATGATATAACACTGAACGTTCATTCACATAAGGAAATTTTGTTTGCGGACGATACAACACTCGTAATAAAAGGTGAAACTAAACAGGTCATACAGCAGTCTGCTGACTCCGTTACAGGAGAGTTAACCAAATGGTCACAAGATAATCGCCTCATAATAAACTATACAAAAACAGTATGTCTAAATTTCCACACTATACAGAATAGGAATCCTGCGAAACCCAATATAATATTAAATGGTCATCAAATAGAAAATAAATCAGAAACAAAGTTTTTAGGACTATGGATACAATAAGACTTGAAATGGAATAAACATATACAATATCTGGATACTAAACGGAACTCGATGTGCTTTGCGTTACGTATTTTGAAAACCTGCACTAGCATGCACACATCAAGAAATACTTATTTTGCTTATTTCCATTCATACTTAAGATATGGGATCATATTTTGGGGTATGTCACCAGATGTACTAAGCACGTTTAGGATACAAAAGAGGGCGATTAGAATTATGGCAAATGTAAACTCTAGAGAATCATGTAGACCTCTGTTTAAATATTTAAACATTCTCCCACTGCCCTGCATATATATCTTTGAAAGTATTATGTTTTTTAAAAATAATTTAATGAATAAAGATGTTTTTCTTAAAACAAGCAATGATGTTCATAGGCATAACACAAGACAAAATCAAAACATTCATATTTCACACACACACACAAGCATATATCAAAAAGGAACTTTTCACACTGGAGTTAAATTATACTATAAACTACCCCAGTATATAAAACTGGCCCCAAAAATAAAAACCTTTGATAGAATGTTGAAAGCTTATCTGCAGTGCCATTATTTTTACTCAGTAGTTGAATATCTTAGCGTATAGGAGCGATGAAATCTATAATTATATTTTACTTTTTTTAATTTAATTGTAATACCTAGCTGTATGTTGTTGTATTTATAGAATTAAGTTTTCATATTATGATAATAGAGTGAGGTGTAAATAGTTGTGCAATAAGATTGTATCTATTAAAATTTGCTATTATAATAAGTTAAATAGTTATAATATTAGTAATATATACCTGTTAGTTCTTTTATTTTATAGATGTAAATTCTGACGTGTCCTATATCAAAAATGTATTGAATGCATGTATTTGATCAAATGGATTTAATAAAAATCTATCTATCTATCTATCTATCTACAGAAAAGTTTTTCCAGGGTTCTCTTATAGTTCAGAAGTTTGCAACACTGTAGCACGACCACTTTTAACACAAGTTGTTTTGTTGTTGCTTTTATCATTTGAGGGGCTTGGACATGGTGGTCATTGAGACCCATGTACTTACTGTCGACCAAAATATTATGTGTACTCGAGTTTGAAGGTTGTTTGTGAAGTAACCAATAGACCTACATAAAATCCAATAACATCATCATTTTCGTCGTTCTATTTTACGTTAGTTCATGTTGGTTTGGAATTTTTAATTTATATTTTAATATTTCTTATCGCAGTTGGAACACAAAAAGTGCCCGTTTTTAAGGGCGTTTCAACCATGCGTCACATTTAAGAACGTTGCCAAGATGGGCTCCATCACGCGTCGTGGCGCGCCTCGCTCGGAAGTGATGGGCTCCATATCAGCAACGCTGTACAGTATTTCCCGGAGCGGCTTGCTGGTGAACCATGTCTTAATTCCCCGTACAAATACAAACCGATATAAAATAAGTGAATTAATTTACGTATTTCACAGTCATACAGCATAACCTTTTGATGTATAAGGATTGCAATGCAACCAAGAACTACATTTTCCAACGACCCCGAGCCGAGAAAAAGTTACCTTACAAAAATGATAACAACTTTTGTTCTTGAACATACAAAATTTTGAAATTAATAAACCAGTTATACAACATTCCAATGTATATTGTGTTAAAATTTGGATTCGAACTGATGACGGATTTGTGAGATAATAATTCTTAAATGTGACGCATGGTTGAAACGCGCTTAAAAACGAGCACTTTTTGTGTTTAACTGCGATAAAAATATTAAAATATAAATTAAAAATTCCAAACCTACATGAGCTAACGTAAAATAGAACGATAAAAATGATGATGTTATTGGATTTTATGTAAGTCTATTGGTTACATCACAAACAACCTTCAAACTCGAGTGCACATAATATTTTGGTCAACAGTAGGTGTGTGTATTTTTTTACGATAACCTGTTGTAATATGGTGACTGTAGGCTATCAGTGTCTTTGTACTTTAGGTGAGGATTGGGAGGGAGGAAGCCGTGGCCATAAATAAGGAACCATCTCGGTATTTGCCTGCAGTAGACGTGGTAAACCACTTCCAAGATGGCCTAGGTGGCAATCGAATCCACCTCGCCTCAGGATTGCCACATGAGGCTTAGCATACCCCGTTTCAGCCCTCAGACCAGAATTACTTTTATGGGCAGGGCCAGGAAACGAACCCAGACCTCTGGGGAAAGAACCGAGAATGCTAGCCACTACACGAGGTGGTCAAACAAGAATTGTGTCCAGGCATGTATCTAGGCCTAGTGGGTAAGACTAGGGAATTGTGTGTCTACAAGGTATAGGCGAGCTGAAAACATGGTAGCCTTTCTTCCTGGAACTACAAATTGTCATTCACTCACTGAGAACAGTTTCCAGCTAGACTGTAAAGAACCCATTACAGATTTGGGTGCTATTCAGCACCTAGAACAAATAATAGGTACTGAACTCCATTGTCATGCACAGGAATACAATGCTAACTTTCTTACATATTTTGGGTGGTCAAGCAACGAGAACCCTCAGTGTAAGAAAAATGTCCCTACGATGCCAGAACAACCCTTGTTCTCTCAGCTATAAAATGCATGTTAGCAGGCTCCACCATCAAAGAGGAAGGTACAATTTGACATGCTGCATACATAAAATGATGATTACTAACACAGTAAGACTGAAACCTACAATGAAGCAGCACCCAAAAGGAGCTACGGGCTAACGTACACTACTGAATGAAGCCCTACTGTACTCCTAGGCTTTTACATACAATAATGTAGTAGGCCTACACCTTGCAGGCTTTAGGCTAAGCATAATAGAGGACCAGAGGGAAGATAACAAAGTAGTCAATAAAGCCTACTATTATTTTGCTGGAGGGTATCTGTATTAATATCTTCTAGCAAGTACACAAGCAATATTAACATATATTTCTAGAGCCAACAAACATTCTTTGTCGACTTCATTTCGACTTTTTTGCCCATGCCTAGGATTGTATCAATCCTTGCCTTATTCCCTGGTGCATAGGGCACCAGAAGTCACAGCCATGCAGAGTGTATGTCAAAATAGAACCAGGGTCCAAACCTGGGTGCTTCGATCACAAGTCACTTTGTATCTTTAATACTGTACTTGTAGTATTTGATTGAGACAGCTGCATGCATGCAAGTATTAGCATAGATAGGGAAATTATGGACATGGGTAGGCCCTACAGCATATCAAACTACTTAAGTAGCCTACCGTTAACTAAACTAAAGCTGATCCTGCACATTTACAAAGACTTGACAGAAGTCTTCAGCAAGATGAAAACAATTATTTGGTACATTTGGCAGGAATAAATTACATATTGTCCATTACGTACAAGAATATCGGGTGGCACTACAGAACAGGAGAACAAGTGTTTAAAAAATTGTAAGTAATGAAATTGGCCAAAATAACTGTAGTAATGGTATCTGGAGACTATATAGTAATAGATGTTCACTCGTCCGCTGCCGTAGACCCACCATCCCGCCCTAATAGGGGCACGACTTATGTAGCTGAATTTGCTACTCTGCCGTCCATCTTTGTGAATGTTTGTGAAGGAGTCCACAATGCCAACCCCGCGCATTCGGAACCAATGGTTTCGACTAGACCAATATTTTCGTCCAAACCAATGGAGGATTGATTACGCGGCCCGCTCTTTGTCCAGGCCAATGGTTTTGCCTTTTATTTCATTTTTCCTGTTGGCAATGTGTCACGTGGGTATGACGTAGTGTACTGTGTGATTTTAAAATGGCTGACCTTGTTCTTATGAACACGACCAATAATGCTTTATGTACGTTAAAAAGCAATTGAGAATGTGAAACGACTCCCAACATATCCGAGAAAGGTTTGTCAATCATAAATACTAGGCCTATATTTTCAGTAATATACCTGGTTGAAAGTTACCAAGGATTGGTCTCCTGTTCTGTAGTTTTAATGAATATCGTACCTATATTCGGATTTTTAAGCGAAAAACAAACAAATAATAGTAAATCCATAAATTCTGATTACAGTATAATTATACCGACTGGAACTATGAGCAAGGTTTACATCTTAGCAATTAAAACCTACCCTACATATAAATTATGTTGTCCCACGTTTAGAGCCTTCGAGCATAAATACAATAGAGTGCGCATTGCCACACTGCGCCTGTACTGTGACGTGAAACCAACATCTCGATCAGCTGATTAAAGGGTAAACAGAGGACCTCGTAATGGAAGGTGATAGGAGTATGTGAGGAAATGATTTTTAATGAGGGTTTAAACACACATTTTCGTAATTTATGCGGCATTGGGAAAAGCATCGCATGTTTCTTTACGTACCGGAAGGTAGCAAAGCTTAAGAATGTAACATATTTGGTGTTAAAAGTGGCTGTCGTGTTCCGTAATACCCATACATCCAGGATCCGATCTTGTAAATAATTGATAACAAATCCAACTCTGAATTAGGCCTACCGGTACTGATTTTTGAACAGAATTGTGTTTGTATAAAAAGTGGCTGTCGTGTTCCGTAATACTCATACATCCAGGATCCCCTCTTGTAAATCCTTAATAACAAATCCAACTCTTAATTAGGCCTACTGATTTTTGAACAGAATTGTGTTTGTCTAGCTGATCATTTTTGATTTTACGCCCGAAAGCTTCAAAAATTAGTTCAATCTATTAACTTACTACATCATTTCCCAAATTATTTTTCATCATTAGAAAATGTATTTTGGCTAATTTCAGTACCGGCACGTAAGAACATTTTATCGTACGATGAGCTCTCTTTCAGCGTTACATTTCCACTTCAGTATTTTATGAAAGTGAACAAAACAACATGGGCAAATGGGAATAAGGTAGTTTATAGATTTAGTAAGCGTTGGTTTTTAACAACTATACATTACATTTGCTACGTAGGAAAATATTTTAATCAATGAACTGTTTCCTTTTAAATTCCATTTTCCATGAATCATAGAATTGAGCCGGCCCCGTGGTGTAGGGGTAGCGCGCCTGCCTCTCACCCGGAGGCCCCGGGTTCGATCCCCGGCTCCGTCAGGGATTTTAAAACTGACGGGAGGGTTGGAACGGGGTGCACTCAGCCTCGTGAGGACAATTGAGTAGCTGTCTGACAGTGAGACAGCGCCCCGATCACGAAAACCAAGATTAACGGCCGAGGGGACCCGACGCGCTGATCACGCGTCACCCCAATATCTGCAGGCCGAATGGCTGGGCAGCGGTCGCTTGGTCGGCCTTAGCCCGTCATGGGCTGGATAGTGCCAGGGGTTGACTTTTTTTATGAATCATAGAAACCTTCGCAAAAATAACCCAGAATTCTGAAATTCTGCGAAGAATTGACTAATTTAGGGATGCAATGTAGCCTATCCTAGAAGAATCTCAAAATTCCCTCAACCAAACGCACTGTCCATAACTTACGCTTAATATTTATTATCGAACACTACACCGTCACATCTGTAGCATAACCTGCAATTTGACACTGAACATGATTGACGACTGCATTGTGTAGTCCGCACTACATTTAATCCAGCATAGGGACATAAAGCATTTTTATGTTCAGAGATGCATTTACTAGGAGTCCCCGTCTGGCTGCGCGGCTCAGGGGTAACGTTCTCACTTGCTGAGCCCAAGGTTGCAGGTTCGAAACCTGGCGCAGTCAGCTGGCATTTGAGGGTGCGCAAATGCGAGGGAGCCGTGTCAGTACATTTACTGGCACGTTAAAGATCTCCTTCGGGGATAAATTCCGGCACCCCGGCGTCTCTAAAAGCCAGTGTAGTTAAAAGGGCCGTAAAACCAATAACATTATTAACTAGCAGTCCCAACAAAACACCAAGAGAAACGTCTAGCCTATGGACATTTAAATACTTGATACCTTCGAGCATAAATACAGGCCTGTTCAGTGGAGTAAGGGATAGGGTAAATTATAATAATTTATAATAAATTCCAGCATTTTCATGTTTAATTATTTTTCTTTCATGTTTCGGAGTTAAGAGGAAACGTAGGCTAAAGAAATGCAAGTAATTAAGTCAAGAATTTTAGGGTTATTTAGCAATGAATTAACATACATATGGAAAGAAATGACCGATCCAGTTTTAAACGTCTCCCTACATCCATACGCGACACAGTAATACACCATTCTGACTTGGTAATGAATAGAACGCACTCTAAATAACCCAATTCTATCATCACGTTTAGTATTTCAGTGCTCCAAGCTACCGCAGTTCCCTTTAGTCAGCTGATCGAGATGTTGGTTTCAACAACTTGACGTCATCAGCCATCTATTGGATTTATGATCTAAGTTTAGAGCGAACGTAGCTGTCGCCATTCCTAATAACACCTCTAGTCACTTGTTATTCAATTTAGTATTGGATCCAACATAATACAGATTAAGTCACTAAAAATGGAGTATACTGCAACAGTTGTCGGCATGCGGGCCCAAACAGTTTACAAAACGCACGTGGCGGTCTTTGTTTTGGTTCGAATCAGCCCATAACACTGTCCCGCGCCTGGTTTAGGTTATGTTAGTCATCCACATGACTGACACGCCACAGTTCATCACTAAACAACATGTACATTTCATTACAAATGACATAATTGCTCATATTTTACTCCATCTTTCCTTTTGCTCACGAATCAACATTATTAAAACATCCACACCATTTACAATTATCTTTAATTAAAACAAATATCCGGCCGTAGTCTGCTATCTTGAAAAAAAAAATGATAATCGGCAGCAAGGGTTGCCATCATAGTATCAATATCAACAGGTGCAATTCTTTGAATATAACTGAATCTTTGCAATTATATCAGACACTGTCGTGATGTTTATGATTATATGCGATCAACTTCTGTAATTCATAACAATAGATTTCGTTTTCAAGAAGTTTAATCTTTTTTTTTTTTTCGTAGGTTAGGAAATGGGCATAGCACGGATGCTCTGAACCCAGTCGCAGCCCAAAAATATATTGTTACACGTGAAGAGTATCCAATATTTGAACTATAAACTACTGGAAAATTGTGACACAGACATACAAGGACACAAATAGGTACTAATCTTCACACCAAGCGACGTATCTTAGTGACTTACTACTTGAACACAAACATGACATCGTCACACGTAAGGGTATGGAAATTAAAAAGTAAGGGAGCATTCGAGCAGGAATCTAAGGAAGGCATAAATAACAGGAGGAATAGGAGAATGAAGGAGCACAGAAATGTGGAGAGGGGGGGGGGGAAACCTAAAGAACGCAAAGTATGTAGAAAGGGGGCTCGTTGAGTGTCAAATATAGGGCATTGAAAAATTAAATGATTAATAGTACCGATTGCCTGAGAACAGTCGCAGAGAGCCGAAGGACGAAGCTTACAGCGGGCCATATATACCGGAGTCAAAGCATGATGAAAACGTAAACGGATAATCGTAATAATATGCCGTCGAGTGTAGGATCCATTATAAAACCAAGGGTGTCTAGGGATAGTAGGTTGAATTCTTTAATATAACCTGGCTTTCGTGCGTGTATAATCCTGCCATTGGTGTAACCAAACATTAAGTAATTGAGATTTGAGAATGGGGAGATAATCTGAGGCGGGATTAGCCACATTCATCAATACATCTTCACCCAATGCCGCTTCCTTGGCCGCTTTATCCACTAAGTCATTCCCAGATAGGTTGGCATGGCCGGGTATCCATGAAAACACTATCCGATAGTCCGAATGATATAGGTCATACGTTAATTGTACAATATTAAATACATACCAATTATTCGTAGTTTGGACATGATGTAAAGCCTGGAGGACACTTTGAGAATCAGATAGAATTAATGCTTTAGTGATGTTATTCCGTTTAATATACAGAAGGGCTTGTCGAATAGCAAAGGTTTCAGCCGAAAAAATAGAGAGGGTTTGCGGTAATTTAAAAGAGGCAAGATAAGATAGAGAGGGGATATAAAAAAAGCAGCACCCGTATTCTAAGGAGAGGGAAATTTTGATCCATCTGTATAAATTGTCATATATTGTTGATGATTCAATGCAAGATTATATACATATTTGCGGGCAATCGTAGGGGTAAGCATGGAAGACATACGAGATACATGTGAAGAATGTCTCACAACATCAGGTTGAAACATTAATACCGAGAGCGGTGCATTATAACAAATGGGTTTTCGTGTTTGAAGAATTTGAGGGCGAAAACCCGAAAGCTCTAGATAAGACAGGAGAATAGAGGGAGGTGCATAGCGTTTGAATAAACTTTTTTGATGATATTCGGAGAGAAGTTGTAGTTTGGGAAGAATGGGTGCTGTTAATAGTGCCATTTGTCGTAGGAGATATCGTGAAGAAAGATAACGTCTCCGAAGGTGAAGCGGTTGCTCTGTCGCCTCAACGAGAGGAGCTTGTGTGGGGGTGGAAGTAAGGGCCCCGAGAACCATTCTGAGGGCGGAAAATTGTAGCTTATCCAATTCAATGAGGCGTGTTTTCGGCATGACGTCATAGTAATGACTACTGTAATCAAGGACAGATGGAATACGATTTCTGTAAAATAACAATAATATCTGAGGATCAGCTCCCCAATTACGACGAGTTAATGACCGTAAGGTATTTAATTTCTGGAACACATGAGCTCTTAAGTGAGTAATTTGAGGCGTCCAGGTCAACTTATCATCTATCATGAGTCCTAAATATTTTGTATGGTGTACAATAGGAATGATACCCTGATTATAACGGATAGGCGACCGGTCACACACCCGTTTATGAGTGAAGAGCAAAGCCGCATTTTTGAGCGGAACAGTATCAAGACCATGTGAGAACAGCCATGAATGTAATATCGTGAGAGCACGTGACATGATCTGCCGACACATATTTATATCAGAATGGGAACAATATAGGAGTATATCATCAGCATATTGTATTAGGCGGACATGAGGAAGTAAAAGCCGCTCAATCTCACTAGTAAAAATAAGGTACAAGATTCCACTCAAAATATCACCCTGCGGCAACCAGAAGACGAATACCTGTAATTTAACCCAGTAGGAAAGTTGGAAAGTGTGATATGCCTTCTTCGGAGAAATGCCGAGATGATTTTAATAAAGCAGATCGGAAATTGTTGTTGTTGTAGTGTTTGCAGTAAAAGGACGGTATTCACATTATCATAAGCCCCTTAGTAGGTGGGTAAGGGGGGTTCTAACGCACTCATTTTATTTGTACCCGCCTGTACATGTTAAAATAATGAATATCTCTCGAACGCATGGTCGGATTTTGACAAATGAGGTGTCGTTGGACTCTGGCTAACGTCCTCTTTCCTATGGATAACGTGTTATATTTTTCAAAATATTTTTGAAAATGTTTGTTTTCGAAAATAGGCGATAGTTTGAAAACCAAACATGATAAAACGTTGTGCCATAGCTCAAACAAATGGTCTTTACGACCTTTATTTTCTATTAAAAAGTTTTTATTTTTTATGTTTTTTGAAAACACTCGAATTTTGAAAATCATATATTTTGGAAACTAGGAAGTTTACAAAAAAGTTTGTTTGACATAAATGAAAGGTCCCTATGCCCTCTACCCCCAAAATAAATTCCAAGTCTCTAGAATATAAACCTGACAGCAGTGTGGTAGTGAGAGAGCTGCTGCATTTAGGAAGTTGTGAGCCCCTGCGACCTTGGAATGGAAGGAGTCATGCTAGGAGGGCGTGCTCGGATTCGTTTTTTCGTCTCGTTGCGCTATTTACGGGAATGTAGGTGTCGAAAATGTGAAATGCTGGAAACATAGGTTTTTTTTTTGGGGGGGGGGGTTAAAAACGTGATTTTAGACTTTTTGTTATATCTCGCGAACCAATCATGCTAGAGGCGTGTACGACGGGTCCAAGGACTCGGGGTGACGTCCTCTTTGCTATGGATCACTCGTTATAATTTTAAAAAATTGGAAACTCGATTTTGGGGTAAACACGTGTTTTTTGTGATTTTTGCCGATATCTCACGAACCAATAACGCTAGAGACGTGTACGAGGTGTCCTAGGATTAGGGCTAACACCCACATTCAAATGTGGTAGATATTTTTTCCAAAAAATAATTCACAAAGGGCCTAACGCCATACATGTTGACAAAACTTTTTTTTCTTTACCTGTTTAAAATGTTCATGAAGCGTGGTGGTTGAGAGAGACGATACTGCTGGGTGTGTGTGTTTCAACGAACCTGTCGCTAACCACAATGACCATGCTTAATAGAACAATCGCTATTTCGACGGGTCGGTTTATGACAGAGCGAGGGTGCGTTGTTTTTTTACATTTTACCCACTTGGTTCTATGTTGGTTGAAGCGAGTACAGAAAACAAACTTGCCGAGGAGCAGACGAGCAGGAGGCGAATGTCATTTGAGCTTATTGGAATGCGCTGATCTGACTTGACAACAAGTGCAATGGAAAATGACAAAGACGCAGAGGACACTTGAAGGTGAAATAATCTCTCCATCGTGGTGGCAGGGAAGAGCAAAATGCATGCACACACGTGTGAGATGACATGTACGCTAAACAAGTTACATCCTGTTTGCTTCGTACGTGACAGAATGCAAGTTCAGGTGAAATTTGACCTGGCACAGGTGTTCACTTGGGACGTTAGCTGTCCACGTGCGCGATAACAGAATGTTCAAGCGTGGAAAAAAAAGATTATACATGCAACGTAACATATATAAAGACATGTCGTTATCATTTCCACTCTCACTTAGGTGACCATCTTTGAACACACTGCGTTGCGTGAAACACTTGGTCTCGTTTAACAGTGTTGGTGTTGGTGGAAAATACTTAACCTTGTTGTGGGGTGGGTATTTATTTATTCATTTATATATTTATTGATTTATATATATATATATTTATATATATTTACATGCAATTATTTATTGATTGTTAAAGTTATAATTAAATGTTTATTTATTTGTTTGCAGATAACGTGTATAGCCTACCTGTTGTGTGTCTGTGGGGAAGAGATTGAAAAAGAGAGAAAGACAGACAGCTAGAAAAGGAAACCATTTCCACACTAGCCCACGAGACGGGAATAAAACAAAGCATTACACGTCAAGGTGAGATTTGTTTTTATATATATATATATATATATATATATATATATATATATATATAACCAATTTGATTTTGTTTTGTTTATGAAATGCATAAACTATATGGAATGGATATACTTATGGTGGTTTATTTTATTTCCTTTTAGAGTGATGGAAAACGCTTGACCTCTGTTGATAACCAGGAACGTGTGTGCTTGGGGCCATTGTCCAGCAGTCTACAGCTGAAAACTCAGGTGAGAGTGTTCTTTCAAAATAATGTCTTTTACTGCTGCGGATACGTTAACTTGGGAACCCCTAAACACTTGTTTCAAATCGCGTGTGTGCTCTGGTCGTGTGGTCAATGTTAGAAAAAGTTTGATTCCCAAAGAATTTTTAGAATCTTGTTTCGAAATTTTTAAAATTGAAATTTGTACAGCGCAAAGGTTGCATACGGTTTTAAGGTGAATACAGAACTGGTGTGCGATTTCATATATAAAAAGAAGGACGTAGAGCATAAAGAGACATTTTGTATTTGCAGTAAATTGCAAGAGCTTTTGATAGCCGATAATCTGAACGAGTGGTATCAATGCCATGTGGTCAATGCCTTGCGATCAAAATTTGATAAACTGCAACAAGGACCGAGTGGTTTAGCGTTAAACAAAATCCTTTACCTGCAAATCAACATTTGTCAATTCAACCCGTTGAATGCTGGGTCTATCTAGCTTTATTGAAACACCACCAGCAATAGCTTCGAAAAAGGCAGTGGTGAATATTGAGAACTATGACAATGATTGCTATCTGTGGGCTGTGGCTGCGTATTTGCAGCCAGCACAACGTGACAGTTGTCGACCAGAAAAGTACAAGGCCACGTTTGAAGAATTAAAACAAACTTTAAATTTAAATCGAGTATCGTTCCCTATGGACTTAACCGAGATCCATAGGTTTGAACAAGACAACCAGGGCTTTTCGTTCATGGTGTATGGTCTTGATGGTGATGAGATTGTGGGTCTTTTTATGCCACAAAAGAACCGAAACGACATCACATTCATCTTTTATATCTGTCTTACGGAGAGGTGAATCACTATTGCTTGATTAAAAGCTTGAGTAGATTGCTAAGCAGTCAAATGTCTAAAAAAAAAAGTGTACAAAACATATTTGTGATTGTTGTCTGCAATATTTTACCACTCTTACGCTTTTGGAACGTCATAGGGTAGATTGTGTTACTCAGGAAGCGGTGAGAATGATATTGACACAAGGGGACAAGGCTGTGTTAAAGTTTAAGGACATTCACAAGCGTGACACTGTTCCCTATTTGGTGTATGCAGATTTCGAAGCTCTCACTACACCCATGGTGGGATGTGAACCAGATCCCACCATCAGCTCAACCACACCCATTCATAAACATGAACCCTTTGCCATAGGACTTAATGTGGTGTGTGCCTATGACCCCACGCAATCCGTTTATAAATACCGTGGGGGGCCAGATTGTGCCAAATGGTTCTTGGATGAACTTGTCAAGTTGGCTCATTATGTACAGGAATTACTGGACCACCCAATACCCATGAGCCTATCTCCAGAACAGCAGCAGCAGTATGAGCATGCCACGACATGCCATATTTGCGAAAAGCCACTGATCAGTGCTGAAGACACCGTTCGTGATCACTCGCACATTACGGGGGAGTTTCGTGGAGCTGCGCATAGTAAATACAACTTGAACTTTCCAGCTCCTCGTTTCATCAGTGTCTTTTTCCACAATCTGGCGAATTATGACATTCAATTTTTGATTCGTGAATTGGGTCATGTCAACAAGGGCTCGTTTACCATTATTCCCCAAAACCATGAGCGTTTTACAGCTCTGACATGGAGGTTGAGCGACTTGAGCATTCGATTTTTGGATTCCTTTAAGTTTATGGCAACCTCGCTAGACAGCCTTGTGAATGGCTTGAATTAGGAGGAATTAAAAAATACTAGAATGCATTTTAATGATCCTGAGCAATTTCAATTGAGCATTCGGAAAGGTATATTCCCGTATGATTTCTGCAACAGCTGGGACGTGTTAAAGCAAAGAAAACTCCCACCACAAGAGAAATTTTACTCGAAACTAACACGCAGTACCGTTTCCGATGAAGACTATGCACATGCATGTCAAGTTTGGCGAGTGTTTGGCACTAAGACGCTAAGTGAATATGCTTTGCATTACCTAAAACTGGATGTATTGCTGCTCACCGATGTGTTTGAAAAATTCCGTGAGTTGTGTCAACACATTTACTGTCTTGACCCGACTCACTATTATACGAGTCCTGGGCTCTCGTTCGATGCCGCTTTGAAATACACTCAAGTGGAATTGGATTTACTCATTGATGTAGACATGGTTCTATTTTTTGAAAAGGGCATTCTTGGCGGCTTTGTGTCGCTTAACCAACGCCATGCCGAAGCGAACAAAGTCTACATGCCTGATTATTCACCAGACAAACAAGAATCCTACTTAATGTACTATGAAGTGAATAATTTGTACGGTTACGCCATGAGTCAGCCTTTGCCCTATGGGAAGTTTGCTTGGCTGGCAGACAAACAAGTGTCAGAATATGATGTGAACATGGCTAGCCAAGAAACAGGCCGTGGATATGTGCTAGAAGTGGATATTGAATATCCCTCATCCTTGTATGATGAACATGCCAATTTCCCATTCTGGCTTGAGCAAAGTAAAGTAAAGTGAAAATTGAAAAACTCATGGGCACACTTTACAACAAAAATCGGTATGTGCTACATATCCAAATGTTGGTGCAATGCCTCGCCCAAGGCTTGGTGTTGAAGAAAATCCACAGGGGTATTTATTTTGCTCCAAAAGCATGGCTTGAGCCATACATGCGACTCAACACAGAGCACCGACAAATGGCAACACAGCAGTTTGAAATTATTATTTTTTAATTAATGAACAACTGCGTCTATGGCAAGTCCATGGAGAATGTCCGCAAATACCGTGACATTAAATTGGTCAATGTCTGGGAGGGGCGTTGGGGTGCCCGGCGGTACATTGCCAAGCCAAATTTTAAATCGATCAACATTATCGATGAGGATTTAGCCACTATTGAAATGAGTAAGACCAGCCTGACCATGGATAAACCCATTTACTTGGGCCAAGTCATTTTAGACTTTTCTAAATCGGTCATGTATCGATTCCACTATGAGTTTGCGAAACGCCATTTTGAGGACGTCTCTCTTTTGTATATGGACACGGACTCATTCATTTACCACATTCGCCACTGCAACCTCTATGACGTCATGAGGCAGCATAGTGACTGCTTCGACACCTCTTGCTATTGCGCTGACAACGTGTTTCAGCTGCCCATAAAAACAAGAAGGTAATGGGCGTTTTAAAAGATGAATGCGGTGATTCCATTATGACGGAATTCGTAGGTTTGGCCTCAAAAATGTATGCTTACCACACACTAGACTGCAAGGAAGCCAAAAGAGCAAAAGGTGTAGGTAGGGCAGTGGTTAAATCGCTACGTGTTGATGACTATCTAGCGGTTTTACGCACTGACAAAGCTATGTCTCATACACAGTGCAGGATACAATCCAGCAACCATCATTTGTATCTTGTGGAACATAGAAAACGCACCCTCGCCTCCATGGATAACAAACGTGTGTGGGCTGATGATCTGCTCACCAGCCTACCCTGGGGTTATGATCGCAAGGAGGAGGAGGTGTGATTTCACTGTTTAATTGTTTATGGGACATAGCTTTATGTAACTTGTAGATTTAGTATTTTGTAAATATTGGTTTCTGCCATTGTAAATAGTAGATTTTGTAAATAGTGGCAACCCACTTGGACCTTTTGCTCTTTAAAAACAAGTTCTATGCAACCTTATTTAAAAAAAATTGACTGGTAAATAGTTCGATTCTTTTAACAAAGTTGTAGTTTTTTTTGTAAATATTTAATGAGTAATAGTATTTTTTTAGTAACTTTAATAACTAGTATTTAATTATTTTTTGTAATGTAAATTATAAATGGTAAACTAAAAAGTTCTCTTGGGATGAGTGCGCATGTCGAGAATGTGCTTTTGGGAATAAATAAAGTGGTTGTGCTTGTCCCCAAAGACATGTGTGAATGTATGAGTAGAGAGAGAGAAAGCTGGTGTGTATGTATGACCAGAGCAAACACGGTGAGGTAGGGTGGGTGGGAGGGGGTAAATGGTCACTTATATACTCATTTTGTTTTCAATAGTTTTGTTTTCTTTGAAATGTGGCAGACAATAGACATTATTTTTGTAGAAACAGTCTTACCTGCAGTAGTCGTAGACCTTGACGTTTCGCAATCCCATAAATTCACTGCAGCATCGCCATGGTCATGCACTTGCATCAACATCATTGTCAAATCTCAACTTTCAACATACACCAAATGGAAAAATGTTAAAACAGCAAAATGGAAAATCTATGTTTCCATATCACCAAAAACAGCAAAACTTAAAACGGACATTTTTAAAAACTGGAAATGGTCATGTGTGAAATATGAAAATTCAAAAACTTCAAACAGACATTGTTTAAAAAGTGTCATCAGCAAAATGGAAAAATTCATATCATCAAAAACGTTAAACTTGAAACGAACATTTTTAAAAACTGTAAATTGCAAAATGACAAATGGCAGTGTGTGAATTCATCAAGTGTGAAATGTGAAAATGAAAAATCAGCCATCAACATCATGATTTCAAAAAATAAAAAAATAAAACATCGTGCTCTGGTAAACCTTTGTTTTTATTTCATAGTCATAGTGAATTGACAAAAGAATTATAGAATACAAACAAATCCCAATTCCTCACTCCTCCTTTCCTAAATGTTTATGTCCATGCATCATCAACTTTCCTTTCAAAGCACACATGACAATCAGGGCTGCCATCCTTTCACCCACTGAGGCGTCACAGGATGTGAAACGTTGTTTAGCTTTTTTCAATAACAATTTATCGGCTACATGTCTTAAACCAGGATGACTATGGCGATAAGAAAGGTCATGTTCTTTGCATGCTTGATCCAAAAGATTAATGGGTACATCACCACGCTGCAAACGTTTTTCAAGACGAGTTCCAGCGCCACAAAAACGATAACCTGGAAGATGGATTTCGAAAGGTAAGTATTGAATCACTTTGTCAATGACGCCATTGCCAGTACAGGTCTGGCATATCCTTTTCCATTGATGGTAAAAAGGTTTGGTCTTCCTCCTCCTCTGTGGACGATGTTTGTGTTTGTTGTTGTTGCTGCTTTTTCTCCCCATGACACCCGTGGAATGATTCAACAAAGTCTTTACACGGACTTTTATGACCGTGATACAGTTTCACTAGCTGGCAAGTCGCACACTGACGCATAGACGGTATTTTTGCCATGGCCACTTGCTTATGGTGATCGTAATCCGTACAGAGTTGCAATTCACTCAACACAGGGTCTTGAGTCTATGATTTTGATACATGTTGCCAGATTTCTTTCACCGCGTTGGCGGCCACATAATAAATGAACGACTTGGGGAGCGCCAAGAAATCCTCTTTGGTAAAACTGTCTAGTTTCTTTTTGCACACAAAGAACTTGCCGATGGCTTTGTCCGTAGCATTGCCTTTCTCCATGGTATCGCGTGCTGTAGATGTTTACACGTCGCTTGTAGAAATCTCACTGGCGTCATTCACAGGTAAATCTTGAGTTATAATTTTGTTCAACAACTCCCAGCAGGCATGGGTGGTTAACCAATGAAAGAGATGCCACGCATGGGCTAGGGCTGTATGGGTAATGTTGCCACAGGAACAAGTATCCATGAGCGTTTGCAGGGAGGGGCAGCCCAACTCCATGAGGTCGATACATTGACAGTAAGACGCCAAAAATTGTTGTCACCATTGACGTTTTTCATTACCTTTTACAAATACCACATTGGCCGAGGACAAGTGTGATTTCATGACCACGTCCAAATATTTATAGGAAATGGTTCCCTGATTCCAGTCTAGCTGCCTATGATTTTCAATCCACTGGGTTTGTTTACGGTCTTTTTCACACAACAAATCAAAAGCATGGGGTGGTTTAAATAGCAAACGCGTAGCTTGCGATATCCAAAACGTGGTACAATCGATAATGGCCACTTGTTTAAATATAAATTTGTTGTCACCAATTTTAAACCCTTGGCAATCCACAATGAGTGTGCGCAACATGTTGACGCTTGACTGGACCAAGTTCAACTGACGACTGACTGACGATCAATGACTAAGCTGTGATCATGACATGGACTTACCTACCATGCTAGTTTCAAATTGAGTTTAGGGTAGGATAGAGGGACATGCAAAGATAAGAATTTAAGAATTACATCATTTTATTATCATAACACGTCTTACAGGCTTTTGTCATTTTGGGATAAGGACGATACCAACTGATACAACAATATAGTCTCTTGTGTTTGTAACGTCCATAACACCGATGATGTCCCAATGTCTCTAAACTAGGCGTTTCTGATGGTGAGCTGCTCACCGAAGCACCATGGACACCATAGGGTCCACACGTATCGTAAATTGTTTTTTCATCACCCAGAGACACAAGTGAGGGATAGCTTGAATGACAGGGTATATTTCCCACTTCCATTCTACACAGGTAGGGGCAGGTGGGTGACCAGCGCTGATGTTCCTGCATGGGTTCATCGCCCTCCTGCCATTGGTCTATGATGATGGGACAAAAGGCACATTTCACTTCATCTCTTGTTTTTAGTAGAATCCAGCGGCCGCCAAGGCTTGAGGGTTTATGAAAGGCACTGGCCATGTGGCAAAAGTCTTAAAACGTTGTTCTTCAGAGTTTTTTTTGTCGTGTGGCATCATGAGAGGCCGAGTGCAGGTCTTTCTATTCGACGCCCGTGGGTGACCTGCGCGTCGGTATGAGAGATGAAATGGATGAAGATGAATAAAACTGGGCAAGGATGTGGAAGGAATTGGCCGTGGCCTATCAGAAGGTACTGTGCCCGTTTCTCCAATGGGACAGGCGATCACCCGGCCAACATCCCGGCCCCATCAGAAGAAACAGCCAAGGGAGTGGGTAAAAAAAATTAGGGCGTGAATCTTGGTTCATACAGACAAGACTAAAAGAAATGCTCCAGCGAGCCAGAGACAAAGGGTCTCGGGTCGTTTACGGGTTGGGATGGCAAATTGACTGAACCCGGATTCAAAAGCAAACTCCCTAACTTGAATTAACAAACAGAGAAGAAAGGAAAAGCCCTCGTAAAATCACATCTGCTCCTTTATTGGCCAAAGGATAAATAAATATGCAACCTGCCTACCACGCACGAGTATAGAGTTAGGGTGTGACAAAGTCCGGAAAAAAAATAAAGTTCATAGTCCCTAAACAATCAAAAAAAATTATACTTATTCAAACTCGTGGGTGTCCTCTCTTAAAGTTCCGACAAGGAGATCGCCTTTCAAAAAGCTAAATTAATCCTTAATTTATCGGTGCACACGCATGTAAACATCACTAGCCACTTATCACAAAGTTCAATTGCGGCAAAAACTCTAAGAAAATATTGAATATCTATGTATATTACAACTGTCTACCCTTATACAGCAATGGACGGATCTCTTCTATCGAACTGCAAATTAATAACTAAAGAGCATCATATTACATCAAATAGCACTCAAACATCAACTCAGCTTCACATAATATGGCATCTCAACAATTAATTATAACTCATCATAAATTATTTACACACCCAGATTGTGCTTACATATTTACACTACTAATTCTTATTATTATTATTACTGATTTATATTCGCCTTTCCAACAACCTTGATCCACACCGTCATCTTTGTTATTGTAATTAAATTATAGCATTGTCTAATGTTTATGAAAGGTTAAGAACCTCGTAACAAGGCACCCTAGCGTATTTCATTCTCACAACGAACATTTAATCGCAACCCTTCCGTCGAACACTCTGTGTGAGGATCCGAACAATCTGACTGTTGAGCGCACTATCAATTACACCCCTGCGCTATTCAATATACAACTCATCAATAAACGTAACACGTTCGTCAAGAGGACCCTGTCCTCACAAATTCAATTCAACGGACATACGTCGCCCCGTGAATAACCTCGTCATATATGACGGAATAATACCATATTTAATTATCACATTAATTTTACACAACATCATTACAAAATATCATGCATTATTAGCATGTCTCAAGAACCCACACTAACAGAGCGTATCAACTTTATCGGGACCACGAGGTCGTATGATAATATGGCATCCTATCCAAGGAACCTTATTCGACAATCTCCAACCATATTCATTTTGCTATTAAAATCTATGCAATCCGAGACAAACCTTTCAGAATAAAATTCGTATAATGACCTCGGAAATCGAGATGCTAGAATCTCCCAGCAAAATGGCCATCTCATATTATCGTTACCCAATTTGAAGTTATTATTATTATTATTATGACTCAGAGAATAAATGTATGTCTTACTCCTACCATTGATACTGTTAATTTATGTAAGTCAAAACGACCCGAAAAGAAAGGACAAAAAAATCTGTACAACCCTATGAGAAAATGATGCTCTTTTTCAATCTGGAATAAATGATTATAAATGGCGTTAAGTTACACGATCTCAGGTTATCTCATGGCACGGCTATCCGAGGTAGGAGTTCTCTTCTTCCTGATGAACAAGGATGGAAATGAAACGTCTTACTTTATATCCGGTGTCCTCGGAAACCCCTGGCGTCGGCGTCGTCTGCGGTATTAGGGCGGCGTCGTTCCTCCAGCGTCCCTGCGATGTGGTCTCCCAGCGTACTGGTAGAGGTATACGCCCCCGGCACCTCTCGATCTCCTGGCGACGCCCATGTCCGCCCACTGGTTGACCCCGGTCACCTTCAGCAGCGGCGTCTCCTGACGTCCCAACCATGGTCCACTCGTCCATCTCGATGCGACCGTTCACCCCATTATGGCCCCTTTTGAGGTTCAGTGCAGCATGATTTGCGTATTAATATGCATGTTGATTCCCAGAATATTTGAGTCCATGGTCATTAAGTTCATGCCGCCGTGTGGCAATATTACATTTCACTATATCAGAGCACTTTCACGCACTATAGCGTCTAGTTCCCGGTTCACTTGAATTGTATGTATTCACTTTCCTCAACCAGTGACACACTTCCTTCCACGAGGAGCTATTTCGAGCTGGCCTTGACCGACATATCAAGTTGCTTGCGGCCTGCAGTCTTCCAACACAAGCTTAAAGTAGATGTCACATTCTCACTGCGTCTCTTAACATGCCGCACTGCTATGCTATTTTCGAATGGACGTCTGTTACAATATAGGGCCTCGCGATAATGCTTCGCCTCGACTATCGTTATTATTGTTCCTTCCCTGATACTCGTAATGTTAAACACCTCCTGGTAGTCATCTTTAATAAACATAAATTGTCGGCATGAACGGACCTTCCTTTATCAGTTCTGACTATTTCTCACATACTAGCGAGTCCGATATCGTCTTGAAATTCACACTGTTCGACAAACAAACTGACATACTTCACTGTGAACAACTCACTGGCACTAAATGCACGCTAGCTTCATGCTTCATGGCCTGCTGATCACTCACGAAAACCATTCAAGTTCCCGATGCAAATTACTGTCTACGTGACATGGGCTACTCGTCCGTGCTCCGCTGGATAACATACTCGTCCACGCACTATTGACTCACTGAACATTCCGGAACTGCGTCCTCCTTCGAGAAAAAGAAAGTGGAAGGGGTTGGAACCTTCTGGAGCATTCCCCTACTCTCGCGGTTGCCTCGCCGACGTCATACCATGACGTCATACTGACCCTCCGGTCTCATCTCGATCTTCTGTCATCCGGGGCCGGTAATTGACCCTGACTGGATCGGTCACATCTCTCCCGCGGCCTTCAAAATATAAGCGGTGGGAACATAGCTTATATTTTTCCTCAAGTGATGCATGTGAACGATCCTTTCAGTCATCTCCTCAATGCTGACTAACGGGCTTGCCTGTGATACTTCCGCAGATTCGCGGCATTGAAATTCCCAACAAGTGCATTCGTGACGTTGTCAACCACCCTATAGCAATTGTTGTCCAACACTCTGGCAATCCTATGGGGTCCCGAAAATGGGCGCGCAAATTTCCCATACACTCTGAGTGGTAAGTTTGATGACGTAGGTTTCCGAATCAGCACCAGGTCATTGACTCGAAGTGGTTCGCGAAAACGGTGGCCAGCCTTCCTTCTCTCCCGTTTCCGCGCCTGTAGCTGCATCCTCTCCCGAGCCAGTTCGTTTCTCCTTTGCACCGACGGCTCAATCCCTGGGGGTGCCTGTATAACAGCATGCCAAGGTCTACTTGGTTTTGGTCCATGGTGCAGAAGACAAGGAATTTGTCTGGTACTCTCATGTGTTGTAGAGTTCAAGCAACGTTCAATTATGGGTACCACTTCCATCCATCTATGATGCTGTTCATGACAGTAAATCCGGCAGTATTTTCCAATCTCTGCATTTACCCTTTCAACTGGATTTCCTTCTGGGTATCTTATAGAGCTCAAGATATGCCTTATGCCGAGTCGTGCCATTGCCTCTTGAAATTCGGCGCTCGTGAACTGCGTTCCGTGATCGCTCAGAAGGAACTCTGGCTTCCCTGTAGTTGGAATCACGCCGGTCTCAATCCTGCAAATTACGTATCGGGATGTTGCCTTCTGTATAGGGTGCAACATGACTAATTAGGTAAACACATCCATCGTCACCAAGATGTATTGGTTACCCCTGGTGGACCTCGGAAGGGGGCCATACAGGTCCGTAGCCATTAATTCATTCGGACGGGTCGGTATAATAGCCCTAGGTTTCTCCTTAGATACGTCCGATGGGAACTTGCACCTCTGACAGATGTCGCATGTCCTGATTACCGCTCGTATGGTTTTTCCCATATACTCCCAGGTAAATGTTTCTCTTATGGCATGTAAGGTTTTATCACATCCTCCATGCCCAATAGATCGGTGAGCCAACCAAACCACTGCTGAAATCAACTTCGGCGGTATTACAATACGTAGCCTTGTGTGGTCTTTATCGACAAACTTGTGAATCACGTCACCAACAATGTGATAAAAGTAAGCAATCTTCGCCGTTCCAGCATAATCGGGGTCATCTGCACCCATGCGATTCTTCAAATACCGGTATATCCGTCTTAACGGAGTATATCGCCGTTGCACCTGGCTCAGGCGTTTCAAACGTTCCACCGTTTCCTGATCATCCGGTATTAGCTGTACCTGGTGCAAAACAGCCTCCTCACGTGGGTTTCTGCTCAAAACATCCGCTAGGAAGTTTTGCTTTCCGGGCCTATGAATAACTTCTGCATCGAATTGCAGCAGGAACAGGGTCCAGCGCGTGACTCTTTCGCTTGAAATGTCAGACTTTAACATAAACTGTAACGCGCGATGGTCCGTCACAATCACGACCTTATGCCCCAAAAGAATCTTCTTCCACATCTTTAGAGCATAAATTATAGCCAGCGCCTCCAATTCCATGGCAATGTAATTAAGCTCAGGCTGTCGCAATTTCCTACTGGTAAATGCCAGATAATGTTGTTTCTTCTCGTCATCCAACTGGTACAACACAGCGCTCACTCCTACCTTTGAAGCATCGGTGTCAATATAAAAATGTTTTGGAGAAGTCTGGGTACTCCAGTTTAACGTTGTTAAGGAGCATGTGTTTAGCTTGCGTGAAGGCCTCTTCACACGCCTGATCCCACTTCCACCGATTGTTTTTCCTGAGCATGCTCTGCAGAGGGGCACCTACATCCGTGTAACGGGGGCAATGACTAGAAAAGAATAAAGTCATTCCCAGGAACTGCCTCACTTGTTTCACCCTTTCTGGTCTGGGAAACTCAGCTAGCGCCTCAATTTTCTCCGGGTTCGGCCGATATCCATGTTCGTCAATGAGATGTCCCAAAAACCGAATTTCTCGGTGAAAGAAATTGCATTTCTCCAGGTTTGCCTTAAATCCGGCCGTAAGCAAGTTCTCAAACAACAATCTCAAGTGTTTCAGGTGCTCCTCTACTGACGTAGATGCCAAGATCAAATCGTCCACATAACATAGTACGTGTTTCTTGACCTCTTCACTCAAGTTGCTGTCCAGCGCTCGAATCAGCACAGGGCCACTGTTTTTCAAACCGAATGGAAGGCGGTTAAAGATGTGGGTCTTCTGCTCATGCAGGAAGCCAGTGTATTGCTTGCTGTTCTCGGTTAACTCGACATGATAATAGGAATTTGTGAGATCTACGGTTGAGAAATATTTTTTCCTTTAAAGCGCCTCAGCAGCTCTCTAATTTGTGGTGGGCGGTCGTACAATGGCAAAATGCGTGCATTTATTCCACGTGCATCCAGACAAATCCTTAGGCGACCATTTGGCTTCCTTACAACCGCTAAAGGGTTTAGGAAAGAAGTCGGAGCCTTCTTTATTATGCCATCTTTCTCCATGGCGTTTATCATGGCCTTTACCTCCTCCTTCCATTTCTCTGGGACTCGATATATGTGTTTTCTGTATGGTGAGTCATCACTCAACTTGATATCGTACTGAAAGTTCTTGATAACTCCAGGTTTGTCGCTAAATACCTCCCGAAACTCCTGTATTAGGTCATCAAACTGTTTCTGGACAGTTGGATCCAAAATTTCTTTTACACCAACGGGCATGTGGGTGATGGTCTCTTCTTCACGTTCCACGATATTCTCAAGTGTGTTCTCCAAGAAGAGCGTGCTCGAGTTGGCATTGATATCATCTTTCGATCCTCTGCTCGGCGCTTCGTTTCCGACATACATAACACCCTCTTGCATATTTATAATCCAGCCGTACTCCGAAATGAAGTCAACACCCAGAATTATTTGAAAGTTGATGTTGGAGATGGCCACGAACACGTGCTCATAAAACCTCCACGCAATCTTGATCATCAACAGGGTCTGCAGCTTGCATCTCACTGAACGATCGGGAATCACACCTCTAACCTTTACATTCGCTACTGGTAGAGTATATACGGGTCCTGCCTCCATTATCTCGTCCAAACATGACTGAGACACCACACTAATCATCGCTCCGGTGTCAATCAGGGTTTTTATTTGTTTACCGAGCACCTCTACTGTTATGATTGGCAAAGGATACACCTTCCCGCGGCGGATAACGTCTTCCTCATGAATCAAGTCTTCGTCGGTAGCCTGAAATATCTCTTGAATTTCTATCAGTTCGGGAGGACCAAGGTTTGAGCAATTTCTTAATTTGAAGTTTTTTTTTTTTGATCTGACTGACTTGTGTCAGGTGGTCGGTCAGCTTCCCCCGGTGGTGCGGATGGATTACTCCGTAATTGTTGTAAATATTCCTGGCTCTCTCGATGTCTTTCCGTATAGCTCGGCCGCGACCCCTGCGAACGAGAATCCCTATCGGCATTCTGTCTCTGATAATATTGATTTGACTGCCTTCGCTGATATTCACCATATCGTCCCTTCGTATTGTTTAAACGGGATCTCCTACGTTCTTCGTACGGTTTATTCCTCCATCTGGGTCGCTCGTCTGTTCCACCGTAGCTCCTATCTCGGCTCCGATAGTACCTTGTGTCTCTTGGCCTGTCCGTCTCCCGCGGCGTTCGCTCTTCCGTCTGCGCAATTTTGTCAATCACGACCGTGTTTACATCTCTATTTTCCTGTCGTCCGGACCTCGCCTGAAACTGTGCGCTAGTGTGGTCAAGTTTTCAAAGAATCTCTTCCCATCCCTCTAAAGTCTCGGCTCCTGACGCTATTACACTCTTCTGGATCTCCACAGGTAACTGTCGTATAATGGCTTGGACCAATTCGTCCTCCGGCACTGGTGGAGTCAAATACTGCAGCCTGGCGAGTTGCGATGCGAAGTACCCCGCATACCTAGTCGGATTGGACGTCGCATACCGTTTAGCGTATAGTTCCGCCCGCATGTTCAATTGTTCCTCAGGGCTCCAAAAGCGTTTGATTAATAATCGTTCGAACTCGTCCGTGCTCGTGAACGTGTATCGAAATGCGCGAAACCAAGTTAATGCTGTCGATTCCAGGGACCTCTCAATAACTCTTAGTTCCCTCTCACGTGGTATCTTATTTTCCGCCATGTATTCACGGACCTCCCTCATAAATTCGATGGGTGTGACGTTATTAGTCCCACTGTTCACCGAGAATTTCCTCGGCTGGTGGTCTATACTTCTAATGATAGTCAGGTATCCCGCGGGGTTTGTACTCTGTATTCTCGGCGTTGCAACTACCTCTCCCGCCTTTCTGGAAGATGGGGCGTTTTCACTTTCCGTCCCGTTAAGAGGTGGCGTGTTTTCAATTTCGGACCATGTAACCCTTTCTGACTCCGATTGGTCTTTTATCTGCGTCATTTCCGCCTCTAAGTTGCCTAATCGAGTGAGTTGCCTTTCCTGTTGAATAATGATCTTCTCCTCCAACTCAACAATGGAAGTGTGGATAGATTCTCTCACATGTTCGAATAATGTCGTTTGTGAATGAGTGATTTTCCTGTCATACGTGTCCTGGAATGATTCAACCTGTATCTGCATGTTTTTCACGTCCTTCGCAACCTCTTCTTTCCAACCTGACACGTCCTGTTTCAACTTATCCAGGGTTTCCTCGTTAGACTGACCAATTTGCTCAATTTTTGCCGTCAAATCTTGTCCCATGCCTTTAATATTACTGTTCAACTTCTCCTCAAGTCCTTCAATATTCCCCCGAAGTGAACCCTGAGTATCCCTGATTTGCCGTGCCATAGAATCTTTGAGCTCCGCGGTGAGCACTTGGAATGTAGTTTCTACCTTTTTATCGAGTAGATTAATCTTATTATATATAGCCTTTCCTGATAGCTTAAGATTACGTTCTACAGCATCAATGTTTTTCTGCAAATGCGATTCTAAACTCTTAAGATTAGATCCCATGACTTCTAATAAGTCGGTTCTGAGATCATCAACTTTATCACTAACATCGTTTTTTATTCCTGCTATTTGAGTGCCGACACCCTCTTGTGCATTCTGTACCTCTGCCAATGAGTACCGACACCCTCATGTGTCATCTGTAAGCGATCCATATCGCTCTTCATGTTTGTCTTAATTGACCCAATACTATCCTTAACATTATTCATTTCAGTGGTTAGACCATTTAATCCATCTTGGATTTGTTTTAATATATCAGCTATATTTTCTGCGGTTACTACTTGTGACATCTTACAATACAACTTAAATATAGGGGCCTACAGGGGAATGTAGGTCGTCGAGTATAGCCATGACCTGAGATCGTGTACCAACCCTGTCAAATGGTTCACTAAAGGCTCAGTGTGATACGAGGTTAATTTTACACAAGAATTACACATGGCAAGCATCGCGCCCCCATCAAAGGCACGAATCTGACCACTCAGTATACTCCCATCACCACAACAAATGATTGAGTAAAAAGCATGCCCGTGACGAAAACGAAACGCACCATCGTCGTCGAGCCAACACGTTAGCGCGCCACTTCCCCCTCCCTGTGCCCGTTTCTCCAATGGGACAGGCGATCACCCGGCCAACATCCCGGCCCCATCAGATGAAACAGCCAAGGGAGTGGGTAAAAAAAAAATAGGGCGTGAATCTTGGTTCATACAGACAAGACTAAAAGAAATGCTCCAGCGAGCCAGAGACAAAGGGTCTCGGGTCGTTTACGAGTTGGGATGGCAAATTGACTGAACCAGGATTCAAAAGCAAACTCCCTAACTTGAATTAACAAACAGAGAAGAAAGGAAAAGCCCTCGTAAAATCACATCTGCTCCTTTATTGGCCAAAGGATAAATAAATATGCAACCTGCCTACCACGCACGAGTATAGAGTTAGGGTGGGACAAAGTCCGGAAAAAAAAATAAAGTTCATAGTCCCTAAACAATCAAAAAAAATTATACTTATTCAAACTCGTGGGTGTCCTCTCTTAAAGTTCCGACAAGGAGATCGCCTTTCAAAAAGCTAAATTAACTCTTAATTTATCGGTGCACACGCATGTAAACATCACTAGCCACTTATCACAAAGTTCACCTGCGGCAAAAACTCTAAGAAAATATTGAATATCTATGTATATTACAACTGTCTACCCTTATACAGCAATGGACGGATCTCCTCTATCGAACTGCAAATTAATAACTAAAGAGCATCATATTACATCAGATAGCATTCATACATCAACTCAGCTTCACATAATATGGCATCTCAACAATTAATTATAACTCATCATAAATTATTTACACACCCAGATTGTGCTTACATATTTACACTACTAATTCTTATTATTATTACTGATTTATATTCGCCTTTCCAACAACCTTGATCCACACCGTCATCTTTGTTATTGTAATTAAATTATAGCATTGTCTAATGTTTATGAAAGGTTAAGAACCTCGTAACAAGGCACCCTAGCGTATTTCATTCTCACAACGAACATTTAATCGCAACCCTTCCGTCGAACACTCTGTGTGAGGATCCGAACAATCTGACTGTTGAGCGCACTATCAATTACACCCCTGCGCTATTCAATATACAACTCAACAATAAACGTAACACGTTCGTCAAGAGGACCCTGTCCTCACAAATTCAATTCAACGGACATACGTCGCCCCGTGAATAACCTCGTCATATATGACGGAATAATACCATATTTAATTATCACATTAATTTTACACAACATCATTACAAAATATCATGCATTATTAGCATGTCTCAAGAACCCACACTAACAGAGCGTATCAACTTTATCGGGACCACGAGGTCGTATGATAATATGGCATCCTATCCAAGGAACCTTATTCGACAATCTCCAACCATATTCATTTTGCTATTAAAATCTATGCAATCCGTGACAAACCTTTCAGAATAAAATTCGTATAATGACCTCGGAAATCGAGATGCTAGAATCTCCCAGCAAAATGGGCATCTCATATTATCGTTACCCAATTTCAAGTTATTATTATTATTATTATTATGACTCAGAGAATAAATGTATGTCTTACTCCTACCATTGATACTGTTAATTTATGTAAGTCAAAACGACCCGAAAAGAAAGGACAAAAAAATCTGTACAACCCTATGAGAAAATGATGCTCTTTTTCAATCTGGAATAAATGATTATAAATGGCGTTAAGTTACACGATCTCAGGTTATCTCATGGCACGGCTATCCGAGGTAGGAGTTCTCTTCTTCCTGATGAACAAGGATGGAAATGAAACGTCTTACTTTATATCCGGTGTCCTCGGAAACCCCTGGCGTCGGCGTCGTCTGCGGCATTAGGGCGGCGTCGTTCCTCCAGCGTCCCTGCGATGTGGTCTCCCAGCGTACTGGTAGAGGTATACGCCCCCGGCACCTCTCGATCTCCTGGCGACGCCCATGTCCGCCCACTGGTTGACCCCGGTCACCTTCAGCAGCGGCGTCTCCTGACGTCCCAACCATGGTCCACTCGTCCATCTCGATGCGACCGTTCACCCCATTATGGCCCCTTTTGAGGTTCAGTGCAGCATGATTTGCGTATTAATATGCATGTTGATTCCCAGAATATTTGAGTCCATGGTTATTAAGTTCATGCCGCCGTGTGGCAATATTACATTTCACTATATCAGAGCACTTTCACGCACTATAGCGTCTAGTTCCCGGTTCACTTGAATTGTATGTATTCACTTTCCTCAACCAGTGACACACTTCCTTCCACGAGGAGCTATTTCGAGCTGGCCTTGACCGACATATCAAGTTGCTTGCGGCCTGCAGTCTTCCAACACAAGCTTAAAGTAGATGTCATATTCTCACTGCGTCTCTTAAAATGCCGCACTGCTATGCTATTTTCGAATGGACGTCTGTTACAATATAGGGCCTCGCGATAATGCTTCGCCTCGACTATCGTTATTATTGTTCCTTCCCTGATACTCGTAATGTTAAGCACCTCCTGGTAGTCATCTTTAATAAACATAAATTGTCGGCATGAACGGACCTTCCTTTATCAGTTCTGACTATTTCTCACATACTAGCGAGTCCGATATCGTCTTGAAATTCACACTGTTCGACAAACAAACTGACATACTTCACTGTGAACAACTCACTGGCACCAAATGCACGCTAGCTTCATGCTTCATGGCCTGCTGATCACTCACGAAAACCATTCAAGTTCCCGATGCAAATTACTGTCTACGTGACATGGGCTACTCGTCCGTGCTCCGCTGGATAACATACTCGTCCACGCACTATTGACTCACTGAACATTCCGGAACTGCGTCCTCCTTCGAGAAAAAGAAAGTGGAAGGGGTTGGATCCTTCTGGAGCATTCCCCTACTCTCGCGGTTGCCTCGCCGACGTCATGCCATGACGTCATACTGACCCTCCGGTCTCATCTCGATCTTCTGTCATCCGGGGCCGGTAATTGACCCTGACTGGATCGGTCACATCTCTCCCGCGGCCTTCAAAATATAAGCGGTGGGAACATAGCTTATATTTTTCCTCAAGTGATGCATGTGAACGATCCTTTCAGTCATCTCCTCAATGCTGACTAACGGGCTTGCCTGTGATACTTCCGCAGATTCGCGGCATTGAAATTCCCAACAAGTGCATTCGTGACGTTGTCAACCACCCTATAGCAATTGTTGTCCAACACTCTGGCAATCCTATGGGGTCCCGAAAATGGACGCGCAAATTTCCCATACACTCTGAGTGGTAAGTTTGATGACGTAGGTTTCCGAATCAGCACCAGGTCATTGACTCGAAGTGGTTCGCGAAAACGGTGGCCAGCCTTCCTTCTCTCCCGTTTCCGCGCCTGTAGCTGCATCCTCTCCCGAGCCAGTTCGTTTCTCCTTTGCACCGACGGCTCAATCTCTGGGGGTGCCTGTATAACAGCATGCCAAGGTCTACTTGGTTTTGGTCCATGGTGCAGAAGACAAGGAATTTGTCTGGTACTCTCATGTGTTGTAGAGTTCAAGCAACGTTCAATTATGGGTACCACTTCCATCCATCTATGATGCTGTTCATGACAGTAAATCCGGCAGTATTTTCCAATCTCTGCATTTACCCTTTCAACTGGATTTCCTTCTGGGTATCTTATAGAGCTCAAGATATGCCTTATGCCGAGTCGTGCCATTGCCTCTTGAAATTCGGCGCTCGTGAACTGCGTTCCGTGATCGCTCAGAAGGAACTCTGGCTTCCCTGTAGTTGGAATCACGCCGGTCTCAATCCTGCGAATTACGTATCGGGATGTTGCCTTCTGTATAGGGTGCAACATGACTAATTAGGTAAACACATCCATCGTCACCAAGATGTATTGGTTACCCCTGGTGGACCTCGGAAGGGGGCCATACAGGTCCGTAGCCATTAATTCATTCGGACGGGTCGGTATAATAGCCCTAGGTTTCTCCTTAGATACGTCCGATGGGAACTTGCACCTCTGACAGATGTCGCATGTCCTGATTACCGCTCGTATGGTTTTTCCCATATACTCCCAGGTAAATGTTTCTCTTATGGCATGTAAGGTTTTATCACATCCTCCATGCCCAATAGATCGGTGAGCCAACCAAACCACTGCTGAAATCAACTTCGGCGGTATTACAATACGTAGCCTTGTGTGGTCTTTATCGACAAACTTGTGAATCACGTCACCAACAATGTGATAAAAGTAAGCAATCTTCGCCGTTCCAGCATAATCGGGGTCATCTGCACCCATGCGATTCTTCAAATACCGGTATATCCGTCTTAACGGAGTATATCGCCGTTGCACCTGGCTCAGGCGTTTCAAACGTTCCACCGTTTCCTGATCATCCGGTATTAGCTGTACCTGGTGCAAATCAACCTCCTCACGTGGGTTTCTGCTCAAAACATCCGCTAGAAAGTTTTGCTTTCCGGGCCTATGAATAACTTCTGCATCGAATTGCTGCAGGAACAGGGTCCAGCGCGTGACTCTTTCGCTTGAAATGTCAGACTTTAACATAAACTGTAACGCGCGATGGTCCGTCACAATCACGACCTTATGCCCCAAAAGAATCTTCTTCCACATCTTTAGAGCATAAATTATAGCCAGCGCCTCCAATTCCATGGCAAAGTAATTAAGCTCAGGCTGTCGCAATTTCCTACTGGTAAATGCCAGATAATGTTGTTTCTTCTCGTCATCCAACTGGTACAACACAGCGCTCACTCCTACCTTTGAAGCATCGGTGTCAATATAAAAATGTTTTGGAGAAGTCTGGGTACTCCAGTTTAACGTTGTTAAGGAGCATGTGTTTAGCTTGCGTGAAGGCCTCTTCACACGCCTGATCCCACTTCCACCGATTGTTTTTCCTGAGCATGCTCTGCAGAGGGGCAACTACATCCGTGTAACGGGGGCAATGACTAGAAAAGAATAAAGTCATTCCCAGGAACTGTCTCACTTGTTTCACCCTTTCTGGTCTGGGAAACTCAGCTAGCGCCTCAATTTTCTCCGGGTTCGGCCGATATCCATGTTCGTCAATGAGATGTCCCAAAAACCGAATTTCTCGGTGAAAGAAATTGCATTTCTCCAGGTTTGCCTTAAATCCGGCCGTAAGCAAGTTCTCAAACAACAATCTCAAGTGTTTCAGGTGCTCCTCTACTGACGTAGATGCCAAGATCAAATCGTCCACATAACATAGTACGTGTTTCTTGACCTCTTCACTCAAGTTGCTGTCCAGCGCTCGAATCAGCACAGGGCCACTGTTTTTCAAACCGAATGGAAGGCGGTTAAAGACGTGGGTCTTCTGCTCATGCAGGAAGCCAGTGTATTGCTTGCTGTTCTCGGTTAACTCGACATGATAATAGGAATTTGTGAGATCTACGGTTGAGAAATATTTTTTCCTTTAAAGCGCCTCAGCAGCTCTCTAATTTGTGGTGGGCGGTCGTACTCTGGCAAAATGCGTGCATTCATTCCACGTGCATCCAGACAAATCCTTAGGCGACCATTTGGCTTCCTTACAACCGCTAAAGGGTTTAGGAAAGAAGTCGGAGCCTTCTTTATTATGCCATCTTTCTCCATGGCGTTTATCATGGCCTTTACCTCCTCCTTCCATTTCTCTGGGACTCGATATATGTGTTTTCTGTATGGTGAGTCATCACTCAACTTGATATCGTACTGAAAGTTCTTGATAACTCCAGGTTTGTCGCTAAATACCTCCCGAAACTCCTGTATTAGGTCATCAAACTGTTTCTGGACAGTTGGATCCAAAATTTCTTTTACACCAACGGGCATGTGGGTGATCGTCTCTTCTTCACGTTCCACGATATTCTCAAGTGTGTTCTCCAAGAAGAGCGTGCTCGAGTTGGCATTGATATCATTTTTCGATCCACTGCTCGGCGCTTCGTTTCCGACATACATAACACCCTCTTGCATATTTATAATCCAGCCGTACTCCGAAATGAAGTCAACACCCAGAATTATTTGAAAGTTGATGTTGGAGATGGCCACGAACACGTGCTCATAAAACCTCCACGCAATCTTGATCATCAACAGGGTCTGCAGCTTGCATCTCACTGAACGATCGGGAATCACACCTCTAACCTTTACATTCGCTACTGGTAGAGTATATACGGGTCCTGCCTCCATTATCTCGTCCAAACATGACTGAGACACCACACTAATCATCGCTCCGGTGTCAATCAGGGTTTTTATTTGTTTACCGAGCACCTCTACTGTTATGATTGGCAAAGGATACACTTTCCCGCGGCGGATAACGTCTTCCTCATGAATCAATTCTTCGTCGGTAGCCTGAAATATCTCTTGAATTTCTATCAGTTCGGGAGGACCAAGGTTTGAGCAATTTCTTAATTTGAAGTTTTTTTTTTTTTTGATGATCTGACTGACTTGTGTCAGGTGGTCGGTCAGCTTCCCCCGGTGGTGCGGATGGATTACTCCGTAATTGTTGTAAATATTCCTGGCTCTCTCGATGTCTTTCCGTATAGCTCGGCCGCGACCCCTGCGAACGAGAATCCCTATCGGCATTCTGTCTCTGATAATATTGATTTGACTGCCTTCGCTGATATTCACCATATCGTCCCTTCGTATTGTTTAAACGGGATCTCCTACGCTCTTCGTACGGTTTATTCCTCCATCTGGGTCGCTCGTCTGTTCCACCGTAGCTCCTATCTCGGCTCCGATAGTACCTTGTGTCTCTTGGCCTGTCCGTCTCCCGCGGCGTTCGCTCTTCCGTCTGCGCAATTTTGTCAATCACGACCGTGTTTACATCTCTATTTTCCTGTCGTCCGGACCTCGCCTGTAACTGTGCGCTAGTGTGGTCAAGTTTTCAAAGAATCTCTTCCCATCCCTCTAAAGTCTCGGCTCCTGACGCTATTACACTCTTCTGGATCTCCACAGGTAACTGTCGTATAATGGCTTGGACCAATTCGTCCTCCGGCACTGGTGGAGTCAAATACTGCAGCCTGGCGAGTTGCGATGCGAAGTACCCCGCATACCTAGTCGGATTGGACGTCGCATACCGTTTAGCGTATAGTTCCGCCCGCATGTTCAATTGTTCCTCAGGGCTCCAAAAGCGTTTGATTAATAATCGTTCGAACTCGTCCGTGCTCGTGAACGTGTATCGAAATGCGCGAAACCAAGTTAATGCTGTCGATTCCAGGGACCTCTCAATAACTCTTAGTTCCCTCTCACGTGGTATCTTATTTTCCGCCATGTATTCACGGACCTCCCTCATAAATTCGATGGGTGTGACGTTATTAGTCCCACTGTTCACCGAGAATTTCCTCGGCTGGTGGTCTATACTTCTAATGATAGTCAGGTGTCCCGCGGGGTTTGTACTCTGTATTCTCGGCGTTGCAACTACCTCTCCCGCCTTTCTGGAAGATGGGGCGTTTTCACTTTCCGTCCCGTTAAGAGGTGGCGTGTTTTCAATTTCGGACCATCCAACCCTTTCTGACTCCGATTTGTCTTTTATCTGCGTCATTTCCGCCTCTAAGTTGCCTAATCGAGTGAGTTGCCTTCCCTGTTGAATAATGATCTTCTCCTCCAACTCAACAATGGAAGTGTGGATAGATTCTCTCACATGTTCGAATAATGTCGTTTGTGAATGAGTGATTTTCCTGTCATACGTGTCCTGGAATGATTGAACCTGTATCTGCATGTTTTTCACGTCCTTCGCAACCTCTTTTTTCCAACCTGACACGTCCTGTTTCAACTTATCCAGGGTTTCCTCGTTAGACTGACCAATTTGCTCAATTTTTGCCGTCAAATCTTGTCCCATGCCTTTAATATTACTGTTCAACTTCTCCTCAAGTCCTTCAATATTCCCCCGAAGTGAACCCTGAGTATCCCTGATTTGCCGTGCCATAGAATCTTTGAGCTCCGCGGTGAGCACTTGGAATGTAGTTTCTACCTTTTTATCGAGTAGATTAATCTTATTATATATAGCCTTTCCAGATAGCTTAGGATTACGTTCTACAGCATCAATGTTTTTCTGCAAATGCGATTCTAAACTCTTAAGATTAGATCCCATGACTTCTAATAAGTCGGTTCTGAGATCATCAACTTTATCACTAACATCGTTTTTTATTCCTGCTATTTGAGTGCCGACACCCTCTTGTGCATTCTGTACCTCTGCTATTTGAGTACCGACACCCTCTTGTGTCATCTGTAAGCGATCCATATCGCTCTTCATGTTTGTCTTAATTGACCCAATACTATCCTTAACATTATTCATTTCAGTGGTTAGACCATTTAATCCATCTTGGATTTGTTTTAACATATCAGCTATATTTTCTGCGGTTACTACTTGTGACATCTTACAATACAACTTAAATATAGGGGCCTACAGGGGAATGTAGGTCGTCGAGTATAGCCATGACCTGAGATCGTGTACCAACCCTGTCAAATGGTTCACTAAAGGCTCAGTGTGATACGAGGTTAATTTTACACAAGAATTACACATGGCAAGCATCGCGCCCCCATCAAAGGCACGAATCTGACCACTCAGTATACTCCCATCACCACAACAAATGATTGAGTAAAAAGCATGCCCGTGACGAAAACGAAACGCACCATCGTCGTCGAGCCAACACGTTAGCGCGCCACTTCCCCCTCCCTGTGCCCGTTTCTCCAATGGGACAGGCGATCACCCGGCCAACATCCCGGCCCCATCAGAAGAAACAGCCAAGGGAGTGGGTAAAAAAAAAATAGGGCGTGAATCTTGGTTCATACAGACAAGACTAAAAGAAATGCTCCAGCGAGCCAGAGACAAAGGGTCTCGGGTCGTTTACGAGTTGGGATGGCAAATTGACTGAACCAGGATTCAAAAGCAAACTCCCTAACTTGAATTAACAAACAGAGAAGAAAGGAAAAGCCCTCGTAAAATCACATCTGCTCCTTTATTGGCCAAAGGATAAATAAATATGCAACCTGCCTACCACGCACGAGTATAGAGTTAGGGTGGGACAAAGTCCGGAAAAAAAATAAAGTTCATAGTCCCTAAACAATCAAAAAAAATTATACTTATTCAAACTCGTGGGTGTCCTCTCTTAAAGTTCCGACAAGGAGATCGCCTTTCAAAAAGCTAAATTAACCCTTAATTTATCGGTGCACACGCATGTAAACATCACTAGCCACTTATCACAAAGTTCACCTGCGGCAAAAACTCTAAGAAAATATTGAATATCTATGTATATTACAACTGTCTACCCTTATACAGCAATGGACGGATCTCCTCTATCGAACTGCAAATTAATAACTAAAGAGCATCATATTACATCAGATAGCACTCAAACATCAACTCAGCTTCACATAATATGGCATCTCAACAATTAATTATAACTCATCATAAATTATTTACACACCCAGATTGTGCTTACATATTTACACTACTAATTCTTATTATTATTACTGATTTATATTCGCCTTTCCAACAACCTTGATCCACACCGTCATCTTTGTTATTGTAATTAAATTATAGCATTGTCTAATGTTTATGAAAGGTTAAGAACCTCGTAACAAGGCACCCTAGCGTATTTCATTCTCACAACGAACATTTAATCGCAACCCTTCCGTCGAACACTCTGTGTGAGGATCGGAACAATCTGACTGTTGAGCGCACTATCAATTACACCCCTGCGCTATTCAATATACAACTCATCAATAAACGTAACACGTTCGTCAAGAGGACCCTGTCCTCACAAATTCAATTCAACGGACATACGTCGCCCCGTGAATAACCTCGTCATATATGACGGAATAATACCATATTTAATTATCACATTAATTTTACACAACATCATTACAAAATATCATGCATTATTAGCATGTCTCAAGAACCCACACTAACAGAGCGTATCAACTTTATCGGGACCACGAGGTCGTATGATAATATGGCATCCTATCCAAGGAACCTTATTCGACAATCTCCAACCATATTCATTTTGCTATTAAAATCTATGCAATCCGTGACAAACCTTTCAGAATAAAATTCGTATAATGACCTCGGAAATCGAGATGCTAGAATCTCCCAGCAAAATGGGCATCTCATATTATCGTTACCCAATTTCAAGTTATTATTATTATTATGTCTCAGAGAATAAATGTATGTCTTACTCCTACCATTGATACTGTTAATTTATGTAAGTCAAAACGACCCGAAAAGAAAGGACAAAAAATCTGTACAACCCTATGAGAAAATGATGCTCTTTTTCAATCTGGAATAAATGATTATAAATGGTGTTAAGTTACACGATCTCAGGTTATCTCATGGCACGGCTATCTGAGGTAGGAGTTCTCTTCTTCCTGATGAACAAGGATGGAAATGAAACGTCTTACTTTATATCCGGTGTCCTCGGAAACCCCTGGCGACAGCGTCGTCTGCGGCATTATGGCGGCGTCGTTCCTCCAGCGTCTCTGCGATGTGGTCTCCCAGCGTACTGGTAGAGGTATACGCCCCCGGCACCTCTCGATCTCCTGGCGACGCCCATGTCCGCCCACTGGTTGTCCCCGGTCACCTTCAGCAGCGGCGTCTCCTGACGTCCCAACCATGGTCCACTCGTCCATCTCGTTGCGACCGTTCACCCCATTATGGCCCCTTTTGAGGTTCAGTGCAGCATGATTTGCGTATTAATATGCATGTTGATACCCAGAATTTTTGAGTCCATGGTTATTAAGTTCATGCCGCCGTGTGGCAATATTACATTTCACTATATCAGAGCACTTTCACGCACTATAGCGTCTAGTTCCCGGTTCACTTGAATTGTATGTATTCACTTTCCTCAACCAGTGACACACTTCCTTCCACGAGGAGCTATTTCGAGCTGGACTTGACCGACATATCAAGTTGCTTGCGGCCTGCAGTTTTCCAACACAAGCTTAAAGTAGATGTCACATTCTCACTGCGTCTCTTAAAATGCCGCACTGCTATGCTATTTTCGAATGGACGTCTGGTACAATATAGGGCCTCGCGATAATGCTTCGCCTCGACTATCGTTATTATTGTTCCTTCCCTGATACTCGTAATGTTAAACACCTCCTGGTAGTCATCTTTAATAAACATAAATTGTCGGCATGAACGGACCTTCCTTTATCAGCTCTGACTATTTCTCACATACTAGCGAGTCCGATATCGTCTTGAAATTCACACTGTTCGACAAACAAACTGACATACTTCACTGTGAACAACTCACTGGCACTAAATGCACGCTAGCTTCATGCTTCATGGCCTGCTGATCACTAACGGAAACCATTCAAGTTCCCGATGCAAATTACTGTCTACGTGACATGGGCTACTCGTCCGTGCTCCGCTGGATAACATACTCGTCCACGCACTATTGACTCACTGAACATTCCAGAACTGCGTCCTCCTTCGAGAAAAAGAAAGTGGAAGGGGTTGGAACCTTCTGGAGCATTCCCCTACTCTCGCGGTTGCCTCGCCGACGTCATACCATGACGTCATACTGACCCTCCGGTCTCATCTCGATCTTCTGTCATCCGGGGCCGGTAATTGACCCTGACTGGATCGGTCACATCTCTCCCGCGGCCTTCAAAATATAAGCGGTGGGAACATAGCTTATATTTTTCCTCAAGTGATGCATGTGAACGATCCTTCCAGTCATCTCCTCAATGCTGACTAACGGGCTTGCCTGTGATACTTCCGCAGATTCGCGGCATTGAAATTCCCAACAAGTGCATTCGTGACGTTGTCAACCACCCTATAGCAATTGTTGTCCATCACTCTGGCAATCCTATGGGATCCCGAAAATGGGCGCGCAAATTTCCCATACACTCTGAGTGGTAAGTTTGATGACGTAGGTTTCCGAATCAGCACCAGGTCATTGACTCGAAGTGGTTCGCGAAAACGGTGGCCAGCCTTCCTTCTCTCCCGTTTCCGCGCCTGTAGCTGCATCCTCTCCCGAGCCAGTTCGTTTCTCCTTTGCACTGACGGCTCAATCTCTGGGGGTGCCTGTATAACAGCATGCCAAGGTCTACTTGGTTTTCGTCCATGGTGCAGAAGACAAGGAATTTGTCTGGTACTCTCATGTGTTGTAGAGTTCAAGCAACGTTCAATTATGGGTACCACTTCCATCCATCTATGATGCTGTTCATGACAGTAAATCCGGCAGTATTTTCCAATCTCTGCATTTACCCTTTCAACTGGATTTCCTTCTGGGTATCTTATAGAGCTCAAGATATGCCTTATGCCGAGTCGTGCCATTGCCTCTTGAAATTCGGCGCTCGTGAACTGCGTTCCGTGATCGCTCAGAAGGAACTCTGGCTTCCCTGCATTTGGAATCACGCCGGTCTCAATCCTGCGAATTACGTATCGGGATGTTGCCTTCTGTATAGGGTGCAACATGACTAATTTGGTAAACACATCCATCGTCACCAAGATGTATTGGTTACCCCTGGTGGACCTCGGAAGGGGGCCATACAGGTCCGTAGCCATTAATTCATTCGGACGGGTCGGTATAATAGCCCTAGGCTTCTCCTTAGATACGTCCGATGGGAACTTGCACCTCTGACAGATGTCGCATGTCCTGATTACCGCTCGTATGGTTTTTCCCATATACTCCCAGGTAAATGTTTCTCTTATGGCATGTAAGGTTTTATCACATTCTCCATGCCCAATAGATCGGTGAGCCAACCAAACCACTGCTGAAATCAACTTCGGCGGTATTACAATACGTAGCCTTGTGTGGTCTTTATCGACAAACTTGTGAATCACGTCACCAACAATGTGATAAAAGTAAGCAATCTTCGCCGTTCCAGCATAATCGGGGTCATCTGCACCCATGCGATTCTTCAAATACCGGTATATCCGTCTTAACGGAGTATATCGCCGTTGCACCTGGCTCAGGCGTTTCAAACGTTCCACCGTTTCCTGATCATCCGGTATTAGCTGTACCTGGTGCAAAACAGCCTCCTCACGTGGGTTTCTGCTCAAAACATCCGCTAGGAAGTTTTGCTTTCCGGGCCTATGAATAACTTCTGCATCGAATTGCAGCAGGAACAGGATCCAGCGCGTGACTCTTTCGCTTGAAATGTCAGACTTTAACATAAACTGTAACGCGCGATGGTCCGTCACAATCACGTCCTTATGCCCCAAAAGAATCTTCTTCCACATCTTTAGAGCATAAATTATAGCCAGCGCCTCCAATTCCATGGCAATGTAATTAAGCTCAGGCTGTCGCAATTTCCTACTGGTAAATGCCAGATAATGTTGTTTCTTCTCGTCATCCAACTGGTACAACACAGCGCTCACTCCTACCTTTGAAGCATCGGTGTCAATATAAAAATGTTTTGGAGAAGTCTGGGTACTCCAGTTTAACGTTGTTAAGGAGCATGTGTTTAGCTTGCGTGAAGGCCTCTTCACACGCCTGATCCCACTTCCACCGATTGTTTTTCCTGAGCATGCTCTGCAGAGGGGCAACTACATCCGTGTAACGGGGGCAATGACTAGAAAAGAATAAAGTCATTCCCAGGAACTGCCTCACTTGTTTCACCCTTTCTGGTCTGGGAAACTCAGCTAGCGCCTCAATTTTCTCCGGGTTCGGCCGATATCCATGTTCGTCAATGAGATGTCCCAAAAACCGAATTTCTCGGTGAAAGAAATTGCATTTCTCCAGGTTTGCCTTAAATCCGGCCGTAAGCAAGTTCTCAAACAACAATCTCAAGTGTTTCAGGTGCTCCTCTACTGACGTAGATGCCAAGATCAAATCGTCCACATAACATAGTACGTGTTTCTTGACCTCTTCACTCAAGTTGCTGTCCAGCGATCGAATCAGCACAGGGCCACTGTTTTTCAAACCGAATGGAAGGTGGTTAAAGACGTGGGTCTTCTGCTCATGCAGGAAGCCAGTGTATTGCTTGCTGTTCTCGGTTAACTCGACATGATAATAGGAATTTGTGAGATCTACGGTTGAGAAATATTTTTTTCCTTTAAAGCGCCTCAGCAGCTCTCTAATTTGTGGTGGGCGGTCGTACTCTGGCAAAATGCGTGCATTTATTCCACGTGCATCCAGACAAATCCTTAGGCGACCATTTGGCTTCCTTACAACCGCTAAAGGGTTTAGGAAAGAAGTCGGAGCCTTCTTTATTATGCCATCTTTCTCCATGGCGTTTATCATGGCCTTTACCTCCTCCTTCCATTTCTCTGGGACTCGATATATGTGTTTTCTGTATGGTGAGTCATCACTCAACTTGATATCGTACTGAAAGTTCTTGATAACTCAAGGTTTGTCGCTAAATACCTCCCGAAACTCCTGTATTAGGTCATCAAACTGTTTCTGGACAGTTGGATCCAAAATTTCTTTTACACCAACGGGCATGTGGGTGATCGTCTCTTCTTCACGTTCCACGATATTCTCAAGTGTGTTCTCCAAGAAGAGCGTGCTCGAGTTGGCATTGATATCATCTTTCGATCCCCTGCTCGGCGCTTCGTTTCCGACATACATAACACCCTCTTGCATATTTATAATCCAGCCGTACTCCGAAATGAAGTCAACACCCAGAATTATTTGAAAGTTGATGTTGGAGATGGCCACGAACACGTGCTCATAAAACCTCCACGCAATCTTGATCATCAACAGGGCCTGCAGCTTGCATCTCACTGAACGATCGGGAATTACACCTCTAACCTTTACATTCGCTACTGATAGAGTATATACGGGTCCTGCCTCCATTATCTCGTCCAAACATGACTGAGACACCACACTAATCATCGCTCCGGTGTCAATCAGGGTTTTTATTTGTTTACCGAGCACCTCTACTGTTATGATTGGCAAAGGATACACTTTCCCGCGGCGGATAACGTCTTCCTCATGAATCAAGTCTTCGTCGGTAGCCTGAAATATCTCTTGAATTTCTATCAGTTCGGGAGGACCAAGGTTTGAGCAATTTCTTAATTTGAAGTTTTTTTTTTTTTTTTTTTTTGTTGATCTGACTGACTTGTGTCAGGTGGTCGGTCAGCTTCCCCCGGTGGTGCGGATGGATTACTCCGTAATTGTTGTAAATATTCCTGGCTCTCTCGATGTCTTTCCGTATAGCTCGGCCGCGACCCCTGCGAACGAGAATCCCTATCGGCATTCTGTCTCTGATAATATTGATTTGACTGCCTTCGCTGATATTCACCATATCGTCCCTTCGTATTGTTTAAACGGGATCTCCTACGCTCTTCGTACGATTTATTCCTCCATCTGGGTCGCTCGTCTGTTCCACCGTAGCTCCTATCTCGGCTCCGATAGTACCCTGTGTCTCTTGGCCTGTCCGTCTCCCGCGGCGTTCGCTCTTCCGTCTGCGCAATTTTGTCAATCACGACCGTGTTTACATCTCTATTTTCCTGTCGTCCGGACCTCGCCTGTAACTGTGCGCTAGTGTGGTCAAGTTTTCGAAGAATCTCTTCACATCCCTCTAAAGTCTCGGCTCCCGAAGCTATTAAACTCTTCTGGACCTCCACAGGTAACTGTCGTATAATGGCTTGGACCAATTCGTCCTCCGGCACTGGTGGAGTCAAATACTGCAGCCTGGCGAGTTGCGATGCGAAGTACCCCGCATACCTAGACGGATTGGACGTCGCATACCGTTTAGCGTATAGTTCCGCCCGTATGTTCAATTGTTCCTCAGGGCTCCAAATGCGTTTGATTAATAATCGTTCGAACTCGTCCGTGCTCGTGAACGTGTATCGAAATGCGCGAAACCAAGTTAATGCTGTCGATTCCAGGGACCTCTCAATATCTCTTAGTTCCCTCTCACGTGGTATCTTATTTTCCGCCATGTATTCACTGACCTCCCTCATAAATTCGATGGGTGTGACGTTATTGGTCCCACTGTTCCCCGAGAATTTCCTCGGCTGGTGGTCTATACTTCTAATGATAGTCAGGTGTCCCGCGGGGTTTGTACTCTGTATTCTCGGCGTTGCAACTACCTCTCCCGCCTTTCTGGAAGATGGTGCGTTTTCAATTTCCTTCCCGTTAAGAGGTGGCGTGTTTTCAATTTCGGACCATCTAACCCTTTCTGACTCCGATTTGTCTTTTATCTGCGTCATTTCCGCCTCTAAGTTGCCTAATCGAGTGAGTTGCCTTCCCTGTTGAATAATGATCTTCTCCTCCAACTCAACAATGGAAGTGTGGATAGATTCTCTCACATGTTCGAATAATGTCGTTTGTGAATGAGTGATTTTCCTTGTCATACGTGTCCTGGAATGATTCAACCTGTATCTGCATGTTTTTCACGTCCTTCGCAACCTCTTCTTTCCAACCTGACACGTCCTGTTTCAACTTATCCAGGGTTTCCTCGTTAGACTGACCAATTTGCTCAATTTTTGCCGTCAAATCTTGTCCCATGCCTTTAATATTACTGTTTAACTTCTCCTCAAGTCCTTCAATATTCCCCCGAAGCGAACCCTGAGTATCCCAGATTTGCCGTGCCATAGAATCTTTGAGCTCCGCGGTGAGCACTTGGAATGTAGTTTCTACCTTTTTATCGAGTAGATTAATCTTATTATCTATAGCCTTTCCTGATAGCTTAAGATTACGTTCTACAGCATCAATGTTTTTCTGCAAATGCGATTCTAAACTCTTAAGATTAGATCCCATGACTTCTAATAAGTCGGTTCTGAGATCATCAACTTTATCACTAACATCGTTTTTTATTCCTGCTATTTGAGTGCCGACACCCTCTTGTGCCTTCTGTACCTCTGCTATTTGAGTACCGACACCCTCTTGTGTCATCTGTAAGCGATCCATATCGCTCTTCATGTTTGTCTTAATTGACCCAATACTATCCTTAACATTATTCATTTCAGTGGTTAGACCATTTAATCCATCTTGGATTTGTTTTAATATATCAGCTAAATTTTCTGCGGTTACAACTTGTGACATCTTACAATACAACTTGAATATAGGGGCCTACAGGGGAATGTAGGTCGTCGAGTATAGCCATGACCTGAGATCGTGTACCAACCCTGTCAAATGGTTCACTAACGGCTCAGTGTGATACGAGGTTAATTTTACACAAGAATTACACATGGCAAGCATCGCGCCCCCATCAAAGGCACGAATCTGACCACTCAGTATACTCCCATCACCACAACAAATGATTGAGTAAAAAGCATGCCCATGACGAAGACGAAACGCACCATCGTCGTCGAGCCAACACGTTAGCGGCGCCACTTCCCCCTCCCTGTGTCCGTTTCTCCAATGGGACAGGCCATCACCCGGACAACATCCCGGCCCCATCAGAAGAAACAGCCAAGGGAGTGGGTAAAAAAAATTAGGGCGTGAATCTTGGTTCATACAGACAAGACTAAAAGAAATGCTCCAGCGAGCCAGAGACAAAGGGTTTCGGGTCGTTTACGGGTTGGGATGGCAAATTGACTGAACCAGGATTCAAAAGCAAACTCCCTAACTTGAATTAACAAACAGAGAAGAAAGGAAAAGCCCTCGTAAAATCACATCTGCTCCTTTATTGGCCAAAGGATAAATAAATATGCAACCTGCCTACCACGCACGAGTATAGAGTTAGGGTGGGACAAAGTCCGGAAAAAAAAATAAAGTTCATAGTCCCTAAACAATCAAAAAAATTATACTTATTCAAACTCGTGGGTGTCCTCTCTTAAAGTTCCGACAAGGAGATCGCCTTTCAAAAAGCTAAATTAATCCTTAATTTATCGGTGCACACGCATGTAAACATCACTAGCCACTTATCACAAAGTTCACCTGCGGCAAAAACTCTAAGAAAATATTGAATATCTATGTATATTACAACTGTCTACCCTTATACAGCAATGGACGGATCTCCTCTATCGAACTGCAAATTAATAACTAAAGAGCATCATATTACATCAGATAGCATTCATACATCAACTCAGCTTCACATAATATGGCATCTCAACAATTAATTATAACTCATCATAAATTATTTACACACCCAGATTGTGCTTACATATTTACACTACTAATTCTTATTATTATTACTGATTTATATTCGCCTTTCCAACAACCTTGATCCACACCGTCATCTTTGTTATTGTAATTAAATTATAGCATTGTCTAATGTTTATGAAAGGTTAAGAACCTCGTAACAAGGCACCCTAGCGTATTTCATTCTCACAACGAACATTTAATCGCAACCCTTCCGTCGAACACTCTGTGTGAGGATCGGAACAATCTGACTGTTGAGCGCACTATCAATTACACCCCTGCGCTATTCAATATACAACTCATCAATAAACGTAACACGTTCGTCAAGAGGACCCTGTCCTCACAAATTCAATTCAACGGACATACGTCGCCCCGTGAATAACCTCGTCATATATGACGGAATAATACCATATTTAATTATCACATTAATTTTACACAACATCATTACAAAAAATCATGCATTATTAGCATGTTTCAAGAACCCACACTAACAGAGCGTATCAACTTTATCGGGACCACGAGGTCGTATGATAATATGGCATCCTATCCAAGGAACCTTATTCGACAATCTCCAACCATATTCATTTTGCTATTAAAATCTATGCAATCCGTGACAAACCTTTCAGAATAAAATTCGTATAATGACCTCGGAAATCGAGATGCTAGAATCTCCCAGCAAAATGGGCATCTCATATTATCGTTACCCAATTTCAAGTTATTATTATTATTATGTCTCAGAGAATAAATGTATGTCTTACTCCTACCATTGATACTGTTAATTTATGTAAGTCAAAACGACCCGAAATAAAGGACAAAATATCTGTACAACCCTATGAGAAAATGATGCTCTTTTTCAATCTGGAATAAATGATTATAAATGGCGTTAAGTTACACGATCTCAGGTTATCTCATGGCACGGCTATCCGAGGTAGGGGTTCTCTTCTTCCTGATGAACAAGGATGGAAATAAAAAAGTCTTACTTTATATCCGGTGTCCTCGGAAACCCCTGGCGTCGGCGTCGTCTGCGGCATTAGGGCGGCGTCGTTCCTCCAGCGTCTCTGCGATGTGGTCTCCCTGCGTACTGGTAGAGGTATACGCCCCCGGCACCTCTCGATCTCCTGGCGACACCCATGTCCGCCCACTGGTTGTCCCCGGTCACCTTCAGCAGCGGCGTCTCCTGACGTCCCAACCATGGTCCACTCGTCCATCTCGTTGCGACCGTTCACCCCATTATGGCCCCTTTTGAGGTTCAGTGCAGCATGATTTGCGTATTAATATGCATGTTGATTCCCAGAATATTTGAGTCCATGGTTATTAAGTTCATGCCGCCGTGTGGCAATATTACATTTCACTATATCAGAGCACTTTCACGCACTATAGCGTCTAGTTCCCGGTTCACTTGAATTGTATGTATTCACTTTCCTCAACCAGTGACACACTTCCTTCCACGAGGAGCTATTTCGAGCTGGCCTTGACCGACATATCAAGTTGCTTGCGGCCTGCAGTCTTCCAACACAAGCTTAAAGTAGATGTCACATTCTCACTGCGTCTCTTAAAATGCCGCACTGCTATGCTATTTTCGAATGGACGTTTGTTACAATATAGGGCCTCGCGATAATGCTTCGCCTCGACTATCGTTATTATTGTTCCTTCCCTGATACTCGTAATGTTAAACACCTCCTGGTAGTCATCTTTAATAAACATAAATTGTCGGCATGGACGGACCTTCCTTTATCAGTTCTGACTATTTCTCACATACTAGCGAGTCCGATATCGTCTTGAAATTCACACTGTTCGACAAACAAACTGACATACTTCACTGTGAACAACTCACTGGCACCAAATGCACGCTAGCTTCATGCTTCTTGGCCTGCTGATCACTCACGGAAACCATTCAAGTTCCCGATGCAAATTACTGTCTACGTGACATGGGCTACTCGTCCGTGCTCCGCTGGATAACATACTCGTCCACGCACTATTTACTCACTGAACATTCCGGAACTGCGTCCTCCTTCGAGAAAAAGAAAGTGGAAGGGGTTGGAACCTTCTGGAGCATTCCCCTACTCTCGCGGTTGCCTCGCCGACGTCATGCCATGACGTCATACTGACCCTCCGGTCTCATCTCGATCTTCTGTCATCCGGGGCCGGTAATTGACCCTGACTGGATCGGTCACAGTACCGTCCCAGCATTTGCCTGGTGTTGAAAATGGGAAACCACGGAAAACCTTTTCAAGGACAGCCGACGGTGGGGCTCGAACCCACGCGTCTACCGAGTCAGCAGAGATCTTGGTCCCATGACCTAACGCTGCGCTTTAGCCAGCTGAGCCACTACTGTCGGTTCCTCAGAGTTTAAATTATTGGGTGTGACGTCTCTTGAGGCTTTAAAGCAAGACATGACTGAGCGGTTTGACGTGGGTTGACCTGTTATTTATACACTCGTCACTTGGTTGGACAGTGGATAATAGTTGACTTGTTTGTGATGAATAATCAAACAGTAGGTCGTGGTATTGGCTGGTATATTGTCATGCGTTTCAAAATCTAGTCAAATGTCGATATTGGATGGCTTGACGGACTCTTCCAGGTAAGAACAGTCAAAGACAATCAGTGGTGCTCTTGCCTTAAACGCTTGGGGTAGCAGCATGGGGCCGTTCTCACTTTGATAATACGACCATCGAAATTTAGAAAGCAAGTCGTACAGGGGGCCAAACTTATTTTTTGAAAAATCCAAATCCAGTCCTTCATAGGGAAACACAGCTCCGTTGAGGAAAAGACGTGCATTTCTCAATTGCAGGTGATCAAATTGCGTGGCATCTTTGGTTTGTTGATACTTGCGATTCGTTTGAAAACCCACGATCAGGTAGAGTGGTCTCTCTGTATAGCGAGCTGTTTCTACAGACCAACTGTGTGTGTTGGTAGTGGGCAATAGCGGGTACTCATGGAGTGCCCAGCTTCTAAATTCCATGGGTAGAGGCATATCTTTTTTTACCATCTTGAGTATGTCCAGTTTTTTGCTATCGTCAAGGGTCTCATGAGGCACTTTCCATAGCAAGCGTTGTAGTTGAATTTTTGAATCAATAGGTGTCGGCTCCCTTGAGTGCATTATTATCACTCCTGTCTCTCACCAAACAAAGCACTTGCCTTTCGTTGACCACAATGCGCTGGTTGTCTTCGGCAAAGCCTAAAATCAGTTTAAGAGGTAAATATCCAGTAAAGGCCCCATCGGTGTGTACCATCCAGTCATTGGTCGAGTCGGGGCACCAACCTGCCATGCAAAGTGTTTGAACTTCTTCCTCACTATAAGAGGGATATAGTTTCATGACACTGGAAATGCCCACATTTCGAGTGCTATCCACCACGATATCGTTAATCACGTAACGTACTTCAGAAAACAGAAAGGCCAAACCATGGTTGGCCAACTTGGATGTGGAGGGTGTAGAACCATCGGCTTTGGTGAGCCTACCTTCAATCTTAATGACACTTTCATGCGGTAGGGTGTAAATATCTTGGTTGTTGATAACAAATTGAATTTCATCATTGTTATTGAGTCCAGATGTTTGAGGTTGATAGGAATGTAGATCAATTCTTACCAATCCTGGTTGCTCCTCGATGCGGTTCGCTACCTCTAGGATAGAATTCATCATGGCGGTTGACGTGGTAACCCAAATGCTGTAAAATCTGCTTGTCTTGAGATGTTAACGTGTATTCACGTGGCAAACAACTAACACCATTCCTAGACGGTGTTGTTGCTTTATACACAAACTTCATAGTGGCTTTAGCACCAACTTGTAAGTCACTGGTGTGGTAGAATCTAGATCAATGAGTTGTTGATCTCTATTGATCAGTCTTAATGCTATATTACTAATACTATCGACAGCCACAGAATGAAAAAGCACCACTGGAAGGTTTTCACGAATAATATACCCATTGGGCGATGTCACAATAAAGTCATAAAGCGAATGCGATGGTTCTTGATTGGTGTACACTTGGTTAATAATATTACACGTCACCGACACATGATGGTCCTCAATGAATTTCACTTCATGGTCTGATTCATGTTTTTTGTTGGGCTCCAACACACGTGGTTTAAATCCTAGTAATGGACCAATGGAATCGGGGTGTGTTTTAAAGTCAATGTTGAATGTAGAGAAAATACTACAGCGATGAGTGTTGGTATTTCCTACAAGTTCAAATTTGCGAATTCCATCGAGAAATTACTTTAAACCATATTCATTGATCAACACCACATAAATGTGTTCATAAATGTCATCGATCGTGTATCCACCAGAGTTCAGGGTGAGCACAGAATCATCATATTAAAACTTGTTGTTCACATTTGCACGTATGTTGTATATTCGATTGTACGTTTCAAAAGAAACAAGTCCTAAACCATAGGGTTTTTCACTCAATTCGATAGGCGGGTAAAAGTCTAGGCTGACTTCGGGTCCACGTCCATGCAGTGTAAACGTTCTACTTTCTGCCGACATACTGGTGGCGTTTTAGCTTATGTTGCGTCTTGTATAAAAATAAACACAAACGTCCACACTGTTGGCTGTTAAACGATTGCTCACGTTTCACATTATAATTTATCTTGATCCTGTTTCCAAAATAGGTCACTAGTTCCATGGGCGGGGGCAAATTCCCAATTGGTTTCGCATGAACACTCCTCGAAAATGAGAAGCTTTAGTTGTTTAGCATAGCTTTCCACTTGTTAATGCGTCAGGCATCGCTATGGCTGAGTTTTTTTTTATATTTCGAAATGGTGAAATCCCAAATCCTTGTTGATAAAAGGCTGGCCTTAAATTGGCATTTCTAGCCCCCATAGCAATCGCTTCCATCGTTTCATTGTGTCGCTGACTTTCTTTGAGTTGTAGCTTGCCCTGCTGCGCGGCTTTAATGGTTTTCGCCACTGCACGGGCACCGCCCAAAAGTGAACCTAGAGCAGCCAGATCGGCAAATAATGCAGGTAAAAATCCCGCTCGTTTGGGGACGGGAATCACTCGCCCTTGGTTTGAACCCTGTCGCCGACGTTTTGGAATAACATGTCTCTGTGCTGCTCGAAAGGCTTTCCTTATGGTCAATACATTATTTTTTCTTTTTTTCTTTCGCAAGGGCTTGTCCACGAATGTCTTAAGCCCAGGCTTTGCCAAGGACAAAGTCCTTTTTTTAGTCTTTCTCACCACTTAACTTTGTTTCACCATGATGATAATGACCAACAACCTTTCACAAGAAAGTTTAAATCACAACTGATGTCAGATTGTTATTTCATGGCTGTATATTCCAATTCCACATAAAGTGGGAAATCGTTTATGGTTTTTCCCGCTTGCTTTTCATCCCATGTCAACATGAGATGAAAGGATAATTCGTCACCTGCATTGACCATTTCATGGTTATGGACCAACATCCTATGACCATTTATCTGTATTTGTAAATGGTTCTCATCAGGTATGGCATATTTGATGTGAATGGTTCCATCATAGTGTAATCGATAGTGGCTTAAACCCGAAGCAAGCACATAGGTCAAGTGCTGGCCACGAGCTAGCGGTAAATGGTTTCTGTCATTCAAAGCTTTTTCATTTGTCAGATACACTAAAAATATAGATGGGATAAATTTATAAAGCCTCTTCATTTCATAGGGCACGTAGCGCTTGGTACAGGCATCGTCTTCGTCTTGCGGGTCTTCCACGTGAATAATCCGATGGTGATTAGCGCTATAGCCATTCACCGTAAGCTGGGGCACTTTGTCATAAAACTCATACACTTTGTTATCCACATACTTTTTCGTAGTAACGTCTGGAGACACTTGAGGATGTTTTACATGGGTTAACCGCTTTCCCTTAAAGTCATAATCTCCCTGTTTTGTGCGTGGCACTACTGACCTATCCACATAGTTTTTTTTAGCAGGATCTGTTTCTTGTTTAGAATCATGTATGGGGACAGACCTAGCTTTGGCCATCAATGCACGCCCAAAGACATCCATCGCCAACAGGTAGTACCAGTCTACTGTTTCTATGACAAGGCTCGGTGTCCTGTATATAGACAGCCTGCTAGCCTGGCTAAGCCTTAGTTGAAATGAAGATTATTAAGCAGCAAGAGTCATTCCCCGTGGGGGACATGGTTTCCCATCTCTGTCCCACATCACGTGAACAACGCCATGGTTCACTGTTTCCATCTTCCATTCGATGCATCATTGTGGGGCCTTCCGGCTGTGGAAAGACTAATCTTTTGCTAACGCTCATCACAGCACCCAATGGTCTGCGTTTTCAAAATATTTATATTTTTGCAAAATCGCTCTACCAACCCTTCTACCTGTTTCTGGATCAAGTCATGTCTGGATTACAAAAGAGAATATGGGTTATTTTACATTTTCCATGCAAGAAAATGTGATTTCACCGGATGAGGTAAACCCTGATTCACTCATGATTTTTGATGATGTATCCACTGAACGTCAAGACATCATTCAAAGCTATTTCAGCATGGGTCGTTACAAACATATCGATTGCTTCTATCTTGGACAAACGTATTCAAAAATGTCCAAACAGTTGATTCGTGACAATGCCAATGTCATTGTTTTATTTCGCCAGGACGAGGGGAACAGTCGTCACATTTATAATGAACATGTGAATCCGGATATGACCTTTCAAATGATTACAGAATTGTGTGCCAAGTGCTGGAACACTCAACGTCATGCCTGTTTAGCGATTGACAAACCAAGTGAACTCAACCAAGGACGGTATCGCTTAGGGTTTGATCATTTTATTGCTATTTAAGGCCCTGTCTCATTCCCTGTCAAGTCATTTGTCAAGACACCATGGCATGAGCAGAGAGTCAATTGAAAAAGCATATTATTAGAGCAAAAAATACTATTCGCCAAAAGTTTCGTCAATTGAAACGATCGCGTGCCGATCATGCTTTGTTTATTCAACAACATTTGGCACCTCCGCTAAAAGCCATGTTGAAACCCTCTTTCAAGCCATCTGAAACGCTACCCACCATTTCACAAGCCACTCAGACGCTGCACGAGAACCCTGAGGAAGAGGAAGAGGAACAGGAACAGGAAGATTTGACTAGCGTTAGCGAAGTTGAGGATGAGGAGGAACAAGTGTTTACGCCTCAAAAAAAAAAGTCCTCACCCCTTGCAGGGTATTTGAGAAAAAAGAAATCCTTGGCCATGGTCGAAACACCTTGCCCTTCCAGAGCGTCCCCGTTTTCACAACTCTTGGCCACCCCTCAACATAAAGCTCAACTGAAAACCATTTTAATAAAATATTATGGATCAACATTGGAACCCTATTTCACCGATCTATTTATTGGAAACACTGATACCACGTATGGTATTCGCTATGAGGATGATAGTTTTAAAATTGGCGATTCATCCATTAAATTTGCTCGTACTAAAGCTGTCATTAAAAACATCAACTATAAATTAACGCCAGGACTGTTAAAGCTGCTCTTTTCTCGGACCCCCTCTTCCCATGATTATACGTCAGAGGACCTTGACAAATATAAATCCATTTTATTGGATACCCATGCTCACAAAAGACAGTATGATCCCACTCAACAAGTGAATGCCAATATATCTCAAAAATATAAAACCGTCATTTCAAAAATGTTTCCCACCAGTCAAAGTACTCGTCGTAAAGCATCCGCTTCGGGAGTGACATTTAAACCATTAAAACCCCTTGTGGATGTTACCTACTGGCACAATCCCAATAAGCTCGTCCAGCGGCTACAGTTGTTGCATGCCTCACGTCAAGCTGGCCATACCGGTCACGATTGGGAATTCAAGAAATTGAACTAGAACTTCGAAATGCCAAAATTATTGTTTAAGCCCTCACCCATTAAAATGGGTATTGCTCACGAGTTGCATCGCCCAGCTAGGCGTCACTATCCGCGACTCAAGGTGATTTCACGAGGTGTGCATGAACTTTGGCAGGCTGACTTGGTTGAAATGATACCCTATGCTAGCGTTAACGACGGTGTACGCTATATGTTGACCGTCATTGATGTCTATTCCAAAATGGCCTTTGTTGAACCTGTGCGTCGCAAGTCTGGTCCACTAGTTACCAAAGCCTTTCAACATATTATTCAACACTCCAAACGTCAACCTCAGCTGCTACAAACCGACCAGGGGAAATAATTTTTCAACAAGGATTTCTCCAGTTTTCTCAAATATTCACCATTACACCACGTACAGCAATCTCAAAGCCAGTGTGGTCGAGCGGTTTAACCGAACATTGAAAACCCATATGTGGAAAGCGTTTACCGCTCAGGGCACGTATCGCTTGTTGGACATGTTACCAGAGCTAGTATCACGTAACAATGACACCAAACATAGAACTATTGGGACCAAGCCACGCCTCGTGACCAAAAATATTCAGCGATTGGATAAACTGTTTAACCCCATAAAAACAGCCTCAGTGGGGGACTGAACTATTTCGAATTCGTCAAGTCAACTTGGACAGTCCAGTCACCTATTTACTCGAGGACCTCAACCGTCAACCCATAAAAGGTAGATTTTATCTCCATGAGTAGGTGAGTAGTGACAGTTCCAACCAGTGTCATGGCCGCCGCGTGAGTCCAAGCCAATATATCGTGAACCCAAGGTCGAATGTTGACAAATGAGGTGTCGTTAGACTCGGGCTAACGCCCTCTTTCCAATGGACCACTCATTTCAACCCCTAAATAAAACCTACCCCTACTAGGGGGTGAAATTGTAATTTTTTAGTGAAAGCCTCTTTTCAAATGGGACATGTATAAGCTGCGCTGCTAAAATGAACTTAAACGTGGTTGCTCATATCGCGCATGCGTTTTACGAGATGCCGCTATGGATGAACATTTTTGTTTTTGTTTTTTACGCATGCGCACTGGGGATTTTTGTAAGAGGGCGAGCTCTTTGAAAAAAAATGATTGATAAGAAGAGGTTTTGGTGGTGAGGAGAGAGCCAGATAGTCGCCTACTTTCCTACGAAGTTTGCCGATATGTTTCAAACGCAAGGTCGGATTTGGACGTGTTACGTGTCAAATCGCTTGTCTCGAAGCCCTATACATGTTATTAATAGGTTAGAGTTTTGAGAATGAGGGAAACAGGCTTTTTTGGGGTAAAACCATGATTTTAGACTTTTTCTGATATTTCACGAATGCATGGTCGGATTTGGTCCTATGACGTGTCAAATGGCTTGTCTCGAAACCCTGTGTATTTTGGTAATAGGTTAAAGTTTTTGAGAATGAGGGAAACAGAATTTTTTGTTGTAAAACCGTGATTTTAGACTTTCTGTTATATCTCACGAACCAATAACGCTAGAGGCGTGTTCGACAGGTCCAAGGACTCGGGGTGATGTCCTCTTTGCTATGGACCACTCGTTATAATTTTTAATAAAATTGGAAACTCGATTTTGGGGTAAACACGTGTTTTTTATGATTTTTGCCGATATCTCACGAACCAATAACGCTAGAGACGTGTACGAGGTGTCCTAGGACTCGGGCTAACGCCCCCTTTCAAATGTGGTAGATATTTTTTCCAAAAAGATAATTCACAAAGGGCCTAACGCCGTACATGTTGAAAAAACGTTTTCTTTTCTTTGCCTGTTTATAATGTTTATAAAGCGTGGTGGTTGAGAGAGACGATACGGCTGAGTGTGTGTGTTTGACCAAACCTGTCGCTTAGCACAAGGACCATGCTTAATAGAACAATCGCTATTTCGGCTGGTCGGTGTATGACAGAACGAGCGTGCGTTTTTCTGATATTTTACCTTTGACGTGTAAACGGTAATGAGAACTTGGTTCTATGTTGGTCGAAGCGAGTACAGAAAACAAACTTACAGGAGGTGAAGGTCATTTGAGCTTATTGGAAGGCATTGATCTGACTTGACAACAGGTGACGCTTGAAGGTGAAATAATCTGACCATTGTGCTGGCAGGGGAGTGTGAAAGGCATGCACACACATGTGTGAAACCACAGGCATGCTAAACCAGTGACATTCTGTTTTGCTTCGTACGTGACATAATGCAAGTTCATGTGAAATTTGATCTACCGCAGGTGTTCGCTTGGGACGTTATCTGTCCACGTGCATGATAACTGTTAACAAGTCACATTCTGTTTTGCTTTGTACGTGACAAAATGCAAGTTCAGGTGAAATTTGATCCGGCACAGGTGTTCGCCTGGGACGTTAGCTGTCCACGTGCACGATAAGAGAATGTTCAAAGCGTGGGAAAAAAAGATTATACATGCAATGTGATATATAAAGACACATTGCTGACATTTCCACTCGCACTTATGTGACTACTTTTGAACACGCTACAGCGTTGTGTGAAACACTTGGCCTTGTTTAACAGTTTTGGTGTTGGTGGAAAATACTTAACCTTGTTGTGGGGTAGGTATATATTTATTCATTTATACATTTATTGATTAATATATATATTTACAAGCAATTATTTATTGATTAGGTAATTAATGATTTTATTTATTTGTTTGCAGATAACCGGCATACCTTACATGTCAGAGGGAGAAGAAACCATTGCACTTTTGAGCCCACTAGAAGGGAAGAGCAATAAGTCACTGCAAGTAAAGGTGAGATGATTTTTTTAAACTAACTTGTTTCATTTTTTTGTTTTATGTTTTATTTTATGAAATGTATGTATTAACCTGAATTTAGGCATTTATAGCGGTTTATTTTATTTATTTTAGAAACTTGGAAAGAATAGCCTTACCGCCGTAGCAGTCGCTGAAAAAAAAACAGAAACGCACTAAAGCGAAACCACTGCCAAAGAGTGAACTGTTTAAAACTCAGGTAAGTCCAACTTAAAAATGCTATTCCATTTTACCACTACTGAAAACTCGTAGACAAAAAAAAAATCATTACCTGTACATGACTGGGACAATGATTGCTTTCTTGATTAATGGCTATGTTGTTGTTGTTGACTGGGAAAAGTACAAGGCCATGTTGGATTTTCTAAAAATAAAAATAATAAATTTAATTTATGGGTGGTTCCCTATGGACTCAACGAAAATCCACAGGTTTGAACATGATAATGTGAACAAAATGACATGACATTCATTTTTGTTTATATATTGGTTAAAGGGAGGGTGGGGGATTGTAAATGACTGTAGCTTTATAAAAAAGAAAATAAGTACATGGGTTACTGTCAGTGCCAACATACAGTTTATTTTTAATGGTGTTTTGATATATTAATACCAATTAACGTTAACGTTTTATTTACAAGTATTGATTGATTGATTGATTGATTGATTGATTGAGTGATGGGTTATTTTGTTTGCTTTTAGGTGTCGTCATGTGCCATTAACGTAATGAACAGACAGTGAACAAGCATGCATTATGCTTTAAAGTACTCTGTGCAATGTTAATAACTTACAATAAGAAAAAGTTTTATTATAACACATGGCGTTAGTACCAAATACAACAAGTGAGCAAGTTGGTTTACCACGTGGGTTAAATTTAAAATCAGAACATGATCGATGGTTAACATTTGAATTCTGGCCTGTAGGCTTTTTGTCGACGCATGAACTTGCAAAAGCCGGTTTTTTTTACTTGAACCGAGAAGATGTGGTGCGCTGTGTGTTTTGTCGTATTGAACTTTCACACTGGGAAGAAGGGGATGATCCCTTTAGAGACCATTTGCGATGGTCTCCTCACTGTCCTTACATGCTTGGAAAGCAAGTGGGTAACCTACCCGTGCATTCATTTTACCGAACCACAAGGCCTTTGGCCGCTACTTACGTTGTTGAATCACAAATAAATAATAATAATAATGATGTATTACCAGCCAACGGTAGTGTCGATATATGTGGTCCATATGCCATAGACAGTGTTGAATTGGCGTGTGCTTTTGAAAAATTGGGAGTTTGCAAGACTAAAGCACTAGCACACCCAGAGTATAGCTCTGTTGAAAAACGTTTCGAATCTTATAAAAATGTTTGGCCATTAATATTAAAACACCTTACCAAACAGCTAAGTGAAGCTGGATTTTTTTATACTGGTGAAGGGGATAAAACAATATGTTTTTATTGTGGATTTGCTTTAAAGGATTGGCAAATGACTGATGACCCTTTTGTGCAACACGCTCGTTGGTTACCAAACTGTAAATACATGGTGTTGCTTAAAGGTCAGGAATTTGTGAACACTATTCGTAAAGAAAAAGTGATTGCAGCACAAGACATAAAAGTGCCTTTAGAGTTAGAGCACGCGGAGCAAATACATAAGGCTGAAAGAAAAGACTTGTGTTACGAACAGATACAAAAGTGTGACCAACAATTATGTAAAATTTGTTATCAAGATGAACTAGGTGTTGTATTTTTACCCTGTGGACACATGATAGCCTGTGTCAAGTGTGCATTAGAACTTAACACTTGTGCTATATGCAGAAAAGTAGTATCTGCTACAGTTAGGGCATTTCTTGCATAACTAGTATAATTTATTCGCCATGCATAGTGCAAAATCACTAATTGCACAATATTATTAAAGCTGTTTTAGAGTGTAATAGATATGCTTTTGTTTTGTTTATAGACTACTACAATGAATGTTTTGAATGCTGTGGGACAATCATGTGGCTTAGAGACAAAGAAGCTCAGCGAATTGCCAACGCATATTCCATTCCGCATTATCAAGATTCGGAAATTGAAAACAGCATATGGTGATCGTGTACTTTGTGTATGTGAAAACTTTGAGACATTTCTGCCTATACGGTTTAATGATATGTCGGAAAGTGTTTTTGATGAAGTCAATAATGCTGTGCAACCTGTACACTTAATTTATGAAGGTTTTAAAAACAATAGGTGCATGGTTCGTTTTAATTAAATAAATAAATAATGTGAAATAATAATGGAAAATATAAGTAATGACAATATACTGAAAAAGAAAGAAAATATGTGCATAGAATAGTAATGTTTTAGTGTTTAGTGTTGTCTTTAAAAATATTATGATGAAACCAAAAAAAATGTATATAAAGTTTGTAAATAAATGCAAAATCATGTTACAATGTTGTTTTATTTTATACAAAGTTAGTATATTTAACATTGCAGAGTATACATGATTATGACAATAAATGCACACTGAATACAAGCCTTTCTCACTTTACAATAGTCTGTTATAGTTTTAAACACAAGGCTTGTTGTAGATCATTTTATAGCAATGTCCCTTTAATGTTGTTTTCGAAAAGTGGGGAAGCCGCAATGGTTGTATTGACATAAAAACCTTATGGTTATTACTATTTAGTCACTTTGATCCCCTTGCATATCAAGAGCAGATGACCTAGTTGTTTCACTCTTTAAAACGACAACAACAACACTACCTCTTGCATAGTTTGTGATGTTGATGGCTCTTGCGACGTGAAAGATGGATTAAAAATAACTTTGAGAACAGGGGTTAAACGTTGATCATTAAACAATGCACTATTTTGAGTAGCAATATAGTTTTCTTGATTTTTTGTCGACGGCAACTGTGTTTCATGTGGTACACTACATTGATGATCACTGACACTTAAAACCTCACTATTTTTACTTTTTAGGTCACCACGACAATGTTTGGAACGTTGCTTTGAACAACGCCAAATAACAGTTCCATTTTTATTGGTTCGTTTCACAATATATGAATATCCTTTATAGTATGCGTAAGGCTTACCATACCTAGTCATTGATACTTCCATATCAACTGTCAAGCATAGACTAAGCTCTAGTAAAATCAACTTGGTAATAAGAATACTAGTTTAATGTGAGAGCAAATATGGATCCAAAGAGTTCAGGTAAAAGTGAAAGCAAATAAGCAAATATTAGAAACAAGAGTTGGGGTGAAAGTGGTCGCAAAGTGGTAGACCCATTACACAATAATTTCAGCACGACGAAGCTCTTGTTCAATTTCTTTGATTTCCCAATCGTGACCAGTATGGCCAGCTTGACGTGAGGCATGCAACAACTGTAGCCGCTGGACGAGCTTATTGGGATTGTGCCAGTATACAAATTTAACAAATGGATTTTTAGGTGTAAACAAAGCATTACCATTATCATGATCATTATCATCATCATCATCATTATCATCATCATGATCACCATTATCATCATGACCATCATCACTGTTACTATATAGTCCTTTTTGATCCTCTTGCAATACCACTTTATTTATAGTCTGAGTTAATTTTGATAGTGTTGAAGGTTTCTTGGACGTTGACAACTGTCCTAACATAACGTTTTGAGGACATGATAAGTCCTTTTGAACAAACACTGCACTATCTTTAGCCGCAATATCGTTTTCTTGAACTTGCTTTTTAGCATTTTGATAATTGTTTGTAAACAGTAAGCGTGGTTCGTTTCGAGCACTACATTGATGAACACTAACACTTAAAACCTTTCCATTTTTACTTTTCAGATTGCCTCGACATTTTGTAGACCTCTCTTTTGAGCATCGCCAGAATATTATTCCATTTACATTCTGGCGATTATAGTTATAGGAGTAGCCTTGATAGAGTGCACGTAGTCTACCTTTGTTGGTTGTAATAAGTTCCATAGTAGTAACTGACCTGTCAGTACGATGTTCACACTACAAAGGTTACAACTGTTTTGCTGATGGAGTGACCTACCATAAGCTTATATATTGGCTTTTCGTGTTGGCTTTAGTGTTGGCTTTTTGTGTTGGCTTTTTGTGTTGGCATTTCGTGTTGGCATTTCGTGTTGGCTTTAGTGTTGGCTTTTTGTGTTGGCTTTTTGTGTTGGCATTTCGTGTTGGCTTTAGTGTTGGCTTTTTGTGTTGGCTTTTTGTGTTGGCATTTCGTGTTGGCATTTCGTGTTGGCTTTTGTGTTGGCTTTTCGTGTTGGCTTTTTGTGTTGGCTTTTCGTGTAGGCATTTCGTGTTGGCTTTTGTGTTGGCTTTTCATGTTGGCTTTTTGTGTTGGCTTTTCGTGTTGGCATTTCGTGTTGGCTTTTCGTGTTGGCTTTTGTTGGCATTTTGTGTTGGCTTTTCGTGTTGGCTTTTTTGTATTGGCCTTTCATGTTGGCTTTTTGTATTGGCTTTTCGTGTTGGCTTTTTGTGTGGGCTTTTTGTGTTGGCTTTAGTATTGGCTTTTGTATTGGCTTATTTGACAAGTTATTTGTGTCAATGTATTTAGTGGATTTTTTCTTGGTGTTGGAAAGTAGTTGAAAGAGAGGGAATATTTAAAGACTTAACCTCAGTTCACTAACCTAACCTAACCTAACCTAACTTTACCTAACCTAACCTAACCTTTCAACTCTCAGATGTTAATTAAATTCTGTACATAGTCAAGTTGGATACCAAGACCTCAGGGGTAAAAAAAAAACAATTATTTTTGACGGCTTATTTTGATAACTTATTTTAATGGCTAACCTAACTTTACCTAACCTAACCTAACCTCAGCTCACTTTGGATATTACTAGTAAGTGTTCATATCCTCTGCTAGGTAGCATGCTAGTAGTACAGGTAGTGCTCATATTTACCGCTAGGTAGCGTAAACATACTTTGCATGTTGCATGTGACACTTGTGAAGTTTAACCACATGCAAGACGTGCTTGTATAAGTTCTCTATTTAAACTCAATATACAATTAACCACTAAATGTTCAGAACTAACATGTATAGCCATGTTTAGGGTATATAGGAGACCCTTAGCAAGAAAGGCTGTCTAACCCACGAGTGTACAGCCTTGTCATACGCAGTAAGCACCTGTTGGCAGAAAACAACAACAACAACAACAATTTGAGAAAGCCAACAACATATCCATTAATGTATTTAAAGGAAACAGTTTTTTTGTTGGCTTTCTCAAATTGTTGTTGTTGTTGTTTTCTGCCAACAGGTGCTTACTGCGTATGACAAGGCTGTACACTCGTGGGTTAGACAGCCTTTCTTGCTAAGGGTCTCCTATATACCCTAAACATGGCTATACATGTTAGTTCTGAACATTTAGTGGTTAATTGTATATTGAGTTTAAATAGAGAACTTATACAAGCACGTCTTGCATGTGGTTAAACTTCACAAGTGTCACATGCAACATGCAAAGTATGTTTCCGCTACCTAGCGGTAAATATGAGCACTACCTGTACTACTAGCATGCTACCTAGCAGAGGATATGAACACTTACTAGTAATATCCAAAGTGAGCTGAGGTTAGGTTAGGTTAGGTAAAGTTAGGTTAGCCATTAAAATAAGTTATCAAAATAAGCCGTCAAAAATAATTGTTTTTTTTTTACCCCTGAGGTCTTGGTATCCAACTTGACTATGTACAGAATTTAATTAACATCTGAGAGTTGAAAGGTTAGGTTAGGTTAGGTAAAGTTAGGTTAGGTTAGGTTAGGTTAGTGAACTGAGGTTAAGTCTTTAAATATTCCCTCTCTTTCAACTACTTTCCAACACCAAGAAAAAATCCACTAAATACATTGACACAAATAACTTGTCAAATAAGCCAATACAAAAGCCAATACTAAAGCCAACACAAAAAGCCCACACAAAAAGCCAACACGAAAAGCCAATACAAAAAGCCAACATGAAAGGCCAATACAAAAAAGCCAACACGAAAAGCCAACACAAAATGCCAACAAAAGCCAACACGAAAAGCCAACACGAAATGCCAACACGAAAAGCCAACACAAAAAGCCAACATGAAAAGCCAACACAAAAGCCAACACGAAATGCCTACACGAAAAGCCAACACAAAAAGCCAACACGAAAAGCCAACACAAAAGCCAACACGAAATGCCAACACGAAATGCCAACACAAAAAGCCAACACAAAAAGCCAACACTAAAGCCAACACGAAATGCCAACACAAAAAGCCAACACAAAAAGCCAACACTAAAGCCAACACGAAATGCCAACACGAAATGCCAACACAAAAAGCCAACACAAAAAGCCAACACTAAAGCCAACACGAAAAGCCAATATATAAGCTTATGGTAGGTCACTCCATCAGCAAAACAGTTGTAACCTTTGTAGTGTGAACATCGTACTGACAGGTCAGTTACTACTATGGAACTTATTACAACCAACAAAGGTAGACTACGTGCACTCTATCAAGGCTACTCCTATAACTATAATCGCCAGAATGTAAATGGAATAATATTCTGGCGATGCTCAAAAGAGAGGTCTACAAAATGTCGAGGCAATCTGAAAAGTAAAAATGGAAAGGTTTTAAGTGTTAGTGTTCATCAATGTAGTGCTCGAAACGAACCACGCTTACTGTTTACAAACAATTATCAAAATGCTAAAAAGCAAGTTCAAGAAAACGATATTGCGGCTAAAGATAGTGCAGTGTTTGTTCAAAAGGACTTATCATGTCCTCAAAACGTTATGTTAGGACAGTTGTCAACGTCCAAGAAACCTTCAAGACTATCAAAATCAACTCAGACTATAAATAAAGTGGTATTGCAAGAGGATCAAAAAGGACTATATAGTAACAGTGATGATGGTCATGATGATAATGGTGATCATGATGATGATAATGATGATGATGATGATAATGATCATGATAATGGTAATGCTTTGTTTACACCTAAAAATCCATTTGTTAAATTTGTATACTGGCACAATCCCAATAAGCTCGTCCAGCGGCTACAGTTGTTGCATGCCTCACGTCAAGCTGGCCATACTGGTCACGATTGGGAAATCAAAGAAATTGAACAAGAGCTTCGTCGTGCTGAAATTATTGTGTAATGGGTCTACCACTTTGCGACCACTTTCACCCCAACTCTTGTTTCTAATATTTGCTTATTTGCTTTCACTTTTACCTGAACTCTTTGGATCCATATTTGCTCTCACATTAAACTAGTATTCTTATTACCAAGTTGATTTTACTAGAGCTTAGTCTATGCTTGACAGTTGATATGGAAGTATCAATGACTAGGTATGGTAAGCCTTACGCATACTATAAAGGATATTCATATATTGTGAAACGAACCAATAAAAATGGAACTGTTATTTGGCGTTGTTCAAAGCAACGTTCCAAACATTGTCGTGGTGACCTAAAAAGTAAAAAATAGTGAGGTTTTAAGTGTCAGTGATCATCAATGTAGTGTACCACATGAAACACAGTTGCCGTCGACAAAAAATCAAGAAAACTATATTGCTACTCAAAATAGTGCATTGTTTAATGATCAACGTTTAACCCCTGTTCTCAAAGTTATTTTTAATCCATCTCCCACGTCGCAAGAGCCATCAACATCACAAACTATGCAAGAGGTAGTGTTGTTGTTGTCGTTTTAAAGAGTGAAACAACTAGGTCATCTGCTCTTGATATGCAAGGGGATCAAAGTGACTAAATAGTAATAACCATAAGGTTTTTATGTCAATACAACCATTGCGGCTTCCCCACTTTTCGAAAACAACATTAAAGGGACATTGCTATAAAATGATCTACAACAAGCCTTGTGTTTAAAACTATAACAGACTATTGTAAAGTGAGAAAGGCTTGTATTCAGTGTGCATTTATTGTCATAATCATGTATACTCTGCAATGTTAAATATACTAACTTTGTATAAAATAAAACAACATTGTAACATGATTTTGCATTTATTTACAAACTTTATATACATTTTTTTTGGTTTCATCATAATATTTTTAAAGACAACACTAAACACTAAAACATTACTATTCTATGCACATATTTTCTTTCTTTTTCAGTATATTGTCATTACTTATATTTTCCATTATTATTTCACATTATTTATTTATTTAATTAAAACGAACCATGCACCTATTGTTTTTAAAACCTTCATAAATTAAGTGTACAGGTTGCACAGCATTATTGACTTCATCAAAAACACTTTCCGACATATCATTAAACCGTATAGGCAGAAATGTCTCAAAGTTTTCACATACACAAAGTACACGATCACCATATGCTGTTTTCAATTTCCGAATCTTGATAATGCGGAATGGAATATGCGTTGGCAATTCGCTGAGCTTCTTTGTCTCTAAGCCACATGATTGTCCCACAGCATTCAAAACATTCATTGTAGTAGTCTATAAACAAAACAAAAGCATATCTATTACACTCTAAAACAGCTTTAATAATATTGTGCAATTAGTGATTTTGCACTATGCATGGCGAATAAATTATACTAGTTATGCAAGAAATGCCCTAACTGTAGCAGATACTACTTTTCTGCATATAGCACAAGTGTTAAGTTCTAATGCACACTTGACACAGGCTATCATGTGTCCACAGGGTAAAAATACAACACCTAGTTCATCTTGATAACAAATTTTACATAATTGTTGGTCACACTTTTGTATCTGTTCGTAACACAAGTCTTTTCTTTCAGCCTTATGTATTTGCTCCGCGTGCTCTAACTCTAAAGGCACTTTTATGTCTTGTGCTGCAATCACTTTTTCTTTACGAATAGTGTTCACAAATTCCTGACCTTTAAGCAACACCATGTATTTACAGTTTGGTAACCAACGAGCGTGTTGCACAAAAGGGTCATCAGTCATTTGCCAATCCTTTAAAGCAAATCCACAATAAAACATATTGTTTTATCCCCTTCACCAGTATAAAAAATCCAGCTTCACTTAGCTGTTTGGTAAGGTGTTTTAATATTAATGGCCAAACATTTTTATAAGATTCGAAACGTTTTTCAACAGAGCTATACTCTGGGTGTGCTAGTGCTTTAGTCTTGCAAACTCCCAATTTTTCAAAAGCACACGCCAATTCAACACTGTCTATGGCATATGGACCACATATATCGACACTACCGTTGGCTGGTAATACATCATTATTATTATTATTTATTTGTGATTCAACAACGTAAGTAGCGGCCAAAGGCCTTGTGGTTCGGTAAAATGAATGCACGGGTAGGTTACCCACTTGCTTTCCAAGCATGTAAGGACAGTGAGGAGACCATCGCAAATGGTCTCTAAAGGGATCATCCCCTTCTTCCCAGTGTGAAAGTTCAATACGACAAAACACACAGCGCACCACATCTTCTCGGTTCAAGTAAAAAAACCGGCTTTTGCAAGTTCATGCGTCGACAAAAAGCCTACAGGCCAGAATTCAAATGTTAACCATCGATCATGTTCTGATTTTAAATTTAACCCACGTGGTAAACCAACTTGCTCACTTGTTGTATTTGGTACTAACGCCATGTGTTATAATAAAACTTTTTCTTATTGTAAGTTATTAACATTGCACAGAGTACTTTAAAGCATAATGCATGCTTGTTCACTGTCTGTTCATTACGTTAATGGCACATGACGACACCTAAAAGCAAACAAAATAACCCATCACTCAATCAATCAATCAATCAATCAATCAATACTTGTAAATAAAACGTTAACGTTAATTGGTATTAATATATCAAAACACCATTAAAAATAAACTGTATGTTGGCACTGACAGTAACCCATGTACTTATTTTCTTTTTTATAAAGCTACAGTCATTTACAATCCCCCACCCTCCCTTTAACCAATATATAAACAAAAATGAATGTCATGTCATTTTGTTCACATTATCATGTTCAAACCTGTGGATTTTCGTTGAGTCCATAGGGAACCACCCATAAATTAAATTTATTATTTTTATTTTTAGAAAATCCAACATGGCCTTGTACTTTTCCCAGTCAACAACAACAACATAGCCATTAATCAAGAAAGCAATCATTGTCCCAGTCATGTACAGGTAATGATTTTTTTTTTGTCTACGAGTTTTCAGTAGTGGTAAAATGGAATAGCATTTTTAAGTTGGACTTACCTGAGTTTTAAACAGTTCACTCTTTGGCAGTGGTTTCGCTTTAGTGCGTTTCTGTTTTTTTTTCAGCGACTGCTACGGCGGTAAGGCTATTCTTTCCAAGTTTCTAAAATAAATAAAATAAACCGCTATAAATGCCTAAATTCAGGTTAATACATACATTTCATAAAATAAAACATAAAACAAAAAAATGAAACAAGTTAGTTTAAAAAAATCATCTCACCTTTACTTGCAGTGACTTATTGCTCTTCCCTTCTAGTGGGCTCAAAAGTGCAATGGTTTCTTCTCCCTCTGACATGTAAGGTATGCCGGTTATCTGCAAACAAATAAATAAAATCATTAATTACCTAATCAATAAATAATTGCTTGTAAATATATATATTAATCAATAAATGTAAAAATGAATAAATATATACCTACCCCACAACAAGGTTAAGTATTTTCCACCAACACCAAAACTGTTAAACAAGGCCAAGTGTTTCACACAACGCTGTAGCGTGTTCAAAAGTAGTCACATAAGTGCGAGTGGAAATGTCAGCAATGTGTCTTTATATATCACATTGCATGTATAATCTTTTTTTCCCACGCTTTGAACATTCTCTTATCGTGCACGTGGACAGCTAACGTCCCAGGCGAACACCTGTGCCGGATCAAATTTCACCTGAACTTGCATTTTGTCACGTACAAAGCAAAACAGAATGTGACTTGTTAACAGTTATCATGCACGTGGACAGATAACGTCCCAAGCGAACACCTGCGGTAGATCAAATTTCACATGAACTTGCATTATGTCACGTACGAAGCAAAACAGAATGTCACTGGTTTAGCATGCCTGTGGTTTCACACATGTGTGTGCATGCCTTTCACACTCCCCTGCCAGCACAATGGTCAGATTATTTCACCTTCAAGCGTCACCTGTTGTCAAGTCAGATCAATGCCTTCCAATAAGCTCAAATGACCTTCACCTCCTGTAAGTTTGTTTTCTGTACTCGCTTCGACCAACATAGAACCAAGTTCTCATTACCGTTTACACGTCAAAGGTAAAATATCAGAAAAACGCACGCTCGTTCTGTCATACACCGACCAGCCGAAATAGCGATTGTTCTATTAAGCATGGTCCTTGTGCTAAGCGACAGGTTTGGTCAAACACACACACTCAGCCGTATCGTCTCTCTCAACCACCACGCTTTATAAACATTATAAACAGGCAAAGAAAAGAAAACGTTTTTTCAACATGTACGGCGTTAGGCCCTTTGTGAATTATCTTTTTGGAAAAAATATCTACCACATTTGAAAGGGGGCGTTAGCCCGAGTCCTAGGACACCTCGTACACGTCTCTAGCGTTATTGGTTCGTGAGATATCGGCAAAAATCATAAAAAACACGTGTTTACCCCAAAATCGAGTTTCCAATTTTATTAAAAATTATAACGAGTGGTCCATAGCAAAGAGGACATCACCCCGAGTCCTTGGACCTGTCGAACACGCCTCTAGCGTTATTGGTTCGTGAGATATAACAGAAAGTCTAAAATCACGGTTTTACAACAAAAAATTCTGTTTCCCTCATTCTCAAAAACTTTAACCTATTACCAAAATACACAGGGTTTCGAGACAAGCCATTTGACACGTCATAGGACCAAATCCGACCATGCATTCGTGAAATATCAGAAAAAGTCTAAAATCATGGTTTTACCCCAAAAAAGCCTGTTTCCCTCATTCTCAAAACTCTAACCTATTAATAACATGTATAGGGCTTCGAGACAAGCGATTTGACACGTCACACGTCCAAATCCGACCTTGCGTTTGAGACATATCGGCAAACTTCGTAGGAAAGTAGGCGACTATCTGGCTCTCTCCTCACCACCAAAACCTCTTCTTATCAATCATTTTTTTTCAAAGAGCTCGCCCTCTTACAAAAATCCCCAGTGCGCATGCGTAAAAAACAAAAACAAAAATGTTCATCCATAGCGGCATCTCGTAAAACGCATGCGCGATATGAGCAACCACGTTTAAGTTCATTTTAGCAGCGCAGCTTATACATGTCCCATTTGAAAAGAGGCTTTCACTAAAAAATTACAATTTCACCCCCTAGTAGGGGTAGGTTTTATTTAGGGGTTGAAATGAGTGGTCCATTGGAAAGAGGGCGTTAGCCCGAGTCCAACGACACCTCATTTGTCAACATTCGACCTTGGGTTCACGATATATAGGCTTGGACTCACGCGGCGGCCATGACACTGGTTGGAACTGTCACTACTCACCTACTTCCATGAACTTCAGAAAACAGAAAACAGCATTTCCTAAGCATTATCTTGTGGAAAAAGTGTTGAAACAAAAAGGAAATAAACTATATGTCAAATGGTTAGGATTTAACTCTACGTTTAATTCCTGGATCAATAAATTACATGTTGTGTGAACCTGTGTACTTTTTATTCACACATGTTGTACGCCACTTATAGCTCTGTGTGTACAGTCCTCAGCTCCACATATTTCTTTCTCTTTCCACCTGTGTTCTCTCATACATCGCCCCACCCCCCTCTCCCCCCTTCACCTCCCACCACTGCTGCTCGCAGCTCTTGCCTATCTATTGGTTGTGACATCATACCCACAAGTTGCATCATACTTTTTACTGATTCAGCGATTCCCACGCTTTGAACATTCTGTTATCAGGCACACGTACAGCTAACGCCCAAAGTGAACACCTGTGCCAGGTCAAATTTCACATGAACTTGCATTTTGTCACGTACGAATCAAAACAGGATGTGATTTGTTAACAGTTATCGTGCACGTGGACCGCTAACGTCCAAGGTGAACACCTGTGCCAGATCAAATTTCACATGAACTTGCATTTTGTCACGTACGAAGCAAGACAAGATGTAACTGATTTAGCGTACATGTCATCTCACACGAGTTCACATGCATTTCGCACTTCCCCGCCACCACGGTTGTCGGATTATTTAACCTTCAAGTGTCCTCTGCGTCTTTGTCATTTTTCCATTGCACCTGTTGTCAAGTCAGATCAGCGCATTCCAATAAGCTCAAATGACATTCACCTCCTGCTCGTCTGCTCCTCTGCAAGTTTTTTTTCTGTACTCGCTTCAACCAACATAGAACCAAGTTCTCATCACCGTTTACACGTCAAAGATCCCCTTCGAGGGTAAAATGTGTGAAAAAACGAAACCTCGCTCTGTCATAAACCGACCCACCGAAATATCGAGGTTTCTATTAAGCATGGTCATTGTGGTTAGCGACAGGTTCGTTGAAACACACACCCAGCAGTATCGTCTCTCTCAACCACCACGCTTCATGAACATTGTAAACAGGTAAAGAAAAAAAAGGTTTTTCAACATGTATTGTGCCCGTTTAGACCGGAGTCCGCACGACCACATATGCATTTTACCAAGAATCAGTCAGCACGAGAGTCAAAATATCCCGGGGCGCCAGATGGGTTAAAGCTAATCGCAAAAACGACATCAAATGAAAAAAATGCTTTACTGATTTTTGGCTCAATGCAACAATAAGGATAGAAGGAGATTCAACTGGGCATAACACATCATGTAAAATTATCTCATTTTATTCTGAATTTTAAATTGACTGCAAAATAAAATGCTCAAAGTAGCATCATTCATGTGTGGCGACCCACATTACTATTTACACAATGTACAGAAATTTTCCAACACATTGGACAATTATCTTTGGAAACACAAGTCTGATTATCAGTCCTGTAGACTGTGTTCCAAAATTATATCCATTATTTATGATTAAATCCAGTTCAAATTTAATTGTCTTTACTGGAAATACTGTAGTTCACTGGTTGAATTTTTACATAATATTAACACTCGTAGAATAATTGTTCATAGAATTTTAACTTTCACTTATTTTTCCAGTTTCAAAAAAAAATATTGTCAAAAATATTATTCTCTCTGAATCAACACAAATTATGTACACATATTAATAACATCTGAAAAGTATTTGACCATTGAGCATAGCATCGAAGAACTGTGCGAAGCACAACAAAATTAATTGTTCTTCTGACATTAAACGTTTCGACAAGTGACTCGATTATGAACTTCAAGTTCCTAACAAAATATATGATTTCTGAATCATCAACTTGATCAATAAATTGTTGGACCATTCAACAATTCGATTTTCCACTTGGAATCATTATTAAGAAAAATATTTATATTTGTGGCCATTTTAGTAACTTTCACAACTTGCAATTCTTCGACAGAATGCGGAAATAAGAATTGTAGCTTCATAATAAATTCATTTAGTTCATGGCACTAGGATTGAAAACATCCTTAAAATTATTCGTGGTTATAGAATTATTTTTTAATTGGCAGTGGCCCATTCTATTAATTTTATAAGAACACAATATTCCAACAACAACGGCAAAGGTCTTCCTCTGAAGAAAAATAAAATACTATCATGACAAATCCGGGTTCTAGCAAAATCAAAGTCTTAATGGAATCCGTAAACAAGGTTGAAATAAGAACTGATGGTTTTTAAGAAATAACCTTTGGGTCATTCATACGACGCAATGTGTAGTTCCAATACTCCTTCTTTAACACTGAGTCATCGAACCTGCTATTTGATTGATGCTCAAATAAAAACCTCCTCATTCCTGCGACTTAAACATGCGCACCTGGGAATGGCATTTCAACTACACCACACACATAAATTTTCTTCCCAAAATTTATACAATAAATCAAGCCTCTGCTTGTTATCAACACTGCAAGATTTATAAACTTACAAGTTTATTTTATTTTACCATTCAGTTCAACCCGTGAAGTTACCATACTTATGATAATCTTTATTTCACTTTCGAATGTGTATTTACGTCATGATTTTATATAAATACAAAAATATCCTAATTGATAAAAATATCATTTGCTTCCCGTTTCATGCCTCTCCGTGTTATCTGAAAAATATACTTTGCTCATTGCAAATATTGACTCTTCAACCAGAACTATAATGTTGGTTGAATGCGGGCTTGCGCTAACCACTCTCCTTCGGAAAATCACCTGTTCCAAACTAGAAATGATTAAACTACTTCAAAAGCTCTCTCTCAATAAATGTGATTATTAGAAAATATAAGATCCAAGAATTATTTAGAAAAATTATGAAAATCATTATTATTATTATTATTATTATTAGTGGATTATTATTATTATTATTATTATTTATATTATTGTAAATGTGTTTAATTATTATTTCATTATGTGAGAATCCACATGTTCGATTCTTCGAATATGGATAAAATATCCATTTCTCAACAAAATTAATTATGAACTTTTACAGTTCCATCGGCTGATTACCGTGATTATCAAAAAAATATGAAACATTCAAATAAATGCTCGTTCTGCTCGGTCATCGATCCTAAACTGTTCTGAGTGCTGAAAATACTCAAAATAACTCTAATATGTCTTGCGTAAATCATTGCAAGATTTAAATACGAAGAAAAACAAATGTGTTGGTCATCTGCAGAAAATGAGTTTGTTCCAATTAGCTAGGCATAATATAAAGTCAAAATGTGGCTTACATTTCTCGTTGGTCTTGAAGCATAGTGAACCTGGTCTGTACCAGATTTATCCAGATACATGCCCTATCGGACACGCACGTCTAATCCTTGTATCGGCCGCCATTATATACCCACAATCTGTCTAACACGACATAGTGGCAATATTTCTTGAAGTTTGAAGTAACTGCTGATCCATTTTAATGTTGACTTCAATTAAGTCCATAGCATTTCGCTTAAATGGGGTCAGATCTAAGTGATCTATTCTCAAATATGTCAGTTGTAACATAACTCACGGTAATCTTTTCAGTACAAGAAAACACTGACAGTCTAAATCAATCAACGGCTGTTCTGAAGATCGTTCCCTGGGCATGGCTTATCACCATCTATCATGCGCGAAGCAACATATAGTTTCCCTTCGTCGGCTAATGAACAACACCGTGATAGACTGGCCTTCAATATACTGAAAGATCGGAGTGGTTATCAAGTTACAATTTATGAAACTGACTAATTGGACTAAAATATCCAAGTATTAAATTATTATTACTGGACTGTGACAAAGTACTTTCTAGACAAAGTCTAGCATATGTCCATATAGAAATAAAGTATTTCACCAGTGTCCGTAGAAAAATAACAATCACCTTAGTGATTCTCTCTGCCGGAAACTTACTATGTTCCACATGTATCGCAGCACTTTTGTGACTATCACAATTTAAAGATATCTTCTGCGTAGATCCGGCAACCATGTGCCTTGGCTCAACGTGGCAGCACCTTGTCATGCAAGAGCTTGGTTCGAAGTGAGCTGATGTTGCTTGGGCCGGCCGGCTTTTATTCAAAACGGTCAGGTCCACGCTGCATCACGCTGAAATCTGGAAATCCTCATATCTCTGGTATCCCTGGTCCGATTTACTTGATACAAAGTGCATTCTCTTTCATTTGGCCGTGCCAGTAATCTGATCCAAGTCTCAAGTCTCTACTCCATGGCTAACTATTTAATCAACAAATAGTCTCGACCTCTGCTACTACTCGCTACGTCACTTGACATGCTCTTGGCTGCATAAAGTTTCCATTCCCTTCTGGAAGTAATGGAGCGCGATATTCAAATATCTCAACTTTAAAAAGCGGCTGTAGCCTTTCCCTTGATATCTAGGTGTCTGAATCTTGGAATACCCATTCCTAGAGTTGGGCACATCCACCCCACACCTAGCAAAAAATAAAAATTGAAAAATTTTTATTTTTCCTATCTACACATTAAATCATCTGGTTCTTGAATAATAAATCTTCAAATTCGCTGCATTATAAGTTCCCACGATGTTACCAGTTCGTGTATTGGCGATTTCATAGCTTCCATTGTTGTTTACTTCCACAATACGATAATCATCATTATTTGGATCCATGTCTCCCTGTGGAAAACAAGAAATGTTTCTAAAACGTCGGTCTCTCCTCTGGGATAAATGCAACAATCTTAACCTTCTCAAGGTATCCTCATCCTCCTGCGTCAGGTTAACTTGAAAAACCTTAGATGTAGACTCCACTGCTCTACTCAATAAATCGGCTGCAACGTTCAACTTTCCAGGAGTGTGTTCAATAACTAGGTTGAATTGTTGAATAAAAAGTGACCATCTAGTTATCCTATCACTGGCAAAGTTTGTCCTCAAGATAAACTCCAATGCATGGTGATCAGTCCTCACAATTACTGAATGTCCAATTAACATTTTCTTCCACGACTCCAACGCGAAGATTACAGCAAGTGCTTCTAACTCTGTGGTGTAATAATTCCTTTCTGATGGACGAAGTTTCCTGCTTATGAACGCCAGGTAACGTCTCTTGTGATCTTCATCTTCTTGAAGAAGAATAGCTCCAATCCCTACGGTGGATGCATCGGATTCTATGATGAAATTCTTGGTAAAGTCAGGATAATCTAATTTCACGCTGTTTACCAATAACCTCTTGGCATCTTGAAATGATTGTTCACAATCTTCATTCCATTTCCATTTGTTTCCTTTTTTTAATAATTCCTGCAATGGAGCAACCGTCTTGGTGAAGCTTGGACAATGCCCTGCAAAGAATTGGCATGTCCCGAGAAAACTGCGGACATTCTTCACTCTAGTAGGTCTAGGGAAATTTTCAATCACCTGTATCTTTGTCTCATTGGGACGGTATCCTTCACCATCCAAAATGTGGCCCAAAAATTTTATTTCCTTCCGAAAGAACTGACATTTTCGAAGGTTTACTTTAAAGTTCGCTTTTCTCAAATCTGCGAATAACATCTGAAGATGTAACAAATGTTCCTCCTTAGTCTCAGATGCAATTAGGATATCATCTATGTAACGAATTGCTATCTCTTTTACTTCAGGACTCAAGTTTTGTTCCAGTGCTCTGATCAAAACAGATCCAGATGTTTCGACTCCAAATGGTAGACGGCGGAATACATATGTCTGCTGGTCAAACATAAATCCTGTAAACTTTTTGAAATCTTCACTAAGCCTAATGTGGTGGTGGGACGAAGTGAGATAAATGTTAGAGAACCAGACCTTGCCTTGGAATTTCCTTAACAGTTCCCTAATGATGGTGGTCTGTCATACTCTGGCAGCAATCTTGAATTCAAATTTCGCGCGTCTAAACATAGTCTCAGACTTCCATCTTGCTTAGACACTACTGCTAATGGATTGACATAAGAGGTAGTGTACTTTTCAATCACATTGTTGCTTTCCATCTCTTTGATAAGCACTTTTACCCTTTCTCGATGCTTTTCCGCTACCGGATACAATTTAGCATGGAAAGGTGCATCATCATTTACACGAATACGATATTCAAAATCTTTAATTTCACCAGGTTTAATATCAAAAATATCGTGATACTCTTCCAAAATTTTTCCTAGCTCTGGGGACTCCTTCTCAGTGTAGACTTCTCCTCCTTCAGCTTCATGAAAAATCAGAGACCATTGAGCATCTCCCTCGATGTCTTCCTCTTCTTTTCCCTCGAAGTTTATCTCTTCGGTATTCTTGAATCTGATCGTCTCTGTCTTCATGTCTATCACTGCTTGATATTTCTGAATGAAATCCGCTCCCAATATCATGTCAAAAGCCATGTCCTTCATTACTACAAACACATGTCGGAAATCATGTCCTCCAATAGTAACACATAAGTATAATTGTGTTTTACACAGAGATATTTTGTTGGGTATTATTCCTTGGATTTTAATTCCTGATACTGGACTCTCCTCTAAATTCTCTTTGAGCGTCCACAGAATATAAAGCTTCTCGCTCACAAGACAAAGCATAGCCCCAGTATCATTTAAAGTATCGACAGGCATACCGAATACTTCGCATGATATGATTGGCATTTTGATTCTTGTACCCATTTCTTTCCGTTCGTCATTATGTTGAATTAAGTCATCATCCTCTGCTTGCCATTTAATAATCCTGGAAGTGAAAGTGTTTAAAATTCTATCTTCTACTGTGAATTCGAAGTTGTTTTTTTCTTTTCCATTCCCCCGGGATTGTTGTGTTCCCGGTGGACCTGGTTCATTGGGCTTCTGTTCCAAGAACTGCAAGTTTTCTTGGTGTCTTTCTTCCAAGTTCTTCCTCGTCTCCTTATTGAACTCTTCATTGGACTGACGAGTATTCACATTCCCTCTGTTATTGTAGTTATTGTTTCTACCATAGTACCTTCTTTCCTGGTACCTTCCTTGATTATCCCTTGGCCTTCTCCATCGAGTATTATATCGATATCCACCATCCGGTCTCGCATAAGGCTTGTAACTGTATCGGTTATTGTACTGATTCCATCCTCTTTTATCGGGCTCTTCCCTCGGCGTTTTCTCTTCTCGCCCCTCTCGAATCTCTCGAGGTGTTTGGGAATAACTGTCGGCCATAACAGCGTACACAGCGTTGTTATTCCTTCCTCCCTTCTGATGGAAGAATTGAGCGTTCGTGTGATCAAGTTTCTGCAATACCTCATCAAATTGCTCCATATTATAAATGTCAGCAGCGATCAAAGTTCTTTGGACGTCTGCTGGAAACTGACGTATTAATGCGGTAATTAATTCATTATCTGGCATCGGCGGATCTAAATGTTGTAGTTTAGAAAGCTGTCCAGAAAAGTACGTAGAGTATCGAGTAGGCTGTGACGTCGAGAATCTCTTTGAATATAATTCTGCTCTGACTTGCTGTTGTGTTTCCGGGGACCAAAACTTTTTTAATAACCCACGGGAAAACTCCTCAAAATTGGTGAGAGTGGACCTAAAAGCTCTAAACCAAAGAAGTGCGGGACCTTCCAAAAATTTCCCTGTCACTCGGATCTGTCTTTCCTTAGGGATTTTGGAATCTTTTAGGTAATCACCTGCTTCTCTCAAGAATTCTACGGGTGTCACAGAATCTCGCCCTGAAAATTTAGAAGGCTTATCTTCTACATTCTTGAATACAGTTATGGGGTTGGATTGAAATACTGTCCTGACCTCATCCTGTCTTTGACTATTAGTTTCTCTAGCTGCTCCTAGGTTTATCTGTATATGTTCTTCTCCCCTTATACTTGGCATTTTCAACAGATGGTCAGACTGTTTCTCGTCCTTGATTTGGGTTTTCATAGCCTCAATTTCCTTATGGTTTTCTTCTGCCATTTTTCTAATTGCTTCGGTTTCCTTACAGTTCTCCTTGACATCAGTGGATATCTGGTTCATAACAGCCTCGTGACTTTTCAACGACCCTGTCACATCTGATATGTCCTTCTGAGTTGCTTGGATATCTTTAGAAATTACTTGAATATGGGATGACAAAGATTCCCTAATTTCCTTGACTCCCTCTTGGTTCTCCAGCTTGAGTTTGTCTTTAATTTCATCGATAACTGTGGTTTTAATTTCAGTTTGTAATTAATTAATCACACCTTCTCTTATTTATCCCATTATGAGTTCTTTGAATTGTTCTGTCAAACGTTGAACATCTAGAATTGCCATCTCATTGCTCTCTTTCTTCACTCTGACTTCTAGGTTGATCATGTCTTCACCAACTTTCCTAAGACCATGTTCTATCCTATCAGCTAAGCTTTGGGATCTTAGATCGGCATCGCGAAATTTATCATCCATTAAACTTGCGTTAGTGGCTAATGAAGATTCGAGCTCATGTGTTTTTTCGCATAATTTAGTCATTTTACTCTCAAGTGACATTTTCAAAATTTCGGAATTCTCTTTAAATTTATTTTCCATAGAATTAAATTTACTATTTAAATTTTCTTTCAAGTTATCTTTTAACCTGCTTTCTAACAAATCGGAATTTTCCTTGAGTTTATCATCTAAACTTTATTTCAAGTTATCTTTTAAAGAATCAGAATTTTCTTTAAGTTTATCATTTAAACTTTCTATAAGTTTATTTTCTAAAGAATCAGAATTTTCTTTAAGTTTATCATTTAAACTTTCTTTAAGTTTATTTTCTAAAGAATCAGAATTTTCTTTAAGTTTATTTTCTAAAGAATCAGAATTTTCTTTAAGTTTCTTTTCCAAAGCCTCTGTATTTTCTTTCATAATGGCTGCTACACGCCGTCCAGCTTCTTTGGAACTCTCTTCCAAACTCCTCATCATCCTCATCATCTCTTCCATAATTTTCAGTTATTATTCAAAACTTAGGGGTATACATGTCGGCAGACACAAGCTTATAATTAGAACAAGAAATATGAATAGCTAATTGGAACACTCTAATAAAATGAGATTTGTCCTAATGTCGACGTGATGGAAAAACAAAATTCTCTACTTTTACGAATTACATTTACCACAATATCACAAGAAAAATATGCAAGTTCTCAAATATCCTCCACATGGATTCTAATAATGCGTATGTCCAGTCATCGAACGTTTACTACTGAATTTACTTGACGCCCTAATGGTTAAGCCATTATCAAAAATAATCAAACCCATTCTAATCATTAACCCAGTGAAATTTTTAATTTTCCCCACTAATTGGGTTTCCTACTAATTTATTTATCCAAACCAGACATCTCTCAACTCCCAAAATATCTATATAAAAATTATCACAATTTAAATCGGCATGCGATTGACCGTGTCTAACTCGGGCCCCACGTTCGAAGCCATTTCTCTCTCTATCTTATTTTATGTACCCGTTTAGACCGGAGTCCGCACGACCACATATGCATTTTACCAAGAATCAGTCAGCACGAGAGTCAAAATATCCCGGGGCGCCAGATGGGTTAAAGCTAATCGCAAAAACGACATCAAATGAAAAAAATGCTTTACTGATTTTTGGCTCAATGCAACAATAAGGATAGAAGGAGATTCAACTGGGCATAACACATCATGTAAAATTATCTCATTTTATTCTGAATTTTAAATTGACTGCAAAATAAAATGCTCAAAGTAGCATCATTCATGTGTGGCGACCCACATTACTATTTACACAATGTACAGAAATTTTCCAACACATTGGACAATTATCTTTGGAAACACAAGTCTGATTATCAGTCCTGTAGACTGTGTTCCAAAATTATATCCATTATTTATGATTAAATCCAGTTCAAATTTAATTGTCTTTACTGGAAATACTGAAGTTCACTGGTTGAATTTTTACATAATATTAACACTCGTAGAATAATTGTTCATAGAATTTTTACTTTCACTTATTTTTCCAGTTTCAAAAAAAAATATTGTCAAAAATATTATTCTCTCTGAATCAACACAAATTATGTACACATATTAATAACATCTGAAAAGTATTTGACCATTGAGCATAGCATCGAAGAACTGTGCGAAGCACAACAAAATTAATTGTTCTTCTGACATTAAACGTTTCGAGAAGTGACTCGATTATGAACTTCAAGTTCCTAACAAAATATATGATTTCTGAATCATAAACTTGATCAATAAATTGTTGAACCATTCAACTATTCAATTTTCCACTTGGAATCATTATTAAGAAAAATATTTATATTCATGGCCATTTTAGTAACTTTCACAACTTGCAATTCTTCGACAGAATGCGGAAATAAGAATTGTAGCTTCATAATAAATTCATTTAGTTCATGGCACTAGGATTGAAAACATCCTTCAAATTATTCGTGGTTATAGAATTATTTTTTAATTGGCAGTGGCCCATTCTATTAATTTTATAAGAACACAATATTCCAACAACAACGGCAAAGGTCTTCCTCTGAAGAAGAATAAAATACTATCATGACAAATCCGGGTTCTAGCAAAATCAAAGTCTTAATGGAATCCGTAAACAAGGTTGAAATAAGAACTGATGGTTTTTAAGAAATAACCTTTGGGTCATTCATACGACGCAATGTGTAGTTCCAATACTCCTTCTTTAACACTGAGTCATCGAACCTGCTATTTGATTGATGCTCAAATAAAAACCTCCTCATTCCTGCGACTTAAACATGCGCACCTGGGAATGGCATTTCAACTACTCCACACACATAAATTTTCTTCCCAAAATGTATACAATAAATCAAGCCTCTGCTTGTTATCAACACTGGAAGATTTATAAACTTACAAGTTTATTTTATTTTACCATTCAGTTCAACCCGTGAAGTTACCATACTTATGATAATCTTTATTTCACTTTCGAATGTGTATTTACGTCATGATTTTATATAAATACAAAAATATCCTAATTGATACAAATATCGTTTGCTTCCCGTTTCATGCCTCTCCGTGTTATCTGAAAAATATACTTTGCTCATTGCAAATATTGACTCTTCAACCAGAACTATAATGTTGGTTGAATGCGGGCTTGCGCTAACCACTCTCCTTCGGAAAATCACCTGTTCCAAACTAGAAATGATTAAACTACTTCAAAAGCTCTCTCTCAATAAATGTGATTATTAGAAAATATAAGATCCAAGAATTATTTAGAAAAATTATGAAAATCATTATTATTATTATTATTATTATTAGTGGATTATTATTATTATTATTATTATTATTTATATTATTGTAAATGTGTTTAATTATTATTTCATTATGTGAGAATCCACATGTTCGATTCTTCGAATATGGATAAAATATCCATTTCTCAACAAAATTAATTATGAACTTTTACAGTTCCATCGGCTGATTACCGTGATTATCAAAAAAATATGAAACATTCAAATAAATGCTCGTTCTGCTCGGTCATCGATCCTAAACTGTTCTGAGTGCTGAAAATACTCAAAATAACTCTAATATGTCTTGCGTAAATCATTGCAAGATTTAAATACGAAGAAAAACAAATGTGTTGGTCATCTGCAGAAAATGAGTTTGTTCCAATTAGCTAGGCATAATATAAAGTCAAAATGTGGCTTACATTTCTCGTTGGTCTTGAAGCGTAGTGAACCTGGTCTGTACCAGATTTATCCAGATACATGCCCTATCGGACACGCACGTCTAATCCTTGTATCGGCCGCCATTATATACCCACAATCTGTGTAACACGACATAGTGGCAATATCTCTTGAAGTTTGAAGTAACTGCTGATCCATTTTAATGTTGACTTCAATTAAGTCCATAGCATTTCGCTTAAATGGGGTCAGATCTAAGTGTTCTATTCTCAAATATGTCAGTTGTAACATAACTCACGGTAATCTTTTCAGTACAAGAAAACACTGACAGTCTAAATCAATCAACGGCTGTTCTGAAGATCGTTCCCTGGGCATGGCTTATCACCATCTATCATGCGCGAAGCAACATATAGTTTCCCTTCGTCGGCTAATGAACAACACCGTGATAGACTGGCCTTCAATATACTGAAAGATCGGAGTGGTTATCAAGTTACAATTTATGAAACTGACTAATTGGACTAAAATATCCAAGTATTAAATTATTATTACTGGACTGTGACAAAGTACTTTCTAGACAAAGTCTAGCATATGACCATATAGAAATAAAGTATTTCACCAGTGTCGTAGAAAAATAACAATCACCTTAGTGATTCTCTCTGCCGGAAACTTACTATGTTCCACATGTATCGCAGCACTTTTGTGACTATCACAATTTAAAGATATCTTCTGCGTAGATCCGGCAACCATGTGCCTTGGCTCAACGTGGCAGCACCTTGTCATGCAAGAGCTTGGTTCGAAGTGAGCTGATGTTGCTTGGGCCGGCCGGCTTTTATTCAAAACGGTCAGGTCCACGCTGCATCACGCTGAAATCTGGAAATCCTCATATCTCTGGTATCCCTGGTCCGATTTACTTGATACAAAGTGCATTCTCTTTCATTTGGCCGTGCCAGTAATCTGATCCAAGTCTCAAGTCTCTACTCCATGGCTAACTATTTAATCAACAAATAGTCTCGACCTCTGCTACTACTCGCTACGTCACTTGACATGCTCTTGGCTGCATAAAGTTTCCATTCCCTTCTGGAAGTAATGGAGCGCGATATTCAAATATCTCAACTTTAAAAAGCGGCTGTAGCCTTTCCCTTGATATCTAGGTGTCAGAATCTTGGAATACCCATTCCTAGAGTTGGGCACCGTATGGCGTTAGGCCCTGTGTGAATTATATTTTGGAAAAAATATCTACCACATTTGAAAGGGGGCGTTAGCCCGAGTCCTAGGACACCTCGTACACGTCTCTAGCGTTATTGGTTCGTGAGATATCGGCAAAAATCACAAAAAACACGTGTTTACCCCAAAATCGAGTTTCCAATTTTTTTTATAACGAGTGGTCCATAGCAAAGAGGACGTCACCCCGAGTCCTTGGTTCGCGAGATATAACAATGTCTAAAATCACGATTTTACCCCCCCCCCCCCAAAAAAAAAAAACGTGTTTCCAGCATTTCACCTTTTCGACACCTACATTCCCGTATAGAGCGCAACGAGACAAAAAAACGAATCCGAGCACGCCCTCCTAGCATGACTCCCTCCATTCCAAGGTCGCAGGGGCTCACAACTTCCTTAATGCAGCAGCTCTCTCACTACCACACTACTGTCAGGTTTTTATCCTAGAGACTTGAAATTTATTTTGGAGGTAGAGGGCATAGGGACATTTCATTTATGTCAAACAAACTTTTTTGTAAACTTCCTAGTTTCCAAAATATATAATTTTCAAAATTCGAATGTTTTCAAAAAAACATAAAAAATAAAAAGTTTTTCTACAGAAAATAAAGGTCATAAAGACCATTTGTTTGAGCCATGGCAAAACGTTCTATCATGTTTGGCTTTCAAACTATCGCCTATTTTCGAAAACAAACATTTTCAAAAAAAAATGAAAAATATAATACGTGGTCCATAGGACAGAGGACGTCAGCCAGAGTCCAACGACTCCTCATTTGTCAAAATCGCACCGTGCGTTCGAGAGATATTCATTATTTTAACATGTACAGTCGGGTACAAATAAAATGAGTGCGTTAGAACGCCCCTTCCCCCCCCCCCTACTCCCCCTTTAATATCCAAAAAGACTGCTAATGCTGAGTGTTTACGGCAAAATGACAAAATTACATCAAGAAGAAAAATATTCAAGACGTCAGTAGTAGATTTCCGTTTAGCAAAGGCGTATTGAGTTTTTGGAAACAGATCATAATATTCTAAAGTCCATACTAAGCGTGTCAACAGAATACGTTGGAATGTCTTCCTAATACAGGACCCAAGATGTATACCACGATAACTTCCTGCTAAATCCGGATTTTTTCCTGGTTTTCAAATAGGAACTACTAAAAACTCATTCCAATCCTCGGGAACATTGCCGGAGGCTAAGACGGAATTAAAAACATCTATTAGAACTTGTTGTACATTATTGGGGAGACTCTCAATGACGTGGTATGAGATATAGTCTGGTCCAGGTGTAGTAGGATTTTTTTTGTGTTAAGGCTCATTGAAATTCGGAAACAGTAACCGGATGCAAAAGACAAGAAAACATAGGGGTGTGTTCCAGGGATGGAAAGATAATTTCTTGTTCTACAAATTCAGGAGTCATCGTGCGATAAAATTCTACTGACTGATAATAATTCAAACGATGCAGACTTGGACCTAAGTGGCGGCGCGATAAGGTTTTTAACACAGTCCATATTTGAGTAATGGGGGTCTGGTGATGTATATGAGAGACGTATTCTCTCCAAGCTGATCGTCTTTTATCATTAAAAGACTGTTGGCATTTTGAAACAAACTTTTTATACTGGCGATAAGTATACGGAGTATTGTACGTTCTAAAAAGTCGTAATAAATGTTTGCGTCTCTTCACCATTCTCGTGCATTCCTCGTGCGTGCATTGGGAATTAGCGGATGATAGGTGTCAAAATATCGAACAATGTAAGTAAGTAGCAAATTATAGGAGGCACGAATCGGTGGAGCCGTATGACAATAGTGTTGTTGGATGTAGGTGAAAAATTGAGCTGAATCAAAACTTTTGAAACTCCTAGTAAAAACCGGAGTATTCAAGGTATTACTAGGACGAGGAGCCGAATCGAAGGTCATCAAGATCGGATAGTGGTCACTTTGATGTAAATCAGGGGTTGTGTGCCATATAATTCGGTGGGCCAGAGAAAGGGAAACAAACGTTAGGTCAACCGCACTGGGGGCCTGAGCAGGAGGAGAAATACGAGTGGGTGAACCATCATTTAAAATCTGGAGATGAAACTGCTGAGCAGTGGTCATGATATTCCTACCCTTGGGCGTTGTGCGGACACAACCCATTGAAATCCCCACCAATAATGTGGGAGGTAAAGGAATTACAGTAGGAAAAAAAGGAATACCATTGTCGGAAATTACCTTTGACAGCCGGAGGAATATACAAATTAGTGATATGTAGGGAGGCAACAGTTATAGTTAGCACATAGGTTCTGGGGAGAGGAAAAAGAAATGGGGTAACCTGGTACGAAAGTCTTTCATGGATTAATGTGAGGACACCACCACATTGCGGTCCATCTTGGCGCTCAATATTATATCGTGGAACGTGAAAAGATAAATTTGGGGATAGCCATGTTTCCTGGATGAGAATGATATCAGGGGTGTATTCTTGGATTATAAGTAATAATTCATATCTCTTGTTTTGAATGCTACGAGCATTCCATTGAATAATTTTCATGTTGAAGTAACAGAATTACTAACAGTACTAGAAGATGGTCGGGTTTCAGCAGGAAAGGATAAGAGTGAAATCTTCTCATAAATATTTTTGAGTAAATGGGCCCATTGGACATTGGAACCCAATAGTTCCATCAAATGCATAACATCCTCTGTAATATTTTGAGGCACACCCTTGGCGGGAGGCATTGGAAGTGGGGGAGTGGGGGTTGGCCCCACCTGGGATGGTTGCAAGGAAGCAGAAAGGGGCACATAGCCCAAGGCTTTGTCCCCACGAATAATGGACAAATATGCATGTCGATCACACCCCAACGGGCAAATGACCTTAGGGGGGCTCGTGACGATCGTGGTAAACTTGCGTTTCTTCTGTACAGAATTCGGTGTAAGAGAAAGAGAAGCTTGCTGTGTAAGGTGGGGGGGGGGGGGAATTGCTGTGGGACTGAAAGGGGTTGAAACGGATGTCCTGATAGGGAATGGAGAATTTCTTGATACGTTTTATTTTCAGTGCACATCCTATTTTTAATGTCAATTTGTTTTGCGTGGTACTCACACCTCGGTGAGCTACTCATATGATTTTCATCGCAATGTGCACAGCGCACCAAAACCTGAGTACATTGAGTCGTTTCATGTCCTTGGGCGCAATGCCCACATCTTGGTGTCCGAGCTCTACAGTTTTGTCCAGTGTGCCCATATCTTTGGCATCTATTGCAAATAATAGGGCGAAAGATGAAAACCTGCACTTCTAACATCACATGAAATATAGAAACATAGGCGGGCAAAGTTTGAGTTTCAAAGACGATCTTCACCGAACCTGTAGGTAATAAGTCGACCTTCCCATCCGTGACTTGTCTTCTGTTCATGCGTTGAATTTTTACAATGGGGCAAGGCGACTTCAAATATTGTAATATTTCATCAGACGAGAAAGAAGTGTCAACCCCGCGGATCAGACCTACTCTATGTATATTAACTGAGGGAATGAACGCCTTTAAGCTTTTTTCCGTGAGCAGTGGGTTCTGAAGAAAATTATTTGCATCCCGGGAGGTTCGAAAGGTGACCTGAATTCTATTCCTACCTTTGCGGTGGATTTCTTGTATTCCAACAATCTTACGTTCGTAGAAAAGTTTACAGAGACCCATCGGATGTAAATTACCTATCCTGTTGGTGGGATCAGAAGATTCCACCATGACATAATATGGTCCAGTATGGTGCTCATAATACATTCGGGGTGACTCATTCACAGTAGGTGGTATGACGGGAGCTATAGAGATTGGTTGTGTAGGTCGTGTATCAGGCGAGGGAATCATAGGGGTTACATTATGGACAGGTGCCGTGAGATCAATGACTTCAGTAGTAAAAAATTCCATCCCTTCCTCAGGAGGACGCGTATCTTCACCCCCTCCACTATTATCACCCATGTTGTCGTCAGAAGAATGGTATGTGACTTACCCACACAGGAAGGAAACACACACACTAAAGAATCAAAATGGTAAGACACTCAAACGCTATTGGATACTCTCACCAACAAGTTTTTCTACGGAGCAGGTATACGTCAACCGTCACACTCGGAGGGTCACACGATACTCAAAGTTTAATCTTAGTCTAAAACATAATACGGTTGTAATCCTGTTAGTATCAGTGTAAGCCAATCACATTTAAGACATAAAAAACAGGGCTCTGGGTCTTCCAACACACATCATCCGTTCGTGCTATTACGTTTCCAAAGTTGCATAACCGGAGCGTAATAAAAAAAACAGGTCCAAAATAAGGTTTAGCCAATCCCATCTAACTTCCGACGGCCTGGGTTGAAGCACTACTTGTGGTTAGGCATTGCCTTCGCTATTGGACCCCCTCCACCCATGTATACGGAGAGGGGATGTTTGTTGTACCGTAGAGCAAGACCAAGTTGGTCATGCGTAGAGTGGGGTGAAGTCGATCAGGTGGGGCGAGGTCGATCATTGTGACGTCTCGATATAATTTCAGTACTAACACCTGGTGGGTAAATGGAGAAGTAACGATTTAAATTTCTTTGGAATGTTGAAGCTCCGTGCTATTTATATGATATTATTTGTATGTTATAACCATAATACGTTATTATAACCATGATACATTAATTGTGGTTAAGTTTTCAATCAATGTCCATTTTTAATATTTTTCAAAACTTTGTTCAACAAACAGTCATCCACCGGTTACAATCGGTACCCCAACTTCTTCACCGACTTCATTTGATAAGTTAATGTGTTGTGCTCTTGTGCTGCCCTTTAGACCACACCTAATTTATGCCACATGCAAGCAATAATGTATTATACCGAATGTTTACATTTGGTAGGGTGAAGTCGATCATGGTACGAATATATCAGAAGAAGCCAGGCGCTGCTGGGAAACGATATTAAAATGTTCAGTATTTGAACAATGCTGTGCAAAGAGTAAAAGGGGGGGGGGGGGGATACGCATCAGAAAAGCCTCTGAATGACATACTATCCTAAATGATTGTGTCAAAGATAAACACAATACTACTGGGTCAAAGGTAAACACACTGAACGTTTGGAGGACAACTTGCATTGAATACCACTGATGAAAATTGTTTGATTGAAGGTTTAGTTAAGTGCTCAGAGTGGGGGGGTTTCCTCTGAAACGTACTAATGTATGAAATGTAGAGGAAAAGAAGGCTATCATTGGATTCAATTTGTCAAGCCATTTGTCTCTGAATGTAATTGGTTTTTGCAAAGAAAATAATAATGAAATTGCTCTCAAAGAGTTTAAAAAGAGTACGCTACATCTTCCAAAGACTATTGCAGAAATGAACATAACATTAATAGAGATTTAAGTGATAGGGAATCGTTGTTTTACGAATTATATTGTATGCTTTAGAGAGTAAGCTCGCTAGCGTTAAATATTAGTAAAATGAAATAATTTTGCCATTTCTATATGTTAAACCAGTGGGGTGAAGCCGATCACACTTCAAACAGTAATAGTTTCGTAATTTACGGAAGTTGTCATGTTGTTATGCAAGCATTAGATTGATGAAGCTTCATTACATATATATATATATATATGCGTTTTCAAAATTGCATTCCGTCATCTTCATACTGTAATATGTCAAAAAACGTATTTTTGATCGACTTCGCCCCACTCTACGGTATCTACGACTTACTTTTCTCGGGCGTGTTACTGCGTTCTTTAAGGGAAGGTTTCTTCCTCCCAATTTCTGCCGTCATGTGAGACGGTCGTGAGTGCACGCGTCGGGCTTTGGCCCGCACCCAAATAGAAAATAAATGTAAGTGCGATTCAGTTACTAAATTTATTTAGCTTGAAGTCATTTTAAATTTCTGTTTCTCCATTTTTCATTTCGTGTCTCCTTTGGTTCACTTACATATTTTTTTCTTATGATGATGTGAATCCGTTCCATGAATCCAAGTCCTTTCACCTTTAGTTATTTCAATTTAGCGAAGTATCTGTGTTTATTTGTCTTCCCTCCCTTTCACGTAATCGGTTTTATTTTTACATAAATCTCTCAGGTCTGAAATATCTGCTATTTTCCTGCTAGGCTTTCTAACGCTCTGTATTACGCCACAAATTGTTGTGACTCTTTCAATGCATATTTCATTTAATTGTCGTATCAGAGTTGGTTTTTTTGGGTCAAGGTATCATTGAAGTTACGGAGTAGTCTCATTCGTATTCAAGTTGATCCTTCCCTCTGTTTCATGAAAAGTGTGTGAGCGATGGTCTTTGTGGTCATCACCGTCCATTGGCTACATTCACTTTCTTTATATCATCGAATGTCGCTGTGTATCGACATTACTACCTCTACGTAAGCCTACATTTTCCTGCAAAGCATATTTCTTAGCTGATTGATTTTTCCTTTCATTTCCTGTCCCGGTAATGTCAAGTAATTTAATGTAATTTTCATTTCCTTTATTTTTATGTGTTAATTTTGTGTTGCTTCCTCTGACTTCGCTATATTACGTAATTCTGTGTCATCCCCCACCCCCCGTTTCCCTACATACGCAAACCTCCACTCACCACTCTTTTACCCCTACCCCGTGATTTCACAATATCATAATCGCCGTAGATCTGTTTTTATGCTGGGAGTCCAGATCATGTCATCGCTGTAAGTAGTCGTTCTTGTATCCTATCCCACGAATTTCATTAATCTTGCTTCATCCTTTTAAATTTTATTATTGAATCGCGTTTCCAATTAGTTGCTATTATGATTTGAATTTATTTCTAGATTCCTTTTATTTTTACATTTAAGTTGCTCGTGTTTTACTTCCATTTTTAATTTGTATCCTGTACACATGTGTTCATTTTATTATTAATATATTTTTATTCAGTAAGTACATTATTTGCTTCGGTCTCATGATTTCTCGTATTTGAGTTCCTCGTTAGTCTTTCGATTCGACTTAGTCTTGGCTTCGCACTGTAGCGAAGTTACGACTAACACGACCTCTGGGACCTTTGCTCAATTATTTAACTTTAATTTTTTCCTTTTGATTTTGTCTTAATCATTTTGTTCTGGCTTACTTTGTGTGGAAGTCATCTTTCTTTCGATTTGGAATCTTGGGCCCAGCACGCATCGAAAGAGGCATCCTTTCCCCCGCTCCTTAGCGATCCTGTTTTTTTTATTAGCTCCCACTGTATTATCTGCAACTCTGCTATCTTTAGTAATGTAAAAGCACAGTCGGTGCAATGCTCAATTAAGGTAGGTGCTTTTGCTCATGTCAGAAGATGTTTAGTCTGCCAAGCGTTCTAAACCTGCGCAGAACACTCGTGTCGGCTTCTACCAAGCTGGTATTGTCACTCGCCCCGGGGAACGCCTTTTCATTGATTACTTTGGTCCAGTCATGAGATCAAAATCTGGCAATGAAGCCATTTTAACTGTCATTGATGGTTTTTCGAAGTTTGTTTGGTTATTTCCAGTAAAGAATATCACTTCTCAGACTACTATCCATTGCTTGTCTAGATATATAATTGGAGTTTTTGGTCCTCCCAAGTACATTGTGTCAGATAACGCCTCTGTGTTCCGTTCCAAAGCTTTTGAAACTATGGTATTTAACTGGGGCATCCAACATATTTTCTTGTCTCCGTATCGACCGCAGGGAAATCACGTAGAACGTTTACACAAAAACTTGAAGGATTGTATGTCCGCTTTTCACAATGCCGATCAAACCTCCTGGGATACGAACCTACAGTATTTCAGTCTCGGGTTCAATACCTCTTTCCATTCGTCTGTTCAAACTACTCCAGCTGAATTATTTCTAGGCCGAACTCTTGTCGACCCCTTGCTACTCAAATGGAATATGGAATATCTTTCTGAACCTTCTCGCACTACCCCCTGTTGCTCAAAAATGGACCATCGCTATCGGTCACCTCAAGAAAGCAAAAGCCAGAGTGGTGAAACGTTACAACGTAGGCCGTCATGATGTTAAACTCCAAATTGGGGACAAAGTTTTGTATCGTTTACATCCTTTGAGTGATGCTACCAAACAAATTTCCAGTAAGCTGTGCTTACGTTGGTCAACTCCCAAGACTATTGCACGTTTTTTTTGAATCCTGTCTCAGTTGAGTTGGTGGACGATCACGACAGTTCAGTGACTTCGGCCCACGTCACGCAGTTGAAAAAATTTGTCAAGTGATCTTGTGAATTTCACCTCGCTATAATGTTGTATTTTTGTTTTCCTTTTATTCTAATTGGATGCCCGAGCTCCTTAATAGCCAACCTAGCATGTGTGCCTATTCAGATTTTAATTTGTGTGCTCCCTTTTCATTTATTCCTGTGACAAGACAGGAGACACCCGTGGTCTCTTTCTCGTACGCGAGTGTGTCGTGAATACTTGACATCTCTGTTGAGCTATACCTTTGCCCGAGGCTGTCAGCTTGTACCTGGTCGGTCACTATTTGTAACACCCGCGCGCCAACTCCTCTTTTGTGCCCAAAGGCGGTCCGGGTTCGATTCCCGGTCAATGCATGTGAGATTTTCGAAGTGAAATGCCATGTCCTGTGGTTCGGATTCCACGTAAAAAGGAGGTCCCGTGGCTCATAATCACAAGATTCACGGTCACGTTAAACTACAATCTTCCTTTTTTCTTTTGTGCCCCTCTTCGACTTAACTCCCATTGTTCGGCGACCGGCGAGATAGCCGTCCAACACTTCCTGCTTTACCTTTATTTATTTATTTATTTATTTATTTATTTATTTATTTATTTACATAGGTCCCAATGAGCCTGAACTCGTGTTAGGGACAATCATGTAACATAGTTACAGCATGGCATATATATAATTTTTGTAACATTATAGTAACTTATAGTAACCAATAGTAACTTATATTAGATTGCTTGTGACTAACTTTACAGAGATGATTCGGTATGATACATTGCATTGCTTAAGACTATTGGATATGAGCTATTCATTCCGTAATAGGAAGTCTTTTGTTTTCCTCTTAAATGTTTTTATAGATAAACTTTCCCTTATGCCTAATGGTGGCGAGTTGTATTCCTTTATTATAGAGGACATAATTCCTTTAGTTACAAATTTAATGGATTGGGAATGGCTGGTGAATATTCGAATTACTCCTCTTGTTGCATAATGATGAATGTAATTTGCATGGGTAAAATGGATGTGTGTGTATGTATCAATTTGTTTTCTAATTTGTATACAAATACTGTTGCTAACGTAGCTATTTGTTTTTGCAGTGGCATAATTTTAGTTCTTGAGTATAATTCATTTGAGGGTGTGAGCCAAGGAAATCCAGAGATAGATTTTATAGCACGTTTCTGGAGTATCTCAAGTTCTTTTATCAGCTCCTTCTTACAATACCCCCATATGAAATTCATGTACATTAGATGTGAATGTATCAGAGTAAAGTATATATTTTTCAATTGTTGGCTAGTAAGACAGCTATATCTTAATCTGAAAATAATACCAATTATAGGGCTGATTTTATGTTTTACATTTTCTACATGATTTTCCCAGGTTAATGTACTCTCTAGTGTGATACCTAGGTATGTTGCCAATTTAACCCTTTCTATTTCTTTGTTGGCTATGTTGACTATGTTTGTGGTCTCAATCTTGTATGATGGTTTATGGAAGAATAAATATTTTGTGTTAGTGAGATTGATAACCATTTTGTGTGCTCTCAACCAATCCACCTGCTTATTGAGATCATAATTAATATTTAGCATAATTTCCTGTTCAGATGTTCCCAGATAGAGTATAAAAATATCATCTGCAAATAGTTTAAGCTTGCCTTTCAATTCTAATAATACTATATCATTAATATAGTCCAAGAAAAGAATTGGTCCTAAGACAGAACCTTGAGGTACTCCTAAGTCAATTCTCATTTGAGATCCTTTTACATTATCGATTGCAACATATTGTTTTCTGTTTGTGAGGTAGTTCTTGAACCAATCATGTGCCACTCCTCTGATGCCTGCAAATTCCAGTTTATTAAGGAGAATCTTATGGTTACCCAGATCGAAGGCTTTTTGAAGGTCAATTAGTACACCAGCAGCTAGTTTGTTATCATCTAATGCCTTTTCTACATCAGTTACTACTTCAAAAATAGCACTATCAGCTCCTCTATTTGGAATAAACCCATATTGGCAGATTGCAAAGTAATCATTTTTCATAAAGAAATTGATAAGTCTTCGTTTAACAACGCTTTCTAGAACCTTGCTGATGGCAGATATAATATTAATGGGTCTGTAATTTGATGGGTGGGTTTTGTCTCCTTTTTTGTAGATCGGGACCACCCTAGAGACTTTACAGGCATCGGGGAATATACCAGTCATCAGTGAAAGATTTATTATTTTGACAAGATATGGTGTAAGGCCCTCAAGACACAATTGTAGCATGACATTAGTAGTGTTGTCCTCACTTATATTGTTTTTGTGTTTTAGGGAGTTTATAATTGATTGTATTTCATTAGCATCAGTAGGTAACATAAAGATTGTCTTAGTGCTAGTAGTATTTTTATAGCTTGTAATGTCCGAGGTAGAACCGTTTCCTTGATTTTCCCATATACTGTTAGCAATATTGACATAATATTTATTAATTTCATCACATATATTTTCCTTTTTTTTTCGATATTTGTGCCGTCGACTATAAGTTTGACAATTTCATTTTTCCCCTTATTTGGCCTATTTAACATCTCATTAACAACACTCCACACTTCCCTCTGATTATTTGCATTTTGAATTTTTTGGTCAAAGTAGTTTCTTTGTAGGTTTCTCTTAAGTTTTGTAACTTGGTTGCTAATAATTTTATATTCTTCTAAAATTTCTGCAGATGGTTTTTTAACTTTGGTTCTTGTATATATCTTATCTTTCCTGTGTATTAGTGCTAAAAGATCTTGTGTGATCCAGGGTTTTATTGGTGGGGCACTTGGCTCCTTATTCGTATATTTCATAGTACAGGCTTCTATTCCTATATTAATAAAATCACAAAATTTATTGTAGTAGTCATTGATGTTAGTTTCATTGCATATAAATTCTTGAGTTACTAAATATTTATTATTTTTTTTGTAGTTTATTTTATCCTTTTCTATTGGCCTATCATCACATATTCAGTTCCTCTTTATCTATTTGTTTCTCATTTCACAGATTAGTAAATGGTGATCGCTCAAATCATGATCAATATTATAGACATTACATATTTTGTCACAGTCGTTTACCAATACATGATCAATTAGAGTAGAGCTAGTTTGTGTTACACGAGTTGGATATTTTGTATTACAAAAGACTAGACCGTATGATTTGACTAGGTTAATATAACTACTAGTATATCTGTCCCCAAATAATAGATCGATATTCAGATCACCTAGTATTATAACATGATTCGTTGAGTAAGAACTAATAATTACTTTGAGATCAGTTAGAAAGTGTGGAATGTTGCTTTTATGAGGGTTATAAGCAGTGATCATATTGTATTCTTGATGACCTTTTCTCACAGTAATATGCAGTATGCTGTGGGTGGAATTTATTTCCTTTACAAGGGTACTGCTACATTTGTTTGAAATATACAAAGATACTCCCCCTCCAGTTTGCTTTCTAACTACGGTATGTGTTATGCAGCATATTTCTTAATATTGAGAAACATTTTTGTTTGTTCTGTTAACCAATTTTCTGAGATTGCTAGGACATCTACCCCTTTGATTCTGTCTAAAATTATTTGGATATCATCGAACTTATTTTTTATGCTATGTGCATTTATGTGTACGCATTTTAGTGTACTGGTATCGGTTATTATCTGTTTACTGTCCTTAATTTTATAATAATCGCTAAGTGAATTACAGTTACTCTCGGTTAGCTCTAGTAAGAGCCATGGATTTATTTTAAATTTATTGATGTTATTGATTTTTTGTGTCATGGTTTTGAGATATCATGTACTTTTGTGTCATCTTGGTTTTAATGTTTATTGTGAGATAATGTATTTTGTTTTGTTTTTAAATTTTCGAGTGTTCTTAGAATGTCGTGTTTTGTCTAGCAACCCTCCCGACGGGCAGCGAGTAACAACAAGCAGTCTGCGTGTACCTGGACTAACACAGCTGGGGTCTTCTCGGAACTCGTTAGTGGACCAGTCACCCCCACTGGATCTATGCATGGCTTTATTTTCAGCTGGTGAAAAGGGGAGTACTTTCCCTTTCGAAGGCATTATGCCACTATTACATATTCCTCGTCGAAGCAACGAGCGGTCTTATATACAGGGTGTCCCATTTGTATTTTTTTTTATGTGACCACAATTTAACTTTGTCTGTCTTTTCTCATCAGAGACTGGAGAGATTGGCAGTCTTAGGGTAACGCCCATCTTGAAGATTCTGACATCCGCATCATCATGAACTAGCAAGAACGACAATTGCAATTACTGTATAAACTCACTGTATTTCTTTTGAAGCAGTACTATTGACTTTAGTGGCTGATATTAGCGCGGGGTGAAAGGAGCACTACTTTCGCTTCGCGACAAAATTAGTCCACTGTTCAATGTTTGATGTTTTTTTTAGGTCCTTCGTACCCAGTTTTATTCTTTTATTCATTTTTTCCCTATCGATTTTTTTAACTCTCAATTTGTACAAAAAAGAAATTTTCCACGGCCGGGAAAATTCTTTTTTTTCGGGGGGGGGGGGGGAGAGCAGGGCAATTTTGAACCGTTTTTATCAAGTTCATTATTTTTTCTCATATTATTATTGTTATCATTACTATCTTCCTTTATGCCACATTATTGTGACATAAGATTTTCTGTCTTTCGTACTGCGCCTAAACTTCACACTTACCTGTAATACCTCGCAATATGGTGAAATATTTCACCCTTTTGCTAACTCACTTTATGTATAATTTTACCCTTTGGTTGAAGCACTACTTGTTGTCAGGCTTTGCCTTCACTATTGGACCCCCTCCACCCATGTATACAGACAGGGGATTTTTGTTGTATCTACGACTTACTTTTCTCGGGCGTGTTACTGCGTTCTTTAAGGGAAGGTTTCTTCCTCCCAATTTCTGCCGTCATGTGAAACGGTCGAGTGTGCACGCGTCCCGCTTTGGCCCGCACCCAAAAAGCAACTAAATGTAAGTACGATTCAGTTACTAAATTTATTTAGCTTGAAGTCATTTTAAATTTCTGTTTCTCCATTTTTCATTTCGTGTCTCCTTTGGTTCACTTATTTTTTTTCTTATGATGATGTGAATCCGTTCCATGAATCCAAGTCCTTTCACCTTTAGTTATTTCAATTTAGCGAAGTATCTGTGTTTATTTGTCTTCCCTCCCTTTCACGTAATCGGTTTTATTTTTACATAAATCTCTCAGGTCTGAAATATCTGCTATTTTCCTGCGAGGCTTTCTAACGCTCTGTATTACGCCACAAATTGATGTGCACTCTTTCGAGGCATCTTACATTTGATTGTCGTATCAGAGTTTGTTGTTTTGGGTCAAGGTATCATTGAAGTTACGGAGTAGTCTCATTCGTATTCAAGTTGATCCTTCCCTCTGTTTCATGAAAAGTGTGTGAGCGATGGTCTTTGTGGTCATCACTGTCCATTCGCTACATTCACTTTCTTTATATCATCGAATGTCGCTGTGTATCGACATTACTACCTCTACGTAAGCCTATATTTTCCTACAAAGCATATTTCTTAGCTGATTGATTTTTCCTTTCATTTCGTGTCCCGGTAATGTCAAGTAATTTAATGTAATTTTCATTTCCTTTATTTGTATGTGTTAATTTTGTGTTGCTTCCTCTGACTTCGCTATATTACGTAATTCTGTGTCATCCCCCACCCCCCTTTTCCCTACATACGCAAACCTCCACTCCCCACTCTTTTACCCCTACCCCATCATTTCACAATATCATAATCGCCGTAGATCTGTTTTTATGCTGGGAGTCCAGATCATGTCATCTCCGTAAGTAGTTGTTCTTGTATCCTATCCCACGAATTTCATTAATCTTGCTTCATCCTTTTTAAATTTTATTATTGAATCGCATTTCTAATTAGTTGCTATTATGATTTGAATTTATTTCTAGATTCCTTTTATTTTTACATTTAAGTTGCTCGTGTTTTACTTCCATTTTTAATTTGTATCCTGTACACATGTGTTCATTTTATTATTAATATATTTTTATTCAGTAAGTACATTATTTGCTTCGGTCTCATGATGTCTCGTATTTGAGTTCCTCGTTAGTCTTTCGATTCGACTTAGTCTTGGCTTCGCACTGTAGCGAAGTTACGACAAACACGACCTCTGGGACCTTTGCTCAGTTATTTAACTTTAATTTTTTTCCTTTTGATTTTGTCTTAATCATTTTGTTTTGGCTTACTTTGTGTGGAAGTCATCTTTCTTTCGATTCGGAATATTGGGCCCAGCACGCATCGAAAGAGACATCCTTTCCCCCGCTCCTTAGCGATCCTGTTTTTTTTTTATTAGCTCGAACTTTATTATCTGCAACTCTGCTATCTTTAGTAACGTAAAAGCACAGTCGGTGCAATCTACACCTGCCAAAGTTTAGCAATGGGACGCGATTGGTAGTGAAATCTTTGCAAAACTGTTTCATTGAAGCAACTATTTTTACTGTCTGTGGCAGAGGAGATACTGAACCCTTTATCCACAGGCTGTATAAGGGATTCTAATAATTATTCATCGTCTTTTGATACATTTCTACAGACAACAGATATGAGAGCCAGACGGTGTTGGGATATATTGAGAAATCAGTGGCTGAGAGGACACAATGGTTTAAGCTCCTGTGGTATTTTAGGAGGATGCGTATATATTCTTGAGACATAGAACAGGTGCAACTTTTAGCGCGAATGTTGGCTTGGGGACGCACACTATGGCTTGTTGCTATGAAGGTTGGCGCCAAGGAAGAAATCGAATGCTACGAGGTAATTGGTCTATCATCATGTGAACCATTCCCTACGGCAGAAATGTATGTAAAAGCGCGCAAAGACATACAACAGTCTGGGCCAATAATATCAAGACGCCTTGTCTTAGCGGGAACTCGGCTTGGTAACGCACACTGGTAAATTAACGCGGGAGTTATCTACAGATTAATTCCACGATCGATTCAAGCCGGCTACAGCATAATCGTAACCTCCACACTGCTACGAACTCAATGATACCGATCGCATGCTAGTCTGATAGTTATTATGGAATATTTTTTTAATATATCCCCTTCCACACCTACCCTAGTCTGTGTCATTTATAAGGATCCAAGATGCTTCGAGGAGGACCACTAATTTTTGTTCGTCTGAGGACGGAACGTATTACAAATTTTGTACGTCTGAGGACGGAACTCATTACTTATTTATTATAGTGTAACTTCAGTGATTTATTTATAGTCCCAGCACTATCAGTAGGACCAGTTCATCGAAGTAATTCACCAAATAGACTGTCAAGGAATATAGTACTTGACAGGTGAATATAGTAGGAATTATATCGTGTGTGTATCTGACAAAAACTTTATCTAATTCAGCACGTGATGACGTCTAAGAACGAGAATGGATCTGGGAACCAGCAGGACGTTTGCCTGAAGATGTTGATGACCAGATAAACATCTTAAAGGAGATGGCTGCAGACGTATCCTTGGCGCTGTTTTAAAGGATTGAGTACCAAATAAATTTATTTATTTATTAAGTCAGCTACTGTGTTGTGGGATATTTTTGTAAATATTTGTTTGCTTGCTTGGTAATGTAGATTATTAGTTTTTGTTTTACTGACACATTAAATATGGGACTAGCCGAGCGTTGCGTAATTTATATATTTTGTGATTGTATTTGGTTTAACTTTACGCAGGGACGCGCAGCCGATGCTCGATCTCCCTTGCGTAAATCGCGGTCAAGCATTATTATTCGGAGATATGCCTTACAACAAAAATGGAACTGAATTAAATTTGATATTAAAAATAGAATTTTGAGGGAAAAAGATTAATTGTGAGTAGAATTTTATGACGGATCAGGATTGTTTTTGATAGTTGCTTTCCAGCAGAGTTGAACGGGATGGCACTTTGCACCCGAGTTTTGTTGTGTATATTTTGTTAATGTGTCAATGGACGCAGTATTGTTGATCTGCTTGAGCCGACCCAGAGTGAGTGTGTTTGAGATTCAGTCCAAGCTATGGGTGCGTATGTGATTTTTATGATGTGCTAGCGAGAATATATCATGGTGATTATTCTGACTTGCTCCACGTCAACCCAGTTCATGACCTCGCGGGGCTGAACTCGTGGTATATATTTCTTTCTCGCCATCCAGGGGATGCGTGAGAGATGTTGATTTTTCCAGAGGGAAAACTGCACCTAGCTTGCCAGATTGAGTGAGGTATTTGAAGGACAGCGTGACTCATACAAGTAGGGGGAGCTCAATCAGATAACATGTCTTGTCATTAGAACAGGCTTGCTTCCTGTACTGCAATTTATGATGTTGTTTTAAATTCACAAAACCTGATCGGTTATAATGAGTATTGCTTGATTAAATGGGAGCCGTCCATAATTGTAAGGTAGCCACCAAAATTCGTGTTTGTCTGGCGTTTCATATAAATGTAAACATTGTTTTTGAGCCGTTAGGCTTGTATTTTGTTGTTGTTGGTTCAATTTTTGGTGTGTTTATTTTGATGCGTTCTTGACCCGTGTCAAGTTAGGGTGCGCGGAGCTATGTTCCCAAGTTATGTTGAGAGCGGTTTTGGCCTATTTCTGGCATGCTCTTTTTATTCCGTGTGCTCCTGCACCAGCTAGAATCTCAGGGAGATTCTTCATTCTGTTTATTATTATTAGATCTTGCATGTGTCAGTAATAGTTGTAGTGTATTAATTAAGGGTGGGTCCCATAGCCGTAGTGTGATTTAAAAGATGCACTCCGTAAGCAACATGTCTGTTTCAGTTGTAAACGGACTCGCATCAGTACTCAGTTTCTTATTAACGAACAGTAAACCACACATTATATGACTTCTTGACCAGAGAAAAATGGACTTGTATCCATATGTTGTGACGAGTGAGTTCATACCGCTCAAATGCTTATGTTATGATTTTATCATTTATGTGAAGCTGCATTCACATTGTCTTGTTGTGACGAGCGAGTTCCTACCGCTCAGTGTTATTATTATTATTTATAAAGGGGGTAAAAGTCAGGGAGGATTTGTTTTTATTTATTATTATTATTATTATGCACATAATTTTCAGTCATTAAATTTCTTTTATTCTACTTGTTATTCATTTTATTTCTAGTATAGCCTCTGTCATGAACCTTTCTATTCATTAGAGCATGTTGTTTTAAGCGAACTTTGCTGTGTAACGCAGTCAGGACTGAACACGACCCCGTAGACGACTCTCGACCAAACCATGCTTTATTGAAGGGTGCAATACGGTCTTAGTACCGAGAATTCCTATGATTCCTTCAGATTTGCCTTTTGATTTCAAACGAGACCAATTCCCAGTAAGAGTCTGCTCTGGCGTGACTATAAACAAAGCACAGGGGCAGACACTTAGCGTGACTGGAGTTGATCTCAGTGGAGAATGTTTTTCTCATGGACAGATTTACGTGGCTCTATCGCGTGTTACATCAAAACAAAATATTTTCGTGTTCACTGCTGGAGGGAAAACTATTATAATTATTATTATTATTATTATTATTAAGAATAATCAATATTGCATCCAGCAATACAAGAAAATATATACACACATAGCTTTTTAAGTATTAGGACATATGTCCGTACATTGTTCAAGAAATCGCGTGTGCTATATACACATTGTCCTTTGCACTACAACATTGTATAATTCACTTGTTCTCTTGATCACTGGAGTCCCGTTATATTAAATATGTACAATCTTCATCATATCATAACTTTAGTCTATTTCTGATTATTATCTAAGTAAACGTATTAGTCTAAAAATGTACATTCTGAGATCTATGTGATGAATATCAAATTCCGCCGAGTTAGGGAAGAATGCATGCAAGCTATACCACGTAAGGCAAGGCCTTGTGGGTGGCATATTAGGTCTACTTACCTAATTATAACGTTAAGTGTTCATGTTAAAAAATATATTACATATACTGTATATATTAAAATAAGTGTTGTGAAATAGCTAGGTAGCAATGGTAATGCTAATTTATAGATTAAGCTACTTTAATATATCTTTAATGACATTTTTATTTTCTCGGACGAATATCTTTGCGTTACGTATAAACCTTGTAGATTTATGTAACTGCTCTTTTATGGGTTTAGGAAGGATATTGTAAAATTTAGGAATAAAGTATTGAAAATTACGCTTTGCAATAGATAGATTTGGTTTGAAGAGGACAGACATATTTCCTGTTCTACCTCTTGTTTGGTAGGTGTGGCTCATGTTTATGACTGATTTTTTTTATGGATATATTTATAGACTTCCGTCACGTAAAGTTGTCCTATATTCATGACGTTTGCTTCCGCCTGCTGCCTGCTCCTCCACCTAGACGACTGCTCCCGACAGCCCTTATATACAAAACCCAGCCGGGCATGTACAGTGGAGGCGAAGCCGAGCAGTATGGGCGCAGCCGCCTGGCGAGGAGCGGCGGACTGAGGGCCCAATGCTTTATTATATAATTTGGTGCAGCCATACAAAGAACATATACATCCCCCGTTCGGGGTTATCAACAAGGAATTGAATCAAACAAAACCTATATACACACACTCTCAGTAGTTTAATATTGCCAATGTGTTTCAGACAATGAAATACATAAACTGTCCTCCTTATTTTCTTTGTGATGAAATTAATGTGCGATCTCCACTTCATGTCTTCATCAAAATAAATTCCTAGGTATTTTATATTTTGTGTGCGGTTGATTTTTATGCAGTTGCAGCTTGTATTACAGTTTTCCCGATGTATTGTAAGCTCGTTGAAGCAATTTTGATTGTTTTTTAATGTGAAAATAATAAATTTTGATTTATTTACATTCAGAAACAATTAATTATTATCCAGCCACAATTTAATCCCTTTTAAAGCTTCGGTTGCTTCTTGCCTGACTATTTCCCATGTATTCCCTTCAACAAATATAGCGGTGTCATCTGCATAAGTGATGATTGAACTATTTTTTTGATTATTTATTTATTTTTCTATGTCATTAATGTATATAATAAAAAATAGTGTTCCTAAGACTGTTCCTTGTGGTATGCCCCTTTTTACTTGCATCGGTGCACTCAATGTGTCATTTATTTTTACATATTGGATTCTGCCAGTAAGGTAACTTCCTATGAGGTTAAGAGCTGAGCCTCGAATACCATATTTAGTAAGATCTAAAAATATTCCTAGTGATGGTGTGGAGCAATTTAATTTTTCTTGTATTTGTTTAGTTAGTGTTGCAATAAGAATATCATGTGATACAGTGTCGAAAGCTTTAGTAAGATCTAAAAATATTCCTAGTGATGGTGTGGAGCAATTTAATTTTTCTTGTATTTGTTTAGTTAGTGTTGCAATTGCATCCACAGTACTTCGACTTTTTATAAATCCATATTGCCTTGCTGATAGAATGTCATGCTTCAGTAAAAACTGGAAAATATTGTTCTTGATACATTTTTCAAATATTTTTGCTATTATTGTAATCAGAGATATCGGTCTATAATTTTCCATATCTATAGTATTTTAAGATTGGTTTAACTATTGTTGACTTCAGTTGCTTTGGAAAATATCCTTCCGTAAAAGATTGATTTATGAGATTTAAAAGCGGTTTCTCTAATGATACTATATTTTGTTTTATAACCTTTGCTGAAATATTGCCTATTCACATAGCTTTACTGTCACTTATGTCACCTAGGATTGTTTTCAAATCAGTGGAATTTACCGGGGCCATGAAGCATGAGCTCTTATTGCTAGTTATATTAAGTGTGGGGTTTCCACTTTTCTTTATACATTTGGACATCTCGGTAGTCTTATTTATGAAATATTCATTAAATGTATTCGCAATTTGCGTGTCACTTTTGTAAATTTCATTCTGATACCTTATTTCACTAATTTGCTCTTTTTGATTAATTCTCTGAGCTACCTAATTAACTATACCCCAAATCATTTTAGGATTTCCTGAACTAGCATTTACTAAATGTCTGTAGTAATCTATTTTTGCCCAGTTTATTAGCTCATTTAATTTGTTTGTGTATTTTTTATATTTCTCTCTTAATTCTTCATTATTTTTATTTGCCATATAATCGCGGTATAATTTATCTCTAGTATTTATGGACTCTACCAATGCAAGGGTTATCCACTCTTTTCTTTTGACTCGCTTTGAGTTTAACTGGTTAGTAGATTCATGGATGCAGCTTTGTATTGTTTCAATAAATATATTAACTTTAGTATCCAAATGTCCTTCTCCAAGTTTATTATCCCAGTTGATGTTGTTTAACTTCTGTTTTAGTTCCACATAATATAATTTATGTCTTTGATAATTCCTAATGTTTGGTTTATTTTTCTGACAACTAACTTGATTAAATTTTAGGCTAATTATTGTTGTATTGTGATCAGTTATTTTGCTTTCCGAGATGATAGAGAGACTATTTTCATTCGAAAGCCTACTTTTAAGGAATGCGTGGTCAGTGCATGATTTACTAGTTTCAGTTTCCCTAGTTGTACCATTGATTATAGATCTGAAATCATATTCATTAAGAAGGTTTAAATAATCATCTGAATCTTGATTTTCGAATAAATTAATATTCATGTCACCAATTATTAATTCATTTTCTAGCTGACAATTTGTTTTTATATAGTTATTTAAATTCTCCAGAAATAATGTTTTGTTGTATTTTGGTGGTTTGTACACCCCTGTTATTGCAATTTTCTTGTCGATTTTATTAACAACTACTCGAATAAATTTGAAATCGTGATATGCTACACACTTAACTTCATGCTGTAATCCATCTTTTATCATGATGACTACTCCATCATTCTGATTTATTTCACTTTCATTATAGTACGATTTATAGCAGCTATGTTTAGTAACATTTGCGTTATTTAATTTCCACGTTTCCGTTAAGACCACAACATCAAATATATTTTCATAAGCCTTCAGAGTAACGTCTAAGCTATTCTTGTGTTTTTTAAGCCTTCTAATATTAGAATGGATTACTTTTAAACTATTGTTATCTTCATATCTATCTAAGAAGTATTTACACTCACCTATACTCCTCCCCACCTCTGACCGAATTTGATATTTCACATAATCATCTGCATATGTGTCCATACAATTGAATGAGGAAAAGTGTTAAGTGTTAGCGATCAAGTTATTGTGAGATATCTTGGAGGGAGGGGTGGAGTGGAATTCAGCTGTTGAGGGGAGGAAAGTGAAAGGTCAGTTTGAAATAGCACCAGCAACACGGCAGGGGAGGTATGCAATGAAAAGTTATGCGGGAGAGAGACAAACAGATTGTGGTGTGGGTTATCTTAGAGGGTGTACCAACTTTTGCTTACTAAAACAATCTTTGTAACACGGTGCTTGCTGCCATCTGTTTTCTTCACGTAAATTACGCCATCGTAAGTCCATACGTTGGATTGCTGAAATCTTGCAATTCCCGCCTTCAAAATCGCTAGTCTTGTGGCTGTGAGATCTTCTCTGATTGTCACCGGGGTACCTTTGAGCTGTTTCTTGTTTTTAAACAAATCATGCCTAGCACGATACGTCGCCAATTTTACTATGATTGGCCTGGGTTTGGTCCCAATCTTGGGGCCTAGCCTATGGCTTCTGTCTATGTCCGCAAGAGCGACGTTTGCCTTAATGTCTCCGGCAACGTTCAGCACTAAATTATCTGTGTCCTCGTTAGGATGCTCTGGCACACCGAAGATACGGAGATTTTGCCTCCTTTGGTATTGCTCCAGTTCATCGTGTTTGGAGTTGCTTTCCGATTTGAGATCTTCGATCTCTTTATCTCGTTTCTTTATCTGAACTTTGAGGTCCTCACAAAGATTCACGTTGAATTGGATCGTTTCCTCAAGTTTACTTAATACACATTCCGTGATCTTATCCACTACAGTACTTACAATTAGGTCCACAAATGATTTTGACTGCAAGGAATCCTCCATCACACGCCGTACTTCTTCCTCTATGGAGTTGGTAGAACTGGAACTGTCGTTACCTGTCTGATGCTTCTGCTGCTGCTGTTGCTGCTGCTTGCTCTTCTTAGAAGACATTTCACTTTTTAGTTTTTACGATTTATGTAAATTAAAGGATGATGAGTGTGAAATAATCTCACCAGCTAAAACTTATATACTGAATCGATTCACACTATACTTCTTTTTCCTCTCTACACTGCGTTTACACCTGCCAAGTACACAATTTCCACGAGCCGATCCTTATTCGTGTTACTCACTCTGCGCCACGGAGAGATGAAATGATGTCGTATACAAGGAAATCTTATAAGACCTCGGTTAAATGTAGCCTATCTCCTTGCATTCAAAACTGTTCGCGGCCGAAGCCGGAGCGGGTTGCTAATAGTGTACCATTTGAACAAAATCCTCCATTATTATTATGGTGTTTGAAGGCTTTCTAGTGTTGCCTTAGTAATCGAAATTTGATGGTTTTCAGTCGGTCAACACCATTGTTTTTAATTATTATTAATTAATTATTATCCATTATTAAATAGAGCATGTTCTCAGCCATTCTTTGAATGTTACTGTAAATTTATCTAATATCCATAGCCAAGTGTCTTAAGGTAAGCTAAAACCAGAAATGGGGATTCGGACATCAAAGCTTCCAATTTCTCTCGGTGACAGCAGATATATCCAGAAAGTTCCCTCTACCAGGTTTTTTCTCTAATACCAGACTGGGACAGTGCCGTACTGCACTCGAAATTATGAGTAGCCATTAGAAAGGAACCGACGGAGATTCGAACTGAGAGGCTGAGAAAAAGATGTGTACAAGAGTTTAGTGCTTTTCAGTCGGTCAACACGAATGTACCCAAAAGAGATGGGTTATACCCTAATCCTGAAATAAATTACATGAGAATAATAAAACATTAGGATGACCAGTTTCGATCGTCAAGCGATCATCATCAGATCCATTACACTTAGGCTACAAAATCTATGTTTGAAATACAGGTGAAAATATTTACAATATGTACAATTATTTAGTTGCAGTATTGGTACTGCAACTGTCAGTGTATGCTAAATGCAGTATATATGTTAGGTGAAATGCTAAATGGTGATAGCTATCCGGAGATTGTACTTTAGAGAGATTATATGGTTGTAAACTATGGTTAAACTATAAAATTTTAGGCTAACTACTTATCTGATTGTCTTCCGTACTACAGCTACTCGCAGTTTTCGTGCTCACTGGAACTCACTGTGCGGTCGACTGCCTAAAGCACAAAACTCTTGTTTGCTAAGGCAACACTGAAAATATGGCTTCAAACACCACAAAAAGATGTGTATAAAATAAATCGTGATCTGAGTTATTTTTACGCACAGGAAGGTTGATAATGTGCAAGGAAGAGATTTATAAAATTTTAGCCTGAAGAAAGATTGTTATTTAGAGAAGAAATGAAAATTTTGTAGTCTGGATTATTTTAACCAAGGGAGAATGATTGGAACAGCGATCAGGAAAGTGCACAGTTTTGCAAAGATACGGCAGAGAACCCAGTTTTGGTTAGCGGGTCGACGCGACAAGGATACTTGAAGGTCGGACACGCGCCAGAAAACCCGAAGTGGGGATAGCTCAAGAACATCAGATTTGATAACATGGAAGTAACCAATGAGATTAATGGAAGATTACGAGGGGTCATATAATTATTAAAATCATTATTTTAATATTATAACGGATTGGAGTATATCAAAAACACAAGAAAGGAAGAAGAAATTTAATTGGCAAAACAGAAATTAAATTAGATGATTATGACAGAAGATATGAGCAATAAGTGAGTTTATGAACTAGTGAGAGGCTAGCGCTGCAAATTTGAGAGGGAAACTGAACTCAGGAGGCTAGCAGAGAAAGAACGAGGTTCTTATCATTCGAATATTACAAGAGGCAACACGTACGGTACTGAAATTCGCTCTACAAATAGTATGCAAAGACAACTAAGAAAAGTAATAGATTATAACAGGAGATACCTGGTTAGCAGTTAACTACAAGAGATTTATTGACTGAATATTGGAAATAAGAAGAAAATTGGAAACGATTTATTGAATATATATGCAGAATAGTACAACGTCGAATTAGAGAAAATTTACTTGGAGAGATACTCTACAAATATTCACTATCATATAAGTGAAGCTTTAGCACGATATACGAGAACGCAGAAGAAAGTATTATCGTTACACTGCATATTTTTAAATCAACTACAAGACACTTATTAAGATGTGTTCAAAATTAAGTCGAAGGGGAGAGACTATAGCTAACGACTTTTGTGAACTGAGAATGATGTTCTAACTTCACTATGGAGGGAGGTTAAATATACACTAACTAAGTGAAGTCCAGCGATGATCAACGCGATACAACAATGGAACTTCACAGCAGCACACACAGCAGTAAGCTTGGAAACCAGAAACAAACTACTACAGCGAGAAGAGATTCACGGGTTCATGTGAATTCTCATCGTAAGCATATCACTATCTACAAACTAACATCAGGAACTTCGAGAGACCAGCCGAATGAAGAAGTATTGTAAAAGAAGCGAGAGCAGAATCCAGGTTGTAGATCGAGAAGATAGAAGATGAAGGCGCAAGCGAGGGTCATTGACAGGCAGCGAGGGAAAGAGAAGGCTGGACTCTATCAGCTGGAAACCGGTCGAGGACGGCAGCCCAGTCTCACCTCCGAGCAGAGCGGCAGGCACTCCGAGAATGCAGCCACGCGTTTACTGGAATGTGGGCGTGCTCGCAGTGCACGCGGCCGAATTCCTCATCTGTTAAGATCCACAGATTCTGTATCAAGCGTTCCATACACAAGGTAGACCAGTGATCTTTAACAACTATGTAGCTAATATTTGTTTGTGGGTTATTCCAGTGTTTGACCAACATTTGACTATTTTATTCCTAATTCATGTAATTGTTGTTGCTATAAATTTTGAAATTTTTCTTTGAGTCAACGAATATCGTTTGTGACGTATTTTTCCAACGTTTATTGTTAGTATTTTCACATTAACTATTTTTCACTCGTGTAAGCTAACTTCATTTGAACTTTTCATTTATCTAATTTACACCGGAGAGAAAGTAATTTCGTTAGTGAGTTGTAACATGCGAACCTATTGTCATGAAGGAAATTAGAGAAACAGAAGGGATATTGTTATCCGAAATTAAGTAAGTTCGTTAGATGAACGAAATGTATATGTAAACAGAAGCGTTAACTATTGTCAGGAGTGTTCGACAATTGCGTTTGAGACACTCAAGCATAGAAAAAGAGAATATTGTGAAACCCAGAATTTTGTTACTAACGTATAAACAGTATGCGTATTTTGAAACATAGCTGATGAATAGAAGGAGAGGTGTGATATTACAGATCAACCTATTGTCATGGAGAAGTCTTGAAAGACCACAGTAAAGATATTTCATATCAGATGTAATTAAGAACGTGAGGTAAAGTGTAGTTTTATTGAGCAACGAATACGATCAGACTTAATTCAGAAAGAAACTACAAGTTGTAACGGAGGTGAATAGTAAAAGCATTAGGAGGAAGTATGACATATTTGTGTGAAAAATAATATAAAGAGGTACTACGAAAGTATCGTTTAAGAACGTGAGGTAAAGTGTAGTTTTATTGAGCAACAAATACGAGCAGACTTAATTCAGAAAGAAACTACAAGTTGTAACGGAGGTGAATAGTAAAAGCATTAGGAGGAAGTATGACATATTTGTGTGAAAAATAATATAAAGAGGTACTACGAAAGTATCGTTTGGTGAAACGAATAAGTAAAGAATAGCACGGAGTTGTATAATCGACAGAATTGATGTACACGGAGGAAGTTGTTTCTTGAAGGTATTACAGTAGTAATATTCAGTAGGGTTTCTGATTCTCTTACATTGTTGAATGTATTTGATATGGTTTAGAATTTTGTGAACGTTTTAAATGAGAAAATGTATGCGAAGATTTATTGTTTAGAGAAGTGTATAGGAGACACGTAAAAGTTATTCACAGAGTGTGAATGTTAACTGAGATTACAGCGAGAAATATGGAAGTACAGTATGACAACAAAGTAATTTGGAAGTTTGAATTTGTACAAGAAGGAAGTGTGAGTAGTGAGGATTAAATGCCACGCACATATATAGAGTTGTATATAGTAATCTGAAAGTCTCGCATCGTAGTTCAAAAATATTTTTGCAGAATTATTAAACCGGAAATGTAAAATGGAATAGTAATGAACTTAATTGTTTGATACATGTATTCACATGGATGTAACTATATAATTTCATTAACAAACAGAAGTATTGTGTGAACTAAAGAGAAGTGAGGTGAAATGAACTTTATATAAGTAAAGCAGGAGGAGAAAATCGTGCAGGTCGCGATGATGTATATAACAGACATTTGTTAATAATAATAATAATAATAATAATAATAATTTCATAAGTATTACTAGAAAAAATAAGTAGATTTGGAGCAATAATGGGAATTATAATAATACCGATGTATTATGTAGGGAGATTTTTGTGAAAGAAAGTAGAATTGGAAGTAGATTAATTTGAAGGTAAACACACGGAGTTTAGAAAGTGTATTTTATTTGATTAAATCTTTCTAAGAAAGACTACTTATAATTAACAAAAGTTTTGGTAATATGAAGACTTAAGGAAGTCGTATTTATGTCCAGTGGAGACATAATTTTCAGTTTTAGTGTTTATTTAAATGTTATTTCGATTATTTTTGTCTGATTAGGGACATGTGTGTATTGTCCTAGCCTACTAAATTTGCAGGCACTTTTTAGTTTGCTTGCTCAGTTTTTATAAGATCTGTTTTTCATTAAATGCTGAAGTACGATATAACGATACTACTAGTTCGATGCAGGCAGTTTTTTTCGACATAACTATACCTTATCTACCCCGAGAGCCGAGTTGCTCAATGTGCTTTATTTTGTTTTTAGACTGTTCTGTGTGCAACTAGTTAGTAGTAAGGTTAGATATGTGTTATGTGAGTCAAGGGTTCCCTAGTCATCAGTCCGGTAGGGAAATGTTGATTTTTAGCCGGGTATTGACATCTCTACGATCCTTTTTCCATCCGTGCGGATTCTGGACGTTGACTTTGAGGAATTATGGTGCAGTACCCTATTTCCAGAGTTGGGAAAAATACTCAAAAAATGTATTTTCGATACAAAATTCAAAATACAATAATTGAATCGTTCAAAATACAAAATTGCATTTTAAAATAAATCTGTAAATACCAAATACTTCCAGCGAAGAAGATTTCCATTCCATTAAGATATTTCAAATCAATGGTTTGCAAGCATAATTGACTGAAAATGTTCAGTATTTTCAATTTAATTTTTAAACACAATTTTGTATTTTCAAGGGTTCAGTTTTTGTATTGTGAATTTTGCATCGAAAATACAATTTGTGAGCATTTTGCCAAAATCTGAATATTTCCAATGCCAGGGCACTTAATGGCTTTGAGATTTAGTGGAAGGAACCTTTATGAATTCGGATTCCATGTATAAAGGAGGTCCCGTGGCTCATGATCGCGAGATTAATGGCCACGCAAAAATACAAGCTTCCCTCCTTCCTTAACTTTAAGAATATTTATATTTTCCTCTCATGCCTCTATTTGTCTTTCATTTTATCCTGCGTAGTAGCTCTGTGCGTTAAATCAGTCACCACGATAGCAACAAGTTCTCATTCCCTGCAGGCCTTATTTCAAGTCTAAGGGCACCTACCCCATCCCTGACAATAATAATTACTACTACAATACTGCACTAAATTGACATTTTAATTATAGAAAAGGAAAATTGAAATAAAAATATTTTAATATCGATGTGCTTGCTTTCAGTGAAAGTGATTTATTAAATGGATAAAGAAGTAAAATGGGGGTGAGGGGGATAAAGAAAAGGTTATTGACGAGGTAGAGAAAATTATAATGGTTGATTCATTCTGATTATATTAATATTGTCACTATTACAGTCACCACTGGTTTCATGATGTAGGGGTAGGAGGAGGCCTCAGATTCGATTGCCAGCTCCATCAGGGATTTTAGAAACTGACGTGAGGTCTGGAACAGGGTGCACTCAGCCACTTGAGAACAATTGAGTTGCTGTCTGATCAGAGGGGCAGTGACCCAGGTAGCAAGCCAAAATTAATGGACAATAGGACCTGTCACCCCGTAATCTGTAAGCCAATGGTTGGGCTGCGCCTACTTGGTATACCAAGGCCCTTAATGGGCTGTAATGCCACAGTCCTTTTACAATAGTCACCAAAGAAGCACAGGTTATCAGACAAATTGAAAACACAGCCCAGTACATCGGGCTGTTGATCAGGACGTCTCAAACCCTAAAACAAATGAACAATTTTTATTCATAGAAGAAAACACTAAAAGACCTGTGCTGCTCTGCAGATTTAATTTGCACAAACCTATAGGACTTTTTGTTCATATTTTCTGTTCGCCCAACCACTTGGAACGAATGCATCTGGTTCCTGAACGCTTGATTCCTCCCCTCACTGCTTAGCACACATGAACTTATTTAATATATAATAATGCATGGGTGTCTTCAGGGGCGGATTTAACGTTTGGCGCCCCTAGGCAAAATAAAACTTGCCACCCTCCCCACCCCCCCACCCACATCCCTTTTGTAGGTTTGTGTGAAAATTGAGTGGTAGTTAGTAAGGCAACCTATTAAATATCGAGTTTATTTTTTTACACGTATAATTAAATTTTATATGTATGTATAACTTAAGATCTAGGTGTGCTAACAAAAATCTTTCTCCGTGCTTTTTTTCAGCAAAAGTTTGATAATATTATCAAATTCCATATCTGACATTAATGCAGCTGCAATTGCCAAAATCATTTTACAAACCAAACGGTCCTGGCTCGTGGTTGATCTCAAATAGTCTTTTATGCGCTTTAAACATGAAAACGAGATGATGATGATGATAATTGTTGTTTTAAGGGGCCTAACATCGAGGTTATCGGCCCCTATGAAAACGAGCGTTCGGCACTGCAGTTGGTAACTGCTGTGCAGTTCAACAAGCGGTAGGCTCTTTCAACATTTGGAAATACTCCTTGTAGATCATTCTGTCGAATAAATTTTAATATTTCTAAAGGCGGGTTATTTTCATTTTTTATTTTATTTTTACTTTTTTGAAAGTGGCACAACTCGTTTATAAATATTTGTTCTATATCATTTGGAAAATATTCTTGTAATGTTGCCGCATATTTCCTTAATTCAGGTTCATTCAACGTACCAAATTCGATAAGCGGGATATATTTTTGAAAAATTATTTCATAATCGGCGCATTTGCCCTTCAAATCTTTATAGAGTCTATCCAAAATTATATTGAAAGTATTTACTCTGAAATTCTCTCTTCCACCTAGCTCAACATTATCTTCATACAATTCATCAGGCATTAATTTTCTTCGTTTCTTCCTATGAACGCCGTTTTCAAACTCCTGGAGGGTAGAAATTTCCATGCTGTTTCTTCATAAAGTTCAACATTTTTCCGAGCATCTTCTACAAAACCAACCAACGATATGTAGAAATCCAAAATATCTGAAATGCTGGTATCCATGGCTTGCAATTTCTGACTTGTAGCATCTAATCGTTCAAGTAAAACAGACCAAATACTTAGCATAAATGCACTTTCTAGTCGTTCCATATTATTCCGAAGTCCTGTCGCTTTATTTCGAACTATTGCTTTTTCGTTGGGATTTTCTTCAAACGCTGATAAAGTATTTATTATTTCGTTCCAAAATTCTACCAGAACAGAAACTGCATCAGCACGTGCAGACCAACGAGTTGTAGACAATGATTTTAATTTCACACATTTTAAATCAGCAAAATGCTGCAAAACTATCATTCTGTCGAATCTGAAAACAATTATACAACTCCTGGACCAATTCAAAAAACTTACTCGCTTCTGTACAACTTTCTTCAGCGTGTGTACCAACGAATGTCCAGTGCATGGTGTGTACTCTGCGAGAGGATTGTCGTTTTTCATTCTAGCTTGAAGTCCCGAATATATGCCCTTCATGTTGGCAGCGTTATCGTAAGATTGCCCTCTCATATCAAGAATTTCTATACCATGAGATTTCAAAGTAGATGCGACTGCATCATATAAGTCTTCACCTTTGTGACCTGGATTGTCTAGTAAAGTTAAAAATCGTTCAGTAACAGTGCCGTCTGGTTTTACATATCGTAAAATGAATGAATGTTGGTCAATACGAGAGATGTCTGGGGTCGAATCCACAATGATAGAATAGTACTTCGCAGTTTTGATTTTTTCAACTATTTTAGACGTCACTATTTTAGCCATAATTTCGATGACTTCTTCATAAATAGTTTTGGATATGTAGCTTGTATTACCACTGCCTTTATCTCCATAATTACGAATATGCTCATCTATAAATGGATCGAATGGTCTTAAATATTCTATCAGAAAATGTCCATTGTTAGGAACGCCGAAATGCTCATTGCTGCCTGTGTCCCTAATTGAGAGTCCACAACATGCCAAGGTTTTGGCAGTAGCAACAACTATTTTAAGAACTTCTTTCCAGTAAGAAATTTCTTCTTGAAGTTGTTGTACAAAACCATGATCTACCGATACACTTTCATGTATATTAGCTCTTTCAAACAATTTTAGGAAAGATTGTTTATGATGATCTGAATTTTCGTGGGCAGAAGACAAGGCATGGATGTTTTTCCAATCATTAAATCCGTCGCGAACGCAAATTCGCCAGTTGTGTCTCCAGAAAGCAAACACGGTGCACAAAAACCAGAACCTTTACTCTTGGAATAAACAAGCCATTTACGATCCCCTATTCCCCGTTCTGAAGTTTATTTCTAAGCACTGAGTGGTTCAAGTGCCTATTATTATATTCAGGGTACTGTGCCCGTTGGACGAGGTTATCTGGTTACCATCAACCGTAACGTGGCCTCCCAGATGACCTCTTCCTCGAGACACATTGCCGGAGAGGATCGGAATGCACTTCTTATGGGACTAGCCGGCACAAGACTCTGCTTCCCTAAGGATCAGGTTCCCATCACAGTAATTGTCATAGATACCCAAAGAAAATGCACCCCCAAAAGGTCAAAACTACTAAATAATTAAATCCATACTTAAGACATACTCATGGTTTGTTTATTTGAAATGCCAAACCCCTGTCCTACGGTCGGAGGGTTTGGTAAAACGGCTATTCCGTAGCTAATAAACAAATAAAAAATAAACAACTCCTAAAGTTAACGTAGAATCCCCTCGACAGGTCCTTAATACAGCAAAACAAAGCAAAACTGGGGAAATGGTACCGCTAGAAAAATCGTTATACAAGAATAAATGGTGCTTTTAGGAAGAAGGCATCATGTCATCAAAATATGACAAACATGACAGCAAAGTTAAAGGACTGGTACCATCCCATATCTAAATTTATATTCTAATTAATTTAAACTAAACCTGCTTTAATCTGATCAACGGCGTTAGACGTCCGTGATAAACAAACTAAACAAAACTAGTGATTGTCAGTCATCACTTACAGTACAATGGTAAAATTATATACAACAACAAAGATATTATATTACAAGAGACAGTAGGGTAACAGTGGGAAAACATATCAGTAAATAAATAAGTTGTACACACAAATAATCATCTTATTATTCCTGCCTACAATCGAATGAACAACTGTTTGTTGTCCACCGTCATCTATCAGTGTATTTGAACTTGAGAATCCAACTGTGCAAGAACAGCATTCTTCCGATCGGGTCACGACCCACGAGTTCTGAACTTTGGGTTCAACACAATCGGTACTCGAAAGAGACCATACCTTTCCTCCTCGGTCAAACTTGTTCTGTAACATAGATTTGCCGGCATTCTCTAATAAACATGGTAACCAACCCGACCACGTGTATTAAAACAAGGTAAATAATCATTCACTTACAAGTGAGAATACACAATGGCCTTAAGGGTCCAACCTATCAAATGGTTACTCAAATTAAATATAAATCATGACAAAACATATTGGGCTCGCTCACAAATACCTGCGAGTATATTAAATATTTAGCATTACTTATTAGTACACCTGTACCAGAACAACTTTACAAAAATCGATACTGAATCAAGGTCAAGAGCATGAGCATAAACAAAGCATGGCCCGTAAGAACATTCCTAGCCAGGTCTAAAAATTTTAAAAAATAAAAATGAAGTCGTTAGTCAATTGTCTCACAAGAGAGATCGTAAATAACCTTGGGCAATGCCATCGGCGTGAACTGGACAAGCATCTGTCATTATGCTCCCAGCGCCCTGCACTACGCGTTATAGCGTGTCAGTGAGTTCTCAAAGAAATGTCTTTCACTGATATTTTAAAACACATTAAATTCATAATAAATGTAGGCTGAGTGTTCTGAGCATTCACTCTATAAGATTATACACATGTAAGAAAGATTATGATACCATTAAAGACGAATAAATTACAATAATAATATGTTTGGCTTCTAAAAACCAAATAGACGTAGCGGAAAGATATCTCTCTCCCTTTGAAAGGCTTTGACATTGTGTAGCGCCACTGAAGCTCACAGCAAATGGGTGCTGCGTACAAACACGTTTAAAGGAAAATAAATACTGGTTTCACACCTTGACCTTAGGTAGAAATAATCGAAATGATACGAATATCGTGTAACAGAAAATTTATTAGTAAGTTCAAAACATTACTTGACTCATGTACATCAATATGAAATATCTGAATTCTGGTGGCAAACTGCTCACTCTTTAAAAATGTACATTACAATAACAATTGGGCTGGATCCTTTCCATGCCTAAACGATACGCCATAATGTTAAATAAAAGACGTCAGTGGCGTACAAAATAATAGAAAAATGGGGACTTCAGAAACTTGGACAAATAATCAGCTGGAGCTGACTTAAACATATGCCCCTGTCACAAATTGACTAAATGATCTTCCGTCATGCGGAATTACCTTTCAAGAACAATATTGCACCGTGTGAACGCACACAATCAGGTGACTAACTCAGTGTCGAGTAACGAAATGCAAAGAAGCATTTAGAAGCGTGAAAATCACCTTAAGAAGGTGGTCAAAAGAATGAAAGAACCCTACCTTGATGACTGCCAATAAGTTACGGATGCTACCAACTAATCCACCCATGACCATCCACCGTACAGAAATAGATTAGAAAATCATGACTCACAGCTATTGCAGTTTATTATCCAGACACGTGGATTGAGGATTTTGCCTTTCGTCCTGGCAATCCACAAATATCTTCTCTGCTTGGCCATAAGCATGGTTATCCACTTGTGGTTCTCCATAGTCGTAGTGTGGCTTAGGTGTTCGGCATTCCTCCAATTTGGATATTTAAGCCATAGTCATCTTCTTCTTGAGTACAGGATTATTATGCCTCAGTACTGGGTTAAATGAAGGCTTTTTGTAGAATCGTAGAAATTTGTAGAATTGTAGACACTGTTTCTAGCGTATTTCAAATTCACAGCTTTTACACTTTTTCGCCAGCAGACTATATTCAAAAATGGCCTTGTCTGCTAAGATCACAGAAACTAGCTTTGACACCAAACACGTGTCTTTCCACTGAAGCTAACACTTCACACGTTGTAGATCTCTTATCTAAGTGCATCTGCTCAATCTTATTTATTTTACATTCGGCCTTTGCACGGCTTGTAAATATTGCACTTGAACTGCTGAATACTTCGATCAGATTCTCCACTCGTATATTACTGGTACACAAATCACTTGTCACACTGGTCAGCCATTAAACAAGCTGCAACCATATGGTCATTCACTTCACTGAGTGGAAATATAACAAAATTCAAGATCTTGGACGGACTTTTCGCGTCACCAGCACACTTCATGCTACAATAAATACTTTAGTCGTATTCACTTCACAAATTTGAATATCGATGATACTAATACTCGGTCACCTTGGACCTTCACAATTTAACGTCTGCTCGCCATGCAAGCACGGATTAGAGTCATTCCTTCACGGAAGTAGGTGTGCTCAGTTCTATCACCTCTTAGTCATTTAGCGACTAAGTTCTTTCCTTCCGCGTGTCTGCGGTGGCATACCTTCGGTTGTAAACCATAAATAAATATTATAAGCCCATGAAAATGTGGCTAATTAAGCTGCATGACTTCTTATTATAAATTCTAGATTGCACGTCAAAGAAAACTTCTTTGATCATGTAGGGTAATTTTCCATAGCTTCTTAATGAAGTCAAAAGAACATCTGATGTAGTGGCATACATCTGTGGATGCGTTCATAATTCTTGAACATTATAAATTCCATGGTTCGTGTACAAGCTATCACCAGCATGAGCTATTCGGGCTCATATATCCCCTCGTCGTTTCAATACTTCTTAATTCTGGTGATACTTTTTGAGATTGGCAGCATTAAAAGACCCAATGCGTTATCCTGTATTCAGATCACCTATCACATTACTCCCATTTTGTCGGACTTCAAGTACTCGGTTCGGGCCGTAATAGAGGGATATGAATTTTGCGTAGACCCGTTCCAAAGGGATTGAAATCCCCGGGCGACGAATCAAAACCAAGTCTCCCTCGACGAGTGGTTGTCGAAATCTCTTGTTCCTCATCCTCCATAGACGTTTGGCCGCTTGACGATTTAAGTGGTCCCTCGCAGCTTCAATGCGACTTGCATGTGAGGGTTGGATACTGGGTGGAGTAACTACCACTCTGCTCCACAATCTGACGGGTGTTTGGTTGAAATGCAGTACGCTTGGTATCTGGCCGGTGCTTTCGTGAACCGTGGAGTTCACGCACTTGGTTATTATGCTCAAGACTTCCGTCCAACGCCAGTGTTCCTCTTGGCAGTATAATCTACAGAAATTTGCCAGAGGAGTCATCACACATTCGGTTGAGTTGCTTTCAGGATGACGAATAGAAGACAACACATGCCCGATTTGTAGTTCATCCATCACATTTGCAAACTCTGCAGACGTGAATTGGGACCCGTGGTCGGTAAGCAAATATCGCGGCTTTCCCGCCTCCGGAATCACCTGTATCTTTATCCTCTGGATCACCTGGTGTGCGGTGGCCATTCGAATAGGGTGCATCATCGTAAATTTCGTAAAGACGTCTATCGTCACCTCGATAAATCGATTACCGCGCCGAACCTTGGGAATGGGGCCATACAGGTCCTGGGCATACAGCTCTCAAGGTTGCGTCGGTAATATCGGTCTCGGTGGCTCTCGCAGTAAGTGCGACGTATACTTGTTAAGCTGGCATGCGTCACAAGCACGAAGACACTCACGTACGGATACCCCTAGACCTTTCCAGGTAAATGACTCGCCGATGGTTGCGATCGTTTTGTCTGTGCCGCCATGTCCGATGGAAAGATGTACCATCATGACCACGTCTTTCTGGAACCTCCTCGGAACCACAGCATGAAGCTGTGTATGGTCCAGGTCGACAAATTTGTAGAGCGTCCTCCGATACAATACATGATCCCTCGCAACTACCTCGGTAGCTGCATAGTCAACATCCTGGGGGTCCATACGGTTTTCGAGGAATCTTATTATTTTCCGTAATTCTGCTTCGCGCCGTTGAACCTCTGGAAGATATCGAAGACGTTGAAGATATCCTTAACACTCTCCCTCGACGTCCATGGCATGTATTGCCGGCTCAGGGTAGCGACTCAAGATGTCGGCAAGAAAGTTGTCATTCCCTGGTCGGTGAACAATAGTGAGGTCGAACCGCTGAAGGAACAGCATCCAGCGTGTGATACGCTCACTTGCCCGTCTTTATTTCATAATAAAGGTCAAAATGTGGTGATCCGTGCGAACTACAATTCGCTGGCCAAAGAGTAGTTTCTGCCACTGCTCTAGAGCGTAAACGATGGCGAGAGCTTCAAGCTCAGTGGTGAAATAGCTGATTTCGTGTGGCCGTAGCCTGCGACTCAGAAACGCGATGTAGTGGTGTCCCTGCAAATCGTCTTCTTGCAAGAGGACGGCACCAATACCAATGCCAGATGCGTCTGTTTCCATTATGAAGTTTCTGGCGAAGTCTGGGTATTCCAAAGGCATACTATCAATCATCATCTGTTTCGCCTTCTCGAAAGATTCCGTGCATTCTTCCGTCCAGTTCCACCGCTTGTTCTTGCGCATCAAATTTTGAAGTGGAGCCACGGTTTCTGAATAATTAGGTCAATGTGCCGCGAAGAATTGCGTTATTCCGAGGAACTGTCGGACATGTTTGACCCGTGTTGGTTGAGGGAATTTAGCAATGGCCTCAATCTTGGCTGGGTTGGGTCGATAGCCTTCACCGCTAATTATATGACCTACAAATTTGATTTCACTCTTCAGGAATTTGCATTTTCCCCTCTTAATTTTGAAGTTTGCATCCAGCAAATTATCAAATACAAGGCGGAGGGTTTCGAAATGTTCTTCCTCAGTTACAGATGCCACGATAATGTCGTCCACATAGCAGACAACCTTCTCCTGACTAGTGGAGTGAGATTGGCATCTAGGGCTCGAATGAGTGCTGCTCCAGCATTCTTTAGGCCGAAAGGCATTTTACAAAATACATACGTTGTTTGGCCGAAAAGGAAACCCGTGTACTTCTGAGATCTTTCCGTCAACTGAATATGGTAGTATGATTGGACTAAATCCAAGGAAGACAACACCTTCTTTCCTTTGAATCTTCTCAGAATGTCCCGGATTCTGGGCGGTCTGTCGTGCTCAGGGTTCAATCGCTCGTTGAGGGCTCGTCCATCGAGGCAAAGTCTCAAGCTACCACTTGCTTTAACCACCGTCGTGAGGGGATTTACATAAGACGTTGGAGCCTTTCTGATAACGCCGGCCTCTTACATTTCTTGGAGCTTCTTGGTGGCTTCCTCGAGGTCCTTCTCAGCGATCGGATAGACCTTCTTCTGGAAAGGCGATTCATCCGTCACGATTAGGTCATACTCGAAATTCTTGATCACGCCAGGCGTCTCAGCGAAAATGTCAGCATACTCTTCTAGTAGCTTATTCAGTCTTTCTGCTGCCTTTCCTTCGGATGCGGGCCCTTTCTTGCCCTCTTCTTTAGTGCTTTCTTCGAGGTCTTCTTCTTGCATGTCTATGACGTTCACGTCTTCCCTTGAATCCTCTTCTTCCATAATGTTTTCCATGAGAACCGCCTCGTGTGGCTTAAATCGGATGGTATTTTCCCCCATATCGACGACTCCATCATATGTCCTCATAAAATCGGCCCCTAAGATGGCTTGATATTGTAAATCCTTTAAGACAAGGAATGAGTGCAAGTACACGTGTTTGGCAATCTCCACGGTACAATAAACTTGCACAGTGCATTTGACACTCTTGTCTGGGATAATTCCTCGCACTTTCACCGTTGATACCGGCAGTTCAGTCAACTTGGTGTTAATCTTTAGTATGGGATGAAAATCTGCTGACAGAACACTGATCATGGCTCCTGTGTCTATCAGTAATGTTACAGGGTAACCGTTAATTTTGCCGGATATAACTGGTAATCTCGTCAGTTGTACGTCGTTCGTCGTTTGCCTCTCATAAAGTAGGTCTTCCTGGAGGGGTTCCCAAAGAAGTATGACAGCCCTTACTTTGGAACTCGTCTCCTTAGACATCATTGAGATTTTGGCGTTTTTGTTTTGTTTACCCTTACTATTATTAGAGGTACCAGGTTGGTTAGGGTCTAATCGTATCTCATCGAGATCTTCTGGAGTTTCCCTCGGTGTTCGAGTTTTCTCTCTCTCTCTTCTCTCGTCTGGCGAAGATATTCTCGACTTTCTTGAGCTCTTCCTCTCCAATCTTGGTCAATTTCTGTTTCCTGCAGTCGTGGATCTCTGTCTCGACGATATCCTCCCGAGTATCTGTAATCTCGACGAATATTACCTCTGGGTTGATTCTGATGATCCCGTAGTTGATTAGCATTAAAATTTCCTCGATCTTCATTTTGTCGTTCGAAACGACGTTCCAAATACGGTTGGTTTCTGAACCTATCGATCCGATCACAGTTACGATTATACGGTTGCCGGTTCCAATTTCTCCGGTCAGGTCCTGAATTGTCTTGCTGATACCGTGTTCCCATATTGAACGTTGGTTCAGGTGTTTGACTGTTCTTGTCGACAGTGGTTATGTTAACTTGTCGATTTGCCGGTCTGTTATCATTACGTGGTTCACCACGAGGTCGTTGGCTAAGAAACTGTTCGTTGGTTGAATCGAGTCTTCTCAAGATATGATCGCATTGTACGAAAGATGTTGCGTCAGCGGAGATCAAGACTCGTTGAACGTCTGCGGGATATTGCCTGATTATGGTTTGTATCAGATCAGTTTCCGCTAGTGTGGGTTGAAGGCATCTCAGCTTAGCTAACTGAGAGGAGAAGTAATTAGCATAGTGCGTTGGCTGAGTAGAGCTGTACCTCTTCGTGTACATTTCGGCTCTTATCATCATCATCATCTTGTACAGTTTCCAGCCCCAGGCTGGGTCTGTTTGGAACATAAGCCTCGCCACTTATTTCTTTCTTCCCGCCATCTCTCCACTGTCACTCTGGTCCAGTCCTCGCCTCTCTTCTTGACACATTCCTCCACTCCTTTCAGCCATCGATCTCTTGGTCTTCCCCTTGGTCGTTTCTTCTGCATCTGCATCTCATGTATCCTCTTGGGAATCTTCTTCTCATCCATTCTCTTTAAGTGTCCATACCACCTCAGTCTTGATGTCTCAATCCTACCTTGCAAGGGCTCCTCTTTCACCATTTCCCTGACCTTTTCATTCCTTGCTGAATATCCGAAGACCAATATGTGCGCATTAAAGCTTCTCTGAAATCACGGAAACCAGTGAACGAGTACCTAAAAGCGCGGAACCAGGTGCTGACTTGGCCTTCCATCAAGCGCTCTATTACCCGGAGTTCACGTTCCGGTTTTACCATCGTATCACGCAGATACGCTTCAACATTATTCAGGAATTCAACGGGTGTGACGCCTCCTCCACTTCCTGAGAATCTGGCAGGTTGTTCCTCCCTTGAACGTATTATCATCACGGTCTGATTCCCCGAACTACGTGTCGGTGTAAAGATCGGTGCTTGACTATTTAATAAGCTCGGTTGATCCATGGCAGTTGGATAGAAATTCCCTGTCATAGTAGTGGCATTTGGAGTGGTAGTCATAGTAGATAATTCGGTTGTATTAATTGACATCTGATAATTATATTGCAGTGGATTTCCCGCGGTGGAAGTAACATTTAGTGGTGACTGTCAATAATGTGACGTACTGGGTTGCCCTGAGGTTGTGGTAGGGTATGCCTCAGCCGTCATCATCATTTGTGGTCTCACTGTTGACGATGTGGTTGGGATAAACGGAGGTGTTATGAATGTCGTGGATTTCATTTGAGCTTCAATCCGTTCTAATAAACGCTGCTCAAGATCTTTCATGTCAGGCGAATTAGAAATATTGCCTGGCGAATCTGTTGCATTTATTTGTAGCTCGATCCTCTCTATCTTCCCACGGAGACACTCGTCAACATCGTGGACGGTCTTCTTAATTGCGCCAATGTCAGTCGTGTGTTCGGCCTGATCCTCCTTAACTGAACTTATCTCCCTCATCAACTCCTTCAAATTTTCATGAGTTTACAACCTTAACCCTTCCGTGTAAGCAGTAAGTTCCGCCATAGTATTCTTACTGTCATCTAAGTTTTCTCGAAAAATGCCCATGTCTCTCACCATTGTTCTCATATTATTGTGAACAGCAGTCGCTACGTCCCTCATAACTCTCGTACTAGCGCTGACAAGTTCGACTTGACGTCTAATCTCTTCGGTAGCCGTTTGAGTTTCATCCATCCGTTCCTCAATAGCAGAAACTCGAATTCCTAACTGCTCCTTCACGGTCGCAATCGCAAGTTGGAGTTCACTCCTCCCTTCATCCATACGATCGCTTACCTCTTCAATTCTGACATCAATCGCGTCTAACCGTGTCTGCATCTCTAATCTGCCTGCATCGATAGTATTGGTCAGGGTTTCAAAGCGTGTATCAACCTTCCCTAACGCTGCGACAAGATTAGCATTTGCTTCTGCACGATTCGTTTCCAGATCGTTTCTTACTTGAGTTAGTGTACAATTTAAAGCAACAGTGTTTTCAACATTAGCATTAATGGATTCACTTAGTGCTTCTACATGATTATCAATAGTTTGATTAATTGCTGCAACATTAGTATTGAGAGAATCACTTAATTCTGTCCTAACATTGTTTACATTTGTGTTAACAGTGGCTAGTGTTTCATTTATTGTGGCAACATTGGTGTTCATAGTTTCATTAATTGTGGCAACATTAGTAGCCATGTCACCTCTAACAGTGGTTATGTCACCTCTGACTTAAGTCAGTGTGTTGTTAATTGTGGCGACATTTGTAGTCATGTCACCTCTGACCTCAGTCAGTGTGTTGTTAAGTGTGGTGACTTTACTGTTTATGTTTTCGTTAAGGTTGGCAGTATTAGTTGCCATCGCCTCATTTATGTTGGCAACATTATCAGTTATGTTGCGCCTCACTCTACCTAATGATCCATTTACATTAGTCACATCTGCTCGGACTAAATCTAGATCGCTTCTCAATGTCGCTGTATTTTCATTAAAATCAGCTCGTAATATTGTAATGTTTGCCTCCATATTGGCATTAAGTTGAGCCAACATTTGGTTCATCAACTCTTGGAACCGCTCCTCCTCCATTACACAAATTCAATTAATGAGATGAGGAAGAAACACCTTACACCCAGCGAACATTACATTATGGACGAATGGCATGGTGGAAAGCTTGGCCATCCCCAATAAACTCCATGAATTCTGCTGGATTCGACTACAAAGAATGATTCGACGTTTACATTTAACAACAAGCAAAGCAACACAAAACAAGTTACTTTTACTACGGATGAAGTACTGGCAATATAAAATACCTCGACTTAATTTTAACTCTATTAGACTTCACCCCATGGTCTGATATCTAAACAGAATGCCATGTGAACTTTTGTACGGCTGTACTACATCTAAAGTTCGTCACAGTCCAGACAAATTTATCAATAATCAAATTACATGATCCTCTCAAAAATGACATGTTGCTGATAGCCTACATATCCACGTCAGCTTACCAGGTTGGGTGCCAAAAGAATGGTTATGTGCCCGTTGGACGAGGTTAACTGGTTACCACCAACCGTAACGTGGCCTCCCAGAAGACCTCTACCTCGAGACACATTGCCGGAGAGGATCGGAATGCACTTCTTGTGGGACTAGCCGGCACAAGACTCTGCTTCCCTAAGGATCAGGTTCCCATCACAGTGATTGTCATAGACACCCAAAGAAAATGCACCCCCAAAAGGTCTAAACTACTAAATAATTAAATCCAGACTTAAGACATACTCATGGTTTGTTTATTTGAAATGCCAAACCCCTGTCCTACGGTCGGAGGGTTTGGTAAAACGGCTATTCCGTAGCTAATAAACAAAGTAAAAAAATAAACAACTCCTAAAGTTAACGTAGAATCCCCTCGAAAGGTCCTAAATACAACAAAACAAAGCAAAACTGGGGAAATGGTACCGCTAGAAAAATCGTTATACAAGAATAAATGATGCATCTAGGAAGAAGGCATCATGTCATCATAATATGTCAAACATGACAGCAAAGTTAAAGGACTGGTACCATCCCATATTTACATTTATATTCTAATTAATTTAAACTAAACCTGCTTTAAGCTGATCAACGGCGTTAGACGTCCGTGATAAACACACTAAACAAAACTAATGATTGTCAGTCATCATTTACAGTACAATGGTACAATTATATACAACAACAAAGATATTATATTACAAGAGACAGTAGGGTAACAGTGGGAAAACATATCAGTTAATAAATAAGTCATACACACAAATAATCATCTTATTATTCCTGCCTACAATCGGATGAACAACTGTTTGTTGTCCACCATCATCTATCAGTGTATATGAACTTGAGAATCCAACTGTGTAAGAACAGCATTCTCCCGATCGGGTCACGACCCACGAGTTCTGAACTTTGGGTTCGTGCGATCTCTGTCAAAAGTCTATCAGTGTTAGCTACTAAACATACTAGTAAGAACAAACGAAAGTTCAGTGCATTGGTCCGCTCGACTAAACAAACAAGATCAAGATTTAACAACGATTAAAGTTTAACTGTATTATTAGCATCGTTGGTTTAGGAAATAAATTGATGGTTCATGATTTAGTCCTAAGTTTAATGCCGTAGATTTATGAGCCCATTATTATTAAGATAGTTGACCAAATGCAAGGCTTCGCAAGAGCGTGCTACCAACACGTGGTACACCTCAACAAAGAATACGTGGCTCGCACGTTAACAATAACACAATCGGTACTCGAAAGAAATACCTTTCCTCCTCGGTCAAACTTGTTCTGTAACATAGATTTGCCGGCATTCTCTAATAAACATGGTAACCAACCCGACCACGTATATTAAAACACGGTAAATAATCATTCATTTACAAGTGAGAATACACAATGGCCTTAAGGTACCAACCTATCAAATGGTTACTCAAATTAAATATAAACCATGACAGAACATATTGGGCTCGCTCACAAATACCTGCGAGTATATTAAATATTTAGCATTACTTATTAGTACACCTGTACCAGAACAACTTTACAAAAATCGATACTTAATCAAGGTCAAGAGCATGAGCATAAACAAAGCATGGCCCGTAAGAACATTCCTAGCCAGGTCTAGAAATTAAAAGAAAATGAAGTCGTTAGTCAATTGTCTCACAAGAGAGATCGTAAATAACCTTGGGCAATGGCATCGGCGTGAACTGGACAAGCATCTGTCATTATGCTCCCAGCGCCCTGCACTACGCGTTATAGCGTGTCGGTGAGTTCTCAAAGAAATCTCTTTCACTGATATTTTAAAACACATTAAATTCATAATAAATGTAGGCTGAGTGTTCTGAGCATTCACTCTATAAGATTATACACATGTAAGAAAGATTATGATACCATTAAAGACGAATAAATTACAATAATAATGATATGTTTGGCTTCTAAAAACCAAATAGACGTAGCGGAAAGATATCTCTCTCCCTTTGAAAGGCTTTGACATTGTGTAGCGCCACTGAAGCTCACAGCAAATGGGTGCTGCGTACAAACACGTTTAAAGGAAAATAAATACTAGTTTCACACCTTGACCTTAGGTGGAAATAATCGAAATGATACGAATATCGTGTAACAGAAAATTTATGAGTAAGTTCAAAACATTACTTGACTCATGTACATCAATATGAAATATCTGAATTCTGGTGGCAAACTGCTCACTCTTTAAAAATGTACATTACAATAACAATTGGGCTGGATCCTTTCCATGCCTAAACGATACGCCATAATGTTAAATAAAAGACGTCAGTGGCGTACAAAATAATAGAAAAATGGGGACTTCAGAAACTTGGACAAATAATCAGCTGGAGCTGACTTAAACATATGCCCCTGTTACAAATTGACTAAATGATCTTCCGTCATGCGGAATTACCTTTCAAGAACAATATTGAACCGTGTGAACGCACACAATCAGGTGACTAACTCAGTGTCGAGTAACGAAATGCAAAGAAGCATTTAGAAGCGTGAAAATCACCTTAAGAAGGTGGTCAAAAAGAATGAAAGAACCCTACCTTGATGACTGCCAATAAGTTACGGATGCTACCAACTAATCCACCCATGACCATCCACCGTACAGAAATAGATTAGAAAATCATGACTCACAGCTATTGCAGTTTATTATCCAGACACGAGGATTGAGGATTTTGCCTTTCGTCCTGGCAATCCACAAATATCTTCTCTGCTTGGCCATAAGCATGGTTATCCACTTGTGGTTCTCCATAGTCGTAGTGTGGCTTAGGTGTTCGGCATTCCTCCCATTTGGATATTTAAGCCATAGTCATCTTCTTCTTGAGTACAGGATTATTATGCCTCAGCACAGGGTTAAATGAAGGCATCCTGTAGAAACGTAGAAATTTGTAGAATTGTAGACACTGTTTCTAGCGTATTTCAAATTCACAGCTTTTACACTTTTTCGCCAGCAGACTATATTCAAAAATGGCCTTGTCTGCTAAGATCACAGAAACTAGCTTTGACACCAAACACGTGTCTTTCCACTGAAGCTAACACTTCACACGTTGTAGATCTCTTATCTAAGTGCATCTGGTCAATGTTATTTGTTTTACATTCGGCCTTTGCACGGCTCGTAAATATTGCACTTGAACTGCTGAATACTTCGATCAGATTCTCCACTCGTATATTACTGGTACACAAAGCACTTGTCACACTGGTCAGCCATTAAACATGCTGCAACCATGTGGTCAATCACTTCACTGATGGGAAATATAACAAAATTCAAGATCTTGGACGGGTTTTTCGCATCACCAGCACACTTCGTGCTACTATAAATACTTTAGTCGTATTCACTTCACAAATTTGAATATCGATGATACTAATACTCGGTCACCTTGGACCTTCACAATTTAACGTCTGCTCGCCATGCAAGCACGGATTAGAGTCATTCCTTCACGGAAGTAGGTGTGCTCAGTTCTATCACTTCTTAGTCATTTAGCGACTAAGTTATTTCCATCCGCGTGTCTGCGGTGGCATACCTTCGGTTGTAAACCACAAATAAATATTATAAGCCCATGAAAATGTGGCTAATTAAGCTGCATGACTTCTTATTATAAATTCTAGATTGCACATCAAAGAAAACTTCTTTGATCATGTAAGGTTATTTTCCATAGCTTCTTAATGAAGTCAAAAGAACATCTGATGTAGTGGCATACATCTGTGGATGCGTTCATAATTCTTGAACATTATAAATTCCATGGTTTTTGTACAAGCTATCACCAGCATGAGCTAAATCGGGCTCAGTACACTCGCTTGGATTCTTTAAAGTCAGAATCTTCATTCTGATTGTAACCATTCAATGCAACGTACTCTTGGTAAAATTCATTCCGCAATCCAAGTAGGCGGATAACTGTTGAATACAAACACATTTTTCTCAATTTCACTCACTTCTGCTTTCTCATCAGAAAATGTAGGTAAATCTGAGTGAGCTGTATCTGGTATATTTTCTTTAACATCAATATTCTTAGGTACAGAGTCAGTAGCAGTCAGGATGGCAGAAGTAGAGGAAGGGCAAGAAGGAGGAACATCTGAAGATGATTGTTGACCTAAACATTTGCACATAAAAACTTCAGTTCACTGCATTTGAAAAACGGATTTCTTACATTATTCAATTATTATTTTGAGCAACTTACTTGTCGAAGGTTTAAAAAAATTATCAATTTTTGGCGATTTAGCCAAAACATTTTCTTATTTTTCGCCTTTTCAGATGCTTGCTTTCTACATTGAGCACCACTTAATCTTTTACGCCCATCCATTTTCAAATTTTAAACGAAAAATGAATGTGTTGTGACGCGCCAAATTTTAGCTCTCAGATAATTTGAATTATAGACGGTTAACTGTAATTCAATGATGTGCAATCTATTAGATAAATTGGCAAAAGAGATCAACATCAAAGAGACGTCAAGAGTCTCGCAACAAAGAAGGTGAATAATAGTTTATAAGCAGGAAACAAAGACCAGTCTTCACAAAGAATTTGGTGAGGTTAGATAGACCAAACTCCAGCAATTAACAAATGGAACATTTGGAGAACAATTTACGTGAATGCCCTCACACACAAGACGCACACATAGCAGTCCAGCTTCGTATGAAACATAACCATACAGGAGAAAAATTTCTGTGAACGTCATCGCACAAAAGATGCATACATAGAAGTCTCGCTCCTTATGAAACATAACCGTACCGGACCGAACCCAGTCTTCCGTTACAAACGTAACAAGGCTTTTACAAGCCTCACACGAAGTAAATCTACACTGGACCGAGACCAACCACCCGTTTCATCAAAAAGTCTGCCCCTCCTCTACCACCGAGAATGCAGGAAAATGACCCTGCAGAGCTCTGCAGAAAATGCAAACGCAGCACAGAAGAAGATGGGGACTTAGCTACATGCGAGGCATGCCAAAGAAGGGAACATAAGGAATGTGCGAGTCTGACGCAAGCCGAACTAGACACGCTTATGAGGGTTAACTGCAGACTCACGTGGATATGCAAAAAATGCAAACAATGCTGCAGGAAAGCAGGGAAGCAAGATGACCTCATACAAAGCCTATTAAGCTCTATAGAATCCATGCAAGCATCCATAGAGCAAATGAAACAGATGATGATGATAATTGTTGTTTTAAGGGGCCTAACATCTAGGTTATCGGCCCCTAGGTGAAACAGAACATGGAAACCACACTCATAGAAAGAGTACAAGAAACCGTAGCGAGGGAGATGGGAAAAACCTCTCTCCCCCCGTCAAGAACCAAAACAGGCACCCACAATAAGCCGGACGACCATAGAAAACAGGAGCCCTCCGTGGAGACGCAACACAAGAAATTAGCAAAGCTAACATGATAAAGTTACCAGCCACGCAAAACATGGTAGAGGTACTAGCCACGAAAAACAACCAAAGCGCCCCTCAAGATAATCAGACCAGTCTCCATCTAAACGAGGCTTCGACCACCAACGCGCAGCACACAGAGACGGAAACAGAAGACCCACTATTTATCAATCTTATAATACGTCACATGGGCGGTATTGGATTGTCTCTAAGGGGCGCTCATTACTCTTGTAGATACATGAACATATTCAGATTTCAAAATTTTCATTTTTTAAATAAAATATATAACTTATATATTTTTTGATTTAAAATATTTTAGTCAAAATTTGCCGCCCCCTAAAATCTGCCGCATATACAGCCTATACGTAAATCCGCCCCTGGGTGTCTTCAATATTTCGGGGTGGAGACCAATGCAGAGATCTGTAGAAAATGGTAGGCTACTATCTCAAGGGGATACCATCACATGAGTCTTCGAGAAGGGTTCATCATCATTATTATTATTATTATTACGGTACTACTTTGGGTCATTATGGGCATCGGACACAAGCACATGGCGGTGCGAGTAGGCTAATCTGTATGACAACCCATGTTGCTGTGGTGTTCTACTAGAGTGAGGAACACTAGCTGTACGGGGCTCGAGCAGAAGTCTTGATTGCAGTTCATTGCGCTTTGCCAAATGTAAGGAGAGAAAAGCTGAGTAAGTGATGAGCTTAGTATGGGCAGAGAGAAAGAGAGGCTGACTGGCAGCATCGCAGTGAATGACTCTCACTCACCTTCCTAAGTGCTTGAAATTGGGGGTTAGGATTGGGAAGGAAACAGAAGTAAGGTACAATTCCACCATTTGCATAGAATGATAAGAGAATATTGATACTAGCGTATGGCCTCCAGAAAGGCCAGATGGAGGTATTTCGAGTTTATACCCGTAGGTAACCGATGCATCTTGACGAGGATGAAATGAAAGATGGAGAAATTACAAACACCCCAGCAAGGGGAATTACAAAGTAAAAATCGCAACACCTGACCAGGAATGGAACCTGGTTCCTTCGGGCCAAAGCCCACCATGCTATCCACTTAGCCACGAGGTCATAAATTATAAAAAGCAAGCTTCTAGTTTAAGGTGACCATTAATCATGAGATCATTAGCCACGGGACCTCCTTTTTACGTGGAATCCGAACCACAGGACATGACATTTCACTTTGAAAATCTCACATGCATTGACCGGGAATCGAATCCGGCCCACCTTGGTGAGAGGCATACAACTTGACCGCTGCTCCACCACGCCCCTCATAAATTATAAATCGAGGTAATATGCCCTTAACGTCCCTATGAACGGCTGTGATATTGGTGAATCCCGAGTTACGGAATTTTGCCCAGGAGAGTTTCTTCAATTTGCTGGTAAGTTGCTTTGACACACCCATACAGTATATGCTGCTAGACTTTGGGCATAACTTTGTATCCAATATTTGGGGGAGGACTGGACAAATGCAGAGGTTGGCAGGAAATAGTAGGCCTACTACGTTCATTATTTGCCGGTGATTGCAACAATTATATTTTATAGAAAATAAGCACATGTATTAAATAGTAAGTGAGTTGATTTTAAAAATGAGCACGTGATTGAACTAACCAATGGCAATTCCTGAAATACCGCATATATATTACATCCAGAAGTTAATTAAGAGATAAAATGTCAAGAATAAATAGGAGAAATTATAAGGAAAATGTTCAAGTGTTCACATTTATAAAAGAAGACTTAATAGCTACCGGTACGTAAAATGTAGTACCGGTATAAAATATTTGCGACAACATTTCCCGCTGTTTGGAAGAGAGGACGCTAGTTTGCATACCATATCAGTGAGAAAGCGAATTCGAGAGCTTTATTGTTCGGACCGTTACGCGTATGACGAGTGCGGTCGCGGGTTGACGGGATGAACAAGCCGCCAAGATTTTCAACAGTTCGGTAAAACTTCGATGCTATATGAGCCGAGTGGAACTTAGAATATTTTGAACATAGCCGAGTGCGACAATAGTGAAACCTTGTATACAAAAGCACAGTAGCCTAAGCTTCGTCCGTTATATAATAAGAGAGATCGCCCATGTTGAACTTGCAATATTTGAGTTGTGAAAAGCAATTTGAGTAATTTGAGAACATATAAACAAAATTTTATAATATTTGAACAATTATTGTCCGAGCTAATAAAGGTGATTACAGAAGATTAATATTGGCAGAAGTGATAATATAAACGGCTTATGCAAATTAAGGTATACGGTAAGCCTTCAAACTATTGAAGTGCAACATAGTGCTACAACAGAATAATAGACGTGAGTTATTCAAGAACTACGGTAAGTAAATTTGAGAAAAATTTGAATACATCGCATGAACATTGAATAAGTTATAATCATTTTAAGATGGAATATCAAGCTAAGTTGATGGGTACGTTTGTATTCGACGGAATTATGATGGTTAAAATGGAGTACCGGTAGACTACTATGACAAGGGGAACATTTTAGCAACAGCTATGGTTAGGTCAGGAGTGACAATCAGTGTGTCAATGGGATTGTGACCAAGTAGGCCTACAGTATATTAGGCGGGAAATACAATGATTTTGTGGTACATATTTCATTTAATAGACTATTTCTTTCAGGTTAGGATGTTTAAATATTTGTACTCGCCACCTGATATATTTTGGCACAATCGTGTTGACCGACTTAAAAGCATTCTAAGATTACTAGGCAACACTGAGAAATGGCGCCTAATATTTCAATAGCTGTCAATAAGTATTGCGATTAGGGGATCTGATCTCCTGGTAGAGTACGGACGGTATGTGGTGAGGCTTCAAGGTCGTGGTACAGTATGAGTGGTGGGGAGCCGGAGCACTGGAGGAGACACCCCTCACCTAACTGTGCCGAGCTCAAGACGATTGTATGCACAGATTTTAAGCATTAACACTCGATGTCGACAGCACGGTGGGCGACTAGTGACTGCTGTCGTTGTTTCCCCACAACTAAACGTAACTGGAAATCTGTCTGCCCAAGGTGGTCAAGTTAATTGTGCGATTGGATCCTGAGTTATTGATTTTGATGTTTTAATAATATGTTCAGCCACCATTTTGAATATATATACAGTATATATGGTGACAGTGTCCTCTTACCTTTGGCGTAGCCTACAAAGCCCATATACGGTTCTACATTAATGCTAATTTGAGATATTGTAACTCTATATAGAACTAGCAACCCTCTTCGGCTTCGCCCGGGAACAGTTATGAATGCATTACGTGATAAACGCTTTTTTTCTTCCAATGTCAATGAACTACGACCTATACTGTTTTACGCTTCGGCATGATGGGTTAAAGTCACTGATTGGACTATTAATTATATTATCATGGAGATGCATGTGAAACGAATTCTTGTCAGACGTAATTTAAGAATGGCGAGGTACATGAAACACAAATCCCCCTTCCGTCCAATCTAAAACCACTTATAGTGGGCGATGCATTGAAGATAGAGATATGCTCTCGTGGATATTTCCGTAGAACTTTTCATGCTGAACAATTCTTATACTCATGTTGTTGTTTGAGTCTTCAGTCTTTTGACTGGTCAGATGCAGCCCTCCATTTCTCCCTGTCATGAGCTAATCGTTTCATCTCTACATAGCTACCACACCCTACATCCGAGGCAATCTGCTTAACATATTCTAACCTTGGTCTACCCCTACAGTTCTTGTCCTCAACCCTTCCTTCCATATCTAAGCATGCTATTCCTGGGTGTCTTAGTATGTGTCCTACCAACCTATCTCTTCTCTTCATTAGCAGTCGCCAGAAACATCTCTCCTCTCCCACTCGTCTTAATACCTTTTCGTTTGTAACCCTATCTACCCATCTAATCTTCATCATTGTCCTGTAACACCACATTTCAAACGCTTAAATTCTCCTCTTTTCTGCTGCACCAATAGTCCAAGTTTCACTTCCATAGAGTGCCACGCTCCAGACAAAGGCTTTCAAAAATGACTTCCTAATACCTAAATCTATATTCGATGTCAACAGATTCCTTTTTTGTACAAATGCTTTCCTTGCCTGAGCCAACCTACTTTTATATCCTCTTTGCTTCGTCCATCACTGGTTATTTTTCTTCCTAGGTAACAGAAGTCTCCTACTTCAGCTTTACACCTGCCAATCTGATGTCCATACAGGTTTCTGATTTTTTTTTTCGGCTGCATTCCAATATTTATGTTTTACATTTATTAATTTTCATCATGAATTCTTTCCTCAAGACGGAGTCCATACCATTCAAAAACTCATTCAAATCCTCAGGCGTGTCGGTCAAGATGACGATGTCATCGGCAAATCTCAGATTTGAAATTATCTCTCCTTGAATCTTCACTCCCACTTTAAATGTTTCACCAATTTCCTTCATTTCTTGTTCAATGTAAAGATTGAAACGTATGGGTGATAAGTTGCAGCCTTGCCTTACACCTTTCTGAATACCAGCTTCTCTATCATGTACATCAGCTCGAATGACTGCTGTCTGGTTTCTGTTTAGATTGTAGATCACCCCTTTATCCCTGTACTTTATTCCAATCGTTTTCAAAATTTCAAACAATTTAGTCCAATCAACGTTATCAAAAGTATTTTCTAAGTTTACAAATGCCATGAACGTTCTCTTGTCTTTCCTTATTCTACCTTCCAAAATCAGCCTAAGACTTAGTACAGCTTCCATTGTTCCTACATTTCTCCTGAAACCAAACTACTCTTCACCCAACTCCGTTTCTATCTGGCTTTCCATCCTCTTGTAAATTATTCTAGACAGGATCTTTGAAGCATGGGTAATCAAGCTGATTGTACGGTAATCTTCACATCTGTCAGCTTCGGTATAGGGATGATAACATTCTTCTTGAAATCAGAGGGTACCTCACCTGTCTCATAAATCCTACACACCAAGTGAAATAACCTGATCAGACCTTCATCCCTTATGCAGCGTAGCAACTCAATCGGTATATCATCTATGCCTGGTGCTTTGTTCCTGCTTAAGACTTCCAATGCTCTGTCAAATTCTGATCTCAATATTAAATCTCCTTTTGCATCCTCATCAATTTCCTCCTCCCTTTCCATTACATGATTCTCAATCTCCTTTCCCATATACAAACACTCTAAGTAAGCTTTCCATCTCTCAACCTTTTCTTCCCTGTTAGAGGCTTTCCATTTGTGTCCTGAATATTACAGCACTTAGTCTTCTTTTCCCCAAACGTATTCTTAATCCTTCGGTAAGCTGTGTAACTTTTCCTAATTTCAGACAATTTTCTATACCTGCACATTTCTCTTTCAACCATTCTTATTTCGCTTCCTTGCACTTCTTGTTTACCTCATTTCTCAGACGTCTGTATTCTGTTTTCCCCTTTTCATCTCTTACATTCTTGTATTTCCGCCTTTCATCCATCAATTCTAGTATATCCTGAGTGATCCACGGTTTTCTACCTATTCTTTCTTTCCTACCAATGTTTTCTTCTGCGGATTTTGTTATTTCATTCTTCAAAAGTGCCCACATGTCTGCAATTGAAGTTTGTTTAGGGCTTTTCATTAGTCCTTCCTTTATACACTTCATGAATCTTTCGTTTACATCATTCTCTTTCAGTCAGTCTATTGCCCACCTTTTTGGCTTTTGCCTTTTCTTCTTTTTCTTCAATTTTAATCTGCATTTCATAACAACCAGATTGTGGTCAGAGTTTATGTCAGCACCGGGATATGTTTTACAATCCAAAATCTGGTTTCGAAACCTCTGCTTGACCATAATGAAGTCGATTTGGTAACGCCCTGTACCTCCTGGTCTCATCTATTCTTCTATTGTGGTTAATGGATAAGGTGTTAGCTATGACCAACTCATGCTCGGTGCAGAATTCCAACAGCCGGCTTCCTCGATCATTCCTTTTACCTAATCCGAAATCTCCTACTATCTTCCCTTCTCTTCTTTTTCATACCACAGCATTCCAATCTCCCATTACTATAACATTTTCATCACCCTTGACATACTGTACCTCAGAATTTCATCTATTTCTTCGTAGACCTTTCCAACATCTTCTTCATCAGCTTGACTGGTAGGCATATAGACTTGTACCACTGTGGTGCACGTAGGTTTTGTATTTGTTTTGCTACTATATTCCGTTCACTATATTGCTCATGATATTCCACCCGCTGTCCAAGTTTCCTACTCAATATGAGACCAATCCCTGCTTGGCCATTGTTTGATTTAGTACTAATGACACTATAGTCTTCTGACCAAAAGTCCTGTTCTTCCTGCCAGCGCATCTCACTAATCCCAACCAACCTCAACCTACCATTTCCCTTTCCAAGTTTTCTAACCTTCCACTTCCTAGCAGACTTCTAACATTCCACGCTCCGATCCGTAGAATGTCAGATTTCTTCTTTATCACCTCTGTGATGTTAACCCCCTCTCGAGTAGTCCCCACCCAGAGATCCGAACGGGGGACTAGTTTACCTCCGGATTGGAATTTTACAAGGGAGGAGGCCATCATCGCATGTAATTATGCGTAGAGAGGTGCATATCCTCGGGAATAGAATTACGGCTGTAGTTTCCCGTTGCTTTCAGCCGTGCAGCAGAACGCAGTGTAGCCATTAGTTGGCTTAGCCTATATTATCAATATCTTAGCCGTCTATAAGACAAGTAAAGAATTGATTTGTTCTGAAAGGCTGCTACTCCCTTTCAGAATAAGTAATAGAGCAATTCTACTAACAAAAATACTAACCTTCTACTGACAATTAAATACCAAGATTCTACTAACGAAAAAATACTTAAGTTCCACCAACAACAAAATAATGCCACTAGAACAGTCTGTCACCAGGCACACTCACATGCATCCTCACACATCACAGTCTAATGAAACAATGAACCATATCTAATAAACAATGCAACTGCCACCAGACACACTCACACACCACAGTCTAATGGAACAATGAACTATATCTAATAAACTAACTACAGACTTAAAACTAACTAGGCCTACATACTTACATTCAAGAAGAGGAAATGGAAAACAAAATAAGAGCAAGGGAAACAAAAGACAGGGGGAAAAGAAATGCCCTCAGCCCTCAAAGAATGAGAATTAAGGGACTTGGAAGAAAGGAGAGCCAGGAAAGGTAAAAGGGGAGGGACCGCCCCAAAGGCAATGGAAGATCCGATTGTATTTTGAATTTTAGTTCGAAATAATGAATAAAAATCTATTATTATTATTATTACTGTATTAATAATAATAATAATAGCAGCATCATTATTAGTTGTAATAGTGGTGTAGTAGGCCTAGTAGTAATAATAATAATACCAAACATTTTGATTTGTCATGTTCTTCTGAAACGTCCCAGGTTTTTCATAAAAATATTCAAAATACCCCCCTTTCTTTGCTGAAAATATCATGAGAACCCTACTCTAGCCATATATTATTTTTAAATACTGTAATGTTTCAACTGCAATTATAGACGCATGTCTATTTTCTGTCCTAATGCTTATATATTCTCTGAACACGGCAGATACGTCTCCAGAGAACAAAACAACACCCAGCGCTATTTCGAAACACAATTCAAAACATATTCCCGCGCGTAAACCGCCTACCAGTCTCCGCAGTGCTGGGAGGCATGTCATATTTCCTTAACCGTGTGACGGACCCGAGATTTGCCCGCCGAGTAAGCGCTATAGTATACCAACGCCGGACCGCGTGAAGTTGTACCCTATTGCAAAGTGAGTGATGGGAAAGCATGAGATAAAATCGCATTTTCCACGCTGTTTAAGACCATTAGTAGGGCCATTTAGGGCATGGCGTAACGCGAAAGAAAAAATGAGTGGATCAAAAAAGAAAGAAAGGGCCAATTAAGGACACTCTAGGCCTCAGATACCCCAATACGGTCGAGATCGAAAGAAAACAAGAGATGACCAAAGGAGGTAGCAACTGGGGTCCCGTGGTCATCAATCCACGTTCTAGCTATGAGCCCTTGAGGATGTACACATTCTACACGCTTTGGTGGTGCTGATCATCGACTCCAGCGCCGGGATCTGCCGGTAGGAAATTATAAGAGGGTCATGAAGCCAAATAAAATGAAAATATTAGATCTTTTCACAGCAAGAAATATATTGATTTTCGAACACACAGCAGTTGAATATTAATACAAGAATGATACCGTACTTTTCTTTTTCCCTACAATAATATGAAATTGAAAGGCAGAGCCATATTCACACTCTAATCTGAATGAAAAGGCTTTAATCAAAGACATATAATATTCAATAGAACCACGAATATGAATTTAGATGGGAAGTGAATATCCCTCCATTCATTCAATAAATTAATAAACTCAAATCCACTAAACACGAATTACATTAAAGAGTGTGTTTTACTTCTATCAATAAAATCGTCCAGCAAAGCATTCCTCCCAACATTATAAGGTTCTCTTGAAACATTATTTGTGAAGGCTTCACAATTAAAACAAAAATGAATGAATAGAATTTAATTTTACCATTACTAACACGATTCCATATTGGAAATCAAAATGAACCCTGTTCAAATAGTTCTCCACACAGCTTAAAAGCCTGAAGCATTTCGCGCTACATTAGTAACCCAGTTTAACTCGCAACTTTCTGTTCGTTCTCTCAAAAATAACGAGAAGAGAGCCAGCTGCCTATCAAGAGTGCCGGTAATCAATATTTAATTTTCGAACCGACTTGCACTCCCTTATCGAAGATCACAGGTGTTCCCAACACTTGTAGCCTAACATTCCCTAATACTTTGTCCTTCGCAGCGGCGTTTATCTCAGAGAATTAACCAGCGAGAATACAGAGTTCTCACTAGTAATTATACTTCATAATGAAGGACCTATCACACATGTGCTGAACCCCCATTCTATTCACCAATAATAATAATAATAATAATAGTAGTACTGGTAGCCTAATTATGAATGGCGGCGACATGCTGTACAGTCCTTGATTTTGATCTCCCCTCATTTTCGCTTTTTATGTAAGTTTTACACGTTTATATGGTTAGTTTTGATTTCTATGGTGACTTTTAAGGGATCTTTTCGAAAACAAGTGTGTGTTATTTGCTTGTGGACATATCAACGTTATATTCATGAAAATATCACTGCAATATGTTTGCTTACATTCATGTCGTGTTGCTACATCGTTAGTTGCAGTGCCTTATAACCCTAAATTCCCTCTCGAAATGGGTTATATACGGTGTTTTGTGTGTAATTTGCATGTTTCAAGCACATTTACTATATATTTCTTATAATTTGTGCAGGACTGTTTTCGAGTAAAAAAAAACTACAAAATTAGGTTAAACGTATTTGCTACATTATACTCTTGTACGTACTCCTTCTCATTCGCACTTAAATGACGTCCACTGTTGTAATATAAGCAATATCCTTGCAAGATAATTATACCGTAGGCTATATCTGATGTGAGTTGTAAGAAATCTGCAATGACAAGGTATGTGCTAGCCAGAAGCAAGACTGAATACAATCAAGCATGAGGTCAAAAGAGTGTTTGATTGTAAAGTACGTAAGGTTTTATCTCTTCAGTGACTCTGAACATATTGAGATCCAGTGCTATCATCAGTGTCTTTGGCTCGCAAAGAGTCCCGCGGTGATGGTTTTGTATTTTTATGTAAATTTCATATACAATAATAATAATAATAATAATAATAATAATAGTTAATGGTCCTGAATATCCAATACCGGTACTGTACCATTTCCCTCAAGCGCTAGTGGCAGCACTCGGATCTGTAGGATTTGTTTTGTATCATAATACAGCGCATGACCGGCGAGCTTGTGGCGTGACAGCTGACGGATTCCGTGAGGCTGGCCCGAGCCGAGCAGAGCCGAGGTTCTCCGAACTGGCAGACGCAATAGCAACATTCGGGACTAGTGCGCCGCGCAGATCCAACTTATTGATTGTATATTGAAAGATCACCTCATCTATAATAACGAGGAAGAGAAGTTTATTTATCATTTTCAGCATTTTACCCAAGATGTATGGACATTGTACTGGCTTTGAAGCGCCGATTTCTTTGGCAAGACTTCATGATATATGACAGCTATGTTAACCATGCGCCAACGTTCTGTTTTATCGATCTACACACCGCGAGATGAGGGGATGATTACCCTCGTGAATATGCGGGCAGTTCGAACAAGCCAGATTCTGATTTTCTCTGCCCAGAGCAGAACGATCTACGAGCGTGAATATTAACACGTATCGCGAAGTGCAAGGCTCACTTGAAACATGTGTGAGGCCATCGTTAGGATGTTGGAGTTGTGTGACGAAAAACTCTAACCTAGGCATTTCAGTAATGAGTGATAGTTTCACGCTATGTGCCGTATAACGTGCAAGTTTATTCATGCCACATTCACATTAAGTCAAGCTCTTTGCAACGAGCAACGTTAACTTTGGCCAGTGTACAGTGATTCTCGCAGTAGACTTTTACTTCAGAATCGTGCTAATTCTATGGACGCAAGTATTATTACACTTGAGCACTAAATGAACTATTTCACTCATTCCTCTCATGTTACTGACATGATAACCGACAAGATGTCGGGAGAAAGGTTTTTAATTCACGTATACCTTATAACTATGGCAGGCTAAACATTTATACATGAATACTGTGGTGTAGGCAACGCACTATGCATTCTACGGAATGGACACTTACTTTTATAAAGCGTCATCGCTAGTGCTAAATTTCCTTCTACCATGTCAATCCATCATGACATGATGACATTAGGATGCAATTATCGCTTCGGGCGAATGCTACTACTCTGTGACGAGATTCTTATTCGGAATGATATGGTCAGTACGTGGAGTGCGGTAACGACCGGTGTTGTTCGTGTGGCAGTCTGGAACTCGAGCGTCGGGGATTGGCAATCCAGGATTCGATTCCATCGACATTCCAGGAGGACCCAGGGTATTTCTACGTATAAGGAAGACTTGATATGGGAGGCATATCATTGCTTTCGAGTCCATCATCGTCTGGCGAGAATGTACAGCAAATTTACACCCGTCAGTAGTAGTAATGCATGAATATTATAATGTTTTAGTAACTGTCATATTTTCTTTTTCTTAGTATAGTCGATGGGTAGGACTTAGACTTGACGTCTTACTCATGGCTGGTCCTATTCTCGGCTGGATTTTGATTCTTTTTAAAAGAATGGATCCATTGTGTAGTGTGTTTTTACACAAGTCATGGTAACTTATGGTAATTTATATGGGAACATTTTTGTCGTAGTGAAGAGAGTCGACTTAGGGGAAGTTTCTATTATAGTGATTTTGAATTTCCATCGTGGTTTATATTTTCTCTTTGCCACGTTTATTAGCATTCGCATTTATCGACGGATCTATTTTATAGAGATAGTTCTGATTGTTGGTTGACGAGTTGTCAATGTTCGTTTGAACATTTTTCTTCGTCGTGTTAGAGAGTTGAGACATTTTTGAGCTCACTATTGGCCTGATAGGATTTATTTTTGTTTTGCTAACAGAGATTTCCAGTTTTGGTGCATTGTGGAGACAGTAGGGTTTTCTAATCGACGATTTTGGTGTTTATCGTTTCGATCACCCTCGTTGATGGTGTAGGAACCCTATATTATTTTCCATGGTCCACTCGAGCAGGAATATTTCTTTTTATGCTTGAAAATCTTGATCCTATTGAATTTATTGTTTTGACACACGATTGTCATGTTAATTTTGAGCTGATAGAAATCCATTTCATATATGGTATTTTTCAGACTTTTCAATGCGGATTTTTGTCTAGTAAAGACATTCTGAACAGCATTTACAATCTTTTCTTCGACGAGAATCTCAGATAATCGAATGTGGAGGCATGTCATTTAACAGACGTGTGATTGTAATAAACTGTTGTAAAAGCATTAACAATAAGTCTAATAATCAGTTGGATAAATAAGAGATAACATTTTAGACACTCTATATGAAGTATAACATCCTGTGTAATTCTAGAAACGCAAAGGTTAAGCAAACTGTAATTATTGAAGCATATTATTGATGAAAGCATTCATATCACCAGTGAGGGTGACTTATGATTCTAAATGTATAAAAGGCAATTTTGAAACAATCAATACTCAGTGGAGTAGATTTATCGTGTGGGTAAGACCATGTTCTGGCACCTTTGAATAATAATAATTAATGTTTGAAATAATTATGATGAAATCCATTGCTGAATGGAAGGTGAATAAGTCAGGTGTGACTTGAAACAATCATAGATTTATAGTTATCCAACTAGATTGCAAAAGTGTACTATCAGGAAACGTGTACATCTAGACACGAGCACGTATAATTTATGTAATGAGCTTTATTATCCAGGTTCTGAATTTAATTACAATGCTAATAGCTACATAATCAACCCTTTGACGAATTCTCAGATTAATGTCGAATGAATTTGATTTTTTCTTGCTTATTCTCACAAGACATTATTGGGTCCAAGGGACACCAAACATTTATGATATTACTACCACGAAAATACTACTGAATTATACAAGTTACACTTATGGAGGGTGTACAATCTTCGTCTTTTGCTATAACACTCTGAGAGGTGTTAAAACCACTTGTATATATGTATATTCTTTTTCCGGGTTATTATCAACATGTATAGTAAGTAAATTACCCACTGGAACGGGACCGTTCTGATATTTGGTTTAATATTAGTTTGTTTGGATCATTTTTAATGAGATTATGCAGCCCATTCTTGTGTGATTGATTTATCCTTGCTTTTGTGTGATTTATTCTTGACCACTGTCGAGTTGACTAATGTTCATCAGATTTTTATTCTGAGGGCATAGCACTTTGCTATGCCATTTTTGTGAATAAATTATTTTCTATTCCTTTTAATTCGACATCGTGGTGATTTATAGAAGTGAGTGGAGGTCACGTTAAGAAAGCCATTGCTGAGTATTTCTAGGTGTTTCTACGCCTGAGATCACACTCTTGTGTAGACTTCGTGTTCTTTGAGCTATTGCTTTTCAGCGTTTGGCCATGGTTTTTATTAACGTTGCCTGGTTAGGTTTCCCTGTGCCCTATTATCCCCATCTCTTGCTGGTAGTATCTGGGGGGTCTTCAGCCGGGGCTTTTCAGTTTCTACGATTCAGTGATCTTCGTGGTATTTCAACAAGCTGATGGTAGGTAATTTCGGGTACAGTGAATTGGCGCCCTTTACGTTTGGGCTCGACTACAGATATCGTGTCCTTTTTTGGGTTACGCCGATATATCGGATTGGCGTTCAAACTATTGGAGCTCATGAAACTGGAATACCAGACAGAGTAACAGTTATTTGACAATTTATGACTATGGAGATTTAGACAGAGATGTCGTACACCATGTCGATCCAATGGACTGGTCGAATAACGCCATTTTATCGTAGCATCGAACTTTGCTGTCGAACACGTGGATGGTGTCATGAGCTAGTCAACTCCGACGCCATTACAGGGATCATTGTGAATTCTCTGAATGTCTGTTGGAAAAATAATGGTGTACTGATACTTTTTAGCACAAATGATCAGAATTCGCTCGTGAATAAAGCGATTATAAAGTTATTCAATCTACATGATATTCGTGTAGAATCGCAACCATTATTGGACTTTGTTTCTTTTTTTTAAGTGGTGCTACACTTAATTTGCGATTAGTTTACGACATGAACATGGTTAGGGAAAGATACTCTCAGGAAGATTTGCTATCACGTTCAGTCGAATAGGGCGGTTGATGCAGCTCATGTTTGAGTTACATTCAAGTTGCCTAGTTTTGGTATCCGGCTGATGAGGATTTCTGAACTCATCATTAATTCTAGAATATTTTTGTTCACTTAACTTTTATTAAATTAGGATAGTTAATAAACCACCGATATAAATCACCACACAATCAGTATCAGAATATTTCGGATTCATAGTTGGTATTATCCCGTTTTAGTTGTTAGTTAGCTGTAAGATTAACGCTATACGATAAAAATGTTCCCATTATGACAGTGAAATTCCATTAGAATGTTTGTGTCTTGCCTTGCATTAGCAGTGTTCATGTTATTTGTGTTATTGCTATTATCCATAGTATAATATGGCCAGTAAGGATGGCGGTGATATCACCGATCTCAAGACTTTGTATGCAATGCTGCAGACAAAAATAGACAGCATACATGAAACTTGGACCACACGTAATCAATCAGTTATTCATGAGGTGGTAGCTGACAGTCTCAAAACGGAGATAGGGTTAATCCAAGCTTCCTTAAAAGACCTCAACTCTAGTTCTAAAGGGGTTGAATCAAAGGTTAATAAATAAGAAACCTCTGTAGATGATGTCCAATCAGATATTGGATCAGTCCAATCAGATATTGGATCAGTCCAAAAGGATATTGGTTTAATGCAAAAAGATATGGGCTCTGTTCAAACCGGTCAATTAAGGTTAGATTCTTGTGTTGGCAAGGATTCAATCAACAATTGATGATGTTCAACTCAACATTGTTAACATAGAAACCAGTCAGGATAAAATGCAATCTGACATTAGTAAAATGGAGACTAGTCAGGAGAAAGTGGAGACAAAAATTGTGGCTTTACAATCAACCCCGAGTCATATGTATGCTACTCAAAATCAAATGCAGACTATTCAATCTAATATTCCGACCAAAATTGACATTGTTGACGCAAGTTCAATTAAATAAGTCTGAACAGTCAAATAAAGATTTTCATCTTGAAATCAGGTTATATTATCTAACAATAGAAAAGAAGCCAAAAGTAATCTAGACAGTTTCCAATTGCAAGTATCTCGTGACTATGGCCAGACACAAGACACTTTGCAACAGTTAAGGGCTGAAGTAAGTCTTCTTCAATCTCAAGTGAAGGATCACAATAAAATGATCAAAGGTGAATTCGATGTAGATATTAAGGGTATCATTAATGATAACATTGCCATTCTTAGACACGAAATGCTTAAAGTCAATGAGGACTATTATAAAGATTTTAAAACAGAAATCAACAACAAAATTGTCGAAGCAGAGGCTAGATCGAGTAAGGAAATAACTGATGTAAGAGAGGACGTGATTAAAAGATTAAATGTAATTCAGAATGTTCAATCGGAAAATCATGGCGATCTCGAGACTAGGATTAATTCCATAGAGAACAAGGTGGATCAAGCTAAGTTAGAGTTGATAGAAGTTAGGGAGAAAAATACTTCCGAACTAGGTGAAATCAGACACAAGTCGACAATTTAACATTGGGAGGTCCGATAAATGTAGATGCGTTGCGAGATCAACTTAGGCCGATTTGGAACGCGTATTTCATTGCTACGCTTGATGGTGTTGATAGTACCGGTCAGGATGGGGAAGATGGGAATCGCCAACAAAACCCCATAAGCCATGAAACACCCAGATTCGATCCAACGCAATATGGAAACATAGCACAGCAACGTTCTCCAACATATAATCCTCCGACAGCTAACGTCAGTATAGGTCCTTACGCGACTCGAACGTCAGATTGGGCAGGTCATATTACCATTATTCGTAACTTCGGAGATAAACCTCGACGTTTTAACAACTTGGATGGGACCACCCCAATCGAATTTATTAGAAGTGTACGTGATTACTTTACGGAATCCCACGTACCACGTGAAAGAGAGTTGAGAGTGGTGGAACGCTTTCTGGAGGATGCCCCTCTTCAGTGGTATGGTGCTTTCCGCTACACTTTCACTGATTTCGAAGAGTTCGCGGAAGCCTTCATCAGTAGATTCTGGACTGTGGAAATTCAGAATAATCTGCGGTCAGAAATGTACTCCAGGAAGTATGCGAGTATAGGGCCAACGAGTTATTCTGAATACTTTGCTTCCCAATTAGCGAAACTTCGTTTTCTTCAACCTCCGTTGACACAGGCCAAACTGATCGACTCCATATCTCGACAGCTTTCTGTGGAAGTGCGTAAACAAGTTATTTCATCAGGTGTAAGCGATCTTACGACCATGGATGATCTATTACGACGTTTAGATCACGTAAGTGCGCTCACAGCTCCCAAGATCGTGAAGAACTTGCGAAATGAACCGAGAGGTGTGCATACGATCGTAATGGATCGCACGCAGCAAACGGATCAACCTCAACCAGATAATAGATACAATAATAGGTACAATACACGTAACGGTAACAACAAAAGATATAATCGCCAAGATAATCGTTATGTGGATTACACAGAACAACCTTGGCAGCGCAAGTACGAGGAGAGGAACTTTTACCGGTGTGATTATGGCAACAACAGGAATCGTTATCGTGAAACGCCATACCAGTCAAACAACAGATCTAATCAAGGTTACAGTCACTATAAGAACTATAGAACAGAGGAGTTCCAGCATAACCAACAGCGAGATAGGCTCAGAGGCGAGCAAGATAAGCCTTATCAGTACGCTAGGCAAAGAAATTCAAAAGAGAGAAAAAAGGAGCAAGAAATTACAGAAGCTACTCCTAGTACTAGTCGTCAGGGAAACACTGAGAGACAGGGCCCTGACGAAGGAAAAAAACACCAATTTCCAAAAAGTAGAGAAGACTGATGATTTAACACCCCCATGTGTGATTACCATAAATGAGACTTTCAACATAACCGATGAGGACTTGTTGTATGAAGAAGAAGATAGAGAGTTAGGAAGACCCATTATACTGCCTGTTATACCGATTCGAGTGGGGAATCAGACATGCTGAGCTTTAGTTGATACTGGCGCGATGATTTCAATAATCAGTGAAGAATGCTTTGAAAGGCTTAAGAACGAGGATCCGTTCGTAATTCTTCCCGCATCTCCAATGAAGGTCAAAGGCATTTTTAAGGACAGATCCATGAAATGCAAAGCCCAGGCATTGATGAAGTTCGAAATAAACATTAGAAAATATGAGAACATATTCGTTGTAGTAAAGGACATAAACGTTGACTTGATTATCGGTATAGACTTCATTATAAAGGCAAGAGCCGTGATTGATATGGATCAGAGATTGATCACGTTTCAGGAAGATGCTATAGAAGAGATAACAAAAGAAGAAATAGATAGGAAAGAAATTGATAAGGAATACCCTAGACAGGAAATCCTAGATCGCGTCGTCAACGAAATCGAGCAAGAGAGGGAGCAGTATGCAGTCAAAGCCGTGGGATTTGAGAACGTGGAAAAGGAATTCACCGACCTATTAGAACAGTATAAAGATATCTTTGATGATAAGCCTGGTAGAATTAAGGACTTTAAATACAAGATTCGTCTTACTGATCAATCCCCATATCAAGCGAGACTTTACTCGATACCTCAGAAATACCATGAGGAATTCAAAGTAATTATAAAGAAAATGGAACGCGACGGTATCATAAAAAAGCAAGCATCCTCATTTTTAAACCCAGTGGCAGTTGTAAAAATGGCAAATGGGCAACTGCGGTTGTGTCTCGAAGTCAGGAAAATTAATTCTAGGATTCTATTAGAATCAGATCGTCCGCCGATGATCAGGGAACTGCTGAAGAAGTTTAAAGGGAAATCCTGCTTCAGCGTTTTAGATTTAACAGCCTCGTTTTATCAGGTGGAGTTAGAGGCAGACAGTCGTCAGTATACTGGTTTCCTGTTTGACCGAACCAGTTACGTCTTCGCTCGCGACCCTTTTGGTATGATAAACAGTGGACCAGCGCTGATCCGAGCGTTAGACAGTAAGCTCTCTGACACTGTTAAACAAAATGTAATATGTTACATTGATGACATTATTGTTTCATCCACCGACGTCCAGTAACACTTGGTTCATCTCAAACAATTGTTTGATGATCTACGTAAGGCTAATATTAAGCTGAATTTATATAAGTGCAGGTTTATGCACGAATGCATTAACTTCCTGGGGCACACAATCGACCAGAATGGCTATCACCCCAATATGAAGAAAGTAGAGGAAATTTCCCGATTTCCGAAGCCTTTAAAATCAAACAGTTGATACAGTTCCTAGGGATGTGTCAGTTCCTAAGTAGTCACTGTCTGGGCTATTCAGTAACTATGGCTCCGCTTTATGAGGTCCTCAAGAAAAATAACAGATGGAAATGGACGGACGAGACCAATAAGGCCTTCGAAGCGGCTAAGGAAATGCTTAAAAACTGCATAACGTTAGAATATCCTGAGTTTGATAGAATATTCTACATAGAGTCAGATGCATCCAGGATAGGGATCAGTGCAGTACTATATCAAAAGGATGAACAAGGACAGAAACATTATTTAGACTTCCATAGTAGGAAACTGAAAGTTCACGAGCAGAACTATTTTACAACTGAGCTTGAAGCTCTAACTTTTATTTCTGCATTGCAAAAATGGAAGAAAATATTAAGAGAGAGACAGACAGAAGAGACATACCCCAACTAAGAACATGTACAGGTTTTTGAAAGGGAACATGGATGATTCCGATCCGAATTACCATCTTATGAGAAAACGTTCTATGGAGGTATCTCATCTGTGGAGATACTCTATGTAAATACATCGATCAGGAGAGAACGAAAGTCCGAATTATAGTTCCTCTTAAGCTCACGACAAGTCTGATATGGTTGGCTCATAGCACCATTGGCCATGGCGGAGTAGATAAATCGTATAGGACTCTGCTGGAGACTTTTACATGGACCAGGATGCGAGCATCCATAGCAGACATTCTCAAGACATGCCAGGAGTGCCAACATGGGAAATACCCGTCAGCTTTGCCCAAGGAAGAACCCCATGCTATTATTCCGTCTAGACCGGGAGAGCTGATGGCGTGCGACCTGTTCGGGCCTTGCCCGAAAGGTGCGAGGGGAAACCAATTCCTATTGGTCACGGTCGATGTAATCTCGAAGTACGTAACCCTTGACCCAATACAAAATGCCACATCTGCACAAGTCCTTAGCCGGCTCGAAAATAGCGTCTTTCCTAAGGTGGGAGTACCAGAAATTATTTTGTCTGATCATGGGACACAGATTACATCCCAGGAATTCGAAACAGCCATGGTGAGGTTGGGAGTTAAGCACGTATTTTCTAGTATACGTTATCCTGAGTCGAACGTCTCAGAACGTATTATGGGAGAAATTTCGAAATACGCCCGCTGAAGACCATGCCAGCTGGGTGAAGTATATACTGTTCATGGAAGAGTGCTTGAACTCGACCTTTCATGAAAGTATAGCTGATGTGCCAATGACGGTTCACCTTAATGTAAAACCCGTTAGAGCGTGGAAGAATGCAACGAGTTACATTCCTGAGGATATTCAACCCACCAGGCAAGAAAGAATTCACTCTGAACGTGAAAGCCTCATGAACGCAGCCGAAAAGCGGCAGAAGCGAGTGAGAAATAAGCGCTACAGCCCTCCATTTCCAAGAAATGATTTAATTTTGATCAGAAAGCCTACAAAAGCTGATGTAGCGAAGAAGTTATACACTAAGTTGTCTTTTATTTTCTACGCCCATATCGAATATCTCGGGTATTTGGCAACAACTGTTATGAAGTAACTAACTTGAATGGTACAGAAATCATCGGTAGACACAATGCTAAGAACATCCGGAGATACTATAAGAAGATTACACAGTAACGCTTTGAGGATAAGCTACATAGCATAAGAATGCATTAGGACGTGTACATAAAAGCAGTTTCTTCTTTTACGTAAGATGTCGAGAGGAAAATGTACCATTTCCCTCAAGCGTTAGTGGCAGCACTCTGATCTGTAGGATTTGTTTGTATCATAATACAGCGCATGACCGGCGAGCTTGTGGCGAGACAGCTGACGGATTCTGTGAGTCTGGCCCGAGCCGAGCAGAGCCGAGGTTCTCCGAACTGGCAGACGCAATAGCAACATTCGGGACTAGTGCGCCGCGCAGATCCAACTTATTGATTATATATTGAAAGATCACCTCATCTATAATAACGAGAAAGAGAAGTTTATTTATCATTTTCAGCATTTTACCCAAGATGTATGGATATTGTACTGGCTTTGAAGAGCTGATTTCTTAGGCAAGACATCATGATATATGACAGCTATATTGACCACGCGCCAACGTTTTGTTTTATCGATCTACGCACCGCGAGAGGAGGGGACTGTTACCCTCGTGAATATGCGGGCAGTTCGAACAAGCCAGATTCTGATTTTTCTCTGCCCAGAGCAGAACGATCTACGAGCGCGATTATTAACACGTATCGCGAAGTGCAAGGCTCACTTGAAACATGTGTGAGGCCATCGTTAGGATGTTGGAGTTGTGTGACGAAAAACTCTAACCTAGGCATTTCAGTAATGAGTGATAGTTTCACGCTATGTGCCGTATAACGTGCAAGTTTATTCATGCCACATTCACATTAAGTCAAGCTCTTTGCAACGAGCAACGTTAACTTTGGCCAGTGTACAGTGATTCTCGCAGTAGACTTTTACTTCAGAATCGTTCTAATTCTATGGACGCAAGTGTTATTACACTTGAGCACTAAATGAACTATTTCACTCATTCCTCTCATGTTACTGACATGATAACCGACAAGATGTCGGGAGGAAGGTTTTTAATTCACGTATACCTTATAACTATGGCAGGCTAAACATTTATACATGAATACTGTGGTGTAGGCAACGCACTATGCATTCTACGGAATGGACACTTACTTTTATAAAGCGTCATCGCTAGTGCTAAATTTCCTTCTACCATGTCAATCCATCATGACATGATGACATTAGGATGCAATTATCGCTTCGGGCGAATGCTACTACTCTGTGACGAGATTCTTATTCGGAATGATATGGTCAGTACGTGGAGTGCGGTAACGACCGGTGTTGTTCGTGTGGCAGTCTGGAACTCGAGCGTCGGGGATTGGCAATCCAGGATTCGATTCCATCGACATTCCAGGAGGACCCAGGGTATTTCTACGTATAAGGAAGACTTGATATGGGAGGCATATCATTGCTTTCGAGTCCATCATCGTCTGGCGAGAATGTACAGCAAATTTATACCCGTCAGTAGTAGTAATGCATGAATATTATAATGTTTTAGTAACTGTCATATTTTCTTTTTCTTAGTATAGTCGATGGGTAGGACTTAGACTTGACGTCTTAATCATGGCTGGTCCTATTCTCGGCTGGATTTTGATTCTTTTTAAAAGAATGGATCCATTGTGTAGTGTGTTTTTACACAAGTCATGGTAACTTATGGTAATTTATATGGGAACATTTTTGTCGTAGTGAAGAGAGTCGACTTAGAGGAAGTTTCTATTATAGTGATTTTGAATTTCCATCGTGGTTTATATTTTCTTTTTGCCAAGTTTATTCGCATTCGCATTTATCGAAGTATCTATTTTATAGAGATCGTTCTGATTGTTGGTTGAAGAGTTGTCGATGTTCGTTTGAACATTTTTCTTCATCGTGTTAGAGAGTTGAGACGTTTTTTGAGCTCACTATTGGCCTGATAGGATTTATTTTTGTTTTTCTAAGTGAGATTTCCAGTTTTGGGGCATTGTGGAGACAGTAGGGTTTTCTAATCGACGATTTTGGTGTTTATCGTTTCGATCACCCTCGTTGATGGTGTAGGAACCCTATATTATTTTCCATGGTCCACTCGAGCAGGAATATTTCTTTTTATGCTTGAAAATCTTGATCCTATTGAATTTATTGTTTTGACACACGATTGTCATGTTAATTTTGAGCTGATAGAAATCCATTTCATGTATGGTATTTTTCAGACTTTTCAATGCGGATTATAGTCTAGTAAAGACATTCTGAACAGCATTTACAATCTTTTCTTCGACGAGAATCTATGATAATCGAATGTGGAGGCATGTCATTTAACAGACGTGTGATTGTAATAAATTATTGTAAAAGCATTAACAATAAGTCGAATAATCAGTTGGAAAAATAAGAGATAACATTTTTAGACACTCTATATGAAGTATAACATCATGTATAATTCTAGAAACCCAAAGGTTAAGCAAACTGTAATTATTGAAGTATATTATTGATGAAAGCATTCATATCACCAGTTCATCCTAGATTGAATACAAAACACTAATAACACAAAACACGAATTAAATTCACAAGAGAACATCACATTCACCTCAGGATAAAATGGATGAAAAACGATATAAAACTTCACGAGAACAAATCAGCGTACCTTATCACACGAGGGTAATAAAGAGCAGGAAGTATCTGACTCATGCGCCAATTACATTGCAAGACGGTCGTATCGGCAGTTCACGGAGCCACCCTGGTATAATCGCCCGCCCCACTCCATTCTGGTTGCAATGAGCGGGCAACGACCAGCCGAGTTAACTGTTGGGATAGGGCTTACCCGGCCTAGCATCTCTGCCATACCCTCCACTATATAGATCTGGTCGGTGCTGGCGCGATGCAACGACCACACGTCCAGCGCTCCTACACTGTTCGCGCGCTCTGCTTTTTCAATGCAATTCGCAGTACTATGAGATTTCCTGAACTATTAAAGAAACAAATCTATCAATTCCTATCCATGTAAGAGGAAAAATAATAAAATGCATAATATTTTCCCTCCCAAAATTCTATATTTTGTCTCTATGAAAAATCTGGTCGTTGTGCAACTCTGCAACCTTATTACCGGCCGCCACTGATACGCAGTGTAATCGTTTGTGCGCAAAGCGTATTTACGGCTTGTGTTATTGTGTTGGGTGAGGCGAGCTCTTACGAATTTTCTTAATACTAATAACTTATTTTCTAAGGTTCGGAATTAGTGTATCTGTCCATATATGTGTGTGTGTATGCACAATGTTCGGTTTGTGTGCATATATTTTGGCCTTTCCCCATCCCATGGGATTTTGGGAAATAAGGGCGTGTTCCTGCCTTATGTACCCCCACAGGTATCTTAGTACAGGTGGGCTGATATTTTCCCGTAATCATTGCACTGGCCATTACAGCGTCATCACGCAGGGTGGGTCGATCACCCAAATGTTGCATGGCCTATTACGGGCAGCAAACGTAACCTGGTTTCATCTTCTAGTTTAGTTGTTACGCTTCATACAACCTGGTTCCTCTCCCTATTGTTGCTGGTTGGTCTGCTATAGACGTCATCACACAGCCCGGTCGGTTCCCCAATGGTTGAGTTAACTTCCCAGAGTTCGTTGGTTGGCTAGTCCCCGAATCTCGGTTGGTCTTCCCATTTGATCTTTCGCCTTTGTACTGTTCAGTGTAAGATCTGTCTGATATATGTGTATTTATTTGTAATTACGCACCGTGTAGAGTGTGTGTAAAGAATTGGGCGTACAGTATGTGTATATGTACCTCGTTTAACGTGTGTGTTCTTTGGCTGTCTGCCCTTGGCCCTTCGGCATTCACAGCTAGGCTGAGTGTACTCATAGGTCATATAAGGATATAGAGGTGGGGTAGGGTGTTAGGAGGTAAAATCTGTACTTGGCCCTGCTATTGGGCTAGCTGGTTGAAGGACTATCCATGTGAATAGTATTTTGGATGGTTATCTCGCTAGTAATGTGGCTCCGTGCATTTAAATGAGGCGCGCGGTGCCGGCTTGCCCCACTGCTTGTCGGGACTATGTGCCGTTCGTGGGCTTAGGGCGGGGGGGTAGAAGGGGTGGGGGGAGTTGGTGTGTAATGTAACTTGATCTGCGTACTGTGCGCGCAGAGGTGGGAAGTGTGACATATATGACAAATCGCGGTATGGTGGGGGACAATGCAAATGGCCGCTACTGCCGGCTCTGCCTGCCGTCTTATGCACACTATTTGTTCAAATGATGTTTGCTGGCAGGCTGGGCTGAGACCTGTGCTCTCGTTTATTATCCCTGAATGATACTGATGATTAGTTTTGGGGTTGGCTTATGTGTTTAGTTAAAGCGTGTCATACATCTATTGGCAGGCGTTATACTTATATTGCTATTTCTAGTGATGTAAATAATAATTAATAATAAATAATAATAAATCATGATTACTCATGGTGTTTCTGTATTTGCACTATACTCCTTCTTATATCTTAGTGTGGTATGCGTTGTTTGATAGATAATAACAATATGTGTTGGTTTATGTTGTTTCGATTCTTAAACATTAATGATCAACTTATTAGCTAGCTTCTTCTTCAAATTATTCCTTAGAATAAATGAAAATCCACATCCTGCTTCCAGTCTCCGACCGGGTCAGGAATGGAATGAATGAAGCCCCTATCTAGCGGCGAGGATATGAACTGTGCCGGCTGCCGAGGCCTGACGCACTCCTCTGGGGCAATGATTAAATGAATGACAGATGAAATGAAATTATAGTGGAGAGTGTTGCTGGAATGACATTTTGACAGGGAAAACCGGAGTACCCGGAGAAAAACCTGTCTGCCTCCGTTTTGTCCAGCACAGATCTCACATGGAGTGACCGGGATTTGAACCACGGACCCAGCGGTGAGAGGCCGGCGTGCTTCCGCCTAAGCCACGGAGGCTTATTCCTTAGAATATTGCTTCTTATACTTAACTTCGCTGCGATTCCTTTATTCCTCTCCTCTATAGTGCATAATTTGTGTAGATAATAATATTGCAATTTACCTCCCAAATATAAAAATAATGATCATGATAGTGACAATCTTAATAATAATAATAATAATAATAACTCCGCTATGCCGGTCCCAAGCCCGGGGCCTTGTCACGTAAGTGACGAGGAAGGAGGAGGGGGAGGAGTAACAACCTCGTTAAAAAACCAGGGTTCACTTTGCCCGAGTGATAGCACCCTGTAAGGGCTCCTTGCTAGGATTACAGCGAAGACCTCAACGGCAGTGAAGGCGGAGAGAATGGATCTCGGTACGGAGGAACTGGGGGAAGAGGCATACCATTCTGAGAAATCCACATTGCGTCTGACTTGAAACAAGCGGCAAAGTGGTCAGCGTCTGTTTCTCTAATTGAGGCAGCTGCACTAAAAAATTCTCGAACTCAAAAATCGAGTCGTATACCTGTGGTCTCAACTGAGATCACCACAAAAAACAAAACTCAACTTGAGCGCATGATGGAAAAGACGATCACAGAATCACTACCCCAGGCACCAGTCGATATACTGGACTCACCTGATCATCGGATTCTGGGGGATCAGGGACACCATGCGGAGAAGAATCGGAGCTTCTCAAAGTTGGAGTTGGTAGTTAACAATTTAAGTTGGCAGCATTGATTTTATATTTTAGTATTCCTTGTGTTGTTTGTGCCTTGTAGCGTGATGGACGTGTAAATATACGATCTACTATTTCGTTAACAAACTCTCGTTATTTCCACTGAAACTTGAAGATTATTTAACAACAGGTTATGAGCCCAGAGCAGTGCGAAGTACGTAGATCAGAGCGTGAATTACGGATTGTTGAGATTGAGATGAAATCTGAATTTTAAAAACAGATTGTGAGTGTTTGTGGCTGAACCGGCGAACGTTACAGCGACAGTACCAAGATGGCTGATGGAGATGACAAAGACCTCGTTTCCATTCCAAAGCTAGCAAATGGAAACTACTTCGCCTGGAAACTGAGAGTGAAGGCGCATATGATCGACAAGAACTGTTGGGTGGCGATTGAACCAGGCTTCGATGAGAACGAGTTGAATGTGGATCAGGCACGCTTAAATAGGAAAGCTTTGTCGGTATTATACAAATCCGTTGGGGATGATTTCTTGTTAGATGTGGAAGATTGTATTAGAGCGAAGCATGCTTGGGAAATTCTGGAAGAAATTCATGTCTCTTCTACCAAGTTCAATGCACTTCAGTCCTTGACAGAAATGACAAATATTTCGAAGACCCCAAATATGTCGATGCAAGAGTATGCGGCCAGTATCCAGAGATTGAACAAAAAAATTGCCAGGGGTGGCATAATATTCGACGACGAGATGATGGCCAACTTCCTGCTAGTCGGGCTACCGATGGAGGAGTACGAGACCTTCGTCCAAAATCTACTGAGGGAGCCGGATCTTACAACACGGAAGGTTAAAGGACGACTTCTAGACGAGGAGCGACGCCGGACCCAGTTAGAAGCCGCGCAGGAGACTTCCGCATCAAGCGCACTCATCTCCAAGAAAGGCAAGAATGCCAAGTTAGTGTACAAAAACAGTAAGAAGAATAGTGTACTTACTTACTTACTTAATTCCTGCCGCTCCTTCCGGAGCATAGGGCCTTGGTGAAATTTCTCCACGCAGTACGGTTCCTGGCCATTCTCTTCACTTGACACCAGTTCTTGTCCACCTCTGCAATTTCATTTTCGATCGTCCTCTTCCAGGTCTTCTTAGGTCGATCTCGCTTCCTGGCGCCTTGAGGATTCCAGTCTAGCGCCGCCCTCTCAATAGCTCCGTCCGGCTTCCTTAGTGTGTGACCAATCCAGCGCCATTTCCTCTCCTTGATCTGGATGCTAATCGGTTGTTGATTGGTGATGGTCCAAAGATCTTCATTTGAGATTATGTCCGGCCACCTCACATTCATGATGCGACGCAGACATCTTTTAATGAACACCTGTAGCTGGTTGTTGATCGGTTTTGTGACTTTCCATGTTTCACAGCCGTAGAGAAGAATCGACTTTACGTTGCTATTGAAAAGGCGGAGCTTGGTCTTCCTGGAAATGTTTCTATTTCTCCAGATGGGGTAGAGCTGGACAAAGGCACCATTTGCCTTCCTGATACGGCTTCGAACATCTTCCTCTGCTCCCCCATCATTTGTGACTATACTTCCAAGGTAGAGGAAGGACTCAACTCGCTCAATGTCCTTTCCGTTGACTGTCAAACTAGTCGTTACGTCAGAATTTATCCTCATCTCTTTGGTCTTGTTGGTGTTGATCATCAGTCCTGCACGTTCTGCTTCTCTCTGCAACCTCCCCAGCTTATCTTCTATGTCTCGGTACCGTTGTGCCATAAGACAAATGTCGTCTGCGAAATCCAGATCTTCAAGCCTGTCATTTATACCCCATTGAATACCCCTCTTCCATCCTCCCATTACCTTCTTCATTACACTATCCAGGACCAACAGGAACAGAGTGGGGGAAAGGACACACCCCTGTCTCACTCCGGAACTGACCTTTATCTTTTCTGTTAATTTGCCTTCGTGAAGAACCTGGCACTCATACCCTTCGTACATCTCTTCCATGATTTTGATGATCTTTGTTGGAATTTTATATTCCTCGAGGGTCTTCCACATGATTCTTTGATTTACGGAGTAGAAGGCTTTCTCGAAGTCAACAAATGTGAGGTAAAGGGTATTCCGCCACTCAACACTCTGCTCCAGGATGATTCGGAGGGTGTTGATGAGATCCACACAGCTGCGATGTTGTCGAAATCCAGCCTGTTCCTTCCGAAGCCTTTTTTCTACGCAGTCTTTTATACGATTCAGGATGACTCTCGCCAGCACTTTGCTTGGAATGGACAGCAAGTTGATACCCCTCCAGTTGTTACAGTTTGTGGTGTCCCCTTTCTTCGGCAACTTGACTATCAACCCCTTCTTCCAGTCGGTTGGTATTTTCTCCTCCTTCCAGATCTTCTCCAACAGCGGGTGCAGCAGATCGATCGTAATATCCAGGTCTGCTTTCAGTACTTCCGCTGGGATATTATCCAGACCTGGTGCCTTCCCGCATTTCATCTGCTTCAACGCTGTCCGTATTTCGCCCTGAGTTGGGGAGTCGAGACTGATGCTTGGGTCACTTTCTGCTTCCTCTTCATCTTCTCCTCGCTGCTTACTTTCTGGTCCTCTATCTCTATTAAGAACCTCCGCAAAGTGTTCTCTCCATCTTGTCAGCTGCTGTTCACACGTCGTGAGGATCTCGCCCGTCTTGCTCTTCACAGGCCTAGTTTTATTAAAACCTTTCTTCGAAAGCATCTTTGTGATGCCATAGAGCTCCTTAACGTCCCCCCTTCTTGCCGCTTCTCCTGCTTTCTCCGCCTGCTCATCAATCCACCTCCTATGATCCTTCCGTACACTCCTCTTTACCTCCCTGTTTGCTGTTGAATACTTTGCTTGTGTGAGAGCCTTCTGCTGCCTAGTCTTGCAGGTGTTGAGCTTGGACTTAATCTCCTTCCTATAATTTATCTTATCCCAGGTCTGATCGGATATCCATTCTTTCCGCAGGTAGTTCTTGTACCCGAGCAAGAAGAATAGTGTGCAGAGTGGAAAAAGTGGTGATAGTAATAGTGTTAAATGTTACAAATGTCAGAGGTTAGGGCATATTAGCAAGTTTTGTCCAGAAGTTAAATGTTTTAACTGTCACGAGTATGGTCATTGGGCATCAGATTGTGCCAAAATGAAATCAAATAATGGAAAAAGGGACGACAATGGAAATTCCAATAAAACGGGGAAGACTATAGCTTGTATCAGTGTGTTCGCAATGGTGTCAATGAACAGTTCTGATGTTTGGTACCTTGACTCGGCAGCGTCAGAACATATGACGTCTAAAAGAGAGTTGTTTTCCTCCTATTCAGAGTGTAAGGGCAATGTTAAGATTGGACAAGGGCAACTCCCAGTTAGTGGAAAAGGTATTGTCAAACTTGCATTATCTGATAAGTGTGGTGGTAATGTGCTTGAGATGAGAAATGTTTTGCACGTTCCAGATTTAGCATTCAATTTGATTTCAGTTGGGCGCTTAGCCAAGAATGATGTATTTGTTCACTTTAACAAAGAAGGTGCTAAAGGTATATATAATGATGAGTGCGTGTTTACAAGTCTAGAAACAAATGGGTTGTATTTGTTGGAACCTAATCACAGTGTAGCTTGTATATCGAATGCTGATGTCAGTGAAGATGAGATGAGTGATGAAATTGAAGCTGTAGCCTTGCGAGCAGTGAGTTCAGATTTGTGGCATGTAAGGTTAGGGCATCCACATGAAGCTGCTATGCAGAAAATTCCATATTTGTCAGGTTTAAAGAGTGAGAATAAGAGTTGTGATGTGTGTGTTCTGGGGAAGATGACTAGATGTAGTTTCCCGCAGAAGAGTGAACGCCAATGCAGTAAACCACTGGAATTGGTACATAGTGATTTGTTAACATCTCCTGTTAAATCAAATGGTGGTCATAAATACATGATGAGTTTTGTGGATGATTATTCCAGATTTACAGTTGTTAAATTCTTGAAAAGTAAAGGTGAGGCTTTCTCAAAGTTTTTGGAGTATCAAGCTGAAGTAGAAAAAATGCATGACTTGAAACTTAAATGCTTTCAAACAGATGGAGGTGACGAATATTGTGGTAATAAATTCGAGACCTATTTGAAAGCGAATGGGATAGGTCATAGAAAGATGGTAGCTTATACTCCAGAACAAAATGGTATAGCTGAGAGGTTTAATAGGATTGCAGAAGATAAGATAAGGTGTTTGTTAGTGCAGTCCGGTGTGTCAGATTCGTTTTGGGCTGAAGCAGCCAACACTGCTTGCCTTACTAGGAATCTATGTCCATCTAGGGCTATTGGGAATCAGATCCCATATGAAATGTGGAAGGGAGAGAGTGCTGAAAAAGAATATCCAAGGTTACGTGCATTTGGTTGTAAAGCTTGGTTATTTCAGAAAGTAGGTAAATTTTAACCCCGAGCAGTGAGATGTGTATTCATAGGTTATGAAAACAATGTGAAAGGGTATAAATTGTTTAATCTTGAGACTAAATCATTTGTGATTGGATATCATGTAAAATTTGATGAAAGTATATTTCCCATGGTAGAACAGGTTAGGCCTACTATTAAGCATGTTCAAACTGATGTTATGATAAGAAATTATTGTAGTGATGAGTCAGAGATTGAGATTGAAAGCAATGTCCAAGAGAATGATAAAAATGTGATTGAGGCTGAAAATAATGAGAACGTTTTGAGAAGGAGTGAAAGGTTAAGGAAGCGTAAAGAATGTTCTTGCTGTAATTTGTCGGTATATGTTGCTGATTACCGGTATATCGAAGAACCATTGAGTGTGAGTGAGGCATTGAATGGGGAGTTCTCTGATGAATGGAGAGATGCAATGAAAAGCGAGTTAGACAGTATCCAACGTAAAGGGACATTTATTTTGGTTGACAGGCCTTCTGGTAGAAATGTGTTGGGTTGTAAGTGGGTTTTGAAACTTAAGAGAAATCCAGATGGTACTGTTAATAGATTTAAGGCGAGATTGGTAGCACAAGGTTTTTCCCAAGTGCCAGGGGTAGACTTTAATGAAACTTATGCTCCAGTAATTAACAGAAAAACGATTCGACTGATGATGGCCATAACTGTCATTAATGGGTGGGTTCAGGAACATATTGATGTGCTCACAGCATATTTGCACAGTGAGTTGAATGAGGAAGTTTTCATGGAACAACCTAAATATTTTGAGGTGGATAAAAATAAAGTGTGTAAATTGCTCAAAAGCTTGTATGGGCTTAAACAAAGTGCTATGGAATGGCATTCGACCTTGTATATGAATTTGTCAGAATTAGGTTTGAAACCTCTGGTGAAGGATCCATGTGTGTTTGTTAACAAAGACAAGGATCTGTTCATTGGTGTTTATGTTGATGACTTGGCATGCTGGGGAAAAAGAGAACGGGTTGAATGGTTCAAAGAAGAGTTGGACATTAGATTGGAGATTAAGAAGTTAGGAAATATGACCAACTTTCTTTCTATGAATGTGGAGTACAGGGAAGGAATAATGTCTGTTCATCAAACTGACTACATTAATAGGGTATTGAAAGAATTCAAACAAGAATGTTGCAGACTTGTTTAAGAAGTCATTGAATGGGCCAAAGACCCAGAGTTTCATAAAGATCCTCAATTTGGTTTAGTTTATAACAGGAACTGAATTTTTTGGTATTTTTGTTGAATTAAAGGATTGTCATTGTTTGAGGTTAACTACCAGGGGAAGTGTTGGAGTTGGTAGTTAACAATTTAAGTTGGCAGCATTGATTTTATATTTTAGTATTCCTTGTGTTGTTTGTGCCTTGTAGCGTGATGGACGTGTAAATATACGATCTACTATTTCGTTAACAAACTCTCGTTATTTCCACTGAAACTTGAAGATTAGTTAACAACACTCAAGAACTCTTCACACTCTCAAAACTCGACGCAAGAATTTTATTGGCTCAATTAATGTGAACACCCTCACTAAAACAGGCAAATTAAAACAACTCACTAACGCCCTCGAAAAATTTGACCTCAAAATCACTGCACTTCAAGAGACACGATTCACGGATGAAGAACACTTTAATACGGAGAATTTCAGAATCTATAAAGGCAAACCTGCCATAAAAGTTAGAGGCAAACTACCACTCCTGGGAACCGGTTTCGCCATACACAATTCCGTACTCGACTCAGTCATCGATTTCTCTTCTCCCAACGAAAGAGTATCTCTGCTCTCAGTAAAGTCAGCCAATAAAGCTTACACACTGATCAACGTCCACGCTCCCATAAATCAACTCAACAAATCCGATCCTGAAAGTATGGACAATTTCTGGGAAACTCTCGAAGAAACAACCAACAAAATACCAAGGCACCATGTGAAGATCTTATTGGGCGATTTTAATGCCCAGTTAGGTAAGGAAAGAAAATTTAGAGATACCACAGGCCCCCATACTAAGCACGAACGTACCAACGGGAATGGTGAAAGACTAATTGGCTTCTGCAGAAACTTTGAACTTAAGATCATGAGCACACAATTTCAAAAACCTCCACACAAGTTAACCACATGGAGATCACCCAATATTAGACAGGGTGAATACCAAATTGACCATATCGCAATTTCCAAGAAAAACACAAAATAAATTTTAAACGTCCGAGCTCGCAAAGGCGCCTTTGAATCAGACCATCATCTTCTCCAAATTAAGACGAAATTCCAACCCAATAGAAAGCAAAAAGGCCCACCCAAAAATATCAAACCAGATCCAGAGTACTTGAAACTCCACAAAGAAGAAATCATAATGCAAATTAATCAGGAGACATCAACAGACTGGCAGAAAATAACGAAGAAAATTCAGGAAGTCATGAAACTAGGACAACCTCCTCGCACAAGAAAATATCGTTGGTGGAATGCAATTTGCGATCGGGCAGTTGACAACCGAATGACTGCGTGGAAAAGGTTTAACAGTCACAAAACTGAGGAAAACCGGGAGAACTTTCTTAAAACCCAAAAGTATGCCTCCAAAACAATTAGGAAAGAAAAACGAGGATATGACAACAACAGACTCCATGAAATCCAGCAGGATTTCACCCAACATAATACTAGAAACTTCTACAAGACGTTTAGAGAAAACTTAAAGGGATATCAGGCGCCCAGCATGTGCTTCAAAAAACCCGATGGCACGTTGGAAACTAACGCGAAAGAAAACTGTAAAATATTAGCCCAATACTTCAACTCCCTTCTTAACTGCGAACCACCCCAAGAAAAACTTGCCTTCACTCCTCCGGTTTCCACACACCCGGACTCACAACCCCCTGACCTTGAAGAAATTCCAAAAGCTCAAAAATAACAAAGCACCAGGAGAAGATGGGATCATTGCTGAATTCTGGAAACTGAACGATCCTACACTTACGCAGAAACTTCATCACCTTATTTCAGACATATGGATGATGGAGCGAATACCAGAAGACTGAAAATGTGCTCTAATTCATCCGTTACACAAAAAGGGTGATAAAACAGACATGAGTAGTTACAGAGGAATCTCCCTGCTCCCTATTGCTTATAAAATCCTCTCCAAGGCACTTTTAAATAGGCTAGAACCCCAGGTGGATCCGCTAATTGGTGAATACCAAGCCGGATTCAGAAAAGGGCAATCATGTGCTGAACAGGTGTGGAGTTTAAAAACAATATTACAAATGAGAAAATGTAGAAATACAGTAATAACATTCGTCGACTTCAGAAAAGCTTATGACTCTGTAGACCGCGAAACCCTTTTTATGATCATGAAAGAATTCGGGATAGACAGAAAGACCCGAAAAATCATTGAACAGACGCTTACAGGAACTATGTCCAAAGTGAAATTCATGGGTGAAATATCGGAGCCCTTTCTCATCAAAACTGGAGTTCGACAGGGGGACGGATTATCCCCAATGCTCTTTAATATTGTTCTAGAAAAGATCATTAGGGAATGGGAACCTCATGTAAAAGGCATTCAAATTGGAATCAAAAAAGAGAACCGTCATACAGTCAAGTGCCTCGCTTTTGCGGACGATATTGCCATTATCACTAACACCAGACATGAAGCCATACACGCAGTGGAAAAATTACATGAAATTGCTCAAAAAACCGGACTACAAATTTCTTATGAAAAAAAAAACACAATATGGAAAGACGGCCAGAAAATAACTCTTCTTTAATCACACAATACGGTAAAATAACACAAGTCCCCCATTTTAAATACCTTGGTGAAATCATACAGTCCTCGGGACTAAACCGAATCGCCAATGAACAAAGAATCGCCAAACTACAGAAGGCCTACAAGCTAACGTGGGCTCATTACAACAAGAAGTGCATCTCGCTGGACGCAAAATTAAGGCACTATACAACGGTGATTCTTCCGGAAGCAACTTACGCAGCCGAAACAATGGTGATCGACGGTCATTCCAAAATTAAGGATATAGAAAAACAGGAAAGGAAAATTCTCAGAAAGATTTACGGGGCAGTTAATAATAACGGTATTTGGATGAAGAGACCTCAAAGCGAACTCTACCAAAAGATCCACACGATAACGGAAGTAATCAGAAAACGCCGAGTACAGTTTTATACACACATTTACAGGATGGAAAATTTCAGAACACCGAAGAAATTGCTCATCGTTATAACACGGAGTAAGTGTGGCACGGAGTGGCTGACAGAGGTTCAGTGGGACCTACAACAGGTCAACATTGAAAATTTTGAGGACCGCACCGAGTGCAGGAATAAAATCAAAAATGTTAAGTTTGATCATAGACCATCACGACAGCCTGGAAGAAAATGGACAGTTGAGCGGAAGAAGGAGCATTCTGAGAGGATGAAGAGGTTTTGGGAACAGAAGCGGGAAAACGCCAGAAGATGAAATCATGTATTCAAGTTCAATCGCTCTCCTAAAGGGGAACAATCGATTAAATAAATAAATATAATAATAATAATAATAGTAGCAATGATAGCAGCAATCAAAGTAATAACAATGATGATCATAGTATGCTATGAAAATAGTGGTCCCGCCTTGTATGAATGCCATGTCGGCACTGCAGTTTCAAATGCTGTTGCCTACCGCTTGTTGCTAACTTGGTATGTGTTTAAGTGTTGCTCCTGGTTTCGCGTGTACTTGGGTGTGCCCTGTTTACCTGTGGGTTTGTGCCCTTTGTAGTGGGTGGATTATCTGTGTGCATATAATGTATGCTAATTTGAGTTATATTGTGTTTGATAGAGTCCCCGTATGCTTGTTTCGTATCCGGCTTTTACAGTTTATAATTTATAATATATTTTCTCTGTGTACTCCAGTAAAAGCTGTGCCATTGTTTCTAACTGCGGTACAGCCTGGAAATTTCGAAAAGTGCCGTGTTAGCGTTTAAGTGTTTTCATGGTGTTTGATAGCCTTTGGCTGGGGGGCATGTTTCGTGTATTTGGGTGTTGTTCTGTAATCGCAGCTGTGTGATATTTAGATCGTTTTTGTTGGGGTGTAGTGCGAGTTTGTTTTTATGCTTGTTGCAATGTGAGTTTTCATGTTGTATCGTGTTGGGTATGTTGTCGCACCTATATTCTTGTGTTTTGATAGGGGCGTCAATAATGAAAGGTCGGCTCACGACGCTTCCTTACATTATTGCCATGTCCCTATTATGTGTGAAATTGTGTTTAGATAGCTTCCCTCCGTATTTTAGTTTTGCGTCCCCTGTTTAGGTACTTTGAATTGTGTGAATTTGTTTGTGATTGTGTGTAGCCTTTATAAACTCATGTGTGGCAGTGTGGAATATAGTATCTGCGTTAGTGGATGTGCTCTTACTGTCCAGGGGTGGGAAAGGTTTGTGGATCTCTAGTTAAGTTAATCTGTTAGAACTCTGGGGGTATTCCCCCAAGCATATACACTAGGTGCATAGGTATCTTCGTAGGATCTTGAACAATGGCTCAACACACTCCTGAAGTTCAGGATGGCCCCGAGCTAATCTCCTATCTACTGGATGATGGGGAGTGCCCCAGCACGTACCCCTGTGAGACGTAGACTCCAGTTTCGTTGGCTGAAGGGTTTTGGGAAGGATACATGGACTGGCGCTCCAATGAACGACAAGTACTATTCACTGTGCCTTTGTTTTTTTTAGGATATTCTTGATTATTTATACATTGCCTCAATATGTTGAATCGTGTCGTCATCTTTTGGATGCCTAAACACGGCTCTGTCTATATAGATTCGTGTACAAATGCCTGTGTTAGTGTGTGTATACATCCGGTTTGTGTGTCGACATCTTGGGGGATGGCTAAGCACGATTCCGAATGTATAGCATCGCGTATAAATGTCTGCGTTATTGTGTACGTGCATTTGTAGAATGCATTTCGGAGGTGGTTTGTGTTGGGCTTGGAGCAATCGTATCATTTCCGGAAGTTGGCTGCCTTGAGTGTCTGCATGTGGCCTCGTGTCGTGACGATCCCGTTGTTGTTGCTTTGGAGTATTTGCAACGTCGATATGTATGTAATTGCTTGGTGCGTGTTCGCCTGGAGTTATTGCTGACTCGAGTGAAGCATTGTTTTGCCTCTTCCGCCTGCGTGTTGCATAATGCGTGTTGGCTGTCTACTGTCTATCCGTTGTAATCTTTACTTGCTACGTGTGTACATGCATTTTGCAGTATTTGAACTTGGGCGTTGTGTATAGCGAATCTAAATATGAGTATTATCACTCTTTCCTGTCTGATGTCCTGTGCCATTATATGTTTCACCGTATGTGTCCCGTGTATTTAGGTGTTCACTGGTGTTCCTGCTATTGTTCCTAGAGTGTCTCCCTGTGTGCTTGGGTGTGCATGTTTTCTGCCAACCTGTGTTATTATTGTGTATGCATGTACTAGTGTGTGTGGCCTGTGCTTTCCATACAAATGATTATTAGTGTTGTTTATCGGTACACCTTTATGATGTTTAATGATCACTGGGTTGGTTGCAAAATATACATATGCAGCATAGTACTATAAATTAATGCACTATACAATTATGTTGTCCTTATAACATCCTTTCTGTGCTCCTAAAAGAAGGGATGTTCATAGGCGTTGAATTGAAATATATATATGTTATACTACGTATGGATGTCACTGTATTTTTGGGGCAGTTTCCTGTTCTTTAATTTATGTGATTGTTGATTGTGTGGCCGTGTATAGCATTGTGTACACAAATGCTGCCGTTAATTTGGCCCACGAAAAATATTCACTTCTCTCTGGTTGGAGTGTAAAATATTAAAACTAACCTAACCCCGTGGCACTACAGCCCTTGAAGGGCCTAGGCCTACCAAGCGACCGCTGCCCAGCCAATTGGCCTGCAGATTTTGGGGTGACGCGTGGTCAGCGCGTCGGGTCCCCTCGGACGTTAATCTTGGTTTTCGTGACCGGGGCACTGTCTCACTGTCAGACAGCTGCTCAATTGTCCTCACGAGGCTGAGTACACCCCGTTCCAACCCTCACGTCAGTTTTAAAATCCCTGACGGAGCCGGGGATCGAACCCGGGGCCTCCGGGTGAGGGGCAGGCGCTCTACCCCAACACCACGAGGCCGGCGGGTGTAAAATATACATGTTTATATTGTATTACTACTACTCATCGGCGCTACAGTCCGTGTAGGACCTTGGCCTCTACAACAATCGATGCCCAATCCTGACGATCTTCTGAACGTTTCCTCCATCTACTTACTCCCATCTTGCGTAAGTCGTCCTCCACGTCATCAAACCATTGTTTCCTAAGTCTTCCTTTGCATCTTCTTCCACCTGGATTTCCTCTATAGGTCTCTTTAACCACTCTATCACCTGCCATTCTCTGCACATGTCCCAGCCATCTTAGCCTATTACTCTTTACTTCCGAAACTATATCAGGATGACCATATAGTTCCTCCAATTCTTTGTTTTCCCGTATTCTCCATCTTCTTGCCTCACTCACTGCTCCATAAATCTTCCTCAGTATTTTCCTTTCCCATCTTTTCAAAAGCTCCTCTTCTGTCACAGTCATAGTCCATGTTTCCGAGCCGTACATTACCACTGGTCTTATAACTGTTCGGTACACTGTCACCTTTGATCTTCTACTGAGGGTGCCCGCTTTGAGGAATTTTATCAGTGCCCAATAAGCTCTATTACCGGCTGAAATTATTACTTTTATTTCCTCTCTTGTGCTATTATCTTCAGAAACCAGTGCACCCAAATACTTGAAACTTCCACACCTCTCAAAATTCACCCCATTTAGGTTTATAAATAAATTTATTTATTTATCTTTCTCCACAGTATTTCTCCTAGATAATAATAAATATTGAGTTTTGTTGTAGTTCACTTGTAATGATATTTCTTCTGATTCTTTTTCTAACCGTCCCATCCCTTCTTCAAGATCCTTCAGTCTTCGTGACAGCATACCTACATCATCAGCATACGCTAGATTTTGGCTCATACGGTTTAACAGCATGCCTCCTGGATTGCTGATATCTACCTTCCTCATTACTCTCTCTAGTACTATATTGAACAGCAGCGTGGACAGTATGTCTCCCTGTCGTAAGTCTCGGTTTACCTCAAAATTTTTGAGAGTCTTCCTTCAACTTTAACTCGACATTTTGTGCCAGTAAGAGTCATTTGCACCAATCTGATTAGTTTGGGTGGGAACTCCATGTCCATCAAGGTCTGATACAGAGTTTTCCAGGGGCGTATTCTTAGGGCTACCGGGGTTACCGGCGGTAGCCCAAGAAAATTACATTAAAAATAAATAACACTTTATTACAGTTTCAACAAAGCATTCAAACAATCGTGACGTTCATGTACATTCTTCTTTATCGAAAGAAATAATGGTTAGTGGGTAGTCAACGCGACAACACAGTAGAAACCGACCAAGAAAGCGGCAGCCTTAGCCGCTCTCCCATCTCTCCGCACCCACCCTTGTTCCGTGCAGGCACAGCGCTTATAGCGAGCGAGTTGCCGCTACAGCCAGCGGTTTCTTTGAAGTTAAAAGCGTTTAAAGCAACAAATAAGTTAGCCTACAATAAATATACATGATCGCGCGCATAGATGTGAATATGTTTTAGAAGCTGTAGTATTTTCGGTGTGTGATTTATTTAAGTGTGTGTATGCTGAAGAATCTTTATGTAGTGTTGTGTTTTAACTGTGCCAGTTGTGATTTTATAATAAGATTATGGAACAAACACCTGCGGGGGCTTTAAATGCCAATGACTGTATAATAGAGAGTTTTTTGAAGTCCCTTTCAGCCGTCGTCCATACAGTGAGAAAGTTCATATTATACATATGACAAGGCAATTGGCAATTGTGTGCCAATGTAGGCCTATACACGTCATTTCACATCATCTACATATGCTAGGTGGAATAGATTGTCTGGCAGTTCTAAACTGTCTAAATTCTATTGCTGGACGTGTTTGTTATTTGGTCGTGAAGTTAATGTATGATCAAATGAAGGGTTTTCAAATACCGTATGAACACTTTTCGCACGGCAGTTCAAAAGCATGTTTTGTGTAATATTAAGCTCAGTGGTAGCCCAGATCTTCAGACCAGTATACGCCACTGGAGTTTTCCTTCTTACACTGTCATAAGCCTGTTTGAAATCCACATATAATTGGTGCACATCCACATTATATTCGTAACACTTTTCCATTATTTGCCTTATTGTGAAGATATGGTCCGTCGTCGATCTACCCTGTCGGAATCCACACTAGTATTCTCCAAGTCTCTCTTCAACAAGAGGTGTACGTCTCATGGCCATTACCTTGGCTAGGATTTTATACACCACACTAAGCAGTGCTATGCCACGATAATTTTCACACTTTGCTTTATCATTCTTCTTATGGATTGGGCAAATATTGGCCGTGTTCCACTGTCCTGGCATCACCTCCTTCTCCCATATCTCCACAATCAACTGGTGTACCAGCTTTGCCAAAAGTTCCCCACCACACTTAATCATCTCTGCTGAAATATTATCACCTCCTGGGGCTTTGTTATTCCTCAAGCTTTTAATTGCCAAACTAACCTCCTCCAGCGTCGGCACGGGTACTGGCATTGCATCAGTGTTATCCTTGCACCATGGTTGGTGATTCTCTTGATCCTCCTGTTCTAGCAATACCGTTTCTGCAGTAGGATTGAGCAGCTCGCTGAAATATTCAGCCCATCTATCTAAAATCTGTTCTTCTCCTCCTATGAAATTTCCTTCTTTATCTCTGCAGAAAACTGCACGGGGTTGAAAGCCCTTCTTCACTTCCTGTATTCTTTTATAGTACTTTCTTACTTCTTGATTATTGCATTCTTCTTCTAGCTCTTCAATCCATTTCTTCTCTGATTCCCGTTTCTTTCTTCTACAAATTCTATCTACCTCTTTCCTTTTCTTATTATGTTCTTCTGTATTGTTTATCGTTGGTCTACTTATCATTTTCTCCCTTGCAGCATTCCTCTCCATTAGAGCTATTTTGCATTCTTCATCGACCCAGGGGTGGATCCAGGGGGGGGGCCGATGGGGGGCGATCGCCCCCCCCCCCCAAGAGAAAAGAGGGAAAAAGAGAAAGGAAAAGGGTGAAAGCGAAGGAGAGGAGAGAAGAGGGAGGAGAGAAGCGAAAGAGAAGACGCACCAAACGAACTATAAACAACGATTTTAACCTAACTAGTATTCAGTTAATAATCGTGCAATATACAGTATATTAAATTACCTACCCGTGACGCTCTCTTCTCGCTACCCCGCTCGCTTATTTTCCAGCACTGTTGCTATTGTTGTGACGAGCCGAGCTGACTGAGCACAGCGCAGCCGACGCGCCGCCTGTCCGAACGGAGCCGAGTACAAACGAACAATCCCCTTCGGCCCGCTCCTCCCGCGCCTGAGATATGTCTATCGAGGTAAATTGTATGAAGACTTCACAAGCTTTATAAATCTCCGAGAAACAGTGCACAACCGTTTAAAGGGAAAATAAGTAATTAAAGGGAAAGTAAAAGGAAGAAAAAAAGACGAAATCCCAGTATCCGAACAGGAAAATATCGCCCGAAACGAAGGGATTGTCGATAGAGAAATAAAATTAATACTGAAGGGCTAGCGCAAGAATCGCCTAATCCGAAAACTGGAGAAGAGATGCTAAATGATGACAATACTGAAAAAGCAAACAGCGTGACGGAAACAGAAACCGAGCGTGAGCTACAGGAAGGAAAAGAACCAAAGAAAGCAGAAACCGAAGAAGAAATCCACAAGCAAGAGATAAAGATGGAGAAGAAACTAAGGAGGATTCGAAGAGAAATTTTAAAGCCAAAAATAAAACCAAGAAACAAGTTGCAGAGCCTACTATCAAGAAAAATAAGAAAATGTAGCAGAACCAGAGGATGAAGATGAATACGACCAACAAACAAGACATGAAGATGCAGATGCAAGAACTATAGAGGAGAAAAAGAAAACGCAAACCAAAGAGAGAACCAGCAAGAAACAAGAAACCAAAGGAGTCCCAGAGCCTACCGTAACCGGCAGAGTTGTGGGTAAACCTGTGTTGAGTATTCTCAAGCATCACAGTCTTGTCCTATGTCGGTGTGTTGGCGTTGGTACTGACGGGTGCGCTATCATGGCGTCAGTAGCTTGTGGTGCTATCGCCGAGGTGCAAACCGAAGCAGAGCATGCCGTTAGGTGCCCTTGTTATAATCACGCTCTGAATTTGTCTATTTCGAAGTCCTCGAAAGTCGTCGCCGTGCGAAATGCAATAGGAGTTATGAAGGCCACTATTACGTCCATTGGTTCGTCCTCAAAACGCTCCTATGTATTTAAAGCAACTCTAGGTGAACTTTTATGTGGACTTTATGAGACGCGGTGGATCGAACGGCACGACGGTTTTGTACAATTTCGCTCTTTACTCCCAAACATTGTCGAGAGTTTAGACTCGATTACTTTATGGAAAGACTCAGAAAGTGCTTCTAAGGCAAAAACGCTCATAGCTGCTCTTTGTGAGAGGGATTTTATAGTTATCGTCATTTGCTTGTCAGAAATCCTTGGAGACACTAAAACACTCAGCATTTGGTTTCAAAAAAGGGCAAATAGACTTGAAGGAAGCCCAGGATGCGCTAGACGACACTACTACTGTGTTGAGCAAGAGGCGCGAAGAGTGCGAAACACAATTTGCTGAGCTCTTCCAAGAATCAGAAGCTCTGGCAAAACAACTTGGAACCGAACATCTGCTCCCACGGCAAAAGCACCGCGAAAATCGTCCAGAGTCAACAGTAGAAGACTACTATCGCCGGGCCACTTTCATACCCATTTTAGACTACGTCCTAGAAGATCTAAACACTCGCTTCCATAAAGCAATGCAAGAGTTACACAGCCTATCAGCAATGATGCCAATATCATCATGGACGTCAGCTGATGTGGACACAATCGCTGCAAAGTACTTCAAACTTCTCAATCAACATTCTGCCGCTTCGGCGGCAAGGCTTCTACAGGCTGAACTTTGTATGTGGAAGGTAAAGTGGTCCCGGGAGCTTGAATCGGGATCAACCATTCCAAAGAAAGCTATGGAAGCTTTAATTGCCTGCGATAAAGAGTTGTACCCCAGTATTCATCGATGTCTCAAGATTTATGCTACTTTACCCGTCAGCGCCGCTTCATCGGAAAGGTCATATTCTTCTTTGAGAAGGCTGAAGACGTGGTTGCGGTCAACTATATCCGATGAACGATTAAACGGACTTGCTTTGTTGCACATCCACTACGATGTTTATGTTGACCCATCTCGCGTGATTGATCGGTACGCGAAAAAACCAAACCGGCGACTAGAGTTTGTTGTTTAGCTTAAAATTGTTTTTGTGAACAAAATTGCTGTATTTGTAATATTTACGTACAATTAGCAATACACATATACCTGTCATAATTTCGGGTTGCCTTGTTCTTATTTCGCTCAACCTATATCCCTAAAATAAAGGTTAAATATAGTTTTAAACTCCCGTAAATCTGATTAAATCGTGTCTTTAACGATCTTTTTCTCGTCGATTGATTAAAATTCCTCGGGCCTCGAGCCGGGTTTTTATTTAATCTTGAAGCTATTGCCTAAGGCTCTAAGCTATATAATTATTTGTTTACGGTTGTCAGTCATCAAACTATATAACTCTGATTTTACTCTCCTGCCCTTTAATTACATTAATACAGTACGGTAACTATAAACTATGAACCCGGTATGATAGCGTTTTGGAAAAAATTAAAAGTCTATCTTTACGAAAGCGCTCCAGCGATATTATTGGCATGGCAAATGATAATATAGAGAGCAGTGTCGGACTGGCCATTTGGGAAGAACGGGAGTTCCCATCGAGGCCTCGGGCCAGGAGACTATGAGTGCCGAGGCCCGCCCTTAGGCCCTTGCGCAAATAGTCCTTTGACCCCAGTTATTAGCTAGCTAAGATATTCTGCGTCTTTGTTTACAACTTAAGAGATGGAGGGCTACTCGTAAAGGGGACAAAGTCAATCATTACCTAATGAGGAGGTTCGGGGGACTTTTGACCCCCCTCGGACCATTCAAGGCATCTGAGGCATCAAGGGGCTTCGGGGTGTTAAAATTAATGACCTCGGCCCTTGTGCGAGTAGGCCTCTAACATCAGCTTATTATATTGTATCTAAAAATGGGGGAAAGGGGGGGGGGTTAGTTCCGAAGGGGGCTCATTACGATCACAGTATTTCAATGCGCGCGATCCCCGTGTCAGTAAACTCCGCATAAAAATTATTTTTCAGCGTAAAAATTGGAGCAAGTCACTGGGGAGAGGGTGGGTGAGGGGGATGTTAAGGCCCCTACTCTCCCGCTCCCGTCGAGGCCTCTTAGGGCCAGTCCGATACTGATAGAGTGTACGTAAGTATATGTAAGTATGAGCAAACAAAATATTGTTTAGTGACCACACAGAAAGTGGGAAAGTAACGAAAAATTTCACATTTCGAAAAAAATGACATTTTGGTATGCGCAAATAATTCGATGTTCATTGTTAACTTTTAAATTTGCATTATGGTATATTACCCCCCCTCCATTTTGAGGACAGATATCATGACCGCCCCCTCCACGATCAGTGTCTGGATCCGCCCTTGATCGACCGGATTTGTCTTTTAATCCTTTCTTTCTTTCTTTCTGTCCCCAGTACTTCTTCTGCAGCTTCGTGTAGTGCGCCCCTCATTATACTCCATTTTTTTTCCACTCCCTCTAAATCCCAATTTTGTTTAGTCTCCAACTTCTTCCGTAAATGTGTTTCATATTGTTCGGCAGTTTCCTTTTCTTTTAGTTTTAAGACATTATACCTTCTAGGGTCTTTCCTCATCTTTCCAGATCTGTACACTGCTATATGCTGTCTATAAGAGTCAGAGTGACAATCCGCTCATCTACAACTATCAACTTCGAGTATATCAGATGCGTGTCTTCTAGGAATTACCACATGGTCAATTTAATTGAATGTGGTTCCATCTGGTGAGCACCACGTTTCTTTCCTTATATCCTTTCACTGAAGCCATATACTTTTCACCATCATTTCATTTCCCATGGCAAAGTCGATGAGTCTCTGTCCATTATTATTATTTGATACCTCATGCAGACTTTCCTTTCCTACCGTCTCTCTAAATGCTTCTTCGTCTTCTTTTCCCACCTTCGCAATGAAATCACCTAACGCGATTTTTACATCTTGTCTTGCTATACCCTCGTGTTCCTGTTCAAGCTGACTGTTGAACGTGTATTTCACCTCATCCTCTTCTGTGGGAGCATATACACATAAAAAGGTGATATTAAATAAACGTGCCTTCATCCTCAAAGTACATATCCTTTCATTTACAGGCTTAAAATTCAGTACTGCTGTTTTATATCTATTATCTACGAGGAAACATTTGCCACCTATTCTGCCACTGTCGCATCCACTATAATTTATTGTATGGTTATCACTTCTCAATATACCATCTCCTCTCCATTTCATCTCTTGGATCGCTGCCACTCTTATACTATAATTCTCCATCTCTTCCTTAAGGCCCTTAAACGCTCCAGTTTTGTTAAATGTTCTCACATTCCAGGTTGCTATGTACATATAATTTTTCCGTTTACATTTTCCTTTTCCTTGCATAGGTCGTTTATCATTATCATTAGTCCGGCTATTATTGTATTGGAGTTTCATAACAGGCTATTTTTTGACATGGTGTTGTTAGCCCCATGATCAACCCCCAACCAGGGTATCCCTCTTTGTCTGACCCATCACCTTTGATCTGTCCGGCATGAAAAGGCCCTACCAGGAGCTTACGCTCCCGCTGGCATAGCTCGCAGGATCATTTGGGCTCTCAAGCCCCCACATCACATCAAGATGAGGATACCATCGTGCGGGTGTTTATATTGTATGATAAATATGATTGTGAGGTGGGGCGGTTTAAAGGGTGGGATGGGAGGGCTTTCTTTATTTAGGCCCAAGCTGAACCTGTTCTGTCATTGGTTCGACTCCCGGCGCGTTTGCCTAATGTGGCCGCTCGGTCCAGTTGTAATACTGGTGGCCGCTTTTATCAATTTGTTAACCCAATGGGGGTGCTTTCCCTAATTTTTGTAGGAGATAGAGGTGGGTGGCTTGGCTGCAGGGGGTCGTCAGGACCTGAGCTACACCGATATATCTTCGGTTTTAACTACGGCACTGTTGCCAAATTTATTATGGCAGCGCCGACCGGACGCCTTTGACAAATTTGTATTTGGTGGGCCCCTTTTTGCCAATTTGTGTAGATGTTATGGGAGGGTGGGTGAATAATTTCCTTACTTGCTTGGCTTTTGCGTGAGGTGGTACGTGGTAGGTTAATACTGAGTGTCAACACTACCAGAGGGAAGATGATGAGAAAAAAATGAAGTAGGTTTAGGAGTGGGAACCATTTTCGGCAAAGAGGAAGAGAATCCAAAACAAAACCGAAAGAAAATAAAGATTTAGAAGACGTTTTACTGCACAAGGTCTTTAAAGTACCTAAAATGTGCGGGGACTTGTGCAAGGTTAACGGAGAGAGCAGCGTGACCTGAGGTCACCTGCAAGCCATCGCTAAGTGTTCTTTCCCTCCCGAGCCGGTATTTTGGTACTATGGGAGTGGGTAGTGCGCTGCCAAGGCAATGTATGACAAATGGCAAGGGTTTGAATACTTTCCCTTCAAAAGGGTGGTATTTTCTAAAGCATTTTGAAATGCTAGAAGGATTTGAATTAGACGTAATGTTTTAATTACTAGACACTGTTGGATTCCCGATAGAACGGCCGAATGCTTCCAGGGCGGGTAGGGATGAAGCAACGATAGTGCTTATTTTGCAATATTTTATTATGATTGGTAAAAATCTTTAAAGAATACAAATTGTTGCATTAAAGCAGGCTAAACCTTTACCCAGCAGGGTGCCGACTGAAAGTTTAGAACGGAGGAAAACCTCAGACCTAATTTAAACAAAACTAAAATTTTGAACAGTAAAACACAAGTCAGAAAGAGAGTCTCTACAAGTAGAAAGCTGGCAGAACGAGCTGTACTTGCCTTAATGATTTACTAGAATTAGCTGTGACAGCTAAGAGAAACTTTCCAAATGTTGTTATTGGAAGTTTTGTTTTAAATGCAACAAGTGATTTAGAATGTAGTAAACCTATTCTTCAGTGTAAGCCCTTTTCTTTGAATAGGCGATAATTTTAGGAGAAAATTAGGGTGGAGAAGGTCCTTCCAAACCGTTTTTCTAGCAAGAGAGATAGATGCAAAATAACAAATAATTTATGTAACAAATAATAGAATTTAGAACAATTAACAATATTTTTGATCTTTGATCTTATTTTGGGCATAAGAACAACTTTTTCTTTGTTTAGTTTTATAAACTTTAAAGGTCTTAGACCTAGTAAAAGGAAAGTTCACAATGAATAATGTTAAATTAGTTCCAGGTTTCAAACCTGTTACAAGCACTAAACGCGCACAAAGGTTTTGAAATGTGCACACAATAGGAAGTTTAAAGCATATAATAATTTTTTTTTTTTTATTTAGTCAATTTACCCTCTAGGTTGGTGGTTCCCACGGACTCAGCGAGGGAACTCACCTCTACCGCCTCTATGGGCAGTGTCCTTGGAGGTTGGAACATCTGGTCGGGATGGATACAACTGGGGAGGTGTGATCAGCACTTCGCCCAGGCGGCCTCACCTGCAAAGCGAACAGGGGCCTCATGAGGGTTGGGAAGGGATGGAATATTGGGATGGAGAGGCTAGGAAGAGGGAAGGAGGCGGCCGTGGCCTTACAGTAGGTACCATCCCGGCATTTGCCCGAAGACGAAGTGGGAAACCACGGAAAACCACTTCGAGGATGGCTGAGGTGGGAATCGAACCCCCTCTACTCATTTGGACCACCCGAGGCTGAGTAGACCCCGTTCCAGTCCTCATACCACTTTTCAAATTTCGTGGCATAGCCGGGAATCGAACCCAGGACCTCCGGGGCGGCAGCTAATCGTGCTGACCGCTACGCTACGGAGGCGACATATAATACAAATGATAAATAAAATACAATTGGGATTAATATTACGTAGTAATTGTTTTAAGACCTAATACTTAGAAAACGCCCCTTTTTTAAGCGAAAGGGCTTTGAATTCCTGAACAAGAAGATAAGAAAAAAAGGATTAATAGGAGGTTTCTATAACCACTGTTATTGACGCAGAATTGAACATGTGTTACATTCAAATAGGGCAGGTCACCTTTGTGAAAGCTGGATTAAACAATTAGGTAATTATTTAAAAATTAGAAAATTAGAGTTTCCTGATTACAACAGGAAAAATACGTTTTAAGACGTGGATTATAACCACGGTTATTTTTCGGAATGAATAAGTTGTAAATAGAACAAGGTTGGGAGGTCACCAATGTTTTGGCGAGGCCTCATAGAAATAGAACCAGATAATTAAATTAACCTAAATTTGTTAGTAAAATGTATTTGGGGAAAAGGAGATAGGGATTTATAGTTCTGGTCAATTTTTATTGCTCTCAATCGTACGCGGCGCGGTAGATAGTTGAACGGGCACTATTTGTAGCACTAAAGTTTGTCGATAGATTGTAAATGTTCACTATTGCGGTAGAATGAGTTCATTATGTTACACTCTGACAGGTATTAGCAGTATGTAGTCTTGAGATGCAGTTTATGAATTCATTGAGTTTGACTTAAATAGGTTTATTGCGTTAGTGAGTTCTTGGATTGCAGGTAATAATTCTGTTTCACTGAAAGTTTAGGAAATTTTGACAGTATTAAGTATAGTTCAACACGGTTGATAGTTTATTTTCAATGAAAAGTAGTGACAGTTTGATGGGGCAAGTAGACATACCACGAAGGTAGATAAGTTAAGTTTTAGACAGCTGTTAATTTTACATGGATCCCTCGTTGCAGGAAAGTATTCCCTTACTTAGTTCAAGAAATGCTAGATTTCATGACGAGTAGAAAGCCTGGTTGGCCAAGAAAGGCGGTTCCCACGGGGGGCAGATATTGCACAATTTTGTGAAATCCCAACACTGGCTATAATTCTCTTTAAAAGTATTCAATTCAGATTAAAACCCTTTAAAATTTGGTTAAAATCACTGTACTTATCTTTCCATTGTAGAGCAGGCGATGGTTCATTGTAACCGTTATACTAAAAATCAGACATGGCGTCGATTTTAAAATTGCCTCATGGAGACAGGAGGCTGGCCTCTAAGAGAGAGCACCAAACTGTTCACTCGATGTTCGAACTAGAAGTGGGGCGACGAATAGAGCACACGAGAGAGCACGAAAGACGAAGGAGGAGTGGGGAGGAACAAATGAACAGAAAAACCAGGGTAGGAAACATATAAGCAAAATAGACTCTTTACATAGAATAATTTTCTTCATGGAGTAGGGTCTTCAGGGATATGATAGCTGACGACGAAGACGACGCCTGCTGGAACGGAGTGTAAGACCTCTTGACCTCGATGAATCCGAAGAACTTCAGCGGGTTGCCGCGTGGTGAGCCAGTGAAGTTTTCACGGAATAAGCAACTAAAACAAACTCAAGAACACAATAAATGCCTGATCGAAGGAAAAGGGAAACACAAAGGGATCACTGTTGGTGTCTGAGAGAAGAGAAGGAAAGATTAAATGAAAGAAAGAAAGCAAAGAGCAGCAATTGCCAACTCTAACTAACCGTGTATTCCAAAGAATACACCAGTACGGAATCGAGTTAAACCTGTTCTATCTATCGGTTTAACCCTGTCGCTGGGCCAGTTGTATTGGTCTTTTAAGTTGCGACGACCCGCGCGTCCACCAAATTTGTATTTGGTGGACCCCGTTTTGCCAATTTGTGTGTAAGTGTTAAGGGTAGGTTTGCTTGTTTGCGTGAGGGCAGATTGCCTTTTTTTCTCCCTGACCGTGTTCTTCCCTTAGGGGGGTGAATGTGGTGTAGAATGTGGTGTGTAACGGTAAGTGAATTGTTTATCTTGGAGTGGATTTTCTTTACTCGCTTGGCTAGTGGGAGGTTCGTCAGGACCAAGCTGAACTGTACTACCACCAGTTCAAACCCGGTGCCCTTGCCAACTTTTGTGGCGGCACCGACCGACGCCTCCACCAAATTTGTATTGCCCTGCCCTGCACGCTGCGACGTGAAGTGTACAGAAATGAAGGAGATGATTACAGCAAGCTAGGTTTGGAACAGAAAGGAATTACTGAGGAGAAACCTGAGTACACTCGAATTAGGGCGGTGTTTACTGAAAGGCGTTGAAACTTGGGTGCAGGGCGAATACGTACGTGTGACTGGATTGTGAAGTGAGGAATGAATGAGACAGGCAAGCTGAATGATGGCCTTGCTTACGGAGCGGGTAACTAATGCTGACTCAGTGTTTACAAGTGTCAGACACCCGGCAAGCGTTCAAGCCTGTGTGGCGCAGCTGAGCGAATACTTGCTGGTAGCGAGCCGGGGTTCGAGCTGGATGCTCAATAAATACAAGGAGGCAGTTTAAGAGGGTGTGAATGGTTTAATTTTCACAAGTGTGATATGGAATGCGTCGCTAGCTAAACGCTGCGACGTGAAGTGTACAGAAATGAAGGAGATGATTACAGCAAGCTAGGTTTGGTACAGAGGAATTACTGAGGAGAAACCTGAGTACACTCACCTGAACTGCTGAACGGTCGAGAAGGCGTCGGAAGGCAACTCGGTGGACGAAGGATCCTTAGTCCTTGGTGTGGCTGGTATTTAAGTAAATTGCCAGTGTTCGTGTAATGTAGTCAGTAGATTCCTGCCCCACATAGCAGGTAGCCGTGTGTTTGGATTTATGTTGTAGGAATTACCACATGTGTGTATGAGTAGGCCTGCCAAGCCAGTGTACTTGCAATAGCTGTATGCTTGTTGTTGTTGGTTCCTCTTAGGGGTTGTGGCATAAAATGGGGTTGAAAGGGGACGAAAGGTGGTGACTACACCCTGTGGGAACCCCAGGGTATAACAATATCATATTCTATATTTTCAGGATGGCCGCCTCGCGTTGTATTAAGTGTGTTATTCTTATGATTTACTTCAGCAAGGTCACTGTAATGGTTCTTATTTCTTGCTAAGTTTTGTTTTAATTGTGGAAGTGCATTCTCAATGATTAACTATAACATTTTAATATTACGCCCAGCCGCCATCTAAAAAATGTAATTCCGCTGTTATTTTCCCTATCGGTTATTTCCCTAATTGTAGTTCGAAGACATAGCAAGTTATATATTTTAAATTATGAATTTTCAGGTTGGCCGCTGTGCACTCTATTCAGTTAGATACATTTATCACTAACGCTTTCTTTATCCAGAGGAATTGATCGAAACATAAAACATTACGCCCATACACAATCTTGAATATATGAAAACGTTTATTTTGCGTCTTCTGTAGAGAAATATGCAGGACTACATAGCCTATTTGCTGCGATTCGTCATTGAAACTGTAATAAATAATTAATTGTCCATATTAATGCCATATATACAGAGATGGCAGCTACGTGCTATATGAAAGGAAGATTGTAATTTTACATGACCGTTAATAATCGCGATCATGAGCCACGGTGCCTCCTTTTTACATGGAATCCGAACCACAGGACATGGCATTTCACTTCGAAAATCTCACATGCTTTGAACGGGAATCGAAGCTGGTCCACCTTGGTGAGAGGCCAACAGCTTGACTGCTGAGCCACCACGTCCCCACGTTTTATATACAGTTCGATAGTCTCATAATTAATGCAATGGAGGTATCATATATGTTTCTCCCCTCTTACGAGGATTCTTGTTAATTACGCAATTGGATCCTGAGTTATTGATTTTGAAGTTTAAATAATTTGCTTAACCACCATCTTGAATATATGGTGGGGGTGATATTATGCCTTTCGCATACAAATCCCATATATGGTTCTACATTAATATTACTTTGAGATATTGTATCTCTAATATATATACTACATATATATAATTATTTGTTTGTATATTTTATAATTTCAAGATGGCCGCTGCGCGGTAAATTCATGACATATTATTATGAATAATGGTAGCAAGGTCTTTTATATGGTACTCCTCTCTCACTAAAGTTCAGGTTAATTTTGCTGCTATATCGTGAGTTAATGATATTCAAGTTTTAAGAATACGCCCAGCCACCATCCTGAAGGTTCTCTGTTCATTTGACATGGTCATAGGAAGCCACTCACAAAGTTCTATATTACTGATAATTTTCATTGTATTTTAAAGGTACTTTGGATTAATAATTATCATATTTTATATTTTCAAGATGGCCGCCTCGCGTTATATTCAGTGTGTTATATTTATGACTTATTTTAGCAAGGTCACTTACTGTATATAGTGCTTCTTTCTTACTACGTTTCGTTTTAATTGCGCAGACACATTCTGAATGATTCACTTACGTTTTAATATTACGCCCGGCCACCATCCTTAAAATTTAAAGTCTCTGTTAGTTTGCTTTGGGCATACGACACTCCATATATGTTTCTACCGTGTCACTAATTTTCGTTATTATAAGTCTAAAACATAGAAAGTTTTATGTTTTATATTATGAATTTTCAGAATGGCCGCTACGCGCTATATTGAGTTTGATAAATTAATCACTAACGCTACTAACGCCTCTCATACCAAGTTTCGCCTTGTTGTTGTTGTTGTTGTTGTTGTTGTTGTTGTTGTTGTTGTTGTTGTTTGAGTCTTCAGTCTTTTGACTGGTTTGAAGCAGCTCTCCATGCCTCCCTGTCCTGAGCTAATCGTTTCATCTCTACATAACTACCACACCCTAAATCCGAGGCAATCTCTTTAACATATTCTAACCTTGATCTACCCTAGAGTTCTTGTCCTCGACCCTTCCTTCCATAACTAAGCTTGCTATTCCTGGGTGTCTTAATATATGTCCTACCAACCTACCTCTTCTCTTCATTAGCAGTCGCCAGAAACATCTCTCCTCTCCCACTCGTCTTAATACCTCTTCGTTTGTAACCCTATCTACCCATCTGATCTTCATCATTCTCCTGTAACACCACATTTCAAATGCTTCAATTCTCCTCTTTTCTGCTGCACCAATAGTCCAAGTTTCACTTCCATAGAGTGCCACGCTCCAGACAAAGGCTTTCAAAAATGACTTCCTAATACCTAAATCTATATTCGATGTCAACAGATTCCTTTTTTGTACAAATGCTTTCCTTGCCTGAGCCAACCTACTTTTATATCCTCTTTGCTTCGTCCCTCACTGGTTATTTTTCTTCCTAGGTAACAGAAGTCTCCTACTTCCTTCAGCTTTACACCTGCCAATCTGATGTCCATACAGGTTTCTGATTTTTTTTTCGGCTGCATTCCAATATTTATGTTTTACATTTATTAATTTTCATCAAGAATTATTTCCTCAAGACGGAGTCCATACCATTCAAAAACTCATTCAAATCCTCAGGCGTGTCGGTCAAGATGACGATGTCATCGGCAAATCTCAGATTTGAAATTATCTCTCCTTGAATCTTCACTCCCACTTTAAATGTTTCTCCAATTTCCTTCATTGCTTGTTCAATGTAAAGATTGAAACGTATGGGTGATAAGTTGCAGCCTTGCCTTACACCTTTCTGAATACCAGCTTCTCTATCATGTCCATCAGCTCGAATGACTGCTGTCTGGTTTCTGTTTAGATTGTAGATCCCTGTACTTTATTCCAATAGATTTCAAAATGTCAAACAATTTAGTCCAATCAACGTTATCAAAAGCCTTTTCTAAGTCTACAAATGCCATGAACGTTCTCTTATCTTTTCTTATTCTACCTTCCAAAATCAGCCTAAGACTTAGTACAGCTTCCCTTGTTCCTACATTTCTCCTGAAACCAAACTGGTCTTCACCCAACTCCGTTTCTATCTGGCTTTCAATCCTCTTGTAAATTATTCTAGACAGGATCTTTGAAGCATGAGTAATCAAGCTGATTGTACGGTAATCTTCACATCTATCAGCTCCCACTTTCTTTGGTATAGGGATGATTACATTCTTCTTGAAATCAGGGGTACCTCACCTGTCTCATAAATCCTACACACCAAGTGAAATAACCACTCGTCTTAATACCTCTTCATTTGTTACTCTATCTACCCATCTGATCTTCATCATTCTCCTGTAGCACCACATTTCAAACTCTTCAGTACACTTTTTTTTCTGCTGCACCAATAGTCCAAGTTTCACTTCTATATAGTGCCACGCTCCAAACAAAGGCTTTCAAAAGTGACTTCCTAATACCTAAATCTATATTCGATGTCAACAGATTCCTTTTCTGTAGAAATGCTTTCCTTGCCTTAATTGTGTAATAATATGCTGAGTTATTAATGCGTATACTTTAATAGTACGCCTAGCTACCATCTTGAATCAATGGAGTCATTGGTCTTTTGCTTTGAGCATTCGAAGCGACTTATAAGATTCTATGTTATTACTCAATTTCGTCATTATAGCTGTAGGATACCGAAAGTTATTCATTTATTTACTTTGAAATATGCGCTACATTCAGTGTGATAATCTTCTGACTAATGCACGTGAGAGGTCTAATATGAATCTCACGGCAAGATTCGTCTTAATTACTCAATTTAATTCGGGGTTGTCGATTTTAATGATATAATATTTAACCATAGCCGCCATCTTAAATGAATGGAGAGTCTGTTCTTTTGCCATATACGGTCCTACCTTATCGCTAAATTTCGTTACAGTAGCTTTAAAGTGCTGTGAGTTATTTATTATTATATTTTATAATTTCAAAATGGCTTCTGCGCGTAACATACAGTCTTATGTTGTTATCACATTGACAACGGAGGGTGCTGAAATAAAACTACCTGGATGTCAAATAACATTGATTCATTGGATCATAAATAAGTTAGTGGATCACAATGCTTGCATGATTCACATGGCCGCTATCTTGAAATTACTTGGCTGATGTCCTTTTAGTTTGGGCACCAGACGCTTCCCACGTGAAGACATACAGTGTTTTTCCAAAATTTGGTCGAGATCCGATTACCTAGTTTAGTCGTAATTTGATACAAGATTTGAACAAGTGGTGGCGATATAAAATATGACACTAAGGTATCGTTTGCTAGTGCTACCTCTGTACCAAAATTGGTTTAATTCGTTTTCGTCGTGTTTGAATTGATTAGGGGGTGGCGAAGGGGCTACACACGGACACACAGAGTTAGACACACGGACATTGGGCCCGTGTAGATCTCGTAAGTCTACTTTCATTTTTTCCCCAACACTATCGATAGTAGGCTAAAATTCGTTGGCGTGGTGGTGGGGGATGGAGGGGACATCTGAAAGTGTGACGTGGGGGATAATATCCCCTCGGCCAGTAACCCTCGGAAAGAAACAGTCACATGTAGGCAGAGCTAGTTCCACGTGAACCCGACAGAGCGCGGTGAGAGCCTTAAGTAGTCCTCGTGTGGCACAAGGCTGTTTATCGACTGCACCGCCGTCCGCCGCGCCAGTTGCGTGCTGTTGTCCGCTGAATGAGGGTCTCTTCACGTGCCGCATCCCGTCACACAAATGACTGTCTAGTAAGAATATTAAAACAAGGAGACACATTGCGTTCAAAATACTGATCATACAGGTGCGGTCTCAATATTTGAAGACAGTTTACTTTTTGCAATTGTGCAGCGAGGTCCATTCTTCACGTGACCTGAAATCATTGTCCGGTAAGAATTTTCATCTTTGAAGGCTAATAATATGTTAATTATTACTATTCTAATGTGTGTCAGTTAAATGTATTGTTCATAATTTTTGCTTCACCGAGCTGCAACAATATCATGAGCATTAACTTATAGCCTATAAGAAGAAATAATTTTTATTGAAATCTGTTGACGTTTGGTTAGCCTGGATTAAAATGAAATGCATGCGACGAAGTTACGTGACTTCTGTTGAGGATTTTATATTTTTGTCCCACATTGTTTTAGCGGTCCGTCAATGATCTTTAATTCATGTTCACCGTCGAATGCCTTGCGGTGAGTTTAGCCAATCGAACCAGTCAAATAAGTGTGAATGTCATCGCGGTCATGCCTCTTCATGAACCTCGTCCAAGGTGTCAAGTCTTACAGCTAATACAGTATACTATCTATTGTCGAGCAAATTTTAATGCTGGATTTCATCTTTGGGATTCACTTCGAAGGTTGCTCGGGGGGGGGGGGGGGGGGGGAGGAGGCGGCAGAGGGGGGGTCTGGCATTGTCTTTCGTCCATTTCTTATTCTCCTCCATCCCCTGCGCTTTTAGCACATTCAAAGGATGATGTGACCTCCATTTATTCGCATGGCGCTTATTTATATTTTCCCTATACACTTATCCATTACCATTGGGATTCTTTCTTCAGTAATGTCCTATGCTTAGTCCCCGCTATAGGAAATATCAAATTCTGCCGGAAGCTCTACCGTTGTACGTAAGTCATGCATCTAGCCGTAGGATTTTCATTGATAAATACAGTCCGAATACTGGAGGAGTTACGCCACTTCGAAAAATGTGGATACCTGGTTAAGAAGTGCGGGTGAATGAAAAACACTCTAGCCCACAATATTCAGAGTTGGTAAATACGAAGAGTTGACCTAGACGGGAAAGAAGAGAGAGAAGAGCTGCGCTAATAGGATCGCTCCACGGGGAAGTAGTTGCCCGAGGCGTCTTTAACTGCCCCCCATTCCAAACTGGGCGTGAAAGTAAATATTGTCGGAATGTGTCAAACTGCCCTGATCTTCAGTATCTGCTCTTCTTATCTCAAAGACGTATTCGATACTATTCATTAGCAAGTTTTGAAAATATTCCAGATTCCTGGATTGATACATGCCTTGTATGCAGCCTTGTATTTATAGCTCAAGTTCGGTTATTTTCTTTGTGTTTCACACTTACTATTCAGAAATGCACTTTAAATTTTTATGTTGTAGCTTCGTAAACATGCAAGCTATAGCCTGCACTATGAGCTTTAAAATGATATAGTGGGAACCAAATTGTTTATACAGTATGTATTCTGCTACAAAACAAGGTGCATCTATCTATCTATAAAGCTCAAGGTTTGTTTGTTATGTATACAAACCTACACCGTTTCACCTATCTCAACCAAAATTTGTATACTTACCCTTTGGAACCCTGCGGGTACAGACCATTCCATTCCCTGCATTTAGGCCCTTTGGCACAAATCTACACCGTTTCACCGATCTGACCTAAAATTTGTATACTTACCCTTTGGAACCTTGCGAGTAACAGTGTCAACATGAAATTTCGAACAGACCACTCCGTTCATTGCATTTAGGCCCTTTGGCACAAATCTACGCCGTTTCAACGATCTGAACCAAATTTTACGTACTTACCCTTTCAAACCCGCCGAATAACACTGTCTACTTTAAATTTCGGAAAACCCTCTCCATTCCCTGCATTTAGGCCCTTTGGCACAAATCTACACCGTTTCACCGATTTGAACCAAAATTTGTATACTTACCCTTTGGAACCCTGCGAGTAACACAGTCTCCATGAAATTTTGGACAGACCACTCCATTCCCTGCATTTAGGCCTTTTGGCACAAATCTACACCGTTTCACCGATCTGAACCAACATTTGTATACTTACCCTTTGGAACCCTGCGAGTACACCTACATGAAATTTCGGATAGACCATTCAATTCCTTGCATTTAGGCCCTTTGGCACAAATCTACATCGTTTCACCGATATGAACCAAACTTAATGTACTTACCCTTTGGAACCCTGCCAACTTGATATTTTGGACAACTCTCTCCATTCCTACATTCAGAACAACAGACGAAATGATCTTGGAAACCACGTTTTAAGGCCCTAGAACCATTCATGCCCGTAGTAGTATAACTGTAAGAATATTTTAATATGTCTATTGTTGGCTGGCAATGCGGGCTGCATCACGTCACCCATACCAGTGTTCTGGTGTAGAATTGCGAAAATAGTTACATCTTGAGCTGCATATAAATTGGAGTCTGGGGGAGGCGGTAATTAGTGCAAAAAAAATCTTAGGCCCCATAAAACAGTTATCATCATTAAAATATTATGCCTCTGAATAAGTGCGATGGTGTTCCTTATCCTTGAGCGGTATGTGACGATAAATGACACTATTGCTACCTCAGGAGCTCGGGACAACCGAATTTTTCCAAAGTGTGTGATTATTTTTCTACGGTGCTATGCGACAAAAGACGACACTATTGATCTCTACATTTCTAACAGCCAATGAGATATAGGCCCTAGGCAATGTCTTTTATTTCACATACTCCTCTTTCTAATCATATTTTTTCAATTCGTTTATAAATTACATGTCAGTACTGTAGTTAGTAAATAGCTGTTTCCCTATTAATTATTATCATTATCATTACGGGAAAATGACCTGAATGTTACATCCATTATACTGTACTACTTATCACCCCCACTACCATAACCACCACAAAAAGATATTTTTTTTCTGTTAGTTTAAGTATCATGTGCCAGTTCTGTAGTAGTATTCATTATCATCCATAAAACAAATAAATCCACCGGGCGAAGCCGGGCACTACTGCTAGTTCTTAAATAAATGGGCAGATCATTCCTTGTTCGAACACCTCCACTTTTGGCCCTGTTGTGACAATTCACACTTAAGGCCAAATGTCCCGACACTTTGCTAAGAATATATTTCAACAGATGGCAGCACAAGCGAAGCTGAATTTATTTATTTATTTATTTTTGTATCGAAGGAGAGCTCCGATCTGCGATCTGAAAACTGCTATGTACTCTGTCTAGTAGCAGAATTGATATTAATTCATTGCTTACTTTTTAATTTCAAAAACAGAAAAGTTGCTGTTTGTTTTTCAAATATCTGATTAAAATTTGAAAGAAAACGGGTAATACGAAAGTTGAGTTTTACTCACTGATTCCAAAGCCGCATCGAAAACCTAAATCGGTTAAATAGAATCGTCGGGATCGCTTTGGGAAGTTTGTGAATAAAAGTGTTACTGTATTTGCAACAAGGCGCGGCAGTAGAACAAGGTCATGGAGAGCGGGTTGGTGGAGGGTTGGGGGGAGGGAAGGGGAGCGGACCTCGAGTGATTTGAGAGAGCGACAACCTTGCCAACGGTATGGAAATCCCGAGCATTTTGTCCAATGTTGCGATTGACTGTGCTGGTTAGTTCTGAATTATTTCTGAGTGATTCTTTGATATTTTACCAGTTCCAAGTTACGACTTCTTGTTTTTAATTCATCGATATCATTAATTACTTGTTGTTTAATTTATTTTACCTGCAACAGTATTATTTTTAATGCCCATTAGGTGTTCTATTTTCGGCACTTTACTTTTTGAACAGCATTTCTGGTGGAATAGGCACATGTACATATAGGTTGGCTACGACTGGTGGAGAGCATTACGGTCATCACATGGAGTTATTTTTTCGTTTTTGTTGAAAAATGGAGTCCCCACCAAAACCGATTCAAGGGCGTTCCACTAAATCCCAGGTGAGATTGCGACTAAGTGCCAAGAAAAGGAAGCCCGGCCCTAAAAATTAAAAAAAAAACACCTCTTCACACCCGTAAGTTTTTTTTTCCTAGTTTATTATTTGAAATTAAATATTTCTTTACGCTTGCATTAGAGAATTTGTAATGCACTGAGCAGTTATGATTTCACTTATATTTTACCTGTAGCCTACAAATAGGATGACTAAACGTCACCCCGCAATCTGCAGGCTACATGGCTGAACAGCGCAGGGGTTGCTTGGTAGGCCTAGGCTCTTCATGGGCTGTCGCGCCACGGTTGTAGTTTGTTTTTTACTTCTAATGCATAAGTGTAGGAGTACAAAATCACGAACTATTCATTGTCAACTTTTTTCAGAGAAGGAAGTTCGACTTCAAATGAAAACAATGTGTTGTGTGGAAAAATAAAGGCGTAGCGATTTTTAACATGGAAAATTGGTTTCCGGAATTATTGGATTGGGTTACATAAAGACTGCAAACAGTACTTTTGAACTACCAGTGGGCAAGGTGAAGACAAACAGCTGACTGCAACCAAACTTATGCGTTATTGCTTGCAGCCCCTAATTGCAAAAAGTTCCCAGCTAGCATCAATCTGCACCAGCAATGCTGCCGAAAATTATATGTCCCTTGTTGCAAAATTCACGGGAGGTAAGCAGATCAATCGAGGGAAACGAGGTTCCTTCACTCATAGAACCAAAGCTGGCTGGGCTGGTCTTTCAGTTTGGGCCATCCTGGCACTATAAAACAATGAAATCAGTTTAGAGAAAAAAAACTGCCTCAATAGTGAAGGACACGGCACTCAGCAGAAAGAGAAGAAGAGCAGCTTTCCGGAAAAGTTTATCTGCGTCGCGAGCAGGGAAAAGAATGTCCTGACAACAGTCTAGTGAAATGAAACGTACTGTCTCACGTGATTATGGAAACCGATCAATGCAGTAGGATTTCGATGAGGTACAGTTGAGAGAATTTAGTGACCAGATGATCAAGCAACTAACGCTTAGTGAAGGCCATATACAAATATTTTCCACAGGAATTTAACACAGTTGTCCAGTAAAGTTGTAAAATATTGCGTACGATATGCACATTAAGTCTTAGAACATAAGTCGTAGAGATGTGGCCTACGATATTTACCTTAAATTAAGTGAAATCATGAAAATATAACATTTCTGGATATTGTGAATCACGTCCCGTATGAATGACCAATACTATGGAAAATAAAGTACCATAGGCCCTACCAGTAATAAGTGACAAATAAAATGAACTTAAGGTCTATCAATGCATAAGGGAACAGTTTAAAATATTTGGATGAGAGTTTAGGCCAAATCTCACAAACAGCTATAGAAGAAACAAAGACTGCATTTCAATACAATTTGTGTGTTTACCACAACGCTGCGTTTGTCTGAAAACGAATCAAATTAACCAAGCCTATCCTGTGTGCTCACTAACAGGTTAGAGAAGTCTACAATTAAGGCCTATCGTACTACCTCATTCTAAATAATGGGGCACTTTTCGTATCCTAGCTCTAAATATAATCAAAAGAATCACAACAAGACTTGCCACTCCATCACTTCAGAAATAAGCAGTATTCATTGGCTTGAATAATGTCACTATACGGTACTGTAACTTTGTTGTAGGGTGTAGGCCTACATGATAATTGTTTTCTTAAAGTGCAAAAAATAAAATATTTAGGCAGAAATTTTCAGTCTGGGATAGGCCTAATTGTTATTTGGAAACACAATTCACTGCTTAAATAAATTAAGAGAAAAATCACCACTCAGAAAAGTTGTAGGATAAAATGTATTGGTGTTGGTGAATCAGCTGTAAGGTTATGTAGGTTGTCGTTAATAATACTTATAGTACAAACCAGATTTAATTACAACTACACATGAACCAAAAAAAACCTTTATGTGACACATATGGCCTAAATATATTTCTATATTAGATATACTCTATCCACCAAATGATAAATATTTATAATTTGCAGTACCCGCCATGCAATTCTTGCCTCAGGAGTGAGGTCAACTTTATTCATACCATCTCGCAAAATTCTCGTACTTTATCCATACAATTTCACTTCTATTTTGTAGCTCCAACACTGTAGATGATCTTCACGGGAGGCGTTTGCCTTATTTCACGCGTATTACACATTTTTATCCACAAAATTCAAGACACTGCGCAGCGTTAATGCAGCTTCCTATGTATAAAAAACCTAGCAACCAGTCGTTAGGGTCCAATGTGGCTGCGCCCGTGTGGTTGCTAGGCGCGTCACTTCGGCAGCGTATAGAGCGTCTCTACCTTAAGACAGTATGGATTTTTTTTTTTTTTAAGGTAATGGGCATAGCACGGATGCTCTGGACCCAGTCGCAGCCCTAAAAAATACTGTTACACGTGAAAAGTATCCAATATTTGAACTATAAACTACTGGAAAATTGTGACACAGATATACAAGGACACAAATAGGTACTAATCTTCACACCAAGCGACGTATCTTAGTGACTTACTACTTCAACACAAACATGACATCGTCACACGTAAGGGTATGGAAATTAAAAAGTAAGGGAGCATTCGTGTAGGAATCTAAGGAAGGCATGAATAACAGAAGGAATAGGAGTATGAAGGAGCACGGAAATGTGGAGAGGGAGGGGGAAACCTAAAGAACGCAAAGTATGTAGAAATGGGACTCGTTGAGTGTCAAATATAGGGCATTGAAAAATTAAATGATTAATAGTACCGATTGCCTGAGAACAGTCGCAGAGAGCCGAAGGACGAAGCTTACAGCGGGCCATATATACCGGAGTCAAAGCATGATGAAAACGTAAACGGATAATCGTAATAATATGCCGTCGAGTGTAGGATCCATTATAAAACCAAGGGTGTCTAGGGATAGTAGGTTGAATTCTATAATATAACCTGGCTTTTGTGCGTGTATAATCCTGCCATTGGTGTAACCAAACATTAAGTAATTGAGATTTGAGAGTGGGGAGATAATCTGAGGCGTGGGTAGCCACATTCATCAATACAGCATGACCCAAAGCCGCATCCTTGGCCGCTTTATCGACTAATTCATTCCCCGAGAGGTTGGCATGGCCGGGTATCCAAGAAAACACTATCTGAAAGCCCGAATGATATAGGTCATACGTTAATTGTACAATATTAAATATATACCAATTATTCGTAGTTTGGACATGTTGTAAAGCCTGGAGGACACTTTGAGAATCAGATAGAATTAATGCTTTAGTGATGTTATTCCGTTTAATATATAGCAGGGCTTGTCGAATAGCAAAGGCTTCAGCCGAAAAAATAGAGAGGGTATGCGGTAATTTAAAGGAAGCAAGATAAGATAGAGAGGGGATATAAAAGGCAGCACCCGTATTCGAAGGAGAGGGAAATTTTGATCCATCTGTATAAATTGTCGTATATTGTTGATGATTCAATGCAAGATTATATACATATTTGCGGGCAATCGTAGGGGTAAGCATAGAAGACATACGAGATACATGCGAGGAATGTCTCACTACATCAGGTTGAAACATTAATACCGAGAGCGGTGCATTATAACAAATGGGTTTTCGTGTTTGAAGAATTTGTGGGCGAAAACCCGAAAGCTCTAGATAAGCCAGGAGAATAGAGGGAGGTGCATAGCGTTTGAATAAACTTTTTTGATGATATTCGGAGAGAAGTTGTAGTTTGGGAAGAATGGGTGTTGTTAGTAGTGCCATTTGTCGTAGGAGATATCGTGAAGACAGATAACGTCTCCGAAGGTGAAGCGGTTGCTCTGCCGCCTCGACGAGAAGAGCTTGTGTGGGGGTGGAAGAAAGGGCCCCGAGAACAATTCTGAGGGCGGAAAATTGTAGTTTATCCAATTCATTGAGGCGTGTTTTCGGCATGACGTCATAGTAGTGACTACTGTAATCAAGGACAGATCGAATAAGATTTCTGTAAAATAACAATAATATCTGAGGATCAGCTCCCCACTTACGACGAGTTAATGACCGTAAGATATTTAATTTCTGGAACACATGAGCTTTTAAGTGAGATATTTGAGGCGTCCAGATCAACTTATCATCTATAATGAGTCCTAAATATTTTGTATGGTGTACAATAGGAATGGTACCCTGATTATAACGGATAGGCAACCGGTCACACACCCGTTTATGAGTGAAGAGCAAAGCCGCATTTTTGAGCGGAACACTATCAAGGCCATGTGAGAACAGCCATGAATGTAATATCGTGAGAGCACGTGACATGATCTGCCGACACATATTTATATCAGAATGGGAACAATATAGGAGTATATCATCAGCATATTGTATTAGGCGGACATGAGGAAGTAAAAGCCTCTCAATCTCACTAGTATAAATAAGGTATAAGATTCCACTCAAAATATCACCCTGCGGCAAACCAGAAGACGAATACCTGTAATTTAACCCAGTAGGAAAGTTGGAAAGTGTGATATGCCTTCTTCGGAGAAATGCCGAGATGATTTTAATAAAACTGATCGGAAATTGTTGTTGGTGTAGTTTTTGCAGTAAAAGGACGGTATTCACATTATCATAAGCCCCTTTAATATCTAAAAAGACTGCTAATGTTGAGTGTTTACGGCAAAATGACAACATGACATCAAGAAGAAAAATATTCAAGGCATCGGTAGTAGATTTCCGTTTAGCAAAGGCGTATTGAGTTTTCGGAAACAAATCATAATATTCTAAAGTCCATACTAAGCGTGTCAACAGAATACGTTGGAATGTCTTCCTAATACAGGACCCAAGATGTATACCACGATAACTTCCTGCTAAATCCGGATTTTTCCCTGGTTTTAAAATAGGAACTACTAAAAACTCATTCCAATCCTCGGGAACATTGCCGGAGGCTAAGACGGCATTAAAAACATCTATTAGAACTTGTTGTGCATTATTGGGGAGACTCTTAATGACGTGGTATGAGATATAGTCTGGTCCAGGTGTAGTAGATTTTTTTTGTGATAAGGCTGATTGAAATTCGGAAACAATAACCGGATGCAGAAGACAAGAAAACATATGGTTGTGTTCCAGGGATGGAAAGATAATTTCTTGTTCTACAAATTCAGGAGTCATCGTGTGATAAAATTCTACTGACTGATCATAATTCAAACGATGCAGACTTGGACCTAAGTGGCGGCGCGATAAGGTTTTTAACACAGTCCATATTTGAGTAATGGGAGTCTGGTGATGTATATGAGAGACGTATTCTCTCCAAGCCGATCTTCTTTTATCATTAAAAGACTGCTGGCATTTTGCAACAAACTGTTTATAATGGCGATAAGTATACGGAGTATTGTACGTTCTAAAAAGTCGTAATAAATGTTTGCGTCTTTTCACCATTCTCGTACATTCCTCGTCCCACCAGGGTAGTAAGGACCTGCTCTTTCCAGAGGTGCGTGCATTGGGAATTAACGGATGATAGGTGTCAAAATAGCGAACAATGTAAGTAAGTAGCAAATTATAGGAGGAACGAATCGGGGGAGCCGTATTACAATAGTGCTGTTGGATATAGGTGAAAAATTGAGCTGAATCAAAACTTTTGAAACTCCTAGTAAAAACCGGAGTATGCAAGGTATTACTAGGACGAGGAGCCGAATCAAAGGTCATCAAGATCGGATAGTGGTCACTTTGATGTAAATCAGGGGTTGTGTGCCATATAATTCGGTGGGCCAGGGAAAGGGAAACAAACGTGAGGTCAACCGCACTGGGGGCCTGAGCAGGAGGAGAAATACGAGTGGGTGAACCATCATTTAAAATCTGAAGATGAAACTGCTGAGCAGTGGTCATGATATTCCTACCCTTGGGTGTTGTGCGGACACAACCCCAGTCGGTATGATGGCCATTAAAATCCCCACCAATAATGTGGGAGGTGAAGGAATTACAGTAGGAAAAAAAGGAATACCATTGTCGGAAATTACCTTTGACAGCCGGAGGAATATACAAATTAGTGATATGTAGGGAGGCAACAGTTATAGTTATCACATAGGTTCTGGGGAGAGGAAAAAGAAATGGGGTAACTTGGTACGAAAGTCTTTCATGGATTAATGTTAGGACACCACCACATTGCGGTCCATCTTGGCGCTCAATATTATATCGTGGAACGTGAAAAGATAAATTTGGGGCTAACCATGTTTCCTGGATGAGAATGATATCAGGGGTGTACTCTTGGATTATAAGTAATAATTCATGTCTCTTGTTTTGAATGCTACGTGCATTCCATTGAATAATTTTCATGTTGAGGTAACAGAAGTACCAACAGATTGTAGTATTTTACTAGAAGACGGTCGGGTTTCAGCAGGAAAGGATAAGAGTGAAATCTTCTCGTAAATATTTTTAAGTAAATGGGCCCATTGGACATTGGAACCCAATATTTCCATCAAATGCATAACATCCTCTGTAATATCTTGAGGCACACCCTTGGCGGGAGGCATTGTAAGTGAGGGAGTGGGAGTTGGCCCCACCTGGGGCGGTTGCAATGAAGCAGAAGGGGGCACATAGCCTGAGGCTTTGTCCCCATGGATAATGGACAAATATGCAGGTCGGTCATACCCCAAAGGAGAAATGACCTTAGGGGGGCTCGTGACGATCGTGGTAAACTTGCGTTTCTTCTGTACAGAATTCGGTGTAAGAGAAGCTTGCTGTGTAAGGGGGGGAAATTGCTGCGGGACTGAAAGGGATTGAAACGGCTGTCCTGATAGGGAATGGAGAATTTCTTGATACGTTTTATTTTCAGTGCACATCCTAGTTTTAATGTCAATTTGTTTTGCGTGGTACTCACACCTCGGTGAGCCACTCATATGATTTTCATCGCAATGTACACAGCGCACCAAAACCTGAGTACATTGAGCCGTTTCATGTCCTTGGGCGCACCGCCCACATCTTGGTGCCCGAGCTCTACAGTTTTGTCCAGTGTGCCCATATCTTTGGCATCTATTGCAAATAATAGGGCGAAAGATGAAAACCTGCACTTCTAACATCACATGAAATATAGAAACATGGGTGGGCAAAGTTTGAGTTTCAAAGACAATCTTCACCGTACCTGTAGGTAATAAGTCGACCTTCCCATCCGTGACTTTTCTTCTGTTCATGCGTTGAATTTTTACAATGGGGCAAGGCGCCTTCAAATATTGTAATATTTCATCAGTCGAGAAAGAAGTGTCAACCCCGCGGATCAAACCCACTCTATGTATATTAACTGAGGGAATGAACGCCTTTAAGCTTTTTTCCGTGAGCAGTGGGTGCTGAAGAAAGTTATTGGCATCCCGGGAGGTTCAAAAGGTGACCTGAATTCTATTCCTACCTTTGCGGTGGATTTCTTGTATCCCAACAATCTTACGTTCGTAAAAAAGTTTACCGAGACCCATCGGATGTAAATTACCTATCCTGTTGGTGGGATCAGAAGATTCCACCATGACATAATATGGTCCAGTATGGTGCTCATAATACATGCGGGGTGACTCATTCACAGTAGGTGGTATAACGGGAGCTATAGAGAGTGGTGGTGTAGGTCGTGTATCAGTCGAGGGAATCAGAGGTGTTACATTAAGGACAGGTGCCGTGAGATCAATGACTTCTGTAGTAAAAAATTCCATCCCTTCCTCGGGAGGACGCGTATCTTCACCCCCTCCACTATTATCACCCATGTTGTCGTCAGAAGAATGGTATGTGACTGACCACACAGGAAGGAAACACACACACTAAAGAAACAAAATGGTAGGACACACAAAAACTATTGGATACTCTCACCAACAAGTATTGCTACGGAGCAGGTACACGTCAACCGTCACACTCGGAAGGTCACACGAGACTGCAGTATGGGATTAAATGTACTATTTGCCTCTCACTCGCACTTATGTTGTTGTTTGGGTTGCGTTGCTGGACACAGAAGCCTCTTCGCCCAATAACATCCGGCTGGGAATAGACTACAGTAGCCATCGCAGTAAAATGCCGCAGCAAATTGGTCCATATGTTCAAAAACCACTAATCTCTTGGACTTCGTTTGTCACATAGAAATTGATGTCCACATTATCCTCTTCACTATCGGAGCTGATCTTTAGCACTGATGTCTAAATTTATATAGTTATCGCACACGCCAAATATGAGGAATAACGGAAACAAGATCTATACGTATATATATATATATGGGTGACCACAAACCTAAAAACCACACCCAGGAGCACCAGAACAAATAACGGGAAGGACCCCCTAGGAGCCCACCTATGATTTTACAATTGAAATGGAAGGTGATCCAAATATAACATAATGGCATCCACCAATGGAACTGTAGGACTATGTACAAGTGACGCGATGTTTAAAGGCAAGGGATAATCAAGTCGCCTCAATTTCTCCAACATAATGTCTCGCTGCGGATTGAAGGTTTCACACTGAAACAATATGTGATGTAATGTACCTCGTGCCCTACCACATACACACCTATCATTGTCCCTGAGATGCATGCGCTCCAAAGCTACTGGTGTAAGAGCGTGCTGGAACCGCATTCGAATGATTGTAATAATATGACGCCGCGAATATTTTCCGACCCGGAACCAAGGCTCTGTAGTTACGGATGGTTTTATTAAGAAAAAAATTTTTGCTTTACATTTTGCTATCTCGGTCCATTCATTTTGCCAAGCACTAACGACTCGCTGATGAATTATCGGTACTATATCCGGACACGGTATCCCGATATTATAAACTGTTCCCTGACCGCATGCCGCATTCTTTGCCCAGAGATCTACTGTTTCGTTTCCCGCTATATGACAATGCCCAGGAATCCACATGATAACCACGTCTTGTCCTGTGAGTGTGAATGTATGGAAATATTGCACTATTTGGTAAAGATACCAATTATTTGAATGCAGAAAATGAGGTAAGGCATTAATAACACTCAAAGAATCCGTGCATAAATATTGACAAGCCTGGCGTATAGCAAAGAATTCAGCTGTAAAGATTGCAAGATGAGGGGGGAGGCAATAAGTGCGACTAACCTGTAAGTCAGGAGAGTAAAAAGCCGACCCCACGCGATCCGGTCGAACCATCTTTGAACCATCCGTATAAAAAATAGTATAATTGGAATACAAATCCTGAATCTCTCGAAATGCACTAGAAATGATATTCGGATGATGCTTGAACATTTGAAATAGCAATGGAAAGGAATTATGCAGAATCTTAGGTTGGGTATGCAAAACCCTGTATGGGATTGTATATGGAAGTGCTAAACGGGTTTGTAACACATCCTTCCTGAAGGGTTGTAAAATCTCATAAGCCATGACAAGTGCCGGTTTATGTGAGCGATCTAAAAGATTTTGTGCGTAATATTCCGTCAGAGGTTGTAATTTAGAGATAATCGGAGACTCCACTAACGACAATTTGTAGGCTAAATATTTGCCCGCTATAAATGTGCGTCGATATGATAAAGGTAACTCACCGGCTTCCACCAACAATGCACTCGTGGGGGTGGAGGCCAAAGCCCCTAGAATTATGCGGATGGCTTTATATTGTAGTCTATCTAACATTAACAAGCGACTGTTCGCCATTAGATCGTAAAAGAAACTGCCGTAATCTGATTGTGAACGAATAATGTTCTTGTACACTGTCAATAATAATGCGGGGTCCGCACCCCAACGACGCCTTGTCAAAGCTCGAAGGACCTGTAACCGTTTTTCGATTTTAACTTCAAGATATTGTACCTGCCATGTCCACCAGAGTTTATCGTCAATATAAATGCCTAAATATTTGATATTGCGCACATCTATGGTACCCTGTCGAAATAAATTAGGGGTCTGATCGTACCTCCGTTGATGCGTGATAATTATAGCAGAGTTCTTACCCGGAGATGTTTCCAAGCCATGATTACTTAGCCATTTATGGGCTAGAGTTAATGCAAGATATAAATCTGTTCGACATTGATGTAAAGTGTCACGGGAACAATAAATCATAAAATCATCCGCATATTGTATGATACGGGCATAAGGCAAAATCACCGCTTCTAATTGTTGAGTATAAATGGAAAACAGAAACCCACTAAGTATGTCCCCTTGCGGCAAGCCCTGAGACTTCTGACGGTGGTCCAGCATCCCCTCGGGGGTACGTAATATGAGACGCCGATGAGTTAAAAAATTGTGAACAATACAAAGAAATGGAGAGGGGAACTGAAGCTCCTGCAGTTTCCGTTGTAAAATCATGGGATCTACGGCATCGTACGCCCCCTTAATATCCAGACAAACAGCAATAGTATGATGTTTGCGTCCTTTAGCTAATAACACATCAGTTAAGAAAATCGAAATAGCATCTACAGTACTGCTACGTTTACGAAATGCGAATTGATACTTAGAGAATAAGTTGTAATATTCCATACACCATTGCAAACTTTGCAATAATACTTTTTGAAATATCTTCCTCACACAGGAGCCTAAATTGATCCCACGATAATTCTGAGGGTCACGTGCGTCCTTCGAGATTTTTAAGATAGGCAGGACCTCAAAGATATTCCACTCAGTGGGAAACGTGCCAAAACGTAAATCTTCATTATATACAGAAATAAGCATTTCCAGTGCCTTGCCGGGAAGATAGGCAACCATCTGATATGTTATGGAATCTACACCAGGACTTGTCGATTTCGTACCTCGCAGGGCAGATTGAATTTCCACGTGTGTTATAGGTTGCAGTAAAACATGGAAATGATCTGAAGCTGTATAAGATGGAAGCGGGCCCTTATTGATAACTGTATCTGGCGTGAGATTTATATAAAATTCTTGAAAACCCTGCCGGCTAAGTCTTGTAGGCGGCCCCATATAACGAGTATTGGACAAACCTTTGATGGTAGACCATAACTTAGTTAAAGAGGTTGTGGCATTTAATGAGCTGATGTGATTCTTCCATGCGTCGCGTCTCTTTTCATTAAATACTCGTTGGATCGTGGCTGTGACGCGCTTATACAAGATATAATTGTCATGTGTACCATGTTTCCGATATTTTCGTAAACACGCCTTCCGTCTTTTTACTAGTAAGGCGCACTCTGCATCCCACCACTGTAGAGTCCCAGGGCGTTGGAACCTACTATACGGAATTGGACGCTTCGGGTGATAACAATCCAAATATTGCTGAATAAGGTGATACAAAAGAGTATTTCTGACGTGGGAGGGGTGGGATGCGGCCCAGATTATCCTGAATGAATGTCTGAAAGAGGTCGAAATCAAAGTATTTTAAGGAACGAGTTATTTTAGTGCCCCGGTGTATCGATGGTGCTACCCCAGTGCGATCATAAAAAATTAAAATAGGGAAGTGATCACTCTGATGCGTGTCCCCGATCGTGCTCCAATCTAATTTATGCGACAAGTCCGGGGTAGTGAGAGTTAAATCTACCACACTTTTTGGACTGCCCGGGGGTGTCAATCGCGTAGGAGAACCGTCGTTTAACACATTTAAGGAAAATGTGGAAATCGCATGAGCAATATGTCTACCTTTAGCATTAGTTCGTTCACTGCCCCAGAGTCCATGGTGTGCATTAAAATCTCCTAGAATAACATGCTTAGATCGTTATGACACATATTTAAAATACATGTGCCACTGTTGTTGCGTGCCCTGAACACGTGATGGGCAATAGATATGACTAACATATATATCCCCCACCCGAAAAAATTGATGATAACAAAAAGGGAGTTGATAAGGCAAAGACAGCGGAGTTATTTGTAAATCCGTTTTACAGAGGGTTATTAAGCCTCCGTATCCCGGACCATCTTCACGAAAGACCGTATAATTGGGAATTTGAAAACGATAATGTGGGTATAGCCACGTTTCTTGGATAAATACGATCTCAGGGTGATATGTCGATATTAAATGAAGCAATTCATGCTTCTTATTTACCACACTCAGACAGTTCCATTGCAGCAGCCACATCCTTCACCTATGAACGACATGAGATGAAGAAAGACTAAACGAATACAACCCAAAAAAGAAAAGGAAAGAAACTATTGACAAACTGCACCAGTGCCCCGTGGTAGTGGTTTTTCGAGGGGTGGAAGTAATGGCAGTATTTTATCTAATAACTTTTTAACACAGTGCGCCCACTGTGCATTGTGGCCTAATAGATCCATGAGTTCTGTAAATTCGTCGAGGATGATTTGAGTAGGAGCAGACTTATCGGGCCCCGAATCGGGCTCCAGTCGCCGGACACCGGATGTGCCCGGTTCGCTGGGCTTCTCAAGTGGTGATATCCGTTCCACGGTTGGGTTTTTTATCAGTTGCAGATATGCCGACCTATCATATCCCAAGGGTGTAATCAATTTCGGAGCCGGATGTACCAACTCTGTAAATTTACGCTTGCGCGGAGGATCAAATCGTTGCCCACTAGATAAAGCTGCCAAAGGGGGGAATTGTTGGGAGAGTGCTAAAGGGTGAAAAGGGGTACTTGTCTGGCGCTTCACAATTTCATTGTATGATTTGTTTTCAGTACACATCATCCTCTTTATCTCCATTTGCTGCTGATAAACCTCACAGCGCACCGCCCCTGCCATATGATTGCCTTGACAATTAACGCACTTGAATATCACTTCTTTGCAGTCACTCGTTAAATGCTCCTGCGCACATTGTCCACATCTAGGGCCCCGAGCCCGACAGTGAAGTTGCACATGCCCGTACCTCTGGCACTTCTGACATCGAAGAGGTGAAAAAATGTACAAACTTACTTCTAAAAGAACATTGAAGATGCTGACATGAGTCGGCAAGTTTTGAGTTTCGAAAAAAAAAATCACGGTGCCCGTTGCTATTTTTTCCGATTTTCCATCTACGGTTTTAGTACGAAAGAAACGTTGTAAGCGAACGATAGGTACGGGAGAGTCAATGAAACGCATTAGTTCCTCCTGCGTAAAGGAGGTATCTACCCCCCGAATGAGTCCCACTCGTTGTATGCTTGACGATATGCCGTGGTAGTGGTTTTTCGAGGGGTGGAAGTAATGGCAGTATTTTATCTAATAACTTTTTAACACAGTGCGCCCACTGTGCATTGTGGCCTAATAGATCCATGAGTTCTGTAAATTCGTCGAGGATGATTTGAGTAGGAGCAGACTTATCGGGCCCCGAATCGGGCTCCAAAGGCCATTAGATTTCTATCCTTTAACACCGGATGTTCCAAAAATGAATTGGCATCTCGAAGTGACTTAAATTGAATTTGAACCCGATTGCGCGCTGTTCGTTGGATTTCTTGAATTCCTGGGATTTTACGTTCATAAAATAAACGTCCCAAAGCCATTGGATGCAAATGTCCAATCGCTTGAGGCTCAACGCCTTGAACGAAAACTATATACGGTCCCATATGATTTGAGAAGTAGCGATAGTCACTGGGAGGGGTACGAGGTTGTACAGGGGTTTGGACCACAGGAGTAGCCCCATTGTAGTGTTCTCATGTTCATCCATAATATTCATTGATTCAATGTTGGCGTAACCATCAATAATAACCGCCGATGAATTATCCGGTGGGAGGACTATTTGACCTCCCCCACTCTTTTCCGACATTGCGGCGAAGAATTTCCGAATGTATAGTACTTACATAAATCGTCACCAAGCACAAGGAAATAAAGACGAAACAAACACACTTAAATATGGATAGCAAATCGCACACCTCACCGCACACACAAACACCAGACGAAAGCGACGGATATGTTACTGCGTTCACAGCGGACGAGCGACTCCACTCGCACTTATATGTACTGCAATTAGCTTCGTCCTCTTCTACCCCGGCGATGTTGCCATTCCCAATAATGCAAAGTGATAAATCTAAGAAAATGTTTGCGTGGTCTTATAGAGAATTTCCCGCTCTTTATGATGATGTAAAATTAAAAGCCATAAATAATTAACACATGGCCCAATTTTCACAATTACGATATTTTAGCGCGAATCTATTTTTATGCACATATAAAACTTATCACGCCATAGCTAATAAACTAATGATCACAACAGATTAAGAATTTATTTTTATATTGCCTGATGTTGGTGGAAGATATCCTATTTCTCAGGGCAGTATTTTTTTCATATTAAGAAAGTTATAATTTTTTTCTTAAACGTTACTTGAAAATTATAGGATGGTATGACAGGAAAGTTCGGTAGCGATAAAAAAAAATCCTGTTGACTTTACGTCGGTGACTAAGCGAGAAGAAATGTTCATTAATGTTTGACATAGTTTTTAAAACAAACCAGAGCTCGGTATCAGATAGCATTCATAAGTTATCGCACTTAGCGGAATGCCCCCGCTCAGCACTAAATGACGGGAGCGATAGTTTGTTTATTCAGGCGGGCTCGTTATCTTCACGACTGCATTTGATGAGTGTAGGAAAAGATTTTGTGCTACCCCAGAGCTCAGTGTTATTAAATTTGTTGTGGTGTGAAGTTAAACTGTGAAGTGAAGTGGTCCTTGTATTTTTTATAAATTGTGCTAATTATTAAGTTATTATTATATTTATTATTGTAATATTCTCTATGAATACAGCAGCTAGAAAGCGGGGTAGTATTGGCAAATTGCACAGTAGAGAACGGATTATAGTACTGAATATATTTAATTATTTCTTAAAGAACATGAACGTTACCGAGGCAGTTGAAAAGACAGCAGAAGCTACCGGGTGTTCAAAACGTTTAGTATATAGAATAAGAAAGGAAAAAAAGGAAGGTCCTCTGAGAACGCCAGCAAAAACAAAACCTAATAGAGCGAGTAAACAAAAAAATGCTAGGTTAATAAAATATGATGGAATAATACAAAGCGGAGTCCGTCGCATCGTTCATTCATTGTTCTTTCAAAACATACCACCAACATTAAATATAGTTTTGAGCAGGGTAAACAGTGATGATACACTACCAAATTTTTCGAGGTCCACTTTAAATAGATTTCTTCATGACATAGGGTTTGAATATGTAAGAAGAGCCAACAAATGTGCCCTGATTGAAAGGGATGAAATAATCAGGTGGTGCCATAAGTATCTTAATGACTTGAAAAGATTTAGGAATGAAGGCAAATCTATTGTTTTTACTGACGAGTCTTGGGTGAACATGGGCCACATCGTGACAAAAGGATGGAGAGATACTAAAATTAAAAGTGCTCGTCAGGCAGCAATTGAGGGTGTTAGCACAGGTCTTAGGCCACCTAGGGCTCGTGGGTCGAGGTTTGCCTTGGTTCATGCCGGGAATGAACAAGGGTTCGTTAATGGTGCCGAGTTAACTTTTCTGTGCCAAAAGAACACGGCAGACGCCCACGATGAAATGACAGGTGAACTGTATGAAAAGTGGTTTGCCGAGCAACTGTTGCCCAATGTTCCCGAAGGATCTATCCTAGTAATAGACAATGCAGGCTATCCCAGTCGTAAAAGCGAACTTTTACCTACAACGTCATGGAGAAAATACCGTATTGTAGACTGGCTCACTCAAAAGGGGATCCCTTTTCGAAATGATATGCTAAGGCTTCTTTTTATTGTGAATCAAAACAGAGAGAGATATTTGTTGTGAATCAAAACAGAGAGAGATATGATAAATACATCATTGACGAGATGGCCAAATCAGCAGGAAAATATGTTCTTCGCTTGCCACCATACCACTGTGAACTTAATCCCATCGAAATGGTATGGGCGCAAGTGAAGAACTATACAAAATTGAACAACGTCTCATTCAAAAAACAAGAGATGAAGACTTTATTTTCGGCTGCATACCACCACGTGACCACACAAAATTGTTCAAACTACGTGAACCACACCAAAAGAATCGAAAGTGAACTGTGGAAAGCAGATGAGATTCAAGATGACGAGGAGCAATTTTTGATACGCTTGTCATCATCATCATCATCATCATCATCATCTTTGTCTTCTTCCTCTTCCTCTTTCGATGGATCGCCTACTGGTTCCGATTCGGCTGAAACTGGACCATCCAGGGACACGGAGGAATTTATGGAAGGGTTAACACCACTACCAGAGGATAGTGGGCAGGCCTGAAGGTATGTGATGTGTTTTTTTTTACTTTCAATTTTCTGATATTATTATATTATATTCGTGGAAAATGTCATATTATAATTTATTATAACCTACTGTATGATATTCGAGAAAATGTAATATTATAACATATTATAATATTATAATATTCATGAATAATTGAAAATTATAAATTATAATGTGTGCATTAAAATTGCGCTCTGAGGTTTGGTGTATCATATCTAAATTTTGTACAGTCATTCGCTGCAAGGCATGAGGTACAGTTATATACAACAAACAAATATTTCGGAAATTTCAGAGTTTTGCGTAAAACCACGCCTGTTAAGGAGTTATGTTAACATCATGTGCCTGGCCTCGCAGAACTTTGTATATATGCAGCCGATCTGGCATCAGCGCGGCCCATTTAACGCGTACTGTCTTTTAAGGTAGAGACGCACTATAGGCAAGGAACAGCAAATCTTACAATATTATTATACGCAGATGATATGGTCATTGGCTCGAGATCCATTACTGATGTTCAAAAAGCTTTAGACAATCTAGATAGGTGGGCAAATGACAACAAGATGAAAATACACAGAGAAAACGGTGAAAATGACGTTTCGGAAAGGAGGCAGAGAGGCTTCAGGAGACAGGATATACCTAGGAACGACTCCCCTTAATTCAGTCAATACATTTAAATATCTAGGATTGACAATGCAAACAACAGCAAGAGCCTACAGAGTTCACATAAAGTCTTGAGCAATAGCCGCTACCAAAGCCATATATGATATCAAAACAATCATGAAGCTCTCTTTGGGAACTGCTATGACATTATTCGACGCGAAAATAACGCCTAACGCCACATACGGACTTTAAATCATATGGGAGAAATTATCCCTGGCAGACTTGAGGACGCTTGAAGCAGTCAAATCGCGCTTCGTGAAGGCTACCCAGGGGATACAAACTCAAGATTAGCATATGAACTCGCCAGGGAGACCTTCTTCGTTGAGGACCTTCGGATGAAGGGAGGGCTACCATCCACAGACGCCTGGAAAACCCTAATGCAGGAAAGAATACAGAAAAGGGACGAAATCTGGTTCGAGTTTTACACCACGGAGGCCATGATGACTAGGACATGGATGAACACAAACAAGACTTGCGACACTTTGTCAATTCGATTGCGGTACATGGGTATCACCATAAACTGTGTAATACCGAATACTTTCATGACCCTGATGAATCCTGCGTATGTAAATTATGCGGGGTGCAATGTAGTAGATACCATGTAATTTCTTGTGCAAATCGGGGATCATCCATTGTGAAGTTTTGTGAATGACAGTTTATCGTCAATATGTACAATTTGTGGGATTTATCTTTAATAATAAATATTACAAAACTCATACAATAATAATACAGTGCTTAATGTGTACATACGATACTCAAGATGTAAACCAGATAAAATTAAACTAGTCTTAAAAGATAAAGAAAAGGAATATACACAAATGTATGGTGCCTGTTAACTTGATAATGTAAAATAAAATTAAATTATGAACTTTAAATCCATAAATACTTTCTGATTAATCAAAATAGAAATAAATATTAGATTAAGTTGAACTAAAATTAAGTAAAGGATAAAAAACAAAAAAATGTTATTTTATTTATTAATACCTTGTGATTATCACATGATGTTTACTATTGCGCAGATGGTCTAGATTTGACAAAACGGGTTCATACTACAGTTACATAAAGAATAAAATTGATTTCGACATTTTATTAGACATTTCATGGGAATTATTTTCCAATGTGCATTTGTGTTATTCACTTATGGACTGACTTAGCTTTTTTTTTTTTTTTTGTACTTTTGCAAATATCAAGTGATATCGAACATTTTGAAATGCACACTGATGAGATTAGCTGTCCGGCACATTGTATGAAGCGGCGAGTTTTGTTAAGAGAGCATTCTGGTTGTGGGACGACTAGCAAAGCACGTTGTCTGAGATTCATTCTCCAAATATTAGAACTGATGTAATCTAGAAATTCGATATTATCAATAATATTAATTATAAGTTTATAAATAAATATATGTTGGGATATCTCTCTTCTTTTCGACAAGCTATTTAAAATAAACTTTTGAAGCATTTCAGTGTAAGAGATTCCATCTGAGATTGCAAACGTTCCATGTTTTGTATAATAGAGATACCTAATTTACTTCTTCTGTTTTTTTTTAATATGATTCTTATAACTAAAATGACTGCGAAGCCAGACAGAGAATGCATATTAAAGTTTGCTTCTAACAAAGGAATGCGTCCCCATTACTCGAAAATGGCTACTCTAAGTAGCCATTAGCTAAGTGACGTGCCCATCAAAGTTTAACCACCCTGGGGGGAGCGAAAGGAAACACAAGCAAGTGGCAAGGCCTGCCTGTCTTACATGAAGAGTGTCACGGACAGACCAGGAAGAACACTGAAGCGCCAATCCATAGAAACTGTGTATAGGCAAACACAAAATATTAGCAATATCCTTAAGAGTTCCAAAGACCCCATTTACCCATTGGCCTCTACAGGTGTGTACAAAATTTCATGTCCATGCATCCAAGTATTATTGGGACGACTAAGCGAAGAGTAAAAAACAAAAAACAATTAAAGAACATTCTATACCAGGGGCGTCGTCCAACCTTTTTCACGCTCGGCGTGCTAGTTAAGTTGCGCCGCACGCTGGCAGGCTGGTTCCTGCCTCTCTTGGCTGGGCTGACTGCCGGCGCTGAGACTACTCACGGCCGTGTCTGACAGTCAAGTTGGGATCACTAGCGCACCGAATATAATACAAACTGTTCATCCAATGTGTTTGTTCTCCGACACATCTACTTTGTGTTTCTCCTCGTACCGGTACTTGTAGATTACATGCTTAGTCAGAGATACTGATAAGATACTGTATCATGGAACTCATTTGAGGCATTGCAATTTGTCACATTATTGTTATTTTCCCTTGTTTTTGTTTTGTTTCAATTTATTTTCATGTTTACAATATACTGGATACAGTTTGACGTCCGACTGATCAACCATAACACAGCGAAGGCAGTACGGGAGGAAGTGAGACGGGAAAGGGAGAGAGACTTATACAGTTGGCTAGTCTTCCCCAACTAGCGCTGCAAGGCCGTGCGTGCCAGAAACACGCTGGCGTGCAGCCGACGTGCTGTATGGGCACCTATTTTCTAGGAACTGCAGAATTCAACAAATAGACCAATCTGCTGTTAGCGCGACATGCCTGGGAAAGAGATCACGCTTTCGCTCTCCAGGGTGGTGTGTCGCTTGGTTAATATCTGAGTTGGGGTGGCCAATTTCTTGCAATAAGCTCGGTCTATTAACTTTTTGAAATACTCTCCAGAACATCGGGCTACCATGCAAGCAATATACATTTATAAACATCTTCAAATTCTTAGATGGTTCTTAACTTAAGGTCACAGCCGCCTCCTTCCCAATCCTCACCTGAATTACAATTACACACACTAATATAGCCATGACAATAACACAGGTTATCAGACAAATATTCCACGCACACCAAACTACACGGGGCTAAATGTCCATGATGTCAAAGCCCCTCAAATGAATCAACAACGAAGTTGCCAACGGTACGTAACTTGTACCCTTGAATTACTAGGAAACTAGGACGAAAGAATTTACTTTCTTCTGATTTGAAAAGTGATCCCTTCAGCTCTTAACGGAACATCTTGCTATATGGTGGAGATTCTAACAGGAGGTCCACTTCCTGGTGTAGCGGATAGCGTTCTTGGCTGTCACCCCGGAGTTCCGGGTTAGATTCCCGGCTCATCCAAGAAATTTAATTTTGGTCTGAAGGCTGGAACGGGGTCCACTCAGCCTCGTGAGCCAAAACTGAGAAGGTAGGCTATGGGTTCGATTCCCACCTCAGCCATCCTGGAAGTGGTTTCCCACTTCTACTCCAGGCAAATACCAGGACGGGTCCTCAGTGGTCTCCTTCCCAATCCTCATTTGAATTTGAAAAAGTAGTTCCGTGAAGAACTAAGTAGCCTATTTTCATATATCCTACTTATGTTAATTGCCTCTATCAACATACAATGTTTCAGTTTGATTGCTCTGATAGATTCGTAGATATTGAGAACCTGTAACGATTCGATCCCATAGCGGTTATATTTATAGGGTTATTCATTTATAATTATCATATTTATTATTCTTATTAATTAGTACATCAATGAGATGATTTTTATATCAGATAATTGTAAGCGGTTTTGATTATTATATTCAATTAGATTTTTATTAACAATTACTTGTAAAGAGACGAAGTATTATATATTGCAACAAGACTGGCGATATGGACTAACCCTGTGCGTCACAAACTGAACGACGTAGTAAGAATTTCACCACGGCAAACTGCGTCATTTTCCTGAGATGCTTAGAAACCCACTATGGTGTAACCAACACGCCATTTTCTACGGTATATACGCGTCAATATATATTGCAAGTTATGAGTCAAGAATGGAGAAGGCTAATAAGAGAGGGAAGCTGTGACACCACGTGACAAGGAAGTCATTAGTATTTGTACCTGCAACATCGGACAAGAATGGCATTGATCTATAGCTATCAATGAAGGAAGGAAGTTGTAACCTTGCTTTCTGGGTCCTAATGGACTGAGCACCGAGAGTCGACACTGAACGATGTCTTGCCGACATCTATATCAATACATAATGGGTTATATCCCTGATCAAGAGTCTTTCTACAGATGGCAACGTACTTAATGAGGATATTTCATAGTAAATGAGATATCACATCATTTTTTTAAACATAAGCGACGTAACATCGAGATCATCGATCATTTCTTAAATATGACGAATCTTCGACTGGGTGAGCCAACAATTCAATAAAACTATCGTCTCTATTATAATTTAACTTCATTTAACTTTCAATTCATTTTAATATTCATTTTCTTTTAAATAATTAATTGCCGCATTGAGTAATTTTAAATTCAATTGTGTGACTATCACTATTCTGTTTTATTAGTATTTTGTTCTTGAGTAAATAAATTCATTTCCTTTAACGTAATGCCTATTTCTTTCATTGTAGTTGGTACTTTAAGGCAATCATACTCCTTGATTAAATACGGATTGGTTAGATGACTTTGTCTCACTACGGCCCGGGTAAGTGGTTCTCGACTCTACTGCTGATAGCCGAGGTTAAATCAATAAATTTCGATTCACTGTCTTAAATAGGGATCTGGCGCTCAACAACTTATTATATTACACTATCACAGGTAAGGTCACACCACAGTGTATATTATTTATTCATATCATGTTTGTTTTATTGAACCACAATAGTCATCAACCACGATGAAGGACTTTATAAAAATGTTACATTTGGCGCCCAACGTGGGGCACGAAAACCATTCGGTATTTAGTCAGAGGAGTGTATAATTTCAGTGCAAATTGTCAGTGCTTTTGGGGGACAGTGAAGTGAAGTGAAATTTTGGAAGGGCAATTGTTATACGGTGTACTTCGAGATGTCGGAGGAGGAACAGAGGCAGTTGAGAAGTAGGGATGCAGTCAAGAAAGTTAATTATAAGGAGGTTGATAGCGGTAGCGATGTTGAGAGCGTAGAGAATAATACCAAGATGTCGGAGGTAAATCTTGAGAATAATCCTGAGAGTAATCCTGAAAATAATCCTGAGGTTAACCCTGACATGAATTCAGAGGTACATCCTGAGACTAGTGGTAGTCAGGAGAAACAGAAGTCCTTAGAGGTCCATGAAATTTCATTAGCTGATATCTTGAGGGAGATGAATAAAAATAGTCAGGAGATGAATAAAAATAGTCAGGAGATGAATAAAAATAGTAGGGAGATGAAAGAAAATATTGGTAGGCTAAATCAAAATATAGAAGAGAATAAGAAAGATATTATTAAGACAGTAGATAAGAAATTAGAAGCAGCAGAAAGTAGGATTCAGGAAAGAATAGTAACTGTGATTGAAGAGAAAATAGCAACTCAAGGTGAAAGTTTTAGCAAATTGGTAGAAGTGGAAACTAGGCAGGTGGTAGAGACTTTAGGGGAAACTGCAGTAGAATCAGTAAAGACAGCCTGTAAGGAGACTATAATTGAAAGTAGAATGGAGTCAGACGAGATTTTAGGTGAAAGCAAATTGGAATTAGCGGAGATTTTAGGTGAAATCAGATTAGAGTCAGACGAGAGTTTAGGTGAAAGCAAATTGGAATTAGTGGAGACTGTAATTGAAAGTAGATTAGAGTCATTGGAGATTGTAGGTGAAAGCAGATTGGAATCGGAGGAGATCTTAGGTGAGGAACGGCAAATAGCGGAGATTTTAGGTGAAATCAGATTAGAGTCAGACGAGATTTTAGGTGAAAATAGATTAGCGTCAGAGGAGATAGTAGGAGAAAGCATAGTAGAGTTGAAGGAGATTTTAGATGAACGCAGGATAGCTGTAGAAGAGACTATAGAATGTAGCGAAAAAGAAGTGAAGAAGATGAGAGAAAAGATAGGGATAGAAGTAGGTAAGATAAAGAAAGTACTAAGCACCCAAGAGATTAAGATGCAGACAATCATAGATAAATTAGATAGGCAAACTAGGGAAGAATTTAGTCCTGTGATAGAGGAAGTTAATATGAAATTATTAGTGGCAGAGAAGCGTGCGTTAAGTCATAGTCAGAAGAACATAATTAGTAAACAGGTTAAGAGGAGGAGAGAGATAGATAAGAGCAGAAGCAGTAGTCCACGGCTAAAGAGAGCATTAAGTGATAGTAACGGAGAAATGAAAATGAAACCTAAAGGTAGATATTTTAGAAGTAAAATGAAAGAAAAGAGAATTAAGTTGCTAGAGGAGAAAGAAATCAGGATGAGAGAGAGAAAGAAAGCATATGACGTGCAGTGGCGTACTGAATTAGCCAGACTTGGGGATGTGAGAGGGGGAAAGCCGAAGTACTGTGTTACTATGGATGAATGTAGTACAGAGGAAGTAGAAACTAATGGAACACGGAAGGAATTATGTGGAATTCTAGTTAAAGATAGAATTGAAGATGAATGTGGTAAGAACGGTGAAATGCCAGTGAACGTATTTATGTAAATTTATATTACCGATAGTTACTGTTCCGTATGACTTAAATATTAAGTAATGAAGTTTTATATGATTTAACAGAGGTAGATAAGGAACCTGCTGTGTGTAATTTTAATTCAGTCGTGAAGTTAGGATGGTAAGGGGCGCGTAGTGCCTACGCTTATTGATTTAGATTGACTAAAATTATTTAATTTTGAAGACAGAGGTTGTCGTGCTATTGAGCAATGCAGGTAAGTTGAATGTAGGTCCTTAAACTGCAGGTAAGTTGGATGAAGTAAGAATTAAATTTTAAAAGTAGGAAGGTTATTACATAGGTAAGTAATCGAAAGAAAGTAATAATTATTATGGCAACCATAATTAAGAATATAATGGTAATAAAGATTTAATTCAAAAGTGAGTGAAGATCAGATGATACAGTGGTAATAAAACTAGTGAGTTGAAGAATTAGGTATTGATTTAATAAAGAAGTTTCAGTTGAGGACAGCGAGGTTATCAGCGGATATATGTTGAGAAATTTATAAGTGGTTTAGAATTGTTAATGGTAATGCGTTGTATGAATTAACCAACATCGGGTTGAAATGAGGAAGTAGTAACTAATTAGGACATCTGGTACTTGTTGACAGATATGTGTGTGTGTATGTGTGTATTTTCACGTAAATGGACGTGAGTTTGAAGAGGTAGGCCAACGAAGGTAATGCCGTTGAGCAATGTGGTTTTAAAGTTTTGGTAAGATGCCAAATGAAGTTTTTTAAGGAGGAAGTTTTGGTAAGATACCAAATGAAGTTGTTTTTTGAGGAAGTTTTTGGTAAGATGCCAAATGGAGTTATAATGGAGGAAGTTTTGGTAAGATGCCAAATGAAGTTTTAAGAAGGTTTTGGAGGATGAAGTAGGTCAGCAAGGTATATTCCGTTGAGCAATGAGATTTTTTATGGTATCTACGGGACTACGTGAAGTTAATAAGGGAGTTTTTTTTAAGTATATATGGATGTATGTACACAAGGTAATAAGAGATTACAAAGGTAAGATTGTCCAAGTTTTAGTTACAGTTACGCACGTTTTAAAGATATTACAAGGCTTGTTATCGAGCTAAACCACTTTTAGTAAAAAGTTACTGATGATTAATAACGAATTAATGATGTGGTAGATTGTTGTCCTACACACAGGTTAAAGTAAAGATAATAATTATAATTAAAAGGTTGACATAATATTTACTAATATTGAAAGGAATTTGTTATAATTCGACGTTTGAGGATTTAAAGATAAATCTTTTTTTTTAGTAGACAGGAAATTAAAGTTTTATTTATGTCATACGGAGTTAGTAAAGATAAGTTAATATTTTGAAGGAAGTATTAATTTGGAAGGAGGCGGCCGTGGCCTAAGAAAGAATTAAGCCACGAAGGCAGGTGAGTAGTAACTTGGATATTTAAATGAACTGTTTAATAACTGCTTTGAGGTATTTCGATGTCATTATGTATTTGGGGAAATATTTACATGTATGACATATGCACTGAAATAGGAATTGCCTTAGGTGTCTTGCTAAGTTATTTTTTCTTCAATTATTGAAATTTTACTGCATTTGAGTAATCCCTTTATAAAGACGAAAGGAATATTGTATTGTTTGCATCCTATTATCGTGTGCTGTAATAGTTATTATGGGTTAATCAGCTGGTATTACAACAATGTACTTCTACGCCAGACTGATATACAAAAACTACGTTCAAAAGAGATGAAGCCAAAATTGTATGTCATGCATACGATCACCGAAATATAAACGAGTGCAGCGTTGACATATATGTCAAAAATAAAAGTGAAGGGCATTTTATATGTATTTTTTTTACAGCATATAAAAAAAATGAACATTATGAACATTTGGAAGAATGAGATGAATGAAAGTTAAAATATGATTTTTTTGTGAAGAATACATTTATGTATATTTTTTTTACAACATATATAAAGAAGAATGAACATTATGAACATTTGGAAGAATGAGAAATGATAGTACAAATATGTAAAGTGAAAAGAGTATGTTCTTGTATATTTTTATGTATTGTTGAAGGGTATTATTTGTATGTTGTCGTTATGGGGGTATTAATATTTACATTTGTATTCATTTGTGTAGGATGTGTAGTGATACAAATAATGTTACATTTTATTTTAAATTATTTATATCAGGGGCGATTGTAACGATTCGATCCCATAGCGGTTATATTTATAGGGTTATTCATTTATAATTATCATATTTATTATTCTTATTAATTAGTACATCAATGAGATGATTTTTATATCAGATAATTGTAAGCGGTTTTGATTATTATATTCAATTAGATTTTTATTAACAATTACTTGTAAAGAGACGAAGTATTATATATTGCAACAAGACTGGCGATATGGACTAACCCTGTGCGTCACAAACTGAACGACGTAGTAAGAATTTCACCACGGCAAACTGCGTCATTTTCCTGAGATGCTTAGAAACCCACTATGGTGTAACCAACACGCCATTTTCTACGGTATATACGCGTCAATATATATTGCAAGTTATGAGTCAAGAATGGAGAAGGCTAATAAGAGAGGGAAGCTGTGACACCACGTGACAAGGAAGTCATTAGTATTTGTACCTGCAACATCGGACAAGAATGGCATTGATCTATAGCTATCAATGAAGGAAGGAAGTTGTAACCTTGCTTTCTGGGTCCTAATGGACTGAGCACCGAGAGTCGACACTGAACGATGTCTTGCCGACATCTATATCAATACATAATGGGTTATATCCCTGATCAAGAGTCTTTCTACAGATGGCAACGTACTTAATGAGGATATTTCATAGTAAATGAGATATCACATCATTTTTTTAAACATAAGCGACGTAACATCGAGATCATCGATCATTTCTTAAATATGACGAATCTTCGACTGGGTGAGCCAACAATTCAATAAAACTATCGTCTCTATTATAATTTAACTTCATTTAACTTTCAATTCATTTTAATATTCATTTTCTTTTAAATAATTAATTGCCGCATTGAGTAATTTTAAATTCAATTGTGTGACTATCACTATTCTGTTTTATTAGTATTTTGTTCTTGAGTAAATAAATTCATTTCCTTTAACGTAATGCCTATTTCTTTCATTGTAGTTGGTACTTTAAGGCAATCATACTCCTTGATTAAATACGGATTGGTTAGATGACTTTGTCTCACTACGGCCCGGGTAAGTGGTTCTCGACTCTACTGCTGATAGCCGAGGTTAAATCAATAAATTTCGATTCACTGTCTTAAATAGGGATCTGGCGCTCAACAACTTATTATATTACACTATCACAGGTAAGGTCACACCACAGTGTATATTATTTATTCATATCATGTTTGTTTTATTGAACCACAATAGTCATCAACCACGATGAAGGACTTTATAAAAATGTTACAAACCGACTAAATATTTCGGATGGTTACCATGTTGGATTTTTATATAATGTAGGCCATAGAGTTATGTACTATCACATGAATATTATTGCGTAAGTGTATTATTCAAATTTCAATCGCATGATTAGGACACAAGAAATTAGAACTTAATTTTAAAATTTCGCACAGCCGCCATATTGAGGCTATGAAAAATATTGAACTAAATTAGATGTCGGTACATTACAATGTTTATAAACATTTGCTGTACCATGTTTCACTGAACTCGTATGGTTAAATCGCGGGAAAAATCTATTTAAATATTTCAACTTCGCTTGGCCGCCATGTTCGTTTTGTACTTAAGTTTTTTGAAAGTCACATAAGTGAATTTCTAATAGTGCCTTCTATCACCGTATAAAATTTCAGGGTGATATCTGTTTTTGTTGCCGAGATATAGAATGGCGGTGAAATCCTTCGCACAGCCGACATATTGGATTGGTGAGACGTAATAAAGTTTCAAGGGCATGGTTGGGGTCGACCGAAATAGTACTATGTCCTTACGGAATTTCATTGAAATCGCTTCAGCCGTTTAGATTTTTAGGGACACACCCACACACACACACGGACAAATGGTGATCTCATAAGCCTATTTTTTCACAAATGAAAATAGGCTCAAAAATAGGCTGATGAGGTCACCTTTTGTCCGTGTGTTTGTGTTTGTGTTTGTGTGTGTGTGTGCTCCCTAACAAAATCTGAACGGCCGAAACGATTTCATTGAAATTCGGTAAGTAGCCTACGTACAGTACTACTACTCGTTTCACCAATCTAGCATGGTGGCCGTGCGAAATATTTCACTGGCATTCTACATCTCCCCAACAAAAATAGATATCACCATGACATTTCTTACGGTGATAGAGGGTAGGCCAACTACTAGTTCATCTATGCCACTTTGATAAACCTGTTGTGAATACATTTATGGGGCTTAAATCATCTTGGTCGTCATCCCCGTGTACTTGGGTGTATGTTCAATTTGTCTGATAACACTGGGCAAAAAATGTGGACTTTCAGGACAATGCACAAACTTTGAGAGGAAACTTACTATATTTCAGGTGTGCCGAATCTGCAAAGCGTTTCCTTACATCACGTCAGGATTAGGGATTAGGATAGCACTAAATACACAAATTCAGTGGTTTTAAGACACACTTCTTGTTTGATGTTTTAGGAGTAAATTGTCTGCACACATAACTGAAAATATCAGGAGTGTTTTAGCACCCTCGATGCGAGATTTTTATGTTCAGCTCTTAACGGATCATCTTGCTATATGGTGGCGATCTTATCAGAAGGTCCACTTCCTGATGTAGCGGCTAGCATTCTTGGATGTCGCCCTGGAGTTCCGGTTTCGATCCCGGCTCAGCCAAGAAATTTAATTCTGGTCTGAGGGCTGGAACAGGGTCCACTAGTGCTTACGGATGGTTGAAGGTCGTACATTGTTGTCAAACAGAACATACTGCATACGAAAATGCAAAGATGAACGTAAATTGGGATGTGTTGTAAAACAGGGGTTTTCATAAAATTGCACATAATGGAAGTTCGTAAACTGTAATTTCTGAGGAAACTTGAAGTGATAGGAACTTTCACATTAGATACGATCAGAAATTCCATGCGCAGTGCCCAGTGTAGCATGTGTTACTGTGGTGGCTGTAGGTAGTAGTGTGTGTAACTGTTAAGGTCGGGAATGAGGTAAGTGCCACGGACATTTGCCTGGAGGGAGTGTGGGAAACCACTCAGGATAGCTGCTGTCAGCGCCGATCTCTGGACTTACTGCAACTCCCGATCACAGTCGTGGTAAGAGACTTAAAGCGCACGGCTACGACGCAGGCGCACAGTTGGAAAGTCTCCTCAAACTAATGGTCCTACCCCTCTTATGAACCGTGACGGAATGGAGATGGGTAGGGCTCTACATACACTGTCAGTCCAGAGTTAAGAGTGTACTACGGGCTCTTATGGGCTTTTACATTTAGCGGACTCCCCCAGAATTGATGACTTCGAAGTCTTTAAAACTGGATTTTCGCTATGGTATTTAATAGGTATTTATCATGGGTGGAGAGTACATGATCCCCCAGCATTCATTTAATGATATGTAATTCTTATATTCTTGATATGCAACATGATTTTGTAATGTATCTGACAGCAGTGTCTGCGCGCTGGATGGAACAGCGCGCGCGCTGTAATACGTGTCTAAGCTCTCCACTGAACGCACGAGTCCAGATCTCTGCAAGATATTTGAAACAGTGTTGGAGTGGAAGTATCGTTTTGTGTAATATAAAAATAATTGTGATTTAGGTGTAAGTGGCATTAAATATATGGCTGATGTTCCGTTTGCGAAACGTAAACCCGGGGAAATTTTAAGGCGCAGAGAACGACAGATAGTTTGTAACGTCTACAATTATATACATTATATAAAGAGCAAGAATCAGGAGAAAAGTGCTGCTGTACGTTTTTGAAAAACCCGTGATTATATTATATTACTATTATTTTATTATTAACTACTCACCTGCAATAATGTGCAGAACTTTCATGCAGTTAAATTACGCGATTTGTGTCGAATGAGAAGCTTGTAGTTTTGTGTAAAATAAACCGCTAAGGCTCATTATGAAATGGATAATGATTGTTTTGAGAAATATTTTAAAGAACAGTTTGTCGCAAATTTCCCACATCAGTCTGTAGTATTTGCCATTCATTGTCCAATGTACGTTGTGCCACTGAATTTTTTGTTTACTTTCTTTCATCTATCTATACCGAGCTCGATAGCTGCAGTCGCCAGTATCCAGTATTCGGAAGATAGTGGGTAAGAACCCCACTGTCGGCAGCCATGAAGATGGTTTTCCGTGGTTTCCCATTTTCACACCAGGAAAATGCTGGGGCTGCTGTACCGTAATTAAAGTCACAGCCACTTCCTTCCCACCCCTAGCCCTTTCCTGGCCCATCGTCGCCATAAGGCCTATCTGTGTCGGTGCGACGTAAAGCAACTTATCTACGCGTGTAATAATATGTGAAGTATCATATGATAAGAATAAAATTACTTATTTCCGGGTACTCTCTTCGCCTCTGCAGATAAGTGACTCGCTGGGATCCGTGTAGGTGTCGTTGCGACAGATGATTTGTATCCTGTCACTGACCTAGGCTGACCTTGGATAATATATTGCCATATTACGTATTAAACTTGATCCGTATCTAACGGGTGACTCAGGTTAGCTTTCATGTCATTTCAATTGTTTTGTCATAGCCATACCGTACGTAACTAAAATTCCAATGTAAATAAATAGTAAATTGTCGCAGTATTTATAATCCGTTCTAAGCATTGTCATTAAATCAATTACTATCCTCGGCTCCCCCACTCCTTAGGGGAATAACTCAGTCTTTATCTCTATTAAAAACTGATCATCCAAATTCTGTTATTCTTATGGAAATTATAGTAAAAGGTTGGAGATTATAATGGCGCGAAGGATCGAAATACCGTCGGGATGAGGAGCTTGCTGATACTCAGTTTGGCAGCGGGCTGTACTACTCGTGTGGAGTGCTGTACAATAGCTGCCCTTCTACACTCGCTAGGCGTGGCAACGCTTGGGCCATAAGAGCCCGTAGTACACTCTGGACGGACAATAGAGGTGTACTCGCCCACTAGTGTTGCCAACCTTGCGGGCATGTTTCTACACAAGGACTGTTCGCTGAGTTGATCAAGCAATAGGTACAGTCGCGACGGTCAAGTCTCTGGCGGTTTCAAACAAATCGGCGTGCGACTGATCCTAAGCCCAGCAGCAGTGAGGGGATGTTGACTTTTAAGTTTCTATCTCCAAGACAATTAATATAGCCGGCCCCGTGGTGTTGAGGGCCCCGGGTTCGATTCCCGGCTCCGTCAATGATTTTAGAAACTGACGTGAGGGTTGGATTGGAGTGCACTCAGCCTCGTGAGGACAATTGAATAGCTGTCTACCAGTGAGGCAGCGCCCCGGTCACGAAAACCAAGATTAATGGCCGATGGGACCCGACGCGCTAACCACGCGTCACCCCAATATCTGCAAGCCAAAGAGCAGCGGTCGCTTGGTAGGACTAGGCCCTTCATAGTGCCAGGGGTTATTCATTATTTATAAGACAATAGTTACAAGAATGCAGTGGCTAGCATTCTTGACTGTAACCGCGGTGGCCAGGGTTTGATTCTCGGCTCTGCCAAGAAAATTAAATCTGGTCTGAGGGCTGGAACGGGGTAGGCCTACACTTAGCCTCGTGAGGCAATATTAAGAAGTGGGTTCGATTCCTACCTCAGCCATCCTGGAAGTGTTTTCCGTGGTTTCCCACTTTTACTCCAGGCAAATTGTGGGATGGAACCTAACTTAAGGCCACGGCCGCTTCCTATTCAAAATCATACCTTGCTTACAAGTACACACACTAGTACAGACAGCACAGTGACACCGGTTATCATACAAATTCCACACACACACACACACATACCGAAGTGCACGGGGCTACATGATCACGATGTCGCAAAGTCCCTCAATGAATTAATAACTAAGACTTAACTAGAATGAAAGAAAGGAAGGCACTGCAGTTACAAGGAATGTGCTCATTCTTTACTTGAGAGACAGTGTACTGTAATCTTGAGAGCCATCACGGGCCCTAGAACAAAGCACCTCCATTTTTATTCAACCTGCGACATAAATTTAGAATTACGGTGCTAAGCTTGCAAATATTAACCCCGTCCCCCACCCCCTTTTGAAAAGAAAAGATCTTCGCTGTTCCGCCCCTTAAAACTTAAACCATCATCATCATCCGGGAAATGTATCTTGCCCAACTGGTTATTAATTTACTTTGTTTTAAGTTATGCAGTCATTATCCTTTTCTCTCTCTCTCTCTCTCTCTCTCTCTCTCTCTCTCTCATTGGTTGTTCTTTTGCTGAAGATTTTGATCACTGCATTAAACATTCCATTTTAATTGTATTTGAATTTGTTTAGACACCACAAGAATAAACTATAGGCTACTCCTTTCGGAAATGTGTAAAGTGAAGAGTCAATTCTTTTAGATTGAATTAGATACGTAAAGGACTTGGGAACTTTAGCACGTTATGAATTAAATGGACAAATCTGGCAACTTCACCTTTTCCCCGGAAGAATAACTAAAAACACAACGGATATTTATAAAATTAATCATATGTTCTCTTTGTAATGTTTTGGATAGTCTACTATTCACTGGCTGTATTTACAGATCAGTCATATCAGAAAATGTCATAATAGTTTTGACATTGTTTTCTTTTTATTTATTTCTTCGGCTTATCCCAATTAGTTGGGGTGCCGGAGTCAACCAGGCACATTTTTTTTGTTTTGGCCGCGGATTTGAGGCCAGATGCCCTTCCTGACGCCTCGAGATTTTTCAGGTGAAAATTTCACCCCGTTGTCACCGGGATTCGAACTCCGGCCATCCGGGTGAAAGACGAACAGCTAAACCAGTGCGCCATCACGCTCCCCATAATAGTTTTGACATTAAATTAAATAATGTTGTTTACTCTTTAAGTCCTTTTACCACCTCGGGTTCCTCAGAAAATCCGGTCCCCGGTGCTACAGCCCCGCTTGCCCCTGCGTCTCGTTGGGCCTACATATAGGCTACTGTCGAACTTCTATATCTTGAATGTTCGATATCTCGAAGTAATTCTAATTTCCCGGCGTAGTTCTACACAATTTGTCATGTTTTTTCTAATTCGAAGTTCTATTATTCGAATATGTCGATAACTCTATTGATATTTTGTACCCCAGACATAGAATGTGTGTCTTTATTCCGAAGTTGGGGTGAAAATGCAGTTGAATCAAGTTCGTCAGGTGTGACACGGGAATTACAATATGGATTCAGTGGACTGTGTGTTTCTGTAAGTAGCTTATTACGCTATTTAGGGGTAACTTACATGTCTGTGAAGGAGCATAATTTTAACTAAATATCACACACACATGATTACAACAAGTACGATTAATATACACTTGAAATTCACTTTACAACTGGATAGGACCTAGGACCAAATTAAATAGAAAATAAAAATTAGTATGTCAAATATTTCAATAATTAGCCTACTTTCTCATTCATAAGGAATGTATCATCTAGGCTTACAGGATGGAGCCGCGTCGTATATCTTGGATTATTTCACGACGTTTCGGCTTACATTTCAGCAGCCTTAATCATGGGTAGGTACGATTTGGTGTCCGTACTCCAACTAACGGTTACTGCCAGTCACAGGTGCTTGCTTGCCCTGCATTGTCGTCACGCTGCTCCCTGATTGGTCCGCGCCCCTCGCAGTTGCGCGCTAGGAAAACTTTCCAAATGTTGCTAAGTTTGAAACCATCTTCGCGATTGAAATCATTGGGATGTTTCACGACCTCTATTGCCTCTCTAAACATTCAATTTTCATTGTATTTGAATTTGTTTAGACACCACAAGAATAAGCTATAGGCTACTCCTTTCGGAAATGTGTGAAGTGATATCCGGGAATTTTAGCAACAGTTTCGACCTTGTCAAATTCGATGGCGTGTCTTGTGACGTCAGCATGTTCAACTATTGCAGATCTGTAGTTGATCTGTTTCGTGTCTCGAATGTGCTCTGAAATCCTAATAGAAATGCGTCTTTTAGTTTGTCCAATGTAAACCTGTCCACAGGAGCAAAGCACTGTGTAACCTCCTGCGTCCTGGTTTGGCTGCTTTATCTCGGTTGATTTACGCACCACTTGCGTCAGCTTGTTTATTGGATGCATCACCGTTGTCACATTGTGTTTCTTCAGCAGCCTGGCGATTCAATCAGTCAACCCCTGTACGTACGGCAGAAAGGCTTTATGGTAGGGCCTATCTTCGTTCTTTTTGCCAGTTCTTCGGCTTTGTTCTACCTTCCATGTGGCCCTATTTATCTGCTGTAGCCATTAGCTAAGAGCGTGTTCCAAACTCATTTCTTCTCTTCAGTTACGCTATCCTTATCGCAAATGTGGTTGGCTCTGGTGAGGAGTGTTCTAGCTACCATTTCTTTCTGCAATGGAGGATGACTCGAGTTAGCATGTAGGTACCGATCTGTGTGAGTATCTTTCCTATAGACCCTGTGTCCGATCGTGTTATCTGTTCGTTTATAGAGCAGAACGTCTAAGAAGGCCAGCTGATTATTATCTTCTACTTCCATTGTAAAGTTCATGCTCGGATGTCTGGAGCACATGAAGTCTAGAAAGTCCTGGAAGTGTGGTGCGTCCATGTTCCCTTATCAAAAAGACGTAGTCTACGTATCTGAACCAACACTTAGGCTTCAATGGACTCTCCTTTATCGCTTCTTCTTCGAAGTTAGCCATGAACACGTTAGCCAATAGTGGAGAGAGAGAGAGAGAGAAGGGGAGGGGGGCATGGCTGCTCCCTCCGTTTGCTGAAATATTTGCTCATTGAATACGAAGACTGTGGAGTTAACGCAGTGTTCAGCTAAGTTCACTAAGTCCGTTCGACCTCCATCCTGTAAGCCTAGATGATAAACTAGACACCGGCCGCGAAAGCCTAAGATCTAAATTCATAAGGAATTTAGTTTGTAGGAGTGCAGAAGTTTCTTTAGGTACCCATATCCTTGAAACTTACCAATACAATCTATTTTTTTAACCCTATACAGAGCATGTGTCTCCCACAAATCTAACCCCTCGTCCTCGTCATGGGAGATGGGCAACGTAATTAAGTAGGGGATTGCCTGTAGGGGTGAAGTACAGTGGGGACTTTGTGTGCCTCAAGACCACTACGGTAGCTGTGAAGGCCCTGCAGGAACCCTGAAGAAATTACGGCTAACGGGGCTCTGGTGAAACAACTGCTGCCTTGTAGTTTGGAGTTGGTTCTCCAAAGGCCAAGGGAAGAAACCCTGACAGAAAATCAGCCTGGTGCCTCAGGCTTAAGGTGGCAGCCCCTCCAAGGCACTCGGAGGCAGTGGGTTAATCACTCGCTCATCTTAAATAAACTGATTACGGAAACTGAAGCGAAATTACAAAACCGTACGGATAACCTGATGACGACTTTTGGCATGAAGAGGACTACGAAAATCGGTTTCTGGAATGTGAGGACCTTTATGGAGAAAACCAGACTGAAACAAGTGACACGGGAGATGAAGAACTATGGGCTGGATATCCTAGGATTGAGTGAAGTGAGGTGGCCAGGATTTGGTGAAATACAGACAACAGATGGAATTACATTTCTCTATTCTGGGGGCGATGATGAAGAACACAGGGATGGAGTGGGATTGCTGCTCAACAGAAATGCAAAGAGAAGCCTTATGGAGTGGAAGCCAATTTCTAGTAGGCTCATGTTTGCTAGGTTCAAGACAAAGATCAGAAATGTGATCATCCAATGCTATGCGCCTACAGAACAATCGGAGCCAGAGAAGAAGGAAGAATTCTACCAAATGCTGCGAGATGTCACAAGACAAACAAGTAAGAAGGACATTCTCATTGTTATGGGAGACTTCAACGCGAAGGTGGGCTCAAACAATGGGGGGTTGGAGCAGATCATGGGTAAACATGGCCTTGGTGAGATGAATGACAATGGGGAGAAATTTACGGAATATTGCGCCAGTCAGGATTTGGTGATGGGTGGCACGGTATTTCCTCATAGGCGGTGCCACAAGATCACCTGGGTGCCTCCTGATCAAGTCACAGAAAATCAAATTGATCACATCGCGGTGAGCAGGAGGTTCAGAAGAAGCTTGGAAGATGTTAGGAACAAGAGAGGAGCTGACGTTGGTAGTGACCATCATCTTGTGGTTGCCAACTTCCGCATGAAGATCGTCGCAGTCCGCCGAAAGTTTAACACTCGGCACAACAAGTTTGATGTGGGCAAGCTAAGAACCAGCAGAGATTGGACCAATTTAAACTGGAGCTCAGAAATAAATTCCAGGTGTTGGACTCCGAGACAGAGAAGGACGTGGAGACTGTGTGGAGCGAGGTAAAGAATATCTTCGTGGAAACCAGTGAGATGCAGCTCGGGTACAAGAACTACCTGCGGAAAGAATGGATATCCGATCAGACCTGGGACAAGATAAATTATAGGAAGGAGATTAAGGCCAAGCTCAACACCTGCAAGACTAGGCAGCAGAAGGCTCTCACACAAGCAAAGTATTCAACAGCAAACAGGGAGGTAAAGAGGAGTGTACGGAAGGATCATAAGAGGTGGATTGATGAGCAGGCGGAGAAAGCAGAAGAAGCGGCAAGAAGGGGGGGGACGTTAAGGAGCTCTATGGCATCACAAAGATGCTTTCGAAGAAAGGTTTTAATAAAACTAGGCCTGTGAAGAGCAAGACGGGCGAGATCCTCACGACGTGTGAACAGCAGCTGACAAGATGGAGAGAACACTTTGCGGAGGTTCTTAATAGAGATAGAGGACCAGAAAGTAAGCAGCGAGGAGAAGATGAAGAGGAAGCAGAAAGTGACCCAAGCATCAGCCTCGACTCCCCAACTCGGGGCGAAATACGGACAGCGTTGAAGCAGATGAAATGCGGGAAGGCACCAGGTCTGGATAATATCCCAGCGGAAGTACTGAAAGCAGACCTGGATATTACGATCGATCTGCTGCACCCGCTGTTGGAGAAGATCTGGAAGGAGGAGAAAATACCAACCGACTGGAAGAAGGGGTTGATAGTCAAGTTGCCGAAGAAAGGGGACACCACAAACTGTAACAACTGGAGGGGTATCACCTTGCTGTCCATTCCAAGCAAAGTGCTGGCGAGAGTCATCCTGAATCGTATAAAAGACTGCGTAGAAAAAAGGCTTCGGAAGGAACAGGCTGGATTTCGACAACATCGCAGTTGTGTGGATCTCATCAACACCCTCCGAATCATCCTGGAGCAGAGTGTGGAGTGGCGGAATACCCTTTATCTCACATTTGTTGACTTCGAGAAAGCCTTCGACTCCGTAAATCAAAGAATCATGTGGAAGACCCTCGAGGAATATAAAATTCAAACAAAGATCATCAGAATCATGGAAGAGATGTACGAAGGGTATGAGTGCCAGGTTCTTCACGAAGGCAAATTAACAGAAAAGATAAAGGTCAGTTCCGGAGTGAGACAGGGGTGTGTCCTTTCCCCCACTCTGTTCCTGTTGGTCCTGGATAGTGTGATGAAGAAGGTAATGGGAGGACGGAAGAGGGGTATTCAATGGGGTATAAATGACAGGCTTGAAGATCTGGATTTCGCAGATGACATTTGTCTTATGGCACAACGGTACCGATACATAGAAGATAAGCTGGGGAGGTTGCAGAGAGAAGCAGAACGTGCAGGACTGATGATCAACACCAACAAGACCAAAGAGATGAGGATAAATTCTGACATCACGACTAGTTTGACAGTCAACGGAAAGGACATTGAGCGAGTTGAGTCCTTCCTCTACCTTGGAAGTATAGTCACAAATGATGGAGGAGCAGAGGAAGATGTTCGAAGCCGTATCAGGAAGGCAAATGGTGCCTTTGTCCAGCTCTACCCCATCTGGAGAAATAGAAACATTTCCAGGAAGACCAAGCTCCGCCTTTTCAATAGCAACGTAAAGTCGATTCTTCTCTACAGCTGTGAAACATGGAAAGTCACAAAACCGATCAACAACCAGCTACAGGTGTTCATTAACAGATGTCTGCGTCGCATCATGAATGTGAGGTGGCCGGACATAATCTCAAATGAAGATCTTTGGACCATCACCAATCAACAACCGATTAGCATCCAGATCAAGGAGAGGAAATGGCGCTGGATTGGTCACACACTAAGGAAGCCGGATGGAGCTATTGAGAGGGTGGCGCTAGACTGGAATCCGCAAGGCGCCAGGAAGCGAGATCGACCTAAGAAGACCTGGAAGAGGACGATCGAAAATGAAATTGCAGAGGTGGACAAGAACTGGTGTCAAGTGAAGAGAATGGCCAGGAACCGTACTGCGTGGAGAAATTTCGCCAAGGCCCTATGCTCCGGAAGGAGCGGCAGGAATTAAGTGAAGTGAAGTGATACAGAGCATGTGTCTCCGCATAAGGTAGACTATTATGGAAAACATCCAGGAATAAATGTGTTAGCAGCATTAATTAAAAATTGTACATTAAAATGTAGCAATTTTTTGTTGAATATAACTGAAGCTGAGCTCTTATTTCTTAAGGCAGGTCCATGATTGTAGTCTACTTTTCTTCAATTATCATACTGATCCAATTAAAAAGTTTCAGCCCTAAGGCGTTAGTAGTTTCTAATCTATTGAATTAAATATGTCAAAAAAATAACTTTCGGGACCTGGACTTAAAACTTTAACATTGCTTTAAACTAAGGTTGTGGTCCAACTTGATGTGTTTAATGCATTCCAATCCCTTAATCATCTTTGTTCAGAAGTTCTCCATCCTCTTTCTTCCTCATTGTGTATCTTTTTCTGTTTCTTGCCTCCTTGGAACTCTCCTTGTACATTTTATCTGCCTTAGTCACTCCTCTTCTGTCGATAGCAGAGAATGCATACCCTTTGCCTATACATCTCATACCATAGGCTAGTCTAGTGTTAACATTATAAAGCCTCATAGTGTTTACTCCTGAGGAATATTCTGATTTCTCATGACCACAGATACTGACACAAAATCTAGTTTTGAGGCTAAACCATTTCGACTGTTTGTATTTTCTAAGAATTCAATGCTACTTTCACTGTCACTATATTTACACTTTACACATTTCTGTAATAAACTGCAGACAACACTGAGATCAATTATTACACAGCCAGAATTATTGTTTGGGATCTTTTCTTCACTGAAGTTATTACTGTTTGAATCCCCCAAATATTTTCATTTCCTTTTCGTGGTAGCCTTGATTGCACTGTAAACTCAATCTCGCTAGGAGCAGTACTGGTATTGATTGGTGTCTCTCGCTTTCTTCGTACCCAATCTATTATTTCTAATGAATTTGTGCCTACCAGTACTAAATTTCCTAATCCTGGGCAATCTATGGAAACACTGTCCCAGATTCTAAGATTTAAAAACCATAGTAACGAACACTGTTTATTTATTAGCAAAATGGAGGCAGATGAACATCATGCCGGTTAGCCAACCTCAAAATGTGAAATATACCATTTTTGCTCAGAATATTATATTTACTGCTCCAAATATCTTGTTCAAGAAATACTATGAAGGTTAAATGCATATGACATGTAATGGGGCGTGGCAGAGTTCTGCAGACGTTTAGGAAAAGGGCTGTAAAGGGTCGAAAATACTAAGTAATATTAACTTTACATGCAGGGATGAATTCAGAGAAGACTGGGGAATGTTATAGGAGCAAAACTATTTTTTTGAATATTTTGTAAATATTCGTGTAAGTTACATGTTCCCTTAAGGCTGGAAGACGGGTTGAGGTCAATGCATGGAGGAAAGAATAAGAGGAGATGCCCTGAGCTCGTATGAGTGAAGCCAAGCGCTGCAACCAAAGTGGGCGTAACCTTAACTCGTATTCGGTGTTCTGTGACTTGCATGAGGCATTGTGCATGGCTAAACCTTATTTTGGCCCAGGTTTTTTTCGCGCTCCGGTTATGCAACTTTGGAAACGTAATAACAGTGGTGATAAGTTATTTTAAAAAAAAAACTCTTCAATTCTAATCTCAGCATGTGTAGACCTACCCTATATACCAAAAAAATAAAAATCATTCCTCTGGAAATCCCAAATTATCAAACGGCTGTCGGTCAATAATTACGGTAGGCCTACGTAATTAATCAATTCGAGGTTAATCGTCAAGTTTCTTCCCCCCCCCCCCACACACACACACACAAAGAAAATACCGTACGGTACCGAAACTTATAGGCTATACCGTATTTTTGTGCAAATATGCGTCCTTTTTTAATTGTTCTGTTTATTAATTTTGAGGTTCGTATTCTGGAATATCAAAATGTGTACGACCAATGAGTGAAAGTGGCTGTGCTCGAAATTAGGCCTAAACACTGATGAATGCCTCAACACCAATAAGAACATAAAACTCAATTTGGTGTAAATACCGTAATTAATTCGGCATCATTAATTCCCAAGATGTTCCTTCTTTGGTATAACTCGCATCTTCAGACACCTGTATTCAATTTAATCAGTGTTTCGGCGTATTATTACGCTTTTGCCGCGTCTTCCTTACAAAACTACCTTCGCAAAGGTGCTCTCATATTTATATTTAAATTGGCTTTTAAAACGATAACGAAGCTTATTTGTGCCAAGTACCGTGATGTACAGAAAAAAATCTTGACTTGTCATTGCAGTTTTATGTCACTAAAATCCATTACTAGTTGGAGTGGTTGACGGCTTTAAGCATAGGGACAGCCATTTTCTTGCAACCAAAGTGGGCGAGGCGTTTGGCTTCAGCAGCTTGCGCTAGGCAGCGCAGCGAAGGCATCTCCTCCCTTTCTTTCCTCCATGGGTCAATGAGACGGTGAGAGTAAGTGGGTAGCAACAGTTTGATATTTACCTATTTATGTTAATAGAATCCTTTTTCTTTTCATGTATTTCTATGTCTCGAATTTTCGATAACTCGAAGTAATTTCTATCTCCGAAACCAATTCGAGATATCGAAGTTGGACTGATATTGCAAAAAGTTTGAACCATTATCAGGCCTACAGTAGTCTGTCAGCGTCCCCCTACATGCTGTCTGCTGCCTGGCCTCGAAACCTCTTAGAGCTTAGACAGCCATTAGAGACGCCCTTGGCAATGATGTCGTCACATCATGTTCCAAGTATAGCATTGTTCTTCACGTGAGGTCCCAGGAGGAGTTATCCAAGTGTGACAGCTAAAACAGATGAAAGAAAGAAAGACGAGTTATTTTGCGAGGGAGGTGAACTAATATCAAGTTGTCTTTGTATAGTTCATGGATACTGTCCACAGAACATACGCGTGGATTATTGTGTGAACCATTCGTCCACCACCTAAAAGAAAAGAAGGGACCTGGTGCTCCATATGCCCCGTTATTGAGGGTTTTTATATTAGAATTGGAATAGGATAATTTTCATATTTTTAGCCTATTTTCATTTATGAAAAAATAGGCTTATGAGATCAGCTTTTGTGCGTGTGTGGGTGTGTGTCTCCCCTAATAACTTCCAAACGGCTGGAGCGATTTCAATGAAACTCAGTAAGGTCATAGTACTATTTTGGCTGACCCCTTCAAATTTTATTACGTCTCACCAATCCAACATGGCGGCTGTGCGAAATATTTCACCGGCATTCTATATCCCCGAAACTATTACTGATATCACCCTGGAATTTTGTACGGTGGTAAAGGGTGCTACTAGAAGTTCAGCTATGAGACTTCCAATAAACCTGTAAAATACAAAACTAACACGGTAGCCAAGCGAAAGTGAAACATATTAATAGACTTTTCTCGCGATTTAACCATCTGAGCACAGTGAAATATGGTACAGTGAATGTTCATACACATCGTAATTCACTGCCATCTAATTTAGTTCAATTGTTCACATAACCTAAAGATGGCGGCTGTGCGCAATTTGAAAATTAAGTTTTTATTTCTTGTGTATTAAAAGGAAGCTTGTAGTTTAACGTGACCGTTAATCTCGCGATCATAAGCCACGGGACCTCCGTTTTACGTGGAATCCGAACCACAGGACATGGCATTTCACATCGAAAATCTCACATGCATTGACCGGGAATCGAACCCCGTCCGCCTTGGTGAGATCTTGTGTATTAATCATGCGATCAAAGTGAACGTTTGAATAATGAACCTACGCAAAAATCGTCATCTAACTCTATGGCCTACATATATCAAAATCCAACAAGGCGACCATCCGAAATATTTAGACGGTTCTCAGTATCTAAGAATCTATTACAGCAATCAAACTGAAATTTTGTATGTTAATAGGGGTAATTAACATAAGTACGATATATGAAAATAGGCTGTATAGTTCTTCACGGAACTACTTGTTACGATTAAATTAACACCAACTGCTTACTGAAAATATTTTGGCTGTAGGTGTTACTATGTGGTGAAGGTGTTGCTTTGGTAAGAGCATAAAATAATTGTAAATTTGGTTGTATCCTAATCTTAACTTATCGGCTAAGTTATAAACAATATTAAAATTGAAATTTTACTAACTCGTGGTGTAGTGGGTAGCATTCTTCGCTGCCGCCCCGCAGATCCGAATTAGATTCCCGGCTCTGTCAAGAAATTTTAATTCTAGTCTGAGGGCTGGAACGGGGTGCACTCAGCCTTGTGAGATAAAGCTGTGAATTCCACAGTACGTTTTTTGAGAAATACATGTAAAAAAAACTGTTTACCTTTCTGCTTAGTAAATTGACAAATATTTAGATATTTGCCATTCATACTCCATAGATCATAATAGAAAGTTCATTAAGTAGAAAATTTTATTTGTGTGTTGTGTTGTGTTGTATTTTACAACCTTTTTTGTATTGCCAGTAATAATTGTAGGCTATATAAACTTTGAATCTTATCTAAAATAAATACACAAAGTTATATGCTCTAAGGATTTGTTGATATTTCTGGGTATTTTGCGGTGACAATCCCAATTTTCCAGGATAGTCAGCCCCCCCCCCCCCCCCGATTTTTTTCTATACACGCCCCTGGCCTTTACCCCTTGTATCTGTAAATATTATTGGTTTTCAGGACCAGTGTCTGTTCTGATCTTCAAGACTATTTACTTCGCTGAGGGATGCGGTGGTTAGCAGCAGCATCGGTAGTTTAATGATAATAATAATGATATTCATTTGAGGCTTTCGTATTGCTTATTGGTGGGTTTGTTGAAAGAACGAAAGATTGTACTGTATGTTCCTATAGTAGGAATCTGGTTTAAGTTGTTTGAGAATGAAGACCTATAGTAGGTGTTTGTGAGGGGTTTCAATTTAATATCGTTGTAATTAAATATCGGTGTAATATATGCCTCAGCTTCACCTATGTGGTTGTATTTATGGGTTGAATGTAGTTTCAGCTAGTAGTAAGCCATAAGAGTCATAGACTCTGCTTTCGCTACTGTAAATTAAATAGCCGAGTGTGTGGGGGAGTGGTTTGAGCGTGCGGATTTGTGATTGGCTGATTTTTCAAGGGTTTTCTTATGTGTATAATATGGTGTTTTTGGTAAGTGTATGGTTTGTATGTGTTGGGCCCTTCAGATGAGAATTCATACAGTAAAACCCAGGGTCGCCGAGATGTTTTAAGGGCCCCTATGCAATGTTTGTTTTGGGCCTCCCCTTGAAATACCTTTAATTATTACTATGAACTACTAGGTATAGTGGAAAGACGGTGTAATTTTGATGAAAGCATCTGATACGCAGTCGTGATTTAAAAGTATATGAAAACATTTTAGAATTTATTTTATAAAATATAGTGCACAAAACGATTTTTGAGTAATTTTAATTCAGTCCATAGGTATAATGTACGGTAGAACTCCAATTATCCGAACTCCGGCTATCCGAATCGCTGATTATCCGAATAGCTTTCAGAAAAAGAAATTAAGACGGAAACCTACTGCAATTCGCAAAACAAAGATTCTGTCTACGTACGCTATTGTCCTTTCCTCCACGAAGCTAGTGTAGGCTCAGCGCGAACATTATTGGGATGATGAGCTTACTTCGACCGAGATGTTTTGCAAACAATGACTTTCATTTACTACTATTGTACAGCACAGCACTTGTAAGTACGTACGCTATATAATATGTAAAAGTGCTGCATTTTCATCTAGTTACATAATTAAAAATGCATATAGTACCGAAAATAAGCTCGTTTTCTGTAAAATACGTATGTATGTAAACCACGTATGTAAATCCAATTATCCGAATGGAGTCCGGTCCCAATTGATTCGGATAATTGGAGTTCTACTGTACTATAATTTGGTGTTGAATCTGCTATTAAACTAATGCAGAGTTTTAAAATGCTACTTACTTTTCATTACGTATTAGTAATTAAAGTGAAGATAATACATTACAACGTGCGTTTTTTAAATTTTAGATTCGAGGAACTTCTTGTACCAAATAAATGGTTTCTGCCATAACTTTCACACTGTCATATATGCCTCTGAAGTGTTCCTCTGCCTCATTCCTCTTGACAGTTTAATGTTCGGCAACATGAGATACAGTATATTCTGCAGAGCTGTTGATATATCGACATCTTTATTCTGCAAAGCCTGGAACAGGTTGAAAGTTATAGCCAACATTTTACATAATACTAAAGTAGCAACAATAAACTAAAACTAACGTGCACCACTAACGGGCCCCTATGCTCTGCCCCCTCCCCCCTCCCCCTCCCCCCTTCTCGGCGGCCCTGGTAAAACCTGCCTTCAACGGAAACGAATGGGAGACTGAAATCTTTCTGTTGACCAAAGGTTTCCGGTTAACGAAGTAGGCCTAAAACATGAACATGCATATTATGGACAGACTAAGAAAAAAGTAAAATGGTGTACGTACCTTATTCAGTGTTGTATTTACATATTTCTGCTACGAATTAATACAGTACTGGACAAGAAAAACTTACAATGGACAATGGCATTTGTTGGTTGACAACTTATTAATTGCTTGGGCAACAGGAAACAGGCAAATAATCGTACATACTTTTCAATCTTTACATTGAACAAGCAATAACGGATATTGGAGAAAAATTAAAGTGGGAGTGAAGATTCAAGGAGAAATAATTACAACTCGGAGACTTGCTGATGATATACAGTAGTTATCTTGGCCGACACGCCAGAGAATTTGAATGAGTTTTTGAATGCCATGGACTCCGTCTTGAGGAAAGAATTCATGATGAAAATCAATAAATGTAAAACAAATATATTGGAATGCAACCGAAATAAATCAGAAACCTCTATGGACATCAAATTGGCAGGTGAAAAGGTAAAGGAAGTTACTTAGGAAGCAAAATAACCAGTGATCGACGAAGCAAAGAGGATATAAAAAGTAGGTTGGCTCAGGCAAGGAAAGCATTTCTACTGAAAAGGAATCTGTTGACATCGAATATAGATTTAGGTATTTGGAAGTCATTTTTGAAAGTCTTTGTCTGGAGCGTGGCACTGTATGGAAGTGAAACTTGGACTATTGGTGCAGCAGAAAAGAGGAGAATTGAAGCGTTTGAAATGTGGTGTTACAGGAGAATAATGAAGATCAGGCGGGTAGATAGGGTAACAAATGGAAGTGGTATTAAAATGAGTGGGAGAGGAGAGATGTTTATGGCGACTGCCAATGAAGAGAAGAGATAGGTTGGTAGGACACATACTATGACCCCAGGAATAGCAAGCTTAGTTATGGAAGGAAGGGTCGAGGACAAGAACTGTAGGGGTAGACCAAGGTTAGAGTATGTTAAACATATTGCCTCGGATGTAGGGTGTGGTAGCTATGTAGAGATGAAACTATTTGCTCAGGACAGGGAGGCATAGAGGGCTTCATCAAACCAGTCAAAAGACTGAAGACTCAAACAAAAACAACAACAACTACAACAATCGTACATTTTGATATGTACGTTGGAAAACAAAAAAGAAGTGCATATTCCTTGTTAGCTACAGAATGAACTGTTACAGCAGGCAAGGTAGAAGTATTTAATCATTACATTCCGGAATTTGGAAATTTTCCGTCAAAATGCGTATTTTGATTTCAGTTGTCAGTGTAATGAAAGAAATTGAACAAGATGTTCACCCCTACTTTCAAGGTAGAGCTTGTAATAAGCGATGTTCGGTGATTAATCGATGGACCGTTCAATCGATTAATCGACTAACCGAATATTAGATTAATTGGCTAACCATAGAATCGATTAACGTATTATCAGAAAGTTTAAATGAGAGGTAATAGCTTAAGTTGAGCTTCGCTTATTTTCGGAATGATGCATAGAAATATATAGAAGTTACTTTTTGCCTAAATGTAGTCTACAAAGTATCCTTCCTAGTTTATTTTAACAATAACCGAATAAGAGTCAGTGACAGTGGAAGGACAAACATGACAAACATCAATGAAATTGGGAAGGGTTTCGAGAGAGAAAACTAAGGGTTTGATCAAAGATTTTGAATTCTTGTTCAATGTTTACAATTTAGGACAGGAACATTCTCCTCCTTCTCCTTCTCCTTCAAGCGTCGGGGTAGCCTCGTCTGAGCCATTTCTGCTATTCCGCTTTATTTCTGCACATTCTCTTCATTTCCACAACAGTTTTTGCCCCTTTCTCTAAATCAATTCTACTTCTTTACCAACGATTGTCTTAATATTCCATGTTCTGAATCTCGTGTTCCGTTTCCACTCCGGTCGTCGTTTATATCCTGGCCCAGCTATGACTCTCTCTCGGTACGACCAGCATGGGGTTGGACTCGCGCGGCGGCCATCTTGCGCAGGATCGGTCTTTGCCCCCTACTAACGTCTCCTCAGCTCGCTGTGGACGTGCGAATAGTAAGCAAGGCTTCATAACGTAACAGAATTGTCAGAAATAACGAATTAATTTTTGTTACGTTACTGCTTCCGTACCCAAAACAAATGGTATATGAATAACGTTTTTAGTGCAGCAACGAAATAAGGGGTTATAATTTTCCCTGGTTTGTGTTATTAACGTTATAACCAGCAGAGGAAAAGATTCCGTTATTTTAAAATGCGCTCCCGTTATTAACGTTATAAGTCTAGTAACGGTATGACAGCGATTTTGACCCACTGCGCGTCATCAATAACGTTATTCAGGCAGAGTGATCGATTCGGTTATTTCAAAATGCAAACCTACTAATAACGTTATAAGCCTAGTAACGGTATACGAGAGATTTTAACCTGTTATACGCTATCAATAACGTTATTCAGGGCAGAAAAATTAATTCCGTTATTTAGAAATGTGAACCCACCAATAACGTTATAAGCTTTGTAACGGTATACGAGCAATATTTACGAGCTTTGCGCTGTCAATAACGTTATTCATGGCAGAAAAATAATTCCGTGATTTAGAAATGCGAACCCACCAATAACGTTATAAGTCTAGTAACGGTATACGAGCGAATTTTACCAGCCATACGCTATCAATAACGTTATTCAGGGCAGAAGAATTAATTCAGTTATTTTGAAATGCGAACCCACCAACAACGTTATAAGTCTAATAACGGTATACATGCGATTTTTACCAGCTATGCGCTATCAGGAACATTATTCTAAGCGGAGAAATTGATTCCGTTATTTCAGAAAAGAATCTCGTCAATAACGTTATGGAAGTGTCTATTTGCCCGCTTCCCGGACAAGCATGGAAGGTGACCGTGAACTGACGATGCTGGGCCATATGTAATTCCAGGCCAATTATTTATTCAAACATAGGATAATTACTTCTTGAAATATCAATAATAATCAACATAATGATTTCAATCTGTGCCCGTGCCCCATCAGACAGGGCAAGGCACCTGGCTCGTTTCGATCGCGGTCATATTGTAGCCTAAGTTAGAAACATGTTTCCTAAAATCAATACGATGGTTCCCATTGATTCGAAATATTTCTTGTTGCTTCATATAGGGGTTTGGAACATAGCCTATTGTTCATCAGTCCCATTTAGTTGAAGTCTGATAAACTTTGTTATTTTTGGAGTTGGCAATGGCCTTGACTTAGGAAATATCCACGCATTTTCCTGGAGTGGAAGTGGGAAACCCCAGAAAAACACTCTAAGATAGCTAAGATAGGAATCGAACTCACCTTCTCGCAGTGTTGCCATATAAGGCAGAGTGTAACCTACACACCAAACTTTCACTCCTTTGTGACCAATAAGAGGATTTCTTTCCTAAATGAAACCTCCCGTTCTTGCTTTTCGTTTACTAGGTATCCTATTTTCATTTAGTAGTGATAGAAGCCATTTTTCAGTGATGGTTATTTCTAATGAAGAAAGCTATTCAGTCGTTCAACACGAAATTCGCGCCGTGCGTGAAATTTTATTGAATTGTACAATGTAATTTCGCGTTGCTATTAAGTTTCGCGTTGATTTCGCTATGTCATTTCGCTTCGAATTAAGTTTCACTTCGATTTAATTTCCCGCCGACAATCATTGTCATTTTGCTCCCGAGTATCGTGCTCACGGCGAAATTCAAATATATTCGCCCCCACAGCCATACATTTCGTTTCGCATGCCAGCCCTGATTCAAGGGCATACCACTAAATCCCAGTGGGAATTGCGACTACCATTGACCAAAATAGTATGTGTACTCGAGTTTGAAGGTTGTTTGTGAAGTAACCAATAGACCTACATAAAATCCAATAACATCATCATTTTCGTCGTTCTGTTTTACGTTAGTTCATGTTGGTTTGGATTTTTTAAAATATATTTTAATATTTCTTATCGCAGTTGGAACACATAAAGTGCCCGTTTTAAGCGTGTTTCAACCATGCGTCACATTAAAGAATTATTATCTCACAAACCCGTCAACAGATCGAATCCACATTTTAACACAATATAAATTGGAATGTTGTATAACTGGTTCATTAATTTTAAAATTTTGTATGGCCAAGAAACAAAGTTGTCATCATTTTGGTAAGGTAACTTTTTCTCGGCTCGGGTTTGTTTGAAAATGTAATTCTTGGTCGCGTTGTAATCCTAATACATCAAATACATCACCCGATTTTATTTATGAAAAATGCATTGGAATCAGGAAATAAATCTCTGTTTTCGTATTTCCAGTTTTTTTTTCATTTTTTAAGCAGAAATATAAAAAACTGCTAGTAACGTCTTTGTTTTTCACATTTTGGAAAATGCATTGAATTGATATCAATTCTATTGCACTCTAGTATACATAGTGGTTTTGACATCGCAAATACGAGCTTCCATTCAAGAGAAATTGCCTCACTTTGGTGCTGCTACGTGGTGTCAGAATTACAAACTAAAAATCGGGACATTTAGTCTTAATAGTATCTGGCTGCTGCACAGACTGCTGTGTTGCCTGCTAGTGTGTCCCTTCGCCGTGCTGTCCGATCGTGACGTCACAGTTCCCTCTTCATTGCTATGTAAAGTAGTCAGGGATGTTTCAGCTACGTTATCTGATGGTTGAGTTACTTCCGCAATGCTATATGTGTTTGTAGAATGGGGCCTGTTATGAAAGGCCTCTGATATGGCTGGATATTCAGGGGAAGGTACCGCAGTTTCCATGTCGGTAGTGTTGCTTAGCCTACTACTCCCATCTGACTCGCCCAGCACCGTACTGTAGGTTTGTAGTCTGACATGAAGTACCGGGCGATTCCTTCTGTTCGGACGGTCTATTTGTAAGTGGGAGGTTTCTTTACAATAAAACCAATACTTAGCTTGTCCTTCATATGTTAACAGAACTTTACAATCATTGACCGTCAAATATGATGGAATGGGGTATTTAAGTTCAATTGTTACAATACGTATGCCATTACAGCATAAAATTCGTATACTTCATTCCAGCACTCGTTCCGTATGTCCTTGAGAACTCCATGCGTGGATAGCACGCGGGAGAGCCTTTCATTGTTGACTTCGGGAGGAGATTAAACAGACACGCACACGTTTTGTTAAAGAGTCTGAAGCAGTGATAGTTATCTTTGTGGTGTTACCGCTAGCTAGCCGGAAGGATTTCACACCTTCATGTCGAGATAATATGTTTTCATAAAGTAAGGTGTACACTAATTTAATGTACACTGAATTTTCCCCGTTGTCTAGTTGATTCGCTAGTACTTGATCTCTATTAAGCTTCAGGTCGTTTGCTAACCACCTAGGCCTATGTATTTCAAGTGGTGTCGGTCTGTTGTTCCTTTCTTCAAAAGCGCATTTAAGAGTGTTTTTCCGGACATTCGCCACTTTCGCAAGTTCAACAAGCAGTTCCGTGACAAACTAAGGAGCCTATTTTTCTTAAACTTAAAGATTCATGCCAATGTTTAATCTATATGGAACTATCTAAGTTAATGACGAAATTAAGTTGGTAATATCAAAATTTCTAATTAATTCGAAATATACCTGCACTACAGTTGAAGCCCTGGTGACTTAATATATTCTTAGTTCCATCTCTTAAGGTACAGAATACAAAATTTGATTGAAGTTCAATGGAAAACGTGGACGTTACATGCAGTTAGATATTGGATCTATCAGTGCGCGTAAAATCATGTTGGTAGCAATGTCATGCATGTCTTGGTCAGAAATAATCTGACATATTATGATCTATTGTTGTGCCAATTTTGGACGAAATCCATTTGTATGTATAGAAGTTACATGCATTTTAGAATTAAACCTATCATCAGGCTTAGAATCATGTTAGCGGCATTGGCATAATATTAGTTACTCCAAATTAATCTAGAATGTCAGGTGCTATACGTGTGCAAAGTTTAGAGTTGTTGGCTTGCATGCATTCTGATATATTAATATAAGGGTAAAAAAGTACAGACAGCAATTAGGCTATCAACAGTTGTCAGCAGCTGGTTGCTCATAAGAATACACATAGTGATATCTGGTTATGTACACATAGTAGACTACATACGAAATTTGGTTGAAATCCAATTGATAGTGTAGAAGTTCTATTAACAAATTCACAAAGAAATCGGACAATTTTACATCCTGTTTCCTTCGGGAACAGATATTTCCAATAGAAGTTCTATTAGTTAAAAAAATTGACCTATCAGCATGCTTAGAATCATTTTGTCAACACTGTCATGTATGGCCTCCTGGAAATTAAACTGAAATATTATTGTCTATATAATTATGTGCCAATTTTGGAATAGCTCCCATGCATACCTTCCAAGATATCCAACATGGAGCTCAAATTTCAATTGCGGTTTTTCAGCAGTTGGTAGCACTGACTTCAATTTCATGGCCTTGAGATATTCAGATATAGATCTTTACTCATACCAAATTTAGTTTTGATTGCTTCAGCCGTTTAGGAGTTGATAAGGGGGGGGGGGGACATGCACAGACAGACAGACATTTGCCCAGATCGATCTCATAAGTCTACTTTTTCCTCATTTTTGTAAATGTGAAAAGTAGACTAAAAATACAATACCCTATCACGGTAAGCACTTCCGAGTATTTATTAACCTCGCGGCTAAACTCAGAACCTAACACGACGTAGGTCGCAAAGTGACACTTCCACTCTTTTCTACTCTATGGAGTTCTCCAACGCAAAATGTATCAAAATGGTGCCATTCTCAATCGATGATGCCGTTTGTAATATATAAACGATATGCGAATAACGTTATTAGTCCGAATAACGGTATTGGGGGATTTTTTTGGAGAGATCTATTCAAATAACGTTATTTCTAGTGAGCACTACCATTTCGTTCCTGAGATAACCAATATCCGAATAACGTTATTAATCCTAATAACGGTATTGGAGGAATGTTTTTCGAGATATGTATTCCGATAACGTTATTTCAGGCGGGCACTACCATTTCGTTCCTTGGTTAACTGATATTCGAATAACGTTATCAGTCCAAATAACGATATTAGGAGATTTTTTTCGAGTAATGTATTCCGATAACGTTATTTCAGGTGGGCACTAGTATTTCGTTTCTACGATAACCGATATCCGAAGAACGTTATTAGTCCGAATAACGGTATTAGGGGATATTTTTCGAGAGACTTATTCAAATAACGTTATTTCTGTCGGACAATACTATTTCGTTTCTACGATAACCAATATCAGAATAACGTTATATGGCCCAATAACGTTACCATGCGATACAAATGACTTCCGGATATGAAACGTAACGACCACAATGTGACCAAGACCCATTTTGTTACATAATCTACCCAAACAACCATTTTCGTTATGTTAAGTTATGAAGCCTTGATAGTAAGCCTACCTCTTTCAGTACAACGCGCGGGAGTTCCAGCATGAATGAGAACATTCTGGTAATTGTCGCGGTGTTACAAGAGTGTGGACAGTGAGTGAGTGAGCGCAAGAGTGAGTTGTGTGATAGTCGCATTGAGTTAGCAAGTGAACTGGTGTTAGCACTTGGTTACATTACGACCAGTGCTAACACCAGTTCACTTGCTAACTCAATGCGAGTGTACTACTAGATTTTACCATGCCAAAGGTGTCCAGTGCCCGATTTATTTCTCTGGCTCAGGAATTCAAACAAGATTTCATTGACACTGATGGAACTGTTATGCGATGTACTATTTATGATTCAGGAATTTTGTTAGATGAAAATCACCAGCGAGATCGCATCAAACAACACATTTCCAGCTCTAAGCGTCAAATGAATAACTCTTCAAGCAAACAATTCGAGGCCACCTCTATTACGAAATGCGTTTCAACCGAATTCTTCAAAAAGGCCAAAATTTGAAGGAATTAAACATTGATGTGCAGCTCTTACACAAGCAGGAATTCCACTCAATAAGGTGAACCACCCAGCCTTCAAGGGATTTCTTGAAAAATACACAAAGATGGCAATGCCCGATGAGAGTAGGCTACTTTACAAAAAAAAAAAGACATGGAGCCTGTTTACTGAGAAATCATACAAAGAATCAAGGAGAAAGTGTCTGATTGCCATGTGGGAATCATTGTGGATGAAACCATAGACTCAATGGAACGATATGTTTTGAACATTCTAGATTTTCCCTTAGCAGGGGAGAACTTTAAGCCCATGATGTTAAGAATGTGTACTGTATGAGCTGCAGAAAGCCAATGCAGGTACAGTAATGCAATCAATTATGGATTTCTGCCAAAAACTCTGGTCTACTGGTATCGAGTTTGAAAAACTTCTTCTTGTGGTTACGGACCATGCTCCACACATGGTTTCAGCAGTTAATCAATTAAAACCTTTATTTCGTATATTGAAGCATGTGAGCTGCTTGGTTCATGTCCTTCACAGGGGTTGTGAATCCATAAGGAACGAATACGACATCGCAAATCAATTCACATCCAATCCGAGGCTACTTGTAGTTCTCTGAATCACTTGGGACTGCGACAACGCTGTCTTGTAGCCCCCGTGTACTTAGGGTGTATGTAGAATCTGTCTGATAACCGGTGTTCGTTGTGATGGCTGTATTAGTGTGTGTTATCTGTTTTTGATTCAAGTAAGGACTGCAGACATTGAATTTTCAAGTAGTTCCTACTTTTGCCGCCAAACGCCACCGTCAACGACTACTAGTTCTGAACTTGGTTACTAGATGTCACCGCAGTCGGTTCCTGGCGACGAACGTTGGAACCTAAGAGCGTCAGTCAAATTTAACCTATAATTTAGCCTCTCACAAGTTTAATTAGTGGAAGGTTCTTTAACATGCCATAAATCTATGACTTGGGACTGCCGCCGGCTCTACTTCCTCTCCGAAGGAAGGCATACTGAGGGATTTTTAACGCTCTTAAAAATCCGATGACTTCAGCCGGGTTTGAACCCGCGATCTTGGGCATAGAAGACCTGAATCACTTTACATCCACATGGGTGATTAGCCCAACGTAGAGAGGTTTATTGGATTACCTTCCCATCCCATCCATTTAGGTATGGTTTTCCCGCCAATACTCGGGTGGCTGATTGCAGTGGGCGATGGGGCCGCCGCATCCCTACGCCAGTATAGTTTTCACAAATAAGGTACCGGTATATTATTTAAAATTCCAAGTGTTGGCTAGGCCAATGTTCTGATTGTTGTTGCAGCCATGGAAGCCCATGCCACCACTCATCAAGTGACTTTATCTATTTCACTGAAATTCCTCTTGACAAATGATCTGCTGGGGTTTCTTCCCCTGGACAGTGTCTCCATCGAGATGGTTTGGATTTCAGTTACCCGGTTGGACACAAATGCCTTCCATCGATTTGGGTCACTCTGTACGCAACCCAGTGTTGCTTTAGCAGCTGTCCAAGTCGCTGCTGAAAAGCTCAAGTCGGTTGCCTTGCAGAAATAATTTATAAGTCGCGCTCCCACCAGAGCAGCTAGCAGTTCTAGTCTCGGGAGCGTGACCCTTTTCACGGGAGCGAGTCTATTTTTGCTGCAAGCCACTATGTCCTTGAGTGGTCCTGTCATAGCATACTGCGCCATAGGCCCTTTCACTTGCGGGGGGCGTGGTGGCTCAGCGGTCTAGCTGTATGCCTCTCACCAAGGCGGACCCGGGTTCGATTCCCGGTCAATGCATGTGAGATTTTCGAAGTGAAATGCCATGTCCTGTGGTTCGGATTCCACGTAAAAAGGAGGTCCCGTGGCTCATGATCTCAAGATTAACGGTCACGTTAAACTATAAGCTTCCTTCCTTCCTTCCTTTCCCTTTCACTTGCATCGCAGAAGATGTGAATTTGACTGTTGCTTCTTTCGGAAATGCCAATCCATAGAGGAATGTGTAGTTGCGATATCTGTGAAAGACTCGAAATTCAATTATGCCAACGCACGCCTGTATCATGTGGCAAGAGTTCGTCCCATCCAATCCCTCTGCACCAGGTTTCTTGGAACAGTATTTTCCAAGGATCATAAAATCTGGAAGTAGCTTGTAACAGTGGTCTCTTACTAGCGGGTTCCTGCTTGAGATGATATCATGGTCGTCTATGTACTGTAGAAAGTGTCGGTTTCAGTGGACCATTTCACTCCTAATACTTGCGTATTGGTCTCTAGTTCCCGACCTTCGGACGTCCAGATGCACTTCAATTGTTGAGAGTTGGTCGCCCGTTTCGCCATAGGCATGTGAATTGTGTTCAGCAGTCCTGTGAGTTCATAAGAAAGTTTGATCACTTGGTTCTCAGTTTCACCGCCGGTTACAAAGTCATCCATGTACGTACTACAATCTATAAGGGCGGCAGCGTTTGAGAAGGCAGAGTCATGAGTATTGGTTAGTTCCATTAGTGTCGCTGGAAGTAAAAATGGACTGTAAGTTAGACTGAAGTGAAGTTGGGTAAACGACTTCATCTGTTGTTGCATAAAATCCTTTGCCTTTGTCAATCGCGTTGTACCAGAAGAATCTGGTCAAGTCTCGATCTTTGGGATCGAGTACAAGTTGAAAGAATGCCTGAGAGACGTCACCAATGATGGCTTCCGGGTAGCTTCTGAATCTCAGGAGAACAGAAAGTATCTCAGGCAGTAAATTTGGCGCAATTTTGAGGGCCTCGTTAAGGGACGGGCCTCCCCCTTGGTGAGGAGATGGATCAAACACAATCCTCCATTTCGTTTTCCCAGATTTACACTTCTTAACTAATTGGTGAGGCAAGTAGAACGTATCACCAGTTGCCTCAGATGGAGCATGTTCAACATGGCGCTTTACAATATAGTCCATCTGTGAGTAATAAATCCCCTTCAAAGGTCCATTCTTCTCTAGTCTCTTTTGCAATGCGTTGAACCGTTTTACCGCATTAGCAAGGTTATTGGTCAAGATGACATCTGATTTTCTAGGAAGAGAGACCACACGCCGATGATCTTCTATTCTGTAAGAATCATGAAACTCCTCAAGTATCGCAGAGTTTTTGGAACTTAAATATCTGTCCTGGGTTTCCCCGATTCCCATTGTTTCCAGGTCCCAGAACTGTCTGAGTGTGTCATCTGAAGGCGAGTGTATCTGTTCAGAATGAATATGGTTTATCAGTGATGAATTCAAAGTGATGCCTGCTCGTTTTCCAGTCAATACCCATCCAAACATGGTTGGTATGAGTACCACGGAGGTGGAAATGCGCACTGGTGACGTGTCCTTCACGATCTTCCAATAATTATCTCCTGGAATAAGTATGTCGATCGGCAAAGGTTACTCTGATTCATTCTTTGGATCAGCCTACTGTAGTTTTTGGGTGTGGGCTTATATATTAACATCATCAGGAACGATTGGATGAGCTGAAATCAGGAACGATTGGATGAGCTGAAAAGGCATGGATACTCTCAAATGCAGTAATATTTGTAGCCGAGTTTGTCCAGATGCTCTTCATGGAATACTTAACAATGTTACGTACACTCAGATTGGTTGGAGACGATTCAAAGGCGCAAATAGTTAAGTCTTGGTGGCCAATAACCTCTAGTTTGTTCCTTAACTAGAGATTAGGTGATAAAATTGGACTGACTTCCAGCATCCAGTATGCAACGCGTCTGTTTAGTTCGCCCATTGGGACCCGTAACCCAAACTTCCATGGGGATTCAGGTCGCATCAGTGTGTGGGTGGCTTTGTGGGGAAATTAAACAGGAAACAGGGGGGGGGGGGGTACAAAAAATATATTTTTTGGTAGTACACATCTTGTGTCAAGCCGCCTCTGTAGCTAGACAACACACAAAAAAACTTCCTTAACTGATAGCGTAGTAATATCAATGTGCACGATTGGCTTCGCTGTACATGGGCCGGTATTACACTATGAAAGAAATGTTATGAGATATTTTATAAGAGTTATACAAAGCAATCAGCACACCATTACACTACATGCAATATTTTATCTTAGTTCAGAAATAAGGGTGAAATACAGTTCCCTGTTCACTTAACTGTACTACGGTACGGTAGTTGAAATGATGTATTGGCAATACCGGCATGTTAAAGTAACGGAAGGATCAAGTAAACGTCAATGGGTTAAACCATGGATCGCTAACGTGACAAGAAAGACATTTATACGAGTAAAATCTTGGTGAACAAGCTGCAGTAAGAGGACTTAAAAAAATTCAATAATATTTAATTATTAATAATGATGAAATGAATGATGACGTTCCAAATAGCCACTGCCTGAGCGAAGAAAATTGAAACATACGGAGTTAAAAAGTACGCATGAGGTGGGATTCGATACCTTGTCCTCTCGCACGCCCTACTCATTCCGCCAACTGGAACTGCGTTGCGTTGTTTGGTTACTATACTGGTTACTGTTAAGATCAAGTGCTTATTTGTACTCTATTGTAATACCATAAGTGAAAGTGATGAATTATAATACAAATAATATAACATAAAATGCAATACAATTCAAGTCTTCTTTCAGCCTATTTTACTATTTAATTCTTCTTTATATTCTGTAATGTGCGTCTAGTTTGTACAGCACTTACAGCCTCTGGTATTTTTACCTACACTTTCTATCTTTTATTTATGTCTTACATTTTTATACCATTTATTATGTAACATTTCATTTCTGATATGAGCACCTTTGTTGTAATAAAGAAAGCTTTTCAGTCGGTCAACACAATTTTTTTGTGCCCAATTATATTAAGCGGTAAACAAGTATTTATATCAGGGATGGTAAAGTGAACGAAATTTTATATTTCACTCCGGAGCAAGAGTGGAATTAAATTCAGCCAGCCAATTCAATACTATTCCTGCGTAGAATTAAACCTGGAGTGAAACATATAATTTCACTCCGACAAGGAATTGAATTCCATTCCTCTCCGAATAAATCTGGGAATGAAATTCAATTCAATTCTGCTGGGAGTGGAATTAAATCCATTGCATTGCATTTTATTCCTCTCGGAATTAAATGTTAAATGAAACACTCGATTTTGTTCCGAAAGGAATAAAAATAAATCCAAAGAATTTAACTTAATTCTCCTTGGAATGAAACTCTGAAGGAAACATTGAATTCCACTCCGGTGGGAATGAAATGAAATCTATACGCTTTAATTCTATTTCTATCGGAATTAAATTTTGAATAAAACATTTAATTATATTCCGACACGAATTAAATTAAATTATGTAATTTAATTCTATGCCTCTCGAAATGAAACTCTAAACGAAATATTTCTGACTATGCCGGCCGGAGTGAAATGTAACCCATACAATTCAATTCTATTCTTCTCGGAACTGAACTCTGGACGAACATTTAATTTTATTCCGGTCGGAGTGAAATTAAATCAGTACAATTTAATTCCAACGAGCATTTAATTCTACTTCGGCTGGAGTGAAATTAAATCCATTCAATCTTACTGTACAGTACTGTTTGTAGAAAGTGAAACACCAAGAACAAGAGATGTGACCACATTGCACTTGATACCACAGACTAGGGACATGACAATACATTACTGATTAGAAGGACAGTCCGGTACATGCACGTTGACGGTCGATCTTCCGTACGGCGTCACGCCACCACGTGCTGCACTCAGAGCCGCTAGACGTCGTGGCATGGAATCATACAGCGCTTGAATACGCTGCTGGGGAATACCGTCCAACGTGGTTTGTAGGGGCGTCTACAAAGCAACTGTGGCGGCAGGTAGACCTGAACGAACAAGTTGCCGACCGACCATATCCCAGACATGTTGGATGGGCGTCATGTCAGGCGAACGGGCAGGCCAGGGGAGCAGAGGTATCCGTCGTTCTGCTAAGAAGGCTTGCACATTCCGCGCCACATGCGGGCGGGCATTGTCCTGCTGAAATATGGCATGTGGAACGGTCTGCAAGAGGGCAGTGCCACGGGCTGCAAAACTTCCCTGATGTAGTGGTCACTGTTCAGATTGCCCGCAAAACTTACCGAGGATGACGCTGTTCTGTCCAATACGGCCATGCGGAGAAGATGGCGGTCGTCTCGCGCTGTGGTCACATTGCGTCGTCCTGTACCCTGTCTCCCCCAGGGGCTCACATCTTGTGGGACGTGGATTGGCGTCCACGGGACCCCAGCTGAGTCCGGCATTGCTTCCACTTACTTGGGCTGGGCTCCTCTCTGTCTTCTTTCCTGTCGACCTCCCTTGGTCAACTCTTGTTCTTTTTCGACCCCGACGGTATTAGGGTATCCGAGGCCTAGGGAGTCTTTCACTTTCCCGCCTTAATTGGCCCTTGTCTCATCTTTCCTGATCCCTCCTTCATCGAGGGGTCAGACCTCTTGTTTTCTTTTCATTATATTTCCTTTTCTCTTTCAGATTCCCGCACTGTTTTTGTTACTTGGTTCCCCGTGTATCTAAATTCCCTTTAGCGATTTTTTTGTAGGTATTTTTAATATACGTTGCATTTTGTAAGTTTTTTCGATCTAAATTACCTCTCGCGATTGTTTTCAACCTCCATTGCATTTTGTAAAGATTGACAATCTAAATTGCTTTTTAGTAAGTCTTTCAATGTAGGTTCAGGGCATTTTAGTGAGTATTTTAAATTTCAATTGCATTTTGTAAGTATTTTCAACCAAAACCGCATTTTGCAAGAATTTTAAATCTAAATTGCTTTTTGTTTGGTGGGCATTTTGCAACTATTTTGATTCTCAATTGCATTTTGTGGGTATTTTGAATCTAAATTGCATTTTGTAAGTATTGTCAATCCACATGAGTCGTTTGAATCTACCGTACATTTTGTAAGCATTTTCAATTTCAATTGCATTTTTACGTATTTTGAACCTCCAATTGTATTTTGTACGTATTTTCGATCTCATTTGCCTTTGGAAGTATTTTGAATTTCAATTGCATTTTGTAAGTATTTCGACTCTACATTGCATTTTGTACGTATTTTGAACCGAGCCTACATTTTGTGGGTATTTTTCAATCTATTCTTTTTGTGAATCTTTTAGTTCTAAATTCCCTTTTGTAAGAACATGTTGTGAGTTGTTTCCATCTGAGTTCCTTTTTGTAAGTATTTTCCGTCTCACTTAATTTTCGTTCTGGTTTCCATTTCATTAACATTTTCGCTATCACCCAGATTATTAGGGGCCGATAACCTAGATGTTAGGCCACTTAAAACAGCAATTATCATCATAGTCATCATCATCATCATGTACCCTGTCGTCGCTGTGTACGGTCCTCCTCTCTCCACTGGATCCACATATGCCTTACTGTTGGCGCAGCGTGCCCTGTACGAGCCGCAATGTCCCGGAACGACAGACCCGCCTCCCGGAGCCCAAGCATTCTGCCCCGTTCAACCGCACTCACATGCTGATAGTCCACCCTGTGATGTTGGCGAGGCATCTTGCACTTGCTTACAAGTTTCCACTTGGTACGACGGCCCCACGCCGACAGAGCTGTGCGGAACACTGACCTGACCTGTCCGGTCCCACGACAGACGGCACTGGTGGGCCAATGTGCACGCCATCTCTCTGCGATTTCAATCCTTTAGTATGGTACCGCAGGCCTACACGACCCCAGTCCTGGGAGTATCTCCGACCATTTCTTCTGGGTGTTTCACTTTCTACAAACAGTAGTGTATAATACGCCAAGGTGTGTGTTTCACAAAACTCGAGCTCCTAAACCAGAGAGAGTTAGAAGGTGTGGTTTGTGCCAAAATCTTCCATATCGTCTCAATAGTACAGGAAAAATCTCGAATTTTTGATAAGTCAGCGGAAATGTATTTATTTGTTTATAAAGTGCTTTTAAACAAATAACCAAGACGATAGCCCCTTGCAGAACTATCTCGCGTATAGCCCGCATAGCACTAAATTCGGGCGGGTAGTCTGTACACATGGGGCGCACACAACCCATTATGCGCGAGTTCTCGCACAGGTCCGCTAGTTTAATTATATTCCTGTTGGAATGAAACTGTGAACAAACATTTAATTCTATTCCTGCCGGAGTGAAATTGAATTCATACAATTTAATTATATTCCTCTCCGAATGAAACTTTGAACAAACTTTTAATTATATTCCGACGTGAATAAAATATATCCATGGAATTTAATGATATGTAAATATGAATCGAAATTTAATCCATAGAATCACGGTTTATTCCTCGAGGAATGGCACTCTCGATGAACAGGTCCTCTTATTCAATCCAATGAATGATAATGTTCCTTTGGCCTCCTGAGAGGCCGAGTGCAGGTCTTTCTAGTTGACGCCCGTGGGCGATCTGCGTGCCATAATGAGCATGAAGTGATGATAAACACGTCACAGGCCTACACCCAGTCCCCGAGCCATGGGAATTAGCCGCAGGAGAACAAAATTCTTGACGGCCCTTCTGGGAATCGAACCAGACACACTTCGGGTCAAGGCCTAGCGTGCTAACCATTTAGCCACGGGGCCATTCACTCCAGTGAAATTCTGGAATATAATGTTAATACCTGAGGCATTTTTCTCAATTTTATTTCACCGGATTATTATTTTGAGCCCAATTCCATGTTATGAAATATAGACTCGTGAGATCACCTTGTATCCGTGTGTACAATATGTGTGTACGTGTGTGTGTCGCCATAAAATCTAAACGGCTAGAGCGATTACAAGGAAAATTTGTGAGGTCGTTGTACTATAACAAAAGTTTAGTGCTTTTCAGTCGGTCAACACGAATGTACCCAAAAGAGCTGGGTTATGCCCTAATCCTGAAATAAATTACATGAGATTAATAAATACACTAGGATGACCAGTTTCGATCGTCAAGCGATCATCATCAGATCCATTACACTTAGGCTATCTCGTCCAACCACGACTGTGCGTTTCAAATTTTAATACGTTTTACCGATTAAACATGACGACCGCACGAATAATTACACCAGCATTCAATATCTCGGACAGGATTTGTTATTAACTTATTAGGAATAATATGTGTACCAAATAGACCGACAGCGGTGGCTATGCTCGCTAACGCGCAGCGCTAGGCCATGGGGCGGAGCTCTCTGCAGACTCTGTAGACGTGAAATGGTTTTCCGTGGTCTCCCATTTTCAACTCCATGCAAGAGCTTGAACGGTACCTTCTGACAGGCCACGGCCGCTTCCTCCCACATCCTTGCCCAGTTTCATTCATACTCATTCATTTCACCTCTCATTAACTCCTCTCCTGAGGTTGGCGTCAGTAAGTGCATCCGGTTGTAAAATTCACTCGCCACATAGACTTTCATCGCATTTCATCCCCGACCCCGTTCAATAATAAGGGATGGACATACATTTGTGTACCAAATCCTGGGTTTACTACAGCAAATTTTGTTTGAAATAAACATTGGCATATCAGCCCCATATAAGTTCCACATCCATTCGCCTACTGTGCTCTAGGTATCAAATGGCCTTATTCATAATTTACCCACCCAAGTTTGCCAGCAAATTCCATTATAACGTCGAACTTAGTCTGCACATACATTTTTGTCCGAGTCTCAATCTGTCTACTGTATGTATAAAAGTATGATTTGGTTTGTGCTCAATTTGAAATAAATACAATTCCAATAACAACGTGCTTCTTTTTAATGAGATTTCTCTGCACGTTTCATAGATCTTTCGGTGAAATGTGAAAGATGATGGGGGGCGTGGTGGTAATATGTCAAGTTACTTGCCTCTCAGCAGTGCGGACCGGGTTCGATTCCCGGGCGGCAGTCGACAATATGGCGCTGTCTAAAGATGCACGAACAAGTATCCTCTGTGAAAATAACTTTTTAAAATTTACATTTTTAAAACGACGGTGGAGGAGCGAGTGGCTGAATGAAGTGTATTTGGGGAGAGCCGATTATGGGGAGTATCATCACTTGTATCCATTTTTAAGAAGGCACGAGCATCACTTCGTACGTTACACGAGGATGTCAATCTCAACATTTGGTTATATCCATAACAATAATAAAGTGTGCTTGTGTTCTCCTCAATGTTGTGAGGGACAAAGATGGTGAAAATGACCCCGCATTCAGAGAAGTGCGTTTTAATGCACCTCCAGCCACGACTCTACACAGACTGTAACGGCTACCTTTGTCGTTGGATATCGCTCTACAAGTTGGGCGATCATTTATAACGTTTCTACAGATATTACACTCAAGACTCCTTAAAACCACCTCATCGTTCTTATTTAGCATTGGCCTGTCTAGACAGACGACATACACTTTATTAATTTAGATTTACTGGGCGCCAGTTATCGTAAAGATAACACATTAAAATTTTATTTAGCCACGGCCGCTCCCTTCCTTGAGCCAAGATCTATCATCGGAGCGTAGGGCAATAAACTTGCTCTATGAGATACTCTTTGCATTCCAACTATCCTATATATTCAACTCCCAATGAACAAGACATTTTAACTAATACTGGTTTATTTACAACAAAATTATTAACATTTGATCTGAGGTTTCGAGCTGTGTACAATATGTGCATTAATATTCCCTAATTGCGGGGCAATATTGACTGTCTTCTCGCTAGCGCTGATCTTCTGTGTTGATAATAACTCGGTCCACATACCTGGTGCCTTGTGGTTCAAAGTCCATCTCGTTGGTCTGCTTGTAGTCTAATTTGAGATCTTACGCCAACACACGTTTATTGACCTTTGAAAACATATGTTTTCTTCTTCTCGTTGTTGTTGTTGTTGTTGCTGCTGCTGCTGCTTGTTTCTGAGTTTGATCACCATGGTAAGCAAATTTGAACAAACCAGGCTAATTGAATTCACTAAGTCCCATCTTACTGAGGGACTGGCAGAGTCTACGACTCACAAAGTCAGTGAGTGAGTGCGTGATCGAATATGTGAATGACAGAATAGAATCTATAGAATAGCCAGTGCTGAAGTCGCGCTGGGCTTTTATACACTCTGAATGGTCCCGATGTTTCGCGGCATAAATTTGCCCGCGACCCATCAGACCAATTATAGCAAAGCATTTCTCAGTCCTCAAGCGACGCTAAAACTTCTCCGAGCGGGAATACAGGCCCGCGTACTTCAAATATTCCACTCAGAACCCGCTATTCCTCTCGTTGCGCATATATATATATTCCGCCGAAATCTTTCTCCAAGCCCTTGTCTCCAGTCAGCGTGGCTTCGTTCCAGAAATACATTTTCTTGCAATATGTTGCGTCACCGTCCGTAACTTCTTCCAACCATGCCCGTCCTGTCTTTACAATTTAACTAATAAAACAGCCCTAGACCTCTATAAAAACCCTGTTTCTTAATCTAAGCACTTGACAATATTATATATGACTATGGTAATGACGTGAATATGGTATGGCCCCTCCCTTGATATTAATGGGTGAATAAAACGATATAACTTTGATATTTCAATAATAATAATAATAATTGCACAATGATATTAAAAATAATAATAATAATAATAATTTGTACCGTAATCAAGATTACGTTACAAAACGTCCCCATGGTTTCATAAAGAATGTAATGAATGATGAAATCACAAATCTTCCCTTTAAAACTTAACAGGAAATACACTGAATATACATATATGACCCTTCAAATTACATACATAATGATTATACCCTTTTCATTTTCCTTGATTGATCTGCACTCTTCTTGCAATGTTACATAAACATTCTGATTGTCCTGTGCAGTCATACAGGATTTACATGCTACATTTGTTCTTGTAGTCCCTTACAATAACAGAACGCAATATATTGCTTCTTAATTCACGCAACACAAGTGATTTATCTCACTTCCACCAATTCCTTAGAGCCACGACACGACTCTAATTATAAACACACGGCAGTCTGCCCTTCTTGCAGCACTTGCTGTTTTCTATGATATTTTCTCAGATTGTAAATGTTATATGTACCTATCACACAATTTTCCTGATCTTTCAATAAGTAGGCATTCTTTCCTATCCTCTTCGAAACGACATAAGGTCCAGTAAACAATAAAAACAGCTTTGACATTTTCCCTTCCAATGCACAAGATGGCAACGGCTTACGTAACAATCGTTGCTACAAACTTCCATGTTCTTCCTACCTCTCAACAAAACACTGACTAGTCTCGATAACATCACATGAGTCAACAATACATACCTGAAATAACTACCTAGTGTCCTACCTAATTTCCTCACTAACGTTGAGCAACTACTACTAAAATCTACTGTTGAGAACCACTTCCGCCCCTGAAAACGTTGAACTAATTCCTCCACTGTTTCAGTTCTCAGCTGGTCGCTTTCGATTCTGGTATTTAACATTCTGGCGTCTATGCACAGTCTCACTGAATTGTCTTTCTTGGCTACTACAACTAATGGATTTAAACAATGGCTAGCTGAAGGCTCAATTATGTCGTTTTCCAACATTAATTCTATCTGTTCTTCGACGGCTTTCATATATTTAGTTGCGACAGGATACCTAGGCCCTACGAAACTACTTGTGTCTTTAACGACAAAACTATGCTCATATAAGTGTGTTGCTCCGGGTTTTGTGCTGAAAATTTCCTTATATTTTATTAATACCTCATGTAACTGATGACCTTGCACCTCATCCAGCTTACACTGTGACAATGCATCATGGATCTTACTCTCAAGTTCAGACTCCATTGCAACCTGACACACCTTAAAAACTTTGCTCTCACTAGCATCTCCGCGGTCTACCTCATTTACTTCAGGAATCTCATCACTCACAACCACGTTGCTTTCTTCCTCAAACATACACACTTTCATTTGTTTGTCAGTCTTAGACACCTTATACGTAACCTGAACTTCTTTATCCTGCCAAAATAAACATATCCTGCCAAAATGAAAATCTAATTTAACATGATATAATGATAACCATTCCGCACCGAGAATCACCGGATATACTAAATTTGGAACTGCCAAACAGGGCTGAAATTTAACTAACTCACTAATGTTAATTGGAACTGCGACTTGCTTAGATATTTTCTGAGACCTACTACCTACAGCTGTGACAATGAAAGTGGACTTAACTGGAATTATATCAACATGAATACCTTCTCTCATTACATCTTCCAAAAATCTTAAATTTATACAAGAGTTTTCGCTTCCACTGTCCAATAAAACATCAACTTCTTTACCCCACACATTAAGTTTAATTACTGGTGACATAATCTCATTCTCAACATTATCTAAATTTCCACCATTTAGGTCATAAAGCAGTTCTTCTCTAACATCTATATTAAAATCTCCTAAATACTCAATATTCCTAGGACATTGAACTGCAATCACTTCGGGCTGTCTGTTGACCTCACTGCAACCCGTTATTCGTTTAAATTAGGCCTACCTGCCCCTAATGTAGATTGTTGTTGTTGACCTGTACGTCTGTCTGGCCTAGTACCTTCCCCTACTCTGTTCAAATTCTCGTTCCTCGTATTTGCTGTGCGTCCCCCATTGTCAAGTCGTCTTTCGTAATTCGCATTCCTGCCTTGTTCTCTTCCACTTATTGGCTTGCGTTCGGTCCTACTATTTTCAAGAGAGTCAAAGTTTTCCAATAGCTTCTCGAACCCGTCAATAGTAGTAATATTCTGCATGAAGAATGCTTCTTTAATTATATCAGGAAAATGCCTTAATAATGTTTTAATTACCTGTGATTCAGTCTCTAAACCTTCTAAATTCTGGCATATAAGTACATGCGCTAAGAAATACTCTGTGTACGAAACACCATCTCTCCTTTGGTACTTCCCAAAAATAATGTTACATCTTTCTCTTTCTTGCACATTTTCATTCCAGTATTTGGCTATGAACTTCTCTTTAAATTTTCTAAAACTAGTCATCTGGTATTTATACACACTGAACCATGACCTTGAATCCCTAACAAAAGATTTATCTAGCATCTCAAGTACTTGTTCCCATTGAACGATCCCCTCTTCTAAATCTTTAGCGAACTTCTTTTCTACTGTTTTTAAGAATTCCATTGGGTTATATGCCTTGCCTGTGAATACTGGCAAATCTGCCTCTTTAGTTAGAAATCTACTTAAATTTCCTATTTGTACATTACCGCTATTTGTTGCTATTTGCTTCTGACATCTCTGCAATTTCTCCTCCATTTTATCTGTCTTACTCGCTACTTCTTCACTGATACTGTTAAATTTACTGTTAACCTCTTCCCTAATTTCTTGATTATCGCTCTCTAGTTTATTTTCTAAATTACCTATTTTAGCAATATTATTATCACACTTGACCTTCATACTGTTGACTTCTCCTTCTAAGTCAACCCTAACCTTACTACATTTAATTTTCACTTCCTCGTCAATTTTGTCAACTCGCTCCGACACTGCTTGCATTCTGGCGTCAACCTTAAGTGACCATGATTCCTCCACCTCAGTAATCCTGTTTTCTAACTTATTGTGAAATTCTCGGCCTACTTCTTTAATTTGTCTATTGAAATTCTCTGTAGCTTCATCAAACTTCTTACGTTGTTCATCAAGCTTCTTACTATGCTCAGTGAACTTAAGATCTATTGCTTTTTCTAATTGATCACTACGCACGTCAAATTTCTTACTTTGTTCCTCTTGCTTCTTACTCTGTTCAGCTAGCTTCTTACTCTGTTCCTCTAACTTAATACCTATGTTTCTGTTCTGTTCCTCCTGCTTCTTACTCTGTTCTGTTATCAGCATCGTCAGGTTTCGAAGCCAGGAAGGATTCTCCCCCTCATTAATCTGGATGTTTGTAGCCCCGCCTTGTTTATTTTCCTCAGTTTCCTGATTTTCGCTTACTTTTGACATCTCATCATGGGTACCCTGCACATCTAATTTCGACATTTTAACTGATCTTATAATACTACGGTTTCTCAAATTTATGTTCCCCAAATTATCCCTGTTACTCATTACCCAAAAAACAACTCATCAAAGGAACACTCCTAATTTATAACCGTAGTTCCCTAACTTGATATATGCCTCTTTATTGAAAAACTCGGAATGAATGCAAAGAGTACTCGTTTATATCGTACATGAAAACAACTTTAAACTTTAACATAATTGAAATAAACTGGATTTATACATAATATCCATTCACTTCAGTACGATATTTCGTAGCCCCACATTGGTTGTGCCATTTGTAACGGCTACCTTTGTCGTTGGATATCGCTCTACAAGTTGGGCGATCATTTATAACGTTTCTACAGATATTACACTCAAGACTCCTTAAAACCACCTCATCGTTCTTATTTAGCATTGGCCTGTCTAGACAGACGACATACACTTTATTAATTTAGATTTACTGGGCGCCAGTTATCGTAAAGATAACACATTAAAATTTTATTTAGCCACGGCCGCTCCCTTCCTTGAGCCAAGATCTATCATCGGAGCGTAGGGCAATAAACTTGCTCTATGAGATACTCTTTGCATTCCAACTATCCTATATATTCAACTCCCAATGAACAAGACATTTTAACTAATACTGGTTTATTTACAACAAAATTATTAACATTTGATCTGAGGTTTCGAGCTGTGTACAATATGTGCATTAATATTCCCTAATTGCGGGGCAATATTGACTGTCTTCTCGCTAGCGCTGATCTTCTGTGTTGATAATAACTCGGTCCACATACCTGGTGCCTTGTGGTTCAAAGTCCATCTCGTTGGTCTGCTTGTAGTCTAATTTGAGATCTTACGCCAACACACGTTTATTGACCTTTGAAAACATATGTTTTCTTCTTCTCGTTGTTGTTGTTGTTGTTGTTGCTGCTGCTGCTGCTGCTGCTTGTTTCTGAGTTTGATCACCATGGTAAGCAAATTTGAACAAACCAGGCTAATTGAATTCACTAAGTCCCATCTTACTGAGGGACTGGCAGAGTCTACGACTCACAAAGTCAGTGAGTGAGTGCGTGATCGAATATGTGAATGACAGAATAGAATCTATAGAATAGCCAGTGCTGAAGTCGCGCTGGGCTTTTATACACTCTGAATGGTCCCGATGTTTCGCGGCATAAATTTGCCCGCGACCCATCAGACCAATTATAGCAAAGCATTTCTCAGTCCTCAAGCGACGCTAAAACTTCTCCGAGCGGGAATACAGGCCCGCGTACTTCAAATATTCCACTCAGAACCCGCTATTCCTCTCGTTGCGCATATATATATTCCGCCGAAATCTTTCTCCAAGCCCTTGTCTCCAGTCAGCGTGGCTTCGTTCCAGAAATACATTTTCTTGCAATATGTTGCTTCACCGTCCGTAACTTCTTCCAACCATGCCCGTCCTGTCTTTACAATTTAACTAATAAAACAGCCCTAGACCTCTATAAAAACCCTGTTTCTTAATCTAAGCACTTGACAATATTATATATGACTATGGTAATGACGTGAATATGGTATGGCCCCTCCCTTGATATTAATGGGTGAATAAAACGATATAACTTTGATATTTCAATAATAATAATAATAATTGCACAATGATATTAAAAATAATAATAATAATAATAATTTGTACCGTAATCAAGATTACGTTACAAGACATAGGAGAAATAACAGATACACATCTCGAGCACAGGAGATCCGTGATATATTTTCCAACTATTTAAAAACACAAAGACTTTTAAAGGGAGACTATTGTGTCTGAAAGTATGGTTAAATGATTGTACCATATTATATAATTATTGCATAAACCATAATAGTTGGAATTGAAAATGATTTCTTTATAAATATTCCAACATCAACATATATAACCAGTCCAGTATTCTGTGTTGTTTTACAAAATATACGAATTATACTTTCTTGTTGTATTCATGGCTCTTCCTATTTCATCCCACAGCTTCTCAATCACACCTCTGTTGCGATAATGCTTGTGACTAGACTGCCAAATCGGTGGTCTAGCAAATACTTCATTAATAAGTAGCTCACCGTCCATGATGCAACGTGCAGCCCGCGTCTACCCGCCTCAAGAAAACAAACTGGACTGTTCCAATTTGACCCGCGTCGCGTCGCCCCGGTCCGGCCCGCTTTAAATCGCTGTTTGTTTGTGCGGTCCCATAGCTCAGTACGCATTTGTTCATCCCACGCCGCGCCGCTTCCTGTGTGCCCTTACACTAACACGGGTCATGTGACAAATTTCGCACACACACACACACACACACAAGTACACGGGGACGCATGACCATGATGTCGCAAAGCCCCTAAATGAATCAAAAACTCGGTAGTAACTGACTGTAGTAATGAGGTATTTGTCTGTCTGCAGTAAACATCTAATAATATCAACAACATTGTGAGATGTATTGATGGATTGCAGGATATACTGTACGTTACGTTACAATATAACGCATTACTCTATTTATTTATTTACCGGTATAATAATTCAGACGGATGCCTTTAGTCAAATATAGTTGTAGTAATTAGGAAAACCCTTTCTGTCCCAATCCCCCTTCTATTAAATCCGTGAGATTTTCGATGTGAAATGCCATGTCCTGGGGTTCGGATTCCACGTAAAATAGGAGGTCCCGTGGCTCATAATCGCACGTTTAACGGTCACGTAATAGGCTACTACAAGCTTCATTCCTTAGCTTCCTTCTTAAATCAGTCTTCACGTTAAGTGTTTCACATGGCCTACATCAGACAAATTGTCCTTGTTGATGAGGTCAAAATCTGGAATGCTGTATACTGTGTCCATTCCAACCTTGCGATTGTTGTTGTTGTTTCATTTGAGGGGATTAGACATTGAGATCATTTAGCCCCATACACTAGGGTGGGTGGAATTCTTATGATTCTATGGCTACCCCTTATTAGTCCCATTTTCAACGGGGTCGTGGATGAGATGCGATGAACCACGTGACTGTTAGTTAGAGCCCTGCACAGATAAATGAAACTTTATCCGCATCCGCACGACTGTTATCCGCATCCGCCCGGCATCCGCACTTCGTTATTTCAATCTAAATCTACTGGCATTACAATAATATTTTTAATTAGATAAAGCATTGAAGCAACACATTTAGATATTTGGGGAGAAAGTCATTCCCCTAGGATATGTATGCCGTGTACTATGTTTAAAATGAATGTTATACAGCCAGAATTGTAACCCTTTTCAGTTCGGAGTGTTAATTATGCCTTATGACATAATTTGAATGAGATGAGCTTAAATCATCATCTTACATTTGCCATGAAAAGACATACGGTAACGGAATATACATTATGCAACGAGCCTATAATGTCAATTAAGACAAGAGTATGTTTATAAAACGAGCGTATGCGAATTTTATAATTTCCATACGAGTGTCTTAATTACCATTATAGGCGAGTTGCATACGACTGTTTATGTTCGACGATAATTTTTATAACTATTTTATGTTCGAACATAAATATTCATAAATATCTGTCGAGATTTCGCCAGTTTTATGTACTGAACAGAGCGCATGAGTCGCAGAGAATGCCTTGTATTTGACCATGGCCTCCTCGATTACCCCACTATGACACTAGGCAACGCAGTGAAATTTAAATTAGTAGGCCTTGGAACTCAGCGCAGGTGCGATGCTATCCTTATCTAATTGGTGAAACAACTGTTTCTTGAGCTGTGATTGATGGGAGAAACAGTTTCATAATGAAAAATAATGTTATAATGACCATCATTATGATACAGTTTTCTGACATATAATAGTCAGGGTCGAACATAAAAGAATATATGCCATCAACATCCGGGTCCTAGTGACTTAATGATATTCAAAATGTTCGGCTAGTATTCTAAGAACTATCCGCAAATTTACTCCAAACATTATCCGCAGCTTATCTGCTATCCGCACAGCCATGCGAACTATATCCGCATTGCGAAAAATGTTGCGGATATCCGCGAGTTCATCCGTGGATATCCGCATCTGCGCAGGGCTTTACTGATAATTTCTGCGACCAGATGCCCTTCCTGACGCAAACCTCACGAGAGGAGTTAATGAGAGATAAAATGAATGAAGATGAAAGTTCAATTTCAAGTACACTGAAGAAAATGGAAATTGCAACACCATGAAGGCATTGGTCGTTTGTGTTGATTTTCAAGATATGGAACGATGCCATGTAGGTATGTAAACGATCAAACCCATTGGATTGTTGCTACAGGTCTCCCCACGTAATTGGTCGTGGAGGAATCAACTCCAGTATATGGACTCTGGTGTAGCGTAGTTGACTTGCAGTCTGTGCAGTGAAGTGTTCCCTGTCAAACATGCCTCGACGACAGAGAAGAGCACGCTATCAACAACTGTCGCCGTTTGAGAGGGCTCGGATAATTGGGCTGTGTGGGGCTGGATTGTCGCTAAGGACTGTCGCTGCACGTGTTGGCCGACAGGCATCTACGGTACGTGTATGGCAGCAGTGGTCAAATGAAGGTGGTACCCACACTCGTAGACCTGGCACAGGCCCAGCGCGACAGTAGGTAATCGCCTGCATGCAGCTGGCTTACGATCCCGTGTCCCTGCAGAAGGTGTTCCATTGACCCCACAACAGCGACGTGTAAGGCTGGCCTGGTGTCTAAAACGATCGACGTGGGTCGACGAATGGCATAGGGTCGTCTTTAGTGATGAATCGCGCTTCTGTCTTGCCCGCAGTGATCGCCGAAATAGTGTGCGCCGACGTATCGGGGAGAGGGGCCGCCCAGACCTTATTGTCGAGAGGCACACAGGGCCAACACCAAGTATTATGGTCTGGGGAGCTCTTGGCTTTAATGTGAAATCACAATTAGTGCTTGTTGAGGGCACTATGACTGCTCGACAGTACGTTGATAGGGTAGACTACTCAATCCAGTGGTTGTCCCTATGTTGGCGAACAATGCTAATGGGATGTTTCAGCAGGACAATGCCCGGGTTCACACTGCACGCATCTCCAGAGAAGCTCTCCACGACATCACAACCTTAGAATGGCCCGCCAGATCCCCGGACCTCAGTCCTATTGAGCATGTGTGGGACATGACGGGACGACAACTGGCCAACCGTCCTCAGCCACCCACAACTCGGGAACAACTGACCCGTGCAGTGCAGCAAGCATGGGCCACAATTCCTCAGGAAGCGACCCAGGGCCTTATTGACTCCATGCCTCGCCGAATTCATCAATGTATTGCAGCTCTCGGTGGGCACATCCTGTATTGATTGTTGTCCACACTTGCGGTCAGAGGGACCTGAAAGTGTAATAATCGAATCACAACCGAACACTCGTCCTGCATGTTCAATTGCAGCAATGTAGCACCACTCCTTCTGGGTGCTGCAATTTCCATTTTCTTCAGTGTAGTTCCAACTTTGGCTACCAGCCGCCACTGTTACTAACACCTAGCGGCGAACGTTGGACTTTAATAGAGCGTCTCCTAACCAGCCAAATATAACCTACAATTTTGCTACACACCACCAATTGCAATTTTACATGCCATAAATCAATGGCATGGGCCCGTCGGCTTTACTTCCCCTCCGAAGGAAGGCATACTGAAGGATTTTAACGCTCTTCAACCCGCGACCTTGGGCACAGCAGTTCAGCATGCTACCGACTACGCCACCGAAGCTGCTGGAATTCTTATCTGATAACCTTTGTTATTCTTATCTGATAACCTTTTTATTCCGAACCTTAGGACATGGTATTTCACTTCAAAAATCATAAGTGCACTGACCGGGAATCGAACCCAGTCCGCATTGGTGAGAGGCAAGCAACTTGGCTCTTCACCACCACGCCTCACTCTCCTTTCGCATTTTACCGTAAGAGCTATGAAACGTGCGCAGAAATCTCATTAAAAGAAAAAGCAGCACGTTGTTACTGCAATTGTATTTATTTGAAACTAGCAATCCGACCCGGCTTCGCCCGGGAACAATTATGAATGCATTACGTGATAAGCGCTTTTTTCCAATGGCAATGAACATCGACCAATATCTGTTTTACGTCTCGGCATGATGGGTTAAAGTCACTGACTGGACTATTAATTACATTATCATGGAGATGCATGTGCAACAAATTCTTGTCAGACGTAATTTAAGAATGGCGAGGTGCATGAAACACAAATCCCCCTTCCGCCCAATCTTAACTTGACTGTGAATTTTGCGGAACGAAAAGTTCACAGGCGAAATGAAGAAAAGCCGAGTTGCACTTCCAGGGCAACTCCAATCACAATCACTCTTCTCTAAAGTTTTTAACTCAACACGACTCGACAGTTTGCTGCTGGCTGTATCTGAGGCAATAAGCTCGTCCGCTAGGTAAGCTGTAACTGAGGTGATAGACTCGCCCCTAGCTAGCACGTTAACTGTCGCCTCAGTAACTGAATGGATATTGTTGGAAGAAATGAAAACTTAAAAACACTTATAGTAGGCGATGTATTGAAGATACAGATATGCTCTCCCAGGCTTTTTGTAGAACTTTCCAAGCTGAACAATTCTTACTCTCAAAGTACACACATCAAAAAAAGTTTTGCATCACCTCGGTTCCCAGATCTCCGGCATATAGACGTTGACTGTGTATATTGTATCCAAGATACAGTCCCTTTGACTGTTCATAGATGTCACTAAAACTGCTCAAAGATGTAAACAACCATGCATGAGCAGGGCCTATTAGACGGAGGGGGTACGACAGCCGATCAGTTCCAGTCATTCCACCAGGACGAAGGTACGCTGCTCATGTTGTCTGTAGTTCTACCATGCCTAGAAGGTCAATACCGCAGTTCGATCGCGTCCGCATTGTTACTTTGTGTCAAGAAGGGCTCTCAACAAGGGAAGTTTCCAGGCGTCTCAGAGTGAACCAAAGCGATGTTGTTCGGACATGGAGGAGGTACAGAGATACAGGAACTGTCGATGACAGGCCTCGCTCAGGCCGCCCAAGGGCTACTACTGTAGTGGATGACCGCTACTTACGGATTGCCGCTCGGAGGAACCCTGACAGCAATGCCACCATGTTGAATAATGCGTTTCGTTCAGCCACAGGACGTCGTGTTTCAACTCAAACTGTGCGCAATAGGCTGCATGATGCGCAACTTCACTCCCGACGTCCATGGCGAGGTCCAGCTTTGCAACCCCGACACCATGCAGCGCGGTACAGATGGGCCCAACAACATGCTGAATGGACCCCACGGAATTGGCATCACGTTCTCTTCACCGATGAGTGTCGCATATGCCTTCAACCAGACAATCGTCGGAGACGTGTTTGGAGGCACCCTGGTCAGGCTGAACGTCTTAGACACGCTGTCCAGCGAGTGCAGCAAGGTGGTGGTTCCCTGATGTTTTGGGGTGGCATTATGTGGGGCCGACGTACGCCACTGGTGGTCATGGAAGGCTCCGAAACGGCTTTACGATACCTGAATGACATCCTCCGACCCATAGTGCAACCATATCGGCAGAATATTGGAGAGGCATTTGTCTTCATGGACGACAATTCTCGACCTCATCGTGCACATCTTGTGAATGCGTTCCTTCAAGATAACGACATCGCTCGACTACAGTGGCCAGCATGTTCGCCAGACATGAACCCTATCGAACATGCCTGGGATATGTTGAAAAGGGCTGTTTATGGACGTCTTGACCCACCAACCACTCTGAGAGATTTACGCCGAATTGTCGTTGAGGAGTGGGACAATTTGGACCAACAGTGTCTTGATGAACTTGTGGATAGTATGCCACGGCGAATACAGGCATGCATCAATGCAAGAGGACGTGCTACTGGGTATTAGAGGTAGTGGTGTGTACTGCAATCTGGACCACAAATGCTGAAAGTCTAGCTGTATGATGGTACAACATGCAATGTGTGGGTCTCATGAGCAATAAAACGAGCTGAAATGTTGTTTGTGTTGATCTCTATTCCCTTTGTATTTAACGGTTCCGGAACTCTTGGAACCGAGGTGATGCAAAACTTTTTTTGATGTGTGTATATAGATATGTTTCAACGGTTTGCGCAGCGTAAGCTTAAAAAGCTCACGGACACCAGTTTTTTTTTTCGATCTTTTCACTGAAATCGTTAGGGCTTGACCTCCTTTGGTCATAAAAAAAATATTTTCTACAGAAACCTTCCTCGAGATATCCTTTACAGAATGGTGAAAACCGCATCAAAATCCATTCAGAGGTTCTCGAGGTTACCCGTGACATCCAAGAATCGGGGACTAGAGATTATACACCAATCAGTATAATTTAATATAATATAATCCCCCTGCCGTCCAATCGGAAATTGACTGTGAATTTTGTGGAACGAAAAGTTGACAGGCGAAATGAGAGTTGCACTTCCAGGGAACTCAAATCCCCCTTCCGTGCAATCTTAACTAGACTGTGTTCCACAGGCGTAATGAAGAAAACCCGAGTTGCACTTCCAGGGAAACTCCAAACACAATCACCCTTCTCAGAAGTCTTAACTCAACACGACTCAACGGTTTGCTCTTGGCAGTATCTGGGGCAATAGGTTCGCCCGCTAGCTAGGCTGTAACAGGGATGATAGACTCGCCCTTAGCTAGACATAGTTGGAAGATATTAAAACGTAAAAACACTTACAGTGGGCGATGTATTGAAGATAGACATATGCTCTCGCGAATTTTTTGTGGAACTTTTCATGCTGAACAATTCTTACACTCTATAGTATTTAGATATTTTTAACGGTTTGCCCAGCGTAAACTTAAAAAGTGCTTGGACGCCAGTTTTTTTAGCCTACTTTTCACATTTTGCAAAAATGAGGAAAAAGTAGACTTATGAGATCGGGCAAATGTGTGTCTGTCTGTCCTTCTGTCTGTTTGTCTGGCTGGCTGGCTGTGTGTGTGCCCCCCCCCCCCCCTATCAACTCCTAAACGGCTGCAGCAATCGAAACAAAATTTGGTAGGAGTAAAGATCTATACCTGAATATCTCACGGCCATATTGGAAAAGAATGTCATTGCTACCAACTGCTGAAAAATCGCAATTGAAATTTGAGCTCCATGTTGGATATCTTGGAAGGTATGAATGGGAGCTATTTCAAAATTGGCACACGTATAGATAATAATATTGCAGTTTAATTTCCAGGAGGCCATACATGGCAGTGTTGCCAAAATGATTATAAGCCTGTTGTTAGGTCCAAAATTTAAATGCATATAACTTCTACACTATCAATTGGATTTCAACCAAATTTCGTATGTGGTATGTGTACATAAACAGATATGACTGAGCCTATTCTCAAGAGACATCAGGGCTGCCAACTGTTAATAAATGCTCTCAATTGTTTTTATCCAAATACCCATATATCAGAAAGTATGCAAGCCGACAGCTTTAAACTATGCACACGTATAGTACCTGACATTCTATATTAATTTGGAGTAACTTATATACGTCAGTGCTACCAACATGATTCTAAGCTGCTGATAGGTCCAATTTTAAAATGCATGTAACTTCTATACTAACTAATGGATTTCATTCAAAATTGACACAACAATAGATCATATTATTTCAGATTATTTCTGACCAATACATGTATGTCAATGTTGCCAACATGATTTTACGCGCGCTGTTAGATCCAATGTTTAACTGCATGTAACGTCCATGCTATCCATTGGACTTCAACCAAATTTTGAATTCTGTACCTTAAGAGATGGAACTAAGAATATATTCAGTCACCAGGGCTGCCAACTGAAGTTCTCTATTAGGCTACATTATGCCAGGTATACAGTATTTCGAACTTATTAGAAATTTCGATATTACTAACTTAATTTCGTCATTATTCTAGATAGATCCATATAGATTAATCATTGGCATGCATCTTAAATTTCAAGAAAAGTAGGCTCTTTAGTTCGTCACGGAACTTCTTGTTTTTTTCGACTTTTCCACTGAAATCGTTACTGCTCGGCTTCCTTTGATCATAAATAAATCATTTTCCACAGAAATCTTCCTCGAGATATCCTTTACAGAATGGTGAAAACCGCATCAAAATCCATCCAGTGGTTCTCGAGTTTACCCGTAACATCCAAGAATCGGGGACTTTGTTTTATACTAAGTAGACATTGAGCACTGAGCAAATAATATTTTTATACATTCAGTAGACAGGTTGAGACTCTGACGAGAGCTTTTCAAAATTTATGTGTATACTAAGTTCGACATTATAATGAAATTTGCTGGCGAACTCGAGTGGGTAAATTATGAATAAGGCTATTTGATAACCGGGGAACAGTAGGCGGATTAAAGTGGAACTTATATGGGGCTTAAATTCCAATGGCTATCTCAAACAAAATTTGGTTGTAGTCAACCCAGGATTTGGTACACAAATGTATGTCCATCCCTTATAATTCAACGGGGTCGGGGATGAGATGCGATGAAAGTCTAGGTGGCGGGTGATTTTTACAACCGGATGCACTTCCTGGCACCAACCTCAGGAGAGAAGTTAATGAGAAGTGAAATTAATGAATATGAATGAAACTGGGCAAGGATGTGGGAGGAAGCTGCCGTGGCCTGTCAGAAGTTACCATCCCAGCGTTTGCATGGAGTTGAAAATGGGGAAACCACAGAAAACCGTTTCACGTCTACCGAGTCCGCAGAGCGCTAGGCCCTATGGCCTAGCGATGCGTGTTAGCGAGCGTATCTACCGCCGTCGGTCTGTTTGGTACACAAATGTCTCCTAATAACAAATCCTGTCGGAAATATTGAATGCTGGTGTGATTATTCCGCGGGCGGTCATGTTGAATTGCTAAAACGTATTAAAATTTGAGGGCACAGTCGTGGTTGGACGAGAAAGTACTATGACCTCACAAAGCTTCATTGTAATATCTCCAGCCGTTTATATTTTATGAGGACACACACACGTACACACATACTGCACACACATGGATAGATCGGATACAAGGTGATCTCACAAGTCCATATTTCATAAGATGAAAGTAGGCTCAAAAAATAATCCGGTGAAATAAAATTGAGAAAAATACCTCGGGTATTACCAATATATCCCGGAAAATCATTGGGTTTAATGACTTCGTGCCTAAATGGTTAGCGCCCTAGGCTTTGATTCGACGTGTCTCGGGTTCGATTCCTGGCCGGGCCATCAAGGTTTTTATTCTCCTGGGGTTAATTCCCATGGCTCGGGGACTAGCCGTATGTGACTTCCATCATCACTTAATCCCTATTACGGCGCGCAGGTCGCCCACGGGCGTCAACTAGAACGACCTTCACTCGGCCTCTCAGGAGGCAATACGATCATCATTGTATTGAATAAGACACTGTTCATTGAGAGTGCCATTCTGCGAGGAATAAACAGTAATTATATGGATTCAATTTTGGCTCATATTTACATATCATTAAATTCCATGGATTTATTTTATTCATGTCGGAATAGAACGGAATGCTCATTGGAATGAAAGTGTATGGAGTTAATTTCACTCCGGCCGGAATAGAACTAAATGTTCATTCAGTTTCATTCCGACAAAAATAGAATTATATTGCATACATTTAGGCCGGAATAGAATTAAATATTCGTTGGAATTAAATTTCACTCCTGCCGGAATACAATTAAATGTTAGTTCACAGTTTCATTCCAATTGGAATAGAATTAAGTTGTGTGAATTTAATTCCACTCCGACCCAAGATTTAATGTAGTTCCAAGTTTCATTTCACTCCGACCTCAATATTAATTTTAGTTCCACATTTCATTTCACTCCGACCTTAAGATTTAATATCATTCCAAAATTAATTTCACTCCGACCTCAAGATTTAATTTCACTCCGACCTCAGGATTTAATTTCATTCCAGATTTAATTTCATTAGAGTCCAAGATTTACTATAATTCCGACATAAGATTTAATTTATTCCACTTTTAATTTCATTCCGTCCTGAGGAGTTATTTTAATTCCACATTTAATTCCATTCCGACCCCAAAATTTAATTTCATTCCTTTAAATTTCAATCCACAGCCTGCTTCCAGTCTCCGACCGGGTCAGGAATGGAATGAATGAAGCCCCCATCTAGCGGCGAGGATATGGACTGTGCCGGCTGCCGAGGCCTGACGCACTCCTCTGGGGCAATCATTCAATGAATGACAGATGAAATGAAATGATAGTAGAGAGTGTTGCTGGAATGAAATTTTGACAGGGAAAACCGGAGTACCCGGAGAAAAACCTGTCTGCCTCCGTTTTGTCCAGCACAGATCTCACATGGAGTGACCGGGATTTGAACCACGGACCCAGTGGTGAGAGGCCGGCGTGCTGCCGCCTAAGCCACGGAGGCTTAATTTAAATTTCAATAAAGTGCGAATTTAATTTCATTCCACATATAATTTCACTCCGACCCCAAGATTTAATTTTATTCTTCATTTCATTTTAATTCCAACCTCATGGTTTAATTTCGTTCCACATTTAATTTAATTCCATGTTCAACATTTAATTTCATTCCACATATAATTTCGTTCCGTTCATTCCAGATTTAATTCACTTAAAGTTTCACTCCATGCATTTCGTTCTTTTTTTAAATTATGAATGGAGTTTTATTATTCACATTTCACTCCTCACATTTTATTCCTTAATTTCACTGTGAATTTAATTTCACTGCGAGTTTCACGAAAAAGTTCAATTCCAGATATAATGTAATTCCGAATGGAATCTTTTACACATTTCGCTCCTTACATTTCACTACTTGCATTTCATTTCTCACATTCTATTCCTAATTTAATTCCTCTTCGAATTTCATTCACTACACCATTTTCTCTCTAACGCAGTTCTGCGAATCGCGTTTAATATCTCTCCTTTCAATACTGTTACAATGAACATACTTTTATTTTAATAATTCCTCTTCACATATAATTTCATTCCAGACTTTTGTGTGTTTAAACCATCTAATTTCACTTCTTTTTTGTTTTAATTTCGTTCTCTTTACCATCCCTGATTTATATGCCCTAACATGAAAACACTACATAAGATATTTATGACAAAATAACACGCTTTTATGTACAAAAATGGGAGTACTTCAAATGGATTTCTTTATTAAAATAAAGTAACACTGTAAAATGGCTTCTATCTCTTCAATCACCTTTAAACTAACCCCGTGGCACTACAGCCCTTGAAGGGCCTAGGCCTACCAAGCGACCGCTGCCCAGCCAATTGGCCTGCAGATTTTGGGGTGACGCGTGGTCAGCGCGTCGGGTCCCCTCGGCCGTTAATCTTGGTTTTCGTGACCGGGGCACTGTCTCACTGTCAGACAGCTACTCAATTGTCCTCACGAGGCTGAGTGCACCCCGTTCCAACCCTCACGTCAGTTTTAAAATCCCTGACGGAGCCGGGGATCGAACCCGGGGCCTCCGGGTGAGAGGCAGGTGCTCTACCCCAACACCACGGGGCCGGCTTCAATCACCTTTGTTGTGGTAATATTCCAGATGTTATGATCCACCATTTTGGTTTGATCTTTTATCATAGATAGCATGGTGCTCATAATTTTATAAAATAAATTTTATAGAAACACCTTTTATAAAAAAAATCCCCATTACACTGCCATATCTTTTATAAAAGAACTTTAAAAAAATCTTTGATAGTGTATTACCGGCCTTGCAAAATGTCATTGAAGGATCAAATACAGGGTCATCGAAAAATAATGCCTAGATTTAAAAAAATATAACATCGGAAACCTTTTATGATAAATGAGTGATTCTTTCATTCTGAGGTAACTGGTTAGCGCAAGTTTTGTTTAATGCATTAGCGTGACCTTGGCTTGCGCGGACTAGTTACCTAACGAAATCCACGAGTATGTTCGTGATTCTCCCAAAGTCAATGTGTGGTGCGGGTTACTTCATGACCAAATTATTGGACCCCTTTCTTTTCTGCTGATAAAGCAATTACAGGCCTAATTTACCTAGACATGCTTGAACAGTTTGTCTTCCCTCAAATAGAAGACATACAACAACAGACTGGACTTGGCCAGCGTGCCATTTTTATGCCGAATGGGGCTCCGCCTCACTACCTTAGGGCGGTACACGATACACTCGACACACGCTTTCCAAACTGTTCGATTGGCAGAGAAGCCCACAATCCCCGATTGGCAGAGAAGCCCACAATCCCTGGCCTCCCAGTAGTCCAGACCTAACCCCTTTTGGATTTTTTTTTCTGGGGGTTCATAAAAATCGTTGTTTACGCTGAAAAGATTCGTGATTTGGTGGATCTTCGGGAGCGAATTGCTGCCACCATCTCTACTGTTACTCCACGTGGCACGAATTGGCACGAATTGAACTTCAGATAAGACGTCTGCAGAGCAACACACGGAGCTCACGTTGAAACTTGCTAAGGTATGAAAAAAAATGTTATCTTTTCCACGCATTTTAAGGCTAAAACCATTAATCGTATTTTTATAGCAATTATTTAAAATCTAGGCATAACGTTTCGATGACCCTGTATTGTTCAGAACGTTCTGGAGATACAGTACACGACTGTTGGCTACCTGAACAGCATAGAATGTCTTCGGGATCGACTAGAACCGGGTTGCCTTCAATACAATGATGCATTACATTTACACAGGAGCCCTTTATCGCACGTTGTCTAAGGGCACTGCAGAAGGAAGTGAAGTTTTGTTCGATTTAGCCACCACGTGTGCACTAGCGTGCCTATCACGATCACTGGACATCGACCTTCACAGTGATTGCGCAACTACCTCCTGCCACTCAATTTTCTGAAGAATCACGCTGAGAAGGCAAGAACGTCCTGTGTGATGTCAAGAATGATGAGGCATTTCCCACGGCAGCTCTCAAGATATATTCCGGGGAGCCACTTCTAAAGAATGAATACCTGGTGGTGTAGCGGCTGTCATCCCAGAGGTTCGGGTTCGATTCTCGGCTCTGTTAATAAATATAATTCTGGTCTGAGAGCTGAAAAGGCATAAACTCAGTCTCGTATGGTAAGCTGGGAAGAGGTGGGTTCGATTCCCACCTCAGCCATCTCCGAAGCGGTTTTCCGTGGTGTCCCACTTCTAATCCAGGCAAACGCCGATGCAGGGATGGTTCCTAACTCAAGGCCACGGCTGACTCCTTCCCACAATCTCTAAATACTGTGCCCGTCAGACAGGAAGATCGGGGGACTGCTGACCACAACGGCCTTCTCGACACCCCATCCGTCGAACCCACAACCCTGAGAGGATATGATGTGCTCTCAGACCAGCCCGCACGGGACTACTGTCGACCAAAGTATTATGTGTACTCGAGTTTGAAGGTTGTTTGTGAAGTAACCAATAGACCTACATAAAATCCAATAACATCATCATTTTCGTCGTTCTATTTTACGTTAGCGCATGTAGGTTTGGAATTTTTAATTTATATTTTAATATTTTTTGTCGCAGTTGGAACACAAAAAGTGCACGTTTTTAAGCGTGTTTCAACCATGCGTCACATTTAAGAATTATTATCTCAAAAACCCGTCATCAGATCGAATCCAAATTTTAACACAATGTACATTGGAATGTTGTATAACTGGTTTATTAATTTCAAAATGTTGTGTGTCCAAGAAATAAAGTTATCATTTTTGTAAGGTAACTTTTTCTCGGCTCGGGGTGGTTGGAAAATGTAGTTCTTAGTTGCGATATAATCCTTATACATCAAAAAGTTATGCTGTATGACTGTGAAATACGTAAATTAACTCACTTATTTTATATCGGTTTGTATTTGTAGGCGGAAATAACACATCGTTCACCACCTACCCGCTCCGGGAAAGCTGTACAGCATTGCTGTGATGGAGCCCATCACTTCCGAGCGAGGCACGCCATGATGCGTGATGGGCTCTATTTCGGCAACGCTGTACAGCTTTTCCGGGAGCGGGTAGGTGGTGAACGATGTGTTATTTCCGCCTACAAATACAAACCGATATAAAATAAGTGAGTTAATTTACGTATTTCACAATCATACAGCATAACTTTTTGATGTATAAGGATTACATCGCAACTAAGAACTACATTTTCCAACCACCCCGAGCCGAGAAAAAGTTACCTTACAAAAATGATAACAACTTTTTTTCTTGGACACGCAACATTTTGAAATTAATAAACCAGTTATACAACATTCCAATGTACATTGTGTTAGAATTTGGATTCGATCTGATGACGGGTTTTTGAGATAATAATTCTTAAATGTGACGCATGGTAGAAACACGCTTAAAAACGTGCACTTTTTGTGCTCCAACTGCGACAAAAAATATTAAAATATAAATTAAAAATTCCAAACCTACATGAGCTAACGTGCAATAGAACGACGAAAATGATGATGTTATTGGATTTTATGTAGGTCTATTGGTTACTTCACAAACAACCTTCAAACTCGAGTGCACATAATACTTTGGTCGACAGTAGTATCTCGGGCAGTGGCGGTGTTAGTTGAGAGCTGGGATACTAGGAACTAGCCCAAGAACCCCACCCCAAAAAAAAAAAAACCAACAACAACAACAACAACAAAGCTAAAATAAGAAAATCCAGTCTTAAAATATCTTTCGTAGATTTTTTTTAAAACAACAAATCCCAAGCCTGCTTCCGAGGGTAAAAATATCGGCTAATCAGTAAAGCTAAATAAAAATGATGATCCATCCCTAACCTGGATTATAATTACACCCTCGTGAAGTCCTGTTATAAAATATTCGAAAAAGCAAGCTAAGAATGTGGAACGAATTAAATCCCTAAGAAATTACAAAATCATTTTTTTCTTTAGCGTATGGCTTTTAGTGCCGGGAGTGTCCGAGTGCCCGAGGCGGACACCCAATGGGTGAGCTACACGTACCGTCGCGTGTGGACTGTTGTCTGGGGAGGAAAGTTTGAATGTAAGGACAAGGAGTTGGAAGGTAGCGGCTGTGGCCTATAGTTAGGGACCAACCCCGGCATTTGCCTGGAAGGAAGATGGGAAACCACAGAAGACCATCTTCAAGGTTGCCGGCGGGGGGATTCGAACCTCCTCGCCTCCCAGATGTGAGCGACTGCCAGCAGTCATGCCGTAACGACCACGGTTAACTCACGCGGTACAAAATCCATTAAAAAGTACGAATAACCACACCCTGAATCGACTGCAAAGCAAGTCAAGTTAAGCGTGGATAATATAATAGTACATTATGCAACGAGCCTATAATGGCAATAATTTCCATACGAGTGTCTTAATTACCATTATAGGCGAGTTGCATACGACTGCTTATGTCCGACGATAATTATAACTATTTTATGTTCGAACATAAATATTCATAAATATCTGTCGAGATTTCGCCAGTTTTAATTACTGAACAGAGCGCATGGGACGCAGAGAATACCATGGCCTCCTGGAATACCCCACTAAGACACTAGAAGACATGCAGTGAAATTTAAAATAGAAGGCCGTGGAAGTCAGCGCAGGTGCGATGCTATCCTTAACCTAATTGGTCACACAACTAATTCTTGAGCACTAATTGGTGGGAGAAACTGTTTCATAATGAAAAATAGTGTTATAATGACCCTCATTATGATACAGTTTTCTGACATGTAATATTTACATTTCGACATCGTAGAACATAAATACATTAAATAAACACTCCTATTGTTTCGCAATTAGCGTCCATCCTACGCTAATGAATTGCTGCTTGCAACTAATAGACACCTGATTGTGTGTTCAAATTATGTTGGTGAAAGCGTAATAAAAATTACGACTTACGCCACGTATTGTTAATCATCTGGATCTTCATAGTTTTAGAGAGATCGCAACCCATTGTATTACTGGAAGTGTCAGCTCGTCCTAGGCTGGTATTTAAATTGTAACAAATATCAATGTTCGATGAGTAGGTCATTTACTGTATTAAAAATCCAAGTTAAAGTTCCAGAAATCTTATTTAAATTTCATATTACATTCGAATTTCGTTGAGAAAATGCTATCCTTTATAATTATTACGCTGGTTTAGTTATTGGTTTAATCCCTCAGTGTTTTTTATATATCCTCCATGACCGTAAACATATTCAATATTGGGTAGGAAAAGTCACTACCTCAATGCAATCACCATCAGCTGTGAGAAAAACCTCACTCAAATAGTACACTGTCGTACAAAAACAACTCGCTCTAACAGCGATATAATCATTTCGTGGCCTCCTAACGCTGACGATAATACCTGGGCTAACAGCGATAAAAAATATCTTACTGTACCAATACACATGAAAATTATGATACGGGCAATCCAATCTGCTCCATTATCACATGTCTCCTCGAGACACAACAATAACATTACTTTATCCCCCAGGGGCTCACATCTAGTGGGACGTGGGTTGGCAACCATGGGAGCCCAGCTGAGTCCGGCATTGCTTCCACTTGCCTGTGCCGGCCTCCTCTCTGTCTTCTTTCCTTTCGACCTCACTTGGTCAACTCTTGTTCTCTTCCGACCCCGACGGTATTAGGGTATCCTAGGCCTAGGGAGTCTCTTCCCTTTCCGCCTTAATTGGCCCTTGTCTCATCTTTTCTGATTCCCTCCTTCTGAGAGGGGTCAGCCTTCTTTTTCTTTTCATGTTATCTCCTGCCTTCTGCTCAAGGCCCTCAGGGAGGCCAGGTGTATGTAGCCCCACCACTTTTGGTGCACCCTAGATAATGCTACACCCTCAGGGGCTCGCGGCTGGTGAGTTCGGGAGTTGGCGACCCCGGGGGATTCCTGAGCTGGGTCGGGTTTCCCCCTTTTGTCCCTTACCTGTGGGGATGACCCTCTCCTCTTTCACTTTCCTATCTGCCTTTCATGGCTCTCCTTCCTTCCAAGTCCCTCAATCCACATTCTTCGAGGGTTGAAGGCATTTCTTTTCCTCCTGTCCTTTATTTGCCTTATTCACCTTCAGTTTTCCATTTCTTCTTCTAGTATGTAGGTTAGTAGTTAGTTTTAGTTTTTAAGTTTGCATTTCATTTTCACCCAAACCATCAGGGGCCGATAACCTAGATGTTAGGCCCCTTATAACAACAATTATCATCATCATCATCGCTTTATATCTCTCCGGATATGTTCTTTCAGTTCGCCCAACGTGTGAGGGTTTCTTGCATACACTTTATTCTTTAAGCACCGTATAAATAAAAGTCTCCCACAAGTCCAACCCCTCCTCCACGTGGTGGGAGACGGGCAACGGCATGAAGTAGGGGATTGCCTGTAGGGGTGAAGTACAGTGGGGACTTTGTGTGCCCCGGGACCGCTACAGTAGCTGTGAAGGCTCTATGGGAACCCTGAAAAGTGACGGCTGACGGGGCTCTGGTGAAGCTACGATAGGCCTAGCAAGCCAGTAGTGGATATCATATTTGCTTTCAAACCAGGAACAGGCCTCGGAAAGGACGGATGCAAACGACGACGACTCGGATATGCTAATGGTCTACGAGTTGGGACATTAAACATACAGACACTGACAGGAAAAGTGGAGGAGATTGTAGATGTGATGGAGAGAAGAAAACTGGATGTACTGGGCTTGGCAGAAACAAGATGGAAAGGAGAAGGTCGCAGAGAACTGAGGAAAGGGTACCGGTTGTACTGGAGTAGGAACAGTGAAGGAAGGAGCAGCGGAGTAGGAGTAGTTGTGAGAGATGGAATGAAGGAAGAGGTAAAGGGAATAAGTGACAGGATCATGAAGATCAGAGTAACTGTAAAGGGAAGAAGCCTGGAGATAGCCCAGGTATATGCCCCTCAAGTTGGATGTACAGCTCAAGAGAAGGAAGACTTTGAGGAGGAGCTACAACAGCAGTTGAATGGTCAGAGCATCATTGTCATGGGAGATTTGAATGCCCATGTAGGAAGTGAAAGGCAAGGATATGAAAATGTATTGGGAGCAGAAGGATGGGGTAGCAGGAATGAAGAAGGGAGAAAGTTGCTGGATTTTTTTCAAGAGAAACGGTTTAGTGGTAGGCAACTCCTGGTTCCGGAAGAAAGAAAGCCACAAGGTAACGTGGTACAGCAGTGATTTAACAAAGAAATCTCTGGTAGATTACATGCTGTACGACTGGGAAATGAAGAGAAGTGTCAGAGACATAAAGGTAATACCATCAGAGGCCTTAGATGGCGACCACAGATAACTTGTAATGAACCTGGGAGTTGTTAAGGATAGCAAGAGGACAGAGTACCAGGAAAGGAGAATCAAAGTAAGGAAACTCAAGGAAAAGGAAGTCAAGGAAGAATTCCAGAAGATAATAAGGGAAAGGATGCCAACAGACAATCCTAAAACAGGGGAAGAGGAATGGAAGCAATTCAAAAACACAATGGTGGAAGCTGCAGTGGCAGTATGTGGAAGAACAAGCAACAGAAAGCGGTGTAAAGAGACACCATGGTGGAATGAGAGAATGAAAGAAGCTGTGGGAAGGAAGAACAAGGCTTTCAGAGTGCGGTTCCAGGAAAGAACTGATCTGGCAAGGGAAGATTATAAGATAAAGAAGAAAGAAGCAAACAAGATTGTCGTAGAGGAGTGGAAGAAGTGGATGGTAAAGTGGACAGAGATGATGGAGGAAGACAGCAGAGGAAATAAGAAAGTACTTTATGGGATGGTCAAAAGTAAGAGAAGAGGTCTGCGAGAGGATGTGGTAATGATGGACAAAAACGGAAATGAGGTACACAACAAAGAGACACTCAAGACAGTGTGGAAAGAGTACTTTGAGGATTTGCTGAATCCAAATGGTCATAGGGAGGAAGACAATGTATTGGAAGATGGAGAAGACAACACAGGAATGGAAAAGGACCTGACTTGGAGAGAAATGGAAATGGCTATAGACAAGATGAAAGGAGGAAGGGCACCAGGTGTGGATGAAGTGAGTGTTGAAATGGTGAAGGCAGCAGGGGAGGTTGGGAAACAGTGGCTGTACCGTGTGATGAGGGTGATATGGAAGGAGAAAAAGACCCCAGAAGATTGGAAGAAAGGATTAATTGTCCCAATATTTAAGAAAGGAAGCAGAAAGGAGTGCAGAAATTACAGGGGAGTCACACTCATACCTCACTGTGCCAAGATATATGAAAAGATATTAGAAAGTAGAATACGAGCCAAAGTGGAGAGAAAATTGAGAGAGGAGCAGTATGGATTCAGACCTGGGAGATCAACAGTGGATCTCATATTTTCAGTGAGACAGCTCCAGGAACACCACTACGAATTTGGAGAGGATCTGTTGATGGCCTTCCTGGACATCGAAAAGGCCTATGATAGTGTGTGTAGGGAGAAGGTTTGGAAAGCAATGGAAAACATGGGAGTGGAAAAAGAGACTGAAGGCAGAGTGAAGGAGATGTATTGTGGAAGTGTGAGTTGTGTGAAAGTTGAGGGGAAAGAACAGACTGGTTCAGACAAATGAGTGGCCTGAAACAGGGTAGTGCGCTGTCACTCCTTCTCTTTATTGTGGTTATGGACGAGGTAATGACACGGATAGCAAGAAAGATAGGAGAAGATAAGATGAAAGCAATGGTGTTTGCTATGATCTCATGGTCTGGGGAAACAAGGAGGAGGAAATTCAGGAGCAACTGAAGGCTTGGGAAGAAACAGTGGGAGAGTACGGATGGAAGTTCAACATCAGTAAATGTGAGATCCTGTTAACGACCAGGAAAAAGGACAGACCAATGAGTGGGATAACACTTGGAGGTGGACAGCTGAAGAAGGTGGAAAGTCTCAAGTACTTGGGAAGTATAGTGGAGGAAAATGGGAGAAATGACAAAGAGATTACGGAACGTGGCAGACAGGCAGAAGCATTTCTGAGAAGCATTAGGAGCTTAGTGTGGAATAAAGATGTCCCACAAGAAAGCAAGGAAGTGTTATACAGAAGCTACTATATCCCGATACTGACCTATGCATCAGAAACGTGGACAATGAAGAAAAGAGACATAAGCAGAATACAGGCAGGTGAAATGAAGTTCCTGCGAAGTAGGATCGGAGTAACAAGAAGAAACAGGGTGAGGAATGAAAAGGTCAGGGAAATGGTGAAAGAGGAGCCCTTGCAAGGTAGGATTGAGACGTCAAGACTGAGGTGGTATGGACACTTAAAGAGAATGGATGAGAAGATGATTCCCAAGAGGATACATGAGATGCAGATGCAGAAGAAACGACCAAGGGGAAGACCAAGAGATAGATGGCTGAAAGGAGTGGAGGAATGTGTCAAGAAGAGAGGCGAGGACTGGACCAGAGTGACAGCGGAGAGGTGGTGGGAAGAAAGAACTAAGTGGCGAGTCTTATGTTCCTAACAGACCCAGCCTGGGGCTGGAAACTGTACAAGATGATGATGATGATAAATAAAAGTCACAAACGGTTAAATATGGGGACCGTGACAGCCGTAGGTCCGTATTAATTACACGGTATTCAAAAATGTCCTCAATTAAGTTTAATGTGTCATGAGCTGTATGCGCGGTGGCAGAGTCTTGCTGAATATATCCATTTCGAGAGTTAGTGTCAGTCAGTTCGTCAAAAAATGGTTTGAGTATATTATCCCTGTACCTTTGTGCATTAATTGTGCCTTGAAAAAGGATAGGTCCCATAATAATTTATCCATTCACTGCGCACCATACTCCGACCCATTCGTTATGTAGAGGAATTTCGTATATGCGATGGGGGGGTTTCTCTACTCCAATATCTGTTATTCTGCGTCGTCGAACCATACCCGTGTAAATGGAACCAAGCTTCGTCCGAGACAAATATTAACATATCCGGAGAGAAATAGCCTCAATTACGAAAGACGAACATATGCGTGTGAATCGGAGTTTCCTAAGACGATGCCGGAAATGTGTGGTTGTAGGAGGGGAACATTTAGAACATCTCCTGTCATAACGTAGTAGCAGCTTATTTTATTAATTTTAATTGTTATCTCATGTCATGCACGTATAAAGTGCTATGTTATGCCGAGCGGGCAGTGATGAGTCAACGGGAGACAGATAAGCTGGGCGCGCCAGCCGGCCGAGTCGTGAGAGAGACTCACTGTAATATTGTTGCGTTCCACCCCCCTAGTGGCACTTTTGTTAACTGTAATACGGTGGGTTGAAGCACAACACAGATTGTTCCTTTAAAGAAATAATTAACTTTATTGCGGCCAGGAAGATACACCACTCAACAGCGAATACAAGCAATTAGAACCATACTCCAGCTTCCTCAAGTCTCTTCCTTGAGCGCTCTTGCCCCTTTCACTTGTCAACAAACCACAGAAGTTAAACCGTCTTAATTGAGTCCGGTGGCCTTGACTTGCACCTCTTCCTCATGTACACAAACTATAGTTACTTACGATAACCTGCTACACGCTGTTTCGCTGTCCACAAGCTGGGGAAACAATGTCACTGGATTTCGTAACTCGCACGGCACTTCGTCACCACACTTCTGTCGCTCAGTGAAATCACACTCGCTCAAGAACACTGTCCTCAAAAACTCGGTCCCCTCACTGTTGAGGCCGCTTATATAGCAGGCTGGTGACTCAATGAATTCTAGAATCGTCCAGGACACACGGCTTCTCGAGATTTCCTTCACTGGCTGGGTCACGAATATTCTGGACCGTCCCTTTCACTTCGCAACCCGTTGCGTAACGCGCACGTAATACACTGAGGCAGAGCACACACAGCCCGGGGCAGCTGTGACTCAACGCGGCGAGGCGACAAAACAAACTCACAGCCGTAACAATATAAATGACTCGAGCATCCTATAAGAATTCACTATTACAAACTGGCATTGACATCTCTCTTTCATTTTAAATAAACAGATCTGACTGTTACGAATGTTGCATTCCTAATACTCTTTAACTAAGTTACTTCTACATTCCAAGTCCTTCGTCACCGCTGTAATATTCTGTCGTTTAATGTAGTCGTAAGAAAATATAACAAGTAGTTCCGTGAAGAACGAACAGCCTATTTTTATATATCCTACTTAGGTCAATTGCCTCTATCAACATACAAAATTTCAGTTTGATTGCTGAAATAGATTCGTAGATATTGAGAACCGTCTAAATATTTCGGATTGGTCGCCATGTTGGATTTTTATGTATGTAGGTCTTACAGTTATGTGCTATTACATGAAGATTATTGTGTAGGTGTAGTATTCAAACTTCAATCGCTTGATTAGGACACAAGAAATGGAGACCAGATTTTAAAATTTCGCTCAGTTGCCATCTTGTGGTTATGAAAACAATTGAAATAAATTAGATGCCAGTGGATTACAATTTGTATAGGCATTTACCGTTCCAAGTTTTACTGCGCTCTGATGGTTATATCGAGAGAAACGTCCATTTAAATATTTATATTTCGCGTCACCGCCATGTTGGATTTGTGCTCACCAGGTTATTGAAAGTTCCATAGGTGAACTTAAGTTCATAGCCACCGGGTGAGTTAGCAGTGGTCGTTACGGCATGACTGCTGGCAGTCGCTCACATCCGGGAGGCGAGGAGGTTCGAACCCCGCCGGCAACCTTGAAGATGGTCTTCTGTGGTTTCCCATCTTCTTCCAGGCAAATGCCGGGGTTGGTCCCTAACTATAGGCCACAGCCGCTACCTTCCAACTCCTCGTCCTTACATTCAAACTATCCTCCCCAGACAACACTCCACACGCGACGGTACGTGTAGCTCACCCATTGGGTGTCCGCCTCGAAGCAGCTACAAAACTGGCGAGCCGAACATGTCTTCGGACACTCCCGGCACTAAAAGCCATATGCTAAAAAAAAAAGTTCATAGCCTCTATCAACATAAAGAATTTCAGTTTGATTTCTATCATAGATTAATGGATAATGAGAACCGCCGAAATATATCGGATGGTCGCCAAGTTGGATTTTTATATATGTAGGCCATAGAGTTATATACTATTAGATGACGATTATTGCGTAGGTTCATTATTCAAACATTCACTTCGATCGCATGATTAATACACAAGAAATGAAAACTTAATCTTAAAATTGCGCACAACCGCTATATTGAGGTTATGTCAACAATTGAACTAAATTAGATGGCAGTGCATTTACAATGTGTATACACGTTTGCTGCACCAAGTTTAATTGCGTTCGGATGAATAAATCGCGAAAAAAGTATATTAAAAAGTTTCAATTTCGCTTGGACGCCATGTTCATTTTGTAGTTAGCAGGTTTTTGAAAGTCTCGTAGGTGAACTTCTACTACTGCCCTTTATCACCGTACGACATTTGAGGGTGATGTCGGTAATAGTTTCGGAGATATAGAATGCCGGTGGAATATTTCACACAACCGCCATGTTGGATTGGTAAGACGTAATGACATTTGAAGGGCACCGTCGGGGTCGGCCAAAATAGTACTATAACCTTACTTAGTTTCATTGAAATCGCTCCTGCCGTTTAGAAATTATTAGTGGGGGATACACACACGTACGCACACACACGTTCACACACACATACACGGACAAAAGGTGATCGCATAAGCCTATTTTTTTTCATAAATGAAAATAGGCTAAAAATACGCTCAACACTCAGGTGTTTCATAGCTTAGCTGGCCACAAACAGGTTTTCATTCTCCCGCAGTCTTCACTCGCTGCCTTCTATGTTCGGTGATTACGGTAATCCTGGCACTCGATTCTCAATAAAACAGCTTCATTCTGTCGTATTACAATAACATCGCTCACATAATAAATCTAAACTGCACATCTGCTGTGTGTGTTTCCAAAGCTTGTAGTAAAAATCAAAGACAATGTCCATGTAGCAGTCAACGAAATATATGTTACATGTCTACCCGATAATGTTATACAAAATCATACGGTGTACATGAATATTTACATTTCCCACTATTCTAGCTTGCTCCTAGTTTTCTTACATCTTGTTCACTTTAGTTATAGTATTTGTACTTCCAAATACAGTGGGTACTTGTCTAATTAAATGTAAAATAGTCCTGCCATCAAAATAATAGACCAAATCTGCTGGAAAAGATTTTCTAAAACTACTAGTCATATTTACAAACAAGCTGTCTACCGTTCTGTACAAAAAGTGTGGTCATCTATATCTGATCTACCCATAAATCTACCATTACAGAGATGTTCTTTGGTACTCACATGTTGCGGTGTGGAATGGGTTTGGATACTTCAATCGTTAGCCTGGGCTTAGCTTCCAATAGTGATCCTGGTGCGTAATGTCATGAGATTATGTATAGGCCGCTCCCCCATCATGGTTCGTTTTCTATAACGGCTATGTGCTCCAACATCGGGGTATTAAGGATTTCCATGTTGTTTCCCTAGCTCACTGAGTGGAAAATTATTACTGTGAAACAGCAAAACTGGCTTTATACATTCGCGGATCTTTGCAAATACAGGCCTTTATATCCGCCACTGAATTTACCAATGCGCACTGTTGCTCACAGATTCTCCGCATAACTTTGGTAGATACAGTTCACCATTCATCATAATTGATGATTGAAAAAATACAGTTTGCTCAAAATATCGATTGATAAATAATTCGGATCAATTTTCATAACACAAATATTATTTTACTAGTCTACAAACTGCTTTGTCAGAATTTCCAATTTTATCACTGCACCACGTGCAAGTCCTCGCTTCGACTTCACTCTCGTGGAAATTCACCATAAAATGTGAAAATTACAAAACTCATTGTTTCACCTCTTTGTAACAATTCTTACACAATCCACTCGCTGTACGTTGTGTTTGGGTGCCAGAAAAATATTCCTCTGCGCCCCGATATACTGTAAGTTAATATTCGATTCTCCAAGTGCATAAAAAAAAAGTGCGATCATAAACAGATCTCGAAACAGTGTGTTGGTCGTCTTCCTTCCGGCAGACTAACTGGTGTAATACGCAAGTCATTTAGCGACTGCAAACATATCCTTTCGCACATTTTCAACGTATAATTTTTCTAAGTATTTCCAAAAATCACCAAATAATCGTAACTTAGATATTTCCAAATATTGTCCATTGTTGTAGTAAATAACTTCAAAGTACCGGTAATAAATAAATAAATAAAAAGTAAATCAGTGGTGAAGCTTCCTGTAATCATCCTTTTGATCTTTCAAAGCATAAATGTGCGTCTCGAGTCGAACTAACGGGGTTGGCTTGGGTTCAATCCTCCCCCAGGTCTTTCCATCAGTGGCGTACTTCATTGCGGTGAAAAATGGCATAGGAGCCATACGGTCTCAATACAAACAGTTCAGACTTAGAGCTTATAAGTAAAGGAATACCTCGGGGGTGATTTTAAGACATTTGGCGCATATCATAAACGATGGAAAATGTTCATTCCTCCCCTCCTCTCCAAACCCTTTAAGCAGATCGGGAGTAAAGCACAAAAGTTGTTCCGAGGCTCTCTAGTAAATGAGGTTTATCTAATGCAGAAATATGTCCAATTTATAGACGCTACTTGGCACGTTTTGTGACACTCGAGAATTCTTCATATATCGCAATTGGTGATCGGGTCTCATCTCTTTCAGACCTTTCACACACACCAGAAATGCATCATTGAAAATGTGGAAAGTTTTCTTATTCCCAGGTCACCAAGTAAAATGTGTATTGTCTACAGAGGCTTCAAATCGTCTGTAAATTTATCATAAAAGGTTATTTTATGATTACTGCTTGTTCTGAATATCGAGATAGGCTGGTTCATGATTGAATGCTGTTGGTATCCATTCCCACGCGCTACTGTCAGACACTAATTGCCGTGTACTCTATTAACAAATTAGCATAAATTGTTAGGCGAGGAGTTCCTTAAAATCCTTTCTTAAGAATATATTTCTCTAAATTGTGAATACCAATGAGAAGCGGCGAGAGGCTAGAACACTTGCCTCCTACAGCACATAGAAGGGGGCATAACCTAGGCCCCGCAAAACAAATTACATCATGAGGTCCTGCGTTCGATGCAGTCAAGAGATACAAGATCTGTTGCGAAGCCTGGAACGACTCAGCCTCGTGAGGAAAGTGATAATCTACGCGGCCCAAAAGCGGTTATAAAAAGATTGTGTATATAACATAAAATTAATGTAAATCAAAACTCGTCCGAAAATTTACGTGGTAATTTTCTTCTTTTAAATTGAGTGAAAATGTCGCTTACTCGTTGCCATTTTGGTTATTACTCGTTGATTCTGATGGTTTTCTAGGGTTGCAAACAGATTTCTATGAAGACAGTCAGGGTTCGATTCACGGCTCTGTGATGAATGTTAATCCCGATATTAGTTTGGCTAGCCTCTAGAGAGGACAGATGAAAAGAATGGCCAGTGGTGGGTTCGTGTCCTGCTCTCGGCCATCTTAGAAGTGTGTTGTTAATTCATTTTAGGAGCTTTGGACATCTTGGTCATCAGCCCCATGTAGTTGGGTGTGTGTGTGTGTGTGTGTGTGTGTGTGTGTGTGTGTGTGTGTGTGTAGCTGTATTAAGGAGTGGTAGGTGCCCTGGGACTTGAAATAAGGTACTATCCTGGCATTTGGCTGGAGGGAGTGTGGAAAACCTCGGGTAAAGACACACTCAGGATAGCTGCTGTCAGCAGCAGGATTCGAACCTACGATCTCCAGACTTATTGCAGCTGCCCACGCGGTCGTGGTGTACGATCAATCTTGTAAAAGTAGTTTTCCGTTGGTCTCAAAGGTAATTCTAGGTCACAGCTGCGTCGTTCTTAATCTTAGTCCCCAATTACAAGCACACGCCCTGTCACTACAACAACGTAGGTTATCAGATATATTCCACCTGGGCTAGTGACCATGAAGTCTCAACCCTTAAATTAAACAAAAATAAATAACTCGAGCTGCTGTTCTGATTTGTGAATGAGTTCTGCAGCTAGGTCCGTGCACCAACTGCCCTCATGGGATCTAGGTTTCTTTCTTGGAGCCATGCTCACGATCACTTCTAATGGCTCAGATTAATTTACTACCACTACTACCACCACCCCGCGACGTAGTCATGCGCATTGAATCGCTCTCTACGGCTGCGAAGGGGAGCTACAGCAAGTTCATAGACAGGTCATTCGAATCCCTGCGCTCACAGCGACCATATCCTACTGTAGTGTGGTATTCGTCGGGTTTATCACAATCCCTGCAGACATGTGCCGAGGTGGTTGTTGTTTAATCTAGGATCTTTGTGACATCATGGTCATGTAGCCCCGTTATTGAAGTATGTAACCTGTCTGATAACGTGTTTCATTGTTTTGGCTGTACTAATGTGTGTAATTGGGACTAGGATTTGGGTGGGGTCGGCCGTGGCCATCTTGGCGTTTGCATGGAGTAGAAATGGGGGAATTACAGAAAAGCACTTCAAACACTCAAGCAGAAAATTCTGGTCCCTCTTACGTAACTTGAAAGGTGAAAATCGAACAACATGCAATAACAACTTAATAAAACCGAACAAAGTTGCTGCACAGATTGTCTCAATATCTAAGCCATCTCCTCAGTTTTGCCTCACGAGGCAGAGTGTAGCCCGTTCCAGCCCTCAGGCCAGAATTACATTTCTCGACAGAGTCGGGAACCGAAACCGGACCTTCACAGTGACAGCCAAGAGGTGGACTACCCCCATCCCTGACCGTAATAATTAGTCAAAATATTATAGTTACCACAAAAACACAAGATAGTAGGCAAATCCAACATGCATTCAAGTACACGGAGCTGATAAAAAGATGTCCCAGTCCCTAACATCTACTACTACCACCAGCACCACCACCACCGTTCTGAAATAGGTGCACTCTTGTCACAACAGTCACACTGTAATGTTGACTCCCTCAAATCCTGTACAAATTGCAATAAAATATACAAATGTATTTATTTTTATATTTTTATTTTTTAAAATTTTGTTTATTTTATTTCTCAGCTTAATTTTTTGTCATTTCTCTGTTTTGTTTATTTGTCTGTTTAGTTGGTTATTCATTAATTAAATAATTATTTAACTAGCAACCCGCCCTGGTTTCGCCCAGTATCTTGAACGGTTTACCCAGCGTAAGCATAAAAGGCTCACGGACTGCTTGTCCCAGACGCAATTCAGAAAAGCAGAGGTCAACAGCGAAACTCCAAACGCATATACTTGACAAGGCTCGACAGTTTGATGCTTGCCGAAGCTGGGGTGTTAGGCTCGCTCGCTAGTTTGTAACCTCGCTCCGAAGCTAGTAATTGAAATTTCCACTGAATGGAGATTGTTGGAAGAAATGAAAACGTAAAAACACTTATAGTTTGCACAACAGCATGTCAACTGGCAGCTCCAACACTGGGGGGCTTGCTGTTGCTTCACGTCCGTAGGCTTAACCTGAGAGTACCTTACACGTGACCCCCAGGTGGTGCTAAAAAAGCAACAACTCTGGCTGCTAGACAATCCTTGTGATCTCCTAGCACAATCACATCACTATGACTCCTATTTTCAACAACGGTTCTTTTAAGAACCAAAGATGTAGATACCTTGGTCTAAGTACTAGAATCCTTCCGATTAACATTCAGAGTATTAGTAGATCTAAAAGTCTATTTATCTAAGCTCTGTCTTGAAAATTATGTTGACATAATTGCCATTCAAGAAACACATGCAAATGATGAATACCAACTCAAGTCAAGAGGCAAAATACCAGCGATATGACCTCCTCGATGCAACTTGCCATCTAGCTTATGGGATCGCTACGTATGTGCGTAGCACTATTGAGAATGCCTACTTTATCTCATCTAACGCCCTTAATGGCATCCATGAAGTTGTAATAAAAATTGGTATCTTACATGTTGTAAACGTCTACAAACCCCCAGCAGCTCAGTGGCCAACTGAAGTCCTACGCCAACTGCCACATCCAGTTATTTACACGGGGGACATCAACAGTCACCATGAGCAATGGAAATATAACTGCAATGATCGAAATGGAGAAGCTTAAGTTTCATGGACAGAAGAACACAGGCTTCACCTAATATTCGATGCCAAAGATCGATGCACATTTAGATCAGCTGCCTGGCAGCGTGAGTCCAATCCAGACCTATGATTTGTGTCTTCAAATGAAAACCTCAAACCCCTAGCAACCACACGCAGAGTTCTACCTGATTTTCCACATAGTCAGCACCGCCCAGTTATTCAAGAAGTTGGCATATGAATCCCCCTTTTGAATTCCATTCCCCGTCCGCGCTGGAACTTTCAAAAAGCTAACGGGTCTGAATTCTCTAAAAATCTTGATAACGTCTTAGGGTGGATTCCTCCCTTAAGCAATAGCTATGAAAGATTTGTGGGAGCAGTACTAAGCATAGCAAAACAGTTTATTCCCAGAGGATACCGGAAGGAATATGTTTCTGGCTGGTCTGAAGTCGGCGAGAAACTGTATGAAGACTTCGTTTCTACTGGTGAACAAGAAATAGCGGACGATCTGCTGCATAGCCTTGATGCCACGCGCCGACAAAAATGGCTGGACACTGTCGAAAATCTATACTTCAAACACTCAAGCAGGAAAGTCCGGTCCCTCTTACGTAACTTGGAAGGTGAAAATTGAACAACATGCAATAACTTAATAAAACCGAACCAAGTTGCTGCACACATTGTCTCAATATCTAAGCCATCTATATTCCGTCCTCATGCCATACAAGTGAAGCGAGAACTGAGAACCATGCTAGGAGAATGCTTGGATAATAGCTCTTATACCGGACGTTTCGTCAGCTCTACAAGACATCAAATCAGGTAAGCTCTAGGTCTTGATGGCATACATCCAGAATTGATTTTGCACTGTGGTGATTATGCTAAAACATGGCTAGCTCAATTTTTCTCCAATATTTTGCAAACAGGATCCATTCCTCGACTAATGAAACAAAGATCATTGGTATCTTGAAACCAGGTAAACCCAACGACGAAGCCCGTAGTTATCGTCCTATCTCTCTTTTGAGCATGATGTACAAACTACTTGAGAGGCTGCTGTATAACAAAATACGTAATGAATTACTTGAAAAAGATTCCTGTTGAACAGGCTGGATTTCGCCCAAATCGAAGCTGTGTGGATCAAGTTCTCACATTGAATCTTCCATAGAGTCTGGTTACCAAAAACAGCAAAAGACCTCTGTTGTATTTATTGATTTGTCCTCCTCCTATGATACTGTGTGGAGACAGGGAATTGTTCATAAGTTTCTCCGTGTCATACCCCGCAGAAGAACAGCAAGACTCCTGAACAATATGCTGACTGATAGACCTTTCTAAGTAACCGTAGGCAATGCCATTAGTGACCAGAAAACTCTTAACAACGGACTACCCCAAGGCTCAGTCCTAACTCCGCTATTATTCAGTCTCTATATAGCAGATATGCCAAATAACCAGTCCAGGAAGTTTGGCTACGCTCATGACTCGGTGTAAGCAACTCGGCACAAACAAATCGAGGTCACTGAAGAAATATTAATGAATGACTTAAGTGCAATGATTCGATACTTCCGTAAATGGGAACTTCAACTGAACCCTAACAAAACTGAATCTACATGCTTTCATCTGAGCAACATCCTAGCCAACCATGAACTAAACATATATTTTGAAGCTAAACGTCTGTTCCAAAGTACCTTGGAGTTACACTTGACATAATGCTGTCATTTAAACAGCATCTAACAAAGACTTCAGCCAAACTGAGATCAAGAAATAACATCCTACAAAAACTGTGTGGTACAACATGGGGTTCCACTGCTTCTACCCTTCGGTCAACTGCCCTAGGTCTTGTATACTCAGTAGCAGAATATTGCAGCCCTGTTTGGTTAAACATTACCCACACGAAGTTAGTAGATGTACAGCTAAACCAAACAATGCGGATTATTACTGGTACAATCAGGTCCACACCCGTTTTCTGGCTACCTGTCCTGAGCCGTATTCCACCTCCTACGCTGAGAAGAAAGAATATCCTCCTGAGAGAATATAACAAAATGAGCAACAACCAACGATTGCAAATCCATGAGGGCATACATGCCATCCAAATCAACAGACTCCACTCCAGACATCCTGCAATCAGAACAGCAAACAACCAGGCAGACCATAACTTCAATCTTCATGAAGCCTGGGCACAAGAATGGTATAGTAACACTCCACCAGAACTACATAATTTTCTCCAAAGCATCAAATCATGGGAACTTGATTTGTCCCGTAGGACATGGTGTACTATGCATTGGATACGTACCAACCATGGGAGATGTGGTGATCTTTTTCACAAATGGGGAAATATCGCCTCTCCTGAGTGCACCTGTAGATACGCGCGTCAGACAATCAGACATATAGTCGGAGAGTACCCTCAGAACTTGTTTTGTGGTAACAAATTGGACTTTTTGCATGCTACAGCAAATACGATTGACTATGTAAATAATTTATCTGTAAATTTGTAAATCTTGTATATATTTTCCTTTGTGTTCCATACGATTAATAATCCAACACTGGACGCCAGTATTCTTTGCCGATGAATCCAGATAAAGATAGCGATATTGTGTCGCAGACGGTTTTGTAGAACTCTTCAAGCTGAATAATTCTTACACTCATAGTATAGCGTAAGCTTAAGAGGCTCACAGGCGGTAGGTTTTCCTTCGATTCGATTCACTTAAATCGTTAATGCTCGGCTTCCTTTGGTCATAAATGAATGTTTTGCTACAGAAACCTTCCTCGAGAAATCCTTTACAGAATGGTGAAAACCGCATGAAAATCCATCCAGTGGTTCTCGAGATTACCCGTTACATTTAAGAATCGGTGACATGGTTTTATAGTTTTATACTATGTAGATATTTATTATAATTAAATAATTATGTATTCATTTATCAACGCCCTGTTACTCGACTTGTTTGTGAGATATCTATGATTCGACAATGACAAATGAAATGAGGCATCGTTGTTAACATTAAGAGCTGTAAAATTTCTCTCACGAGAGAACTCTACAAGTTGTAATATTTCAATATCTAGGTACCGGTACTGTGTTCGTGGATGATTTGCGGTTGAGCGTAAAATTATTGCTTGGTCATATATTTTGGACTACAGCAAGATGTCAGAGATGGTAGGCAGGAACGGCTCCAGACTTCCATGTTGGGTGGTTAGTTCATTTACCTCGGCGGGTGAATTTATAGCGGTCTCACAGATGTATTGAAGATTTCGTATATTGTAATAAACAAGCTCTAAACCTCGCGATCATGAACTACGGGACCTCAATTTTACGTGGAATCTAAAACACTGGACGTGACCTTTTTTACCCCTAATATCTCACAGAATCAAACCTTTTGCATCTCGATGACAAGCAGGTAGCTTCTCTGTTTTTGATTTATATCGTTACGTTACGTTATCTCACTGTACCGCACAGTGCCTGCTACACGTTCCAAACATTCCCTGACGGATTAGCTTATTTGATCCGTTAATGCGGCGACTGTCCGAATAAACGAAGGAATCATTCATTATACACTCCCCCAGGGGCTCACATCTAGTGGGACGTGGGTTGGCGACCACGGGTCTCCAGCTGAGTCTGGAATTGCTTCCACTTACTTGAGCCGGGCTCCTCTGTCTTCTTTCCTGTCGACCTCCCTTGGTCAACTCTTGTTCTTTTCCGACCCCGACGGTATTAGGGTATCCGAGGCCAGGGAGTCTTTCATTTTCCCGCCTTAATTGGCCCTCGTCTCATCTTTCCTGATCCCCCATTCTTCGAGGAGTCAGACCTCTTGTTTTCTTTTCATTCTATTTCTTTTTCTCTTTAAGACTCCCGCACTGTTTTTGTTAATTGGCTTCCCGTGTATCTAAATTACCTTAGGGAATTTTTGGAATCTACACTATATTGTGTAGGTATTTTCAGTCTAAGTTGCATTTTGTAGGTCTTTTCGATATAAGTTGCATTTTGCCAGTATTTTCAACCTCAATTGCATTTGTAAGGATTGACAATCTAAATTGCTTTTTAGTAAGTCTTTGAATGTGTGGTAGCCTACCTTCTTTGTGTGAGTTTTCTGAATTTCATTTGCATTTTGTGTGTATTTTGAATCTAAATCACATTTTGTAAGTATTTTCAGTCTAAATTGCATTTTGTAAGAATTGTCAATCCAAATTAATATTTTGAATCTACCATACATTTTGTAAGCATTTTCAATTTCAATTGCATTTTGTAAGTATTTTGAATGTCAATTGCACTTCGTGAGTATTTTGAATCTAAACCGGCCTTTTTCAATCTAACTTGCATTGTGTATTTTCAATTTCAATTTCAATTGCATTTTGTTGGTATTTTGAACCTCAATTGCACTTTGTACGTATCTTATATCTCATTTTCATTTCGAAAGTATTTTGAATTTCAATTGCATTTTGTAAGTATTTCGACTCAACATTGCATTTTGTACGTATGTTGAACCTAAACTAAATTTTGTGCGTATTTTTCAATCTATTCCTTTTGTGAGTATTTTCTAAGTTCCCTTTTGTAAGTAGGCACTCTCCATTTTGTGAGTCGTTTCAATCTGAGTTCCATTTTGTACGTATTTTCAGTCTCAATTAATTTTCCTTATGATTTCTATTTCATTGTAATTTTCGCTATCACCCTGGCCATTAGGGACCAAAAACCTAGATGTTAGGCCCCTTAAAGCAACAATTATCATCATCGCCATTATACTGTACACTGCTCACAAAAAAAAAGAAAAAAGAACCGTATCACAACTTTTGTATGAACGAGCGTACACACATGCCGTTTCACATCCATGGTGCTCTGCAGGGTTGTTTGTTTATCCCTTGGTGGACATTAATGTGGCGGAATATTGAAGTGAAGGACATAACCCTCTTGTCGTAGAAGTTATAGTTGTGATTGCACCTCAAACAACAGTGGTTTGTGACATACGGCATGGTCTGTCAGTGCTGTGCCAACTGTCGTATTGGTAAGCAGCACAGGCAGGTTGGAGCACAAGACATGGGAAGGCATTTACCACCAGAAAAAAATTACGAGCCTTACAGTAGTCGTATATGATGTGTAACATCTGACATAGAAGAAACCTCACGAGAAATTGTTGATACACCGGTATTTTATACTATTATTGGCACAAATATTAATCTCTTGTAAAAGGGAGTGTTTTACAGATATTGTAGTTTATAATACGGAACTCATTTTATTAGATGATTTGTAGCTTCCACCAGCACTAGCCTAAATAAAGAATACGATATGGATCAACTAGATTAATAGACGCGACACCGCTCATAACCTTAAATTCCTTATAAACAGGTCCTCTTCATTCACAGAGCAACAAGTAATTTCATATGGATTCTGTTAAAATGAGTCATATTGATATGATAAATATAGTTTAAAACGATAATATGGTAGCAAAAATATCTACCCCGTCCGGGATTCGAACCCAAGATCTCTAGATTCACAGTCATAAGCACTAACCCCGCGGCTATTTCGACTACGCAAATGTTGTGCACAAGATGGTGACTTATTTCCACGTTCCAATAATACTCCATTACGGAATTAAGTACCGGGTGAGTTAGCCGAGGTCGTTGCGGCATGACTGTTGGCAGTCGCTCACATCCGGGAGGCGAGGAGGTTCGAATCCCCCCGCCGGCAACCTTGAAGATGGTCTTCTGTGGTTTCCCATCTTCCTTCCAGGCAAATGCTGGGGTTGGTCCCTAACTATAGGCCACAGCCGCTACCTTCCAACTCCTCGACCCTCCCATCCCACATTCCTCCCCAACGGTACTTGTAGCTCACCCATTGGGTGTCCGTCTCGAAGCAGCTACAAAACTGGCGAGCCGAACATGTCCTCGGACACTCCCGGCACTAAAAGCCATACGCTAAAAAAAAAAAAAAAAAAAAAAAAAAAAACGGAATTAAGTTTCATTTATATTTTGCTTGTTTCGATAATGTTCCTGCGTGAAATTGAGTTTAAAATGCCTTAGGAACAGGCCCTCTTGTGAGTAAAGGGAATGTATTCAGTAATAGTTCATGAAGGCTTGCTCAATTCTCGTATAACCACAACGATTATATTATATTGATGACTGCATTACCGTTATGTGGGTTAATATTTGAATAGCCATTGTGCAGAAACATAATACCGGCAATGCCGACTACTTACAATGTTTGATATTAAGGCATTTTACCATATAAGTACTGATACGAAGACTTCGATCATGTACCATGTAATTTGTTTCAATCACTTGACACCAGAGTTCGCATGAGCGTTTTCCGTTCAGTATGTCATATACATACCACATGGCCGAGAGTACGTCATGGTATCAATTTCCGACACCGCGCGCTCATTGTTTCTCGTACCACTGCCAGCTGGGTCTTACCACTGCCCGCTGGGTCTTACCACTGCCAGCTAGTACACTTCCGTTCGATCGATCGAGCGGGCAGTGCATACTTCAGTTTTCCACCACTGCCAGCTAGTACACTTCCGTTCGATTGATCGAGCGGGCAGTGCATACTTCCGTTTTCCACCACTGCCAGCTAGTACACTTCCGTTCGATCGATAGAGCGGGCAGTGCATACTTCCGTTCGGTCCACCACTGCCAGCTCGACCGTTCCGATCCACTTCCGTCCCCAATTTTCAAAATCACTCCCACAAAACTATCGAGCAACCAAGCGGAAAGATGTTACACATCAAAAGTCATGCGTGCAGTAACCCTCTTGCAGGAAGGACGCACTCAGTGGTACGTGGCAGAGTGGCTCAGCGTGTCGCAACCGGTCATCTGGCAGGTGGTAGCAGCGATATCAAGAGCTATACCAACCATCAGGTCAAGTTCTGAGGAAAATATCCCTCCGTGCATCTCCTCTCTCTGTCCCTTCTTGTGTTTCCGGCCTGGAAACTCAAGATTATCATCCCACAAACTACTATATACTTTAAAAATCATATTTTTTGCACCTTTTACTCAAGTTCTCTCCACTTTTATTGCCTTTGAAGTATTTTATTGGTGATTCAAGCTTTACGCTGCAGTTTGAACACGTTGTCTATTTGAGGAAACCATGTTGAACTTTGTGCAATGGTAACGGTGTTGCCAACCCTTGAGCCTAATTCCCCATAAAATCGAATTATTTGGGTGCACTTTTGCCGTTCAAACGAGGTTTATACACAACAAAATGTATTATAATATCAAATTCGTATTGAATTACTCTGCCTATCGTTCCAAAATACCACTAAAAGCTATATTCACACACACTATTCATCACATGAAAAGCAAAGTTGGTAAAGCTCCCAATGGACAAGAAAATTCTGAAAAGTAATCTAGACTGCTTATGGAAACATAGCAACATGTGCTGGAAAATCTTGTACGGCTAAAAAGAGCAGAAAATGCGGGAACTATTTCTTGGCACGTTAGCCTCTTTACAGACAAGAACATCAAAGGTACGCTTAGGTCTTGAGGTGACTAGAGGTATACACACTGTTAAACGCCGAAATGGTTCAGGGAGGAAACTGGAAAGAACGCCAGCTGAGGACCGATTTCTTCGTTCAAAGGTCCTCCGAAATCGTCGCAGTACAGCCAGGAACCCTACGAAGTGAGCTAATAAATGAATGCACATGGGACTGGCCTCAGTACACAGACAATCCGCAATAGACTCAGGGAAGGTCAACTCAATTCCCGGAGACTGCTTAAAGTGCCCGGATTGATCGCACATCACCGAATATGCCGTCTGCAGTTTGCACAACAGATGTCAACTGGCGGGTCCAACACTGGACGCCAGTATCATTTGCCGTTGAATCCAGATTCCAGCTTTCTGGTTCAGATGGTCGCATTCGAGTCTGGCGACGTCAAGGAGAAGTTCTGAACGAAATTTGTCTTACAAAGTGCAGGAAACAGGTGTTTAGAGTGGCGGATCAGTGATGGTTTGGGGAGGAATTTCTTTGAACCATAAAAGTGACCTCATAGTCATTTATGGGCGATTGACAGCTGTACGCTACATTGAGGAGGTTCTGGAAAACCATGTACTAACCATCGCAGACAGCATTGGGCAACATTTTACATTACTGCATGATGGAGCCAATGCGCATTCTGCTAGGTCCACCATGGACTTCCTTGCACGCTTGCAGCTGCTGGACAGGCCCGCATGTAGCCCCGACCTCAATTGAATCGAGCATCTGTGGGATCAACTTGGTAGTCTCATCCAGAATGGCCCACAGCAATCCCGAACACTCCAGGAGCTGACAGCAGCATTATTAGAAGAGTGGGGAGCCATCCCCGAGGATGCCATCCGGAGGCTTATCAGAAGCATGCCACCCTGTATTCCTTACACATTCAAGGACTCTGACTGATTACCATAAAGTCGCAAGCCCTAAATGAAACTACAATTAATTGCTCGGGCCGGCTTTGTTTAAAAGGTCATTCACCCCTGTCCTGTCAAGTAAATGGTGTCCGGACAGTTCCCCACACTGACACTTCCACACACTGCCCAAAATACTGACACTTCCACACAGCCCTTGGACGTGGCTACCTGTTTAATGACTCAGAAATATACTCGACTGACATTTCCACACACATCTCCCCTCTCCCCCAAGGCTACTATGGAAAAGATCAAGTTGACTACTTCGTTGACAACTGACTAGATAACCAAGACATTCCAATCGAGATGTGGAACTGCCACCAAGCACGACACAGGACAACGAATGCTGTTGAGGGCTGGAAAAACCGACTCAACAATCTTGTCGGGAGACCTCACCCCAAATTAAAAGAGGTTGTCAAAGGGTTCAAGACGGAAGCTGAGAAGACAAACTGCGCATTTTTAAAGGCCGTGCTCAACATGGAAGGAAAAAAAGGAGACGAAAATATGTCCAACTGGACGGATGGATTGAGAACATTCAGAAAAAGTTCGAAAATGACAAAAATATGAAAAGTTTTGTGAAGGCAAGTTGCCTATTCACAGAAAATGGAGTAGGTTAATATTATTGTTGAACAAATATGATAAAAACAAAAAAAAAAAAATTAAAAAAATACAAAACAACTGACGAAGCCTAGAAAACTGATTAAAAACACGCCAAAATGATGACAACACCAAACTGATCGGTTTTGTTATTATTTTGCCAGTCCACAGCCTGGATAAAGTGTGATGGAAATCAGACTCGGCATTTATTTTATTTTGATGGTAATTACACTACATCACAATTATATTTTCGAGACCGTGGTATGTAATGAAGTACATAGACCGAGCGCTTTCCTTCACTCCAAATGAGTATTATGTTAAGGTGCATTGTCACAGGTGCGGCTGTAACGATGATCACTGAAGCCTATAGCCTTAGGGCTGGGGGAATGTGTGTGGAACTGTCAGTCGGGAATATTTCAGAGTCTTTAAACAGGTAGCCGCGTCCAAGGACTGTGTGGAAGTGTCAGTATTTTGGGCAGTGTGTGGAAGTGTCAGTGTGGGGAACTGTCATGTAATCAAGTAAATACCGTATTTCTTGTTGGTTTATTTGTGGGGCTTGGACATCCTGGTCATTTAACCCCGAGTACTTGGGTGAGTGTGAAATATTTTCTGATAACCCGTGTTATTGTGATGGCTGTATTAGTGTGTGTATTTGTAATTCAGTTGAGGATTGATAAGGAAGCGGCCATGGCCTTCAGTTAGGAACCGTCCCGGCATTCGCCTGGACTAGAAGTGGGAAACCATGGAAACCCACTTCCATAATGGCTGAGGTGGGAATCAAACCCACCTCTCCTCAGTTTGGTCTCACGAGACTGAGTAGACCCCATTCTAGGCCTCAAGATTAGAATTCAATTTCTTGGCAGAGCCCGGAATCGAACCTGGACCTCCAGGGTGACGGTCAAGAACGCTAGCCGCTGCACTGTGAACTGTCAAGTACACACGTCTTCGTTCAGGCTGTGTCCTGTATCTAGGTTAATCCTCAAATTACTCCGTCTTGAAGGAAGAAACGAGACTTTTTGTTGGTGTCAAAAGTAGCGGTGATAACTTCGTTACCCACTCGTTACCTGTTACTCACCAACCCTACTTGAGGTCATCACAGCACCCTGGTACTACAGCAGTTGAGTTAGGCGGCATTGCACAAAGTTTGTTTAATTCATGTCTTTAAAAATTACTTTGAATTGCAGATACGAAGTACGTCCAGAAAGTAAGTTCCGTTTGGTAATAACATTAAATTGTGTACAGATACAGAAAAAATATTTATTGCACAAAATTCTACAACCCTTAAACTACTTTTCCACATAACTGCCGAAATGTTGCAGGCATTTGTCGTAGCGTGGCACGAGTTTTTGTATACCTTCTTCATAGACGTGTGCCGCCTGTGTCTTCAACTAGTTGTACGTTCCGCTGCAGCGCAGTTCCGCATATGCGTGGTAGACGCTCTGTATCAAGGAGAAGAAACGTGCGCCATTTGGAGAGCACTGTCAGCCACGTACGCGTTGTTGTGCATGTTTACTCGTACAATGTCGGTGTTGATTGAAAATCCCGCCGCTTGTGAAATCAGATCTGTGATTCGTTTTCTGAATGCTAGGAAAGTGAAACCAATTGAAATTTATCGGCAAATTTGCGAAGTGTATGGACAAAATGCGATGAGTGATTCAATGGTGAGAAGATGGGTCCGACAGTTCAATGAAGGACGTAGTGAAGTGCACGATGAAGAACGAAGTGGGCGTCCATCTTTGGTTACAGAAGAACTGGTTCACGCGATTGATGACAAGATCCGGGAAAACCGCAGGTTTACAATTAGTGCTCTCGCTATGGAATTTCCCCAAATCTCACGATCACTAATTCATGAAATTGTTACCGAAAAACTGAACTTTCGTAAACTTTGCCGACGTTGGGTACCGAAAACTGAACTTTCGTAAACTTTGCCGACGTTGGGTACCAAAGATTCTTACGGAGCAACACAAAACAAAACTGATGGGTAGTGCACTTCAGTTTTTGACCCGTTACAATGAAGGCGGCGAAGAATTTCTGACACAGATCGTCACAGGAGATGAAACTTGGGTTTCTTACGACACCCCTGAAAGTAAGCAGCAATCAATGGAATGGAGGCACACTTCATCCTCAGCAAAGGTTAAGCCGAAACAAATCTTGACACCTCGGAAAATGATGTGCACAGTGCTCTGGGACTGGAAAGTCATCTTACTCATTGATTTCTTACCGCGTGGTCAAACAATCAACGCAGATGCTTACTGCGAGACACTTAGGAAATTGCGCAGCGCAATACAGAATAAGCGCCGAGGGTTGCTGTCAAAAGGTGTTGTTTTTCTTCACGACAACGCACGACCACACCCTACAAATGTGACGAAAAACCTCCTACAGGGATTTGGCTGAGACGTGTTTGACAACCCTCCGTACAGCCCTGACCTCGCTCCTAGCGACTTTCATCTGTTCACACATCTCAAGTCTTTCCTTGGCGGTCAACACTTCAACAATGACGACGAGCTGAAAGAAGATGTTTCCAACTGGTTGAAGGCACAGGCGGCAAACTTTTATGAAGAAGGTATCCAAAAATGTGTGCCACGCTATGACAAATGCCTGCAAAAGTTCGGCAGTTATGTGGAAAAGTAGTTTAAGGGTTGTAGAATGTTGTGCAATAAATATTTTGTCTGTATCTGTACACAATTATATTTTATTACCAAATGGAACTTACTTTCTGGACGTGCCTCGTATTCTAAGTACCTAGGCACCTAAAGGTCTCGTACGGCGTATTGTAATAGCGAGAGCACTGTACAGAACCTTTCATGTGAAGTATATGGAGTGAAGGGTCAGGTGAGGAAACAGTGGACCTAGCCCTGTCTTGCACGCTAATTCTTCTGTGCCATGTAAGTATTTTTCTTTCTCTTGATGGGCCTGAAGAATTGGCCCATACCGTAATGCTGCGTTAGAGCGAAATAGAAGATCTCTCCATTTCACTTCCTGCTTCTGTCTCTGTTTGAAGGCCAAACTGGATTATGGGAGATGGGTCAACCCAACGCCCATGAACAGGTCCACAGCTTGCAATGAGAGGTGCGTTGTATATACGCAGAAGGTGCCACTGAACCACTTGATAGCACTGTGCTTTGCCCACTTTGCCCTAGCTCACAAATCCTGTATCCCAAAGATATTTTTATCAACCGATCACAACGAGGGGACGGAGTCGCGCATCTTCTTTTGGGGTACAGGATCTCTACATTACCTCAAACAGAAGGCCGGCGTGCTATGAGGTGAATGGGAAAATGGGATTGTGTGGTGGGAAGAAAGGAGTGAGTAAATGCATGCGCCGTGTTTGGGTGTGATTTGACCACTAACGCTGTCGTCCCAATAAAAATAAGAGCTACATCGCACTGCTACTACTTCTTGAGACGTCATTATGCAGCCTTCTAACAATACAATCCCGTTAAATTTGTACCGTTCCGTTCCATTTTCATAAGCAGAACGTTCTGAACTGTAACGTATAGGATATTCCTCTGTTCATTTCGGTACGGGACAACGTAACGTTCCGCCCGGCTCCAATCTGCTGTACCGGTACAGGTTCGGCCAACGTAGTCTACCACTGTTCCAGATACCGGATATGGTTTCAGACTCCGTTCCGTTCCAGTACAGTGGAAACGTTACAACTTGGAACTAACCTTGGAGATAACGGAATTTCTCCGTTCCACATTGACATGAGTGGTAGAGGGGATAGAGATCTTTCGTTTTAGCCCTCGCACGTCCCTCACCGTACAGACCGTCGAAATTAATTAGACGTCACTGGATTAAAATTTGTATAAGCATTAACCGTACCAAGTTTCACTACGCTAGGATGGTTAAATCGCAAGAATCGTCAGTTTAAATATTTAAATTTCGCGTCGTTGCCATGTTGGATTTGTGCTCACCAGGTTATTGAAAGTCCTATAGGTGAACTTAAGTTCATAGCCTTTATCAACATACAAAATTTCAGTTTGATTGCTGTCGTAGATTAGTTGGCATTGAGGACCGTCTAAATATTTCGGATGGTCACCCTGTTGGATTTTTATATACTATGTAGGCCTTAGAGTTATGTACAATCAGACGATGATTATTAAGTACGCGTATTATTCAAACTTCAATCGCCGCCATATTGTGGTTATGAAAACAATTGAAATAAATTACATGTCAGTGGATTTAAATTTTGTACAAGCATTTACCGTACAAAGTTCCACTGTGCTCGGATGGTTAAATCGCGAGATACTTCCATTTAAATATTTAAATTGCGCGTCACCGCCATGTTGGATTTGTGCTCCGCAGGTTATTGAAAGTCCCATAGGTGAACTTATGTTCATAGCCTTTATCAACATACAAAATTTCAGTTTGATTGCTGCCATAGATTAGTAGATATTGAGAACAGTCTATTTCGGATGGTCGCCATGTTGGATTCTTATATATGTAGGCCATTGAGTTTTGCACTATTAGATGACTATTATTGCGTAGGTTCATTATTCAAACGGCGACTTCGATCGCATGATTAGGACACAAGAAATATAAACTTCATTATAAAATTTCGCACAGCCGCCATCTTAAGGTTATATAAATAATTGAACCAAATTATATGTCAGTGCATTATAATGTGCATAAACATTCGCTGTACCATGTTTTACTCCACTCGGATGGTTAAATCGCGAGGAAAGTCTATTTACATGTTTCAACTTCGCTTGGCCACTATGTTAGTTTTGTACTTAACAGGTTTTTCAGTGTCGCAATATAGGTGAACTTCTAGTAGTGCCTTTTATCACCGTACAAAATTTCAGGGTGATATGAGTAACAGTTTCGGAGATATAGAATGCCGGTGAAATATTCCGCACAGTCGCCGTGTTGAATTGGTGAGATAAAATATGAAGAGCACGGTCGGGGTCTGACAAAATAGTACTATGACCTTACCGAGTTTCATTGAAATCGCTCCAGCCGTTCAGATTTTATTGGGGGGGGCACAGACACACGGACAAAATGTGATCTCATAAGCTTTTTTTTTTTTCATAAATGAAAATAGGCTAACAAGTAAATGAAAAGCAAGAACGGGAGGTTTCATTTAGGAAAGAAATACTAGTCTATTATTGGTCACAAAAGAGTGCAAGTCTGGTGTGTGGATTACACTCTGCCTTATATGGCAACACTGCGAGAAGGTGATTTCGATTCCCATCTTAGCCATCGTAGAGTGGTTTTCTGTGGTTTCCCACTTCTACTCCAGGAAATGCGTGGATAGTTCCTAAGTCAAGGCCACGGCCTCGGCCAACTCCTTCCTAACCCATGCCTTAATTACAAATGCACACGCTACTACAGACATCACAATAACAAAGTTTATCAGAAAAATTCCATACACACCCCAACTACATGGGTGTGATGAACAATAGGCTATGTTCCAAACCCTCATATGAAGCAACAAGAAATATTTCGAATCACTGGGATCCATCGTATTGCATTTAGGAGACATATTTCTAACTTAGGCTACAGTTTGAGCATGACTGTGACCGCGATCGAAGCGAGCCTTGCCCTGTCTGATGGGGCACGAGCTCATACTGAAATCGCTATGTTGATTATTATTGATATTTTGAGAAGTAATTATCCTATGTTTGAATAAATAATTTGCCTGGAATTACATATGGCCCAGCATCGTTCAAACTGGGATAGTTGTTGACGCAGAAAATAAGATTTTTATCAGGGTTCTAGGTAGGACAGTAGATATGCTACTGAAAAATGTACTTAGGCTAGATCGAGTATTACGACATCCTGAAAGAAATGCCCCTAGATAAGATAACGGGTATGTAATTTGATGTAGTTATTGTGTAATTAGTCTATTATGTGACAGTTTGTAATAACCAGCGTAACAGCGTAATAAACGCTGTGGTACAATTGCCGTGGTAACTAAATAGACTGTAATAGCCGTAATAGTCTACGTAAAAATTCGGTGTAGTAGCCATAATGTTGTTAATAGCCAGTGTAATAACTGTGTAATAGTCTGTACAGCGTGTTCCGATTCAACACGGAACTGTTAAATGGGTTGCCTACCCACCCGCAATCGGCTTGAAATCTGCTCTCAGCGCGCTAGCGACGGTGCTGAGTTCGATTTCACTGATCGCCGCCTTCTTATGCAGCATTGCAAAGTATTTTGCTCTTTCAAAAGATATTTACACAGGCTTCACAATAAGTTTGAACAATTTCTGTTTCAGAACTTGTTATTTTACGCTTCTGTTAATGGCTTATGCAGAGCATTTCTATGAAATAAAATTTATTTTACAACATAGTGTATTGCAACAAATGTATTTTTGTTGTATTGTATTGCTTTTAACCCAATACCACAAAACTATATACAATTTGGAAATGATTTATTAGAAAAGTGTAATCAGTCTTCGATGCGACTAAAATAGTTAATTTATCACAGACGTTACATTTACTGCAAATGGACATTTACATAAGGTATTCGAAGTGGCGTCCATCATTTTCCAAGCAGAGGGCCACACGTCGCATGAACTTCTCTCTAGCCTTTGACAACATCTGAGGAGTAATTTCCGCAAAGGCTTTGGCGATCTTAAAAATACTCTCGACCTGACGTAGCCCCAAATGAAGAAATCCAGGACGGTCAGATCAGGTGAACGTTGTGGGGATTCTATAAAGCCGCCAATTCCTATCCACCAGCCAGGAAGCAAACTGTTTAAAACTTATCTCGCCAGTCTGGAGGAGTGCGCTGGATGACAGTCTTGTTGAAAAAGCAAGTTGTTCAACTCCGCCAAAGTAGAATCATCCAAGATGTCCTGGAGTATGAAGTAAGACTAAACTGCCTGTGTTCGTCGTTCTATAATTTTACATTGTTGCAGGTAAATAGTTCTGAAATAGAAATCGTTGAAACTTATTCTTAATTAAACTCAATTTTGTAACAAATCATGTCGAAATTGTATCTCGTTTTGTGGCATTGGGTTAAAAAGCAATAAATTGGGTTTTAAATAAAATACAACACAAAAATACAGTGTGTTCTAATAAACTATGTTGTAAAATTAAATTTTATTTCATAGAAATGCTCTGCAAAAGCCATTAACAGAAGCGTAAAATAACAAGTTCTGAAACAGAAATTATTCAAACATATTGTGAAGCCTGTGTAAATATATTTTGTAAGAGCAAAATACTTTGTAAAGCTGCATAAGAAGGCGGCAATCAGTGAAATCGAACTCAGCACCGTCGCTAGCACGCTGCGAGCAGATTTCAAGCTGATTGCGGGTGGCAACCCATTTTACAGTTCGGTGTTGAATCGGAACACGCTGTACATGCAGTACATTTTGGGAAATGCTGCTGTACTGTTCCAGCTCTGTACCGTTCCATGTTCCGTTGGAACATGCTTTTATCTGAGAACCTGGAACGATACGCATAGAAACCGGGTGGCTGGTTGGTAGAACCTGGAACAGTACACAGTGTAACCGGCTGACTGATGGAAACGTTATTCTACTGTATTTCGAAAATCAAGAACGGTACGCAGAGTAACTCTTCAACTGGTAACGCTGAGGAATCGTTCCAGTCACGTACCGTTTCAGACGGAACATTCCGCTAACACGTACCTTGATGCTCGGTACAGATGGGAGTCGAGATCCTACTGTACCGTTCCACATTCTCGTACCGAGCTCCAAGTTACAGTGGGACGGAACGATACCGCAAACCAGCTAGGGCCGCGGTATGGTATACTGTACATAACGTAACTTGGAACACAGCGGTACGTAACGCACTTCAGTTCTGTTCCGGTTCCCTGGTTGAGATTTCACACACACGCACACACACACACACACACATATATGCCTACATTTTCAGTTGTCTGGTGTTCCAAGTACAGTACAAGTGTGTTAGTTCTGTGAATGCAGTTAACTTATATAAATTAATATGTTAATGTGTGCGACATAGGAAAATGAATGAAGTCAAATTTTCATTAACAAATCAGTTTACTTCCATACCTATGAACGCAGTTTGAAATTAAACAGTTAGAACTAAATAGCCTATTTTTATATATCCTACTAGTCTTACTTAGAACACGAAAAATCAAAACGAGATAAAAAAAAATAAAGTTTCATAAAATTCCATTAAATTAGACATCAGTATATTAAGGCTTGGAGCCTCCGTGACTTATGCGACAGCACGCCGGCCTCACACCGCTGGGTCCGTGGTTCAAATCCCGGTCACTCCTTGTGAGATTTGTGCTGGACAAAGCGGAGGCAGACAGGTTTTCCTCCGGGTACTCCGGTTTACCCTGTCACAAATTTCATTCCAGCAACACTCTCCACTATCATTTCATTTCATCTGTCATTCATTTAATCATTGCCCCAGGGGAGTGCGAAAGGCTTAGGCAGCCGGCACAGTTCATATCTTCACCGCTAGATGGGGGGCTTCATTCATTCATTCCATTCCCTGACCCGGTCGGTTGACTGGAAGCAGGCTGTGGATTATCATATTAAGGCTTGTATGAATATAGTGCCTCATTTCACAGCGCTCAGATGAAAAGTGGGAAGAAAAATTTAAATTTCACGTCGTCGCCATGTTGGTTTTGTGCTCACCAGGCTATTGAATGATTCATAGGTAAACTTATATGTTAATAGCCTTTATCAAGATGCATGATTGCTGTAGTTGATTCGTAGCAGCGGCGGCTCCTGATTAAAATTCTAGGATGGGCCAGATGATACTATTGTTGATACATATTAAATATTGTTTTATATTTGGCATTTATTGTTGCCAATATTGCCATTATCATAATTCTACACAACACAAAATTTGTAACGAGTTTTAATAAATATTTGATGCATTAAAAACTGTACCCACATGGCTCTTTATTAATACATATATTCTCTCCTGTGCTTTGGTGAAGCAAATTTATCCATCAGCTTGGTTGATAGGTCATAATTCTTTAATTTCTAACTTTGTGTTCAGAGCTATAGAAGAAAATGGATTTGTTTAAAAATTCCACTTTCATTTTCCTATTTCGGCATACAATCGACATTTTTAATAACTTCGTACCTTGCCACAAATTTAAAAAGAAACATTTATACAGTAGAAATTACAGCTTCATCGACAGAACTCACTAACACATTTGTACTGTACTTGGAATATCAGACAACTGAAAATGTATAATTATGTTTGTCTTATGTCAGCAATCTGCGAGCAATAGCTGAATACCTGTTTAAGAGCGTGGGGGTGGGGTGAACCCTTTTCCCGTAATCCTGTTTGACAGAGACAGTAGCAGGAAGCTTCAAAGCAACTCTATGGGCCCAATCTGCTTGCCCATGAAGAGAGAGAAAATTCCCTTTATAGCACTGAAGAATTCGCGTGCAAGACAGTGCTATGTCCACTGTTTCTTCAGCCGGCCCATGAAGCCATATACTTTACATGGGACTTGATGTGGAGTGGCCCTCGCTATGACGATACACCGTACGAGACTGTCAGGATCTTAATCTAGAGATGAGTTATTTATAATGAATTCTCTTTAGAGATTCTAGAAGGGTAAAACACTTATTTTAAGTTGAGTATCTGTAATATAAAGTAATTTTAAAAGACATTAATTAAACAAATTCTTTGCAATGCTACCTTATGGCCTTGGGTGGGCAGGGCCCATTCGGCCCTTAATGACGCACCGTCCCTGATTCTTAGACATTGGGAACCGTCTTAATATTTCGGATGGTCGCCATGTTGGACTGTTGTATGTCTAGGCTATAGTTATGTACCATAAGATGAAGATTATTGCGTAGGTTCATTATTCAAACGTTCACTTCGATCGCTTGATTAGGACACGAGAAATAAAAACTTACTTTTAAAATTTCGCACAGCTGCCATCTTGGGGTAATCAAAACAACTGAGTTTAATTGGATGTCAGTTGATTTAATTGTATATGAATATTTACCGTACCAAGGTTTCACTGTGCTCGGAGGATTAAATCGCGAGTAAATTCCTTTAAAAGTTTTAAACTTCGCTTGGGCGCCATGTTAGTTTTGTGATCACCAGGATATTAAAAGTCCCATAGGTGAACTTAAGTACTGCTTTTAATGCATGAACTATTTATTAGAATTTGTTGCAAATGTTGTGTTGTGTGGAATATGGATAATACTATAATGAATGTCAAATATATGACAATGTATAATATGAAACAGCAATAATATCATCTGGCCCAACCCTAACATTTTAGTCAGGAGCCGCCCCTGGTTCAACCTATAACATTTCATTGCACATTTATACACGTTCATAGCTGCTCCTAACGCTTTTATTTCTTTATTTCGTTTCCAGTGTGGTCGCTTTCCATTGTACTTTGTGGCGTGGCACTGTGAAGAAGACTAACAGGTATGTTGAAAAATAGCCTTACATTTTCTTGTCGCCCAAGCATAATACTGGAATCGTAAATATCCTGGATAAGATGACTTGGTATTGGGCGCGATTTCTCAGACTTGCGAATCCTTCCACAGTCGCCTTATACGGAAGTGGACTCTTTATGCTATATTTGCCCTCATGAGATTTTAAAGATTTCTTTCGGACTCTTCAAGGAAATTACAAATTGCTTTCAACCTAAACATTTTTCATAACAATCGAAATGCTATTTCGAAATAATATTTCCTGTATTATGTACGCACACTGGACCATCTCTGGTTAAAGTAAATACCCCTCTCTGTAGGCCGGAAGGTGGAGGTAGATTTCACCGGGCAAAGAGAAATATTTCGAATTCACTAAATTTGCCAATTGTAACCTACAAACGTTCCCATGTTCAGCATACGAGAAGCCCCATCAGTAGTGGAGTACTAGGAGTTCTGCCCCACTTCAAAACCCCCCTTGCTCTACTACTAAGCCTCAGCCATGTTAAATATCTCTTGAACGCATGGTCCGATTTTGACAAATGAGGTATTGTTGGACTCGGGCTGACGTCCTCTTTGCTATGGACCACTCATTATATTTTTCAAAATTTTTTTGAAAATTTTTGTTTTCGAAAATAGGCGATAGTTTGAAAACCAAACAGGATAGAACGTTGTGCCATGGCTCAAACGAACAGTCTTTATGACCTTTATTTTTTGTAATAAAAAATTTTTATTTTTTATATTTTTTTGAAAACACTCGAATTTTGAAAATCCTATATTTTGGAAACTAGGAACTCTACAAAAAAAATTGTTTAACGTAAATCAATGGTCCCTACCCCCTCTACCCCCAAAATAAATTTAAAGTCTCTAGAATGAAAACCTGCAGTAGTGTGGTAAGGACAGAGCTGCTTATAAAAGCAAGTGGTGAGCCCCTGCGACCTTGGAATGGAAGGAGCCATGCTAGGAGGGCGTGCTTGGATTCGTTTTTTTCGTCTCGTTGTGCTCTTTACGGGAATGTCGGTGTCGAAAAGGTGAAAATCTGGAAACACAGTCTTTTTGGGGTAAAAACGTGATTTTAGACTTTTTGCTATATCTCGCGAACCAATCATGCTAGAGGCATGTTCGACAGGTCCAAGGACTCGGGGTGACGTCCTCTCTGCTATGGACCACTCGTTATAATTTTTAATAAAATTGGAAACTCGATTTTGGGGTAAACACGTGTTTTTGTGATTTTGCCGATATCTCGTGAACCAATCATGCTAGAGGTGTGTTCGACGGGTCCAAGTACTCAGGGTGATGTCCTCTTTGCTATGGACTACTCATTGTAATTTTAAAAAATTTGGGAAACGCGATTTTGGGGTAAACACGTGTTTTTTGTGATTTTGCCGATATTTCACGAAGCAATAACGCTAGAGGCATGTACGATGGGTCCAAGGATTCGGGAAGACGTCCTCTTTGCTATGGACCACTCGTTGTAATTTTAAAAAATTTTGGAAACGCGATTTTGGGGGTAAACACGTGTTTTTTGTGATTTTTGCCGATATCTCACGAACCAATAACGCTAGAGACGTGTACGAGGTGTCCTAGGACTCGGGCTAACGCCCCCTTTCAAATGTGGTAGATATTTTTTTTCAAAAAATAATTCACATGGGTCTAACGCCATACATGTTGAAAAAACGTTTTCTTTTTCTTTACCTGTTTATAATGTTCATGAAGCGTGGTGGTTGAGAGAGACGATACGGCTGGGTGTGTGTGTTTCAACGAACTTGTCGCTGACCACGGTGGCTGTGTTCAATAGATTAATTGATATTTCGACGAGTCGGTGTATGACAGAGCGAGCGTGCGTTTTCTGATATTTTACCTTTAACGTGTAAACGGTGATGAGAACTAGGTTCTATGTTGGTCGAAGCGAGTAGAGAAAACAAACTTACAGGAGGTGAATGCCATTTGAGATTATTGGAAGGCTCCGATCTGACTTGACAACAGGTGACGCTTGAAGGTGAAATAATCTGACCATCGTGGTTGCAGGGGAGTGTGAAAGGCATGCACACACACATTTGTGAAACCACATGTAGGCTAAACCAGTGACATCCTGTTTTGCTTCGTACGTGACAAAATGCAAGTTGACGTGAAATTTGATCTACCGCAGGTGTTCGCCTGGGACGTTAGCTGTCCACGTGCCTGATAACAGAATGGTCAAAGCGTGGAAAAAAAAAAAAGATTATACATGCAATGTAGCATATATAAAGACATGTCGTTATCATTTCCACGCTCACTTAGGTGACTACCTTTGAACACACTGCGTTTATCAGTTTTGGTGTTGGTGGAAAATACTTAACCTTGTTGTGGGGTAGGTATATATTTATTCATTTATATATTTATTGATTTTATATAAATACATGCAATTATTTATTGATTAGATAATTAATGATTTTATTTATTTATTTGTTTGCAGATAACGTGTATAGCCTACCTGTCGTGTGTCTGTGGGAAATATATTAAAGAAAGAGAAAGACAGACAACTAGAAAAGAAAACCATTTCCATACTAGCCCACGAGACGGGAATATAGAAAAGCATTACACGTCAAGGTGAGATTTGTTTTTTTAAATATATAACCTGTTTGATTTTGTTTTGTTTATGAAATGCATAAACTATATGGAATGGATATACTTATGGTGGTTTATTTTATTTCTTTTTAGAGTGTTGGAAAACGCTTGACCTCTGTGAATAACCAGGAACGTGTGTGTTTTTTGGATTATTGTCAGACAGTCTACATTTCTAAACTCAGGTGAGTGTGTTCTTTCAAAATAATGTCTTTTACTGCTGCGGATACGTTAACTTGGGAAACCCTAAACAGTTGTTTCAAATCGCGTGTGTGCTCTGGCCGCATAGTGAATGTTAGAAAAAGTTCGATTCCCAAAGAATTTTTAGAATCTTGTTTTGAAATTTTTAAAATTGAAATTTGTACAGCGCAAAGGTTGCATATGGCTTTAAAGGTGAATACAGAACTAGTGTGCGATTTCGTATATAAAAAGAAGGATGTAGAGCATAAAGAGACATTCTATATTTGCAGTAAAATGCAAGAGCTATTCATAGCCCATAATTTGGAACAGTGGTATGAAACCCACGTGGTGAATGCCTTGCTGTCAAAATTTGATAAACTGCAACAAGGACCGAGTGGTCTAGCCTTAGACAAAATTCATCATTTACAAATCAACATTTGTCATTTCAACCCGTTGAATGCTGGGTCTAGCTATATTAAAACACCTCCAGCAATAGCTTCGAAAAAGGCTGTGGTGAATATTGAGAACCATGACAATGATTGCTTTCTGTGGGCTGTGGCTGCGTACTTGCAGCCAGCTCAAGATCGTCATGTTAACAGACCAGGAATGTACAAGGCCAAGTTTGTTGAATTGAAACATACTTTAAATTTAACTCGAGTGACGTTCCCTATGGACTTAACCGAGATCCATAGGTTTGAACGAGACAACCAGGACTTTTCGTTCATGGTGTATGGCCTTGACGGTGATGAGATTGTGGGTCCTCTTTATGCCACAAAAGAACCGAAACGACATCACATTCATCTTTTATATTTATCTGTAGGAGAAGTGAATCACTATTGCCTCATTAAAAGCCTGAGTAGATTGCTAAGCAGTCAAATGTCCAAAGCACATGGTATAAAGCATATTTGTGACCGTTGTCTCCAATACTTTTGGACGCCTACTTCTTTGGAACGTCATAGGGTAGATTGTGTTACTCAGGAAGCGGTGAGATTGATATTGCCACAAGGGGACAAGGCTGTGTTAAAGTTTAAGGACATTCATAAGCGTGACACTGTTCCCTATGTGGTATATGCAGATTTCGAAGCTCTCACCACACCCATGGCGGGATGTGAACCAGATCCCTCCATGAGCTCAACCACACCCATTCAAAAACATGAACCCTTTGCCATAGGATTTAATGTGGTGTGTGCCCATGACCCCACACAATCCGTTTACAAATACCGTGAGGGGCCAGATTGTGCCAAATGGTTCTTGGATGAACTTGTCAAGTTGGCCGACCATGTACAGGAATTACTGGACCACCCAGTACCCATGAGCCTATCTCCAGAACAACAGCAGCAGTATGAGCATGCCATGACATGCCATATTTGCGAAAAGCCACTGATCAATGCTGAAGACACCGTTCGTGATCACTCGCACTTTACGGGGGAGTTTCGTGGAGCTGCGCATAGTAAATGCAACTTGAACTTTCCAGCTCCTCGTTTCATCGGTGTCTTTTTCCACAATCTGGCGAATTATGACATTCAGTTTTTGATTCGTGAATTGGGCCATGTTAACAAGGGCTCGTTTACCATTATTCCCCAAAACCATGAGCGTTTTACAGCCCTGACATGGTGGTTGAGCAACTTTAGCATTCGATTTTTGGATTCCTTTAAGTTTATGGCATCCTCGCTAGACAGCCTTGTGAATGGCTTGAATGAGGAGGAATTAAAAAATACTAGAATGCATTTTAATGATCCTGAGCAATTTCAATTGTGCATTCGGAAAGGTATATTCCCGTATGATTTCTGCAACAGCTGGGACGTGTTAAAGCAAAGAAAACTCCCTCCACAAGAGAAATTTTACTCGAAACTAACACGCAGTACCGTTTCCGATGAAGACTATGCACATGCATGTCAAGTTTGGCGAGTGTTTGGCATGAAGACGCTAAGTGAATATGCTTTGCATTACCTAAAACTGGATGTATTGCTGCTCACTGATGTGTTTGAAAAATTCCGTAACTTGTGTCAACACATTTACGGTCTTGATCCGGCTCACTATTACACGAGTCCTGGACTCTCGTTCGATGCCGCTTTGAAATACACTCAAGTGGAATTGGATTTACTCACTGACGTAGACATGGTTCTATTTTTTGAAAAGGGCATTCGTGGCGGCTTTGTGTCACTTAACCAACGCCATGCTGAAGCGAACAATGTCTACATGTCTGATTATTCACCAGACAAACCAGAATCGTACTTAATGTACTATGACGTGAATAATTTGTACGGTTACGCCATGAGTCAGCCTTTGCCCTATGGGAAGTTTGCTTGGCTGACAGAGAAACAAGTGTCAGAATTTCATGTGAACATGGCTAGCCAAGAAACAGGCCGTGGATATGTGCTAGAAGTGGATATTGAATATCCATCATCCTTGTATGATGAACATGCCGATTTCCCATTCTGTCTTGAGCAAATGGTTCCCCCTGACAGTAAAGTGAAAACTGAAAAACTCATGGGCACACTTTACAACAAAAATCGGTATGTGCTACATATCCAAATGTTGGTGCAATGCCTCGCCCAAGGCTTGGTGTTGAAGAAAGTCCACAGGGGTATTTCTTTTGCTCAAAAAGCATGGCTTGAGCCATACATGCGACTCAACACAGAGCACCGACAAATGGCAACACAGCAGTTTGAAATTAATTTTTTTAAATTAATGAACAACTGCATCTATGGCAAGTCTATGGAGAATGTCCGCAAATACCGTGACATTAAATTGATGAATGTCTGGGAGGGGCGGTGGGGTGCCCGGCGGTACATTGCCAAGCCAAATTTCAAATCGATCAAAATTATCGATGAGGATTTGGCTACTATTGAAATGAGTAAGACCAGCGTGACCATGGATAAGCCCATTTACTTGGGTCAAGTCATTTTAGACTTTTCTAAATCGGTCATGTATCGATTCCACTATGAGTTTGCGAAACGCCATTTTGAGGACGTCTCTCTTTTGTATATGGACACGGACTCATTCATTTACCACATTCGCCACTGCAACCCCTATGACGTCATGAGGCAACATAGTGACTGGTTCGACACCTCTTGCTATAGTGCTGACAACGTGTTTCAGCTGCCCATAAAGAACAAGAAGGAAATGGGCGTTTTAAAAGATGAATGCGGTGATTCCATTATGACGGAATTCGTAGGTTTGGCTTCAAAAATGTATGCTTACCGCACACTCGACTGTAAGGAAGCCAAGAGAGCAAAAGGTGTAGGTAGGGCAGTGGTAAAATCGCTACGTGTAGACGATTACTTAGCGGTTTTACGCACTGGCAAAGCTATGTCTCATACACAGTGCAGGATACAATCCAGCAACCATCATTTGTATCTTGTGGAACAGAGAAAACGCACCCTCGCCTCCATGGATAACAAGCGTGTGTGGGCTGATGACCTGCTCACTAGCCTGCCCTGGGGTTATGATCGCAACGAGGAGGAGGTGTGATTTCACTGTTTAATCGTTTATGGGGCATGGCTTTTTGTAACTTGTAGATTTAGAATTTTGTAAATATTGGTTTCTGTCATTGTAAATAGTAGATTTTGTAAATAGTGACAATTCACTTGGACCTTTTGCTCTTTAAAAAGTTGTGTGCAACCTTATTTTTTAAAATTTTTTTGATTGGTAAATAGTGTGATTCTTTTAACGCTGTACAAAGTTGAGTTTTTTTTGTAAATATGAAATAAGTAAGATTTTTAGTAACTTTAATAACTAGTATTTAATTATTTTTCGTAATGTAAATGATAAACTAAAAAGTTCTTTTGGAATGAGTGTGCATGTCGAGAATGTGCTTTTGGGAATAAATAAAGTGGTTGTGTTTGTTCCCAAAGACAGGTGTGAATGTATGAGTGGAGAGAGAAAACTGGTGTGTATGATTGACCAGAGCAAACACGATGAGGTAGAGTGGGTGGGTGGGGTGGGGGTAAATGGTCACTTATATATTCATTTTGTTTTAAATAGTTTCGTTTTTTCATTGAAATGTGACAGTCAAAAGACATTATTTTTGTAAAAACAGTCTTACCTGCAGTAGTCGTAGACCTCGACGTTTCTCCAAACACACATCAACACATTGCAGTATTATCAAGGTCAAGCACTCGCATCAACATCATTGTCAAATCTCAACTTTCGACATACACCAAATGGAAAAAATATGAAAACAGCAAAATGGAAATTCCATGTTTCCATATCACCAAAACAGCAAAACTTAAAACGGACATTTTTAAAAACTGGAAATGGCCATGTGTGAAATTTGAAAATTCAAAAACTTCAAACGGACATTGTTTAAAATGTGTCATCAGCAAAATGGAAAAATCCATATCATCAAAAACGTTAAACTTGAAACGAACGTTTTCAAAAACTGTAAATTGCAAAATGATAAATGACAGTGTGTGGAATTCATCATGTGTGAAATGTGTAAAATGAAAAAATCAGCCATCAACATCACGATTTCTTAAAATTAAAAATAACAAAACATCGTGCTCTGGAAAACTTTTGTTTTTATTTCATAGTCATAGTGAATTGACAAAAGAAAAATAGAATACAAACAAATCCCAATTCCTCACTCCTCAATGTTTATGTCCATGCATCATCAACTTTCCTTTCATAGCACTCATGACAATTAGGGCTGCCATCCTTTCACCTACTGAGGCATCACTGGATGTGAAACGTTGTTTAGCTTTCTTCAATAACAATTTATCTGCCACATGTCTTAAACCAGAATGACTATGGCGATAAGAAAGGTCATGTTCCTTGCATGCTTGATCCAAAAGATTAATGGGTACATCACCACGTTGTAAACGTTTTTCGAGACGAGTTCCAGGGCCGCAAAAACGATAACCTGGAAGATGGATTTCGTAAGGTAAGTATTGAATCACTTTGTCAATGACGCCATTGCCAGTACAGGTCTGGCATATCCTTTTCCATCGATGGTAAAAAGGTTTGGTCTTCCTCCTCCTCTGTGGACGATGTTTGTGTTTGTTGTTGTTGTTGTTGCTTTTTCTCGCCATGACACTCGTGGAATGATTCAACAAAGTCTTTACACGGACTTTTATGACCGTGATACAGTTTCACTAGCTGGCAAGTCGCACACTGACGCATAGACGGTATTTTTGCCATGGCCACTTGCTTATGGTGATCGTAATCCGTACAGGGTTGCAATTCACTCAACACAGGGTCTTGAGTCCATGATTTTGGTACATGTTGCCAGATTTCTTTGACCGCGTTGGCGGCCACATAATAAATGAACGACTTGGGCAGTGCCAAGAGTTCCTCTTTGGTAAAACTGTCTAGTTTCTTTTTGCACACAAAGAACTTGCCGATGGCTTTGTCCGTAGCATTGCCTTTCTCCATGGTATCATGTGCTGTAGATGTTTACACGTCGCTAGTAGAAATCTCACTGACGTCATTCACAGGTAAATCTTGAGTTATAATTTTGTTCAACAACTCCCAGCAGGCATGAGTGGTTAACCAATGAAAGAGATGCCACGCATGCGATAGGGCTGTATGGGTAATGTTGCCACAGGAACAAGTATCCATGAGCGTTTGCAGGGAGGGGCAGCCCAACTCCATGAGGTCGATACATTGACAGTAAGACGCCAAAAATGGTTGCAACCATTGACGTTTTTCATTACCTTTCACAAATACCACATTGGCCGAGGACAAGTGTGCTTTCATGACCACGTCCAAATATTTATAGGAAATGGTTCCCTGATTCCAGTCTAGTTGCCTATGATTTTCAATCCACTGGGTTTGTTTACGGTCTTTTTCACACAACAAATCAAAAGCATGGGGTGGTTTAAATAGCAAATGCGTAGCTTGCGATATCCAAAACGTGGTACAATCGATTATGGCCACTTGTTTAAATATAAATTTGTTGTCACCAATTTTAAACCCTTGGCAATCCACAATGAGTGTGCGCAACATGTTGACGCTTGCCTGGACCAAGTTCAACTGACGACTGACTGACGATCACGTGTGATCATGGCATGGACTTACCTGCCATGCTAGTTTCAAAAAAGAAGGTTAGGGTAGGACAGGGGGACATGCAAAAATAAGAATTTAAGAATTACATCATTTTATTATCATAACACGTCTTACAGGCTTTTCTCATTTTAGGATAAGGACGATAGCAACTGATACAACAAAATAGTCTCTTGTGTTTGTAACGTCCATAACACCGATGATGTCCCAATGTCTCTAAACTAGGCGTTTTTGATGGTGATCTGCTCACCGAAGCACCATGGATACCATACGGCCCACATGTATCATAACTTGTATTTTTTTCATCACCCAGAGACACAAGTGAGGGATAGCTTGAATGACAGGGTATATTTCCCACTTTCATTCTGCACAGGTAGGGGCAGGTGTGTGACCAGCGCTGATGTTCCTGCATGGGTTCATCGCCCTCCTGCCATTGGTCTATGATGATGGGACAAAAGGCACATTTCACTTCATCTCTTGTTTTTAAATAGTAGAATCCAGCAGCCGCCAAGGCTTGAGGGTTTATGAAAGGCACTGGCCATGTGGCAAAAGTCTTGAAACGTTGTTCCTCAGAGTTTAAATTCATGGATGTAACGTCTCTTGAGGCTTTAAAGCAAGACATGACTGAGCGACTTAACGTGGGTTGAGCTGTTATTTATACACTCGTCACTTGGTTGGACAGTGGATAATAGTTGACTTGTTTGTGATGAATAATCAGACAGTAGGCTGTCGTATTGGCTGGTACATTGTCATGCGTTTCAAAATCTAGTCGAATGTCGATATTGGATGGCTTGACAGACTCTTCCAGGTAAGAACAGTCAAAAACAATCAGTGGTGCTCTTGCCTTAAACGCTTGGGGTAGTAGCATGGGACCGTTCTCTTTTTGATAATACGACCATCGAAATTTAGAAAACAAGTCGTACAGGGGGCCAAACTTATTTTTTGAAAAATCCAAATCCAGTCCTTCATAGGGAAACACAGCTCCGTTGAGGAAAAGACGTGCATTTCTCAATTGCAGGTGATCAAATTGCGTGGCATCTTTGGTTTGTTGATACTTGCGATTCGTTTGAAAACCCACGATCAGGTAGAGAGGTCTCTCTGTATAGCGAGCTGTTTTTACAGACCAACTGTGTGTGTTGGTGGTGGGCAATAGCGGATACTCATGGAGTGCCCAGCTTCTAAATTCCATGGGTAGAGGCATATCTCTCTTTACCATTTTGAGTATGTCCAGTTTTTTGCTATCGTTAAGGGTTACATGAGGCACTTTCCATAGCAAGCGTTGTAGTTGAATTTTTGAATCGATGGGGGCATTGTCGGCCCCCTTGAGTGCATTGTTATCACTCCTGTCTCTCACTAGATAAAGCACTTGCCTTGCGTTAACCACAATGCGTTGGTGATCTTCGGCAAAGCCTAGAACCAGTTTAAGAGGTAAATATCCAGTAAAGGTCCCATCGGTGTGTACCATCCAGTCATTGGTCGAGTCAGGGCACCAAGCTGCCATGCAAAGTGTTTTACCTTCTTCCTCACTATAAGAGGGGTATAGTTTCATGACACTGGAAATACCCACATTTCGAGTGCTATCCACCACGATATCGTTAATGACATAACGTACTTCAGAAAACAGAAAGGCTAAACCATGGTTGGCCAACTTGGATGTAGTGGGTGTAGAGCCATCGGCTTTGGTGAGCCGACCTTCAATCTGAATAACACTTTCATGCGGTAGGGTGTAAATATCTTGGTTGTTGATAACAAATTGAATTTCATCATTGTTATTGAGTCCAGGTGTTTGAGCTTGATAGGAATGGAGATCAATTCTTACCACTCCTGGTTGCTCCTCGATGTGGTTCGCTATCTCTAGGATAGAATTCATTATAAGGGTTGACGTGGTAACCCAAATGCTGTAAAATCTGCTTGCCTTGAGATGTTAACGTGTATTCACGCGGCAAACAACTAACACCATTCCTAGACGGTGTTGTTGCTTTATACACAAATTTCATAGTGGCTTTAGCACCAACTTGTAAGTCACTGGTGTAGTGGAATCTAGATCAATGAGTTGTTGATCTCTATTGATCAGTCTTAATGTTATATTACTAATACTATCAACAGCCACAGCATGAAAAAGCACCACTGGAGGGTTTTCACGAATAATATACCCATTGGGCGATGTCACAATAAAGTCATAAAGCGAATGCGATGGTTCTTGATTGGTGTACACTTGGCTAATAATATTACACGTCACCGACACATGATGGTCCTCAATGAATTTCACTTCATGGTCCGATTCATGTTTTTTGTTGGGCTCCAACACACGTGGTTTAAATCCGAGTAATGGGCCAATGGAATCGGGGTGTGTTTTAAAGTCAATGTTGAAGGTAGAGAAAATACTGCAGCGATGAGTGTTAGTATTGCCTACAAGTTCAAACTTGTGCGTTCCGTCGAGAAATGACTTTAAACCATACTGATTGATCAACACCACATAAATGTGTTCATAAATATCATCGATCGTGTATCCACCAGAGTTCAGGGTGAGCACAGAATCATCATAGTAAAACTTGTTGTTCACATTTTCACGTATGTTGTATATTCGATTGTACGTTTCAAGAGAAACAAGTCCTAAACCATAGGGTTTTTCACTCAATTCGATAGGCGGGTAAAAGTCTAGGCTGACTTCAGGTCCACGTCCATGCACTGTAAACGTTTTACTTTCTACCGACATACTGGTGGCGTTTTTGCTTATGCTGCGTCTTATATAAAAAAATTAAACACAAACGTCCACACTGTTGGCTGTTAAACGTTTGCTCACGTTTCACATTATAATATATCTTGATCCTGTTTCCAAAATAGGTCACTAGTTCCATGGGCGGGGGCAAATTCCCAAAACTGTCAAAGTACCATACCGTGGATCCCTCTTTGACATAAGCTACATAATGCGTTCCTGGTCCTCGGTGATCATCCAAATTGACAACAGCACATTCCTGTTTCCAGGGTCGTGGGGGTAATTGGTTTCGCATAAACACACCTCGAAAATGAGAAAGCTTTAGTTGTTTAGCATAGCTTTCCACTTGTTGATGCGTCAGGGCATGTCTCGCTATGGCTGAGGTTAAAATTTTTTTTTTTTAATATTTCGAAATGGTGAAATCCCAAATCCTTGTTGATAAAAGGCTGGCTTTAAATTGGCATTTCTAGCCCCCATGGCAATCGCTTCCATCGTTTCATTGTGTCGCTGACTTTCTTTGAGTTGTTGCTTGCCCTGCTGCGCGGCTTTAATGGTTTTCGCCACTGCACTGGCACCGCCCAAAAGTGAGCCCAGAGCAGCCAAACCAGCAAATAATGCAGGTAAAAATCCCGCTCGTTTGGGAACGGGAATCACTCGCCCTTGGTTTGAAACCTGTCGCCGACGTTTTGGAATAACCTGTCTCTGTGCTGCTCGAAGGGCTTTCCTTATGGTCAATACATTATTTTTTCTTTTTTTCTTTCGCAAGGGCTTGTCCTCGAATGTTGTAAGCCCTGGCTTTGCCAAGGACAAAGTCCTTTTTTTAGTCTTTCTCACTGCATACCTTTGTTTCACCATGATGATAATGACCCACAACCTTTCACAAGAAAGTTTAAATCACAACTAACGTCAGATGGTTATTTCATGGCTGTATATTCCAATTCCACATAAAGTGGGAAGTCGTTTATGGTTTTTCCCGCTTGCTTTTCATCCCATGTCAACATGAGATAAAAGGATAATTCGTCACCTGCATTGACCATTTCATGGTTATGAAGCAACATCCTATGACCATTTATCTTTATTTGTAAATGGTTCTCATCAGGTATGGCATATTTGATGTGAATGGTTCCATCATAGTGTAATCGATAGTGGCTTAAACCCGAAGCAAGCGCATAGGTCAAGTGCTGATCATGGACTAGCGGTAAATGGTTTCTGTCATTCACAGGTTTTTCATTTGTCAGATACACTAAAAACACAGATGGGATAAATTTATAAAGCCTTTTCATTTCATGGGTCACGTAACGCTTGGTACAAACATCGTCTTCGTCTTGTGGGTCTTCCACGTGAATAATCCGATGGTGATTAGCGCTATAGCCATTCACCATAAGCTGGGGCACTTTGTCATAAAACTCATACACTTTGTTATCCACATACTTTTTCGTAGTAACGTCTGTAGACACTTGAGGATGTTTTACATGGGTTAACCGCTTTCCCTTAAAGTCATAATCTCCCTGTTTTGTGCGTGGCACTACTGACCTATCCACATAGTGTTTATTAGCAGGATCTGTTTCCTGTTTAGGATCATGTATGGGGACAGGCCTAGCTTTGGCCATCAACGCACGTCCAAAGACATCCATCGTCAACCTGTAGTACCAGTCTACTGTTTCTATGACAAGGCTCGGTGTCCTGTATATAGACAGCCTGCTAGCCTTTCTAAGCCTTAGTTGAAATGAAGATTATTAAGCAGCAAGAGTCATTCCCCGTGGGGGACATGGTTTCCCATCTCTGTCCCACATCACGTGAACAACGCCATGGTTCACTGTTTCCATCTTCCATTCGCTGCATCATTGTGGGGCCTTCCGGCTGTGGAAAGACTAATCTTTTGCTAACGCTCATTACAGCGCCCAATGGTCTGCGTTTTCAAAATATTTATATTTTTGCAAAATCTCTCTACCAACCCCTCTACGTGTTTCTGGATCAAGTCATGTCTGGATTACAAAAAGAGAATATGGGTTATTTTACATTTTCCATGCAAGAAAATGTGATTTCACCGGATGAGGTAAAGCCTGATTCACTCATGATTTTCGATGATGTATCCACTGAACGTCAAGGCATCATTCAAAGCTATTTCAGCATGGGTCGACACAAACATATCGATTGCTTCTATCTTGGGCAAACGTATTCTAAAATGTCCAAACAGTTGATTCGTGACAATGCCAATGTCATTGTTTTATTTCGTCAGGACGAGAGGAACAGTCGTCACATTTATAATGAACATGTGAATCCGGATATGACCTTTCAAATGTTTACAGAATTGTGTGCCAAGTGCTGGAACACTCAACGTCATGCCTGTTTAGTGATTGACAAACAAAGTGAACTCAACCAAGGACGGTATCGCTTAGGGTTTGATCATTTTATTGCTATTTAAGGCCCTGTCTCATTCGCCATCAAGTCATTTGTCAAGACACCATGGCGTTAGCAGAGAGTCAATTGAAAAAGCATATTATTAGAGCAAAAAATACTATTCGCCAAAAGTTTCGTCAATTGAAACAATCACGTGCCAATCATGCTTTGTTTATTCAGCAACATTTAGCACCTCCACTAAAAGCCATGTTGAAACCCTCTTTCAAGCCATCTGAAACGCTACCCACCGTTTCACAAGCCACGCAGACGCTGCACGAGGACCCTGAGGAAGAGGAAGTGGAAGATTTGACTAGTGATAGTGAAGTTGAGGATGAGGAGGAACAAGTGTTTACGCCTCAAAAAAAGGCCGCACCCCTTGCAGAGTTTTTGAGAAAAAAGAAATCCTTGGCCATGGTCGAAACACCTTGCCCTTCCAGAGCGTCTCCGTTTTCACAACTCTTGGCCACCCCTCAACATAAAGCTCAACTGAAAACCATTTTAATAAAATATTATGGATCAACATTGGAACCCTATTTCACCGATCTATTTATTGGAAACACAGATACCACGTATGGTGTTCGCTATGAGGATGATAGTTTTAAAATTGGCGATTCATCCATTAAATTTGCTCGTACTAAAGCTGTCATTAAAAACATCAACTATAAATTAACGCCAGGACTGTTAAAGCTGCTCTTTTCTCGGACCCCCTCTTCCCATGATTATACGTCAGAGGACCTTGACAAATATAAATCCATTTTATTGGATACCCATGCTCACAAAAGACAGTATGATCCCACGCAACAAGTGAATGCCAATATATCTCAAAAATATAAAACCATCATTGCAAAAATGTTTCCCACCAGTCAAAGTACTCGTCGTAAAGTGTCCGCTTCGGGAGTGACTTTTAAACCATTAAAACCCCTTGTGGATGTTACCTACTGGCACAATCCCAATAAGCTCGTCCAGCGGCTACAGTTGTTGCATGCCTCACGTCAAGCTGGCCATACCGGTCACGATTGGGAAATTCAAGAAATTGAACAAGAACTTCGAAATGCCAAAATTATTGTTTAAGCCCTCACCCATTAAAATGGGTATTGCTCACGAGTTGCATCGCCCAGCTAGGCGTCACTATCCGCGACTCAAGGTGATTTCACGAGGTGTGGATGAACTTTGGCAGGCTGACTTGGTTGAAATGATACCCTATGCTGGCGTTAACGACGGTGTACGCTATATGTTGACCGTCATTGATGTCTATTCCAAAATGGCCTTTGTTGAACCTGTGCGTCGCAAGTCTGGCCCACTAGTTACCAAGGCCTTTCAACATATTATTCAACACTCCAAACGTCAACCTCAGCTGCTACAAACCGACCAGGGGAAAGAATTTTTCAACAAGGATTTCTCCAGTTTTCTCAAATCTAAGGATATTCACCATTACACCACGTACAGCAATCTGAAAGCCAGTGTGGTCGAGCGGTTCAACCGAACATTGAAAACCCATATGTGGAAAGCGTTTACCGCTCAGGGCACGTATCGCTGGTTGGACATGTTACCTGAGCTAGTATCACGTTACAATGACACCAAACATAGAACGATTGGGACCAAGCCACGTCTCGTAACTAAAAATATTCAGCGATTGGATAAACTGTTTAACCCCATAAAAACAGCTGATCCTAAACGTCACCGACTGAACATTGGGGATTTTGTTCGTGTGAGCAAATTTAAGTCTGTCTTCAATAAGGGCTACACGCCTCAGTGGGGGACTGAACTATTTCGAATTCGTCGAGTCAACTTGGACACTCCAGTCACCTATTTACTCGAGGACCTCAACCATCAACCCATAAAAGGTAGATTTTATCTCCATGAACTTCAGAAAACAGCATTTCCTCAGCATTATCTTGTGGAAAAAGTGTTGAAACAAAAAGGAAATAAACTCTACGTCAAATGGTTAGGGTTTAACTCTACGTTTAATTCCTGGATCAATAAATTACATGTTGTGTGAACCTGTGTACTTTTTATTTATTCACACATGTTGTACACCACCTATAGCTCTATGTGTACAGCGCTCCGCGCTTCATGCATGTTCATACATGTTTGTCTTTCCCTTTCCTCCTGTGTTCTCTCATACATCACCCCCTCCCCTCTCCCTCCCTTCACCTCCCACCACTGCTGTTTGCAGCTCTTGCCTATCTATTGGTTGTGACATTATTCCGACAAGTTGCATTATACTTTTTACTGATTCAGCGATTCCCACGCTTTGAACATTCTCTTATCGTGCACGTGGACAGATAACACCCACGCGAACACCTGTGCCGGATCAAATTTCACCTGAACTTGCATTTTGTCACGTACGAAGCAAGACAGGATGTAACTTGTTAACAGTTATCGCGCATGTAGATAGATAACGTCCCAAGCGAACACCTGCGGTAGATCAAATTTCACGTCAACTTGCATTTTGTCACGTACGAAGCAAAACAGGATGTCACTGGTTTAGCCTACATGTGGTTTCACAAATGTGTGTGTGCATGCCTTTCACACTCCCCTGCAACCACGATGGTCAGATTATTTCACCTTCAAGCGTCACCTGTTGTCAAGTCAGATCGGAGCCTTCCAATAATCTCAAATGGCATTCACCTCCTGTAAGTTTGTTTTCTCTACTCGCTTCGACCAACATAGAACCTAGTTCTCATCACCGTTTACACGTTAAAGGTAAAATATCAGAAAACGCACGCTCGCTCTGTCATACACCGACTCGTCGAAATATCAATTAATCTATTGAACACAGCCACCGTGGTCAGCGACAAGTTCGTTGAAACACACACACCCAGCCGTATCGTCTCTCTCAACCACCACGCTTCATGAACATTATAAACAGGTAAAGAAAAAGAAAACGTTTTTTCAACATGTATGGCGTTAGACCCATGTGAATTATTTTTTGAAAAAAAATATCTACCACATTTGAAAGGGGGCGTTAGCCCGAGTCCTAGGACACCTCGTACACGTCTCTAGCGTTATTGGTTCGTGACATATCGGCAAAAATCATAAAAAACACGTGTTTACCCCAAAATCGCATTTCCCATTTTTTTTTAATTACAACGAGTGGTCCATAGCAAAGAGGACGTCACCCCGAGTCCTTGGACCCGTCGTACATGCCTCTAACGTTATTGGTTCGTTAGATATCGGCAAAATCACAAAAAGCATGTGTTTACCCCAAAATCGAGTTTCCAATTTTATTAAAAATTATAACGAGTGGTCCATAGCAGAGAGGACGTCACCCCGAGTCCTTGGACCTGTCGAACATGCCTCTAGCATGATTGGTTCGCGAGATATAGCAAAAAGTCTAAAATCACGTTTTTACCCCAAAAAGACTGTGTTTCCAGATTTTCACCTTTTCGACACCGACATTCCCGTAAAGAGCACAACGAGACGAAAAAAACGAATCCAAGCACGCCCTCCTAGCATGGCTCCTTCCATTCCAAGGTCGCAGGGGCTCACCACTTGCTTTTATAAGCAGCTCTGTCCTTACCACACTACTGCAGGTTTTCATTCTAGAGACTTTAAATTTATTTTGGGGGTAGAGGGGGTAGGGACCATTGATTTACGTTAAACAATTTTTTTTGTAGAGTTCCTAGTTTCCAAAATATAGGATTTTCAAAATTCGAGTGTTTTCAAAAAAATATAAAAAATAAAAATTTTTTATTACAAAAAATAAAGGTCATAAAGACTGTTCGTTTGAGCCATGGCACAACGTTCTATCCTGTTTGGTTTTCAAACTATCGCCTATTTTCGAAAACAAAAATTTTCAAAAAAATTTTGAAAAATATAATGAGTGGTCCATAGCAAAGAGGACGTCAGCCCGAGTCCAACAATACCTCATTTGTCAAAATCGGACCATGCGTTCAAGAGATATTTAACATGGCTGAGGCTTAGTAGTAGAGCAAGGGGGGTTTTGAAGTGGGGCAGAACTCCTAGTACTCCACTACTCCCATCTTTAATAATTCCGATCATATTTTGTTCACCCCTTGGCGTAAGGGTGGGTCATATCAAAAATTCTTTCAGACAAAAGCTTTAGGTAATTTTTAGAAGACTATTTACCATTTTAAACGGTTTTGATACTGTGCCAATTAAGGGTGGTACAATTCTTTTCTCCAAAAGCTTCATTTTTCCCACCTCTATGGTCAATGGTTGGTGCTATCAAAAACCTTTGAGATAAGTTTTCGGTCCATAACCGTAGAATAGATTCGATTTTTCACATACTGAGAAAGTTATAGCGATATTTCACTTTTTCGAATAAGGTCACCCTTTGTCACCCATCAACGAACTCCACTGAGATTTTGATTCGTTATTGTACCCTTCTAATGAAGGAGAATATATGGTCACATTTTACTAGCTCTGTCGGATCGGGATGTGTTACTTTTCTTCCCCAAAGTGTAAACACACATATTCGGGATTTTGAGCAAAAAGGCAAACAATCTAAAATGACAACACCGCACTTCCATCACAAAAGAATCATTTTGGTCCTGGCATAGTGATCCTAAGATCTTACATTCCTTTACAAACCAAATTACAAAATTCATGTGTCAAGGATTTCCGGAGGAGCCTATGTCTAGGGTGAATCCATTCATTCTAGTCCATTTTATGGACCACCTGAAATGTCCTAGGCCCTCCAATGACAAAAATGCATACACAAAAGAACTTAAATCTTTGACTGTTAATGCAATTTACTGAACTCAAATCATAATTCACCTAATCCTACTGTTAATGAATAAACATAAACTTATTTTCCTTCACAGGTTCTATCCAATTATATCTCACTTGTTTACACATTCTCCAATTCATTTCAATTTCTCACAAGTCAAATTTCAGAGTCAATCTCACCTCTCCTACAATTTTACATTTTTCTAAAATAAGTACTATTCACAGCCATGCACCATATTTGTTGGACCTAATTTCCACCCTTACCTAGTACCTTACATCTAGGCCTCCCGTTTCATATTACTCGACGAGGACCGGCATCCTATTACATTTATCATGTTGCCCGTGGGATGTGCGTTATTATTAGTATTAATTCATCGGGCTGGCATTTCTTTACCCTTTTACACATTTTTTTCGCAAGAACAAAATTTTAGTTTTATTACTAATGATAGCCACCCTTCTTACCAAAGTGTCTTAAGCCTTCCATGGTTTTATAGAATTGTATTTTAATTGCCAATGGCTGTTTATGGGCCACAGGCCCCTGGTCATGTTTTGTTCCCCAGGGATCACCCCTCCAAGACAGTACATACATTTATGACCGCTTAGGACCACCCTTTTTCAAATGGCTCCTACTTGTGGATTGGGGAGACCTTTTCTTAGAACCTGCTTAAAATCTACCCCTTGGCCAGCTTCTGTCCCTTGAATACTGGCTGCGTGGCGCAGTGGTAACGTTCCCGCTTGCTGAGCCCAAGGTTGCAGGTTCGTATCCTGGTGCAGTCAGCTGGCATTTGAGGGTGCGCAAATGCGAGGGAGCAGTGTCAGTAGATTTACTGGCACGTTAAAGACCCCCTTCGGGGCAAAATTCCGGCACTCCGGCGTCTCTAAAAACCATAGTAGTTAAAAGGGACGTAAAATTATTATTATTATTATTATTATTATTATTATTGAATACAATACACCAATTTGTGGTGCTAATTAATATGGGCAATGATCTCTTTTGTTATAAAGATACAATATTATTCCTGCGAGAGGTTTCAATTATTTATCCCTGACATAACGAGCTTCTACGTCATTCACCTGGCCTGGTTACCAGCCTTCTAACTGTAATTATGAAGGGTGAGGTGATCTAGCTAAGAATTTCGTTAGGCTGATGGACGCCCCATAGCGGTAAGGTGAATGACAACATTCCCCCGCTGTTTCAATACTCGTAGGTGGTGGGTAATACATAATTAATACAGACACGGGGGGAATCGCACCTCGTCCCCGGCTGTTCAGAAGCTTCATTTCCGTGCTCACTGGCACTTTATCACCTGGTGCTCACTGGCACTTAATATCAATCATCAGTCAAAGCAGGAGGCGAGAATTTCCATATGCTAACATATTTTGACGACCTTCGGACTCATCCAGCCTTCTCCCGAATACCAATCTTTAATCTTTCAATGCTTGAGTCTCGTCCTTCCTGATACATATCTCTGTTTAGGTTGACTACTTTTATGTAATTTGCCGGTCCCGTTCCTGGTTAATTTCTAATACATGGATAATTCTTTCTTTCTAACTCTGGGCCCCTTTCATGATTTAAATGGCATATCAATGTATTTAAATTGTGCTGCATGGTGCGATTTTATACAAATTAATCCAAATTAGAGTACTTACTTACACAGGTGGGCGGCCCCAGGTGTAAATTCCCCTGAATTTAGGTTTGGACGCCTCCATTTCCACAACTCCGTAATGATTCATAATACACTCCATTTCTTCCTTGGCTCCAATATAACACACTTTTACACTTTCGTTCACACTTTACACAGATTTACATATATATTTTAACACTGAAGAATACAACATTCATTTACACTAGGAAATATAAACACTTAACACTATTTCTGTAGGCTTCATCCTTCTTCTTCTTCTGCTTCCTTTGTCTAATGCCAAAATGCAGGTGATTTTGCTTTCTCCCTTCGTGATATGGAACAAGCTGTCGCTATCCCCTTAGCTGACTCTTAACTGCTGGAGGTCTCATCTATACTCGAAAGTCTATCTTCAAGTTCTCTTAATCATTTATTATGATTTCCTTCTGTAGCCTGGCTCACTAGCTCGCAGCTACCAAGAGTTCATGACCTACTGTCCCGTATGTTATCGTACCCTTATGGGCCTAATGCTTGTATTTTAGACCGCGACTACATTTATTCGTTCGCTTCGATCCTGTGTGAATGTACCTGATTCACTTTATACTGTCCCTGAATTGTTCACTGAGAAGGTGTGTTTCCGATTTATCAGTTCGTTTTATGACTGTAAATCGCGTGTTGAATACCTATTTATTCACTGACACTGTTAATTTATTCCTTCGGAACATTATTTAATGTTACTGATGCTCCATCGGTAGCGTCATTTCAAACTCGCGAGCAGCTTGATCTTCCCTTCTCGGGGTTTCAAGAACTTGTTAATTCACTCGTATTATTGTATACTGTATACATGGGGTTGTAGTCCTAACGCTTTACTTTTAAACTCGTTTTGAGATGTTTCTCGTTCAAAAGGCTTTGTTACATTCGGCGGCCACAGTGGCGCAGCCTACCCTCGCAACGGACCGATAACTTTTGATGGTTATTAATTATGTCTTTATCACATGAACACTCATAATACTTCACTATATTTTTAAAGTTAACTCTAAATATTTTTGCTTTATCTCAACGAACTTCATTACCACGACTGACGCTTCACATAACGACGTCATCCACATGACGTGGACCTTCCCATACCGGGGTCTGATAACTTTTGTTGGCTTCCTCCTGACTCGGCCCTTATATGTATCTGGAGCAACATAGTTCCTGATGCCACCAGGGCGGGAGCTTAATTTGCGATTTCGGCCACTTAGTCTCAATTTTTCATGGTTGGTTGATTGGTTCCTTAGTTTAGGGGCTGTGACAACTCGGTCATATAGCCCCGTGTACTTTGGGATTGTGTAGAATTTGTGTGATAGCCGGTATTAATTCTGATGGCTGTATTAGTGTGTGTTATCTGTGATTCAGGTAGAAACACAGACGATCAATTTTTCAAGTAGTTCCTACTTTTGCTACCAAATGCTGCCGTCCACGACACCTAGCTACTAGATGCCATCACAGCCAGCACATGGAACTAATACTTATGGTAGCACTGCTATTATGATTTCGAAAGCAATAATTTTTTGTCTTCAGTAAATTGTTTCAAATACCTTGTATCAAAAATATAGAGAGCTTTTAAGCCATTTTTTCGGTGTTGTGTTTTTGACAATTGATATTACTTTCCAGTCGATCAACGCAATGTAATCCCAATTACTGGTGCATGCGAAAAATAACCTGAACAAATTACATGTTTTTAATTTATAAACTACATAATTGATTTGGACTACAGCAGAGGGAGAGAACTAAGGGATGGCATGTTTCGTTCGTCATACGAGCATCATCAGATCCAAATATATACAGGGGATGTCTCATAAGTACGGTACTGTCGTTTTTTTTTTTTTTTTTTTTTTTTTTCAAGAAAATGTTATTTGGAAAGTTGTCTGACAAGAAATCAAACTATTCTTCAAAGTAGAGGACCATCAGATTCTATGGTCTTGAGCCATCCTTCAGCGAGGTTTCTTATCTCGCGACGGTACCAGTCTCTGGGTTTTGATGCGAAGAATTCGGCGAGACCCACTTTCACAGCTTCAATGTTTTCGAAATTTCTTCCGCGTAAAAAAGGAGACATTGATCGAAAGAGATGGCAATCTGAAGGCGCAACATTAGGGTTGTATGCTGGATGGGGTAGCAGTTCGACTCCTCCAAATTCCTGAATTTTGCCATGGTTGTTAGTGCAGTTTGAGGTCTCACGTTTTCCTGCTACAAGAGAACTCTATTTCAGTTAACTAGTACTAGGTATCTGTCTCAAAATTTCATGAACACGTTTCAGTTGTTGAGATTAAGATCCTCATTGACTGAACGCCCGTTTGGAACAAACTCCCAGTGAATCACTCCTTCAAAATTCTACCAGACACATATCACTTTGGGGCTGAACCGATCCTATTTAACGATAACATTGGCAGGTTGATTGTTTCGAGACGTGAGCGTTGCGGTTGAGGGGATTGGACACCGTGGTCTATTAACCCCGTGTACTTGGGTGTGTGTAGAATTTGTCTGATAACGGGTGGTAGCTGTAGTAGTGTGTGTAATCTGAAAGCTGTGTCCATTTATCGTCACATTTGACAATTCTCCTGATAAATCTATCATCCATGGAGTTACAGATAAGCTGACGACAGATATCCACTCTACGTTGAGCCTGTTCAGGGGTCAATTCATGAGGTACAGGTCTACAGCTTCTGTTTGATTTTCCAAGTTTAATAATCTGGCGATGTATGGTATCTTTTGATGCACCAAATTATTCCGACAGCCTACGAGTACTTCTTTGGGGATTTTCTTCCAAAACTCTGCGTGTCTTCTCAATATCCCATAGCTTAGGTCTTCCAGAACGCGGTAAATCTGTAGTGTTTTCTTCTCCAGTGTTGAAACGTTGGAACCATCGTTGTGCCACACGCTCACTAACGACACCTTCTCCTTCCACTTCACATATGCTTCGAGCCGTGGCAGCAGCTTTGTAATCTTGTTTTCAGTATTGCTTTAGAAGGACCCTAACCTCTAACTTTGTAAGTTCCATTTAAGATTGTGTATCAACAACTGACAACTGATACATTCTCGCAATATACGCCATTCTAGTCATGGCCTCCTGTAAATAGCATTGGTGAACCAAATAAAACCAATTCCATCTTATAAAACACCAAACCTAAAAAACGACATTACTTATGATCAGTGGCGAAGCTGGAGGGGAATCTTGGAGCCTTATTATACCCATTTCATTCTCAAGGAATATGCACATTTAAATTTTCCTATTTTTCATTGGCATACGCTAATTAAATCTCTAGTTTTCGGTATTATCTGTAGCCACGGTGGGATTGGCGCCAGCTTCTCAGCGCGGGACAGAGCAGCCAGTGAGTCTACTTTGAAACAGGCTCAAGTTTCTGTGGGTAGAGAAGGCAATTGCGCAAGCGCGAAGCGGAAGGTCGATGCGTCAGCAGAGAACCTAGGCTCCATGCAGTGCATTCGTGAGGCGGTATTTCAGCGCCTGCATGGTTGTGAGTTTTAAAACATGGATCAGTGTAGTGATTTTATAGTGTATTTAAAATCAAGACGATTTTCTTCGTTTTCCTACGAAGAGAAATGCGCAGTGAGAGAGAGTACCACAACCTCATCTAAATATTGTACAGAGAGATAAAAATCAGTCATGTAAATTCCAGTCTCAGTGGTATGAGCAGTATGAATGGTTAACAGCAAGTGTAACGACGGGCACGATGCATTGTTATGTTTGTATTCTGTTTGGTGGCGATCGTAAAGAATGGAGTGAAACTGGGATTGCGTGTATTAAAACTTTTCATCGTAGAGCACGAAAGCATGAAATTTCTAAGAACCATATTCTTATTCGGAACGATATCATCTTCTGGGAAAACACAACTGGAGTTTCTCTACAAAAAATGAGGTATGAACTTTGGAATACCCAGTTGCATGAATGTAGCTACGCCACTGCTTATGAGACGTTCTAACACAAGACAAAATAGCTCTACAAAACACTATAAAACCTTTAATGACACCCACCAACAGCCACTGCCCTCCAAAAGCAAAAATACGTCAAAAAGTTAGAAAGTGTGGCAACTATTACTGGTAAGACACTAAAGCATTAAGCATCCGAAGAAAGATCTATTTATACTGTACAGGGTGGGCGGGAAGTAACTAGGTATTTTTAAATGGCTGTTAAGTGTTTAATATTGATAGAATACTATTGGAAATAGTGGAAACATACAGAACATTAAATAGGATAGTGATTTTTCATGCCGCATAGTACCGACGCGACGGTGACCGCGTGAGGCGGTACACTCAACAATAACAAAGATGGTCGATCGCCTGACAGTAAGAGAATGAGCACAGATTGCTTCGCGCTATGAGGTGTGGAATTCGATCGTTCTTTGTCAATTGGCACAATTATCATTACTGGGTGGCACAGGATCCTGGAATTACGGTGGAGAAGATGCAGTCTCGTCCAAAGGCGACCGTGTGGTGTGGAATAAAGGCTACAAATGTCATCGGCCCATATCTCCTGCGTGACACAATTAACGGGGAACGCTACCTTCAAATGCTTCAGGATAACGTTTGGCCCACAATATCTGGATGGGAAAATACCACCGACATTATCTTCGTGCGCACCGCCTCACTTTTCAAATGACGTGCGAACTGGTAGGATGAGAAGTTTCCAGGACGTTGGCTGGGGAGACTTGCATCTCACGAATGGCCTGCAAGAAGTCCAGACCTGACACCCTGTGACTTTTCTTTATGGGGCTGGGCAAAAGAGGAGGTGTAACGGGAGAAACCTCGCACATTGGGCGAATTGGAAGCACGGATTCGGGATGTTCTTACCAACGTCCCACATAACTTCCTACAGAAAGCTATGGATTCCATTCCAGGTCGTTTGAAGAGATTGGTCGACGCCACACGTGCCTACATTGTATGGTATGCAATCATTTCCCATATAACAGTGTACATACTCTATTAATTTCAAATAAATAACTCTGCAAACATAAAAGTTATACGTCAATTTCAATACCTAGTTACTTCCCTCCCACCCTGTATATGATACCTGCTACGTTGCAAGTCTGAACAATGAAATCTCATCAACCAACAGTCTCGCTCCACAAACTAATCAATGACGGTGTAACTACTATTGCAGTACGTCCTAAACTACTGTAGAATTGTAAATTAATGCCGAAATGACCTACAAGCACTCTGCTGAGATGATGGTAAAAAGATAGAACTGGAACATACAATTTGTTGTACGTTTTTTAGAGGGCAGTGCCGTCAAGCTTCTTACACTCTTATTGCACCCTGATCATCATACGGATGTAAGAATGAGAATATGCTCGGAAGAGTACTTGCACTGAGGTAATACAGGGAACTGGAACGTGTGAGAAGACAGTTGGCGAGGATCTCGGCATATGGATGGGGAATAAAGTGATATTTCAATGGAAATTTGCTTGAGCAGTACAGCAATGACGCGCGAGTTAGCCTACTTCTCGTACTTGTATAGAACTTGATTATGGCTTTCGTTCCAGCCTGCGGTGTGTGTTTCAGGAGAGAGAAAACCCCAGCACTTGGCCTGTGGGCGTAAACTGAGGAAAGTAGGTGTTCACGTCCACTTATATCACGTGAATTCCATCTCAGAAACCAGAAGTTATTCAATCACTGGAATCAACTAAAGCTGGGTTTTCCTAGGCGCGGAAGCGGAGAGCGGAACGCCGAGAGCGGAGTCTGTTCTCCGCTCGTGAGTCATCAGCAAGCTGAATTGTTTTTTCCTAGACGCGGAGTTGTCCTCTGGCGGAGAGCGGAACGGTTGCTCATTTGTATACTAGGAGTGAAAAGGTGAGGTCGATATGGACGTGGAATCTAGACTTTCTATTTTATTACACTTGGAAGAGGAGGTGGAAAAATTACTACTGCATTTAGTAAAGGATAGAAAATGTGCAAATTACATATTTAAAACGCGTGAAAATGTGGGAGTGTTTAAAATTCTTATAAATAACCATTTAATTGATGACTAAATTAGATTCAAACAGTACTTTCGATTGACCAAAAACGAGTTCTATGATCTATACCAAGAAATAAAAGATGTAGAAGAACTGAAATCGCAGGTTTATAACAGAAAGCAGTAAACCGACACACACTCATGGTGCACACATTTTATAAGAACTGAAATCGCAGGTTTATAACAGAAAGCAGTAAACCGACGCACACTCGTGGTGCACACATTTTATACTAAACACACAAGGGACACAATTGAATAAAACTACACACAACTTGTACAGACGTCCAGCCACTCCGCCAGCCGACAGCGGACTCGTCTGCTCTCGGAGCAGAGGAACGCGGAGGAGCAAGTTCCGCTCGTCAAGCGGCGGTCCGCTCCGCTTCTAGGAAAAAATTACATATGACCAGAGGAGAGCCGACTCCGCGTTCCGCTCTCCGCTTCCGCGCCTAGGAAAACCCAGCTTAAGCCAACTTAGCAGTGAGAATGAAGTTGCATTAGTTTAAATACGCGTGTGATCTGTAGCGTACCCAGTCCCCTTGCTCTACTACAACCATCCTAAACTCTCTTCCCTAACAGCCTGCATTTCACAACGCGAGTTTCATCTGTATGAGCCGTTTGAGTTCGGATTGGCGACGGCCAAGTTAGGAACTATACCTCTAGCTCTAGTCACCTCAAGACATAAACGATCCCTTTGATGTACTGGTCTGTGAAGAAGCTAACGTTCCCACTTTCCCTGCTTGTTGTTGGAGTACAAATGTCCGTACAATCGTGTTCTGCACGGAAGATGGCATTCCTGTCATCGTACAACCATGCCAACGATGAGGATTCTACCTTGCATTTTATAAGTACAACATTTTGAATTGTACCCATGTGAGTAATCTCGATGGAAAATATGCTTCTGCCTCCAGCTAGCATCAAAGCTCGGGCGTGTACCTTTCTCCCATGTAGCAGTTGCATATTTTGGATTTGAGGCTAAAAGGTAGCAACTCTACAATGATAAGGCACAACTCTATTCTAAAACTTTAATTCAGTAAAAACTTCATGGCTTCACACAAACAAAACAAATCCCACAACCACAAAAACAAAACAAACAAAAATTATTTCCACAATCCACAAATATGAACATAATATTATCATAATAAAATCATATTATAACACAAACCTTTACCCTTATGTGAACTTTACAAAGTACTCTAGTGCGCTGATGCACATAAAACTTCAGAAACAAACTGTACTTTAATTCTTCTGTCATCCAATGTGACTTCGTTAATTCTACAAGATTAATTATTCCTTGAACCTTGTCTTAATTTGACAATAATGTGTATCGTGTGTGTGTTTTGATCTTTCTCTTCCCACCAAATGCTTTACATGCATTAGCCTATTCTGGTGTTGCACAGCAGTCTACGTACAACTCCATAATTATGTAAGCTACCCCTACACTTCCTCTATATAGTTCCACTGCATGCCGTGTGTGATTTCATATTAAAAACATTCGTTAACGCTGTGTCGGACGGTACTATTAAACTACCTTTGCGCGCGTAGCCTGTGGCATCTGGTAACCCACTTCAGAAACAGATGTCAGTGACAGTACAAATGCAACGTCTAACCATTCGTTAGATAGCTAAAATTATGAACCATCAGGATAATCTATAATTATCAATGTGTTCTTAAACCACATGACTTTATTACTCAAAATAACAATGTTTCATTTTATGTCATTAACAGGGTCTAAAATCTGTTCCTTTAAAACTTGTTTTCACGGTTCGCTTGACCGTCCAGACCCTCTTCCCGAGCGGCCGGTATACAATAGAAGTGTAGTGAGGTCCTACATTACCTCCCCCTCGTTTCCTGTCTGACTTCTTTCTCCCCAAGCAGTAAAAGATTTTACAAGACAAACACTGTAGTCCCAGTGACACACATATCTCAATGGATTTAAACTGAATATTATGCAAATAGGTTCTGGATGAGCTTTCACATTTACTCCTGCACTGAGGATAATAATAATTGGCTCCAAACTAGGCCCATTTCAACATGAAGGCACGAGATTCATAACACATTAGTCCATTAGGTAACCGGTATCTTTAATAAATATTGCGGCCAGCCCATGCTGCCGTTCTGGGATTCGCTTCAACGAGCCGAATCACTCAACAAATAGTTCTCGGGGAATCAGATAGCGTGCAGAGGTGTCCATCGTTTTCCTCCCACCTATCACGGGATTCGAACCCGGAACATTCCATATCCATCATCAGAGCTAGGGTCAATATCACTATATACGCTCTGGCATAAAGTACATCTCTCATTACGCCCACGGCATACGAGATTTCATACGAAGAATAGATACCCTGGTCCCTCCTAATGCTATGATCTACATCCTATTATTACCAAGAGAAATCTATCAATTACTCTATAAGCTTTTCACATAAGCTGCAAATTCAATTCACTAAAAGCTCTTCCATTTCCTGGCATAATTATATTCCCATTAATACAATATATTCTGATATCAAACTCTTTTCTTAATCCCGTAACGTAATCTTACTGTATAATCTTACTGCTTAGATCGATAAGTCTTGCCCTTTAGCGTAAATATTTCTTGTTTACAACATTTTGCCTGATGCGTTCATTCATACCTTTTATATTCATTATTATTATTATTATTATTCTCACTGACATACATTTACCAAAATCCGACACAACTCCATCTTACAAATCGAACAACCATGTTCGTTCATTACGTTTACATAACTGATTTGCCATTTTTAATTAATAGTGGTAACGATTAATCCACTCACTGATGCAAAATAACATCTCAAATCTATTAAAATCAACACAATAATGAGTAAAATTGGAGAGTCTATCTCCTACTCTGATTCTTACTGGCATCTTTATAACTCTGAAATCACACTACATGCAGTGGCCTATACCTCTACTTAAACATAATTTGTGGGGTACTCACATATCTTAAGGCTCGTCACGGTGGTTCCAACCACTCATATCCTTCCTGGTCGCCTGCCATATGCAGATTCTAGTGCGACATTTTCATCTTGAATACACACATTTTCTGACACATATTTTTCGTTAACCACACGACACTTTGCATTTCTATAAAGAAGCTATTGCTTCCAACACACATGACACTTTAAAACACTTATTGAAAAAATGAAAATCCACAGCCTGCTTCCAGTCTCCAACCGGGTCAGGAATGGAATGAATGAAGCCCCTATCTAGCGGCGAGGATATGAACTGTGCCGGCTGCCGAGGCCTGACGCACTCCTCTGGGGCAATGATTAAATGAATGACATATGAAATGAAATGATAGTGGAGAGTGTAGCTGGAATGAAATTTTGACAGGGAAAACCGGAGTACCCGGAGAAAAACCTGTCTGCCTCCGTTCTTTCCAGCACAGATCGCACATGGAGTGACCGAGATTTGAACCACGGACCCAGCGGTGAGAGGCCGGCGTGCTGCCGCCTAAGCCACGGAGGCTTCTTTAAAACACTTATTAAACTATTAATTTAAAAGACATTTCACATATAATTTACATAACACACGTCACTCCGTACACTTTTCCTTGGTTGAAATTCCCTAGCAAAGATATCCAAAATGCAGGTGTCGACGGCATCTCCCGCGCTCCTACCAACTCCTGATTGAAAGTCTGGTTCGCTTGCCCTCGGAATTCACCAACAGTTTATCCATACTCCTACGGTAAGCTTCCTGATTCGCATAACTATGCTAACTTCCGTCCTGAGCGTTATTATTTGGTATTCAAAGACATTACCAAATGCTTCGTAAGGTTTCTTTTAGCGCATTCCATCGTAATTAGACATGTACGATCCGTCAATATTTTATACATTGCGCTTAACACTGTGCATAACTTTACATAGATTATTATTTACAATAGTTCTGCAACTTATCTCACACGTTGCTTCGTAAGTGAACACACCATTGTTCATTCTGCTAACAAAAACTGTGTAACGACGACTGTTTGCGACTCTCTGTGACAAACTGTGTCCAACTGTGTAAACTGCGTTAAGACTGGCTGCAACACTGGCGTGCGACTGGGTTAAAACTGGGCTAAAGACTGACGTGCTACTGGGCGATGACTGAGCTAAAGACTGAGGCTCTGCCAAGGGTCGACTCCCTTATATTGGATTCCCACGAAAAGTAGAGCTAAGTTTTCCCGCGCTATCTCGACTCCTCTCCCAGCACGATTCTGGTCTCGAAACCATGCTCATCGGGTTCCTTTTCCTTCACTGATCCCAGAACTGTCTGCGTGCTGAAGAATCGCTCGGCCAATTAATTAATATTAATTCCTTTCTCCATAGCGTGGGGACGCTATCTCACTGGGAATCCCTGGCAACCTCGTTAAAACCAAGCCGCGAACAACCATAGTCCCTGTTCTTCCGCACTTCATTAAATATGCGTCAATTTCGCAGATTAATGGCTCTAAAATTAGCCTCCTGGCTAAAGATTCATCTGTGTGCCACTCTCATGTCATTGTGTTACTCCAATCATGAGTAATCAATGATTTTCCTTGGGATCTTCCCATCCCATTCTTACATCCATTCTCAGTCGGGAAAAAACTGGGTCATTACTCAGGCCCCCAACCTCCTCCAGACGACATAACGAGGTCAGCAAGATGGACGTGGCTCCATGCTGCACCTCCCACAATTCTGGGCCAATTAGTTAAACGTCAAACTCTGCACTTTCCGTGCTCCAAGTCCAGTATAGCCTACATCAAGTAGTCTAATAATGCTGTATTTCGCTCAATTTCCTGCATTATTTTAATTAATAATGTCATTATCAACTGGAATCACACCAGTGATTAAATATACACTTTTCTCTAGGGGTTTTTACCATGAAACTCCCTCAACAGACCTCGGGTTCGTTCCCTGGTGGAACCTTTATACTGAGATCACAGTCTCTGACATCCACGTTCGATATCAGTCAGCATAACACCCTCGGGTTCAGAATCTAAACTCCATTTTGTGCGTCTTTTCCATCTAAATTCCACTTTGTCAGTCTTTTTTCCTTTAACTTGCCTTTTGTGAGTGCTTTCAATCTAAGTTACATTTAGTTCGTGTTTTCAGTCTACCTTGGCTTTCGTTATGGTTTCCATTTCATTGTCATTTTCGCTATCACCTGGACCATTAGGGGCCGATAACCTCGATGTTAGGCCTCTTAAAACAACAATTATCATCATTGTCATCATCATGTCAAGAAATGGTACAGGATGGTTCCCGAATCTTGCGGTAATACACTGCATTCACTATTTGGTTCGGAAGTACGCCACTATTTGCCGGACATAAATTCCTGTGACTCAATCTCCTCCTCCCCCCCCCCCCCCCCCCACATTTAACGAAACACGCTGAGGGAATCTTTTTCATACATGAGATGCCATACTTCTAGCAGTTGCGACTGGTGCAGAAAATCAGTTGTGCGCTGTAACCCATCTCCCCTCCAAAAACGAAATATTTAGAAACTTATAGAAACACTCGCTCAGAAACACTCAAGTGGCTCTCCACTGAGTTTTCCATACTGAACCAAGACGCAATCAACCATATCCACATTCCTCATACGCAAAAAATGGAACACACAATAACACCTTCGAGGACAAAATTCTCGTATTCACGAACTCTGAAACACTTGGTGTGAGCACGCAAGAACAGAACTTCTCAGTGTTACCAAAATCATTGAAATGGAGCCAGCAACGACGTAATGGAAAATTACACGCTATTTTGCTACATTGAAATTTTCAAACTATAAGGCATCCAACGTTTAGAATGAAGCATTGGTCTTATGGCGCGTTACGACAGGGTTGCCACTCCATGAGAGGAGGCAGTACAAAGCGCTTCGCGTCCACTTTCCGCACATTCAGCGATTGTGCAGTGACGAAGACTTGAATTAAGTACTGTATAATAATAATAATAGTAGGCTAACATAACACATACAACGAAATTAATTAAATTAACTATAACGTCATTATAAAGTCATTCTTATATTTAACATTCCTGCTATTCTTGCGAAGTGTATTACTTAGCCTCTTCTTGCGTGGCGACAGTACTGGACCCTGTCCACTCTCACTATGTATTTTAAAAACGGTAGTCTTTGATATTCCTGTGGCCAGAGCAGTTTCATTGACTTTCGTTAGGTTTAAGATTCTTAAAATAACTGAACACATTAATTACGACCTGTTTTTCCCTCCTTCTGAGCACTTGACCATGCTTTCTTTTCACAAAACTATCCATTGTTGTACGTAAAATACAACACGTTAAATCTAACAGAACTGCTGCACACACACTCAAGATAGAGACTGCTGAACAACTGAAATACAAGCTCGAAGGGCACGGTAATAAAGCTGTGAGTAGCAAGCTGCACCCCGCTGTCCTTCGAAACGTCATTCATATAAGCCGCGGTCAATGAACAGCCCGGCCTGTGTAAACAATTAAACCTACACTCTGGGTAAGCAGGTAGAAAACTTCTTCCAACATTCCTCTACAACTCTCAAACTGACATGACATGGTTATCTTTAAAAAATAGAAAAGTTGGCAGCATACGAACTTTTTCAATGCTGCTATGCGGTTATGAGAGAATATTCAGAAGTTTTACCTACATGAAAATTGTAATATTGCCAGTATAAAATATTTCAATAATCCATCATCAAGACGGCATATTTAGCTACACGTTTGTGAAAAATAGGCATCACAAAGTCAATGCAACATGATATAAGATCGATTTTACTAAAAAGGGGACACAGTTTATCGTTTTTTTTTTAATATGGATATCTAATTTTTCTAGCATTTCTATCAAGTTTACGTAGTTCTAATATAGGACAAAAAAGATTGGCAAAACATAGTTCTACCCAAATATGCTGTTTTTTCGACAAAGAAAAGTTTTCGACTGATATGGCAACAGTGGATTGCTAGAATATGACAGCGTCATACATGTCTCAAGTGCAACAGAAAGAGAGAAGAATATCCCTATCTAACCAGTGCTTCATTCTAAACGTTGGATGCCTTATTGACATATTGTACTTATATTATGCCCTTATTTTGTCAATATAAGAATTATAATTTTTATAGTTCATCGATTTACAAAATGTGATTATAGAATAGGTAAGTTGGGAGATTATAAGACCTTCTGGCGGGAACAGCTGATGGCTTCCTCTATTTTCCCCCCGTTTGCTTTGAGCGATTCCCTCTTAAATGCTACTGCAGTCAAGAGGGTGGCACCAGACACGTTCTCATTTCGTGCGACAAGTTCTGTCTCTCTGTGTCTGTGTTTGAACGAAGAATCGCTGTGATGTCTCGGCTGTTGTCCCAATAGCACGACGAAAACGTTGAACTGCGATCTGGACAGCCAGTGCAGTGCCGGACGCGGAGTGGAGCACACCTCGTTGTGAAGGGTGTTGAAATATTTCCCATTCTTTGGCCGACGTCTTTTTTAATGCGCTGTATTGTATTGTGTTTTTTCCCTGGCACTACAGCCCGTAAAGGGCTTAGGCCTACCAAGCGACCGCTGCCCAGCCATTTGGCCTGCAGATATTGGGGTGACACGTGGTCAGCGCATAGGTTCCCCTCGGCCGTTAATCTTAGTTTTCGTGACCGAGGTGCTGCCTCACTGTCAGACAGCTACTCAATTGTCCCCACGAGGTTGAGTGCACCCCGTTCCAGCCCTCACGTCTGTTTTTAAAATCCCTGACGGAGCCGGGAATCTAACCCGGGGCCTCCGGGTGAGAGGCAGGCGCGCTACCCCAACGCCACGGGGCTGGCCTATTTTATTGTAGATAATATTACAGTAAAACCTTCTTAAAACGGCCCCTTTTATATACAGGAAAGCTGAACAAACTGAAAACAAAATTCGGAACGGACGTATTTCTTATGTAAAATGGCACTGTAAATCGGAAAAGTGCCTAACGGGGAAACGGAAATAAATTCTGGAACTGTGGGTGTAAATAACCTAAGACGGATTTTCTTATCCATAATACAAAGCTATGTACTAAATTTTGAGTGCCACTGTACTTGAACGAAAGTTCTAGGAAACATTAACTCTAATTTTTCCTCAAGGATGCAGCAAGTATGCTACATTTCACAACATCTGTAAGTAAATGGAATGTACTGTTACTTCCTACAACCCTCTTGTGATAGTTTCCTTCTGACAAATGAGAGTAGAAAAAGCAGTGAACTTGAGTGATATTTAGTGGTGTTCTCTTTACTGTTTCCTGCATTTAATTACGTACTGTGACAACGACTTCTAAACATAGGACACTTACACTGCAGGAGAGTTACTGAAGAACACGAGAAAAACAAACGTCCGTTGTTTAAAGTGGGAAAAGCTATCCTATGCGATAATACAGTATTTCTTTGTAGTGTATTTTGTCTTATTAAAACAGTACTCAACCCTTTGTAAAGCGGTAACCTGTGAAAACGGAAAAATAAATCCGGAACGATTGCGTTCCGCTTTAGGAGGGTTTTTACTGTATTAACTTAATTAATGTATTTTCAAATAAAGCAATGTGCTACAGAACATCAGCAGATAAGGTGTGGCCGTCCCTGACTTTGAGTGGTAGGGCTAGTACTGTTATATCCACACGCTGGGCTGTAGAGGCTTGGTGGCCCTACAATGAATGGTTTAATATATATATGAATTTGGTATCACTACTTTCTCTCCAGCTTTCGTATTTGCAATATCCGCTGGAGTATTATCGTGCTGGCTGGGTTCCAATGGACTGTCTACTTTACACTTCTCTGCCCCACATACTTTTTTTTAGCGTATGGCTTTGAGTGCCGGGAGTGTGCGAGGACATGTTCTGCTCGCCAGTTTGTAGCTGCTTCTGTGCGGACACCCATGGGGTGAGCTACAAGTACCGTCGTGTGTGGAGTATTGTCTGGGGAGGAAAGGTAGTGTAAGGACGAGGAGTTGGAAGGTAGTGGCTGTGGCCTATAGTTAGGGACCAACCCCGGCATTTGCCTGGAAGGAAGATGGGAAACCACAGAAGACCATCATCAAGGTTGCCGGTGCCACACTTACTGTAAACGAAATACGTATGCATGTGCCGTTCAACATTTCCACAATAAGGTCGACTTCTTAAGGAAGTAATTTCCCGTATTTTCCCGGCGCTCACTTTATACTGGCAACACACACACACACACAAAAGGCATACGCCACACACACTAGCAAAGCGAATTCTGAACCGAAGAAAGTTGAAACTGCAGTTGTCGTTCGCATCATTTCGACAGTTCGTAAGAGTGACATTAGTTCAAATTTGCCTCTCAGTAAGTATGAAATATTCTGATTTTAATTTTCCTGATATTTGTTAGATCGGAATAAACTTTCGGGACATTTCTTTATTTTTTTTTCGGATATTCTGGTGTGTTTCAAAAAGTCATCGAGAGATCTGGCAAAGATGGTGAATGTTCTCTTGTGTTGGCCATACAAAGCCACATACTGTCCTATCTTGCCAGTAATCTCGGTTACTGTAGCTCTTAAGTGTTACTTATTTTATATTTTATAATTTCAAAATGGCAGCTGCGCGTAGTCTAATATTCTCGGTCATATACAGTAATTATCAAGTTGGTAACAGAGGGCCCTTATATAAAACTACCTGTATTGATCTGTATTGATTCATTGGATCATAACTTATGGACTATAATGCTTGCATGTTTCTCATGGCCGCCGTGTTGAAATTGTTTGACTGATGACCTTGTATTTGGGCTTCAGATGGTTGCCTAATGAGGGTAGTTTTTTCCAAAATTTTGTAGAGATTTGATGCTTAGTTAAGTTGTAATTTGATTTAAGCTTTGAACATTTTTTGTGGCCGCCAATTACTTTTCGTTAAGATAGCGCCATACAAAACATGACATTGAAGTGCCCTTTACTAGTGTTACCTCTGTACCAAATTAGGTTCAATTCGGTTTCGTCGTGTTTAAATTTATACATAACACAGACACACGGGCATTAAATCTTATAATCTACTTTCATTTTTGTTTTTACAAAATGTGAAATTAGGCAACCATATGTAGAATTCAGGTTATTTTAAAATGCTGATTCTGAGATTATTGACATTGCCTCGTGTTCGATCAATACAGTCATTGGTTTCATTTGGAAATTACAGTTTGCCCCATGTGGACCATCGGGCTGAGGAGACCATAGGGGTTCACTGGATCAATTGGACATATTACATGGACCGTTAGAATCAGTGTTACCCTTGGAAATATTGCGAACACTTTCGTGGCGATGTTATGTACCTAGGTACACTAGACACGTCACATGGCAGTGCTCCCCGGTAAACGTTAATCGTCGTAATTTTTAAACTATTTTTTTACTGAACACGTTTCTTAAGAAACTTGTAGATGTTTAAAATAAACTTGGAAAAGTGTATTAAAAATCGTTACCTAATTAAAGGTTTTCAAGAAACTGTGGGGTTTCTTTTTCGAGTTTCAAGGATAAATCTGTTTTTTTTCTGTACCCGTTTTCAACTCGATTGGTTTCTTTATCCTTTAGTGTGGTCCATTTTTGTTTCCTTAATGTAATAAAACTCACCGTAATGGTTGTTAATGTTGCCCAGTACTCTAGATGGTGTCTTAGGAACTCCGTGGCGTGGCCGTGCACCACAGCCGCGAGGGCAGCTGTAACAAGTCCGGAGATAATAGGTTCGAATCCTGGCGCTGACAGCAGCTATCCTACTTGTGGGTTTTCCACACCCCCTCCAGGCAAATGCCGGGATAGTACTGAACCCCAAGTCCCGGGGCGCCTACCTCATCCCTGTCCTTCAGTTCCACACACACCCAACTATAGGGAGCTTATGACCAAGATATCACAAGCCCCTCATTTTACAAACTGTTATGGTGAGTGTTCGACGGGTGTTGTTAGGGGTAAAATAAACTAATTTCTTTTTAGCTTTGAGGGGGGGGGGGGGGGGCTAAAATAAACTACTTTCTTTTCAGCTTTGAGGGGAAGTTTCCTACTTTCACTGTCTTTGTGTATAAAGACAAACAGCAAACTTGAAATAAACGTTTATATTTATGTACAATATCCTGTATTGTGAACTAGTCCGCCTCGTTGCGTAGTGGCCAGCCCTCTTTGGCTGTCACCGTGGAGGCCCAGATTCGATTACCGGCTCTGCCAATAAATTTAATTCTGGTCTGAGGGCTGGAATGGGGTACACTCAGACTCGTGAGGCAAAGCTGAGAAAAGGCGGGTTCGATTCCCACCTTAGCATTCTGAAAGTGTTTTTCCGTGGGTTTCCCACTTCTACTCCAGGCGAATGACGGGATGGTTACTAAATAAAGGCCACGGCCACTCCCTTCCCAATCATCTGAATTACAAATGCACACACTATTACAGCCATCACAATAACACAGATTATCAGATAAATTCTGCACACACCAAAGCACACGGGGCTACATGATCACCAAAAGCTCCTAAATGAAATAACAACATGGATTGTGAACTCTTACTTGTGGAACATTTTGGTAAGATTTTCACTACCTCAATAAAACACACAGGCCTAGGATACTTAATGGGAATCGAACTATAGTAAGCACCACAATACTCGTATCATTTGCCAGTCATGGTCTCAGTATTCTTAGTCGAAGTAATCGGTCAGCAAAATGTGTACGTTTTTATTTTTATTTTTTATATTTTGTGGAGAGCGGAACTATAATTTGACAGTCCACCAGTATGTTTACTGTTTGCATTTACTTGTAAAATGCTGGAGCGCTTGACAACAGCCGTGTTTGAGTCGAGACCGAAACTCGCTGAGTGTTGCTTGTCTCGTTCGTAGTACTGGGCCAAGCCTGGGCTGTATACCGGAATGTTTCATACCAGATGGTGAATTGAATAATATAATATACCAGTATCCAAGTTGGCGGTGATTTTATGCATCGCACTTGACTTTTGAACTGTAGAAACTTAGTAAAACTTGTTTTGGAATCGAAAAGACGTCACTTACTCTTCAGAAACAAAATTTATGAAATGTAAGTGTAAAAGGGTCAACATTAAATAAACTGTTCATTAAATTAAACGTTTCCTTATAAAACGTTTCCTTATAAAACTTTTCTATGAGTCGGTTTTACACATTTAATCGGAACATCGCTAGTGAGCCCTAGTGGCAACTTCTTCATTCGAGTATTTACGACTGACAAGTGAGCTTGGTGGTGTCCGTGACGTCAGTCTTGCACAACTTATCTGTCTGGTGGTCAATATTTACGACTGAGCTTGGCGGTACGTTGGTTTTATCTTACGGCGGTGAACGTGACGTCAGTCTTGCACAACTACGCTGCCTGTTGGTCATAGTTCGTTCCTAGAAACATCATCTGTAATTGTTATAGCGCCGCGTATTGCACCGGAGTGTGAGCTACGTCCTTCTGGTCCCAAAATAAGTGTCGAGATGTCACTAGAGTTCATATTAGCTTTATAGAAAGCTTTGAAGCCATTTTCATTCGGTCAACATGAATTTCTGCCCAATTATATTTGACGGGAAATATGAAATTCTACATGCGAATAATTCTTTGCACAGAATATAATAGAATAGATAGGCTACCGTCTGATCCGAATCTCGGATAGCCGGAAATTGCAACCATCACCTGCTACAAGAGTCCACTTCCTGGTATAGCGGCTAGCATCATTGGATGTCGGCCCGGAGGTCTGGGTTCGATTCCCAGCTCTGCCAAGAAATTTAATTCTGGTCTAAGGGTTTGAACGGTGTTCACTCAGCCTCGTGAGGCAGAACTGAGAAGAGATGGGATCCATTCCCTCCTCAGCCATCCTGGAAGTGGTTTTGCGTGGTTTCACCACTTCTACTCCAGGCAAATATTGGGATGGTTCCAAAGTTAAGGCCATGGCCGCCTCCTTCCCAATCTTCACCTGCATTACACCGAGTGAGTTAGACGTGGTCGTTACGGCATGGCTGCTGGCAGTCGCTCACAACCGGGAGGCGAGGAGGTTCGAATCCCCCCCCCCCCCCCGCCGGCAACCTTTAAGATGGTCTTCTGTGGTTTCCCATCTTCCTTCCAGGCAAATGCCGGAGTTGATCCCTAACTATAGGCCACAGCCGCTACCTTCCAACTCCTCGTCCTTACATTTAAACTTTCCTCGCCAGACAACACTCCACACGCGACGGTACTTGTAGCTCGCCCATTGGGTGTCCGCCTAGAAGCAGCTACAAACTGGCGAGCCGAACATGTCCTCGGACACTCCCGGCACTAAAAGCCATACGCTAAAAAATTTTAAAAAATAAAAAACCTGCATTACAAAATACACACCATTATTATTATTACTACTACCATCAACACAACACAGGTTATCAGACAAATTATACACCTAAGTACACGGGGCTTTGTGATCACGATGTCGCAAAGCCCCTAAAAGAATGAACAACAACAACAGCAACAACATAAAATCCTCGGTGGCAATAATTGAGCAACATACTAATTCTTCCTGTAAATGGTCATGGGCAAACACAATGCCCTCATGAATTAACGAACGAATAAATTGACCATGAGGTCGTAAGTTGATTGAATTTAAATGAGTTTCCGCAGCCAGTGTAAGAAGGTTGGTTTGTTTGTTGTTGATGTTGATTCATTAAGGGGCTTTGCGACTTCGTGGTCATGTAATCCCGTGTGCTTGGGTGTGTGTAGAAGTTGTCTAAAAACCTGTGTCACTGTGATGTCTGTACTTGTATTCGAGGTAGGATTATTAGTCAGTTAATGGAGCATCTTTTATTACCAGCTGTAGCCAGTGGTTGGATGTTTTCCACAGACGCGAAATGGTGTTCCAGGCTGACTGTGGCCGACCATGAGTAATATCATCCTCATTCCCTACGACTCTAGTAATATTGCCAATCGCACACAACTACAGCTCCATCTACACCTCTTCCTTTACTCGGTCTCTTCAGTGTTGTCTCGCTAAAGGTGACCCCATGTTTGCCAGTTGATTTGTAATATCTCTCAACTTATGAACATGCGTCTAGTTAGATGTTGTTGTTGTTGTTGTTGTTGTTGTTTGATTTGAGGGGCTTGGAGATAGTGTTCATTTAACCCCGTGTACTTGGGTATGAGTAGAATTTGTCTGATAACCTCCGTATTTGTGGTGTCTGTAGTAGCATTTGTAATTCAGTCGAGAATCGGGAAGGAGGTGACCGTGGCCTTCTTTCAGGTTAGGGTATATAAATAGTAGTCTTCCCGCTTAATGTAACTGGGCACAATTTGTATTGATCGACTGGAACGCTTTCTTTAAATGATACTTCTTCGTAAAATTGAAGAAAATGGAATCAGTTCGTTCAGTTTTAATTGGAATGGCTCAGGGAAATTGGTCTTTCTCCTGGTACCCTTCGAGAATTCTAGGAATCCAATTACAAATTCAGATATTAGTTGGTTGTTCATCAGTTTAGGGGCTGCGACAACGCGGTCATGTAGCCCCGAAATTCAGATATTGTTCCCTCCATTACAATCTGGGTTTGTTCTGGCTTTGTACATGGGACGCATCCCATCGTGTCTCCTCGTAAGCCCTTCTTACTGACCTAGGTAGATCGATGAAAATAATTGCAAACAGTGTTTCTGAATTGACAAATGGCTTGGTTTGATACTTGACTGAAAATGGCAGGTTCTTTTTGGAGTCTTCCCCGTTCACTTTGATTTTAATATACTGTAGGTGCATACTCGTCCATCGCCTCCATGACGTTTGTGATAAACTTAACATATTCTGCATTCAACGATCGGAATTTGGCTGACATCATTGCTTTAGAATGGTTTAATATGCTAGCAATTGAATGAATTGCGTGGCTCAGCGGTAATGTTCTCGCCTGCTGTTTCCAAGGTTGCAGGATCGAATCCTGGCGCAGCCAGTTGTCATTTGAGGGTGCGCAAATGTGAGGGAGCCGTGTCAGTAGATTTACTGGCACGTTAAAGATCCCCTTTGGGGAAAATTCCGGCACCCCGACGTCTCTAAATGCCAAATTTGTTAAAAGATTTGTAAAACCTATAACATTATTATAAATGTCCGCCTCGTTGCGTAGTTCCTAGCACTCTTGGCTGCACCGCGAAGGCCCGGGTTCGATTCCCAGCTCTGCCAAGAATTTCAATTCTGGTCTGAGGGCCGGAAAGGGGTACACTCAGCCTCGTGGGGAAACACTGAGAAGAAGTGGATTCGATTCCCACCTCAGCCATCCTGGAAGTGGTTTTCCGTGGTTTCCCACTTCTACTCCAGGCGAATGCCGGGATGGTTCCTAAATTAAGGCCATGGTCGCCTCCTTCCCAATCCTCGTCTTAAATACAAATACACACACTAATACAGCCCTCACAATAACACAGGTTATCATACAAATTCTACACTCACCCAGGTACACGGGGCTACATGACCACGGTGTCGCAAAGCCCCTAAATGATTCAACAACAACATGAATGATAAGTGTTCTAGGGTTTGATAGAGGTTCTCCTGTTCCCGAAAATTGGCAAAATGGCTCAAATCCCGTGATAAGATAAAACATTTATCAGGTACTTGATAGTACGATTAATATTAGGTGTTCAACGTGGCATGGAACAGAGAGATAAGATTATGAGTAAGTGTATAGTTCTCTCACTTTCCTAGTCATCGAGCAGTTCCACGCGCAGACAATAACCATTGTTCGCTGCTGGCCAATAGCATGCTTCCTCTATCTCTCCACGTGGAGTCCAGAGTCCGGTCCTGGCGGCCTGCTCGCGTGTCAGGTCTCCAGTGTTGCACAATTGCTCGTAGTTCTGTCCAGCCTTGCTGCTTGCTCTGTCAGTCCACGTGGAGTCCAGAGTCCGTCTCGCTTGTCAGATCTCCAGTGTTGCAAAGTTGCAGGTAGTTCTGTCCAGTCTTGCTGCTTGTTCTCAGTGGCTACGTTGGAGAGTTGACAACGCTGTACCTCGAGCGGGGAAAGCCTTTACTACCCGCAGACATGGAATGCAAACATATCCGCCCAGCTAGGTTTCAAAAGCCAGCCGCTCGTTAACCAGGAAAGTGAAAGAACTATAAGCTCTGCTTGAGTTAGAGAAGAGTTCAAGGTTTCAGTTGTCATGTTAGCAATCAGCAGTGCTGCAAGGCCACTATTCTCAAAAGAATGCTTAATGAGGGCCTGGAATTTGTGATCTATGTTATCTGATTCATTGAGATCTTTGAATCTGATGGTGTGGACCTAGTGTGAAATGCCAGTGTGGACAAGACATTACTGTCAAATGTGAGGAATGGTTCATTTGTCATTTCACTGGATGTCAGCAAACGGGACTGGAAATACACACTTAATTCATGGCTCAACCGACAAGCTAGTGTATGACGGAATTCTGAAGAGGAATTTCAAATAGTGCTGAATAATGCAAATGTATGTTCCAACAAAATAACTACCGGTACCGCAAACATACGGTGGTCAATTAGGAATGTTGTAAATCAACCAAATATGTCGCCCCTATCTGCCGACTTGAATCTCATTGGTTCTCAAGCAGACAAGCGTCTAGCCCCGGATCGCAGAGGATACTCTTGGATGGCCACTCTAATAAACTCGACTCAAATTAAGCCTCTATTTAAAGCGATAGAAAAGACGTGGATTAGGGAGTCAGCGCGTGGAAATGGAAGGCTGGCTGTTGCCTAGTCGCTTCGACAAGGCAGCATACGGATGGCTGCCTTTCATTTCCACGCGTTGACTCCCTGTTCCGCGTCTTTTCAATCGCTTTAAGTAGAGTCTTAATGATAATTTGAGGTAAGTGTTTTTACTACCATCGTATAGACGTATAGAGTGACCTGCTGAAAGTATCCTCTGCCAATTACAATCCGATCGTGGTGTAGACGCTTCCAGAGTTCCCTTGTTAAAAATTAGTTGAAAATAGGTGGTGACGGAAAGACAGTTCATTGTCCTCCCTGAATCGTGTTCTAAACTTTAAGGATCACGTCGCGCAGATGTTGAGCCATAGGTTACTCGACGAAATATTAGACACCTCACCCCTATTCCTTAAGTCAGGGTGGTCCAACCTTTAGTTACCCGAGGGCCAATCAAACTTTAGTATAGGAATGTGAGGGCCAGAGACATTCCAGAAAGAAAATGTATTACATAATTTACTTAAAAATATTTATTAAAATTTATATTAAAATAAGTTTAATATTACTAGTTCATTTTACAGTCGAGAAATCACTGCTTGGCACTGCTTTCCTGATACAAGTGTATCAATGTCCACTGTAAGTTCAGTAAGGCAAAGTCTCAGGCTCGATTCCAGTGAAGCAATTTCAATTCGTTTTTGACTTAATTTGTTTGAGAGCAGAAAAAGCACTTTTGCACACATACGTACTGCCAAACAGCGATAACACTTGCAGAGAGAATTTAAACAGTTTAGGAAAACGTTCTTTAGAAATCAGTTTCTAGAAATTTTCAGGGATATCGCACGTTTTAGTCTGGTAGAAGGGGTCTGACTGAAGATCACAAATTTCCATTTGAAGGTCGCAGGGCACCTCACTCACTTCAATATCCATGGGGTTGTTGAACAGTGCAAGTTTTGGTTTTCGGGAGTCAAAATCCTGGAATCTGTACTGGAACTCTTTCTTGATATCTATTATTATTATTTCATGAAACATACTAAAATTTGTCACTTTTTTCTTCTTTCAACTCCTGACAAGATGGGAAGTGTGCCATATTATTTGCCTTCAATGCAATTTGCACTACATCAAGTTTTTTGCGGAAGCCCTCAATATGTATATAAAGCTGCGAGATAATTTGTTTTCAGCCTTGTAGTTTCAGGTTTAAAGCATTTAGATGGGATGTTAAATCTGTCAGGAAAGCAAGATTATTTAAAACTCGATTTCTTCCAGTTTTTTTTGACACTCATGCCCAATGTTTTCATTTTGAGAAAAGGAAGAAATTCATTCCTCAACCCAAACAAGAAGTTCCGTTAAGAACTATACAGCCTACTTTTCATGCCAATGATTATTCTACAGAATATGAACCTATCTAGAATAATGACGAAATTAAGTTGCTAATATCGAAATTTCCAATTAGTTCGAAATACTGTATACCTGGCATAATGTATCCTAATAGAGCACTACAGTTGGCAGCCCTGATGACTGAATATATTCTTAGTTCCGTCTCTTACGGTACTAAATACAAAATTTGGTTGAAGTCCACTGGATAGCATGGACGTTACATGCAGTTAAACATTGGATCTAACAGCGCGCGTAAAATCATGTTGGCAACAATGTCATGCATGTATTGGTCAGAAATAATCTGAAATAATATGATCTATTGTTGTGCCAATTTTGAATGAAATCCATTAGTTAGTATAGAAGTTACATGCATTTTAAAATTGGACCTATCAGCAGGCTTAGAATCATGTTGGCAGAACTGACGTATATTAGTTACTCCAAATTCGTCTAGAATGCCAGGTACTATACGTGTGCAAAGTTTAGAGCTATTGGCTTGCATACTTTCTGATATATTGATATTAGTGTAACAAAAATAGGGACAGCACATATTAACAGTTGGCAGCCCTGGTTGCTCCATAGAATACGCATAGTCATAGCTGTTGTGGTACACATAGCACATACGAAATTTGGTTGAAATCCAAATGATAGTATGGAAGTTGCATGTATTTAAAGTTGGACCTGTCAGCAGGCTTAGAATCATGTTGGTAGCACTGACGTATATAAGTTTCTCCAAATTAATATAGAATGTCAGGTACTATACATGTGCATAGTTTAAAGCTGTTGGCTTGCAAACTTTCTGATATATTTGTATTTGGATTAAATAAATTAGGAGCATATATTAACAGTTGGCAGCCCTGGTGGGTCGTAAGAATACGCTCAGTCATATCTGGTTATGTACACATACAACATACGAAATTTGGTTGAATTCCAATTGATAGTGTAGAAGTTATTTGCATTTAAAAATTGGACCTATCAGCAGGCTTATAATCATTTTGGCAACACTGCCATGTATGGACTCCTGGAAATTAAACTGCAATATTATTATCTATACGTGTGCCAATTTTGAAATAGCTCCCATTCATACCTTCCAAGATATACATCATGGAGCTCAAATTTCAATTGCGATTTTTTTGCAGTTGGTAGCACTGACATCATTTTCAAATATGGCCGTGAGATATTCAGGTATAGATCTTTAATCCTACCAAATTTTGTTTCGATTGCTCCAGCCGTTTAGGAGTTGATAGGGGGGGACACACAGACAGAAGGACAGACAGACAGACAGAAGGACAGACAGACAGACACACATTTGCCCGATCTCATAAGTCTACTTTTTCCACATTTTTGCAAAATGTGAAAAGTAGGCTAAAAAAATTGTTGCAAGCAATTTTCAGCACTTAGCCAACGCACTTCACAGTACAAAGAAATGCCACTATAATCAGCTTCCAAATTGTCCAGTAATGCAATAAATGCTCTGTGTCTACAGGCTTTATTGCCTCCCCTAATTACATTTATAGTATTTACAACAGTTTTCATTGTTTTACTGAGCATTATAATTTTTCCACAGAGAGCCTCCTGGTGGATAATGCAGTGGAAAAACAAAACCTCCAAGCCTTCTTCTTTACACAGTCCTACTAACCCAACTTTAGGACCAACCATTGCTTTAGTTCCATCTGTTGCAATGCCAGAGCACTTCACAAAACCTCCATATTTAGAAACGACATCATCCAGTGCGTTGAATAATTATGTCAATACCGGTACCTTTTATGCTGGTTTATAATGATCTTAATTCCAACAGTTCTTCATGAATTTCAAATTCTTCGTTTATTGTTTTGACAAAGATAAGGAGCTGGCCGAAGTCAGCTATATCAGTGCTCTCATCTAGAGCTAGAGAGTAAAATTCACATTTTTCCAAAATGCCCTTGAGAGAGCCAGAAACTTCACCAGCCATATCATTAATTCTTCTACTAACTGTCTGATGAGACAAGGAAACTATTTCAAAATTTTTAGCCATCCTATTATCTCCAAATGAAGATGCCATTTTTACAGCACATTTCTTAATGAACTCACCATCCCTAAAACACTTTTTACTTTTAGCTAGCTCTAAACAAACCTCATCAGATGTCTTTAAACCGGCAGTGCTTGATGGTTGCTGAAATATATTATTCTGCCTTGTTAGCTTCAACTTCAAATCATTATACACACAACTTCTGGCACTTCCCTGGTATTGATCGTATTTTGATCTATGCAAGCTGGTATAGTGTCTATTCTCGTTATACTCCTTCGAAACACCTAAGACTTGAGAACAGATAACTCACTGTGGTTTTCCATTATGTTCAACAAAAAAGTAACTTTCCTGCCACTTTGACTGAAATTGTCGCTTCTCATCTTCAACACGCCGTTTATTAAGTCCCGCCATATTAGGTACCGCTCTCGCAACAACGATGGCAACTAACTCGCGTCGTACCATATCTCTCGAACGATCTCTCTCGTCAAAAGCAACCTCTTCGAACAGCCCTGTGCTCCCTTTTATAGGGAAATCCGCCGCAGCACACGAACGAACGCGAACTTATCGGCATCCAATCACTGGCAGCCAACCAGTTGTCGCCAGGAAACTTCTCGTGTACGTATTCGTGGAAAGACAATTTTGATTACTGGCGTATTTATCGGGATCTTTCCTTTCCCACCTGGCTCCTTCGTAACATTACTGAATGAATGTGAAAATTAAAGTAGGCACGTCACGGATTATAGCTGTCGAAGAGTGAAGGGCAGTAAGAAGGGCAAGGGCCAACAAAAATGAACAGGCGGGCCGCGGGTTGGACCACACTGCCTTAAGTCATTTGTTTTGTTGGTTACGGTAGCTGTAGGCCTATGACAGGGGCGTATTCTTAGGGCTACCGGGGTTACCGGCGGTAGCCCAAGAAAATTACGTTAAAAATAAATAACACTTTATTACAGTTTCAACAAAGCATTCAAACAATCGTGACGTTCATGTACATTCTTCTTTATCGAAAGAAATAATGGTTAGTGGGTAGTCAACGCGACAACACAGTAGAAACCGACCAAGAAAGCGGCAGCCTTAGCCGCTCTCCCATCTCTCCGCACCCACCCTTGTTCCGTGCAGGCACAGCGCTTATAGCGAGCGAGTTGCCGCTACAGCCAGCGGTTTCTTTGAAGTTAAAAGCGTTTAAAGCAACAAATAAGTTAGCCTACAATAAATATACATGATCGCGCGCATAGATGTGAATATGTTTTAGAAGCTGCAGTATTTTCGGTGTGTGATTTATTTAAGTGTGTGTATGCTGAAGAATCTTTATGTAGTGTTGTGTTTTAACTGTGCCAGTTGTGATTTTATAATAAGATTATGGAACAAACACCTGCGGGGGCTTTAAATGCCAATGACTGTATAATAGAGAGTTTGTTAGAAGTCCCTTTCAGCCGTCGTCCATACAGTGAGAAAGTTCATATTATACATATGACGAGGCCTACACCTCAACTGCAATTGTGTGCCAATGTAGGCCTATACACGTCATTTCACATCATCTACATATGCTAGGTGGAATAGATTGTCTGGCAGTTCTAAACTGTCTAAATTCTATTGCTGGACGTGTTTGTTATTTGGTCGTGAAGTTAATGTATGGTCAAATGAAGGGTTTTCAAATACCGTATGAACACTTTTCGCACGGCAGTTCAAAAGCATGTTTTGTGTAATATTAAGCTCAGTGGTAGCCCAGATCTTCAGACCAGTATACGCCACTGGCCTATGAATAACAATGTGATCAGAAAAAGAATAAGTGGTGTGCAGTACATTGCGTGTCATATCCAGAATGTCTTGTAAGTTACATGCACAATTACCTCGAGTATCTTTGTTCCCCGTGGCTCATAATCATAAGATTCACGGTCACGTAAAACTACAAACTTCCTTATCTTTGTTCACTAAAAATACAATTATATAACCTTGACTACCAAGAGTGTTAAGTTGCATGGATAAGAAAGCGAAATACTTTACCTACTTTCTGACCTAAGTTGTATTTCAAAGTTTAGGGGCAGATGATCTCGCTGTTCCGCCCCATAAAACAATAACTAACTACAGTATATCAAAGTTTAGAAAATAATAACCCCTGGACTATGATTTGATGTTTTCAATCTCTTTATGTAGGCTATGTTACATGGTTACCCTACGCCTTTCGATAATAATGTCCAACAAGCGCTTCCGTCTCTTCACACCGACCATGCTCTCAAGTATAGACTGTAGCTTAAAATCCAGGAGATTGCGGTTTCAGCTGCCAGGGGCCATTGTTCGGGTGTTACGAAGTTACCTTAACATGGCCTTGCGTGCCGTTGCAGAATCTTGCTCTAAGCTTATCTTTGAACACTGTGGCATTCGAACCCTTCTCTGCAGGTCCCTCACTATTTATTTAGAGAGGTAGTGGGGGTGTAAAATAACTTTCGGTCTGAACGATGGTGGGCTTTTCAAATGCCATGGTAGATATTTCTCCATACCACACCTTCACTACACCTCATCCCCCACCTCACCCCCCACCCCACCTCCACCTCCACCTCCAATAATCTCTACTTAGTATAAAACAGTCCCCGATTCTTGGATGTTACGGATAAATTCGAGAACCACTGGATGGATTTTGATGCGGTTTTCACCATTCTGTAAAGGATATCTCGAGGATGATTTCTGTAGAAAATAATTTATTTATGATCAAAGGAAGCCGAGCACTAACGATTTCAGTGGAAAAGTCGAAAAAAAAAACTGGCGTCCGAGCGCTTTGTAAGCTTACGCTGGGCAAACCGTTGAACATATCTAAATACTATGAGTGTAAGAATTGTTCAGCATGAAAAGTTCTACAAAAAAGTCCGCGAGAGCATACGTCTATCTTCGATACATCGTCCACTATAAGTGTTTTTACGTTTTAATTTCTTCCAACCATGTCCATTCAACAACTGAGGCAACAGTTTACGAGCTAGCATAGGGCGAGTCTATCATCCCTGTTACAGCCTAGCTAGCGGGCGAACCTATTTCCCCAGATACAGTAAGCAGCAAACCGTTGAGTCGTGTTGAGTTAAGACTTCTGAGAAGGGTGGTTGTGTTGGGAGTTTCCCTGGAAGTGTAACACCGTTTTTCTTCATTTCGCCTGTGAAACACAGTCAATTTAAGATTGGACGGGAGGGAGATTTGAGTTTCATTCACCTTGCCATTTCCTGGAAGGGCAACTCTCATTTCGCCTGTGAACTTTTCGTTCCGCTAAATCCACAGTCAATTTAAGATTGGACGGAAGGGAGATTTGTGTTTCATGCACCTCGCCATTCTTAAATTACGTCTGGCAAGAATTTGTTGCACATGCATCTCCATGATAATATAATGAATAGTCCAGTCAGTGAATTTAACCCATCATGCCGAGACGTAAAACGGATATTGGTCGTTGTTCATTGACATTGGAGAAAAAGAAAGCGCTTATCACGTAATGCATTCATAACTGTTCCCGGACGAAGCCGGGTCGGGTTGCTAGTAATAATATGTCAACTAGCGGAACCGTGCGAGAACTCTCGCATAATGGGTTGCGTGCGCCCCATCTGTACAGACTATCCGCCCTGCCCTAGTGCTATGCGGGCTGTACGCGATACTGTTCAGGCAGGGGCTGTTAGTTTGTTTGTTTGTTTGTTTAAAAGCACTTTATAAACAAATATATTTCCGTTAACTTTTCAAGAAATGCAAGATTTTTCCTGTACTTTTGAGACTATTTGGAAGATTTTGGTACAAACCGCACCTTCTAACTCCCTTTGATTTAGGAGCTTGAGTTTTGTGAAACATACAACTTAGCGTATTATATAATAAGATGATAATAATATAAAAATAATAAAAAAATCTTGTAAAAATAATAAATAATAGTCTAATAATAGCCCTGCTTGATTTCCCAAACCCCCAGAATTGCCCTAAATGTCCCAAAAATTCCCCAAATATCCTAATATTCCCTCAAATTCCTCAAATCCTCCACCCACGCGCGGCTCTTACATGATGGCGGCCCACCTACCCCCCCCCCCCCTCCTATCCCCCTCCCCCATGATCCACTACCCCTTCTCCCACCCCTACCCCCATCAAATCCCCCCCGCCTGAATTCCCAAATTACCTCAAATTCCCTAAGTTTCATTAGATTTACCACAAGTTCTGCGTTGCTTCCACTTGTGCCATGTTCCTCTGTCGACCTCTCTTGGTCAGTTCCTGTTCTCTTCCAACCCAGATGGCATTAGAGTGTCCCGGACTTATCAAAAACCCCTAAAATCCCCCCAGATGCCATCCCCAAATTTGCAAATATCCCCCAAAATTTATCCAGATTCCCTAAAATCACCGAAATTTACTACAATTTCCCAAAATAACATAACATCCACCAAACATTCCTCAAATCCCCTAAAATACCTCAAATCACCACAGAATTACCCAAATTTACCAAAATTACCTAAAATCCAACAAAAATTCCTTTAAATCCCCTAAAATTTCTCAAATCACCCCAGAATTGCCCAAATTTACCAAGATTTCCTACATTTTCCCCAAATTTACCTCAAATCCCCAAGTACTCTTAAATACCTCAGAATTCCTCAAATTTACCCAGATTCCCTAAAATTACACAAAATTACCAAAATTCCGTAAAATTCACCTTTGTTTCAGCTACCTTATATCCTCGTAAGAAACGGGTCATATTGTAGGTTCTAATACCTAGTTTCAACTACCTTTCAAAGGAGTGGCGGTCAGTTAAGGAGCTGCCGTGCAGGGTAGCCGAGCGGGTATCTGTTGACACAAGCAGGTAGCAACACGTATTTCCCCCAAGGGCTGATGGGTGTTACGACACCTAGCTATCCCGACAGGGTAGCCAAGCGGCCTTTCTCAGAAATCCCTAAAATTCCTCAATTTTCAGAATTCCTTAAATTTACCCAGAATTCCCCTAAATGTCCCTAAAATTCCCTCACAGGGTCTCACAACTAGTGGGTCTTGGGTTGCCGACCAAGGGTCCCCAGCTGAATCAGGTCTTGCTTCCACTTACTTGTGCCGGGCTCCTCTCTCATCTTTCATGTCGACCTTTCTTGGTCAACTCTTGTTCTCTTGAGACCCAGACGGTACTTGGTTATCCGATGCCTAGGGTGTATTTTGATCGGTAGGATAATGACCTCTCGATGGTCTGGCTTCCGTCGTTACAGTAACCGACTGACCTCTCGTCACCCGAGCCTACAGCTTTCCTATACGGATTAGCCTTGAACTGACATACGGACATAACATTATTGACTACAAAACACAAGAAGTTCCCTCCGATGGTACTACACATGTTTCTCCCAAGATTTCCCCTAAATGTTCTACAATTCCCAAGATTTCCCCCAAATTCTTTAAAATTCATCCGGAGGTGTCTCGACAGCTGCGTATGACCGCATCTGGGGCTTCCCGTCCCACTGTTTTGTAATCGATACATACTAGTCCACTGGCAGTGACCCATCACTCTAACTCATCACACGGTGCCTGTGAGGTTCCCAAAATTCCCCCAATTCCCCCAATTCCCCTAAATGTCCCTTAAATCTCCCAGATTCCCCCCAAATTCCCTAAATTCACTAGATTCCCCCAAATCCCTAGATTCCCCACCTCCTCCCCAAATCCACATATTTACCCAAAATTATCCAGATTCCCGAGATCCCCCCCCGATTTTTCCTAAATGTCCCTAAAATTCCTCAAATCCACAAATTTCCGCAAAATTCTCGCAATTCCCAATAAATTCCTAAAATCCTCAGATTATTCAGATTTACCTCAAATTCGTCAAATTACACTCTAAATTTCACAGAGGGTGATGACCAAGATGCCCCATTTTTTCTTTTTTTTTCTTTGTTTTAATTACTAAAATGGAGAGAGCGAAATATCTGTTGCTAGACTTGCAACCAGATACAATCCACCTGCTGTCACAGGTGCTGTGTTGGCAGGAATACGATGCCAGTTTGCTAACACGGTGTTGCGGTAGCAAGCCATGGCCACTCGATGTTAAGAATGCCCGGATGGCTGTCTGGTTGAATGACTCCAGGTGAATACCGAGATGGCTGTCACATCTGAATTCCTGGTTTGATACTCGGCTCTTGAGGCTGAAATAGAGTACACTTCCCCCAAAACTAAGAAGCGGAGGAAGTGATTTTACGTACGTTGTTTTCCATTTACGGCCACAGCCGCCTCCTTCAAAATCCTCTTCTGAATTACAAATACACTAATACAGCCATCACAATAACATAGGTTATCATACACACACCCAAATCCCCAGATTCGCCACCCCCTCCCCAAATTCCAATATTTATCCAAAAATTCTCAAAATTCCCTAAAATTCCTCAAATCCCTAGATTTACCCTAAATCCCCAAATTCCCCTAGATTGAGGTAAAGGATCCCACGGAAGATTCCTCGAGATTAATAGCTGTTGAGACAAGTGAATGCTTGTCTCGAGATTGGGAAGCGAGATAGTCATGGAGGAGGGGTGTTGGCGGGAATAGATTGTAAGGAGACCACGTGAACTGTACATACAAGAACAAACCTGTTACGAGACGGTGGATGGCGTCATAGGACGACAGAGAGTAGCGACCATAATTGATCCCAAGTGACCTCCTATGCTTCTACACCTCTCACGTTAAGATCTTTCTGCCCATAGCCTCCTAGGTCTATCTCTGCTTCTCCTAACTCTATAATCAAACTCATTAACCTCATAGGTAATCTCTCCTCACCCATTCCCATCACAGGACCCCACCATCCGAGTCGGCTCATACAAACAGCGTCATCCAGCGTGTTCATTAACTTAGCCTTTATCTCCTCATTACGAGTACCCTCCTGCCATTCCTCCCTTCTATTTATCCCGGCCATCACTCGTGCTACCCTCATATCAGTTACCTCTAGCCTATATAAAGAACATCCTAAATCTACCCAGCCCTCACTTCCATGAAGCAAAGTCGGTCTAAATACTGAGCGATGTAGGGAGAGTTTCGTCACTACACTAACTTCTTTCTTGTTCGCTATTCTATCAACCTGAGAGAATATACAACACAAATATTTAGAATGTTCCACCTGCTCCAATGTAGTTCATCCTAACTAACCAAAACTCACTAATACACAGTTCAAAAAAATAGGGGAACATGTTTTGAAACGTCTGGTATGTAAACGTACATTTTTAGATGGATTCCAATGGTCGTACAGCATGTCTTGAGACCTTAGCTACTCAGGGTATGTGAAATCGAAGTTATACTCCATCTGTAGGCGTAGCCATGCATTAAACTCTGTCAGGTGACCCCTCAAATCAAAGTGAATAGCGGTGCGTCCGAGTGTTGTTGTGGGATACAGACTACTGCGGTCATTTGAGCACGTTGTATGTAACCAGCACAATGGTATGAGACATCTTAACGAGGTTCAAATCGCAAGGGCTGACACTTTGATCCAGGAAGAATGGACTATTGTCGTGTTTATTTATTTATTTATTTATTTATTTATTTATTTATTTATGCTGGTTTACAACAGGGTCTTTAACCCCAATAACAAACAGTAAACCTACAAAATGTTAAACAGTAATTTTAATTTTTTTTTCAAAACTTAAATCTAATCTTAAATCTAATATTAACATCTAAACTAATTACATAATAATATTATTTATAGCTTAACCTTAATGCTGTTACATATTCTACCTTTTTATTAATTAATTACACTCATGGCAATGCGGTCATAAATACCTTTACAAATTTTTGGAGGCTAAGATCGAAGTCTAGACTTTTATTACACACTACAGCTTTATTGTAACTGTTGCTGTGGATCTCAATGTCTCTCTGTCAGTTATTCAACGATTGTGGAATCGCTACAATGAGACAGGCCAGTTCACAAGGAGTGTTGGACAAGGTTGTGGATGCATGGCAACCCCACAAGATGACCGATATCTGACCATCTGTGCGTTGCGGTCGCGTTCAGCAACTGCCAGAGAACTGCAACAAGACCTCAGGAGGGTCACTGGAGTCACGGTGTCCGACCAGACAGTAAGGAACAGGTTAAGAGACGTGTCCTTACGACCCAGACGTCCTGTTCGAGTGCCCCGTATAACGCAGCAACATCACGTAGCTCTCCTATTGTTTGCCCGTACCCACGCCAACTGACAACTTTGCCAATGGAGACCTGTGTTGTTCACAGATGAGTCCAGATTTCCCCTTACACAGCGTGATGGACGTCAACGTGTATGGAGATGCCGTGGTGAGCAGTAATTACATGCCAAATGTTGTCCAGGAAGTCGAACGATTCGGACAAGGCTCTTTGATGGTGTGGGGTGGCATCAGTATTGATGGCCGTACGGATCTTGTCGTCGTCCATGGGAATCTTACTGCTGCGAGGTACATCGAGCAGATACTGCTACAGCATGTGTTGGCTGCTGCATACGGTGTTTGCCCTGAATTCGTACTCATGCACGACAATGCCAGGGTTCATGTAGCGCGCATCACCAGAGCTGTTTTGCGAGAACTGGACATTCAAGAGATGGAATGGCCAGCAGTGAGTCCCGACCTTAATCCCATCGAGCATGTGTGGGATAGGCTTGACGGAAGTGTTCGTGGGCGTCCTCATCCACCACAGTCGACCCAGAGACCTCGAACAGACTCTCATTGAAGAATGGGGCCTGATACCTCAACGTGACCTCCGTCGACTTATACGGAGCATGCCACGTAGGTGCCAAGCTGTGATAAATGCTCGTGGAGGACATACATCATACTGAAGCTCTCCAACTGTGATAAAATCAACCCTGGAGTACTGTTTTCACTTTGTTGTCGCCACTATTTGGACATTTCCGTTTGTGTTCTGAAAATTGACAAGAATCCATCGATATTCTTTCGTATACGGCAACTGTAAAGAATAAAGACTTAGTTGGTAATATACCTGGGTGTGAGGTATTGTTTTGTGGAGCACGGCATACGTTCAAACACATATTCTCCTAATATTTTTGAACTGTGTATTATACTTCCACGTCTGCTTGCGTTTTTTTCTCTACGACAGGGCGTTGTTTTTTTTCCTACAACAGGGTAGCCGAGCGGTCTATCCCAAAATTCCTCACCAAGAATTCCTTAAAATCTCCCAGGATTTACCCCAGAATTCCTTCTAATCCCCAGATTTACCCCAAATTCACCCCGAATTCCCCAAAATTCATCAAATTTACTCAAATTCACAAAAATTCCCCTTGCACGTCTGCTATCTTAGAAGTCGTTCTCCGTGGTGTCCCATTTTCTCTTTCCACACCGTTGTCCCAAGACATGCCTTTGCTACTTCTAGTACAGCATCCATGTATCATGTCACTCTGTTTATATGTCCTGCAATTCCTTACCATTTACTCGTTGGAATTTCTCATCAATTATTTACATGTATTTGTACCTAAGTAACTTATACAGGAAATCAGCCCTCACTTTCTGCACTTTTGCTGTGCTTAATTCACACCAGATGGTCTGTTCCATCAAAGTCCCCCGAATACACTAAATTCCACATCAATTTACTAAATTCAAAGTCTATAATGATATAGTCCGGTGTTGATCTGGTTCCTCTACTATCCCATGTGTATCTGTAAATCTCATTATGCTTCGAGAAATTTACTGTAAATACAATCACCCACATACTTTTGGGCATCCGTTGCGAAGCTCCATTCATGCAACTGGGTATTCAGAAGTTCACACCTTAGAGTTTTTGTAATAAACTCCAGTCGTCGTGTTTTGCTCTGATTTAGAGCACTATCTATTCTGTGTTGTCCCAGAAGATGATACCGTTCCAAAGTAAGAATATGCTTCTTCGAAATTTGATGCTTTCGTGCTCTACGATGGAAATGTTAAATACACGCAATCCCAGTTTCACTCAATTCATTACTATCGCCACCAACCAGAATACAAACAAAAAAATGCATCGTGCCCGTCGTTAGTTAGTTATTGTTGTTTTAAGGGGCGGAACTACGAGGTCATCTGCCCCAGTGCCCGTCGTTACACTTGCTGTTAACCATTCATACTGCTCATACCACTGAGACTGGAATTTACGTGACTTATATTCATCACTCTGTACAATGTTTAGATGAGGTTTTGGTCTTCTTTCTTTCACTGCACATTTCCCTTCATAGGACAACGAAGAAAATGGTCTTGATTTTAAATACAGTATTAAATCACTACACTGATCCATGTTTTAAAACTCACAAACGAACATGCACGCGCTGAAATATTGCCCGCCTCACGAATGTACTGCTTTGAGTCGAACCTCTCTGCTGACGCATTCAGCGTTGGTCAGATATCGACCTTCTGCTTGGCACATGCGCAATTGTCTTATCTACCCACAGAGACTTGAGCCTGTTGCAAATGAGGCTCACTGGCTGCTCAGTCCCGCGCTGAGAAGCTGGCGTCAATCCCACCGTTGGTACAGAATAATACCGAATACGAGAGATGTAATTTGCCCATGTCAATGAAAAATAGGAAAATTTAAATGTGTATATTCCTTGAGAATGAAATGGGTGTTCTAGGGCTCAAAGATCCCCCCGCCCCCCAGCTTCGCCACTGGTAGACGTGCATTTAACAGTCAAGTGTAAAGGATGTGATGATGTTCTTGGTGTTGTTGTTGTTGTTGTTGTTATTTTAGTCTTCAGTCTTTTGACTGGTTTGGTGCTGCCCTCCATGCTTCCCTGTCCTGAGTTAACCGTTTCGTCTCTACATAACTATCACACCCTACATCAGACGCATCTGTTTAACATATTCTAACCTTGGTCTACCCCTACAGTTCTAATCCTCAACCCTTCCTTCCATAACTAACTTTGCTATTCCGGGATGTTATGGTAATGTCCTACCGACTTATCTCTTCTCTTTACTAGCAGTCACCAGAAACATCTCTCCTCTCCCAATCGTCTAAATACCTCTTCATTTGTTACCATATCTACCCATCTGATCTTCATCATTCTCCTGTAACACCACATTTCAAACGCTTCAATTCTACTCCCCCCTCTGTGTGCGGGGGGTTTAGAATACTACCACGGTATCCCCTGCCTGTTGTAAGAGGCGAGTAAATGGGGAGACCTTGGCTATGCTTTAAGGACTCCGCGTTGGTTTGTGAATTTGCCCCCCACCCGTTGGTGGGAGGGAGCAAATACACCCAATGTAATCCCTGCCAGTCGTAAAAGGAAAAGGGTTTCTCGGATAGGTCCCCTTTCGAGGTTTTGACCGCCAGCTCTAAAAATGCGATATAACTCTCATTAGGTTATATGACACTTCTTTCCGCTCATGCTTGCAGGGTCTGGCATTCAAAATTTCTATATGTGCGTGCTGTTAGGGGATGGGCCGCTTATATGTGCGACTACGCTCGAAATCCTGCTCGGTCTTGGCCAAGCCGACAGGTGGGTGTTCCATGTACCCGTACAGTAGTATCCGCCTGACTACGCAGGTCCCCTCACAGCCGAATGTCAGAGCTGAATATCTCCAATATGCGCCAAGGGGTGCTGAAGGCATCGGAACCCCGGGCAATGCCTTCCAAGTTAGGCGGGCCTTGCCTTCGCTGGGTAGCGCCTACTGTGACAGCCTGTGATCGGATGTCGGTGGCATTCGGGGAGGAAGATCTGGCCATGTGTTGACACACGTCGAAATAATTAAATGTCCAACAATGTCACTGTACTCACTCGGTACGCCTACTGGTACCTTGGTACCCAATCACTCATGCTACTCATTTAATTCAGGCTCTTTTAATCAGTTTTCCCATTTACTTTATTTCGGAACTCATTTCATTGCATGATCAGTATGGCGGTTAGGCAAAGTACCATTGATAAACAAATGGTTTCCGTCCGCTCATGCGTCAGGTCCCGATTTTGTGTCTGGCGTTGTTCGATATCAAGCGGGATTAAAACCAACACATAATAAAACCTTATCACACAAAAACTATAAAAGTGCCTACCCTTTGAATTATAACCACAACACAACCTAAAGTGTTTCCCTGGAAACACACCAAACTTAACATGGGATGTGGTCAATGCGACCAACCTTTCACAGGCTCCTAACAAAATCTAAACTCACTTGTAAATACGGGTCATCATATCACTAACAATCATAGAAAACGGTCAACTGCGGCCCCGTGGTAACCTTAATCACACATCAAAACAAAATACAAATCGCTTTCAAAGAAGCATAATCTCACCTGAATCACGGAGTATCTTCACGCCATCAACACAAAACAAACTCAGACCTTACTTGTAATCCATTTCAAAACAAACATTTAAACAAACCATTTTCTTATTAGATCCTCAAAGCTTTAAACATGACAAGTGAAAGCCTGTGGTCGAGGCAAAGCCTACTTAAATTGGCTATCAAGGAGAACTCCACGGAGTCCTTCCTTCAAGCACCGACGCTATAACATAACGACTCGCTGCATCCGGAGCGTCTACATGACGTCCCCAGCATCACGGTCACAAATACACAGTGGGAATTGGGACCTCCACCTCCTACCAAAAAATGGGCAAAACTTCCATTACTTACTTTCGATGACATAGTGGGAATTGACACACCACTTAGATCACACACACACCGAAATAGTCAGCATCACTACAACTCACTCTCCACCAAATAACACGTAGGATCACCGCTTGCCTTTGCCAAAAACCACTATTCTGGATGTTAATCCAGCTATAACCTCATCTCGAATTACGTTAATATGGTGGTCCACGACCCCACTCACAAATCAAAATATGTTTCACATACAGCATCTCAAATTCCTGGTTTGCTTAACTCAGAAATAAACTCGTTCACCTCCCATCTATTTTAATGTTAAATAATGACTCGCTAGGGCTGATGACCAAACTCCCCTTATGATACTCTCCGTACAAAAATACAATAAATTATGATGACCTCGTGTTACATATTTACATGGCACGTTATATTTACATTTAGTTCTACGTAAAATGACACCAACAAGAAAAACAAATCAAATATTTACACTCGCACCCCACTTGCTAATATCGAATCAACCCTGATAAAATTATACGAATATTTTTTAAATATTACTCGTCCTTCGCCAGAACGATATATTACCGTCATGTCAGCAGCCCTCCTGAAGCCTCTTCTCCATTTCTTGCTCCATGGACGTGACGTATGGCTGCATCATCTTCCTGGGCTCGAGTTCCTGGACTGTCGGAACTTCTTCACAGCTGGTTTGCTTGGGTGGGCCTATGAATATACAGTTAATATAACTCGTGCCAAATTTTGGGACCACTGCATGATTTATTATTATTATTATTATTATTATTATTATTGTTACGGCTGTGAGTTTGTGTCATCACTCGCCGCATGAGTCACAACTGCCCCAGGGCTGGACTGTGGCCTGCCTCCTGTATTGCGTGTGCCTTATGCAACAGGGCTACTAGGACAAAGGGGTAGTCCAGAATATTCGTGACTGGACCAGCGATGGAAACCTCGAGAAGCCGTGAACCCTGGATGGATCTAGAAGCATTTATTGAGTCACCGGCCTGCTATATAAGTGCGACCTGTCTAGCAGTTGTTGTTGTGTTTTACGAGCGAGTGCGAGCGCGTATCCTGAGCGACAGAAGTGTGGAGACTTGCGAAACCGACTAGTGAAGCCGATTCTCGTGACAGCGAAGGGAGTGAGGAGCTTACAGGGGACTGCCTGTGTCTTGAGCGAGTGTGGTTACTTAGTGCGAAGAGAGGTCATTGTGGTGAGTTGCAAAACAGTGAATGACAGACCTAGTGCAGCTATTTCCATCCAGCGTACGGGGCCACCTCATTACGAGGGATTAACTGTGGTCTGTTGACAAGTGAAAGGGGAAGTATTCTCGACTTGAGGAAACTGGAGTAAGGTAATAATTGTTTGCATTTGCTGATGAGTGGCTGTATCTTTCTGGCCGCAATAAAGTTAATTATTTAAAGGAACAACCTGTGTTTGTGCTCTTCAACCCACCGTAATCCAGTTAACAAAGGTGCCACTAGGGGGTGGCACGTAACATTATTATTATTATTCGCGTACACTTTGTTAGAAACACGACTATGCCTTGCTGACTTAACTGCCGCGCTAAGCTACTAAATTCACTCGACTGTTCAATGCAGTTAACTCGCCAGGCACTTCTATCTGTAGTCCAGATGACTACCTTGCAATACTACCGGACTCTGTATTCGAACTGAACTAATATGCCGAGATATCTCACTTTAAAATTTGTTTATCGCATAGGATAACTATGCCTTAAATTGAGCTAAGGAATAAAATGCAGTATAAGTTTAATTATTTTAATCGGCGAAGCGTGTTCTGAGGGCTTGCTATGGCCCAACTTCCAAAACTCAAACTGAATAGCTTATACTTGTAATATTTTCGAAGTTACCAGATCGCGAACTGTCGTGAGCTTCGCGCCCCGAGCTTCGCGTATGACTTGAGTGTTTTTCAAATGTGGCCGGCCCTTTTCAAACATTGGCGACAAAATTTGCCAGGGAAGGGGAAATAAATTATCAATTTCCATAAAGATCAACTTCGAACAATGAACCTTGCCTCACTAGACTCGTGACATTATCAATGTGTCTAAAACTTGATTAAATCCAAAATCAGATTGCAGGTTCAAATATTAGACCGCTCCGTAATTTCTTCTATTATCCTGAAATTCCGCGTATTACAATCGCGTGGGTAGCTTCCCTGTCGCTGATTGGATTGTTCAAACCTTGGTTCCCCACTAGTTTCCCAATCTCATTAATTCTACCTTTGAAGTCTCATGTGATTCCGCGGCATTACAAGAGGCTAACACTCTCCTTATTCCAAAAATATGACTCTTAATGTCGTATGATTAATAATTTCCAAGTACGTCATTTGTGGGCGTTAGCTTATAAGTATCTTGTTAAATCGTCCTTTTCTCTCGCCTCGTCCTTGGGGTTGTTGACCCAGCGGACTTTCTCTCCACATTTTTGCAAACTGTCATTCTCACGACTCTGGTCATACACGCCCTTGTACCACCCTCTTGGATTAGGCGTTTTTATGATCTTCATCTCCATCCTGCCAAATACCACCTTTAAGGCACGTACACCTCACCCCTCTACCGACTCTAAGGCGCCGCGAAAATGGTTGGGTGTTCTGCCGTCAAAGTATGGAATATTCCTCGAATATCATAATTTGAGCCTATATGCTGATATACATATGCATTAAGGTCCCAATATAGTGCAAGTAAACAGCGCGGAGTAGATTTTGTCACCGTTTGCTGGTGCGTTAGTTGTAACTGTATTCGCAGGTATATTTCTAAAATGGGATCCAATAATGATTCCTAGCGAAATCAGCAGTACATATTTTGTACAGCGACTTTCGCTTTACGGATGTCTGTAGTCTCTGTACTGCCCTTTTCTGTCAAAACATCACACACACAGCATGAAAGATATTGAGATTCTTGTATTATTGTTTCGTATGCTTCTCAGCCAAGTGAAAAAGTATCATATTTAGCGTTGGTATGCTGAGTCCAGTGGAACATAAAATTTAACGCACTGAGAACAACTCATATTGCGAAGCGCACTCCCTGCTCAAACCCTCCGGACCACACTGTGTGAAGTCTACTAAGGTGTTGGTAGGGGCTGACCTAGCCAAGCAAAACCAGGTAGTGGGCCCAAGCGTGAATTGAATCGTGGACCTCTAGGATGGCGAACACACTGAATCGCATCACTGAACATGATATTTAAATTGAGAAGAACGTTTTTCTGCGACATTGTCGGCGCCATAGTTGGTGAAAACTGAACTTCCACTGAGTGCTTCACTCTCGACCTTCGTAACCGCTCCATTGATTTAGTGCCGTCCGGGCCTTCTGGGTACCCTTCCTATTGAGGGCTTGAGGGTGAACATTTCACACAAAGGGGAAACGACTCCGGTTTCACACTATCAATATATTAAATATATCTCTTTAGGAATGTGTGAGATATGTGTGACATGGTGAGATATTGAGTGAAAAATCACAAAAAATGTTTTACATTACTTACCTCATCACTTTCACACTTTACCATTAGGTGGATAAGTACAGATGGACATACTCCACCTTAACTTGAATATATTAATTTATCAAAATTTTATCCAACGAACTTTCAATCATGTTACCACTATTGAACATGAATAAAACACGAATTCATGGAGGAAACACGATAAGAAAGCGTCTGGGGCTAGTTTGGGCTGAGTTTCTCTCGTTTTTGCGTGAGTGCCAAAAAGTTGCTCTTTTTCAGCGCGCTCTAGTGGCGGTGCCCTGCACTCAAAAATTAAGTGACCAGTGAAGTTTGAAGGAAATTATGGCTACTTTAATTTTATAAATTGTGAGAAATTCACTAGGATGTATACTTTTCAACTTATAAGTGATTTTGTAAAAAACAGTCCTCAATTTTTATTTTTATTTCCATTTTCACTGTGAAGCCGTCATTTTTTGTTGTTGGCAAACTTCAGATTCGGATTCAGCACACCGAAAAACATAAGGATCCGTCGAAAAACCTTCTACCCTATTTTTCCTTTTTTGGTCGAAACTACCATTTGACTGGGCTATGGGTCGACTGGCTGCGCGGCTTAGCGGTAACGTTCTCGCCTACTGATCCCAATATAGCGGAATCGAATCCTGGCACAGTCAGTTCGCATTTGATGGTGCGCAAATCCGAGGGAGCAGTGTCAGTACATTTACTGTCACGTTCAAGATCCTCTTCGAGCCGATATTCTGGTATCCCGGCGTCTCATTGCCGCAGTAGTTGAAAGGGACGTAAAACCCATAACATTATTATATTATTATTAAACTTGGCTGCCTATTGCAAAGAGTACCATTTTGCGACTTTCGGAAAATTTGGATATATCTTTGCTTTTCGCGTCCCCCAGACCCCAAAAGCACCGTCAGTTCAAAAGTTAGTATCACTTTCTTGTGGACACTAACTACAGTCGGTTTGCACCAATCTCTTTCAAACTTATACAGGGTCATTATCTATGTGCGCCCTGATAAACTCGGCAAGCTGAGCCGGCTTTGTCTGGCGCAGATCGCGGGTGCGCGTACATGGTTCAGCCGGTGGTAGGCACGCACTTTTACCAAACATGTTCAATAATGTGTACTTACAGTGCTCATAGCCGATGCTGAAAATGTCCTCCCCCTCTTGTGTATCACACACCTGACATCTTCTGATGGCACAATGGACAACAATATCATCTAATTTTTGTTCTGTGAGAACACAACGTTGTCAACTTTTTTATAATTTACGGACCCTGTTTTCTTGAATCGTATAGCGAACCTGCTAATTGTACTGGCATTAGGCATAGGTCTTCCTGGAAACTTGATTCGAAATTTTCGTCTCGTTTCAGAACAAGACTTTCTGCTTTTCATAATTATGCGAATTATGGATATAGAATACACACGTTCGCACAATGTGAATTGGTGTCTAGGCATGACCAACAATCACAGTAATCGCAATACTCACTAAACGTGCAACACTAACATCTAAGATTTCCAGATACACGTCCATATGAATGACAAAACACGTGTGAACTAACGATATGAGTCAGCGGAGCGCGCCAACCACCGGCTGAACCGTGTACGCGCGCCCGCGATCTGCGCCTGTCAAAGCCGGCTTAGCTTGCCGTGTTTATTGGGGGACACATAAATAATGACCCTGTACATAAAATATAACCAATCAAAATAGAGTTTTTAGTTAAAGAATCATTCCAAACTTTAAGGTCACAATATCAAAACCGTATATAGATCTAAAGATAACCTAAAACTTTTGTCTGAAATAATTTTTGATATGACCCACCCCTACGCCAAGGGATCATAAGGTATAAGGAGATGGGGCTTCTCGTTTGCTGAACATGGGAACGTTTTTAGGTGTAAAACAATTGGCAAATTTAGTGAAATCAAAATATCGTACTTTGCCCGGTGAAATCTACCACCGCCTTCCAGGGTACAGAGAGGGATATTTTATACTGATTTAGGGGCATGATATTTAGTTATGGTCTGTGGATTAGTCTGTTAAATCAGGAGCTGGGAGGAGAAAGGGCGAATCTGCAATAAGATCCATACAATATTCGTCCTTTCAGCTGGGAGGAGACGGGGCGAATCAGCAAAAAGATTACATAACAATATTCGTCCTTTCAGCTGGAAGGAGGTGGGGCGAATCAGCAATAAGATTACATATAATATTCGCCCTTTCAGCTGGGAGGAGGTGGGGCGAATCAGCAATAAGATTACATACAATATTCGCCCTTTCAGCTGGGAGCAGACGGGCGAATCTGCAATAAGATTGCATACAATATTCGCCCTTTCAGCTGAGAGGAGACAGGGCGAATCTGCAATGAGATTACATACAATATTCGCCCTTTCAGCTGGGAGGAGGTGGGGCGAATCAGCAATAAGATTACATACAATATTCGCCCTTTCAGCTGTGAGCAGACGGGCGAATCTGCAATAAGATTGCATACAATATTCGCCCTTTCAGCTGGGAGGAGACGGGGCGAATCTGCAATAATATTACATACAATATTCGCCCTTTCAGTTGGGAGGAGGTGGGGCGAATCAGCAATAAGATTACATACAATATTCGCCCTTTCAGCTGGGAGGAGGTGGGGCGAATCAGCAATAAGATTACATACAATATTCGCCCTTTCTCCTCCCAGCTCTTGAAATACATTTCAACTGTCACATTTCAGAACGCAGTACCTGAAAGTGTCACGTGAAGGCTTTTGAACCTACGTGAATATGTTATTGTTCCATTTAAATTGAACTTACTTAGACTATGGTAATCGCTGTTACTTCCCGCCCTGGGCTGTTATTTTTGTAGAGCAAAAACCATTTTGAGTAGGACTGTATATTCCAACCTAAGTTAACATTAAGATATGTGAGTTTAGAACATGAGTTTTGACACAATTTAGAGTAAGAAATATTCTTCCCCCCTCCCCCCTTGATACTGCCGCCGCTGAATGACCTCATAAAATATGAATTTTTGAGAAAACTAAGGCCATTACTGGTGGCGCTATTCTCAGTGTGGTGCACTTGGTACCTTACGTCAGTACACTATCGGAAACTTCCACGCAGATTGCGTGAGGGGTAATATTACATGTACTGTATTTCTTAGATCTTAGTTTATGGGTTAGGAAGTAGAAATCTCAGCATCAGTGATTTTTACGGGTTGTTCGATGCCGTTTGCTCTGTCGTGAAGTGTTCTCCTTAGCACCCACGGCTACGAATAATAATAATTATAATGTTGTTGGTTTTACGTTCCTTTTAATACTGCTGCTTTTCAAGACGCCGGGGTGCCGGAATTTTGCACCAAAGGGGATCATTAACGTGCCAGTAAATATATTGGCACGGCTCCCTCGCATTTGCCCACACTCAAATGCCAACTGACTGCGCCAGGATTCGATCCTACAACCTTGGGCACAGTAGGAGAGTGATAACACTACGCCACGCAGCACGGCTGTGTCAGGGGGTCATCATGGGGATCAGCGCTGTGTACTGACGTCTCACATGGCAATACTATGTGCAGTTTTGTAGCCATTTTACAGTTTTGCGTGTACAATCTATTTATGCTTTCCAGTTGATCAACATGCTAATTGCCCAATATGATTGGGCGGGGATATATATGAACAGTCAGGGAAATATTACATGTATTCCTTATTATTTACATAGAAAAGGGACAATTTATGATTACTTGTTTTGACCGTCGGGCGATCATCATATCCTGATCACTAACGTTGAAGTTTAGTATACAGAACTTAGAGCTGTGGTTTGTTATACTTTGCATAACTTGTCTTGTTAATAGTAGTATTTAAGATCCGCAGTGAATCTCGTTAATTAAAAAAGAAAGGTTAGCCTATTCTATAATGTTGTATTATAGGTTTGCGTCTACGTGTGAATAATATGCACTTGTAAATAGCTTTTACGACACAACAAAATGTGATAAATTAGATCATGCACACCGATTTCTACAATGGATATGATTACCTTCTGTTCGTCAGGTGGAAGGCTCTGAGAGACCGCCTGTACAACGACAGTGCTGTGAACAGGACTAATCAAGTCGCGCAGTCGCTACCTAGCCCCAGTAGGCACTGGACAGTGGACAGTGTTCTGCACACATTGTCCACTGAGTTTGCGGCAGAAATTGTTTAAGAATGGCTCCGCTTCGGTGCACCAATGAACAAATGGCTGTTATACACGAAGCCTATTATTGTTGCTATTCAATGATCCTCCAGTAAGGTAGACAAACTACACATTTTGCCTCCTGTTGGTCGGATCTACGCCTGGGTCACACTTGGCCAGAGGCTGTTGTTGTTGATTCATTTAAGGGCCTTGCGACATCGTGGCCATGAAGTTCCATGTATTTGTGTGTGTAATCTATCTGATAACCCATATTATTGTGGTGTATGCATTTTTAATTGAGGCTAGACGTGGGGTGGATGCGGTCGTGGTCTTTAGTTTTAGGAACCATCCCGGCAATTTGCTTGGAGTAGAAATAGGAAACCACGGAAAACCACTTGTAGGATTGTCGAGGTGGGAATCGAACCCACCTCTTCTCAGTTTTACTCCATGAGTTTGAGTGTACCGCGTTCAAGGCCTCAGACCAGAATGGAACTTGCTGATAGAGCCGGGAATCGAACCCGGACTTCCGGCCAAAAGTACTAGCCGCTTCATCATGATATGATCGTTGGCCAGAAGCACGAGCATGTCATGGGGCTGGCTAGAGATGTATGCTGGATTTGAATTATAGGCTTTGGGGGTGGGGCTTGCTCAGTATAGCCAGTATGAGGTGCAGTTCTTGAAGAGAGTTTGGAGGGTCTTGGACATATATGTGGGAGTACTTGGGAGTGTATATTTGTAAATCAGGCGAGGATTGGGAAACAGGCAGCGGTGGCCTTAAGTTAGGAACCATCCCGACATTTGCCTGGATTAGAATTGAGAAACCACGGAAAACCACTTCAAGGATGGCTGAGGTAGGAATCGACCAACCTCCTCTCAGTTTTACCTCACGAGGCTGAGTGTACCCTGTTCCAGCTCTCAAACCAGAAAATAACCCAGCACTAACTTAGTGTGTTGTTGTGACACGAGGTAGCAGCACAGTCACAGACCGACGCATATTCGTTCACCAGATGGCTTCTAAAAGATTATGAAAGTGAGAGGACAATTTATTACCTGTTGAGTTTTGTGCAGAAAAATAAACTACGAGATACTGATGACGTGCACTGACGCTTTCAAGCAGAGCCTAGTACTGCTCGGGTCTAATTTGCGTGGACCTGAGAGGAATGTGCATCGCAGACTATGAGTAGTGGTGGTGACGAGTGATGAGGTTTCTCGGTCCTTGCGTAGTAACAGAAGCAAATACATTCGTCGGTGACTCACTCACTCATTCCCAACGCCACACTGGTTTCAGAAAAGACCCTATGTTAGCAGTATTGGAATAGACGAGAATGTCAGGTAACACGGCGGGCTGTCGACAGGCTTGTCAATTCTCGCCTGATCCTACCCTGCCTCTGCCCTTCATCCCGCAAGTTCACAGAGCTTAGACCCGAGCAGTACTTTACTTGCGTAGCAAGACACAAGTCACGATCACTTCGTGTACACATGTATTCTTAATTCGGAAGCCGGTAAGTTAATTATACTTGAATTCTTGCTTAATAATATACGTCAAAACCATACAGTACTGTTAGTTGTATCGTTATGGAGTGTATATGATCAGATGAAATAAGAAAGTAAAGTTAAAGGTAGTGAAGCCGACATGTCTAAGGCCAGCATGAAGTCTGACTGGACGCAATGGCCTCGCTGGCATCGTGAGAGCGTGGGTTCGAATCCCACTTCGGCCGTCCTGAAAATGTTCTTCGTTGTTTCCCATTTTCACCACCAGGCAAATGCCGGTTCCTTTCGATTGGCCCACGCCGATATCCTTCCAAAATCCCTTCCTTGACCCTTCCTGAACATAAAATAAATAGTCTGGACTGGGACAAGCGTCTAGCTCCAGAACTGTCGTTTCGCTCCACGGGAATATTCGGAGCCTCTCGACTGCGTGACGAGAATGCGGCAGCATTGAGTCACGTATTCGATCCTCTACTGTGTATAATGTTTAAATATGTATTTGTACAGACCGACTTATCGTAGCGCTTTTAGGTGGTGTGTGCAGGCCTGACGAGAAGGGGTTACTGAGAATAGGGAACCGGACAACTTTTAGTTTTACTTCCAGGTTATGTATAGCCAAAAGTACATGAAAACTATTAAATTTCTTCAATTCTACTTGAAGAAAAGATACAGCACGTTTTAAATTACTCTCTGAAGTATTTTAAAATTATGTTTATATAAGTTTGAGCCAGTGGCGTACCGACGGGGAGGTTAAGGTTTTAACCCCCCCCAGATCCATTTGTTTGCTTGAATTCTTATATTGCCCTATCTATCACCTGCTTTACATTACCGCCAGTGAGGCTTGCATATATTTTTAATGTGAACACGTTCTTCACTTGGTAAATGGCCTACACTTAACTCGCAGTGGGATGACTCCATAGTAGGAACTAGCCATTGATCAATTTTGCTTTTAGAAGTTTGCGATAGGTAACATTTTCACGTCTTTTCGGGCTGCTTTAAATGTGGATATCTGAGTCACTGTGAGTCGGTTTCGTTAAAGATAATTAGGTACATGAGGAGTTTCTGCAATTTATTCCTACCAATGATGCAGAAAAAGCCATCAAGATGGGCAGATTTTGAGTCAGTAGTAGTCTATTGGCAGTAAGAACGTGGAGAGCCAAAGATTATTTTCCTCTCACACAAGATCAATATTATAAGCAGTAAGGTATGGATATGCTGATACCACTGCACCATTTCAGTTTTAATATTTAGTTACTATTTTTTATATTAAAAATTGATTTTTTTTTTCATTTTTAATTGAAGTTTTGAATTTTTTATTGCACTGGAAAATATAATTAAGAAAGTTTTCGTGCAAAGAGAGTGTTTATTTAATTATTAGCGTTTATGATTAATAATCAAAATATAATTTTAATAATATACACTTCTACCGTAACATAAGAATGAAAAGCCATCAGAAAGAAATCCTATGTACGCCACTGGTTTGAGCATCTGCCAAGAAATGCTTATTCAAAATGGTTTCCATCTTTTATAGTTGATTAGAGTGGCTTGCTCAGAGGGGAAATTCTCCAAAATATTAAATCGCTGCAATACTCGACACATTATGGAAAATATTAGACTACATATAATATTCTGTGGCGGATTATGGGCTCAAATACTGAGGACAGTTAACCAACCTAGGACGGAACCCATCCCAAAACCATGCAAGCGTTCACTAAATAATAATAATATGAGTGCAGGCATGATCCTGTATCAAAGTTCCTGCACCAGGAGCTAGCTGGGAAACTCGAACTTTTAAAACGAAACAAGGTTCCGTACTACCAGTATGTTCCAGAAGACGTGGCTGAAAGTGACCATTTCAGACTAGATTGGGATCGGACTGTGCTCACCGAAAGGACAGTGAAACATAATAGGCCTGACAAAAGATGGAATGAAGTCACGCTGATTGATGTTGCCATTCCGAAATCGCACAACCTGCAGGCTAAACATGCTGAAGAAGTGTCCAAATATTTGGAGCAGGTGGAGCCAGCAGGAAGCAATGGCAGGTAAATTTACTTCAATTATACCAATAGTCATGTCAAGCACTGGTGTGGTTCCTAAGCATCTTCTGCAAGGGCTTGATCTGAACACTGTATTGTATACAGAAGGCAGTGATAGCGGCTGCTAGTAGGATAGTTCGTAAATTAATTGACAGTGATCTATATGAAGGTAATCTGCATATTTTACCAGACAATAATAATACGGTATTTATTTTTGCTTTAGTTATTAATTTTATACTTATTTTATGTTATTTTTACTTTTTACATTTCTTTTTATAACTTTCATTTATTGGCCTATATTTATTTGTTCAAAATAATATTTATTTACATTATTTTTTACGTTTAAAATGTATTTTTAAAAGTTAATATTTATTTCATGTTTATGTTTATTTATATTATTTTGTTTTTCCGATTTAAAAACCTATTTTTATAATAGAATAACCATTTTAATTCCTATATTTATATTATATTTTAGTTTTTACACTTTAATTATTAGGTTTAAAAACATGATATCCAGCATCTTAGGCGAAGGAAATACTAAAAGAAAAAAATGTTTTCACAAATATTAGCACTTCCACAAGGAGATTCATTGAAATAAGATTAAAAGATTCAACCATCAACACCTTAGGCATCATTGTCCTTAGTCAGACCACTAATCTACAAAGGATTGCGGAATAAAAAATGTAAAATTTCACGCCAAAAAATCGCAAAATTATCAAGATTATAAAGTTCTTTTTCACGGTCCTCTTGAATCAAGAATGTGCTGAGGAAAGAGCTAGTCCATTGGTTCAGCTAGCTCACATTAATCGGAGAAACAGATGACATTCCATAGTACTGTATTATTGAGGTCAATGCCACATTGACTGCTGTCACCGGATGCTCTGCCAAGAAATTGAATTCTGGTCTGAGGGCTGAAACGGGGTACACTCAGCTCCGTGAGGCAAAACTGTGGAGAGCTGGGTTTGATTCTCACCTCAGCCATGCGGGAAGTGGTTTTCCGTGGTTTCACACTTCTATACCAGGCAAATGCCGGAATGGTTCGTAACTCGCACTCTGAGATGAAATGCTGGCAACTGGGTTAAGTAATCTGAGAAACATTAAGACCTCTAAAATAGCAACAGGTTGGTTACATTATGAGTTACTGCAGTGTCATGAAAGCTATCCCCTACACCAGTAAGTGGACAACGGTGCAAGGGCTTTCTACTTAGTGCTAGGTGCTTACAATATAGGCCTACAGTGCGTTTATCTGATCTTATCGCCTGGTTTCAAGGTCGATGTTTTGAGGACACGTCAACATGCAAACTGCTTCTAGCTTGCACACCCTTCTATCGAATAACAAAGACAGTTGTCAAGTTCAACTTCCCGAGGTAAAACAAGCCACCCCTTGGGGTTCACAACTTTTGAAACGTGGGATGGCGACCACGGAACCCCAGCTTAGTCCGGCATTGCTTCCACTTGTGCCGGGCTCCTATCAATAATCTTTCCTATCGACTTTCCTTAGTCAACTTTTGTTCTCTTCAGATTCCGAAGGTATTAAGGTATCCGAATGCCTAGGGAGCCTTTCACTTTCCCGTCTTAATTGGCCATTGTCTCGTCTTTCCAGATCCCTCATTCTTAGAGGGGTCAGACCTCGTCTTTTCATTTTCATGGTATATCCTGCCTTTTGCTCAAGGCCCTCGAAGAGGCAGGTGTGTGTGTACTGTGCACTTTGGGTAGTGATTCATCCTCAAGGGCTCACGGCTGGTGAGTTCAGGAGTTGGCGACCCCGGAGGGATTCCTGAGCTGGATCCGGTTTCCCCCCTTTTTCCATTGCCTTTTGTCCTCCTCCCCTTTCTTGTCTGCCTTTCGTGGCTCTGCGCGTTCTTCCAAGTCCCTTAATTCTCATTTTTCGAGGGTTGAGAGCATTTCGTTTCCTCCTCTCTTTCATTTACCTTAATATTTTTTGTTTTCATTTCGTCTTCTACGAGGGCAGATCGGAAAGTAACGCACAATAATTGTTTTCCCCAAAACTTGAGTAGGTAACAAAACAAAACAAAACAAGTCACAAATGAACTTACATCTTTGATGTTTCTACATCAAACACTTTCTCAACACATTTCTGCCATCGCGGTACCAGTTTCAATATGCCCTGTTCGTAAAAGCCCGTTTGGTTGGAGTATAGCCATCTGCGGACTGCTGATTTCACTTCCACATCTGTCGCAAAGTGTTGGCCGGCCGGGAATTTCTTCATGGGACTAAAAGGATGAAAGTCCGACGGTGCCAGGTCTGGTGGATGCTGTAGCACCTCCCACCAAAATTGGGCCATTTTCTCAAAAACAGAAGCAGCAACATAAGGACGCGCATTGTCATGAAGTTTGACACCGTCAGCATTAATGCTGTGGCGTTTGTCACGAAGGGAACGACCTAACTTAAGCAAAGTTTTAATGTAGACTGCAGCATCCCCAGTGGTACCGTGTTCAGCAAAGTCCACCAATAACACACCACACATATCCCAGAACACTGTCACAAGCACTTTCCTAGCCGATTGAGTCACTTTGATTTTTTTTCGTACTGGGGAACCAGCATGTTTCCACACCATAGAGGCCTGCTTGCTTTCGGGCGTTTTTTTGCTTTCGGGCGTGTAGTGGTACGCCCATGATTCATCACCAGTGACGATTCCTGGAGACATTGCTACGGTCCATACAGTCGTCCCTATACATGCCATGCATGTCCCTGTGAATTTCACTCTGTTTATGCCCTTTGGCCTACAAATATCGAACTACACTTCGCTGCTCTTAAGTTGACGACAGTAACATACGCGCCATGTTTATATCTTAGTTCAGGCTTCTCTAGAAAGAGCTGCACATATAAATAAAATACCCTCTGTAGCGCAAAATTCAAACTACAGTTTATCGTCTTGAATTGTCAACATTCCAGCTGCAATGCCAGGGAAAACAAAAATGATTGTGCGTTACTTTCCGATCTTCCCTCGTAGTATGTAAGTCAGTAGTTAGTTGTAGTTATAGTTGCCCCTTCGTTTTCAATTTAACGATCACGCAAACCATTAGCGGTCGATAACCCAGATGTTAGTCCCCATAGAACAACAATTATCATCATCTTGTACTATCACATGCATTTAATATTTCCTTTCAGATCTCTCTTTATGAATTTATGTTCTATTCCGATATCGACACATTTTTCTTCACAATTTCGGGAACGCTTCGACATAGTTTCTGTTTTTTCTTTTGGGGGCATGGAGCATTGGGGGTTAGCAGTCCCACATGTATTTAGTACTTGAGTGTATGATTTATAGGATTTGCTTGATACACTCTGTTGCTGGGGTAAATGCAATTGTGCGTGTTCTTGTCTAGAGTGGAAATGGGAAAGCTTTTCTAAGATGGTGAATAGCGGGATTCGAACTCACATCTCTTCTTTGTTGTACTCATGAGACTGAGTGCACTCTGTTCCAATTATACCAATCAGCGTAGCTGAGGGATCTAAGAAACTCCTCTCGACTTCAGTTTGTAGCTGGGTACTTGAAGATTCAAGGTTCGAATATCAGCGCTGACAACGGTCATTCTCAGTGGGTATTTTCTCGGGGGTTTTCTACTTCCTCTACAGACAAATGCCGAAACTGTACCTTACTTCAAATCTTGGAGCACCTATTCCAATCCTAAACATAAATTAGCACTTCTACAGACACAATAACATAGGCTATCAACAAATTCCACACGAAGACATTTAAGAAAGCTGATAACAAAGATGTTAAAGCTTCTAAATAAAGCAGAAAGTCGAACAGGATTTAAATCCTCCATAGCAGAGTAAGGAGTCAAACCCTAATTAACTTAACGTGACGATGATTGAGAGTTATGGATGTGTTCGGTTCTCTGATTTTTGTGACTCGATATGCAAACCTAGAAAATAAACCAAAAATTTCCGAAAGTAGCCGGTATGTTATTGAATAAGATGACATGTGCAACTCGCATATCACATACGCCACATGTTCAGCATTTGCTGTATGCTAGGCATTAACCCTCGAGCGGCAACTAGAGTGTGACTGTTCCGGTCACAATGTTCCCAAACCCTTATTTGGTTGACTGCAAGAGAAGTCAGGTTAGGGTAATTTGTTCATACCATTTCTTTTCTTGTTCATCATCATCATTTAGGTTGTAGAATTTCATTTTATTTAGTGTATATATATCTTGTGTATCTCGGGGACTCAGTCAGGAATATTTCATTTAATTTGTATGGGAGATGTCAGTATACAAGACAGCGGATTGTGTAGGTAAGCTACAAGATGTTGCAACAGCAGGAAACTCTAGGCCAAATTTAGATTGGGCCGAGAATAACTTCCCTTGTCTTGAAGAAAGCTTTGTGTAAATTGTGTAAGGTTCTGACGTCAGAGAAGAGTTTCGCGCCACGAGTTGTAAGAAAAATACATGGGTTCGAGATTATTGGTGTATTTTGTATGGGTTGGAGGGTATCATGACCCTGGCGGAGAAAGACGAAAACATGTGTTTACAAGATGAGAGGTGGGATTTTCGTGTATAGCGGGGCTTCACTTCTATGGTAGCGTCTGATTGGAAAGGTCGCGTTCTCGTAATTTGGCGTAGGCCTATTTGGAGAAACAGTTTTGTTGAAAGCATGGCTTGTGAATGTACTCGAAACGGCTACATATCACAACGATGTTATCTCTGTTAGCACAATTCAAGTTGGGTACGGAAGCACATTCATTTCTCTCGCAGAGATGTGGCTATGTAAACCAGTAAACATCTCTAACCTCAAACCACGTGTGGAAAATCTTAGAAATGCTGGGGAGAACTGATCTATCGAGCATGTCTCGTAGATTATCTGCTAGATCGTCGATGAGTGAGTAACAAACATCTTTATATTTCAACATTCATTTTGGGTCACATGTTTTCGTCATTGCCGAGGAGAGAAGATAGTAAACCATAGTCTGTTCGACGAGAGTCCCCGCCATATGTTTAAAGTTGATATTAATACACATATTTTGAAGGTTATAATTAGTTTTCTTTATAGGGAATTACACCTAATAGTTGAACGCCCAAATGATACCAGTTAGGTTGACCAAATGTGTGTCCAACACTCCACGACCCTGCCATTTCAATTGTGTGGTATATGATGAAGTACTTCCGATCAAAAATAGGAGGATGATTTTGGGAAGTTTTAAATCAGTCGCCCAAGAAGGGCTGGTAAAAAGTTACAACATAGCACCTCAACGTGGGGCAAGAGTAGGGAAACCTAGCAGGTGTCATTAGGGCACATATGCACACAGCCGATAGACACCTTAGGAGTATTAGGGTTCACAGTAATTTGTTTTGTTTTAAGGGGTATGTCCACATCAGACAATTTAGAATTAAGGTCAAGGGTTGTGTGTAAATCAAACAGTAAAATGTCAGGTAATCAGGAAACTGGGGGAAGTGGCAGTGAGGAAGATGTGGAAAAGACAGTGGGAACATATGTTACCATTGTTACTACTGAGTCGCAGCTGATCGCTGAAGGTAGTAACTTAAATGTAAATGGGGGGGTTATGAACGATAGTTTGATCCAAATGCTACTGAGTGAAATAAAAGAGATTAAGAAGCAAGGAGAATCTATGAGTAAGGAAATTAAGGAGCAGGTAGGCTCTGTAAATGAGAAGGTAGAGTCAGTGACCAAGGAGATAGAGTCTTGGAAGGAATCTGTAAGTAAGGAAGTAACATATTTAGGAGTATTTGTCAGTAAGGAGTTAGAATCTCTGGTAGAGTCTGTGAGTGAGACGTGTAAGTCCAGTAGGGAAGAGTTGGACAAGCTGGGAGAGTCCGTGAGTGAGACGTTTGAGCCTAGTGTGGATAAGTGGAGCAAGCAGGTAGAGTCTAGTACAGAGAAGTTAGAGTCCGGTATAGAGGCAGTGAACAAGCAGGAAAGAGAAGTGAAAGATCCTGTAAGTAAGGAGGTAAGAGAAGTTAGGCAGCAAGGAGAGGCTATTAGAAAGGAGGTAGGCAGGCAGGTAGAATCTGTGAAGTTGTGTGTGGACGAAGCAGCAGAGAAGCAGCAGTTGAAAGGGACGGTAGGTGATAGTAGCGTAGACGAGAGTGAACAGCAGTTGAAAGGGACGGTAGGTGATAGTAGCGTAGACGAGAGTGAACAGCAGTTGAAAGGGACGGTAGGTGATAGTAGCGTAGACGAGAGAGAACAGCAGTTGAAAGGGACGGTAGGTGATAGTAGCCTAGACGAGAGTGAACAGCAGTTGAAAGGGACGGTAGGTGATAGTAGCGTAGACGAGAGTGAACAGCAGTTGAAAGGGACGGTAGGTGATAGTAGCGTAGACGAGAGTGAACAGCAGTTGAAAGGGATAGTAGGTGATAGTAACTTAGAGGAGAGTGAACGGCAGTGGGAGGAGACGTTAATTGAGAGTGAACAACATTTGGAGGTGATGTTAGGTGAAAGTCAGCAGGGAGATTCTAGTAGACAGAATAAACGGGAGGTGGAAATAAGGAATTATAGAAGTAGAAAGAAACAGGATAAGGATAATATCAGCACAGGAAAACTATCAGAGGGGTGGGGGGCGTCAGGAAAGTGGCAACGAAAGAGTACAGGTGAACCAGAGGAGAAAGAAATAGGCATTATGCTGAATCAGGATATCAGTCGACCTTCATCGAGTGTATCATTTTGGCAGGTAAGTTTGAGGGAGATGAGTAGGAAGTTGGCAGCTTACAGTTTTTGGAGGGTTAAATTCAGTTTTTTTTTTTGGATAGGCGATCAGGTGTGTTTCAGAGTTCTTATCTATCTTCAGTTTAGGGGTTGGTTTAGTTTTTTTTTTCATCTATTTCAGGGGCCTTTTAAGGTGGTTAAACGTATTGGTGAGTGTGCCTATAGTTTAACGGACCAGGATGGTAAGTCTGTCAGTACACATAATATTAGGAATCTCCGTAGATATCACTCTGTAAAATAATATGGCATGGACTCTTAGAGAATCAGTCAACATAACGTGATGGCATGACAAAACTCAAGAGATGTGACGAAGAATGCTAACCAGCAAAGTGGCATCGAGTGTTAGATGGATAGATGGTATGATAAGGCCTGTGCAGGCAAATACCATGGCTTGTGAAGCGATAGGGTCTCATGATGAGACGAAGAAAATGAAGTGGTAGACCTAAGACACTTGAGAGAAATCAGTGAGGCTAGGAAATGGACACAATAAGACATTCGAGAGAGTGAGAATGTGTGAAAATTTGACAAGTGTGTATGTATATATGTCTTCCAGGGTTTATTTATGTAATAGTGTAATTCTTTGTGTTTTCAGTGCGTTGCTTGTTTGAGTGTTTGTGATCCACACTTGTTTCACCCGTGTGAATCACATGGGGGCGTATTGTGACTGTTCCGGTCACAATGTTCCCAAACCCTTATTTGGTTGACTGCAAGAGAAGTCAGGTTAGGGTAATTTGTTCATACCATTTCTTTTCTTGTTCATCATCATCATTTAGGTTGTAGAATTTCATTTTATTTAGTGTATATATATCTTGTGTATCTCGGGGACTCAGTCAGGAATATTTCATTTAATTTGTATGGGAGATGTCAGTATACAAGACAGCGGATTGTGTAGGTAAGCTACAAGATGTTGCAACAGCAGGAAACTCTAGGCCAAATTTAGATTGGGCCGAGAATAACTTCCCTTGTCTTGAAGAAAGCTTTGTGTAAATTGTGTAAGGTTCTGACGTCAGAGAAGAGTTTCGCGCCACGAGTTGTAAGAAAAATACATGGGTTCGAGATTATTGGTGTATTTTGTATGGGTTGGAGGGTATCATGACCCTGGCGGAGAAAGACGAAAACATGTGTTTACAAGATGAGAGGTGGGATTTTCGTGTATAGCGGGGCTTCACTTCTATGGTAGCGTCTGATTGGAAAGGTCGCGTTCTCGTAATTTGGCGTAGGCCTATTTGGAGAAACAGTTTTGTTGAAAGCATGGCTTGTGAATGTACTCGAAACGGCTACATATCACAACGATGTTATCTCTGTTAGCACAATTCAAGTTGGGTACGGAAGCACATTCATTTCTCTCGCAGAGATGTGGCTATGTAAACCAGTAAACATCTCTAACCTCAAACCACGTGTGGAAAATCTTAGAAATGCTGGGGAGAACTGATCTATCGAGCATGTCTCGTAGATTATCTGCTAGATCGTCGATGAGTGAGTAACAAACATCTTTATATTCCAACATTCATTTTGGGTCACATGTTTTCGTCATTGCCGAGGAGAGAAGATAGTAAACCATAGTCTGTTCGACGAGAGTCCCCGCCATATGTTTAAAGTTGATATTAATACACATATTTTGAAGGTTATAATTAGTTTTCTTTATAGGGAATTACACCTAATAGTTGAACGCCCAAATGATACCAGTTAGGTTGACCAAATGTGTGTCCAACACTCCACGACCCTGCCATTTCAATTGTGTGGTATATGATGAAGTACTTCCGATCAAAAATAGGAGGATGATTTTGGGAAGTTTTAAATCAGTCGCCCAAGAAGGGCTGGTAAAAAGTTACAAGAGTAAGAAGCCGTACTTGACTGAGTGATGTGTGATCACTAATTTGTTACACACTGAAGAAAGCAACTACTTTACCAAACAACTTCTCTGCTAGCTCTTCCTATACCCCGCGGCGTAGCCGTGCGCGTCATACTGCGATAGGGAGCTACAGCAATTCTGAGATTGATGGCTCGAATCTCAGTACTCATAGAGGCCATCCTAAATATGGTTTGCTCATAGTTTTTCTCACCTTATTTCAAGTCCCGGGGCACCTGCCCCATTCCCGGACCCTAATGGATTCATATACAGTCACCACAAAAACACAAGTTATCAGACAAGTTCTACACAAACCCAAGTATATGGGGCTAAATGACCTAAATTATAACCACCTTAACTTACATACAGTCCTATACATACTGTATAAACATTAGTCTCTGACGCCATTCGGATACGGTCTGAAACAATCGAATGGATGCGTCGATCAGTCGATGCGGCATGTGGGCATTTGCTAATTAAAGCTCATAACTTTACGTGTCCGTCAATCTCGCGATGATACACCACCCTTCTCTCGTGGAATCCTAACCATAGGACGTGATATTCCATCTCGAAAATCTCACATGCATTAACAGAGGATCTATACGAAAATATGCACGTTCGCCAGTTTCTGTCATGTGCGACTCGTTTGTTAATGTATAACATTTGTTGTTCGTTGTTTACTGAGAAAGAAGCAAGAAGCGTTTGTTGTTGTTTGCGAACACATGGTCATGTAATCCCGTTAGCTGTGTATTAGTAATTGAGGTAGGATTTGGGTTGGAAGTGGCTGTGGCCTTACCTTAGGAACCATTCCGGCAATTGTCTGGAGTAGAAGTGGGGAAACCACGGAAAACCACTTCCAGGATGACTGATGTAGGTATAGACCAGCCTCTACTCAGTTTTACCTCACGAGGCTGAGTGTACCCCGTTCCAGTCTTCAGACCAGAATTAAATTTCTTGGCAGAACCGGGCCTCCGCGGTGACAACCAAGAATGCTAGCCACTACGCAGCGAGGCGGTACTTGTGCATTTGTGAGACGGCAAGTTCTCGGCACAATTGAATCACTACCATACGTGACCTATCTGTTCTCTGTGAATCTTCTGTTCAAAGAAGTTTAATAAGTTTGTTACTTAATTGTGTGGTGTGTGGTCTGTTATACACACATCAAAGAAAATTTGGCATATTGCTGGCCAAGAGTCTCAGTGGTCTCAAACCCATTAGTCGTACTTGCGTGCGTGCCATCATAAAGGTCAAATTACTTCTACGTAGAATCAAAACCGCTGGAAGTAATTTGACCTTTATGATCCCACGTGCATTAACCTTAAATTGTTGAGATGACCGTCGTATCAGTAAGCTTCGCAATATTCAATGACAGTTTTGAGATGGACCAACTTGGTCGTAAACTAGCACTCGAATATTTTTAATAAGGAACGGTTATGTTAATGCAAATTGTAAGGATATCCATTTCATTTTTACAAATAATTGTTACACTTGATTAAGTAGTTTTGGCTAATGAGGACCTCAATGACGGGTTGAAACATGTACCAATGATACAATACATGTTCTTGTATTGATAAGAGTTATATTTTATTATCATTTTAAATGATCTTGTCGATTTCGTCGTTACGCTGAGGTCTGGCGTTACGTTACGGTGACGAGACGAAATGTTCCGAGAATGCACTGAAGTGTGTGACGTCATAGTACGATGTAGCAGCCGAGTACCAAGAAGGCAGTGCGAGAACAATCAAGTAGGCAGTGAAGAAACAAAATAGAATCTTGAAACTCTGTTCTCGCACTGCCTTCTTGGTACTCGGCTGCTAGCATTTAAACTGGTATAAAGTTCAGTCATTCAGACTGACTGACTATCCGTGTCTTTTATTTAAAGCCCTCTATTACTAATCATTTATGCAACTGATCAAACTGTGTCAGTGGAAAGAAAATCAAGCAATGATCATTTTAAATATACTGGTCAAAAAACGTTTTGCATATTGCATGATGTCGTATTTTCATTGCTGTATGACGACATTTCGTTTTGGCACATTGGCTCATGTGTTAACTCTAACATTACATGATTATTTGTTTGTACTGTACACTTATCGGACATGGAATTGTGCATACAACCTGCACAAATGGGGGAAGTTTATTAAAAGTGTAGGTACTGAGGTTTGTTATATAATTAATATTTTTTAATAAATAGGAAATATAAATATTAAAGTGGCCAAACCCCTGCTGTGATTGCGGTTCATCGAACCAGACCATCAGGCACATTGCCGTAGATTGCAAACTAAAAGCGTACTTAGGTGACCCTAACGACTTTTTCAGTGCTACACCAACGAGCCTGGACTAGATAAATAGACTGGGCATAAGGTTGTAATTAGGTTGATGTCTGTGCTTGTATGTATTTATTATTATTATTATTATTATTATTATTATTATTATTATTATTATTATTATTATTATTGTGTTTCGTGTGTAATGCCATACGCTACATAAATAAATAAATCAAACAGTTCTCGGATAAAGCACGTGTATTATATTTCGTCCACAAATACATCAGCTTGCAATATGCAAAACCTTTTTTGACCAGTGTATATTTCCTTTGAAATATCGCTACACTGCAAATTCTCCCCTCCCAGCGTACTGTGCCATAGATATCTCAATCCCGGCCACGAAATGAAACTTTGCGTGTAATTCAAAACTACTGCATGTTGCTATGATGAGCCTTGGCCCTTGGGAGTTAGTGTGGCCCTTAAGCTAAAAGGTTTGGAGACCCCTGCCATATACAATGCCATCGAGAATGGGGAAATTCACATCAGTGTAAGTGCTTCAAGTTATTTGAGAACATTGAATGTTTAGGTAATCAGGGTGTCTACCGGTAACGAAAGTAACGAAAAAGTAACGAATTTTACAAATGGCTAACGAAAGTAACGAAAAAGTAACGAATTTTACAAACGGGTAACGAAAATTTTCTGAAGGCGGGTTGAATCATTTAAACTCGAGCCGCTAGGCTCAGAGATTGCGAGTTTCACGCAAGCGGCGCCGTGCCTATTGCATAGTACTAAGTGAGTTCGCCGAGGTCGTTGCGGCATGACTGTTGGCAGTCGCTCACATCCGGGAGGCGAGGAGGTTCGAATCCCCCCGCCGGCAACCTTGAAGATGGTCTTCTGTGGTTTCCCATCTTCCTTCCAGGCAAATGCTGGGGTTGGCCCTTAACTATAGGTCACAGCCGCTACCTTCCAACTCCTCGACCCTCCCTTCCAACTTTCCTCCCCAACGGTACTTGTAGCTCACCCATTGGATGTCCGTCTCGAAGCAGCTACAAAACTGGCGAGCCGAACATGTCCTCGGACACTCCCGGCACTAAAAGCCATACCTTTAAAAAAAAAAGTACTAAGCTATATGTCTCCGTGCCCGACCTCAAGGAAATACATACCGAGGATACCTTGAGCGGTATACATCGGTTCAACGTATATTTTAGGCATCAAGAAGTCTTAAGTTTCGTGTGAAATATTTTTCTGTGTTACTGTATTATGAAACCTGACTTTTCGCGAGACGTTTATTCGCGAATACTTCCGAAACTAAAAAGAAATCTCTCATTTCTGTTATTTGGAAATTATGTCAAATTGAAGTTCAGAAATAACGCGAAACAATTTAATGTCGCAATCTTGCGAAACGTTACCGTTTCGAAAAAAGATGCGAAAAATCTTCGAGATACATATAACTTATTTAAAAAATATGTCAAGTAAATTTGCGACATTCAGTATGGTTAATTCGAAATTCCGTTATAAGTTGATTTTTCCTTCGAACTTTCGTTCCATCGGATATATAATCTAACCGATTATTTCGATAACTTGTTTATAATTCGTGGTTCTCAATCGAAATAAAACTTGCCCTCTTATCGTATTATTCGTGCAATCCTCTCAGAACAATTCGTAATATTCGACACCGTACCTACTTCGAACGTTCATCCTCCAAAATCGCATCCTCAAGACGGCAGGCTGACCGCACGACTTGCCTGCGGGAATCTCGTCAAACGGACCGAGATCGACGTCAGTTGCGTAAAATCATAAAACCAGTCCCCTATCGTGAATTTGTGACCACGAGGACTGCGGGAATCCTGAAGGTGATTGGGCACCCATCACGAAACCTACTTGCCACTTTTCCCATGACCGTATACTTAAAAGCGTGCGGGGAGCGAGAAGTGCATCAACCCACTTAAAAATGGCAGCCTACGTAGCATCGAAATACTAAATCCTCCTCGTGATCCACCCTGAACTCATGAACAGCATAGGGACAAAGGGAATACGGCGCCGACCGAACAACATGTTCATAACTACGCGTGAATTTTAACCATGCCCAACCTTGAGCTTGCCTCCGCCATTCTATCAGGACAGATAGACAGGCAGACAATCGTTGAACCGCCGCGTGTGGCGACGATTGCATAATATCTCGAGGACAACGTAAAACGGCCGAGAGCGGCAGCGATTGCGATACATCGCGATATTTCTCCGCATTCAATGGCGAGGACAACTGTATTCTTGTCAAACGGACAGCAAGTGGCGTCGATTGCGTAATAATGCTATATTTTCTTGTGCCCGAACTCAAGGACAATGGAAATCTCGTCGAATGACTAAAAGTGACGCTGATGATCTAAATCGCGATTTTTCTCCGTGTTCTATCGTGAAAACTACGGGAAGCTCACCAAACAACTGAGACCAGCGCCGATCGTGTAACATCTCGATATTTCTCTGCATTTGACTGCGAAGACAGAATTCGGTGACGATCGCGTAACATCGCATACATTTCTTCGCGACCTACCACGGGGACGAAGGAAATCTCGCCAAATGGTCAAGAGCTGAGCAACCTCTTGGTACCGTAATAATAACAACATATTGTGGACAAGACGACATATTAGCTGAAACAACTCATTGGATATTAAATATCTAGTATATATTTATTATTTTTGAAATTTTTATAACATCATGTGAATTTCATTTAAAGCGGCTTCGGTGGTGTAGTTGGTAGCATGCTGAACTGCTGTGCCCAATATAGCGGGTTCAAACCCGGCCGAAGTCGTCGGATTTTTTAAAAGCGTTAAAAATCCTTCAGTATGCCTTCCTTCGGAGGGGAAGTAAAGCCGGCGGTCCCATGTCATGGATTTATGGCATGTAAAGGATTCTTCCACAGACAAAACTTGTGTGAAGCTAAATTGTTAGGTTATATTTCGTCGGAACGCTCTATCAAAGTTCCAAGGTTCACCACTAGCTATCATTGATATCTGGTAGCAACTTGTAATTGGACGGAACTTGTAGCTCACCCTAAGGGTGTCCGTTGGAAGCAGCTACAGACTCAGACGAGCTGACCATGTCCTCGGACACTCCCGGCACTAAAAGCCATACGATAAATAAAAAACCTTCTTTATAAACAGTTCATTGTTGTTTTTCTTCACCGTGTGATGAGCGCCTATGCTTGTAGACCGCAGACTTAACTTGAATTCAAAGGTAACTAAAATTAACTAAAAGGTAACTAAAAGGTACCTAAAAAGTAACTCATTTTTACTTCATCCTTACAGTAGACACCCTGGTAATTTCTCTGACTTTTTTGAAGTTTATTTCGGAATTACTGGCTCCAATTCTAGCTGCTCTTTTATCGGCGCTTAAGGGCTCGTGGATGTAGTGGTTTGTAGATTAGTGTAATCAATCAAAGATTATGGGAAAACGTTAATTATACATGTGCGTTGTTATATAATCAACAACAAACTGTATTATTTCCCCTAAAGGTAGCGGAGAAATTAACTAATTTGCTATTTATACAATATACAATTTAAAATATATCGTTGCTATTTTTGTTAGATGTAGCGAAAAAATCGATACATCGGTAACTCTGTTGTTGATCGACCCATGCAGGTAATGTTGCTGTGAAATAGGCTATTATTTATTTCGTCTGAATGAAGTACTGGTCTGTGGTATTTTGAAATGTCAGCGTGTACTGTTTGTGTTGTATGATTGCTGGTTTTGTTTCAGCTTGTGTGCGGACCAGAAGATCACAGCACGCTTAATTCAGGTATGTTCAGTTCATTGCCTTCTCTTTGTAAGACTACATTGGGATTTACCCTTTTTTTTTAATAAGGATACGAAGGTGTAGAAAGCTTGTAAGACTATGGTGTGGCGTCGAAAGCTTCATTTATCAATGATACTGTAACTAGTGCTGAGTTTCCCATTCCTATGCCTGCACGTTAAGGGTCGAATACCTATGTTAGTTATTGCTTTTAGGGGCGGAACAGCGCGGTTATCTGGCCCCTCATACCTATGTTCCAAGCCTATACTTAGAGCCGTGAGCTTCTCTGTTTATCATTTTAAATGTTTGAATTCTAGGCTTGGTGGTAGTATCACCAATGTCAAAAATGAAACGCTTTAATCGCTGAATATGATAGCTGATATAATTCCCAACAATAAATTATTTAACAAGTTTTCGACGTAATAGCTTTTTCCACCGACTGCAGATTTTTAAATCTTTCATTGTGTCTAAAATGACATAAACAGTCGTGAAGATGTGTAGATTTAAAGAACTTTGTTATCCTCGCTATCAGTTTTTTTTTTCCTGGCTGTTCATTGACCTTATGATTTTTGTCCGTTCCATGGCTTATTTGGTCTGCGCTTTGAGGATAAGAATATTTGTTGTTGTTGATTCATTCGACATCGTTGTAATGTAGCCCCCATGTACTCCGGTTTGTGTGGATTTTTTTCTGATAACCTGTGTCTTTGTCATGGCAGTATTAGTGTGTGTATTTGTAATTAGGGCTAGGATTTGGAAGGAGGCGGCCGTGGCTTTAAGTTAGGAACCATCCCAACATTTGCCTGGAGTAGAAGTTGAGAACCACGGAAAACCACCTCTAGGACAGCTCAGGTGGAAATTAAACCCACCTCCTCTCAATTTTCTCGTTCAAACCCTCTTCCAGAATTAAATATCTTGGTAGAGCCGGGATTCGAACCCGGATATCAGGGGTGACTGTTAAGAATGCTAGCCACTGCGCCACGAGGTGGTTTGCTCCATACGGACACACTACTATTGTTACCTGTAGTGTACCGGTACATCATCCTTGTCGGTAGAAGACCTGCCGCATACCAATCTTATTAACGACCAATCTCGTCCCCGCCTCGCATAAACTAGTGAGTCCTCTTAAAGCGCCCCAGATCTCTTAGGGATTCTTGAGCTCGTTAATACTGCCTAACATTGGCCTTGGATTATTTTGTATATGGTGAAATATTCATCCCTCCCGCCTAGTATTTTCCCCATGTTATCCCCATCTGGCTTCTTTCGTTATATTGTTAACTTTTTGTTGACGGGATTGTTGCCTAATAGTGCGAATAGAGGTGAACACTCCAAGAATGTGTGTTCATTTAGAATATCTGGGTTGTTTAGTTTAGCTAAATGAATTTCTATGGCTTATTTTATGTCAAGTTTGACGCGTTACACAAGTTTTTACAAACTTATGTAATTTAAACATTGTATATATATTTGTGCGCAAGTGTAATTCATGAACATCGTACATTAACTAAGCCTACGTGAGCAGGATCTGGGGATCAACGCTTAACGTTCGAAACATGTCATCCAATTAAATACCCCATTTTGTACTTAAAAGCGTCTTATTTCGTAATATCTTATATCTTTCAGGGTAGGACATGTAAACACTCGTTTCCCACCTAATGTAATTGGGCACAATTTGTGTTGACCAACTGAAAAGCTCCAAACCTCAGTTTTCCAACGACTTATTGATTTATCCCCTCTAATCCCTGGCACAAAAGACTTAGGTTCAGTCTTTTCAGTGTTTAAATGCGTGTACTGTATATAATAATGCATGAACGTCCAAGGTCAAGTGGTGAGCGATATTGCTACTGTATGATGCGTGACGGGCGCTTAAGTGCGCAGCTGCTCAAGGTTGCGTGTGGGAGATGCTTCTCCGTCGCAAGATAGCACTGCCATCAATTTAAATGATAAAATTGCCTTATCTTAGTTCCTATCGACCTTTGGTGCTTGTGTCCAAAGACCACGAGCTGGTTGAGGAATGCTGTTTATCAAGGTTAAAGTACTAGATAGCACATGCTCGTAATATTTTGCCTGGAGTTTTAGATCAGTTTCTCCCACAGGGACTAACAACTTGTGAGACGTTGATTGGCAACTCGAACACTCACTTTGCTTGTGCCAGACTCTTCACGTTCCATGTTTCCATTCTCGGCTGTCACCGTGGGGCCCAGGTTTGATTCCCGGCTCTGCCAGGAAATTTAGTTCTGGTCTGAGGAAAAGCTGACAAGAGGGGGGGGGGGGTCAATTCTGACCTCAGCCATCGAGCAAATGGTTTTCCGTGGTTTCCCCACTTCTACTCCAGGCGAATGCCGGATGGTTTAAAAATTGAAGTCATGGCCGCCTCCTTCCCAATCCTCATTTGAATTACAAATACGTACACCAATACAGGCATCGCAATAACACAGGTTATCAGACAATTTCAACACACCCAAGTACACGGAACTACATGACCACGATGTCGCAAAGCCCCTAAATGAATTAACAACCCAGCCCTGCTCGTTGAGCATCGCACCATGACTGCAAGAGGAAGCAGGATGTCCAGAGAGCACTTGCAGTGGCCATCCTGAGTGTGGGTTTTCCCCGCAGTTCTTTCAGGCAAATGGGCGATGTTTCATTCCTGAGGCACCTACACCGATCCGAGACAGTCACCGGTTTGCAAACAAACAACCAAGCGCATGAGGCTGATGACCAAGATGTCCCAAGCCCTTACAAATAACCCTTTTCACCCCGACAATAACAGGGTATAGTCTTTCATTTTATGGCTGTCTCCCCGGAGGTCCGGGTGAGATTCCCGGTTCTGCCAGGAAATTTAGTTATGGTCTGAGGGCTGGAATGGGGTACACACAGCCTCGTGAGAAGGAACTGACACGACGTGGGTTCGATTCTCACCTCAGCCAACTTGGAATGATTTTCAGTGTGTTTTCCCCTTTTCTTCTCCAGGCTAATGCCGGGCTGGTACCTGACTAGAAGGCATGGCCACCTGCTACCCAATTCCTACACCCAATTACAAATTAATACACTAGTGCAGACATCACAGCGACACATGTTATTGGACTAATTCTACACACATCCAAGTACACATGGCTACATGACCACGATGTTGCAAACCCCTAAATGAAACAACCCGTGTGATGAAATACCATTGTATTATAACTTGAGCTGTAGCCTCGGATCAGCTGGCGTGGCCATACACTGCAGTGTTGCGTAGTTAGCCTTGGGAAGTGTCAATCAGAAGTTTTCCACTAACTCTTAAGAGGGAATCCTGAAACTGTATCAAGATACGAGCTTATCTGCGATGCGTCTGACCTTATATGGTCGCAATTTAGAACTCTTTAATTGTAACCGCGCGACAGTCCTATTTACTTGTTTGAATTATGATATCAAGCATTTACCTGTGTACAGCTCCATAACTCTGGCTCGGGTCGGGTCTCTGCCTACCAGGACCCAATACTCTCCGCCTCGTTGCGTAGTGGCTAGCATTTTTGGCCGTCACAGTAGAGGCCCGGGTTTGATTCCCGGCTCTGCCAAGAAATTTAATTGTGGTCTGAGGACTTGAATGGGGTACACTCAGCCTTGTGAGGCAAAACTGAGAAGAGGCGGGTTTGATTCGTACCTCAGCTATCCTGGAAGTGGTTTTCCGTGGTTTCCCACATCTACTCCAGGAAAATGTCGGTATTGTACATAACATAAGGCCACGGTGGCTTCCTACCCAAATTACAAATACACTCTCTAGTACAGACAACTTATACACACACCCAAGTATACGGGGCTACAAGATCACGATGTCGCAAAGCCCGTAAAGAAACAACAACAAAACGTCATTTACTAGGAAGATACGGTGCGGTAGGTTGGTTTTCAATTGCTCATACCTGGAATAACAGGCGAATATTTCATTGTATGCCAAACATAAAAATAACCATCAGAAGAATCATGCTTCTTCAGGTTTTGTACTAATTCGTAGTCCATGCTTACATTTAATCCTGGACCCGACAGTTAATGCTAGTTAATCATGAAATGGGTTTGGATATACTGTGACGTGTTGCGGCAAATTCACCAGCTGACCGAGCTACCTGGCCGCAACCCTAGTTCGCCCCAGGGGGGCGCCGTCTCAACAATAGCCCTGTGCGTCAGGTAGGCCATTGACACGCAGGTTACATGACTGTTCTGTTTCTTGAAGCCGCTAGGTGCAACGTGAAACATCGAGAGCTTTCGACAAGGACGGACTCGACACTACTGGAAGTGGTGACATCGAGAGTATTCTAGGCCAAGTGCTTACTGTGTGTATATCAGCGGAGGAGCGACGTGGCAGAGTCTGAGTCGAGTTGTGTTGGAAGAGTGAAGACAGTTAGGGGTGAACAGTCTAGTCAGTCAATCATGCGAAGCAGTGCAGCGACTTGGCCTATTACCGGACGTCTACTGTAACAGAGTGGAAGCCCACCTGTCAGTGCGCAACATCGAGTCGGGACTGTTAATGCTCGGGAGTGTCGCGGTGCTACCTGAGAGACGCTGTCGAGGATCAGAGTTCGACCAGAGACGAGCAGGAGCGCACAAGATGATGATGATGATAATTGTTGTTTTAAGGGGCCTAACATCTAGGTTATCGGCCCCAAGAGCGCACAAGAGGACTCTGATAGTAAATAAGCGGCAGGTGCCAGGCTTAAGATGATCTTTGTAGACTGTACGTGTAAGTACAGGGTCATAGAAAATTTATGCCTGGATTTCAAAGAAATTATAACATCGAAACCTTTTACCTTAAATGAGTGATTTTTTCACTGTGTGGTAACTGGTTAGCGCAAAATTTGTTTAATGCAATAGTGTGATCGTGGTATGGGCGGACTAGTTTCCTAACGAAATCCACGAGTAGCCTATATTCGTGATTCTCCCAAAGTTAATGTGTGGTGCGGGTTACTTCATGCCCAAGTTATTGGACCTTCCCTTTTCGCTGAAAAAACAATTGCCTGCCGAATTTACCTCGACATGCTTGAACAGTTTTTCTTCCCTCAAATTGAAGACATCGAACAACAGACTAGACAGCGTTTCATTTTAATGAAAAATAGGGCTCCGTCTCGCTTACCTACGCGCGGTACGCGATACATTCGACGCATGCCTTCCAAACGGTTGGATTGGCAGAGAAGCTACCATTTTCTGGCCTCCCAGAAGTCCAGACCTAACCCCTTTGGATTTTCTCTCTGGGGGTACATAAAAAAACGTTGTTAATGCAGAAAAGATTCGTGGTATTGGTGCATCTTCGGGAGTGAATTTCTGCCGGCGTCTCCACTGGTGCTCCAGATATGATTCAACGCACGTGGCAGAAAGTGGACTATAGATTAGACGTCTGTAGAGCACCAAACGGAGCTCACGTTGAAACTTACTAAGGTATGAAAAAATGTTATCTTTTCCACGCATTTTGAGGCTAAAACCATTACATTACCTTTAATAGTTTTTTATAGCACTAGGCATTATTTTTCGATGACCCTGTATAAGCTGTGACACAGAGACGACTCACGGACAGAGGGAAGATAAATGTTAAGGTAAATATAGAGTTTGTGGCAGTTGAGTGAGAGCTCCAGTTCGGTCAGAGCAGAGCAGTGCCACGACACGGTGCGACGCGACCGTGTGGATATTATGTGTAATTATAAATACAGAGTACTGAAGAGATTTTATATCGTTAAGTACAGTGAAAATACAATTGTGACTAATGTTTGTATGAAGTGAGACTCAATGTGTGCGTGTGCGCGTGTGCGTGTGTGTGTGTGTGTTCGGGAGTAGGCCTGATTTGTATTAATGTTGATTAGTGTAAGTTGTTACAGTATAGTCTAAATAAAGAATTAGTGCAGTATAAGCCTGACCAGTTATTTTGCCAACCCTCAAAACGTAACAATACTAAACAAAATCCAAATTGTTATGGATCTCTTCCTGCTCAGAATAAATACTCACCATTTAGCCAACCATTGTTCTAATGATGTGGAAAGTGAAGCTATCCTACTCAACCAGAGATAAACGGCCGATATAAAACTTCACCACTACCGGAAAAGTGGTAGAGGTCACACTGCTATTGCTCTTGTCCTCACAATGCTTTGATCGAATTAGAGAACTGAGTCATGTTACCCGACACAATCAGACCCTGTGAATCAGAAACCCTAACTCCACCCAAATAACAGGTGAAATCACTACTATTTGTGTTTTTTTACTTCACTAGCATAAAGAGGTTTGAGGATTGTGCTGCCTACACCCCCTTAAGTCGCCCACCATGACCGCGTTGCGGAGCTGCTGTAAGTCCCAGGCCCCCTACCCCATTCCTAATTAGTTACACACACCGGAGCAGTCAGCACAAAAACACAGGTTATCTGACAAACCCAACACTCAAGGCTGATGACAAAGTTGCCTGAAGCCCCTAAGAAGAATTAACAGTTCTGCAGCCTTCAGACAGCTAGATACATTTCTGCATGTTATATGCTAGAGCAGGGGTCCCAACCTTTTAGCAGCTGCGTAACACTTGAAATTTTTAGAAATGTTGGCGCACCAACAGTCCTATATTTTTTTATAAACAAAAAATTACTGTCGGAAAAGTGCCCAATGACTTGTTTTATTAAAGTATTGAGAAAACTCCATATTTAATTATCAATGCGCTTGTTTCGTTTCTTTTTTTCAACCCTTTTATAAGACAATAATAAATATATACGGTATATAGATTTATTCTATTCTTTCTAACTAATTTTTATTTAAAAATATACCTAGTATAACTTATACTGTATATATATATACAGTATATGTATAATAAAGGAAAAAATAAAACTATTATTGCACAATACAGTTTTATTTATTACTCAAACGAAGTAAAAGAACATCATCTAAAATCTACTTTTAGTACGAAACTTGTTGTTTGCCTGTGATTAAAATATCAATATCAGGAGTAATTGAACTTAATTTCACTCTTAAGTCCTCTTCAACACGTGTAAAAGAATTTGAATTGAATGGATCTCTGTGTACAAAAGTTCATAAAATCCACTCGCACACAAGTAACTTGTAACAAATGGCATCAGAAATAGCAGAGCCTGCCGGAAGATCATTGGATACTCGTTTTTACATCCGATCCGGAAGTTAATTAAATATGTATCTTTAAAACTGCCTTTCATGGAACTATATTCTGTTAGATCGATACAAATTCCTTTTAATTTACTCATTAGGTGAGGTTGCCGAAAAAGAATTTCTCATCCAGTCAAATTTGGAATAATCTTCGGAGAAATATTTATTAAAACTTTCTTGAAGGGCTTACAAGTGAACAATGATATGAGCAACCACATCTGGCATTGGAGATATTCCATTTTATTCAAAAAATTATGACTGAGTAGGAAATGCAGATAAGCCTCCATGGCTTAGGCGGCAGCACGCCGGCCTCTCACCGCTGGGACCGTGGTTCAAATCCCGGTCACTCCATGTGAGATCTGTGCTGGACAAAACGGAGGCAGACAGGTTTTTCTCCGGGTACTCCGGTTTTTCCTGTCAAAATGTTATTCCAGCAACACTCTCCACTATCATTTCATTTCATCTGTCATTCATTTAATCATTGCCCCAGAGGAGTGTATCAGGCCTCGGCAGCCGGCACAGTTCATATCCTCGCCGCTAGCTGGGGGCTTCATTCATTCCATTCCTGACCCGGTCGGAGACTGGAAGCAGGCTGTGGATTTTCATTTTCATTTTCAGGAAATGCAGATAAATTCTCCTCCTGTACTTGTGAACAATCGTATCACCCACGTGTACCATCTGAAACGTTCCCGCGTACCACTGTGCAAGAGAATTCTCATGTTCATCATTTCGAAATGTTAAAGTTCTTTATTTGCTAGTCTGGAAAATAAACATAGTTGTTTACTGTTAATTCATTTTTGGTGCTTGGTACATCTTTGTCATCAGCCCCGTGTAGTTGCGTGGGTGTACAACTTGTCTGACAACCTGCATTCCTGTGATGACAGTGGTAGTGTAACTGTATCGTGAACAGGGATGACGTAGGCATCTCGGGACTTGAAGTAAGGTACTATCCTGGCATTTGTCTGGAGGTGTATGGAAAAAAGCCGGGGGAAAACCATACTCAGGATAGCCACCGTCAGCGCCGGGATTGGAACCTGCGATCTCCGGACTTGCTGCAGCTGCCGTCGCGGCCGTGATGCACGATTTGACCGAGTTCGGCTACGCGGCGGGACTGGAAAATAAACAGATAAAACAGTCTCTCCAAGAATGATTAGCGTAAATTTTAATAATAATAATAATAATAACAATGATCGTGTGGCCTCCGGACAGGCCTAGTGCAGGTCTTTCTAGTTGACGCCCGTGGGCGACCTGCGCGTCGTAATGAGGATGAAGTGATGATGAAGACGGCACATACACCCAGTCCCCGAGCCACGGGAATTAACCTCAGGAGATTAAAATCCCTGATGGCTCGGCCGGGAATCGAACCCGAGGCACTTTGGGCCATAGCCTAGCGCGCTAACCATTTAGCCACAGAGCCGGGCATTTTAATAATGAAAAGGTATAATAAATTAAAGTTGAGTGATATTTTAGGTACTGTTGAATTGCTAAATTTCTATTTTTACGAAGCACGAATAGCTTCATCTGCACGTCATGCAGCAATATTATGGCCATTTCTAGTGGGATAGGATTTGTGTTTATTTGTGCCTAAATTGACAATATACTTTTAATCATATTATCTAATAATGATAGGTCTGTCTGAAATTATTTTATTGAAAATAAAACGAGGAAATTATGGTTTCCTAAGTTCACCATTTACTGGATTTAAGGCACTTTGTGTGTAGAAGTGCTTGATAAGGACCTTTTTTCGCTACATGTGACCTACATGACAACAGACAATTGCGCAGTACAGTACTTGGCCTGACATTAGGCTTGCAAATTTAACCTCCAGTAACTTGGCAAGTACTAGAGATACTCCATACACGTTCATAGTTCATACTAAACTTCAAGACGAGGGAGATACACCTTAAATTGGCGTAAAATAAAATCTAAACGATAACAGATAATGACAAAAACATTTCATTTGGCGATTAAAATATACTTTCAGTGGTTTATTGTAGAGCTGTTGCGTGCTGTTTTCAGTTGTAGCCTACCCCTGTCGCTTGAAGACTTGAGGCATCCGGAACAAATAATATTTCAATTGTCAGCAGTTCTAATGTAAGGATGTGTCGTGTTGAACTGTCACTATACCGTTCTGGTTTTCGCCCAATCAATTACGCGTGCATATGAAAGGGTCTCAGTTCCAAGATATTAATTTAGCCGAAAACTGATCAATCTTTACATCATTTATTCTGCTCATTTGCGTTCTTCTGCCTAACTGAACACAGACTGAATGCGAAGATCAAAGACAAAGGAGATTAACTCATTTAGGTTGATTTTCTAGTTCATTCTTAGCTGAGGCCTCGGAGGTCCAGGTTCGATTGCCGGGTCTGCCAAGAAATGTAATTCTGGTCTGAGGGCTGGAAAAAGGTCCTCTCAGCCTCGTGAGAAAAAACTGGGGAGAGATGGGTGTGATTCCATCCCTAGTCATCCTGGAAGTGGTTTTCCGTGGTTTCCGACTTCTACTCCAGCCAAATGCCAAAATGGTTCCTAACGGCCACCTCCTTCCCAATCCTCACCTGATTGACAAATACACACTAATACAGCCATCACAATAACACAGACTATCAAACAAAATTCCACAAACACGAAATACACTGGACTACTACTAGACTAAGTACTCTCGTTCATTTTCTAAATTCTAAGTTGAATTATCTAGATGATAAACAAATTTTAATACAGTAACTATTAACTACTTACATACCGGTGTATTTGCTCCAGAAATACGTTTGACTCAATACCCTAAAACAGGCCGCTTTTCATAGATACGTACCCAGTCGATGGCATTAAAGGATTATGTCCACTTCTATCCACGAACAAATCTGAATATGAATATTTTTATCCTTACATGACCGTCCCATCCCATGTGGAATCGGACTGCACAAGAGCCTTCTGAATGTTTTATTGTTTGTTTGCCCAATACATGAACGAAATTTTGAGTTTAAATCTCTTCAAAGATCTGTAATTATTCTTTAAGAAAACTTGTGACACCATGGCCCGTTCTTGAGGGTCCTGGTTTACTAAGCGATTTCTGCTCAGCCACATGGCATTGCGCGCACTAGTACGGTTGAGTGCTTGCTGGACTATCAGAAGAGAGAGCCCATTTTCAAAACACTATTTCTTTAAGAAATTGAAAGGACTTTGTGTTAAATGTGAAAAAGTGTGGTTGTTGTATAGTGAAATTATGTTTCACATATATTTTTGTGGGATACCATTACTGCAGGTTGCATGTTCAGGACTGACGGCATTTGGAGAAGTGTGATATTCCAGGAACGATTCAAATCACGTACGGTGAGAAATTTGCTCTCTTCACTCTTAAAACCTAACATCTCCTCCCCAACTCTTCATTTATTGTACAATTAATTCGCGAAGTAATCGCAATCGTGTTGTGAAAATTTGTGTAACCCTTGCCTTTGGCACCATTAAAATTGAAGGTGCTGACTTTGCAAAGGTGAAGACATTCAAGTATCGTGGTTCAACAGTCGCTGTGGGTGGAGGTCTTGAACCTGAAATAGCATTATTGGGTTGGAAGCTACTTTTCAGTGTTCCTATGGTAATCGAGATTCAATGCTTTTCAGTCGGTCAACACTATTGTACGTGATTGTAAAGGGGTTTTCCCTAAACCTAAAAACATTTACATGAGACTTATAAATTCCATGTAATTATTTTCAAGTTTAGGGAAACACCCTTTACAATTGGATACAATCGTGTTTAATCTTTAAATCTCGAACCTGAAATAAGTAACCGGGTAAGCAGTGGATGACGTCTGTGTTAAGAAAATCCCAGACCGTCTCAAGTAAAAGAAAATCTATCTGTCATCCGCCCAGTTGCCTTATATGGTGCTGAATGCTGGCCTGTTACAAAGCATCGACTAGCTGTATTGGAAACAAGGATGCTTCGTTGGATCTCCGGTCTACCATGACCATGACCATGTTACCAATATCAAGGTCCGCAGGAGATACGGAGTGGCACCAATCACAGAAAAGAGGAGGGAGCACCACTGCGGGCAGATGTTTCATTTGAGGGGCTTGGACATCGTCCTCATATAGCCCTATGTGTGTGTATATATATATATATATATTTGTATGATAACCTGTGTTATTGTTATGGCTGTATTAGTGTGTGTATTTTTAATTCAGGTGAGGATTGGGAAGGAGGCGGCCGTGGCATTAAATTAGGAACCATCCCAGAATTGGGCTGGAGTAGAAGTGGGAAAACCACGGAAAACCACTTCCAGTATGTCTGAGATGGAAATCGAACCCACATCTTCTCATTTTGCCTCACGATGCTGAGTGTACCCTGTTTCAGCCGGGAATCTAATCCGGACCCCCTGGGCGACAGCCAAGAATGCTAGCCACTACACCATGAGACGGTCACTGCGGGCTAGGAGTGGATTACAGCTGGAGGTGGAAGGAAAACTACTGAGAGGACGATCGAGGCAGTGCTACAATGACCATGATGCTGCAAAACGCGGTGCATTCGTTAATGAATGGGAAGAACATTCCTTGTTCGAACAGTCGAACACGTTCACTTTTGGTGCACCCATGAAAAAGTTATAGTTTCCTATAACTCGTAATTCTCCACGTCTTTGACTGTACATAGATAACAGGTTAGCTACATCTACGGAAACTCCAGGGGGTCCAGGCGTACGTAGCCGTCAGTCAACTCATTGCTTAACCAACATTTCAGGAGAGGTTGCCTACCCTCACTCTCTTCCCAAGCCCATTAGCGTAAGTTGACTGGACTCGCTGGGTTTAAACCGATTAGCACAGTTCGACCATCCCGCAGGAAGAATGTCTTTCTCATTGTTAATTTGTTCATATCTTCACAAGGGTATTTTATTTATTTGTTTCGGATAATACTAATTGCAGTAATCGCAAGGCTTGTTTATATATGTCCGTACTTTTCTGATATTAGCGAGTGCAGTAACACTATTACATTTGCTACTTGAATAACACATTTCGTTTGAACAAAATATTTATCTGCAACTGTGTAGAGAGTTTGGATACCCCATCTAATTGTTGGACCCGAAGAACCGTAACGTTGCATGCAGTTAGTTAGGCCTATAAAGTAGCCCAATGCCAGAGAGAGTTCTTTCATTCCACTCGTTTCCGTTACTTCCTCCTGCAGTAACTGTGAAGACATGCTTGTGTGGTTGTAGGCTGTCTTAAAGTAATGATTGTAAAAAAGAACAGAGAACCTGTCACAGAAAACCACCGGAAGTTCCATTGTGGAAGCTGGATTAATATTCTTGCATGTGTGTGCCCCATAACGCGTGAACAAGAATCGATTGTTGTTGATTCATTTTAGAGACATAGGACGTCTTGGTCATCATGTGTGTTGAACTTATCTGAAGGACGGAAGCAAGCTTGTAAATTTACGTGGTCGTTAATCTCACGATCATGAGCCACTGGACCTCCTTTTTACGTGGAATCCAAACCAAAACACATGGCATTTCACTTGTAAAATCTCACGAAATTTTCTGATTTCCTGTGAATTTCCGTGAAGAACTATATAGCCTATTTTCATGTATCCTACTGGTCTTACTTTGGACACGAGAAATGAAAACAAGATCTTTAAAAATTGCACAGCCGCCATTTTTAAGTTGTCATAAAATTCCATTAAATTAGACGTCAGTATATTAAGGCTTGTATGAAGATATACCGTGCCAAGCTTCACAGCGCTTGTATGAAAAGTCGCGAGAAAAATCCATTTAAATATTTAAATATCGCATCGCCGCCATGTTGTTTTTGTGCTCAACAGGTTATTGAATGATCCAGAGGTAAACCTAAGTAAATAACCTCTAAGTTAATAGCCCCTATCAACATACAAAATTTCAGTTTGATTGCTGTAATAGATTCGTAGATATTGAGAGCCTTCTAAATATTTCGGATGGTCGCCATGTTGTATGGTCATGTGTTGGCCATAGAGTTATGTACCATTTTATATGAAAATTATTGCATAGGTTCGTTATTCAAACACTCACTTCGATCGCATGATTAGGACATAAGAAATAAAAACTTAATTTTAAAATTTCGCACAGCCGCTATCTTAGGGTTATCAAAACAATTGAGTTTAATTGGATATCATTAGATTAAATTTGATATGAATATTTACCGTGCCTAGTTCCACTGGGCTCGGCTGATTAAATCGCGAGTAAAGTCGATTTAAATGTTTCAACTTCGCTTGGGCGCCATGTTCGTTTTGTGCTTAACAGGTTTATGAAAGTCACATAGATGAAGTTCTAGTAATACCCTTTATCACCGCACAAAATTTCAGGGTGATATCTGTTACTGTTGTGGACATATAGAATGCTAGTGGAATATTCCGCGTGGCCGCCATCTTAGATTGGTGAAACTTATTAAAATGTGAAAGGTACGGTCGAGTTCGGACAAAGTAGTAGTACGCACTTAGTTTCAATGAAATCTCTTCGGCCGTTTATATTTTAATTAGGTACACATACATACATACATACATACACAAACACACACACGGACAAAAGGTGATTTCATAAATGAAAATAGGCTAAAAATGAGTTATGTGAGGATTGTCGTGTACAGTATAACGAACTGATTCAGTCAATATTTAGTGACCGGTAGCATGGAGCATTCTCAGTCCCCAAGCTTACATTATAAGCACGTAAAACACCGTAATTAAAACTCAGCTAGTTTTCTAGGTTTATGCCATGCCTTGCCTTGTGTGGGGTTTCGCCTAGAAACACCAAGCTGGCTCATCAGCGGGCTATTGGTGTCCGCACCCGGACCCCACAGGAATAGCGAACTGCGCGCTACTTCCCTTTTTTATTTGAAGCACACCTATGCTTCTTAACTGCGAGAGCTAAATGCTCAAGCAGCCTTCACCTCTCTATAAAGGCTTCCAGAGCCCGCTGATGAGCCAGCTTGGTGTCCCTAGGTGAAACCTCACACAAGACACGGCATAAACCTAGAAAAAAAAAATGCTGAGTTTTAATTCAGTGGCCGTGAAAGCAAATATACCATCTTACTGTAATTAAAAGTTTAGTTCATGTCTTGTTGCTACGTGAAGCGAGTGGATGAGAAGACAAACAACAAAGCTCATTGAGTCTCTTAACTTCAATCATCAGCCCCAATGTTAATATTTCGCATTAACGTATAAATCCTTGGCCTTTATTCATAAGAACATAGTGTTTTCTATTTTCCGGCTGGGTGTGAGAGTAAATTGCCACTTCTATGAATTATTTTATGAAATCCACTCCAGATGAGGTTTAAAATAACGGAAACTTCTTCAGATTGATCCAGTAAAACTCTAGAAATAAGCGTTAACGTGTTAGGACCATCTCAATCCCACTCCCCGCCTCAATTGCAAATTCACACACTAATACAGACATCACAATAACACAGGTTATCAGACATTTTTAATATAATATTATATTATCCAAATCAAGTAGGGCTCATCAATGAGTTGGAAATGGTACAAAGAAAGGGCGCTAGATTTGTGCTCTGTGACTTTAATCCCAGAAACTTGGGTGGGAATCACTTGAGGCTAGGAGGAAATCTAGACTCTGCGCTATGTACAACACGTATGGAGTGAGCTGAGCAAACATATAGCCTAGGTGTGTTTAAGAAAAGACAGATGATTTGTGCAAATATTCCAGTTCAAATGTTAAGTATAATTGTTTACTTGTTATGTACACTACACACAATTTGCAACCGGGGAAAATACCCTCAATTGTAAATTATTATAAGTAGGTATTAATAAGCTGACCACCCCGTGGTGTAGCGGTAACAGTTCTGCCTCACGAGGCTGAGTGTACCACGTTCCAGCCCTCAGACCAGAATTAGATTTCTTGGCTGAGCCGGGAATTGAATCCGGGCCTCCACGGTGACAGGCCACTACGCAACGAGCTGGACTGTAGCAGACAGATAAAGCCCTGCGTAGATGCAGATATCCTTGGATAAACCCGCGGATATCCGCAATTTTTTTTTTTTGCCTTCCGGATATAGTTTGCATGGCTGTGCGGATAGCAAATAAGTTGCGGATAATGTTCAGAGAAAATTTGCGGACAGTTTTTAGAATACAATCCGAACTTGTTTAACATCACTATTAGGACCCGGACGTTTATGACATACCGGTATCATAGGCTATATTTCCGTTATGTTTTTTAATGGCAAATGTAAGATGATAATTTAAGAAAGAAAAAAGCGTAATACTCCGAAGAGGAAAGAGTTGCAATTCTGGCTGTATAACATTCATTTTAAACATAGCACATGACATACAAAGCCTAAGGGAACGACTTTTTCCTCAAATGTCTAAATATGTTGCTTTAGTAATTTATGCTTTATCTAATTAAAAATATTATCGTAATGCCAGTTGATTCGGATAACAAACGTGGAAATGCGGATGCGGGGCGGATGCGGATAACAGTCGTGCGGATGTGGGGCGGTTGCAGATAACGTTTTGTTTATCTGCGCAGGGCTCTACGTGACAGGCTACATGAGATGACGTACCGTTGTCAGAATTATTCTCAATTTCTTAACCGTCCGAATTTCATTCAAACACATTTGACGTCATTGACAAGTGTATAAACAGTTAGTGGGAGAAAACCATGTCAAGGCCGGGCATCAGCTGCTCGCTGGCCCGAGGAGCTCTGACGATACGCAACACAGTGGCGTAAATACGGGGGGTCAGTCCCCCCCCCCCCCCCCCCCCAGAGCCAAATAATAAAAGTATGTATTTCGATGAAATGTTCATTTTGAATAAAGCAAATAAAACTGTTCATTGCACATTGCTCCTCTTCCGTATAAAGAAAAATAAAAAAGATCAAAACCAAAACACATAACCAAAAACACAAAGACAAAGCAGAAAACAACACGAAACCAAAACCACAAAGGATGAAATCAGTAACAAAAAAATCAAAACCGAACACAAAATGACAAAAAAAAAAACACGTCGACACAAAACCTAACTTAAAACAAATGAGAAAAAGGAAACCAAATGAAAACATTTGAAATATTAGTTGTGTCCTATAAAACGCTCTTCATGGCTTAGTTCAGATTTGACTGCGCAACTCCTCTCCAGAAGCAAATCCGAATTACGCCACTGATCCTATCACTTCACACAAAATATAGATTTACATAATCCGTTCCACATACTTAATTGTACGTCCCCCTCCTGCTCTACCGGCTACCTTTCTTGGCTGTCGCCCTGGACGTCCGGGCCAAGAAATTTAATTCTGGTCTAAGGGCTGGAACGGGGTATACTCAGCCTCGTGAGGCAAAACTGAGAAGAGGCGGGTTCCATTCCCATCTCAGCCATCCTGGATGTGGTTTTTCGTGGATTTCCACTCCCACTCTAGGCGAATGCCGGGATGGTTCCTAACTTAAGGCCACGGCCACCTCCATCCCAATCCTACCCTGAATTACAAATACAGACACCACAACAACAC